>OX439392.1:9043025-11443025 GCA_949319315.1 Zelleria hepariella | reverse complement strand
TAAAAAATCCGGACAAGTGCAAGTTAAACTTGGAGAGGGTTCCGTACATTCGAAGTTCATTTACGCACAAATGTTGAGAAAACCATACCAAACCATAGATGTAGGACTGTAGAACGCCAGAGTTGAGGAACTAATGCTACAAAATAATATTAATATTTTCGTTTGTTATTTTCTACACCATGGACTTTTTATAGGTTTTCCTGTAAAACCTATCCCTACCTACCTTTCGGTTTTCGGTTATAGTGTTTTTTGTGTGTGATGTTTTGGTTTTGGCAATAAATTATGTTTTATCTTTTTCTTATCTATAATCTGGTTAGGTAAGATATTATTGATGCTACAGAAAATTAATAGCCAAACCTCAACAATTGATCGATTCTACAGCATAAGCAAAGTTAACAAAACGGGGGAGGATGCTGGACATACATTGGTCAGAACGCCGTACCAACGTGTCGATATTGAATGAGCTGAACACCGTACCAACGTGTCGATATTGGATGAGCATTGAATGAGCGATGAGCAAGAGCGACCATCTGCACATGTAGGGTCCTCAAATACTTTGGTCACATTGCCAGGAAAGATAGTGACAACCTGGAAAAACAGATTTTACTAGGAAGATCGACGGGAAGGGGAAGATGCCCGTCCCGTCGGACCGACCAAATCCGCTCCACACTCAACACCTCAATATACGATCCATACACTTAGCGGCAGATAGGAACAACTGGCGACGCATCGTACGACACGAATTGCTCCGTTTGAATGACCACGACCCTCAGTGATGAGGATACCGACGCAAGGAGGAGGATCTGTCTGACTATGATTGAGCAGGATGAAATGAATAACCATATGGATCAGTGCCTTTCGTGATTTGTTAGCAGAAATAGAGATTTTAATGTAATTTTAATATTTAAGACGTTGCGTTTTAGTTTGATTATGTTGAGGATGTGTTAATTTTTCTGATTATTTAATACAATTCATGTCTAAGATTTAATTAATATTTAGCCTGTAGCCAAACAGGAAGAAACCTTTTACAGTTGTGTGCACTTATAAACAATAGACTGCTAATATTTTTTACAATTGTAAATTTTGTAAAACATCTTAAATGAGATGGATATTGTTTGTATGGACTAAATTGTCACAGTTATTTAAGCTATTAGGCCAAAAAAAGAGATCTATGGTGCCACCTTGTATAATTATTTATAATTCATGTTCTAGTTAGTAGCGAGCCAAATAATTTTAACATTGTAAGTAAATTTTTCAATGTTTTGGTGATTTTAAAGAAATCGTCACAAAGAAATCAAAAGACCACCTGTTTTACAAAATAATTGTAAAAAATATTGGCTGTCTATTGTTTATAAGTGCACACAACTTTACTGTACAATGATTTATTTTGTTCAATGAAAACATTGAAAAACGTTTCTACCTTTCCGTGTTTCTTCCCAAAATTGGTTGATTGACGGGTTGATTACAGTTGTGTGCACTTTTAATTAATAGACTACCAATATTTTTTACAATTCTTTTGTAAAAGAGGTGAAATAAGTAAATTAACATCTTAAATGAGATTGATATTGTTTGTATGGACTAAATTGTCGCTGTTATTTAAGCTATTAGCCCAAAAAAAAGAGATCTATGGTGCCACCTTGTATAATTATTTATAATTAATGTTCTACAGGGTGCACTCTAAGTCGATAGCGGAACTTTAAGTAGGCTGTCTACTGGTCACTACAAACAACTTGTACTAGGTGGCGACTAAAATGGAGCGAAAAAAATATCAGCTGTTTCATACATTTGGCGCAGTACTGAGTCGACCTTTTGTATGGAACAGCTGATATTTTTTTCACTCCATTTTTTTTGCCACTTAGTACAAGTTGTTTGTATTGATCAGTAGATAGCCCACATAAAGTTTCGCTATCGACTTAGAGTGCACCCTGTACTTAGAAGCGAGTCAAATAATTTTCTCATTGTAAGTAAATTTTCCAATGTTTTGGCGATTTGAAAGAAATCGTCACAAAGAAATCAAAAGTCCGCCTGTTTTACAAAAGAATTGTAAAAAATATTGGCAGTCTTTTGCACACAATTGTAAGAGGATTCATTTTGTTCAATAAAAACATTGAAAAACGTTTCTGCATTTCCGTGTTTCTTTCCAAAATTGGTTGATTGATGGGTTGATTACAGTTATGTGAACTTATAAACAATAGAAAGCCAATAATTTTCACAATTATTTTGTAAAACAGGCGAAATTTCGATTTCTTTGTGACGATTTCTTTAACTTCGCCGAAAATTGGAAATAACATACGAATTCTTTATGAATTCATCAAAAATTCATAATCACAAGACTTATTACCTCCTACTTGCTACTAACTAGAACTTAATTATTAATAACTAGTGGTTCGCCCCGAACTACGAACTCGCGACCCCATATCTCAGCAACCATTCGACCGATTTGGCTCATGTTCGAACTTAAAAATTTTCTTTGCCTCATTTACCCACCTCCCAAATTTCATGTCGATCCGACAAAATTTAGTCAAGTTATCGTCGAACGAACATTCATACATACAAACATACAAACATACAAACATACAAACATACAAACATACAAACATACATTCATACATACATACAAACGCCGGATTGTTCAAGTAGACTCGGAGAACTTCGCTCGCTTCGCTCGCTCGTTCAATTATACAAGGTGGCACCATGGATCTCTTCTTTTTGGGCTGCTTTTCAAAGTGCTACCGAACAAAAACTTTTCTACATTCCGTTAGAGTGTAATTATCGTTAGAACACTATTTCATTATATTGAACGAGCGAGCGAAGTTCTCCGAGTCTACTGGAACAATCCGGCGTTTGTATGTATGTTTGTATTGTATGAGAGTTCGTTCGACGATAACTTGAGTAAATTTGGTCGGATCGTTATAAAATTTGGTAGGCGGGTAAACAAAATTAAAATCATTTTTAAGTTCAAACATGAGCCAAATCGCTTGAGGGGTTGCCGAGATATGGGGTTGTATAGTTTATATGCAAAGCGCGCGCGCGCCTGCGCTAATGGCGTAAGGCAAGTTACACATTTGTAACTGGGGTCACGAGTTCATAGTTCGGGGCGAACCACTAGTTTAACATATTACATTACGTATTACATTGTGTAGAACAACTATGAGAACTATCTACCTACATGATTATGATTTATGATTCAGCTTCTGGTAAAATCAAGATATTACAAAATGTAAGGTCAGCAAATTCAAGTGAACTGGTGTGAGGTGTGAATGTGAACATGAATTATAACAAAGTAAAATATTAATATTATTTTTGTAGCATTCGTTCCTCAACTCTGGCGTTCTACAGTCCTATATCTATGGTTTGGTATGGTTTCTCAACATTTGTGCGTAAATGAACTTCGAATGTACGAAACCCTCTCCAAGTTTAACTTGCACTTCTCCGGATTTTTTAAAGCTCCTATACTAACCTACTCAGTATTTTGTTTTGAGAAATTAAGTTAAAGATGCGATTTTACCAGTTTATGCAAAAATTTCCGATAGATTACTGGCCAGCAACGGTTCTGTATTCCAACGGAATGTAAAAATGTTATCGTTTGGACGGCACTTTGAGAATCAGCCCAAAAAAAAGAGTTCCATGTTGCCACCTTGTATAATTTATGTTCTAGTTAGTAGCAATTCAAAAAAATTTGATGTGATAAGCCTTGTGATTATGAATTATTGAAGGATTCATGAAGAATTCGTGAAGAATTCGTATTTTATTTCCGATTTTCGTCGAAGTTAAAGAAATCATCACATAAAATCGAAAGTACGCCTGTTTTACACAAGAATTGTAAAAATTATTGTCAATCTATTGTTTATAAGTGCACACAACTGTAAAAGGATTCATTTTGTTCAATAACTGCAATGAAAAACGTTTCTACCCACATAAATACCCATTTTGGGAATCTTCCCGGAAACTTTCCGCATTTCTTCCCAAAATGGGTTGATTCCCGGGAAGAATCCCATCTCTACATCGGGCGGATTTAGATGGAGGAGTATTTTGGTGGGTGGAAACGGCGGCTAATTTCGGTGACGGATTTATTGGTCATCCTGGTTGACTTGGAATGAGAACTTTTTTAAACCCAGAATATTATTAGAACGATCAGGTTGATCAATGTTTCAGACATATTAGTACCCAATTTGTCGTTAGATAAGAAGTAGGACCAAAAAGGTTATTTATTATTGTCTTTTTTTCGCTCGAAAGCTCATGTAGAGTATGCGATTCCTAGTTTGAATATGAGCAATGAAATTTTCACACTCCATAAAAATACCCTAAAAAGTCCTGAGATGCCAACGGAAGTGGAAATGGTTGTGAAAATAGTAAGAGGGCAAATAATTTATCACCCTTTGCCAACTTGCAAGCAAATGGCACTAGTAAGTACAACTTTACTTTGCACACATGATTTTTATGAAAGGCGAAACTCTAGATTGGGTCAAAGAAGATAGATGGCTAGACATAGAGAACACTTTACTGTACACCAGAAAAAATAATCACAAGAATTTTCTTAACCTAAAAATACAGATGGCGGTCTTATCGCTAAAAGCGATCTCTTTCAGACAACCTTTCGATGGACTGGAAAAGTAAAATTTGTGTAGGCCTATACGGCGTATAGGCTCTTGCGTATAGTATACGTCCTAGCGGTCTCTTTACCCATCTTCTGCGAATGGGAGTGGCACTAAAGGATGCATAATTTTATGCTATAGATTAAACTTTTATAAAGGCGATGTTTTATTATTGTTGTAAAATTTGACCTTAGTTAAAAATTTGTACGGTCGGCCACAGTCACAGATACCCATGGCAGCCCTTACCGCGCGCGGCATAGGGACGCCAATCGAACAAAAAAGGGGTATCCTAGCGTGTGGCCGACTGTACCTCTACCATCCTCTACCATTCTTGATTACTTACATAAGTAAGCAATATAGAAAGCAGCAATAAAACAACAACTTACCTATTGTACCCTCAAAAGCGGTGTCAATGAAGGCAATGTTGTAATTGCTCAAGATTATCACCGACCAATCTGGTCACGAATTTAACAACAAAACACTGTAGCAACAAAATAAAAACCAATGACTTGGCAATAGTGGAGATATTAGTTATGATATCCACTTATATTGCTTTTATGTAACTCTTTCTTTGGTCAATCGTCTAGAGGTGTTCTCTTCCGAGAAGAAGTACCAATATTGGACCTTATGCGATAGTGACTGGTAAATATCACAAGGATACAGAGAGTAATTTTTTTAAGCTATTTTGATAGCAAGTGGCAAGCTTAATCTAACAATGACTCCAATTTTAAAAAGTGTTAAGCAACCAACTGATCAGTAGATTCTGCTATTTCGAGCGAAGCGAGAGTTCTCTGAGTCTATTTGAACAATCCGGCGTTTGTATATTTATTTGTTTGTTTGTATGTATGCATGTATCCATGCATGAATGTTCTTTCGGCAATTACTTGAGTATCGTTGATTGGATAGCCATAAAATTTTATAATAAGGTAAATGAGACAAAAATATTTGTTTAGTTCGAACATGAGCTTAACCGGTGGAGGGGTTGCCGATATACGGGGTCGCCAGTTCGCAGTTCGGGGCAAACCACGTTATAGGAGTGAAACTTTTGAATATTTTCAGAAATGTGTGTATCTTCACAATAAAATTAATGAAATATAAGTTACTTTGGAAACACCCTAGTGAGTTCATTGGTCATAGGTAATGATCATGCTTTGGTCATAAGAAAGCTAAAGATGCTTGAAAGACCTTGTTATAGAATACCTGGTTTTCACACCACAATTCTTACCATTTTGACCCCCAAGACACCAGACACCTTTAAAAAGGAAACCTGGGGAGAAGTGAAAGTGAATTTTTACGATTGCCTCGAGCCCAATCTGTAAAGATTGGGCTCGAGATTTAGATTTAGAGTAAGTGGAATCTCTAAATTTACGCGCACAAAGCGTTGCTATTAAGACGTTTCAATAAATGAGGCTTTGATCGACGAAACTGAGAGTCAATGAGGCATAACCATGATTCACTTTTGGCGAGATGTGTAGATTGTAGAGTCTTGTGCATTTCTTGATGCAGAATAATACAACATTAAATGTCAACTTAAAGCATTTGATGTAAAGAAAGAAGCACCAGTCCTTACCAGGAAAAGCCGGTTCTGTAGAACTTTCTGTAATTACTATCCCACCAAAAACATTCTGTAAAAACTAGCCAGGTCTCGATGGATCTGCTTGTTTATCTCTAAAAAAGTAATGAAATCTAGACAAAGTCGTGCCAAGTCTAAGGTTCCTTACTGCGATTTCTTTATTATTATAGTTAATGTTGTGAGACTTGGCCGTTGAAGGGTACACTAGCGGTTCTGGCGACAGATTGGTGCAATGGTGTCATGGAGCACCTGGTTTTGTACCCTTGTGTACCCTTCAACAGCCAAGTCTCACAACATTAACTATAATAATAAAGAAATCGCAGTAAGGAACCTTAGACTTGGCACGACTTTGTCTAGATTTCATTACTTTTTTAGAGATAAACAAGCAGATCCATCGAGACCTGGCTAGTTTTTACAGAATGTTTTTGGTGGGATTTCACTTCTTTTTGTAGAAACGAGGGCATATTGATTAATTTTATTAGATTTTCTTATTTGACACAGTTTTTAAATTTGTGTAATGTTCGAGTAGAATAAAGTTAATCGTCCGACTATTTCTTGTTGAACGAGCGAGCGAAGCGAGCGAAGTCCTCCGAGTCTGCTGGAACAATCCGGCGTTTGTATGTATGTATGTTTGTATGTATGAATGTTTGTTCGACTATAACTTGAGTAAATTTGGTCGGATCGTTATGAAATTTGATAGGCGGGTAAACTAAATTAAAAGAATTTTTAAATTCGAACATGAGCCAAATCGGTCGATGGGTTGCCGGGATATGGGGTTGTATAGTTTAAATGCAAAGCGCGCGCGCGCCTGCGCGAATGGCGTAAGCAAAGTTATACATCTGTAACTGAGGTCGCGAGTTCATAGTTCAGAGCGAACCACTAGTGGGATGCTATAGGCTAGAAGATGTGTCCCACTACGCTGGATTTTTGCAATGACAGTCGATTTTTTTATGTACCAATAGTAGAATGATTTAGGTAGAATCATTACCATAATATCTCAAATAAAGCTGATACCAGCTGAGGGTTCTTCATCAGATACTTCAGACCTTAGATTTTTGACATCAAATGAAGCGGCCCACCAAGTTGAATATTTTTTGTAAGGGCGGTATATGTCGATCTATAATAGTTTGGTTGGGCTCTTGTGTTTTCTAATCAGGGTCACCAGGTACTCCAGATCTTCGATTATCCTAGTTTTTATAGTTTTCCCTTTATGTGGCCATTAAACCCTAACTCTGTACCAAATTTCAGCTCTCTGAGTTTATAGGAAGTACTAGTTCTATTAGGGCTCTTGTGTTTTCTAATCAGGGTCACCAGGTACTCCAGATCTTCGATTATCCTAGTTTTTATAGTTTTCCCTTTATGTGGCCATTAAACCCTAACTCTGTACCAAATTTCAGCTCTCTGAGTTTACGGGAAGTACTAGTTCTATTAGGGCTCTTGTGTTTTCTAATCAGGGTCACCAGGTACTCCAGATCTTCGATTATCCTAGTTTTTATAGTTTTCCCTTTATGTGCCCATTAAACCCTAACTCTGTACCAAATTTCAGCTCTCTGAGTTTATGGGAAGTACTAGTTCTATTAGGGCTCTTGTGTTTTCTAATCAGGGTCACCAGGTACTCCAGATCTTCGATTATCCTAGTTTTTATAGTTTTCCCTTTATGTGCCCATTAAACCCTAACTCTGTACCAAATTTCAGCTCTCTAAGTTTATGGGAAGTACTAGTTCTATTAGGGCTCTTGTGTTTTCTAATCAGGGTCACCAGGTACTCCAGATCTTCGATTATCCTAGATTTTATAATTTTCCCTTTATGTGCCCATTAAACCCTAACTCTGTACCAAATTTCAGCTCTCTAAATTTATGGGAAGTACTAGTTCTATTAGGGCTCTTGTGTTTTCTAATCAGGGTCACCAGGTACTCCAGATCTTCGATTATCCTAGTTTTTATAGTTTTCCCTTTATGTGGCCATTCAACCCTAACTCTGTACCAAATTTCAGCTCTCTGAGTTTATGGGAAGTACTAGTTCTATTAGGGCTCTTGTGTTTTCTAATCAGGGTCACCAGGTACTCCAGATCTTCGATTATCCTAGTTTTTATAGTTTTCCCTTTATGTGCCCATTAAACCCTAACTCTGTACCAAATTTCAGCTCTCTAAGTTTATGGGAAGTACTAGTTCTATTAGGGCTCTTGTGTTTTCTAATCAGGGTCACCAGGTACTCCAGATCTTCGATTATCCTAGATTTTATAATTTTCCCTTTATGTGCCCATTAAACCCTAACTCTGTACCAAATTTCAGCTCTCTAAATTTATGGGAAGTACTAGTTCTATTAGGGCTCTTGTGTTTTCTAATCAGGGTCACCAGGTACTCCAGATCTTCGATTATCCTAGTTTTTATAGTTTTCCCTTTATGTGGCCATTCAACCCTAACTCTGTACCAAATTTCAGCTCTCTGAGTTTATGGGAAGTACTAGTTCTATTATGATGATCATGAGTGAGTGAGTGAGTGAGTGTGTGTCATAAATGCGAAACTTTGCTTTCGCTTAACTTCGGAACTAAATGACCTACAGACTTGAAATTTTGGATTTTAAGTATGTGATTATAGCTTACTAGATGACGAAAATTTCTGCGTTCTGGTCTTATCCAGAGGTTCTCAAATAGGGGCCTGAAAATGCGGCGAAATGGTTCCAGTAAAGGATGGTACGGCAGTGTTTGCTTCGCGCTCGACCTGGCGGGGGCACTGCCGTGCCCCCAGATTTGGTGTTAGTCATCGGGCCTTTATAGGGCCAAATATCCTTTACTCAACCCGAAAGTGGTCCAATTAAATCACCTTTCAGCGTCATAAAGTTCATGTAAAGTTAGCGTACATCAACAAATGGTTCCATAGCACTAAGAGCTTTATATTGAGTTATAGAGGCTCTATAAAATGGCGATGTATACTACATGCGGCCGCGAGTTTTTACACGATTTCTTCCTTCCCAGTTATAGTTAGGTACTGGGCAAGCCTACTCCATCTAAACTAGTCCCAAGCACTGCAGTGACCAAGTTTTCACTTTAACCATAATTGTGAGTGCGGTAATATCTAGCTACCTATATCAATTTGAAAAAATCCAACCAGTTTATTTTCGTGTCTTTGCGGAAATGAACTAGGAAAAATCTGCTACCAAGTCCTGAGTCTAAAATGTACCAACTCATGGTTAAAGCGATCAGTTATCAGCCGTTTGAAATTGGACTAACCGCAGGCCGCGGATCACGTTCGCGCGGCGCGTGCGCCAGTGAAAGTGTTTTGTCAACTTTGCACTTTGGGCGGGTGCCAGAAGAACGCAATTTGTTCACCGTATCATATGGTTTTCTAAACAAAATGCCGCTTGTTAATCGAAGTTTTGTAATAGGGCGTTCCTTCTGAATACAGGGTGTTAGAGATATTTGATTATCGAAAAAATATCTGTTACCATTGGCTACATATTGTGATAAGGTAGTTGATGAATTTTAGAATAAAATTTTAGTTTTTACGGGCGTTGTTTTGAACCATCAGTAGAATGATCCCCTTATGATTGACAAGACCTCTCTGTTACAAGCTGTAGAGAGTGTGAAATAGACAACAACTTTTATACGGGGAAACAACTTTTATAGACAACAACTTAAAAGACTTGTAATTGGAAATAATTCAGACGATTATGTGTTCTGGTCTACGAAGCAGTGGCACTGCCCAAAAAACTTGTCGTAGACCAGAACACATAATCGGCTGAATTATTGTTGTTCTGTTGGTTATAATAATTAAAAGAATATTATGTTATTGCCGCGAACGAAAAATCGCTGAACAAAAATAGCTCAGTTTAGCTACAAAATGTAAAAAACTGTGAAAATTTTGAATTTCCCGCCACGTTGCTATCTTCCAGCCTTAAGACGATTATGACTATTGATGACTGAAAACACAATAATAATTTGGTTGAGCAAAATTCGCAAATTTCGCTTTATTTTATAGCCTTGAACTACGGCATTCTTACCAACAACCCTAACAAGAATCTGGTTACCCCGTCCAAAGCTCTCCCAGTACAGGCCGTCATCTTGTTTTCTATTTTAAGATTTACGCCGGCGACACGTCCGAGACCCTATTGGTGGCACAGGTCTTGCGCCTCCATAATTTATATTGTGAACTCGAAAGAGGTTCCGCCATCCCGTTTAATATCTTTGATTTACGATAGAAACTACTATCATAAGTGCCAATTCCCGTGATATGTGGCGGCTATACGAATCCGAAGGAGTTTTTTTGTTCCACCGCTTCCTGAGTAATGACATAGCCAAGCTGTTTTAATAAGCGGCTTCACCCGTACGTTTAACGGCCGCTCCCGTTGCCCACGGGCGTGAATTTTACAACAATTTATTTTGGTATGCATTTTCATTAAAGCCCCCAATGACTTAAAGTCGCGTGAGAACGCTCAAGCTCAGTGCCATGATTGTTGTTACTTTAAACCCGACCAAATTACCACTAAACGACAGTTGCCTTTTGCCGACGAAAAATACTGGGAATACGGTCGTAATGTCACGAGACGATATAACTCAATATTGAGGCACCCTGCTCTCGTATGAAACATGAGTATCGTTGCAGACAAGAGAACCTGTGTTCGTACAGATGACATCGTCATATTTCATAGCGCAACAAACCTTAGAGAAAGTCGCCAAGTTATTTCCAAGACAAATAGTTTTGATGTCGCGAGGGCGAAGTCGATTGCAGTGAAGAGTTTGCCGCGTGCATGAGGGACGACTGGCTGTTTGTAATCTACTTCAGAAACAAACTCGAGAAAAAACACGCGAGTTATTATCGTAAGCCCTCTTGAGTGGCGTTCCCTTCTCGAGCATGCTACGTTGTGTTTTTTTAAACAACAAAGAGCTGGTGTAAGTAATGCCTAATGGAACTTTGTTACTTGTAGGAAATGCTATGAATTATTTAAGCGCTAGACAGAACTCGAAAAATTACCGGCTCCATAAAATATTGCTCGGAAAAATATGGAAAATAAAGTTATTCTGTTGGAGCATATGAGAACCCGTCCGGACTAACGAAATAGCTTTAACAAAGAGGGCGAATCCAATCTCCGCTGATGCGAAAGTATTTCTTTAAATCGCATTCGATTTTAAAAATAAACATTCTTCTGGCTGAGCGTTGTTTATTCAGAAGTGCAGCTAAAAAAACACGCTTGGTGGGGCTTCGGCCTAATCCTTCTTGTCATAGATTTGTCGGTTGTCAAACGTTGCCAATTGTTTAGACGTCCTCCGGGATAAAAGGCCGTAAATGACAAGCCTTTGTGTTCGCTTTTGTACAAAATAAACATCGTAAATTCTTGTCCGTCATACTTTTGTCCGGGATAATGCCACACGGCTAGGTACCTGCATTGTCCTAAGACAATAAGCTTGTGTAACGAAATTATTTTGCGTAGAACTGCCAGTGAATAAAAGACTGATGCACCGGAATCACTAAAATATAGTAATGAAACATCCATCACCTGTCAAGTTAAACAGGGCCCAATAACATAGGTATCCATAAAAACGTAAACACATTTTATTCATCTCAGTCCAAACTCTGCGTTGATTAGGTGGTCAAACTGAACGATACATTCTTAATAAATTTTAATAAAAGCGATTGCTTCGAGCCTCTGAATATGTAATTGATTCCACCCAATAAAACAAATACATTCACGTCCGCTAAAACTAAATAAATAAATGAAGCAGAAGGCATCCCTTTTAGTGGGAAAATAAATCATTGAAAGTGTGTTTTTCCTGTGGCAACTCGTTCCGGGTAGAACACAATATCACAAACAATCAAGTGGTAAGCAAAGCTTTTACTCACACGTCGTTTTATATGCTTTTAGGGTTCGAGTAAAATGGCACATAGCCGACTGTAATCAATAAAACCTTTCCCTTCCATTTCCCCGTATAAAATATATACTACGTTTTGGGACATTTACCATCGACGAACGATAGTAGTGATAAAAGCGGGAAAAGAAACTCAGTAGTTTTTCTAAGCACATACCTATTTATACAATGTTGTGAACCTTCCCAGTATCGGTAAGTAGTTTTAATTAAGCAATTTGAGACTAGTAAGTCGTCGTGATGTCTTATTCCGCATAAGAAGCTGCATAAATACGTACCTAGTGCAAGCCAACTCCAAGTTGTTTGACTGGGCAACGCAGGCAAGAACTACATTCTGGCGGTCGAGTGGCCGGCGTAAAAATAACTCAAACCATAACGAGGCTCGACGTAATCCTCTCCGAAGGTCGATCTAACCAGACTTACAGATATGATACACCTACCTTTTTTGTTTTTATACTCTTCAGTTCTTCGGTTCCACCGGTGACGTTGGGAATGAGTAATGGCCTTAATCCGCTTGCGGTGTGCCTTAAGCGAAGGGTTAAGGCTCTGGCTGGCTATAACTTTTATATTTATTGCGGCTAACGTGGGCCAGCCTTCTAAATCCACCACTAGTAAGGAATAACATAAAAATCCTGATAGCGACGATAAGGGAGGTTCTTTGTAAGTGTGTGCAAGTGTGGGCGTGAGGCAGAGATATGTATAAGAAAAGTTATTCAGGTTCCGTAAAGATAATTATAAACAATGGCTATATAAATTGATCTTATGCTATAGTTATTAAAATACCAACCACCCTATTTATAAAAAAACTAGTTGTGCCCGCGACTTCGTATGCGTTTTTACACATTTGACATTTAATTTAAATTCGACTGTGGAGGTAAACTCAAAAGGAAGGTTTTTTTTAACCCCCTAGCAAAAAAGAGGGGTGTCATAAGTGTGATAGCTTTGTGTGTGTGTCTGTTTATGTGTTTATGAGGGTGTGCCTGTCTGTGTGTCTGTCTGTGTGTGTGTGCCCTAATCTAAACAATACATTTATGATAAAATATGTTTTGTTTAGATTAGGTATCGCCCGTGTAAGATACCAGGAAGCTTAGCATAAGAATTGCCTGGGAAGTATGGGGGTTTATATGTATCTCCCTCGACGTAGAGTGGGATAGATAAAGTTATAAGCCCATAGATAAGGTCTTACCCATTCTCATGCTAAGCCAGCAAGCAAAGCATAAGGTTGGGTTAGAGCGTATCTACCGCAAATAACTCTGTCTATCCCGCTCTACGGCAAACAAAATATATTTTTTTAATATCAAGTTGGGCTCAGTAGAGTAAATATTTAAAAAAAGGCACAAAAAAAATTTCAACCTCGCGTGGTTTCAAACCCAGAACATTTCGACCGCGACGCAACAGTACTACATTTCTAACATCGATAAACTTTGTCCGACCTCCACCGAAAACCACTCACAATTCCCTCCAGCAAGCATCATAAGGCTGGGTTAGAGCGTATCTAGGCTCTGTCCATCCCGCTCTACGTCAAACAAAAGAGTGAGATACCTATTGTTTTAAACCCATAGATACGCTCTAACCCGGCCTTATGCTACGCTTGTAGAACTAACATTTTCCGCCAAAATAAAATAAAAACAAATGCCGATTTTTCATTTACAATATGCGCCCCAAATGCCTAAAGTCGTAGCGTGCTATTATACAGAGTGTTAAAAGACCGTCAACAAAGCGGGAGACCACGTATACGTATAGTCCTCATCATAACGAACATTTTTGCCCAAGGAACTATGCCTGGGAAATCAACGGTTACGGAGATAATAAAGTCGGACTTTTAATTTTTTTTTTCAGAAATTTGTTCCGTATCTCGTTCTTAACATACCTTCTCAAGAAGCCATATCAAAATTATGGATATTTCTTACAAAAAATCAAGTTAAAATTGCAACCCGCAATGTAGGTTTTCGAGAGAATGTGGTCCAAAGTCGGACTTTTTTTTTTTTTTGCAGAAATATGTTCAGTATCACGTTTTTAACATACCTTCTCAAGAAGCCATATCCAAATAATGAATATTTCTTACAAAAAACGAAGTTAAAATTGCAACCCGCAATGTATTCTAAACATCGGATAGCCTAAGTTACTCCCAGAAACGTGAGTTACGACCATGTTAAGTTTGGTTGAAAACTATTCAGCGGTTTTCACGTTTATCGTGTTCATACAGACAGACAGACAGACAGACAGACAGACAGACAGACAGACAGACAGACAGACAGACAGACATAAACCGTTTTTTTTGCATTTTTGGATTTAGTATAGTTTACTTAGTAACCCCTGCTAGTTTTTTTTCTAAAAATATTCAATGTACAGAATTGACTTCGCTAGAGTTTTATTTTAAGTATAGATAGATAGATATATACATGTTTGATGGACGGATGGTACGGACAGTTTTTGCAAAGCTAAAATGTCCTAAGTTTGAGAAAGCATGAAAAGACGGAATAAAAGAAATATAAGACAAGGAAAATCCCGTCCTTTACCAAACCCAGAAGACATTTAACAAAGAACAAACGTCTTAAAGAGAACAGGGACGGCAAAACTTACGCTCCCCGCTACCAAAATTGTAAGGGCACATACCGACAATTTGTTAGAAAAAGCAGAGATTAATATGATGTCTTTCATTATTCCAATCGAGTTAATTTCACTCGGAACATTTGACAATAAATAAGGGACTGCGCGTGACATCCGTTTTTTTGTAAGATTGCTATCTGATTCTGTCGTTTTGTCATCTAGGAGGTATAAGCGTCAATAGAGAATTAGCTTGAAATTAGATATTTTTCCTTTTTTGTGGCGGTTGACTGCCAGAATTGGTTTGGTAATTTTTTTCTTAATTATATTTACTCAAAAAAGCTCGTAATGTGGTCATTAATTCGACAACCTTCTTTGAGCAAAGGAGGACTTGCGGGCTACTTTGATTAGGCGCCAGAAAAGTTGTATGGAATTTCATTAATGTCGTGTTTTGCGGCCAGAAAAACTGTATGAAAATCCATTAATGTCGAGTTTTGTTTCAAAAATAGAACTCAAAAGTCAGGCACAAAAAGTATTTATTTAGAATTTGGCTGTTTGGGTGCTGGCAGTCTACAAATTGCATAGAAAAAAAAAGCGCGGCCATATTGTTTTCGCCGCTTCGCGCGTTGTTCGAAGTGATTTTTTCTGTGCGTGCTGTTTTTGCTGTAAATAAAAGTGAACTCTTCAAGCAACGAATCCTCCGATTCAATGTGTTTAACAACGCCGAGCATAAAAAGGAAGCGAAATAAGAGATTTAAAGGTACCAATTGCTACCGAAGTCAAAGGAAAAATACAAGTTTATCTACGAAAAGTTTGCGGAATGAAAAATCAACAGAAAGTAAACTAAGACAAAAGGTAAGCTGATTCTATTTAAATTACTCGCATTGTTTGAGTAAAGCACTATGCAAGCCTTGGTCTGCAATTAGTGCGCTTCTGGCCACGCTATGATGGCCTCGAGCTTAGCTTAGCTACGCTCTCGGCCGTCAAGCTTGGTCATCATTGCAGCCCTTGCTGTCCGCGCTATAAAGGCCTCGACCTTCGGTCTCGGCCTTCATTCCAGCTTGTCCATCAAGGGCTGCAATGCTGACCACGCTGTGAAGGCCTTGAGCTGCGCTACGCTGCGCTCTGTCGGCCATCAAAAGCGCGCCAGAAACGCACCCATTAAAGACCGCGGCAGTAATGTACTATTAATTATCCATTTAGACGTAAGAGTATGCAGATAGTTATTTAATATGGCCATTCAGTTCAAAAGGTTATTCAAGTATTTTAAAAACCAAAAACTTTGTCCCCATATAATTTATTAAATTATTCATATCAAAATCTTCAATCAGTACCCAACAAGCAAAAAAGGCAACCTTTTGCTTGCCAAAATTGAAATCTGTCTGCAAAATAAAACTAATGCAAACGATTATAAAAATCAAATGCTAATGTCTATGAGATTCATATCGCGACATTAAAATATATCAATGTATCTGTTTCTAATAATATATCTAATAGGAGCGTATCTAATATCTCACAATATATGCAAATTAACTACCCAGAATTCGGAAGGCAAAGTTTTTTGTTCGAAAGTCCGTTATTGGCTTAATCTTATCTTTAGACAATATTGAGAAACTAATTTCAATATTTTTTATTTTGCTTCAGTAGTTTTGTTTTTATGCGCTAAAATGTTTTGTTCCTATGACCGCCAAACAGCGCCAACAGTATGCAGACCGTCGCGTGAAGGTCATAAAACCGTATCTTTGAAACGTTGTAAAATCCAAACTACTGAACCAAAATAAAAAATATTGAAATTAGTTTCTCAATATTGTCTAAATATAAGATTAAGCCAATAACGGACTTTCGAACAAAAAACTTTGCGTACCGAATTACCTGGTAACCGTATTAAGTAGCCATATTATAAATTGTGTTTATCGCTTCACCTATTAATGTATGTCACATTTTCCCTTGGCCACGTTTGATATAAAAATGGGTACGTGATATACCTACATACATTACCTGGTTTGCCTCACCTTGTAGACTACTTAGATATAAACTTTTATTTAGATTTTATTGTTGTCCTTATTTTGATCCATATCGCGTTGACTCTGAATCACCAAGGTTTTCTTTGTTTTATGTTAGACATATTAGAACCTGGTACCACCACCATTCTCCAGCTGCAATTACTAATCGTCAGCAGTTCCGTATATCACAGGTTTGTCTACCGTTTATCTGAAAATCGTGATCTTGCGTGCCGCCGTGACTAAATTATTGTTCCTTATTTACGTCATAAAGTTTCAGTTGAAGTCTATTTTTGCTAATCTCAGGTAACCTATCTTTTGATGGTATTTAGTACTTTGTACGGTTATTAACTTGCTTAGTTTATACCTTGTGCCATATATTCTGTCATCATAATAAAATATTTGATGCTGGAATATCCAGTTGCCTTCATTGCTCACGTTACGAAATAGAAGAGAAGATTAAATCATGTCAGTATTTTAAAAGCAACATGTTGAATATAAATAATTTAAGCTTTATCAAACACTGGAGTTTTATTCCATTTAAAATACAACACGGTTTATTGAATCCCGGGCTAAATAAGCATTTTCCTATATGTTTATAAAGGCATGTCGACTGTATAGATTAATAAATAATTCACTTGATGTCCCAAACAAAAAAATTCGAACATAATGGTTTTTTACTCCTTTTCACTTGTTTTCACTTGTTTCCAATCCTATCACGTGCCTTCCATGTACACACGACAGCACGTCAGATTGTACACTTTTGTTGTAAAGTCGCCCGTAACGTAACTGAGTAGAGTGCTACCGTGTAAAGGTTGACGTGCTGTCGTGTGTACATTAAGTACATTGTAAAATTAACGTTATAGGAAATACTTAAATATGGTTGGTATTTATTCAATCTACGAATGAAAAATAATTAAGTGGACGTACAAAAATGTAAGATACCCTATTCAGCAGGCCTAGCCATCAGATACTTTACAGCTTATCTGTACCACTCTATGTAGAACAAAAAGTGGGATTGATATAGATATTAAGTATAAATATTCTTGCGCTACACCAGCTGTAAAGTATCTCAAATTCTGTTAGCAAATATAGCAATGCGGAAAGAACATTCACCAAGTAAATCACGTTCCTAGCATTGACATCTAATAAATCTCCGACGGAATTATTTTGGAGAGATATGTCGGAAGAGACAGACAAAACAACGGCGGATGCGTCCGGCAATTGAGATGTCTCAAGTTTATTAGGGCCCGATGTTTATGGGCCGTCTTCTTTAATTAATTAAGTTATTCTATTCCCCCTAATTTCCCTTTACCTTACTTTTTCGTTGTACTTTCATCATGCTTTAGTTTTGAGTCGGATTATTTTTTGTAACGTCCGAGGAAGATTAGCTTCTTAAAATTTTACATTTACAAGTTTACAACTAATAATTTATTTTACAATTACGTTCTGAAAGTTTTTGAAAATATTATACGAGTAGTATAGGTAAGAATATATTACAGTTAATTTAAGTATCTTCTATCAACTCCTTTCTTTTTGAGAAAATTTTAATTACTTTTGAACATGATTTAAATTTCTTCAGTTTATTTTTATTATTTATTTATATGGACTTAGGTTACCTAAGGTAACAGGAAGATAAAGGCAGTGACTGCATTTAAATGTGTCCCAGACTCTATAATTATTGTGTGAATGAAGTACAAGTGGGGACGGTGTTACAAGGCAGAGATAAAAAAAAAACATATTTATGATACTAACGATCGACTTAAGCTTATTATCAAAATCAATGTTTTCGGTTAAACATTGCTATCTGAAATTAAATAGTATTTTAGTTATCATAGCACTTAGTTATCATTAGAAAATGACATTTATTCTATGAAAATATAAGAGTAGCCGAAAATTATGGGCCAATGTTTATCCGGGTTCGTTTCAGCTAAAAACAGTTTAATTTGAACGCCATTGTATCCACGAGGAAAGAGATGAAATTAATTACCGGTTTGCTTATTTTTTAATTAAAATTAGATTTTATGGAACGGCAGCGTCGTCGGCGTAATCTGTTATTATTTTATAAAAGATGGAAATTTAAACGGCACCATATTGTGAGAAAAGCCATTTGTTTCGGCAATATTTTTCATTTGCAACCGGAGAAAATATATCTTCCGCAAATGACCCTTACCCATTCTCTTATTCTTTCCTCGCTTTTCTGTGCCGTATTGCCTAGGCTGCCTTGCCTCCAATGCCTGAAAATCATCGAATTACTCCTAACCCACCGACTTAATACCGAACTCAACGCACCAATTTGTAAACATTGGCTTCAGTTTAGAAATACAGACCCAAAATCGGATTCAGTCCACGAAGGCTGCTGGAACCCAATCACTTAGTAGGTCATATCGACGCTTGTTCGAGTTGAATTAACATATTTTGCCTTATCGTCGAATATGGCCGGGTCTTATCAGGGCCCGGGCCAAAATACAAGCAACAAGGGTGGTTGTACTGCTCTCGGAACAAATGTGGCTACGCCCACAAGAGACAAGATTACGGCATGTTTGGGAATAAATCTTTCGGGACAGTTACCGTACATTTTCTGGGTATCCGCAAATAAATGTAGTGCTGTCGGCGCTCCCCTCGGCTTGCATCTCAATTATGTGACTGCAATGGAAATGGGCTTCCTGGCTATCTTTATTGGGATCTGACCGCCTTGTTGGTCTACGGAGGTTGCGGGTTAGATTTACAGCGGTCCTCCGAGTCCCAAGGAAAGGCGTTTTATTTGGTTTTCTACTTAGAATTTCTCCCTGTGTGTTGTTTTTGTAATGCTAGGAAGATTGGCATAAAGTTCTACAGTTGGTGTAGGTGTAGGTGAATACTGCAGTAGTATGAAAAGGTATGAGGCCTTAGCCTGTCGTTACAGGCTAAGGCCTCATACTAACGTCAACTGGGAGCACATTTTGGCACCATTGCGTTCAATGGTGCCAAAATGTGCTCCCAGTTGACGGCTTCATTTACGATTTATTAATGCTGTCGGTCCTTTTAATGTTTCTGTAGTACAGCAAGGAATATTCTGATTCTAATTCTAGAGGATTGGTTCTCTGGTTGTAGGAGAAAAACGAGTAAACCCCGGTTTTGTTCTTCCGCTGGTACGCCATCGACACGCCATCGCGTTACAGGCTAAGGTCCCAGTATTCTATTCCCATTGACGTTACATGATCGGCGTCCCGCTTTAGCCGAGTCGGCCACGCCTTGGTGTATTGCGGCATTTTAACGCTGAACCATTAGGTGCCTACCAGTCCAGTCCGCTTAGGAATTTAATTATTGCTCTACACCCCAATTTGAGCTGCCTAGCAACAAACCTTATGCTAACAACTAGGCTCATTTGAATAATAAACGTTTTCACTATTGTTTTAGATGAAGTTGGCTTGCCTAGCACCTATAACATCCTTTCAGCTTAGTCGGCCTAGCCCATAAGAATATGCCGCGGGTCCCATGCACTGTAGCGTTCGAGTGGTCGCTTCATCCATATAGTGTGAGTGGTGATGCCACTGGACGCTGTAAATTCATTTGGTATCAGTTTTTATCGTTTGACATTAAAAAAATATCAAAATCAAAAATCAAAATATATTTATTCACAAAATAAGTAAGTACAGCTGTGAGCTAAAACTAAGCATGTCTATAGTTAATTTATAAAGCAGTGTAAGTAAACAGGAGTGTATCAACATAGTAGGTATATATATAAACGTCAAGATCGTATTATTATTGTGGTTGTTTACCACTTGGTAGCTGAGTAGGTAGGTGCTTAGTTGAGCAACAGCCGAAAAGATATTCTACCCTCCGTACTAGTGCGAAACTGTATGATTAAAAAAATATGGATGTGCCTTCCTCTTGTAACTGGTAAAGATATTTTTTACACTTCAACTTTCGTAAGCACTGCACATTTTGGTAAAAATAAGTGGTCGAATGTGATCCAAAAGTCACCAATGATCAAATAAATTATGAGGATGGCTTTGCATATAATAAACACTAAGCTCCATTTGCGTCAACCAGGGTTAGCCATCTCTGAGTTATGGTCAAAATTTTATGGAAATGTCAAATTAACTCCGAGTTAGTTGGCTAACCCTGACTGACGCAAGTCCGCCTTATTTAATTAGAAACACTACTGTAAATCCCGAAGCGATTACAAAACTATTGCCTATATTGGCATACCTGTAATGTTCTTCGGCTCTTGGACCAACTCCCAAATATAATTTTATTATATTGCCCCCAAATGTTGGCATCTATGCCTCCCTGCATTTAACCCTGAGCAAAAAGGGTTGTTCTTTTTCGACCGTAAAATAATATCTCAAACAACACTTGTTTCATTCTTTCATTCAAAGACAAAAGTTTATTGCTTATTTTGCTTACCTGCTTACTTTGACTCCGAATAGGGCTGCTTTACATAAAACATTTTTATATTGCCTTAAAATTCATGAGACAGAAAGTCCTTTTTATCTTGAAAACACACGTCTGCGTTAGAAAACAAGAGATTTCTTTTATCGCCGGTGACCAGCCCGACCTTTTCACGGTCTTTTGATTTACGAGTATGTGCGTTAGCGATGTCATTCGTTACAGATTATTTATCTTCAGACGCAGCTCTTTGTTTAAAATCAATCCTTATTCCTTGGGGCATAAATCACTTATGAGAAATTCCAGCGAGGCGTATAGTTGCATTAATGTAGCGATAAGCTTTTCGATTTGTTTGTCCCCAAACAGAGTTAAGAATTGAGTTATTTAGTCACAATGGCGGGGCTGATAAAGTCCTCCGGCCTCAGAAACATTGCGGCACAGTATGGAAATAGAGCAGCAGGATAACTCGGCTATAGTCATTGAAGAACATTTAGAATGAACTTCAAAACACTTCAAAAAACAACTCTTGCTGTAATTAATTTAATCAAAGCGAGACGACGCTAGTTTTGCTGTACATTCTTTTTTTTTCTTGATTGACCCGGCTTATACGACAGATTGGGCCCACTCGTTCAGAAAAAGTGGGTTATGAAAGCCATACACCCTACGGTTAGCCCGACGGTTTAAACTTTACAAACATAACTGACACAATTTTATTGAGTTTCATAGAGAAATACACAGAAACAGACAGAAACATTTTGGCATAATGGCAAGGAGGATATAAAATAATAGGATGATGGTTTTATCGGTTATGGCTATGAACGCTAAGGTTTGCCTGTTGGGTATGCTTGTGTAGACAAAACCTTCATGCAAACCCTAGCGTTTGTGGCCAGTACTACCGTTCATACAAAAAATATCTACCTGCCTTCCGAAACGTAGAACACATTTCGCTTTTCTAGAACACTTTATTGTACATCATCATCATCAGCCTGTTAACACCCACTGCTGAGTAAAAGACTCTTCATGCTCAAGCCACTTCTCACTCAGACATATGCCAGGGTAGACGTGCGCGAGCGAAGTAAAAGAGTTTATCTTATCTGACTTCTATCCTATCACAATCACAATGCATCATCATCATCATCATCAGCCTGTTAAAACTCACTGCTGAGTAAAGGCCTCTTCATGAGGTGTGAGCACCTCTCAAGATCCTGTACCAGGCGCAACCACGGTTTTCCGGCTACTTGGGCTATGTCATCGGACCATCTGGCTGTAAACCAAAAACTAATTATTTACTTAATGTTCTTAACCTAAAAGTACAGATGGCGGTCTTATCGCAAAGAGCAATCTCTTCCAGATTTTTATATCGATTTAACGGTTTCACTTAATATTTTCTTAGGTTTGCACAGTCCGCTTGCTGGGTTTGCACGAGCACTATTATAGCGGTTGACGGTATCTGCAAATTAATCCCGGCTGAATACAAGTAAAAAAGGCGGCATCTGCAATAACAGAGTAAGAAGGCGGCTTCTGCAGACAGATGCCGTCTTTTACCTCTGCATTTGCACATACCCCCTTTTTGCTCTTTATCAGTACGAAAATTTTGTAGATGCCGTCATTTTGAATTTCAAAAAACCTAGTTACAGGGTGAAAACGGCTTTATTAAATATACAGAAAGATGGCAAATTTTGTACAGATTCCAACGGTACCAAAAACGCAATTTTTAATTTTCTGTAGATGCCGCCTTCTTGCTTATGACGGCAGTATACATAATTTAAACACAGATTTTAACGGATTTAACACTCGTTTTATTAACTTTTTCACTTACTTTAAGTACGTTAAATCGATTTAAAAATGTGCAGTGCTTACGAAAGTTTAAGTTGTGGAATCTCTTCCAGACAACTTACCGAGACGTAGGCGCGTTTCGACCGTTCCCATGAAGACAAACTACTGCCTTTACTGTGCCTCCGCCCGCAGGGAGAAGTTGCGACAAAAGTCGAATTATTATTGATGCCGCAACAGTGTTTCGATTGTGGCCAATGAAATTAACTGCCCGTTTTATAAATCCCTCGGAAATCTCATTGGTGATGATTGCACCCAATTGTCTCGTATGCGGGTGTCGACAGCATGTCGCTTTTCACCAATAAATTATTATAAAATTATTAAAGTTGAACGTTGTGTGTGATGCGATTATACGTCACGCCATATGGCTTCATAATTATATGACGGCTACTAATGCACTTTTATTAGATAAGTGTTAATGAATGCTAACTACCTAGAACAGGAAGCAAAAGTAGAGTGGTTCTCGTCTTGTGGGGAAAAAATATCAAAGATAAAGCAGTACGCTATGATTATTAAATAATTCCGGGATGGACCCAGAAAGGTTCACATTCTTATAATGATGACGGTCTTGTGTCCAACAAATGAAATGTCTTCCCTTAATGCCTTTCCTAACAATCTCTTGCGTTCTTTTCCTTCTCGCCTTCCCAAATACGGATGACAAGGACGGGCTACAATTGTAATAAAAACAATAATGCGGGACTAGGAGCGGATAGAATTCGTGTCACCCCCGCAGGTAAATCAATAAACTGGCCGTTTCATTAAGTTTATGTCTGACATCACTTATAAAGACATTAAGGCGCCCAACGGCCGAATTTAATGCCCAAAGCTGAACGTATCTTTCAACCGCAGGACGGGTAGGTTTTTTATCCCAATCCGTCCTTTTTGTCCCTGATATTTTGTACCAATTTAGTTACGAAATCTGGGGTTTTGTGGTGCTGACCGCTGATTAGAATCTCCTTAGCGATGTTTCAAATGGAGTCCTAAGATGATTAGTCAACTATTTACAATCGGTCGCATAAATAACGTCGCCTTCATTCAATAATCAACGGAAAAGGAAATAAAAGAGCCTCTATTTAACATTCACAAAGGGGAAGCATAAACTTGCATAGATAAACTAGGTACCAGGCGCACATAAACTAGAGGAGCTCAGTTCCCAGCACAAAAATGAGTAGAAAGGGTTCGCGTGCTGCACCAACGTTAGCTTCATAATTGGCATGCCGTTGCATCGTCCGCTAGATGCTGACACTCTAGTCTTGATCTATTGTTGAGCGAGCCTTTGTTTTCAGACAATCGGCTGTCTTTTCTGAAGCTTAGCTTTAAGACTACGGTAACGTTTAACGGCTGAATGATGGATACTTCGAGTGCTATGTTTATAAAGCGTGACCGGCTTTTGTTTCGTGCCTCAAGTTCACGGGTAAGGTCACGACATGAGTGTCTTGAACGCCACTCAACTGAGTCATTGTCGGGATGAAATGTGAACTCTGCTTCGGCTGTCTCGTCTGTCACTCATTGCGTAATGTTATGGTTTTTGTTATGATTTTTTCGGCGCAAGTTCAAGAGCTATCGGTTGCGGTTTGGGCTTCGTTTGGGTTTTTTCCCATGGAATCAATCCATCATTGCCATTTTTTTGTGGGAAAATTACGTTAGTAGGTATGTACCTTCTTAGATTCTGGAATACAGTCGGATTTTGAAATTCAGCCGCAGTCTGCTAAAAACCATCGGATCCGTAGTCCATAAGTTTGGCTATATCCGTCCGTATGTTTCACTAACGTAGGTTATTTGTATTGTAAAGAATTAAATAGTCATTACTGTTGTGTTATTTGCCAAATTATGGAGCAGCTATCAATTTAAAACGAATTTGTATAAATTCCATTTAGTACAGAAAATATTTTGAACATTTTCAATAATTCCCTCCAATTACTAATTTGAATTCGATATCTCTCCGAATTGGAATCCAATTCGTCTCTTTTTCACCTTTTTAACGCCACCAGGGATGGGGCTTACAGTTCCGAGGTCTATCATAAACCAAACGTTATGGCCAAAATGTTACGATACGATAGTGATGCCGCCTTAGCATTTGCAATCTTGCAATCCGATTCGTCTAGAAGGTTTTACTCAGAACATGCTCTTCGATCAAACTATCTTCATCTATACAATAAGTCATGTTTTGTCCCGATAAAATCACAGTAATTTTTTGTCTAATAAGCTGAACATTTGAGGTACTATACAGGGTGTTAAAAGACCGCCAACAGAGCGGGAAACCACATATTTTCCGCATCATAATGAACATTTTTGCCCAAGGAACTATGCCTGGGAAATCAACGGTTTCCGAGATAATGGGGTTCAAAGTCGGACTTTTCAAAACTTTTTTTTTGCAGAAATGTATTCAGTATTTAGTTCTTAAAATATCTTTTCAAGAAGCCATATCAAAATTATGAATATTTCTTACAAAAAACGACGTTAAAATTGCAACCCGCAATGTATTCTAAACATCGGCACTTCAAGCTTAAGTAACATAAACTTATACCTACGTTTGCGCAATATGACTTCTGTGTGTCACACGTCCATTGCGTGATAAAATATTTTTCAAAATTATAACCTAAAAAACAAAAATCATTTCCCAGCAATAATTTATCGAAAAAGTACTTTGTTTTGGTGTCTAGTATGCGTGGCTTTCGGGTCTGTTGGCGGTCT
The DNA here is from genome assembly GCA_949319315.1 of Zelleria hepariella. Classification (NCBI taxonomy): domain Eukaryota; kingdom Metazoa; phylum Arthropoda; class Insecta; order Lepidoptera; family Yponomeutidae; genus Zelleria; species Zelleria hepariella. The sequence continues at coordinate 11,417,549 of OX439392.1, read as the reverse complement.
TTTAACACCCTGTATAACTTAAAACGCAAATATTATAGCCAATCCGCAATGGGCACGCGCTGTGCTATAGCCCGAACTTTCTCTCTCTCTCTACTTTACCGGAAAACCTTATCACAGCCATCGGTTGAAGGTCACCTATTTGGCAGCTGATCTAAACTTGCGATGTCTGACTAGCCCAAGATAATAATTTAAAATTGTAGAGTCCCAAGGTATATCAACCACTGGCATTGTAAGAAAGTGAATCAGGTTTTTTTATTTGACCTGGAGCACACTGTAGGGCAAAAGCCTCACAGTCCAGATTTGTTGGTCCTTCAACCTGGAGGTCCAATTTTGGTTGAAAAAAAACCGGAGCCCAATGAGTGCTGTAAATGTTGCTCATCGCATTATTGGTGGATTCCTGATGGGCCCGTACTTGCGATGTCTGACTAGCCCAAGATAATAATTTAAAATTGTAGAGTCCCAAGGTATATCAACCACTGGCATTGTAAGAAAGTGAATCAGGTTTTTTTATTTGACCTGGAGCACACTGTAGGGCAAAAGCCTCACAGTCCAGATTTGTTGGTCCTTCAACCTGGAGGTCCAATTTTGGTTGAAAAAAAACCGGAGCCCAATGAGTGCTGTAAATGTTGCTCATCGCATTATTGGTGGATTCCTGATGGGCCCGTGGTATTATTTTATACCCGTTTGTGGTCAGGCCGCTAATAAATCAACTAGGATATCGTGTAATGGACACCGCAAAGGATCGTCCCCGAAGAGACATAAATTTGTTTTTGTAGGTTTTTAGTAAATCATTTGTTATACTGGCTGGGTTATACATACCACGTAATGGACTTTTAATACATGCCCACTCATTCGTAGTGTGAAAAGTACCTACAACGGGTTATTTAGTCGTTGTTATTGAAATGGACTGTTGAAGATGTATATCTGTTTCTATGTCATTGTTATGTTCTGTAAAGTGATATTTAATTTCTATCGACGCCAGATGGTTCGCACCTCATCGTTGGATACTTAAAACACCTTCTAATGTGACTTTAATTAATGGTTGGCAACCCTTTTATGGTAGAAATAGGTGAAGCGGACAATTCAACTTTACGAAAATAACTCAAAGGGGTTAAACAACGAATGTGCCAGAAATAGCTTATGTCTAACCTATTTCTAGAGCAGGCCGAATAAAGGACCTCTCACTCAGTTGGTCTCTAATCACATAGACCTGCCTGTGCATTGTCTAAAATATCCACCGTAAAAATAACCGTTTTTAAATGTAAAAATTGTTCATTTTAATAAGGGCTATTTTCGTGTGTTTTAAAGCTCAAAGGTTGAGTGGATTTCTTAGATAATAGAGCCGCTGGATAGACGCGTATCGAACTGTCAAAGTTTGATATGGTCCATCATGCTAGACACCTTGTAGTATTTTTCTGGAAATGTTTTTTCAACAAATACTTATTTTGTTAAAAATAGGTACCTAAGTAACTTTTTTTTTCTCGCAAATCCCCAAATTTTAGTGTAAAGGCTTTTCACAGGTTAAGTTTCTGACTTCAAATTCGAGGCAAGTTTGTCCAGGGCACTAACTAATCACCCTGTATAAATCAGCCTTGATTCAATAAGTTTACCATAGATACTATAGGTAATAATATCAAGTGATGTACACACGGCAGCACGTCAGAGCGTACACTTTTGTTTTAAAGTCGCCCGTAGCGTAACCGGGTAGAGTGCTAGCGTGTAAGCGTCGACGTGCTGTCTTGTGTACCAACACTCGAGTGTGCGATCCCTAACATAATGTTCTATTTTCCTAATTCAATACTAACAGCTTAATACGCACTATAATGTGTTTATTCACGCCAACAACACATGTTTAATGTATAAGGAGCTTAGAGTGATTGACGTCGCGTGACGTGGCTTCTTTGAGTACATCGCTAATGTACTTTACACCTTCGTAGGATCCATGTTTGTACAGTCGGCCACAGTATCAGATACCCCTTTTTGTTCGATTGGCGCCCTTATGACGCGCGCGATAAGAGCTGCCATGGGGTATCTGAGATTTACTTACTTACTTGTTGACCCTCGCTGACCGTGAAGGAAAACATATTGAGGAAACCCGCAGCTCAGTTGGCTTCACATTGACTTGCCTTTCCTGTGGAAGAGGCCTACTATCCCAAGAAGATGGTATAGGTGCTGGGCAAGCCAACTCTATCTAAAACATGTTCCAGACACTACAGGGTATTTTTTAAATAGCTTAATACCTGAAACACGTCCACTTCTGAATGTGATTGAATGGAGATGATACTGGACAAGAATCTGTAAATGTCTTATATTTATTTTCGCTCGGTATTTTTTCAGTAAAAAATATTATTTCATTTATCATTTTAGCGGTTAGCACGTCAGCAATCTTCCTTTTGGTAAAAACAAACTTGAAGCAATTGCATGCACAGTTGCAACTCCGTTCACACTAGAAGAAGATTGACGTTGCAGTATCTGGAAAATATTGATTTGTGAGTCCACAAAATTTTAAAAAGGCCATAAGGCCGCCGATTTGTACCATTAATGTATTAATAATGTCTGTCCATAAAATGTTTTCTAGTACAATAAAGAATATTCTAATCTAATCTAATCTAATTTTGATTATCATTTAAAAAATCCTTCTCTTTCCCGACCAAGCAAGAACAGAAGCAGTATGCCTTAACATAGCCGCAAATAATAGGTTTCTGGCCCATCAAAAACATATCTTATTTCATTGTACCTTCTCATCAATTGAATAATAACACTAATATTCAATTTCATATATTTGCCTAGTGCACAGATCAGATAACCTACAATATCTAGGTACAGGCAAATTCTTCATAGTGTGGCAAACAGATCCTACAGTATTCTTATAAATACCTAAAGGTAGATAACATTAACATAATACAATAACTCAAACACAAAGCAAACATAGATAATAATCAAAAAGCTCTAAAGCATAATCAAATCAAACATCGTCTAGCGTCACAACAGAACGAACGAAATCACTCATTCACACTAAATCAACTTTGGACAATTATATTCCCACAGCTACTTATATTACATGCATTGCTAAGCTTCAAGCACAACGGTTCATACAAGCAAGACTGTGCGGCAAAACAGAATGATACAAAAGGACTGCTTACCCTGAACCAGGGGGTCTACCGGCTAAGACGAAGCCAATTACCAGTGGCGAAAATCGAAGTTCGATTTTTGAAAAATGTACTGCCACCCAGTTCATTTTACTGCCACCCCTGTTCATTTTTCATAAATCGAACTTCGATTTTCGCCAATCGTAATCGGCTTCGTCTTAGCCGGTAGACCCCCTGACTGAGAATGAAAAAAAAAATGGTTTTGGACACTACTGCAAGGCAATTTGAGTTTAATTTAATGTGGGATCTATGCTACCACAGCCTGTTTAAGGGATAGCCATGGGTACTTTTTCACTTAGGCTTTTGCGGTATCTCCCAAAAAAAATACCGATGTGACCTTCCTTACATCATATTCAATCGATGTCTGCATACTCTAATACTACGATTATCACCTCATGAAATTACTATAAGTAATTTTTTATCTCGAATAAGGTATAGCTTTGCCTACGACGAGCTAAGAAGAAGATCTTAATGCATTATTTGCCATGAACCTATTTATTTATAACCCGTGTCATTAAAGAAAACATTTAGGACGGAGTTAACAACCTAGCGTTGCCTCGCTTTGACTGTATTAATTAGAGCGAGAGGGCGAGTGTTTTGAAGCTCATCCTAAATGTTTTCTTTAATGACATGGGTTATACTAAACCACGCCTTTACAATGTTATTTTATATTGAAAATCACTGTGGACAAAATCTCGTTTTTGCACACAAAAAAAACTAGGTAATTTTGCATCCTCTGTTCAAACTTCTGCGCTAACATTTCATGATACAAGTCCATACTCCATACAGCGCTGTGGGTGGCCGCATCTTACAATGAGTGCACTCATAAGCTTGCTCTTGATAACCTCCCACTTGTCATTATCCTACACACTACAGGGTGCACTCTAAGTCGATAGCGGAACTTAAAGTAGGCTATCTACTGATCAATACAAACAAGTTGTACAAGGTGGCTAAAAAAATGGAGTGAAAAAAATATCTGCTGTTCCATACAAAAGGTCGACTCAGTACTGCGCCAAATGTATGAAACAGCTGATATTTTTTCGCTTCATTTTGGTCGCCACCTAGTACAAGTTGTTGGTATTGATCAGTAGACAGCCTACTTAAAGTTCCGCTATCGAATTAGAGTGCACCCTGTATACACAGTAGTGGATGTAGAATAGCGATTAGATAGTCGAGCAAATTTTTATGGGCCGCTTTAGTCTTTTTATTTTGAATAGAGTCTGTATAACCAGCCAGGGAGAGTTTCAGTGCACTGAGAACTTTTTCTTTTATGAGAAATTATTGCAAGTTGCCAGGATGATTTTAATTAAATAATGTGTTTAACCCTAGCATGGGTAAGTGCTTTAGAAAACATAAAAGGGGTAATACGGTAATACTTTTGCAGTTATGAAATTGCATGTCGGGTTCAATCGTTAAAATGAGCAGGAACAAAAAGTCAACGATAAGAAGTGAGAATTTTAACAATCTCTCAGTACCAATTTCGCGTTCCCATGTATTGTTGAAAGCAACCATTATTACGCATTAGAAAAAAAAACACAAGAGAAAAGAAAGGAAAAAAAGTCTTCCTGCCAGCCCATTTTCCCAGTACTAATCTGCGGTTGAACAATGAATGCCTGCTAAAACATTATCTCTGAAGGAAGTATTAGCATCTGCTAAGTCGGCTTTGACCGAGCTTTGGCCAGACCATCATTAGCACATTCTACCTACCTACTTACCTCTAAAATCTTCGACGCAACACTTGAGTCTTAAGATACCCGGGTTTTTATCTTCCGGACTGGCGCCATGTCTATTCCTGCTATAAAATATTCAAAAGGTACACTCTAACGTAAAATATCGGCACCCAAATGCATTATGGTAATGCAACTATTTCCTGTCCTGGGCGGTTGACGCTAATGTGTTCATATTGTCAAAGTTTTTAAATTAATTTCTCTTTGAATTCGCAGTCATGCTTTGATGTTATATACTTCGTAATGTTTATTCAAAGGTAAGACTTTTTTACAATAAAAATATTGAATTTTGAAAATTGAGGCGCTTTTTACAGGAACAACCTTTGTCCCCAGAGTAAATTTGGCGCTTTTTGGCCAAAACGATTGTCCTACAAGCAAATCTTGGTGGTTTTTGAAAAATTGCCGAAACTTTCCGATGGAATAACTGTGGACATAGAAAGTTTTTGTAAAAACTGATTAGTGCAGCTTGTTGAACAGTGTTGAAAACAGAAATTAGTTAAAATTGAACATTGGCTGTTCTTGTAAAAAGCGCCTCAATTGCACTCCGTATTGAAAAAATTGCGTCAAAGGTAGAGGAGCTGGCCAGGTACCGTAAATTCCACGCATGTTCACGATTGTCTTTTGACTTTTTATCGAAACCTCGCTTTCGCGGAACGTTTGTGGCAAAATAGAATAACGCGCTAAAGGTATGTGTGGTGAATTTATAGCTCTTCGGTTTGTGGATGAGGTATTTTGCGTTCTGATGTCATAACATAGTGCTTAGATGGTCTCTTGTTTTATGGAGACATAAATTATGGCGGCGATTCGACGAATGGCGTTTGGTGGCTGAGTTTATAGTTCCATCTTGGACTCGAGCTATGATCAATGCTGCTGGGTCTCACCAGTTTTATTGCAGTTTCTCTTTGTTCACTGTGAAACTTGCCCCTTGCGAAAGTGGCGTTAAGAGTTAGTTTCCCAGTGCTTCCTGCGTAATTTAATCAACTCTAGAATACGAAGCTTAATTGATCAGAAGTTTATCAAATTAAAATTTATGACATTACGAAACTATTCAAAAGCATAATGATATTTGTGGCATTTAAACATTTTGCCCTAAGACATCCCATCAAGGCATGATATACGGAATAATTAAAATGCTAATTTGAAGAATGTAAGTCAGGCAGGCATCTTCTTTTCAAATCTGATTAGTCAAAGTCGTTCGCCGCCAACAGAAGTTGAATAGGTTTATTTTAAAATCGCATCAGGTGGATCGCTTTTCTAATTTCGGATCGATTGATTTCCATTCTATCGATCTGTGTGAATGTTCCGTCCGAGTGAGTGTCATTTCGAGAAAAAAGTCCGTATCCAATAGAAACCGGATCACGTTAGAGAGCGTGTCCGAGCGCAAAACTCTTATCATTTACTGCACGCATTTCCCTCCAAACGACCGACAATAAACTGGTAAATAACATGATATTTCGCTGACGTAATAATGTCATTTAAGTGAATTCAGCTAGCTTTCCACGGAACGTAAGGGGCCTATAAATAGAACAAGTGTAATAATAGGTAAGTGTACGTTAGGAGGATTTAATTCCAATTCTCTGCGGCATGGTATGCAGTGAATTAACAGCGCTACTACGACTATTACAGCGAATAAAACAAAAGATTGCAAAAAATGGTTTTCCATACGCAGTCAAGCTGCACAACACCTCTAGCATGATGGTTCATATCGACTTTTGATAGCTATCTACTCAGCTGTTTATCCACCTCTTCAGAGCGCACCATATTATCGCGCCGGGTTCAATGCTAGAAGTGCAGGAAACACTAACAAATATTTCGCTGTTGGAAGTAAACTTGTTTTGTGCTAGAACGTTCTGTATTGTAAACGTTTTCTTTCTTAGTCCTTTTTGTCTCATTCTATGACTAATACGCGAGAAGAATCGGCCAGTTGAACGTCCCAGCGTGCTCTCGCCACGTGGCCTATTCACGGGCAGCGATCGCTCCACCAAAAACTGAACAAAAGATTTGACGCTAAACATGCCCATTATTACACCGAAAATAGACAAAGCGACTTTGTACGGAGACAAAAGAGAGGAAATAAAAGAATCTGTCGCCTATTAATTCTTAAACTTATGACATTTACTAACGGATACTCCTTTGTAGAACTTGTTAACCCCATGGAGGCGAAAAATTAGCACTCAGCATGTGAGCCGCGCGAGATAGAAACGAATGGCCGACAATGGAATGCTACGGTGTTTTTCTTGTTAATGTTACGTTTCCCTTTCTGTATTCTCCGGAGTTTTTTGTCGAATCGAAGTCACAATTAGTAACGCCTGCTACGACACCTGAGCCGAAAGCGGACCGCACACGGCACATAATACCCCGTATTTCTGTTTGCGAGATACACTATTCAACTACCCATAATGAAATTTGTTTATACGAGCCGCGACCCCACGGGAATATTTCGAGACCGACAGTTTTTTTTGTTGTTAATTCGTGAATCTATTATAATTATTTATGACCGAGGACACCCATGTTCGTGGAGCAATATTTTGTTAATTCGTTCTAGGATTTGGTTATCGCATTCCAATATCAGTAACGGTCTCTCTACGATAGAGTATATCTCGCATGAGAACTTTAGCTAGACAACAAAGAAAATGCTCACCCGTCTACCACTCGTAATAAAAGCTAACGAAGTGCAATCCTCGCGTCAAATACAGAATTGCATTTCATATCCCCTTATCTTTAACTTTATAAGAATCGTCACTTAAAGGCGTTTCCAACGAGTCCTAAAGACTCAATCCAAAACGAAGTATTCCGCCCTAGTAAGCCAAGTAATCCAGTAACTTGACCTGATAGCTGCGCCAGTTTACGAGGTGTTACGGTCGCGCGCGTGGTTCCTGCAACGTTGAATCGTGGAAACTCATAGACTTAGTTGAAATAGAATTATGTGGCAAGAGTTACTACCATTTTGGGTCCTATTCTGAACAGTGTTAACGTTGAAATTGACATGGAGCGTTTACTAATAGACGGTTTTGAGGCAACGTGGTTGCGTTTCGTGCAATATTGCAGTATCGAATTGACTTACGAGTGACGTTGTCACGTTCCCTGTCTGTAGGTTGCTAGGTCTGCGGCCCGCCTCTAATCCGTAACTCAGCCAAGCACTCTGAACGACCTCTTCACACGTAAGCTGGGTGTTGAATTAAATCTTCTACTTTACCGGCGACTATGTTAGTTTTATTGTTATGGTTTGTTTGAGATTCTTGCTAGAAATGTTGAGTGCATTCCTTGTTTCCGTCCAAAACTTGAGGATTGGGTGCTAGTATTTTATGTCTCCCTATAAAACTTAATGTGTTAGGTTCCGTAGTTACACTTTAGTCTTGAGCAATCCGTTAAGAGCGAAATGCCAAGCGACGTGGTAAGAATGAACTTCCAATACTCCATTCGTTTCCACACAGCTTATTTCTTATCACAAATTCATAGAGCCTTAGAGAAAAGGTTGTCGTGACAGCTGGGCATAAAGTTAGCTGGAAGATTATTCTCGGTCGCGAGCGTGATGGGTCCTCTAGTTTACGAGGTGCTAAACCCTCCAGGCGAGGATGAAGTAACGCAAACTGCGCCCGTCGAGGACCTAAATGAGTTCAGAGTCACTTGACACGTTTGCACTTTAACCTAGATGTTGTTAGTTTGAAGCCTAGCAACGCGACGTATGCTGAGAATCTTGTGAGAAAATTTCGAGTTACACTAAAACGTTGGAACGTAAGAGGAGTACCTTTGATGGAAAAAGTGGAGAATATGGCCAAAAATATGAATCGGAGTGTTTTATAAGCCAATATATACATATATTGCGTGTACGCCAATTTCATCCTCCCTTGAACTTGTGAAAGCAAAAAGAAATCATTTCGAATCGCTCTCGCTTCATTTTTACATCCCACCGGGATCGTAGTCGGAGGCGATGCGACAAGACGCACACACAACAAGCACAAAAGCAAACGAAACGCTAACGCACACATTCAGGCAGATCAAAGAACGCGCAATCTGTGTGAAAAAAATAACGTTTTGGTCCCAAAAGGGCGGACCCGTTTACGCGACCCAATTCATGTGAACGATTCGGACGACGAAGAAATTGAATTGAAGTCAGCCCGAACAACAAATTCGAACGCGTATCGAATTGTTTTACGTTTGACGAATACGCTTTTCGAAAATTTTAAATTCGTAACAATAGTCCATAATGATGCGGGACTGTTTCTTTGTCCGGGACAGAATGTTGTAGGTAGGACATAAAGAATTCATGGTATGGACTTTAATAGCCACGTTTTGCGAGGAAAAATCTTGTCGCATGCGATCGTGTGGCGATAGTGCAAATAAAATCGGATTGTTTTTAGTGGCGGCCCTCTCGTGTCCCCGAATTCCTTCGTGTCGATAAGAATATATTAAACTATTGTTTGGCTACTAAAGCTTTATTGTTATGGCCTGAACGACTTTTTGAAGATCGAATCGGTCGATAGGTTTCAAATCAGTTTCATTATTGCGTCTTCATTAGAAAACACTACCCATACTGGTTTTGCCAAAGGGAGATATTTCTCCATCACTTATTCACGTCACACAACATGATCTTTCCATGAATGGCGTTCTCTCTCGCGGTATTATCGCAAGATTGCTTCCCCGGCTTCCATTTGTTAGTGTCTTGTTTAGAAAATTACATCTGCTAAACTTTATTAGCTGCCTTTTGACAAAGGTAGAGTTGATGGAGGCGCGTATCAAATCGTGCGATTCCGCTCGCTCCTTAGCGCAGCTGGCTGGAGCGCGACTAATCATTATATTTATTGTTAAAATCTTATTCTTACGCGTTATTTATGAAAATCCGTAGTCATTTCACGTTTAGCCACGGTGTCCCGGCTTGGGATACCGAAAGTGTGTCACCTTGCCTAGAATTAGCTACGCGTTCCCAGCTGATGCCCGATACACTCTTCAATCATGCGCGGAAATTGTAGGTCTGCCAGCCGACCTTTGCGTTTCCGTGATTGATCAAATACATTGATAATGATATACCAGTTCCTACGAGCCCGTTGCAACACTCAGCCTCGCACAATCAAATGTTGGACTTTCTCTCATTTCGCTGGCGCTTCTCTCTCTGATTGAGTTGTGACTGCTGCAATTGCGCCCGTAGATGGAATGTGTATTGTGTGAATTAGCAATTTTTCGGCAGATAGGGTATTAAGTGCTTTCTCTACGGTGAGCGGCGGCCGGCTACCTTATTACGCGGCTCGCCCGCTACACCGGAGCCCGCGCCAGTTTTTTGCTGCACGGGAGCTGCACCGATTTGATTGCTTCGGTTTTTGCTCTCCTCTTCAAATAAAGCGAAGTAATTGTTTGTTTTAAGCCTCCCTAGATTGCGTCCGCCCGGGCGAGATTTGTTCCACTACGTTTTCTCCTGTTCTAGTTAAATTGAGAGATTCCGTGTACGCCTGAGCGCGCGTCGAGCGTCGTGGTTTCTTCGGCGCCCAATCTCATTTGGTGGATTTATCTTCTCGTTTAATCATTCCTTACTTAGCGCACCACAACATTGCTTTGATTTCTAAATGTGAAATTAATTCTAAATTACGGCGTTCGCTTTTTGCTGCTTAGCAGGTAACAGGAAACGGGTTGTCTGGCGTTAATCCCGGGTGTTGCGTGTGTGTGCGTGTCATGGCATGTAATGATAGGGTAGGGGCAGTGGTGTGGGACGGTCGCCTGGTTTTTATGATGGCGAGAGCGGCGTTGGAAGCCCGCCGCCGTCAGTTCCCGCACGTTGCACTGCACTCGCCCGACGAGTCCTGCCCCTCTACCCTTGACGCATTTTTCCAATACGGCCGCAATATCGTCGGTGATACTCCCAGACCGCGTAACGCACTAAACCAGTTTAGCGCACGATAACCACACTTAGCAATGTGTTATTTTTTAAGTTCCTACCTGCATTACAAATGTATTATTTTTTAAGCACGAGATCCTTGGAGTTTCTTTACCATGCTTCTTCTCCAAGAACGATCAGAGCTAGTGAAGCTGGAGAAAAAAAAGTAGCTAGATACTTAGTATTAGATAGTAATAAGTATCATTTTTTTTACTTTAGATAATATTTTGACGTTCAATGTAAATAATTTATTTATGGAATATTGAATAAAACAAATTGATTCTGATTCTAACAAACAGTGGCAGATACCGCGTAAATTGATTTTGAGTTTTACGCAGGATGCCCACTCTCGCGGTTCCGACTTCTTTCATTTACAGCTCTCTGATTGGACGACCCACCAAACGGACGATGCGCGCCGCAGCCCATCACCGTTGCCTGTTAGTACTGCTGTTAGTACGAAATTTCAATTTTGATACTTTTGTAGATACGCGGTATCAGCCACTGTTGGTTACGCGGTCTGGGAGTATCACCGACGATATGGCGCAATTTACACAATTTAATATTTTACTAATTTAGACGCATTTTGTGTTTTTAGTGAATAAAACAGTCTTACCTTTGAATAAAAATTCGAAAGTATTTAAAATCAAAGCATTACTATGCGAATTCAAAGAGAAATTAATTTTAAAACTTTTCCGATTTGATCGCAATAGCGTCAAGGGTAACCCCCCTGTCCAGCCGATCGATGTACGGAATGAATCTTTATGATTAAGTTCCTTGTAGTCGTTTCTCTGGGATCATTTTCTCATACTGATGGCTACTGGTTTTATTATGATGGTTAGTTATAAGTTGTTAGGGGCCACACGGCGCAATTATTTATTGTTATCTAAGGTTATTGAAGACCTAGCCTTTAATTTGATAGAAACGACATTTTAGCTCAACAACAAGGATCAGTGAAATACCGTAAAGTTAGCATTACCTAAGTCTTAATAAAGAAGCGCAGTCTGTTACGTAGTTGCTGAAATAGCCCATATTCGTTAGATTTTAGAGACTAAAACAGTAGCCAACAAAGATGTCTCAGTAGAACTGGCCGGATGTAGCTACTTACTCTTGACTTTATAAATATTTAATCAGGAGTGTCCTTCAAGTAAGAGACCGGAAGCAATCTACTTAACTCAATGTGGCCAAATATTTTGGCGCCACCTTTAGAGATGGCTCTCGAGAAGAAGTTCAACTCAGTTAACTGGACCTATGAAAGTATACAAATTATTGCAAACCACAACTCGTATGAAATGAAAATGTGGAATACAATGTTTAATCGCATCTTCAAATAAATAAAACCAAATTTTTTAACACAAAGTCGGCCACACGCTAGGATACCCCTTTTTGTTCGATTGCCGCCCTTATGCCGCGCGCGGTAAGAGCTGCCATGGGGTATCTGTGACTGTGGCCGGCCGTACCTCCTCTTACATACCCATATCCCCATATCACTTAGACCGATTATAAAAATTATCAAAAATTAAAGAACAGACTTCACTGGTGAAAAGGTGCGCTTTGATTAAGCTACTGCACTGAGTCGGGGCGATTATGTCTAAAACTATACTAATCTGACAGCACTAAAGTGACAGATAATGTACTAAAGTGACAGATAGCTGTCATCTTTAGTACATTATCTGTCACTTTAGTGCTGTCAGATTAGTATAGTTTTAGACAGAATCGCCCTTTATAGCTACCACGAGTGCGAAAAGCTGTGCCGGACGTCTGCCGGACGTCTGTCATGTATCCTAATACTACAAGGTGTTACAAAAGATGCTAACTCTTTTTACAGGGTAATAGCACCCGGTGATAGGGATCACAACCTAAATATTTTTTTTTGCTCTATGACGTTCCGTTAATTTTTAAATTAATAAAATGTGAACGCTGTGGCGGGAGAAAAGTTTTTTTTAAATATTGTTTTTATTGACTTTCACAATGTTTTACCAACTCAAAGCTATGTAAAAGCACCTACACGCACAAACATATTTTTAAATTTGAGCTAATAAAAAAAACAAAAGAGTTATGAAAATTTTTAAATTTTGAGGTTATAAAATAAAAATTGATTTTTTCAACTTTTTTTACAGATTTGACATCTTGTTGACCAGTAGGTTACACCCTGTAAAAAGAGTTAGGTACTTTTGTAACACCTTGTAGTAGTAAGGTTGTTTATCCAACTTATCACGTTCAGTGACAGTGACAATAAGCACTCGTGGTAGCTGCTCTAATTCCGAGTGATCTACTGATGTCCGTACCGTTCTTCTTCTCGGAAGTTCTTCATCAGATTTTCAAAATTTTTTATGGGACTACACTGGAAGTTCGAGTTACTACTAAGGCCTTTGCATCTACGTAATGAGATGATTTATACAGCGTCCAGTGGCACCTTCACTCACACTACAGGGTGCACTCTAAGTCGATAGCGGAACTTTAAGTAGGTTGTCTACTGATCAATACAAACAACTTGTACAAGGTGGCGACAAAAATGGAGCGAAAAAAATATCAGCTGTTTCATACATTTGGCGCAGTACTGAGTCGACCTTTTGTATGGAACAGCTGATATTTTTTTCACTCCATTTTTTTCGCCACCTAGTACAAGTTGTTTGTATTGATCAGTAGACAGCCTACTTAAAGTTCCGCTATCGACTTAAAGTGCACCCTGTAGATGGGTGAAGAGACCACTCGGCGCTGCAGTGCCCGGGACATTGTTTTTAGATGGAGTAGGCTTGCCCAGCACCTATACCATCCTGACAGCTTAGTCGACCAAGCCCACAGGAAAGACAGGTCAATACGTGTGGAGCCAACTGAGCCGCGGGTTTCCTCACGATGTTTTCCTTCACCGTTAGCGAGTGGTATTGCTACTACAAATTCACAAATGTACGTAACTTTGCAAGCGGTGGTGGTCTAGTGGGTAGAACAGTGGACTCTGAAGCAAGAGGTACCCGGTTCGATTCCCAGTGCGGGCATGTAAGTTCGAGTTAACTAACATAAAAAAATAACATGGATCAAATTGCGTACCTCCTCCTTTTTTGAAGTCGGTAAAAAAAAATGATTTTGTCTTTTAATGTTCCGATTACGATACTCGAGTTATAATCAAACAAATAATCATGAAGGTAATATGCATTCATACAAACGCCGTATTGTTAGACTCAGAGAACTTCGCTGCTCGTTCAATAATTAGCCCCCATCAATTTACCAAAAAGGGATTTTATGTTTAATCTTTCATACACGCAGCAGATCAAAATCGATCCTATCAAGTTTCCCCATAATCAACTTTAACATCAATTGACAGGTCTAATCTCTTTGGAGGCATTTATGTAAAGCTTGCAGTGGAACGTTTAATACGGGGCCTTCGATCACAAAAGAGGACCCATAAAGGGTTGACTTGACTCGCATCGGCCAAAAACCTACAGCATTATTTAAATCTTCTTCTGCAAGCGTAGCATAGGGCTGGGTTAGAGCGTATCTATGGTTTTATAACTATGTATCTCAGTCTAGGTTTTATAACTATGTATCTCTTTTGTTTGACGTAGAGCGGGATAGACAGAGTTATAAAACCATAGATACGCTCCAACCCAGCCTTATGCTACGCTTACTGGAGGTTTGCCGCCGGCTTTTCCTACTCCATTCTATCATTGGCTAGACAAAACAGATCTTCTCTACGCTCGCCACTCCTATCCATTCTCTGAAGTTTCTCAGCTGACTTATTTTAATTTAATCTTGCCCATTATGTTAAGTCGCAATCGATCCTCATAAAAGTAGGTACGTTTATTCAAAAGACAAGAGATTGCTTCAACACGTGACCGTAAAGTACCAAGTTACTTTGTGCTCACTTCATCATCAGCCTGTTAACACTTACTGATGAGTAAAGGCACCTTTACGCTCACACCAGTACTTACGAGTACTAAGCAACCACTACTTTCTGGCTACTCGGGCTATGACCATTTTTATGGCTGGTGAACAGGCAATCGATCTCTTCCCCTCTTGAGGTCACAACTCCATTTCATTTGTTTTTTAAAGCCCTACAGGGTATACCAGAAAGGTCCTAAGGCACTAAAATGGGTTAACTCACCAATACAAGCAACTTTTACTATGGGATCAAGTGCGAAATCTCGAAAAAAATATCAGCTTCTCCATACATTTGGTGCAGAAGGTATCGTATTTAGTAATAGAACAGCTGATATTTTTTCGACATTTTGCACTTGGTCCCATAGTATAAGTAGCTTGTATCGGTCACACTAGATAGGTGAAGAGACCACTCGGCGCTGGAGTGCCTGGGAAATGAAGAAGGTGAAGGTTACGTAGATTACGTAGATGCAAAGGCCTTAGTTTTTTTTGTATCTGTGAGTTAAGCTACCCCTTTCAGTGTCATAGAACATTTCTGAAACACTGTGTATCTTCAGTGTGTAGTGGTCTTGAGTAAAATTTTAAAGACATGAAATATGTCTAGACAGGCCTTTTAAGATCAGCATACTCTGTGCCCTCCGATGCTAATCCGTTTCCCTCTAACGGGTCCGGGCTCACATCATATTATCAGCGTCAATATTTACCGACCGTGTGGTGCCCGCCTTACTCTACTCGTATGTTTGCTTACTTGTTCTACGCTTTGTTACATAGCATAATGTTTGAGCTGATAGAAGTAGCTGTATTGCAGCTTCTAGTTTGCTGAAGATTAGGAAGTGGCGATGGCAAAACTTATGTAATTATTAATTGATAACCAATCGATGAGGGTCAATGGAAGTAGCGTGGGTTTTTCAATTTTGTAGAGCTAAAGTGAGCAATTTTGGTTTCAGCACAACAAATTTATATTGTTTTCATTATCCTCAACAATTGAGATTTGCTCGAACTTCTAGTTTTTTGGGCAGTACCACTGGTTTGTCGACCAGAAAAACAAGTCAGCTTAATTATTGTCTTTTTGTTATTTAGAATAATGAAAAAACATACAGTTTTTTTTGTCGTGAAACAAAAATCACTGCACAAAAATATCTAAGGCCTTTGCATCTACGTAATGAGATGATTTATACAGCCTCCAGTGGCACCTTCACTCACACTAGATAAAGAGACAACTCGGCGCTGCAGTGCCAGGGACATTGTTTTATATGGAGTAGGCTATTATTAAGATACAAAAAAAAAACTGTTATTTGATCTTTGCCACGCTAGTTTCATTGAACCTTAAGCCATGTCAGAGACACTTGGTAAAACTTGTGTGCGACATCAAGGGTGGCCACTACCTTATACGTATCTGGGGTCAGACTGGGCTTACCAAGTTAGTAGTCAACGCATTGTAAACTTGCTATTAAACGGGCGTATTTGTGTTAAAAGTTTAGATAATATTATTATGACTAATTTTATAAGTAACTTATTAATTGCAATAAAAAAATAAGGTGACGTCATAGAAGTTACTCTAAAAACATAAAAGGTTCTGGGTAGGTTTGGATAATTTTTAAATGGCGCCGAAGCGTAGATTGGTTTTAACGGAGAGCCCTCCAAAAAGCAAAATAATGAGCTAATTGCTTCTTAAATGGGGATCAAAGTGTGTTTACTCTATAATTAGTCTAATGATCCCAAATTCGGGTCAGTTCCAATAAATTTGCCTTTTTACCTGCGCCTCGTCGTGTGATTTGATAATGATTGTTTAAAAGAAGACTACACAAGATTACCTCGGACCTTTTTTGTCTTATAAAAAAAAATGTTAGAGAGAAGTCTCACGTTTTGTTGTTTCAAAGATTAAGGGTCCGTATAAGGCTAACTAGCGCCACCAATGTTGAAAAAATCATATCTCGCTTCAGAAGAAGTTTCTGACAAAATCCTAAGATGAGCTCATGCGCCATGCTTTTCTAGATTTTTAAGTGTGGGTACCTAACTCAATTTCTAGTCTTAAGCTAAAAAATTTTCGATAACCGCCAAAAACGGCCGTTTTTGGCGGTTATCGAAAATTTATTAGCTTAAAAGTAAATTTCGGAGAGGGTATCTACACTTAAAAATCTAGAAAAGCATGGCGCATAGGCTCATCTTAGGATTTTTCCAGAAACTTCTTCTAAAGGAAGATATGATTTTTTCAACATTGGTGGCGCTAGTTAGCCTTATACGGGGCCTTAAGAACGGTTTTAGTGTTTGCCTCCGGGGAAATATGTAGATAAGGGTTGCTCTGACTAAACTCCAGCAAATTAATTCAGTTATATTGTTATGTTAAATTTCTGGAGCAAACACTTGCCCCTCGAAGCCTAAAGTTTGTTTTGTGGGACACTCAAATATCTTTAATGTAACTTTGCCGGCAAAAAAAAAATGGTTGTGGTTCTTTTTACGAATGTAATAGGATTATGAACGATTGAATTATTTATTACACCGACATAAATTCTATTTTAATAACAACCCTTTGCAAAATTCTTTAGACGGGCGTAACAATGTATCCCTTTTCGAATCACACGGAGGATTGCGAACATTTTCGCACGCTCCTTAGTTCGTTAACACTAAAAAGTATTACGTTAATTACGTTCTATTCTTAACGCAGAACAAAAAGGAGTTTCTTGCCTTTATTTACTTTGTAATTACTCGGGACAAGTCTATACGAAATTCCGACCGAATTCCCTAAAATAAGGCCCCTTCGAAAATGTGATCGTAATGACATAATGACAGCAAGCCACGTTCGTAGGGACGCGACTTCTAGCCCAAAAGTCTCGGATTAATGTCGATTTAATTAGACCTGTATAATTTTGATCCCGACAGGTAAAAGTACAGGGAATCGAGAAGCAATTAGAAAGAAGAATGGATACGACAACGTCAAGGAAGAAAGAAAAATGTGGCCGCTGAAAGTAGAAATGTAGAGTGGTGCCATGCTAGAAAAACTGTTGTGTAAAAAAATGTTGCTCGCATTCTGCCTGCAATTGTGAGCAAAATCTAAAATAAATATAAAGTTTACATTGATAACATCAAAGGTTTTCTGTTGTAAGTGCCTAGCATTTTAAACTGGGAAGTTGCTCTACCATACCTGAATAAAAATCTAAGGGCAAAACAATCTTTCATACTTTTCGTGTAAATAAAAATAATAGTAAGATGTATGGCATACCATTATACCACTAATCCTAAGGTACTTGATATACAAAGCGGCTAGGGCGTCACCCAGTAAAATGTATGGCGCTCGGCCGCGCGCCCTGTAAAATGCATGGCGCTCGGCCGCGCGCCCTGTAAAATGCATGGCGCTCGGCCGCGCGTCCTGTAAATGTATGGCGCTCGGCAGCGCGTCCAGGGCACAGATAGGATTTATTTTGACAGAATCTGTCATAATCTGACAAAATTAACAGCACAAGTTTATTTGTTTGTGTATCTTTCCCAAGATGCCACATCCAAACCTCCAACTATTTCCCTTATCCGCGGCTAGATTTAAGGTTGCGTGGGCTTCACCCTCAAAGAAAAGGTCCGTGTCGTAGGCGGGCTGACTTTATCAAATTACAACCTGCGCCGTTTTGTTCCACCGACAAAGGGACCGATACCTTCTATAGAGGTACGCGTTCACTACATCCGTCAGTTTACTAAAAATATGTTTCCATCTTGCCTCTAGCCTCAAATGTTTGATCCTTGTCACATTAAGTTGAGCTGTTCTTCTTAAGTCGCAGTAAGCGGTGATCGAAATATAGGGTCATGAAAGATGAAACTTCAATAAAATAAAACTGTAGGTATATTGTATAACTTTCTTTAACGGATGACCAGAATTTTATGATAGAGATAACAATTTCCGCAATAATTTCATGTAATTTTGTGCTTCACCTAATTGTTTTACTTCTTTTGAACATTTAGATGAGAATTTTCGTATAAATTTGTGCCTCACAATTTTAGGGTGTCCCTCGTGTTCAGTACTTTTTTTAAATTTGAAATTCTTAAATGTATCCTAAAAGCCCGGATAGATAAATATCAATAATGTGTTATACAAGGTGTTGTTTTGTAAAGTGACACACAAGGTAATATGTCCATCAAATATTTTTTGGAAAAAAATAATTTATTTTTAGTTTCAAGCGTTACTAAAACTATCGTCCCTAAGTCAGGGTGTCACTGACCAAAACCACACCCTGTATATCACAACGCGAATGCGTGCACGTTCGCGCAGACATGCGCAAACTTGCGATAATCTAGCGGTGAGCTTGCGGTGCCCGGTGACTTGCTTGTACGGGAATCCAATGACGGATACAGTGGACACAAATCCTGATATGCCCCACCTTTTGATGCGGTGTCTTCGTTGTAATTTGGCTGATTTCCCGTACCGTTCAACATCGATGTTTGCGCCCGCTAGAGATATAATAGTGAGACCGGGACGCGGTCGTCTTTTGTTTTCGTCTCATCTTTTTGTTTAGAAGAATACTGTGAAAGAACGTTGAATGGTTCTAGTATCTTTCTCGTTTTCTTTTTGGAGAGCATGTGTAGCCTTTGCTTGCACTCAGGGGGTTCAAACTGATTGATAGATATCTACCATGATGATGTCTTTACAACAAAGCTGCCGCGGCGTTACCTCTGACCGTTTCCGAACGTGAACTTATCACCAAGCATAGCATAAGGCTGGATTAGAGCGTATCTATGGGTTATAACTCTGTCTATCCCGCTCTACGTTACGCGTAAGAGTGAGATACAGTAATAAACCCATAGATACGCTCTAACCCAACCTTATGCTACGCTTGCTGAACTTTAGAGTTGACCAGAAAAAACTCTATTAAAAACAAACATATTGGCACCCTATTTAAACTTTGATTTGATAATATGAAGAACTTGTAAATTTCAATTAAAACAGATCCGCCCATGGTTTTTTTGTTTGCTTTTACCTGTTCCGATTCCCACCCAAAGAGACACCTATAAAAAATTGAGCATTGCCTTCACACGATGCTACAGAAAGTCCCAGAATATTTTAAGGGGTTGTGGTTCTTCTACTCATCAATGGCAGCAACGTTTGTAAAGAGTTGTCCCACATATAAGACTTAAGTATCATTGTACTGTGCCTTTTTGTGAATAAACTTTTTACTTACTTACTTACTTATAAGTAATGCCAATAAGTCCAATAGATTAATTGCTACACTTCATTAGTATACCTCTACTTACCCGTTACGTTTTTGAAGATTGAGCGCTAATAATACTAGCTTGTGACGTCACATGCTGGAATTTTCACATTGTAGTTTTTAAATGTTTCATTGATTCAAAATTATGAATTATTTGTAGAAAGCTGATGTGATAAAGTTTAGGAGACATTTTGTGAGATATTTGTTTTGACAAAGCATTTTTTTTTAATTATTGTTTATGCTGTCAACATCTGTATTGTTTTGATTTACCAGGTGCACGTTTCATATAACTGACATAAATATTTTATTATGACAATTCGATATAGATTGCGTAGTCGATTTGACATGAGGTTACAAAAAAGGTTTGTTTATAAACCGACCTATCAATGAACATCAAATTGTCATAATAAAATATTTATGTCACTTATATGAAACGCGCTGCTAACACCACTGTATGTTGACAATCTTGTAATAAACTTTACAGTCGTCAATTGGTTTTTTTTTCTGCATGTCAACTGACAACCGTTGACAGTTTGTTAACGTATAATTGCAAGCGGGTTTTTTTAAATGTTGAACAATAAGAAATGGTAAAAAAAGGGTAAAAGATTTTTTCTAAAATAATTATCCAGGGGTCCAGGGGTTAACCTTTTTGCCGGGGTGGCAATAGGCGGCCGAGGATAGAGAAGAGTGGAAGAAAAAAGGGGAGGCCTTTGCCCAGCAGTGGGACATTATGGAGGCTACATAAAAAAAAACAGGGAGGAAACACGTCTCCCTTTTTGTATGGAGCAGCGGCTAACCGCGTTTCCTCTTAATATAGTTCTTGCAGGATGCACACAATCCTTAACGTGGAAAAAGGGGAATCGATTGTTCTCGCCCTTAATGTTCTCGCCAAATAAAATTTGTTACCTAGAAACGTAGCTACGTGGTTTGTGGTAATAGAAACTAAGGTTTGTGGTAACGAAATCGCTATTGTACTCCGCAGTAAAGTAACCAATGTAAGGCAATCTGGTGACCTACAGCATCTTGCGAATAGTGTGGATGGGTGTGTAACTGCAAGAAATATCAGTTGTAGAGATGCACTAAAGACAGACACATTGCAACGCTTGGAGCTGGATATTAACACAACACTGTCAGGAACAGAAGGTGTTGTGCGTTAGGGCGAGGCCCCATTGGTGCGTTGCGCTGCGTTGCGTCGTCGTTGCGGACACTTTTGTAACTGTCCATTACGAAGGCTGAACTGAGACGCAGATGCGACGGCGTGTATACCCTCTAGCGTCGCGACGTTGTGCGTCGTCGCAACGCAGATGTGGCGTACAATGCGTCGATCCGATGCGACAACGCAACGCAACGGAGCGCAACGCACCAATGGGGCCAATGGGGCTGGGGCCTTAGAGGCTATCGTAGTTATGCGTAAAATCACAGCGTCAAAAACCTAAAAATAGCTCTAAAGAATATGATGATGACGTGTTCTTGTTCTTCTTCTCTTCACTATTTGAGATTGGCGTTCTGTTTGAGTAAAATGTATAAGATTAATACTGAAATAGGAATATAATATAAGTAATGATTTATATAGAGATAGAAAGAAAAATATATCTTTATATTAGTTTAACGGTTTCACAGTGCAGTGCAGTGCTTACGAAAGTTTAAGTTGTAAAATGATCCAATATCTTTCAAAGATATTTTCATTCTGATCGTGATCGAGTTTTGTAATACACCACTCTAGCCTAGTACCTAAGCTGTACCGGTACCTCTAAAGAAGACTTGACACTCGAGGCCTAGGTCTGCCCAAGTGAACCATCTGTGTCATCTCCTTTTGTGATATTTGTTAATGCTAAAACCGCATGCGCATCGTGATTCATTCAACAGGCATTCGGGCAATAAATCATCGAAATGCTGTGAAAAGCTTATCTCTGCTGAGAAGATTCTTTGAGTCTGTTGGGGGTCAAAAACCAAATTGCTGCAACAAAAATGTTGATTGAAAGATTGTAGGTTCGATCCCCGATTGTCGCAGTACTAATGACTTGATTGATTTCCTAATAAGGTTTGTACCTACATTTTGTGAAATTAATGAGGCTTGATCTACAGGGTGCACTCTAAGTCGATAGCGAAACTTTAAGTAGGCTCTCTACTGATCAATACAAACAACTTGTTCTAGGTTACGAAAAAAATGGAACGAAAAAAAAATGTGCTGCTTCATACATTTGGCGCAGTACTGAGTCGACCTTTTGTATGGAACAGCTGATATTTTTTCGCTCCATTTTTTTCGCCACCTAGTACAAGTTGTTTGATAGTAGATAGCCTACTTAAAGTTTCGCTATCGACTTAGAGTGCACCCTGTAGTTTTACAGAAGGGAAAAGTATCAACTGTTCATAAAGGTATTAAACTAATGTTTCTATTAATTAATTAAATATACGGAAGAGCTTACAATTTCTTCATTACTTAAAGTTCAAGGTTTTAAGGTCCCATTAATAGTCTATTATTGATGAGTACGAGTACCTATAATAATTACAATCACTAAACCATTTATGCCTGTGCCATAGTTAAGTACATACTTTTGAGATATTTTATTTTGTGTTAAAAGGTAGCTTAAGATAATATAGAGATGAAAAGGTTCAAACAGTAGCTAAGCTGCTGTAAAAAAACAGCATGACACAGCATCCCAGAATATTAGTCAAAGTAGATGTAGATAACGCTAAAAGGAACTTAATTGTGCAGCTGACATGTTGGTTTGATAGTAATTGAACTAGTTTTAAGATATTTATCATAGGTGTATGTATGTATCTTTATATTTAGTTGAAAACTATCAGGTATCAATGATAAGAATACTCGTGGGACTTGTAAATGAATAACATGACACCCGTAACTACGTTTCATTGTTTTATACCGGATCACCGAACTAAATCCCATAGAATCCGCATTACGTATAAAATCACAATAAAAACTTGTCCCCACAGAAACAAATGATATCAGCAATAGAACAATACGAAACATCATTTCGACCATACGTCTAATATTAGAATGTCAACCTTATTGCATTAGTGTACAGTTTTACTTTAATTGCATAGACTACGAGCAAATAAGCTCACAAAGGCAGTTTGGGCATCTATTTTTCCAGACACATTTCAGAGTTCTATGTTGTATCTAGTTTTATCCTTGATCGAAGTACCGGATCAATAATATTTGCATTTAATTAAAGTGTTAGGGCAAAAGTCTGAATCACCTGTGTGTAGACTGGTAGCGACTGCATTTCTATACCTTTTTGCAGATTTCCTTATCAGCGTATTGTTCGTCTCACCATTCGAAAATAATGGAGTGCAATGGAAGAGAACTACACTCCCCAAGTAACATTTCATTTGGGCCTAGGTTGTAAAAATTGCCTCTAGGTTTTAGAAGGGTTGTACAAAGGTTAATGATTTGCTAGTTGGTTAAATTTAGTATTTGAGAATGATTACTAAGTCCTAAAACTAATAGTTTATTGTTAAAACCTTGAAGTTGCTAACAAGAGTTAACGTTAACGTTATTATGACTTGTGTTTCAAGAGCTTACAGCCTCAGGATCTTATAGTTGTCGTAAGCTACTGATAAGGTTCTGGAAAGGCTGTCATTTAACTTATGTGTGATCTAAAGGTTAAATTTTTAACCTTGATATTACCATAAGGTTGTGAAAAGTTGGAATTGCTTATAAGTAGTTTCTAAAACCTACCTACAACTTTAAGGTTAGATCAGAGTTGTCTAGGCAAACAAATTAGGACTGTGTGGTGAAAAACAAAACCAATAAGCTGTTGTTTTGAGCTGAAGGCATGATTCAATTCCTACAGGAATATTTTAAAGCTTGAGAGGCATCCTCAAAACCCGACAGTTGTCTCCGCGACTTCAAAGAATAGGTCTACATTGTAAGCATTACGCGTCTTGAAAAATGAACCGACACAGGGTGATACAAAAAAAGGAGTGGAAATTTTAAGCGTAAAGTGCGTAAAAATGTTATGAATGATTAATACAACGGCAAGTTTTATTATTTTTATTATTTACTAGTTGTAAACTTCTGTTCTCTGTAAACTTCGTATCAGTTCAATTTCGCTATTTATTTTTTTGTAATTTTCAGCTGTACTGGTACCACGGGTGCTTACTGTCAATGTCACTGAAAGTGAAAAGTTGCATAAACAACCTTACTACTATAGTATTAGGATACATGACAGACGTCCGGCGGACGTCCGGCACAGCTTTTTCGCACTCGTGGTAGCTATACTGTTCCTTTAAATCGATGAAGCCATTTTTTTTCATTTAGTGATAATAAGTAGGTACACATTAAATTAATATGTTTTTTTTTATGAAATAGATGTTTTGGTGAAGGTTTTTTTGGAAAGTATTAAAACATTTTTCACACTAAAACAAAATACAAATACCAATTTTTACAGAATATATGTGTAATAATACTAATAATGGAGGATACGACAACAAATAATAATGAAAAATAAGGGAGGACCATATACCACAAACGTGTTTTTATACTTTTAGAATACCACCCTTAGGCCCGGTTTCTGAATTGAGAATTTCACTAACCAAATGCTTAAGTATCGTTCTGTCACTGCAGATGTCACACAAGAGAATGTGACAGAACGATACTTAAGCATTTGGTTAGTGAAATTCTCAATTCAGAAACCGGGCCTTAGGGTGGTATTCATGAACGATACTTAAACTGAGATCAAAATTGAACTCAGTTTAAACTTAGTTTAAAGTGAGCTCAATTTTGAACTAACTTTAAACTGAGTTCAAAATTGATCTATGTTTAAACTTAGTTTAGTGAGATCAATTTTGAACTTACTTTAAACTGAGTTCTAAATTGATATTATTATTATTCGAATCGAATCGAATCCAACGGAATCTAATCGAATCGAATCGAATCGAATGTAATCGAATCGAATCGAATCGAATCGAAACGGATAGAATCGAATCGAATCAGCTATTGCTAGATTCATACTGATTCAAGTATCAAAATTTTAACTGCTCATATCTCCGAAACGGCTAATGCTAGACCCATGTTTATGGTACTTTAAAAAAAGGACTTGACGAGCTTTATCTGATAAAAGCAACAAAAATAATAAAAAGTTATTAAAAATTTATAAAAAATAAGTATCAAAACTTTAACTGCCCATAACTCCTAAACGGCTAATGCTAGACCCATGTTTATGGTACTTTGAAAAAAGGGCATGACGAGATCTACCTGATATAAGAAAAAAATAAAAATAAAAAGAAGTATCAAAACTTTAACTACCCATATCTCCTAAACGGCTAATACTAGACCCATTTTATGGTACTCAAAAAAAGGGTTCGACGAGCTCTACCTGATGAAAGCAACAAAAATAATAAAATGTTATTAACTAGTGGTTCGCCCCGAACTTTGAACTCGCGACCCCATATCTCAGCAACCCCTCGACCGATTTGGCTCATGTTTGAACTTAAAAATTCTCTTTACCTTATTTATCTGCCCACCTGACGATCCGACTAAATTTACTCAAGTTATCGTCGAACGAACATTCATACATACATACATACATCGATTGAATTGGATTTGATTTGATTTGATATTTATTTGATTCGATTCTATGCGATTCGAATCGAATCGAATCAATTTAAATTAAATTACTAATTTGGGTCTAGCATTGGCCGTTTAGGAGATACTAGTGGTTCGCCCCGAACTTTGAACTCGCGACCCTCTATCTTAGTAACCCCTCGACCGATTTGCCTCATTTACCCACCTACCAAATTTCATGACGATCCGACTACATTTACTCAAGTTATCGTCGAACGAACATTCATACATATATACATACAAACGCCGGATTGTTCCAGTAGACTCGGAGAACTTCACTCGCTCGTTCAAATATGGGCAGTTAAAGTTTTGATACTTCTTTTTTATTGAACGAGCGAGCGAAGCGAGCGAAGTTCTCCGAGTCTACTGGAACAATCCAGCGTTTGCATGTTTGTATGTATGTATGTATGTTTGTATGTTCGTTCGACGATAACTTGAGTAAATTCGGTCGGATCATTATGAAATTTGGTAGGCAGGTAAATGAAACTAAAAGAGTTTTTAAGTTCGAACATGAGCTAAATCGGTCAAGGGGTTGCCGAGGGTTGTTAAGTTTATATGGGGTCACGAGTTCACAGTTCGGGGCGAACTACTAGTTATTTTTGTTTCTTTCATCAGGTAGAGCTCGTCGAGCCCCTTTTTTAGAGTACCATGAACATGGGTCTAGCGTTAGCCGTTTAGGAGATATGGGCAGTTAAAGTTTTGATACATCTTTTTATTATTTTTGTTGCGTTCATCAGGTAGAGCTCGTTGAACCCTTTTTTTTTAGTACCATAAACATGGGTCTAGCATAAGCCGTTTAGGAGATATAGGCAGTTAAAGTTTTGATACTTGAATCAGTACACACGACAGCACGTCGACCCTTACACGCTAGCACTTTGCTCGGTTACGTTACGGGCGATTTTACAACAACTGACGTGCTGTCGTGTGTTCCATGAATCTAGCAATAGCCGATTCGATTCGATTCGATTCGTTTCGTTTCGATTCGATTCGATTCGATTCGACTCGTTTTGTTTCGTTTCGTTTCGATTCGATTCGATTTGATTCGATTCGATTTGATTCGATTCGATTCGATTCGATTCGAATAATAATAATATCAATTTTGAACTCAGTAATACCAGTTGGTTAAAGTAACTTCATAATTGATCTCACTAAACTAAATATAAACAGAGATCAATTTTGAACTCAGTTTAAAGTTAGTTCAAAATTGATCTCACTTTATACTAAGTTTAAACAGAGTTCAATTTTGATCTCAGTTCATGACCACCCTTAGAGCAGCCTGTAGCTGTTTGTTGAACGAAGGTCAAACGCATGTCCCCCTACAACCAAAACTTAAAAGCAACAAATTTAGCTCAGTGGTGGTTTTCGCAACTGGTAAGTCTTGGACAACTCCTGGTAATAACCTTGAAGCGTTGAAAACAGCCTTGTCGTTTGAGGTAGCTCCGCGAGATTACCTTCAGCTCTTATTTTGGAAATCCTTAAGAGCTCTTAGCTGTTACAGTTCTGAAAAGGAAAAACATAATACTTTCAAGTAATTTCCTAACGTCAGCCATATTTAATATTAAAAAATGTAAAAAAAACGAAACAAAACCAATATTTTCATTAAATAAAGCGTAATCAAATACCATGCGCTACACGATTTATAATATATATTTTTCATATGAATAGTAGTTTGATTTCTGATGTGACTTACCACCGATCACCAATTTTTTTTATTTTATTTTATTAAAAAATATCCGAAATGTTTAACTTATGAAAGGCCCGTCTTGTATACAGCACTATTATCGTAAAGTTTCACGATGAAGTGCCAATCGCACTATATTTTGATTATTTCCTGACTTTACCAAGCTACTTATTATTTTTATAAACACTTTGCTTATCTAGCCATTTTGAAAGATGGCCGAACGAAAAAGGAATGACGCCATTGTAAATAAGTATTTGAATCTGTGTAAAAAATCTTAAACAGAAGCTATTTAAAACTTGTAAGTCCTGGAAAGGTATTTATTCATATCCATCAAAAAGGTTCTAAGTTGTCATAGAGTTACACCCAAGACTAATTTAGAACTTATAAGTTGTCTTGCAAGGTTATAATAACGTTAAATTAAGGTTGTGAAGGTTATATTTAGGTTCTATGCAAGTAGTTCGAAAGGTTCTGGATTTGAGCTATAGGTTGTGCTGTAGCTCTCAGAAAGGTTCTAAAACCGGGGCCCTTTTGGCACTCAGAAGGTAATTACAAGGTTAATATAACTTTATTGAGAGTTATAAGACTTACGAGCAGATTTCCATACAAAGGTTCTAGAACCTGTTCAAAACCTTTCTACAACCTAAAATGTTACTTGGGTCAGAATTCATTGGGTGGCGAAAGGATGAAGAAGGGAGAGAGAAATCCGAAATGTCATGTTGGGTCGTAGAGCAGAAGTATTCGATAAAAAAAATGCAAAAAGACGACCACTCCGCGTCCCAACACCCGTCCCATCAAGCCGGCAATTTCACAATATTTATCTACCGAGCACTCCAATTTGAATACGGCAACAATTATTAAAGAGAGCGGTGTACCAAACGGAACGCCAACTTCCATTATGTCTTATCTGACAACCCACATGATATGGTATTAATTAAACACCGGCCGGGTTCATGAATTATCATGAGCTTAATAGTCACCAATGAGCTTGGAGTAATTATGTAGATGGAGCGGCCTGCGCGAGCGCTGCCCGGGTGGGGGCAGTGGACGGAGCTTATCGAGGGCAAAGAGTAATTTTGTCTTCAGATGTGCTAAGTCAGAATTTAATAAAGCTTCTCTAGGGTGGTATTACAGAGCGCTCCTTAGAGACCAGTCAAACATCTAAATTCTAAAAACATCATCTATTTTTATTTTTATTTCACCGCAGCATTATTTCAATTAATTCCAATGCATTGCGTTATTGGGTTACGTTATATGACAGATTTGACTTTAATAAAACTAATAGTTTCACGTCGACGGGAAGGTTGATTTATTATTTAGATTTCGTACTAGGTAGCGTTTCATTTTTAATATTTTTATTATTTCATATTTCAAAAGTTTTACATTTATCGGCGGATGTAAACCTTACAAAGTTTATCTAACGCCATATAACTAATTTATATTGTTTTACAAATCAAGATACAAAGCATTCAAGATATTTTGTTTACCATATTGTAGCTTATTACATATTTTTTCTAATGTTTCATCAGGTAATGCATTAAAAATATCAGGTCAGGTGTAATCCGCTCGCGATGAAAATGGGATGGATGGAACCTTGTCGAAGTCAATCGAAATCGAAAATATACTTTTTTTCTTACTTTGACAAGGTTCATTCGACGCGAGTTTACTTACCGCGCAGTTTCAAAAGGTCGCATCTTATTCTCATCCCGCGCGGATTCTAATATTATATTCATAACTTCACCTGCTAGGGAAGCACAATGTCACGATATAAGTTTTATCCCATTATCGGCAGTCGCCATCTTGCTTTATTTTACCGCGTGAAGCGAGATGCCGCTACCCGATAGTGGGATAAAACTTTTATCTTGAAGTTTGTGCTTCCCTACCGACTGTCTCTTCTACGCACCGCCATCTTTGCCCCCGCCTACGTAGGAGGCGGGCCAGCGCGCGCGCATCGTTCGCGTGCCGCAGTGCGCGCCACCCAAGCGCGGCTACCGTGATAGTGCTTATCCGCTGAATTCAACTGTACCCATCAGCAACAGTTGCGGTGGACCAAGTTTTTAACTGTTTTAAGGATAAAAATTCGCTCGGGACAGGGCTTCAACCCGCAACCTCGGGCAAACTACCCAATGCGTTCATATTTGCACACGAAATGTTCAGTAGGATTTATTTCCATAGCACGGGTTATTGCTTTAGAAAAAAATCGTTTGACAGTTGAGAATATTTAGCGAATACTTAAGTTGTGGCAACTACAAACATGTGCTAGGTATTGCGCTCAGCACCATAAATGCTATCCCACCAAAAACATTTTCATGTAAAAAAAATTGACAAGACGAGACAAGACACCTCGCACTGTCAAAAAGCTATCAGATCTCATGTAGAGCCAAGTTTCTATCTTTACACGCCCTAAGTCAACAAGCCCTAACTTCACATACTCTACACCTTAGTAAAAATATGTGGCTTGGCCGTTTGGCTTGGCTTGGCTTGGCAGACAAAAGCGGGTAAAGTCAAGGTAGCCGCTAGGCGCAGCCAGCACAGAAAAAGAGTATTTATGGTGGTCCACTACAACTTTTGCCGATATTACCGCGGGTAAACTCGCTGCTACAGACCACTTTGGGTTGTTAACTACTGGTTTTTTTACCGATTTGAGGCAACAGCCAGAATTATTGCCAGCCTGATCGCCGACGACGATGGTTCGATTCGATGACGCAAAAGTTTCTGAGGATGACGTACCTAATTGAACGAGCGAGCGAAGCGAGCGAAGTTCTCCGAGTCTTCTGGAACAATCCGGCGTTTGTATGTTTGTATGTATGTATGTATGTATGTTTGTATGTTTGTATGTATGTATGTATGAATGTTCGTTCGACGATAACTTGAGGAAATTTGGTAGGCGGGTAAATGAAATTAAAATAATTTTTAAGTTCGAACATGAGCCAAATCGGTCGAGGGGTTGCCGAGATATGGGGTTGGTAAGATTATGTGGGGTCGCTAGTTCACAGTTCGGGGCGAACCACTAGTTATTTAGAAGAGCAACCCCCTGGCCACTATCATACAATAATTAAATCTTAGCACAAGAGTGGGGTAGGCGATAGCTATGGGTTTTTGTCGAGTGGAATAGATTGCTAAGCCAGAAGGGTGGTCTAGGGTTTCACAAGCACTATATTTTTTTGGGTATCATGATTTTTTACCGGATTTCACACTCGGTTAGACCTATCTACTTGGAGACAGTAATCGGACTATGTCTGAGAATGCGTTTTTTTTAGGAATGGACGAATATTCTTTCAGTCTGTCTAGCTAATCACAACAAGCTGAAATTCCGCGACCGAAAGTCGGCGTGATTACGCCTGTTATGCTCTTTGAATGGCCCGCAAAACCTTGGTAAATGGCGCTCATAGGCTTGGCCATATGGCCATACAAGAACCGGGATGTGACTGTCAAATTTCGCTTACACAGATTAATAATATCGTCAGAAAAAGCGAAATTTGACAGCCGTGAAAACGGCTCATTACGTCGAACGGATCTTCATAGTGGAATGTGACACATTCGAACGTGAGCTCAGCCGCCGAAGTTCCGCAGTGGAATTTCGGCTTGGTATTTTTTTTTTTTTTTCAAAAAGTACCTAAAAATATGCAAAAGAAAACACATAAAATTAAAATTTTAAACACTTTTTGTTTTTTCTAAAGCACTAACCCGTGCTAGGGAATAATTTAAACATTAACCTGCACGGTATGCGGAAGGTTGCGGGTTCAAGTCCTGTCCCGAGTGATTTTTTTCAACTTATTATAAATGTTTAAAATTTTAAAATTAAAATTTTAAAATTAAAAATTAAAACTAAAAACAAAAGAAAACAAGCATTATCTTATTTTGGCATGCACTGATGTGTAGGTATAAAAGGGATGCGAACATTTATGCATTCCATACTAGAGTAATCCGTATCATGGAGTACATATGTTTTTTCAGCTAAATATTGCCTAGTTATTAATATGGTAGGGGTCAGACACTTTGAATTTCAATTGTTTATATCTTGCAGAGGTTCGTTCAAGATTGGTAGAGGGAATAGGGAATATTATAAATGTTTACAAGATTTTATAATTGTGACGAGTTACACAGGATTATGATAGTGTTGGTAGGTGGCCGAGCATTCGCCAATCACCAATCTTAAACGCTGTGAATTTTTCCACCAACCAACGTAAATTACGGTGCTGACTTTCTGCAGGTGCGCAATGAAGGCATTACGCTGAATACACCATTATGATTATGAGAAATTGCCGGTCCGTATAGTATAATAACTCCTAGTCGATGTTTGTGATCTAAAGCTGTTTGCCTAAGCCCCGAGGCCCCAAGCGAGAAGACACAGAAGTTGGACGCACGCGATGCTAATAATTAGCATTTTCTTCTTAGACTTGGTTACAAAGAAGCGTACCTATTGCTATGGAAAGTCGTCTAAATTTTTCACCATTTTGGTTATCAAGTCACTACTACATTATATTTTCTTTATGGTCAGTGACACGAAAGGATAACCATTAGGATTTTCAATCGGACAAAATAATGTTGAATTTAAAATTTGTTTAATTTAAAGTTAACTTAAACCTAGAAGTGTTTATCTTTATAATTTATTTGCACTTAACACTGATGATTTCGGAGATGACGGATTTAGCTTATTTTAGCGACCCCTGTCGAGCGCACAGGAAACTGCTACATACCCTAGCTGTCAAATCGCTACTCACTACAATCCTGCATCGCGCCAGCAAAATTTCTTTCGTAGCTGAGTATATATAGAACGTCCAACAATAGTCAGTTGGACCCGGCCGGTCCCCAAGCATAAGATCTGCTCGGCGGGAAATTTCCCTTTATAGTCGAGGAGCACGAACACCCGCTCCTCCTAAATTTATCATACCTCAATTTCAACCTCGCAAAGCATGTTACCTTTAAACTTTCTTCATTAAACTCAAGGTCTATTATGTAAGTTTATCATAATAATGTGTCTTTGTACTCCTACGTGACCGTTATCAAAAGGTAACTATGATAAAATCGATAGGAAACAATCCAATTTCTCTTGACAATCATCCTTACCATCGTCAAGTAAACCATTATAAAAGTTTCGTATAGTAACTGAATGATTAGCGATATTCACACATAGTTTTCTTTCGAAACGGGTCGAATCACGATTAGTTTAGTAGGCAATGAATTACCTTTAGTATGCCGACGTTTCGTATAGTTTGCATCCATATTGTTACACTTTATTGCACAAAAAAAAGATACAAATTAACTAATAGAGATGTGAGACATTATGTACAATCCATACATTATATTGGAAAATTTTCATGACTATGTGTATGAATTGGTGCCGAAATGGACCTGCAAATGAACTTCTGGCACCCTTGGTGTCTGAAGCATTGAGTACATATACAAAATGTTTACGTTTAGGTAAGTAGTCTAGGTTTTTTTTTTTGTTGTTTTAGGATAATCGCAATGAAATAGTTATGAGGGTGTGTCTAGTCTAGACTATACATTTCTTTGTCCTCGTCAGGTGCTCAAATATTTATTGAGTCTAAGGTAAGTAAATATTTACTTATGTTTATTTGCAAACAATAATTGTTATTTGCTCCACTGAGTGTAAAGATAAATACTTTGTACGTACACTCTACACGAAAAAAGAATTATTCCAAAGAAAACTTTTGCATAAATCTGCTTGCTTAGGTAGTGCCTATTGCTGCGAAAGGATTTTTTTAATTTAATTCAGGAGCTTTAGGACGTAAGTAAGTAAGAAAAAGTAATATATTTTTATTGGCATAATCGCTTGTAGTAGTGACCTCCCCGTAAGGCTTAGATGACGGCCGTAGACTCGGTTTATGTCAATATTTTTCTCTACATTTCTATATACACGGCAATTATTAAATAGGTTTATTCCTGAAACAAGTCAACTTCTAAATGTGATTTCCAATGATTTTTGTTCTACGACTTTGGTAAAAGCGCAAGTTTATTTTTCCATACAAAATTCCCTACAGAATTAATTTTGGCACAGAGTAACCAATAGGAGCAGGAGAGACTGGAAATGTGGTAGAGAGTGGAAGAAAAAAAGCGCGCCGCGCAGGTAGCGCTGAAATAGTAGAAATGCAAAATTTTAAAGAATAGTAAGTAAGTAAGATGTAGCCTGTACAATTGTACATGTCCCACTAGCTGGGCAAAGGCCTTCTCTAAGGGAAGAATAAGTAACGTTTAATAAATAAAATGCATCGAGCTTTTTGAAAAGTCGTAGAACAAAAGTTGTTCGAAATCACATTTAGAAATTGACATGTTTCAGGGATAAAGGTATTTTAAAAATTACCCTGTATTATCTCTACAACAAGCGTAGACAAAAGCTGAGTCTACAGCTGTAACAATGTGTTTACTTGTCCAATTTAATCGTTCGAGTAATCACATTCCAATAATAATTGCCAACAATAAGTCATTGCATCGGTGTCACCTTACTTGCGGATTCTTTCGAATACAATCACTAGAACACCAAGGGCTTCCCCGAACGCTGACACAATATCTGTGTGTGTCATTGTATGCCACACAGTATAAACCTATTAACTGAACAGCTGTTACCTTAATGTTTGTTTACATACTCCCTAATTATGATTCAGGCCAACGAATCATAGCTAAATCTTTGTAGATAAACGGGTTATGGTTTCGCTCTACATTGTAAGTGCGTAAAAGCAAAACGCAGATCTTTTCAAAATAATTATCATGTCAAAAGCCCGGTTTCTGAGTTGAGAATTTTGCTAAGCAAATGCTTAAGTATCGTCCTGTCTCTGCAGATTTCACACAAGAGAATGTGACAGAACGATACTTAAGCATTTGCTTAGCAAAATTCTCAACTCAGAAACCGGGCCATAGTCTATTGGTATCCTGCGTACACTAGGCGTAGAACTAACCCTACTCCGACATCTAGTTGTACTATATCATAACCTAATTTATAAACACGCACCTATTCTGATAGTCATTAACCGCTTAACTTAGGACAAAACTAGGTCCAGGTAAATTCTAGTGCTTCCTTATTTACTCTAGGTTACTTTAGGCATTTTAGGCATCCACCGGGTGGAACTAAGTCTAATTGTGTCAACCCATAATCTAAAATCTCAAAACAGCATACCCGACACAAAACACGCATCCTATTCTGGATTCATAACTTTTTAACAAAGCAAAGTTTTATAAGAACAAAACTAAAGCCTACCTCATAGATGTCCTAATTTACTCTATCAACAGTCCTATCTAAGTATAGTAATATCTAGTCATCCTAATTTCACCTGGTGCAGAACCAACTCTAATTGTGTCAAACCGCAATCTAGAATCTCAAAACAACATAACCGACACAAAACACGCATCCTATTCTAATAGAGTCATTAGCCGCTAATTTAAAGCTAAGCCTTTATAACAGGACAAAACAACTTCCACGTAAAGCCTGCCTTCATGTTCATAAGTAACATTGTGTAGTGCTCCCCTAATTCTCCTATATAAACGGTAACTCGCAAGGAAGGCACCGTTAGCGGACTTGCATGGCAAAGTGGGATGGAATAGAAGGTTCTCTGCTGCATTTTTTTTTTCAGGTCATCTACCACCATTATTATACATATTTGAAACCGCAAATTCGGAAAGGTGGCAGCGGTGCCGCGGAGCGTTCAAGCATTGTATTGAGCGTGCATTGGAATGGTTCAAACGCTGTTTAATCGCCACTATAGACACCGCAATACAAGTCTATACGTTTAGTAGCCTATATTCACTTTTAATGATTCGCGATATTTAAACATTATTGTATTCGAAACGGGTCGAATCGCGATTGGTTTAAATAAGGTAATTAATTTGCCTAAAAACCAATCGCGATTCGACCCGTTTCGAATACAATAATGGTCAGTAGCCTAGTTTTGATTCTATTAGTCAGAATCTTGTCGATGCAGCACTCTCCATAGCTACAAGGCCAGCTCTTTGTCAGCTAGTACGTAACGACATCCACGAATAGCGTCTTTCTTTCTTACCATCTTTCCATGCTCCTTTAGCATTTTTCTTTCTCTGAAATCATCTATGCTGGTCACACAGTCTTGTTTGTATCCCCGTGTCAATAGAGAAAACCTTTAGGATGAGCTTCAAAACCAGCGTTGTTTCTCTTTGAATTTATATCACTAGAGCCTGAGGGCGCGTGTTTTGCAGTTCATCCTAAATGTTTTCTTTTTGGCACGGGTTATAAAACTTATAAAGCATGTCATACAGCCCGTGACAGTAAGGTACTATTAAACTTTAGTGCGTCGAAGTTACACAATATTTTCTAACGGGTCTTATGCCCTTGCCATGTATAAGACAATTTTTTTTTTTGACTTTTTTTTTTTTTTTTTAAATTTAATAACCTTAAGACAAATAATAATATCCTTCTAGAGGAGCCAACGCTGAAATCCGCCAGGATCGGACCATCTAGAACTACCCTCTCTGCGCTTGCATGTAAAGTGACGGTAGAAATTGCACAGGCTTCGTTATGCTATAACGGCTCCCTATCACAATGGCCAGGGCTTGTGTGACGTGCTTACGGGAAGGTAGCTGCTATATGGGACAAATGTAGAGCGTTTAAGGCTACAATATTATTTGCATAGGAGGCTTCGGAAGCGTCGTGTATTTGCAGTTAAACGACTCTGTGATAGTCTCCGGTAAGTACTATGTAAACTTGTAAAGCAACATTGTATGGTCACAAATAAGTTTCACCTGCATAGATTTTGTTTGCAAATGGTGGAAAAACTAAAACCGACACAAGTCAAAAGTGATCGATTGTTACTTGTGCATGATAGTTCAGAACTTGACAGTCCGTTTTGTGCAAAAAAAAATCTAAAAAGAAGTTTTCTTTTTTGCTTTGGCGGCGACAGTGTGTCTAACCGCCCTCTTAAAAAAAACCCTGTTTATTCCGTGGTAGATTATTTCGTTTCTCATTACATCGATTGTTCTAGCTAGCATTATCCACCACATGAAGCTTGTAGTCTCTTTATAGAGCTAGGTATCTGTCCTGCTCTAGAAGTCTATAGAGTAAAAGAGAACACTCGCGCGGTATTGAGCTCGATACACAGTATGTTTGATCAACTTTGGCTAAGAATACTTTGAAATTTACTTGCATTTATTAATTTGAAATTTATAAAGTCGATTGTTCATTGTACTATTTCTCTGAGAAAAAGCTTGTATTTTGCAATGCGACAAAAATGTTTTCAATGGGCGGAATGGTCGAATAGCACTTACACACACAACAGTAATAACGAAACTTCTCAGTTCCTCGACTTAACCTGAATGGATGACCATTCTTAGTCAGTCTTCCGTTTAAAATCCCAACACTTCCTTTACCACAATAATAGTCTATTCACAATTTCACAACTTTTAGGCTTCGACACTCTTTAGCTAAAGCATTTAGCGTTGCACTCTTCAGTGGCACTTAAACCACAACAGCTAAGCCAAAAGAGACCTCTAATTTCCAACTACAAGTACAGTCCTCGACGCGGAACCATCCTAATTTTGTTCAATACTCGCTCTTAAATGTTTAACGATAAGAGCTGCCGCTGAGTATCGCTAAAGTCGCCTACTGTTCTGACGCGTAAGCCAAAAAGCCACCATGTTAACGATTACTTTAGTTCAGCCCGCCGCCTACCTTTACAAAGTATTCGGATGTTTCCGTTCCATTTTCGCATGTATACCCTACACAGTAAGAGCGGCTTATGTGTTTTAGGACGCTATGCACTTTAGGGCAGTGATGTTTAGCATACGCAAGCGGTATTCTCTTTGGACAATGGGCCTTTCTTAGAAGCAATGCCGGCATTGCCGGTGAAGCTGCGATAGTTCGGGAGGCTAATTGCTCATTTTATGCCTCAATGGCCCGGTTTCTGAGTTGAGAATTTTGCTAAGCAAATGGGTAAGTATCGTCCTGTCTCTGCAGATTTCTCACAAACGAGCGTGACAGAGCGATACGTAAGTATGTGCTTGGTAAAATTCTCAACTCAGAAACCGGGCCAATGTGTGGGACGATTACTGCGTAAGTTGTCAGGGGTGAAGTCTGTTGATTAATAATAATATTATCGACAGTATTTATTTTGGAAGTTTTGTCAAAAAAAAAAAAACCCGTTAAATTCGCCTACATTACGCCAACGCCTGCATACAGCATACAGTACCTTCCAGTATTACCAGCTAGAGCACGGTATCTACATGGATATGATATCTCTCTTTCGCAACAGAATATAGAGCTCTTTTGATCTGTATAGAGCGGTACAGATATAGGTGTGTCGCGGGATAAAAACCTCAATATGGCGGGTCTTGCTAAAATTACTGGGCCTCAAGTATGTAACGCAGTAGTTTTGCGAAACGTGGACAGTTGGTAGGATAAAACCGGTCTTTCTCCTACAACGCTGAACCTATCGAAACGCGAATGCGTTACAGACGAGAGGGCCGTTTTACTTCCACCCACAAAAAAATCTCAAGATGCGACGGTGCAGTACTTGGCAGTACCTAGTGATTCAGCAAGCGAGACGAGACCAGAAAATTTCGTTATCGAGACTTTCTTCAGACAATTGAGCATCGATATATGCTGGTGCTTGATAGATTGAACATATCAAGACTTTTTTCTTCTTCTCGATCTCGACAGGCGAGAGAAGATCTCGTCTCGATCTCGTTTTTATGACATCTTGTTATTCGAGATTCTTGATTGTTCATGTCATTCATATTAATCAAAAAAGGCCGGCCAAAAACGTTTGTATAATCTCTGAAATGTTAAAAAATTGTAGCTGTACGAATTCTACGTAAAAAAAAACTGAGTTTAAAAATTTATATTTCGAGGTTCTCGCTCAGTCTCACTTGTTTGTTGACTAATTTTACCCCGAAATACGGATTGAACTTCGAATCAAACGATCGAGACGAGTCATTGAAACAAAACCCAAACGCTAGAAAGGTTGGCCAAGATGCTTGAAAGTCTCGTCTCGAACCGAATCCCTACTTGACAGGCGCTGCTTGATGCCGAGTTCTCTATTCTCGAAATTTCTCGGAAATTCTCAGCCTTGCATTTTATCGGCATCGCGCATCCAGCTCCCGGCCTGCTAGAATCATAATTCGCGCGTGTCATGTTGTTTGTAATTAACGGCACACGCACTGGTTTTATATTGGGAATTGTCGTCGCTTGTATGGTAATGCGACCTATGACGTCACTCCCATTGTGGGGTAAGATGAGCGGCCGGTGTCGAGCTTCGGCCTTTGTTGAGCTGACGTTGGAATCTTGGAACAAACAGTTTTGTTTGTACAGTCAGCCACACGCTAAGATATTCCTTTTTGTTCGATTGGCGCCCTTATGCTGCGCGTGGTAAGAGCTGCCATGGGGTATCTGTGACTGTGGCCGACCGTACGTCTTCGGTTTATGATTATTGTACCAACTGGGCTTCCATCTGAATGCCAAGGTGCAGGTTTGATTCCCTGACACAATAGTGAATTTTTAGTTACAATACCGCGGACTAAATTGTAGAGATTGTGGAAGGAGGCTGCGCAGGATACCTCCTGGCAACGTCTTGTGTCAGAATATGACCGAATGAGGGCCACTAAGCCAGGTGAGTAAAAAAATTACATGTACTCGTAAGTATAGCCTTTACAATTAGCAAGTGTCCCACCATAGCTGGGCAAAGGCCTACTCTCAGTTGAGAGTTCACGCTTAATCACCACGTGCGCTCAATGCAGATTGGCGATTTTTGCATTTTAAGGGTATAAGCCTCATCAGGTTTCCTCAGGCGTCAGGATACTTGCCATTGAAAAAATGCCTGATCATTTTGTACAGTGACATGTTTCGGGTTTCCGCTAGTTCCTATTTCTTAACTGTGTTACCTATTTTATGATACGCCACTGGCACGGGCAACTCAAACAGTATTTTATACTTTTCATCTATCTCAATAAGGAACTCCTTATTCGTCGCTCCCTAACAGGTACATTTCTCAGGCTAGATGGACACGTCTAGTCTAGAAAAAACTTTAACACAACAAGTTCAATGGTCCTACATTACAGGTCGGACTACTAAGCCAAGAAGAAAGTATGCTATCCATTCGAATGAAGAAAATGCTTAGTATGTAGTGTGGCAGCAAAACACGGTAATTCCTTGTCATTATACTATTATTTATAACCGTAGCAACAGGCGCATGAGTTGAAAGAAAGCAATGTTTGGACCAAAGAATAAGTAGCCGAAGAATTAAGCCATAAAACTTTTTGTCGCAAGTTTCGGACTTTATTTCGTTCTCTTTTATTTATTTTAGACAAAAAGATTCACAGATTTTTTGTCAATAGCCTCTTTTCTACAATTTACAAGCATTTTCCCTTCTAGGCCGAACTTCTATCTTCTTCCTTGACGATGTAACCTAATTATTACCTTCACACGTAATTTGGTTTTGATTTGCATAATTACATTAAACAATTGTATGGTATGCATTAAATCAAATTATTCTGCCGGCAGATGCTGCTGTTTTGGACTGCAAACCACGTCACATAATCTTTACAACCGACTGTCGGATTTTAATACAATGTGAAGCAGAAATGCTTGCAGAAAGTTATAGATAGCAGTATGAGAATCAAAGACAAAAATCACAGATTTTAGAGTAGCAACCGCTTGACTGGGCTTGCGTGGCGATTTTTGCCCCATGGGTCCAGCGTGGGCGAAAATCGTCACCTCTTGATTCCACATGAGAGGCACTGTCGGGCGCCGTGGCAATTCAAGCCAAGAAGATGGCTGATGACCTTGCAACTCGCAACCTTTTTGCCGAGGTGGCAAGAGGTCGCCCTGGATAGAGAGGAGTAGGAAATAAAAGAAAAGGCTTTTGCCCAGCGGTGGGTAAAGGTAAGTCGATGATATTGTAAAGACAGCGGGGTCAGGCCGGGATTAGAGGGGGTTGGCACGAAAAAACAAAAGTCCTATGCCAAGCAAAAGTCCGCAGTCCGGCCCTATGTAAAAAAAAATGTACTATGTCTCTAGGAGCTTACTCATAGAGACATAATACATTTAAAAAGTGTCGAGTCTACAAGGAGTGGTCAAGCCGCTTAGTCTCTCAGACAGGCAGCCCGTAACGCCGGCGGCAAGCAAGCCAGTTCTTGGTGCGCCCGCGCGCCCGTGCACCCCAGTCATACGTCATCGGAGAGCCACAGAATTATTCCCGCGTTATATCATAAATCATAGTAAGCCGGTAATTAAGTCAGTCATAACCAGAACCTTCCCAATGAAAAGAGTTATATAATTTTTTCACATTAAATAACCATTTCGGCTGCGCGGCTCTGCCTAAACGATCGTTCGATAAAGCCTTCTTTTTTTCTTTTTTATACACATACATCTTCGTCGTTTTTTGTAGGTACTGTAAAGGCAAACAAGAAAATGGTTTCCTGCTATGTGATAATAAATGAATGCGCCTCGTAATGTGTTTGTGGTTGCATCAATATTGTTGGGATTTGATTCTACCGAACCACTTTTTGGTAGAGATAGGAGTCAAGTGGAATTAACATAGATGGTTTCATTTAATTTTACTGTTCAATTAAGATTTAACTAAACTAGGACGCTCATAATCTAGCTGATTGCGGACAGTGGCTAGGTGAGGATTGCTGAGGATAGGAAATGTTAACCAGACTAGTTAACAGTGCCAGCACTCTACCAATAAAATTGTTCTGTCAATGAGAAAGTTTTCTATAACATTAATTCTGAACATATAATGTTGGTCTGACGTGGCTATTTGCAAACGTAGAAGCATGAAGCTAATAGTACACACGACAGCACGTCAGACTGTACACTTTTGTTGTAAAGTCGCCCGTAACGTAACCGAGTAGAGTGCTAGCGTGTAAAGGTCGACGTGCTGTCGTGTGTACTAACAACCTTCAACTGATAGTGCTAGGTCTGGACAAAAGATTTTCAAAACGATTTGTAATTTTTGAATAGGTAAGGGTTCAATGAGTCATTTTCAAAGCTCAAAATCAAAGCAGTTCATAGATGGCGCTTACAGGCGTGGGCATAGAAAAACCGGGACGCAACTGTCAAAATAAAAGTGTGCTAAGCGAGATTTGACAGTAACGTCCCGGTTCTTGTATGGGCAATTCGGTACGCAAAGTTTTTTGTTCGAAAGTCCGTTATTGGCTTAATCTTATCTTTAGAAAATATTGAGAAACTAATTTCAATATTTTTTATTTTGGTTGAGTAGTTTGGATTTTACAACGTTTCAAAGATACGGTTTTATGACGTCACGCGACGGTCTGCATACTGTTGGTGGTCACAGGAAAGGGGTATATAAAGATAAATTTAAGCCAATAACGGACTTTCGAACAAAAAACTTTGCGTACCGAATTGGGCACGCCTATAAGCGCCATCTATGAAGTGCTATGAATTTCTGCTTTGAAAACGGACCATTAGCAGAGCGCTGGTACTATAAACCAGGGATTGTGGGTGAAAGTCCATACTCAAACAACCTTTTTTTGTTCCTCGATACATCTACGTGCTAAGAAGGCCCCTTTAGGGTGGTATTCTAGAACGCTACTTAAACTCAGTTTAAACAGAGTTCAGACTGTTGATAAAGCAGTGCATGTTTTGATATGAAGGGAGGGATATTCAAATCAAAACATGTACTGTTTTATCGACAGCCGACACTACTAAACTCTACTTAAACTGAGTTTAAACAGAGTTCAAGGAGCTTTCTATTTTGAACTGAGTTTAAACAGAGTTTAAGTAGCCTTCTAGTTTGAATGTTATGTTATATGTTTGTGAGTTTGATGAAATCCAGGGCCCTTAGCCTGTAACGCAATGGTGCCAAAATGGGCTTCTGGTTGACGATTTCAATTACGATTTACTAGTGGTTCGCCCCGAACTATGAACTCGCGACCCCATATAAACTTAATAATAATAATAACCCCCGTGTGGTTCCCAGGAGGTACAGAATTGGACCCACCCCTACAGTCTTTGCTCTTGATTTTTCACTCATTTTTCAAGATTTTCAGATTTTTCTTATAGCATTTTTAGTTTGTCGCCAAACATTCTTTGAATGTTTTCTGTAACTTGTTCGCCGCTTTTTCTTATTTCAAGTTTTTGTGCCTCTAGATCATTTTATTTTTTTTGTAGTTTATCTAGTATTTCTTCCATTTTAAGTTTTGTATAGGACTCTCTTGTAGTTTTGAAGTAAAGCGACCTCTATTGTTGAGCATAAGGACTTTTTGGTTTATAATTTTGAACACTGGATGGCTCTGATATTTTTTTTTGTCGCGCCCTCTATTAGGAAGTAGAACAACAATATAGATATATTTTTTATAGATGGCGCTGATTTGTATTTTCTAATGTGGTGTACTTTGGACCTTAGCAATTAGCAAAATTTTTAATTATTTTTGGATTTATTGGATTAAAATAGAGTTACGGATTATTTCGCGACCCGTAAAAGTTTATTTTTATTATTTCCACTGAGTTTTACGTCCGATATCCACAATATTGTTTCCAAACAGATTTTTTTTTTAGTTCACTTTTGTTACTTTTTATTACTGCTTTCACTGTTTTACGTTTTTATCACTTTTAAAATCACTTTTAGCACTATTTTAATGTTACTGAGAGGCAGCAGTGGCGCCCTCTCTCATCCCATATAAACTTAACAACCCCATATCTCGGCAACCCCTCGACCGATTTGGCTCATGTTCGAACTTAAAAATTATTTTAATTTCATTTACCTGCTTACCAAATTTCATGACGATCCGACAAAAATTACTCAAGTTATCGTCGAACGAACATTCATACATACAAACATACAAACATACAAACATACAAACATACAAACATACAAACATACAAACATACAAACATACATACATACATACATACATACAAACGCCGGATTGTTCCAGTAGACTCGGAGAACTTCGCTCGCTTCGCTCGCTCGTTCAATTAATGCTGTCGGTCCAGTGTCGGTCCTTTTAATGTTTTTGTAGTACAGCGAAGAATATTACGAGTCTAATTCTAGAGGATTAGTTCGCTGGTTATAGAAGAACAACGAAAAAATCCCGGTTTTGTCCTTCTACCTGGGAGGCCATTGATACGCCATTGTGTTACAGGCTAAGACCCCAGGATGAATGCAACACTCATAATATAATGTTAACACACTGCGTGCAGCTATCAAGGCCGTGAATGCGCTAATTTCCTTCCACATCCTCCCCGAGCTTACAGAATACAAACATCCTGCCTCCGAAACTGCATAATTGATTGTTACGCCAATAAATAATAAAGCCAATCGCTCAGGCTAACACGAGGAGCTATAATGATGCTGCAGTAGCGAAGCCTCGCCTACCGACCCATCAACGAAGCATATTATAGGCGTTATTGATCGCCATGGACCGTTTTCGAAGGCAATTTGCCTTAATAACCTTTAAAACTCATTACCTTTTGAAGAAATCCGTTTGTGCCCCATTAGGGAGGAGAGAGAATGTTTTCACGCGTATGGAGGCGTCACGCATTGTAAGGAACACGTTTCGACTGCCTTATCTTCATGTTACGGTTATTGTAGAGAGCAAAGAGGTATTATGTCACATAGAGATTGTAATATTACATTCTATTGCAGGTTATGTTAATTGAAATCCATCTGGAGGAGTATTTTTGGAACATTAAGGTAATCTTTCCTGTCGTATGTTTCACTGTAAATGGTTCCTATACGGGTGTTTTAGTTTATTTACCGCCATTTTATGTCGCGCCTCGTCCTCAGAGAGAAATTACGTTGTAATTCACTGTTGATGGTCGGTAGCTTTCACTGAATTTACTGTGATAGAAGTTTTTTTTACGACCTAGGCTTTTCTTCTGATGTTTTATGGACACTTTTTAGTTACCGGCAATGTCTATAGCTATAGCACTAATTGTAAAACAAGAGTTTAAAGAAGAAGTTGATCAGAAAGGTCCAAGAGTCGTAAAACAAAAAACGTAATAGGGGCCGGCCTTTGCAAAATAGGCGCAAGTTCCAAGGCTGCGACCGTTCAGAACCTGAATAAATTAGTTTTCGGAACGGACAAGCCAATAAAAGTTTTAAACAAAAGAATCATAAAACGAACGAATGCCAGTTTCAGTAGCAACTAGCAAGCAACAGGAGTACTTCAATGATTTACGACTAAAGTGGGACACAATTGCCTTCCAACTTTTCAAATAAACTAGCTATGAATAGACACAAACACATGCTTGTCGGCATCATTTGCCTTGTTTACGAATGCACGTTAAAACTAGGGGTTTGAGAAAAAAACTTTCGGAAGACGGAAAGGAAAAAAAGACAATGGGCAAATTAAATTTTATTTGATGCCTACCGACTGCTACCGAATAGCGGGGCTCAGGGGGTGTAAAGACGAAAGAGGGGGCTGAAAGTAGCATAAACAGGACGTCACGACGATGCCAAATGCGCAATAAAAGTAAGCGTATGCGACGAGCTTCGGTTCTGGTCTGGTGGACCTTGCATATGTAATGCGCCGACCGAA
This sequence comes from Zelleria hepariella, assembly GCA_949319315.1. NCBI lineage: Eukaryota > Metazoa > Arthropoda > Insecta > Lepidoptera > Yponomeutidae > Zelleria > Zelleria hepariella. Next base: position 11,372,987 of record OX439392.1, on the reverse strand, counting down.
TGTCACAAAAACTCTACAAAGTATACCCCTTTCATTCGAAATTCACGGGCGTTTTAAACACCGATATTAGGCACGACAGTACAAGCTTTCGTTACACGTTATCATCCGAGCCAACATTAAAAGAAAACAACAATAATAAAACAGCCAGCAACATTTGTAAAGACAGAATCGACTTGTCGGCAAACAAAAATAGAGTTGAACAAATACAAGCTTTTGTCCCGAGGGTATTTAACGGGCAAACGGAAGCTAAGATCACCATTGTTCTAATGGCAATACTCAATGAAATGGAAACAAAAAATCAATTGCTTCGGACCCTTGCAGATGTGTAACAATGTCGCAATAAAGCAGGAGCTCGCTTTACAGAAGCCAAAATATTTCTCTACGACTTTTGTCTTCGGATCCCAGCCCGGGCACGTTTATGGCCCATTTCGCCTTATTCTTTCACAACGCGGACTATTTTATTTTTTGTCGTATCTTAAATAAGACATAATGTTCTTAGAAACGGGACATTAGAATGGACCGGGCTATGCTTTCTCTTTTTGTAGAGGGACACGTACGACAGATTTTATGGTCAATTGTTTTACTTAGTCGTTGATGTGGCAAAGAGAGTTATGAGCTGTATCCGTAAATGTCTCTGTTGATTTAGGAATAGCTGTGGACACTGCTGATGTACAGAGCTGTTACTATGAGTTACGCTTCTATTCTGCCGTAGATTACTAACTTGTCATAGTACTTCATGTGCCGGCGACGAGTGTTCTTAGAAGTTGCATAATTTAGTCAGGCATGTGTTAACACTGTTACAAAATGTAATCTTAAAGCTTAGCAATTCACTTTTCACAGACATTTGCGTAGCACTTTACACTTTACTGCATTAAGACTTTAATGAAACAGTGAAAGTCATCACAATTTAGATCCGCCATTAGAATGGACAGTTTGTATTTAACCGTAACAGATTACGTCTGCAAAGTAATATGAAACCGTTTGTAAATTTCCAGAAACCGCAATACATAGTGAAAGTATTTCGCTCCATGAAAAGAACGAGCTCTTTGTTCCACGAGAGTTTAACACGCGAATCGAAATGTAATTAAATTGTTGGAACAATTCGTATGCAAATTGAAATAGGATTGGCGTCCGCAAATACAAATGATAAAATAATTTTCGTCAATGGCAATATCATGTTGGATAACATTAGTCGCGAGAGTGGTCGGCGTTTTTTCGGGGGAATGCAAACACGCAGGTGAATACACAATGTGTGATGAAACCATCATCATAATGTTAACAGAGGACAAACAAATATACTTTAGAAATTGACAGTTTGCCGAGTCAAACAACCATTCCCACGGCTAGCTGCAACAATTTTATTTGCCCAGTGTTGGGGCAAACATTAGCATTGGTAATTTATAGCAAACACAGTTTATACAACGCCGGCATCACGGCGAATATTAATGACCCTCTACATAAGCCGCATACTCTGACACGAACGAATCTGTTGATGTCCAAGAATTCCACTTTTGGTACCTAGGAATAGGGCGTTTTTCTTGGTGCTCGATTCCATGGCACGAATATTGAAGACTAAGTAGATTCAAGCGTTTTAACGTAATATATCTAAACCCTGAACGTGTTTTATACTTACTGTTTGACGGTTTCACTTACTTTTTATTATAGCTAACTACAGGGTGCACCCTAATTCGATAGAGGAACTTTCAGTACGCTGTCTACTCATCAATACAAACAACTTGTACCTACTAGGTAGCGAAAAAAGTATCAACTGTTTCATACTTTTGGCGCACCGCTCCACTTTTTTGCCACCTAGTACAAGTTTTTTGTATTGATCAGTAGACAAACTACTGAAAGTTCCGCTATCGAATTAGAAGGCACCCTGTAGTCGGCTTTAATAAAAAGTAAGTGAAACCGTCAAATAGTAAGTATAAAACACGCTCAGGATGTTGAAACAGTCGCAAAAAATACATAAGAAAATTCCTGAGTCACTCTTAAGTTAATTAAGTTGCCGTCACTTTGATTGAACAGTAGGTGGGAAAGGTGGGAAATATTGTTTGTTACAAACGTTACCTGCGGTTGCACCACACCACATGGCTTTTCTATTATAAAGTGCTAATCTTCACATTGCGTGTTCAACTCGGTTATGGCCCACTGACGCGAAAGTGCGACATGGCTCGTGTTGAGTGTGAATTTTAATGTTTCTATAAAGTACTTTTGATTCCATATTGCAGTCATGCTCTGAGCACGTCATAAGCCACTCAAGTTTTAAACCATGCGCTTTTCAGCAAGGATTAAAGGTCTTTAAACTCTTTTTTTTTTCCGCGAATAAACAGGGTTTGAGGACTAGCAACGGCGGATTTTTTTTATAGAATAAGCAAGTACACAGAACGGTGTGTGAAGAGCTCACAGCCAATCTCCGACTGTGAAAAGGCATTAGAAGAAGAAGGAGAAGATGAAGTAAATAGGTAGGTACGATACTTTTTATTCAGACTATACCCCTACTTGCTTTTAGTCCGAAATTAAAAAAAACATGACTTTCATAATACAGCCATCACAATGATAATAATTTATCGAGGACAGACGACTGTCTGTCCCTCTCAAAGTAGACTACAAATATAGCAAGCGTAGCATGAGGATGGTTAGGGCGTATCTATGAGTTTATAACTCTACCTATCCCACTCCACGTCAAGCTTATGAGTGAGATGCATATAGTTATAACCCCCTTCTTAAGCTACGTTTGCAGTATCAAACTGTATCACTCGATATGGTTCTTCTTGATAGAAATGTAACGTTATTAATGCTGCAAATCTTGAAACTTAAGGTAGAGACTATACAGCGCAATGCAACGCACTAACTCTAATAAAAAACCAGTTAACTGCCAAGAAAACCGGCAAAATTGACCTTACAAGCTAATCTGGCAACTCTATCTCTTCAAGACAATATAATAAGCAAGCACGTCCACAGAATGGTCTAAAATACGACAAACATCTGGCCACTCTAGCTGGCAAGTACAATCATAGGCTTGTTCGATTCAATTGTTTGAATAAGTAAATAAATCTTTGTAAAATATCCCGATTTCAAAATTAAAATAATGTTATTTGTAGGTTCGTTGTTAGCAATATATTGTACACTTCACGGTATGTAACATTTTACGTACCTACTTCGTATCGTATCTTATCTCAACCTCTCTCCTTTTTCTTCTTCGCTCGTGTCAAAAGCGTCAAATTTCGCGCAAAAACTTCTCTACTTTAATAGGAAACGCGGGTAGCCGCTGCTACATACAAAAAGGGAGACCTGTTTCCTCCCTGGATAATAATTTTAGAAAAAATATGTTCATGCCATTGAATCCATGTCCCTATGTTTTCCTTTTTTTCTTATTTTAATTATTTAAATACGTTTTATTAAATTGTTTTAGGCATTTTGGCCCATTTTACAGTGATGAGACTCATTATTATGTTGTGTGTATTTTGTTGTGAGACATTGAACCGAAAGAGACTTTACAGCAGCAAAACATGTTACAAGTAAAGAGACAGCGAACAAGATAATCACAGTTGGACTGGGCACCGCCTTCGCCGTGTCGCCATAACTCTTTATTATTACCTCTATTGTAAGTCTGAACGTCGTCCGAATAAAGCTCGCTGTAGCACTTACGAGGTTAGGGCTAGAGCTAGTGTGCAGGATTGCAATGGCTGTCAGCCTTCGGCTGTATTCCCTTAAAATCCACTCCCGTTTTAAACTGACCAAAGATTTTTATAAGGTTAAAAAATTCGCTCGGGACAGCATTATTTTGAACCCGCAACCTTCTTGCATTCCGTGCAGGCGCTCTACCAATAATTGAGCTACCGAGTCAAGTGGGAATTCCAATGAGCATTTCGTCTGTAATGATGAACGCATTGGGTAGTGTAGATAAGTGCAAACTATTACACTAGATGGCGCCCCATCGTCCGTAAGACGAGTTTCAATGAGGTTAGAAAATTCGCAAAGACAGTACTTGACTCGGTAGCTCAATTGGTAGAGCGCCTGCACGGAATGCAAGAAGGTTGCGGGTTCAAATCCTGTCCCGAGCGAATTTTTTTAACCTTATAATAAAAATCTTTATAAAGTTCCCTAGCACGGGTTAGTGCTTTAGAAAATACAAAAAGTGACCAAAGATGTTTTTTTTCGGGATAATTGTTTTTATTGACCATCCACCAACCTTTTTGACGGCTGATAACGGATGGATGGGCTGAGTGGATATTTTTACTGAATATGGGCACTTTGATATTTTACATCTAACATATTAACACTACTGTAATAGACGGTGGCAACGTCTAGCACTAGCAAATTTATTTCTTCAGAGAGGAGTGTGGCTTTATTTTTACGTTTCCAATAATAGAAACGTAAGTAGTATAGAAACAAATGCAATATATTGTTGAAAAGGTCCTTGTTAGTTGGATTCTTGCGAAGTTAGGGTAGATAATAGACAGGCTCTCCTATGATACGCACTTACAAAGTTTACTGTTTGAGTGATCTCATTATGTAGGTTTTGATTACAATACTTCAAATCGAAACATTTAATGCCTCCACCGAGAAACACTAAAACAGTATTTCTCCTGTTTGTTACTGAGAATTGTGATAAATAACATTGTTCATACACAGATTGGATTTCTACTAAATGAACTATTCTAAACATATGTGTTTTTTCCCTTTACTTTCAGCAACTTTTCTCTATAGTTTCAAACAAACAGCTTTCTGAAAGGGGTACTCGGAAACGATACGAAATTAGTTTTCTCAGAAACTGTATTTTCTACGAGTACATTTCAAAGGACAATCAAATTTTTTTCTTCTTTCTCTCATTCGAATTAGTAGCGAATTGATACAAACTAGAGTGACTAAGGCCCGGTTTCTGAATTGAGAATTTTACTAAGCAAATACTCTTTGTCCATTGAGAGCATAACGTATTCGCAGAACTTATAATAAAACCCAGGAGGAGAGTGAATGCAATTTTTTTCTGTTTCTAGTCATTAAAAAATATTATCAGTAGCCAATTGATATAAACTACAATGACTGAGGATTCGTCGAAAGAAAACTACTAGCTCTACTACCTATGTCTTTACAGTTCGAGTGGGGCAAACTAGTACCACTTGTACCACCAGTGGTACTGTTTAGGGGTACAGTGGTCCGGAGGGGTTCTTTCACAGTTATTATACCTCCCGCCAAAAGCATATTTAGAATCCCTTCGGTCTGAATATGAGAATACTTGAATATTAAGTAGGTAAAAAATCTGAGGTTTTAGGGTGGTATTCTAGAACGCTACTTAAACTCAGTTTAATCAGAGTTCTAGAATGCCACCCGGGTGGTATTCTAGAACGCTACTTAAACTCAGTTCAAACTAGAACGCTACTTAAACTCTGTTTAAACTCAGTTCAAACTAGAAAGCTCCTTGAACTCTGTTTAAACTCAGTTTAAGTAGAGTTTAGTACTGTCCACTGTCGATAAAACAGTGCACGTTTTGATTTGAATATCCCTCCCTTCATATCAAAACATGCACTGCTTTATCGACAGTCTGAACTCTGTTTAAAATCAGTTTAAGTATCGTTCTAGAATACCACCCTTAGTGTGTCAAAGTGTAGAGGTAGAGGAAAACGTTTTCACGTCAGAGGTAAAATAATAATACTGTGAACGGAGTGTAGTACTAGTACTCCACGAGAGCATAACGTATTCACAGGACGTACAAAATGAGCGTTAAGCCGGTTGAATAAAGCCCAGTAGACATGCGCGAAACAGTGCACTTCGAAGTCATGATATATTTCATGACATTTCATACCGCGTGATATTACCTTATATCATGGCACCAAACATGACACATGACATCATGGTATTTCTTCATTGCAGACATGCAACATGACAACATGGTATTTCTCCATTGCAGACATGAAACATGACATCATGGTATTTCTTCATAACAGACATGAAACATGACATCATGGTATTTCAGCACACTTTCATTGCAGTACGTACAGTGTGCTGTAATGCCATGTATCATGTTTCATTTCATCTAGTGTAATGAAATGCTATGTGCCATGTTTTATTCTCTCGTGTAATGTGTAATATTTCATGACACCGTTGTGTAATATGTCTTTTGTAATATTACAAGCATTACCTACACATGTCTAGTAGACATGCGCGAAACAGTGCACTTCGAAGTCATGATATATTTCATGACATTTCATACCGCGTGATATTACCTTATATCATGGCACCAAACATGACACATGACATCATGGTATTTCTTCATTGCAGACATGCAACATGACATCATGGTATTTCTCCATTGCAGACATGAAACATGACATCATGATATTTCTTCATAACAGACATGAAACATGACATCATGGTATTTCAGCACACTTTCATTGCAGTACGTACAGTGTGCTGTAATGCCATGTGTCATGTTTCATTTCATCTAGTGTAATGAAATGCTATGTGCCATGTTTTATTCTCTCGTGTAATGTGTAATATATCATGACACCGTTGTGTAATATGTCTTTTGTAATATTACAAGCATTACCTACACATGTCTAAAGCCCAGGCGGAGAGGCGAGGCTCGCAGCTCACGCGCCGCACGGGGCACCGCGCCGCACGGGGCACCGCGCCCGGATGCGGTCGTCCGGTCCCGACACGCGACTGCTGTTTTAAATAAAATGTAGGTACCTACTTACCTGTGCTTGGGTTTGGCTAAGGCTTTTAAGAAGAGAATGGGGCAAAAAAATATCAGCGGAGCCACACATTTGGTGCAGTTCTGAGTCTACCTTATGTATGGAACAGCTGATATTTTTTTCGCTCCATCTTTTTTGTCACCTTGTATAAGTTGTTTGTAGTAATCAGTAGACAGCCTATTTAAAGTTTTGTAATCGATTTTGATTGCACCCTGTAAAGTTGAGATGAAACAGTTTAACTGCCGTGAACCATCTTTTTTACTTACCTCACAAAAGTTTCACCGTAATGGGTTGAGCATATCGAGTATCCTGACATTCCTATCATGTTTATCAGGTCTATAGGCAGCATTCAATACAGACCTAAAATAGTTTCTTTACAGACCTAAAATTGTACACCTACGATAAAAAAATATAATGCATCTCAATTCCTGAATATTGAATTTTGAAAATTTCCCTATATTGACAAACGGCGTCAAGTAGAGGGGCAAGTCTGCCCACCGACTGCCGTCTTGTTCCGTGCCTCGCCAGGTTCCTTGTCCATAGTTAGTTAGACGAGTACTTATATGAGCCGTTTTCAGCACCAATTCACAAAGCATTTCATACATGGCGCCTACAGGCGTGGCCATAGAAGAACCAGAATACGGCTGTCAAATTTCGCTTAGCATAGATTAATTATTTTGGCAGCCGTATTCCGGTTCTTCTATGGCCACTCCTGTAGGCGCCATGTATGAAATGCTTTGTGAATTTGTGCTGAAAACGGCTCATATAAATACTCGTCTACCTAACTATGGACAAAGAACCAGGGCCCTTAGCCTGTAACGCAATGGCGGGTCAATGGCATCCCGGCAGAAGGACAAAACCGGGCTCTCCTCGTTTTTCTCCTACAACCAGAGAACTAATCCTCTAGAATTAGAATCAAAATATTCTTTGCTGTACTATAAAAACATTAAAAGGACAGACAGCGTTAGCAAATCGCAATTGAAGTCGTCACCTGACAGCCCATTTTGGCACCATTGTGTTACAGGCTAAGGGCCCTGGCGAGGCACGTAACAAGACGGTAGTTGGTGGGCAGACTTGCCCCTCTACTTGACGCCGTTTGTCAACATTGGGGAAAATTTCAAAATTCAATATTAGGTAATTTAGATGCTTAATATATTTTGCATTCTTGCATAACAAATAACTATTTATCGTAGTTGTGCAATTTTAGGTCTGTAAAGAAACTATTTAAGGTCTGTATTGAATGCTGCCCATAGACCTAATAGACCTGATAAACATGATAGGAACTCGATATGCTCAACCCATGGCGGTGAAGCTTTTGTGAGATGAGTAAAAAATATGGTTGACGGCCGTTAAACTGTTTCATCTCAACTTTACAGGGTGCAATCAAAATCGATAGCAGAACTTTAAATAGGCTGTCTACTGATTACTACAAACAACTTATGCTAGGTGACAAAAAAGATGGAGCGAAAAAAATATCAGCTGTTCCATACATAAGGTAGACTCAGTACTGCACCAAATGTATGGCTCCGCTGATATTTTTTTCGCTCCATTTTTTTACCACCTATTAGGTACGGTCGGCCACAATCTCAGATACCCCATGGCAGCTCTTACCGCGCGCGGCATAAGGGCGCCAATCGAACAAAAAGGGGTATCTGAGACTGTTTCCGACTGTACAAGTTGTTTGTAGTGATCAGTAGAGATAGCCTACTTAAAGTTCCGCTATGGAATTCGATTGCACCCTGTACTGTAGTTACTATGATTTCCATTATTACTAGAATGACAAATAATTATCGTCTATGTTAGTTAAATCAAACAAGTACTGTAAAGTTTCTGAAAATGCTGAAGGCATAATCAACAATAAACATCCAACAAATTGATTTTAGTACCAATGAAGTCATTCAGCTGGCCGAAGCTCATCCTTTTATTTAAGACTCCAGATTTTTCCACAACAATGAGTCATGGCATGGCTGGAGCGAATCTTGAGTCGTATTATTGAATAGAAAACCGCTCCTGGATCCACTGGCCGAGATCCAAAGTGAATTTCCGTTTATGGTAATAACGTTTATTGTATTGTTCCTCTTATTGCCGTTTTATTTTATTTACTGTTGAAGAAGTTCCGGCTGCAGTCTCTTATATTGCATCCGGGCTACCTATAAAAATGTCTTCATGCTTTAGTTCTATTGCTGCCTCTACAATCGTTGAAAAGTGCAAACAACTTTCATTATCTTTTTGTTTTTTCTAAAGTGCTCAATTGGTAAAGCGCCTGCACTGTATGCAAGAGGTGGTGGATTCAAGTTCAGTATAGCTACCACGAGTGCGAAAAAGCTGTGCCGGACGTCCGCCGGACGTCTGTCATGTATCCTAATTCTATAGTAGTAAGGTTGTTTATGCAACTTGTCACTTTCAGTGACATTGACAGTAAGAACTCGTGGTACCAGTACTGTCCCAAGAGATTTTTTTTTTTCAACCTATTACAAACTTTCATTATGACCCCAAAGTCTCAAAAATCTAGGATATTATTTACAGACAGTTGCTTTTATTTTCTTATTTCATAGTTTACATTTATTATACTAGACCGGTTAATTTAGTAGCTTTTTATTTATCGGTGGTTGAGTGGACGTATTTATGTGGTCATAGTGTTTGTAAAAGTACTCTAAATATAAGCATTGAATCAGGGTGCATTATAAACCGGTTTTCTACTCATCAATAAGAACAACTCTACTCTGTGGCCAAAAAAAGGGCGAAAAATTTAACTGTATTCCAATGTATGTAATTTGGTAAATTACGGAACAGATGATTTTATTCCTCATCTTTTGGCCACATAATGTTGCTTGTTTTATTTATAAGTAAATAGAAAAAGTCTGAATACCTACAGCTGCGAGCAAAAGCTGGCTGTATTTACTATTTCCCTTCTATTGAGATAAGGCCAATTACGGGTTTAACAAACTCGATTTCAGCAGTGAGCTACTTGGGCCAAATTTTCCATTGTAACTTTATTATTTGGAAACACGGGCAACAACTCTTGGCTTCCATCCAGGAGCTGAAAATTATGTTATTTCACTAAATTCAGTAGTAAAACCTTTCATAACGATATCTATCATGGGGAATAGAGGAAAGATTATAGTGCGCTCTCTGGACATTACAGCACTCCTCTATTTATATGTGCAATTTAATACACCGTGTAAAAATGCAAAACTACAGGGTGCACTCTAATTCGATAGCGGAACTGTAAGTAGGCTGTCTACTGAACAATACAAACAACTAGTGATAGGTGGCTAAAAAACTGGAGCGAAAAAAATATCTGATGTTCCATACAAAAGGTAGACTTAGTACTGCACCAAATGTAGGAAACAGTATTTGATCACAGTACTGATATTTGTTTCGCTTAATTTTTTCTCCACCTAGTAAGAGTTTGTATTGATGAGTATTATAGACAGCCTACTTGAAATTCTGCTATCGAGTTAGAGTTCACCCTGTAGGTTGTTTTACACTATATGTATTTAATTTACGAGTATCAGTTAGAAAAGCATGATATTTCCGACATAAATAGGTACTCTATCGTATTATATTTACAATACCTATCCAAATCTGTAGTTGAATTTAAGTTGTCGTTGCTCATTCTCCAGTATTCCAAGAGTCTGTTAGTGATACTGAATAAAAATACTGTAATGAAAATATTTGAAATAAAAATGTTTCATCTACTTTCGAACTCAAAGTTTTATTATCCCAGACCCATCCTTGAGGCGAGTAACCACTTGTTTCTGAATTAAGAATTTTCCCAGGATAAATACTTAAGAATTGGTAAGGCTCATTATTTTTTCAAGAATCTAAAGAAACACATCGTTACTTAAATAGTTACTTATTGTAATTCCAAATTCAGAAACTGCAACTATCATCCATTAATTACTCGGTAACCAATCTGATTCGTAAGTACCTATGTGTAAGACTCTATGTGTGTGTGGCCTGAAAAGCTTTGCATTTTATGGGACAACAATGTGACAGTATTATAAATATGCAAATAGGATGGACAAGAGCGGCCGTTTGATGATCCGACTGGTGTAGGTATGTGTTTGTAATTTCATTTTGCATTAACGAGTGTATTGTATGGTTGCAAAGCACAATTAGCGACCCCATCAAATTGACTTTACGATGTATTTCTAAGCCATAAAATTTAATTGTTATTTTAAAGCAATTAGGTACTGCTGAGAGTCGTTTGAATTCATAGAACTTCCGCCGAGGTCCAAAAAGTTTTTCTATTATTTCTCTCCCAAGCTTTTAATATAATTATTTATCAAATCATTCCCGGACTTGCTCTAGAATTTGATAAAGGGAATAAGAAATTAAAATCAAAAAGTAGGAAATCATTATCGTTTTTTTTATTTTTTGTATAAATAACATTATTACTGATAATATTCTATGATCACTTGTTTTCGCTATTTACAATATCAATATACTTACTACAGCAGTCTTTATTTTTTTACGAAATCTATACACATTGATAACGAACATGCAAATACAGTTCATTTAAATATACAAGTTTTGGTATAGCACTTAGGAGCTAAATAATTACAGTATTTACAGAGCGTACTATATCTAACATTTATGATACATAGTTACTTGTGACTGGAAGTGTGGGCGAAGCCCGCGCGGTTAGACTAGGTAGGCTTGCACGGAGTTGCCCGTGTCCACGAGAGGAGGCGGCGGGGGCCATTGGCGCATGTCGCGCCGCCTTCCAGGCACGATGCCGTGCTCTAGGGACGAGTAGTCCGAGTCTATGGACGAGTAAATGTGGTCCGAGATGGGCCGCCCGTCCGGTCCGTACACGACACCCTGTGTCATCTGCCGGACCGGCGACTGTCGGACCTCCGTGCTGTACTCAGGCGGCGCGCTGGCTCCCTGCCCGCCACCCCCAATCACAGGCGATTTGTTAGGAAAAGGCAATGTACGATTCCCGCCGTTGGGCACCGAGGAATCGAGCGTATAAGTATTAATGTTTTTTCTATAGTTGTGCGTCCTTTGCTTGTGCGTGCGGTGCGTCGCGTCAGGCATCATATACCTGAGCCGCTCCCAAAACCTTTTCTGTCCCCACCGCAAGCGCGATCCCGTCTTGAGATAGGGGCGCAAGTCGGGGTCGCACATCGCGTCAGCCACGACGGAGCACTCTTCGATTAGCACCAACTTATAAATGCACCCTTTTAGAGCTTCGTGTAACCCTTGCCGGAATTCATAGCGGGACCATTCAGTCTGCATGAAATTTCTCGTTAGCACGATTATTATACGCTTCGATGCCTCGGCGGCCTCTACGACAGGTGGCGCGCACTGCATGTACTGAGCCCCGTGGTGTGGAATGTCGCGGTAGTGAAGACAAAGGTGGTACGAAGGGGAACCGTTCTCTAATTCGGCGGCGAGAGACTGAACGACAAACTCCTCATCTTTAGGACTGTAGCAAACGTACGCGTCGTATAATTTCTCACTCTCCTCGAACGCGCCGGCAAATGAAAACACTCTAATGCCACAATTCGTGTACAACCACACTCTGAGTGAGTCTCTAAAAAGAAATAGAACGACAAGAGCTAATAAAATTAACATAAAACCGGTGAGAGTGGAGACCATCATGGGAACGTAGTTCGACACTAACATGTTACCGATGACTGAATTATCAGCGTAATAATCGCTGCAAGCTGTACCGTTTAAATTGAGCTCTTTTCTCTGCGGCGGTTTTGCCTCACCGTTCCAACACCACACGTCAGTTATGTCGATTATTTTTTGCGCATTCTCGGCTAAATAAGCAGTTAGCTCTTGGAGGTAGCGACATTTGCACGACCACAAGTTGTTTCCAAGTGACAATGCGCGGAGGTTGGGATTATTATTAAAGCTCCAAATACTAAAGTCTACTAGTCTATTTCCATCTAACCTTAATATTTCTAAAGATTTCAAAGATAAGAAAGTTATGTTCGCAATGTGGCTTATGAGATTGTTTTGCAAGAATAGCTCTTTCAAGTTACTCAACTGGTGGAATTCGTACCCTTTTAACTCATTCAATTTATTGCTACCTAAATGTAAAATTTGTAGAGAGCTCAAGCCGGCAAAAGTTCTATTTTGAATGTTTTCAACGTTGCTAGCATTTACGTAAAGGGACCTCATTTTCTGTCTGCCAATGAATACGTGATTTTGGAGTTCTTTTATGTTATTTCCGTCCAAAAACACTTCAGTGGCATCCATTGGTATTTTGTGTGGGATTTCGATGGACGATTGTCCCGAACAATCGACCACATTGGTATTCCACAGCGGGTCGTGGTAGCACGTGCAGTTTTGTGGGCACGTCATTTCGCAGTCACAAGCATCATAGTCACAACAATGGCAAATGGCAAAACAATGCGTTTCGTACTCACATAAGAAGTCTGTAGTCTTAAGATTAGTTAACGGCACATGGGTACCACTGCGGGTGTTCGTCATTTTACACAAAACGTTCTCAAGGTCCATCACTCGCGGATACTGGCGCATCGCCGTCATATTGTTTATGATCGGTAACCATTCCATAGAGCAATCACACTGAAACGGGTTCCCACCAATATAAAACTCTGGTAAACTTTTATTTCCAGGCACTGTCATTAAACGCAAACTATTCAAATCTAAATGCACTATTTCATTCGCGTACATGTCCACTCGCGTTAGATTCTTTTTATCGAAGAACGTATTAACATGGATATTATTCAGGTAGTTATTATTTATAAACAGCAATTCTACACTATTGGGTATTGCCATAGGCGATATTTCTACTATACGATTATGGCTAACGTCTAGAGTCTTTATACGAATTTCGTCTTGCAACTTGTAGTAGTTTCCTAAGTGTTCTATGAAGTTGCCGTGAATGTCCAACCACTTTAGATTACTCGGCACAAAGGCGTAATCGAACCACACTAAATGATTTTCCGATAAGTTGAGCCACAGTAGACTTGCGAGAGTGGAGAACACGCCATTTATATCTGACAAAAAATTCCCGTCGAGGCGAATGGCTTCCAGTTGAGCGTTTCTCGTGAATGTCCCGCGTTCGATCGACTGGATCTTATTCTTTGCAATGTTCAATACTTGCAGGCTCGGTAAGTCCCAGAACATTCCCACGGACAAGTTTCCGATCTGATTGTCGATCAGTCGTAGTCCGGTCAGCTGGTTTAGGTTCTTGAATGATCCGTTTCTGAATGTTGATATTTGATTCTCTCCCAAATCAAGCGTTTTCAGAAAAGACAGTTCCCATAGAGCTTCAGGGACGTCTAACAGCTGATTGGAGCTCAAGTCCAGCTCTTTCAAGTCTGAGCAGTTCTTGAACGCTTTTCTGTCGATATTAACCAGTAGATTGTTGTTGAGAGTCAATTTGCTGAGCACAAACAGTCCGTTGAACAAGTTTTCGTCGATGGTGTGAAGTCGATTTTCCGCCAAATTCAAAGTGTGGAGGTTGTACAGTGGCAGGAAAGCGTTTTCTTCAATAAAACCAATTGAATTGTTCTTCAAGTTCAGTATTTGCAGGAAAAACAAGTCCTTGAATGTCTTTCCGTCGATTCTAGTCAGACCATTGTTCGACAAGTTCAATACAATGAGACGTATCAAGCCCAAAAAGGTTCCATCGTCGATATGGTTGCTTGTTAGTTGATTGCTCGATAGGTCTAGCACAATCAACTGTTCCAGGCGATGGAATACGCCTCGAGCTAACTCAAAAAGTGAGTTGTCATTCAGGTAGATTTCTCTCAGCTCTTTTGAATTAGTGAAAACGTCCTCCGGTAAAGATTGTAGATTGTTGTGTGATATGTTGATGACTCTCATTGATACTAAGCCGTTAAAAGCTTCACTTGATATGTCAGTGATATTGTTGTTTTGTAAGTACAAGTGTTGTAAACTTCTCAATCTCAACAATTCTGATTCTTCGGGCAGGCTTTTTATCACATTATGGCTAAGATCTAAACTGTGTAAACTCGAAGCACATCCTTGGCCAAATCCGAGCTGTCCCACTGTCCTTATCCTGTTGTATGTCAAGTTCAATGTATTCAAGCTTTCGAGTGAGCAGAACACGCTCGACGGAACAAACTTGATGTTATTCTGAGCGAGATCTAGGGTCTGTAATTCCGACAGTCCCTTGAACGAGTTCAATGTCAGCTCTAAGTTCTTGGTAGGACTCCATTCAAAGTTTTTCGAGCGGATTTTCAGCCTTTTCAATTTGCGCAAGTCTTGAAATGTGTTTTCAGGCACATGCAGCAATTTGCAGTTGCTGATGGAGAGGTCTGTCAGTCCAATGACGGAACTGAAGTAGTGTGCACGGAGAGAGCTCTCGAAGAGGAGTAGATGGTTGCACTCGACAGCCAGGTGTGTGGCGTCAGAGGGCAAGGAAGCTATGTTCAGGCCTTCGCTATCCAAGGTGCGTATCCTGCAGAGCACGTTTCCATCTGCCTCCCTGTTCATCACTCGGGTGCATTTATCCGCCCCGTACGGGAGCATGGTCCACCCGACCTGTAGAAGCGCACAGAACAAGGTCGCCGCGGCAAACATGGTGGCGCTATATCACAGGCTTCTCATTTCACTAACAGAACGTCTCATAAACACTTCCCGTGGGTCGATATCACCATCTCCGAAACAAAGTCCGTGTAACACTTGAGCGCTAAAGAAAAACTCGCTAACATTTCACTTCACTGTGGTCCGTCACTGGTGAGTTGTTAAAGTCCATTTATCAGATTGGTAGTTTCACTGGGGGTACCGAGGTGTTTTTATTTTACAGTTTGTTAGATTGGTTGAATGCGTGCGATGTGCAGCGGCGCGCAGTGGTGACACGTCCGGCCGGCTTGGCGGCTGCGTTGCGACTGGCGAACGGAGCGGCCGACACATGAAAGTGGCAGTGGGAGCGCGCAAGTTAGCCCCTTTCCCCCGCGCCGCCTCCCCTCGACTAAAGCTCCGTGAAAGAGGTAGGTAACGACATCTTGTGACGAGTAGCGGATCTAATTTTCGTAAAAGCTCGTATGATTTATGTAGTTTCTTTTTATAGGTTCTCCTTTCTCAAATTGTAGATTAAGAGCGGAATTGTATATTTTGTATACAGTAGAGCTACTTCAAATATCAAAGTAGATATAAAAGTAAAGCAGCGAACTTGAAATAAAATTGCAAAATAATCGCAAGGACAAAGTTTAATATTGTTTCCTAATGTATCTAGCGTCAAAAACTGTTACTTTACCCAGCGGGGGGAAAATGGAAAAGTCTTGTCCGTCGCTATCCACAGTCGCAGACAGGGGGGCTCCTAAATGATCATGTAGAGAAAATACAAACATATTTTCAGTACAAGTGCTTTTGTTTCTTGTTCTTTAGGCTTACATTTTCATTGATAGTGAAAAAACTTTTCAAGTCCAAGAGAATTTTAAGGAAGATGAACTCTATGTTTCTGTAGAACACTTAGAAGAATAATAATTTCCATAGCCTTTTCTTTATTTTTTAGGTACTCGAGGAAATACCCGTGGTGCAGAGACGTCTGTATGTCAACAATTTACATCTGAAAGCTTTGTGTGTTTAGCTCCACATTTTTATATACGCTGCATAAAAGAATAGGCACAATGTTTTCATGCCAATTCAGTTTTTATTCACGCCATTTTTTTAGGTCAATCAGGACAAAAGCCCCCGCCGTGTTTTACCTCAACAAACTATGGCTCTCATTTTTTGGCGAGGCCATTTTTAACAAAAATTGTCCATCGACGTAACTATCACATGCACGTTCGCACTCGCTCTGCCTCCCTTTTTTTTGTCGGTGAATTTGTTCGTTTGTTACAACTGATGGAAATCTATGAAAGTCTACGGACTTATATTATAGACATGTGTAGGTAATGCTTGTAATATTACAAAAGACATATTTCACAACGGTGTCATGAAATATTACACATTACACGAGAGAATAAAGCATGGCACATAGCATTTCATTACACTAGATGACATGAAACATGACGCATGGCATTTCAGCACACTGTACGTACTGCAATGAAAGTGTGCTGAAATACCATGATGTCATGTTTCATGTCTGCAATGAAGAAATACCATGATGTCATGTTTCATGTCTGCAATGAAGAAATACCATGATGTCATGTGTCATGTTTGGTGCCATGATATAAGGTAATATCACGCGGTATGAAATGTCATGAAATATATCATGAATTCGAAGTGAACTGTTTCGCGCATGTCTACTATATTACCGTAATTACCTAATTTCCATATAGCAAATATTTCTTGAAAATCGTCCGTATAGGCAGTATACCGGTAAGCCACCCATACTGCCATAGGGACGATTTTCATAAATATTTCCTTAGAGCACCTATCTAAGTTTTTTTTTCTTGAACATCATTGTTTTCAATCTTACACTTATTTCTTTAGGCCTTTATTTAAGTAAGTAGGTAAGTTCTCTCAGTGTTTGCGTTTGCAAACACCAACTCTGGTTTGGCGAATTTCACATCGGTCGCTCAGGATTCCTCACGATGTTATTCCTTCATCCTAAGATTGCCCCATCCTAAAAATGCCCCAAACTGTGAGTTTTTATAGTTATGAATGTTAGGTTTTTACTTTTATTTTGTTTAGGTTAAGTTAGTTTTAAGTATTTTTAGGTCCTGGCAGAATACCAGCGCTACGGGGCCTACGGGTTACCGTAGCATTCATGCTGAGCCACGCGACCTATTGACGGCCATTGCACACAGTGCACCTTATTTAGGTTTTAATTAATTCTAAGAAAATGCACCTACCTACTTATTGTAACTTCCTACTTTGTGTATACTGTGTGTTGTGGCTAGTGAATAAACGTTTCTTTCTTTATTTCTTTCAGCTTTATCACACTAGCGAATTTCGGGCTAATTGAAAGCAAAGCGAATTTATGTTTAATTGAACGAGCGAGCGAAGCTAGCGAAGTTCTCCGAGTCTACTGAAACAATCCGGCGTTTGTATGTATGTATGTATGTATGAATGTATGAATGTTCGTTCGATGATAACTTGAGTAAATTTGGTCGGATCGTTATGAAATTTGGTAGGCGGGTAAATAAAATTAAAAGAATTTTTAAGTTCGAACATAAGCCAAATCGGTCGAGGGGTTACCGAGATATGGGGTTGTTAAGTTTATATGGGGTCGCGAGTTCACAGTTCGGGGCGAACCACTAGTTAGGTATGTTAGTTTAGTAATACTTGCACTGACTGACCATTATCGTAAAACCGTAGTAACCCGACTACGACTGTCTGAATGGCTATCAATAATACAAACAACAATCGAGTGGTCAACTCTAGTAATAGTTCAGAGTCCGAGCAAAAACCTCCCAGTTTCACCGCAAATTGCTGACGATTGTGGTCCAGTCAACAGTCCATTCCGTGTGGCCATTGACAAGAAGTTTAACTAATGTAATTACTTTGAATTTACCACTCGCAAAAGGTGAAGGAATGGAGGAATTTCGAGGTTGATTTTGAGTATGAATCGAGATGCAACCGCTCTGCCATCGCGTCGAAACAATCGAGTCTAAACATGTGTAGTTGGGTTTAACCACAAGGTTTAACGATGTTGTAGGTAGAATCCTCTTAAATTTGGAAATATCTTCGATCAAAAAATGTATAAAACTCTGAAATGTGTCTGGAAAAATAGATGCCCAAATTGCCTTTGGGAGCTTATTTGCTCGTAAACTGTACACTAATGCAATAAGGTTGACATTCGAATATTAGACGTATGGTCGAAATGATGTTTCGTATTGTTCTATTGCTGATATCTTTTGTTTCTGTGGGGACAAGTTTTTATTGTGATTTTATAGGTAATGCGGATTTTATGGGATTTAGTTCGGTGGGAAATATACACATGTCCGTAACTTTTTTTTCAAAATTTTAAGAGATTTTAAATACCTAAATACATTTCGTTAATTTTTATTTATTGATATTTTTAATTTGATTTGATATTTTATTTGTAATCCTATTTTGATTTTTATTTAATTTGTATGTTGATTATTGTAAAATTGTATTGATTTTCGATCTGATCTGTTTAGATTTTTTAATTTTATTTTATTTCATTTGACTTAGTATTATTATAATTTAATTTGATCTGTTTTTGGCATGACTCTGATTTCAATTAATTAATATTTATATGAGTTTAATTACAATTTGGGCCTATTTGTTGAGTATTGTTATATTAAAAACCTATTGTCAATTTTCACATCCCACTGTGAGCGTGAGCGAATTTAATTTTGTATAATTATGTATTTTTTAAATATTTTATATGATTGAATAGTCCTTTTATTTTTATTGGAAAGATATATTTTTTTTAATTTTCATTATGGATAAGCATGCAAATACATGGAAAAACCGGGGCATGCTGAAAATCAGCGCTGTGTTGATGCATTCACAGTGCACACACAGCATTTAGCTGAGCATCGTCCCATTTATCGTTTGTTCTGTTCTGATATTATTTTCAATGTTTATGTATTTAATGTAAGAATGATAATAGAAAATTTTCACTTTCACTTTCACTTTCAAAATAATTCTCTCTAGTTCCGGTTTTGTGGAGCAAAACCAAATGACAAATTACAACTTTTTTATCGAATGAAGTTTAGAAATCGTAAAGTTACAAAACTTAAGACTAATTACACTCTTGGCATATGAATGTAAACTGACTCGAAGAGGGTTTAGCGAACTGTTAGATAATCAACGCCTTTCCACAAAACGTGACTAATGTATCTGACGCCTCAAAAGATTAAGTTCTAAAGCTTTAAACTAACGACTTCTTTCTTACGCCACCCATGAATAGTTTAACTTAACTTTTCGCACAAAATCAAATACAGAGGGCTCACTTCGACAGAAACGGTTTTTGACATAAGTTGGAACGTATCAGAATGCATCAGTGAAATTGGCAGATCCCTAGTATCACAGAGGTCGAATCGCAGTTAGTTTTGTAGGTATAGCGAGTACGCTCGGAAACATTCCCACTCCCGGAAATATTTCCAGTGGACGCTACGATACCCCTTTTTGTTCGATTGCCACGCTTATGCCGCGCGCAATAGAGCTACCTTGGGTTAGCCTATTCTGCCGCCGCTGGCCACACTTCCATAGTTTTCTTTTGAAGGGTATTTTCGTAAGAAGCCTTTTTAGGCGTAGCAGCAGCCAAACGCATCTTCTGCGTCTCTTTATTTTGTGCTTCATTTCGGTTAATCTCTTCCGGCTAACCCAAACTGCAAAATCTTCTTCAATTCGTGCATCAACTTAACTTGACGCGCGGTTTGTATGCAACGTCAATATGACGGCGCGCCAGGATAATTCATCGTGGTTGATAAACAAACCAGCATTGGTCTGCTGCCAT
The DNA here is from genome assembly GCA_949319315.1 of Zelleria hepariella. Taxonomy (NCBI): domain Eukaryota; kingdom Metazoa; phylum Arthropoda; class Insecta; order Lepidoptera; family Yponomeutidae; genus Zelleria; species Zelleria hepariella. The sequence goes on along the minus strand of OX439392.1, from coordinate 11,352,953 downwards.
AACAGGTAAAAACCGTCTGGCTCTTATCATTCAAGAATTAACACTTCATGGAAACACAATGGATTACACAAAACATTTGGCTTTGTTAAAGCGGATGCAATGATGAGTCACAGAATGTCTGTGAGAACTTTTTTGGGAAGGGTTGGTCCTTTTAGGGGTTTATTGTGGTACCTGATGTTCTAATCACTTGTGGGTGCCCGCCTAATGGGTTTGATAAGGTGTCCCAACTCCTAACTAAACAGACGTGTTTATTCTTGACCCAGCTTTATTAGACATTTCTTTATTGCTTGAAAGCTATATTAAATGTTAGTAACTAAGCAACCTAATTAACTGACACAAAAATCATAAACCTTTATTAGCTTTGATTAGAAAAAAGCTCAGTAAAGTTGTAAGAGTACTGGCAGACTGAGCCAGGGGTTGCGTTTGACCTTTAATTTCTTCAATATATATCTTTGTGATTAGATTAGTTAGATCGATCGTTTGCGCTAAAAAGATGACAAACTAAGGGTGGTATTAATAGTCATCTGAGATCACCTGCTTGAGATCGATCTCAAGTAGGTGAACTCAGAAAAGTCAAATGCTAATGTCCTTGGCTAATGTCAAACTTGAGTAGCTGTCAGCATATTTTAAGACACTATCTTGAGATTGACATTGAAGGCTTGCCGTATTGAGCTCTTGCAGCGTGCTTTGGAGTTCAGTTGCGGTCGAGGCAAATAAGACGATGTCGTCGGCAAAGCGGAGGTTTGTCAGCTGTTTACCACAAAATTCCAACCCTTTGTGTGTCCAAGACTCTGCCAGGGTTCTAAACACTTCTTCGAGAGCGGAAGTAAATAGTTTTGGTGAAAGCGGGTCACCTTGCTTTACGCCTTTTTCTATTGTGAATGATGGTCCAGAGGAATTAAATTTTATATTAGCAGTACACTAAAGTCAATTGCTAATGTCAAGCCAAGGCTTGACATTAGCAATTGACTTTTCTAAGATCACCTACTTGAGTTCGATCTTGAGTCGACGACTATTAATGCCACCCTAAAATATTGCATTAAATATTGCACACCGATGGCAATAACTAGTTATGAAGCAACGGTAGTGTCAAACCACCCTTCTAAATAACAGGCATCAGTTTAAGTAAGCGACAAACATTTCTAATCAAAACGAAGCCATCCCCAAAACTATTGTCTCTATCTGCCTCCAAAGAAAATAAGTCACCTTCACCGTCTTATCTACCCCTGGATACACCCCTGGCTACACCCCTGGCTACCCCTGCGTGCGTTATCTGGTGTACGAGCACCCTTATTGCGGTAGTATAATGATGTCAACACATTACGGGCGTGGTGGAGGGATGTTAGCGGCGTAGGTGCGGGGAATAGGCGAGCTTATGGCTGCATGTTTGGTAGTTTTGTGCCTCTATGTAGAGACGTAGGTAGATGGGGTATTTATGCGTGGTAACGTGCAATTTTTGAAGGGAAAAGGCGTGTAGGTATCTAGCGCAAAAGTGGAAATCTTGCTGGCTTAGCATGAGCGCGAGAGAGATCAATTAAAGTAAATAATTGAACGAGCGAGCGAAGCGAGCGAAGTTTTCCGAGTCTACTTGAACAATCTGGCGTTTGTATGTATGTATTTTTGTATGTATGTATGTATGTATGTATGTTCGTTCGACGATAACTTGAGTAAATTTAGTCGGATCTTCATGAAATTTGGTAGGCGGGTAAATGAGGCAAAGATAATTTTTAAGTTCGAATATGAGCCAAATCGGTCGAGGGGTTGCTGAGATATGGGGTCGCGAGTTCAGAGTTCGGGGCGAACCACTAGTAAAATAATAGAATAACAATAACTAGTGGTACAAACATACAAACGCCGGATTGTTCCAGTAGACTCGGAGAACTTCGCTCGCTTCGCTCGCTCGTTCAATTAAGCTGATTTGTGTTTTTGTTCGAAAAACTACTTCCCAAAAAAAGGTTCGAGCTAAGCTCATAATCTGCCGAATTACTGTTGTTTTGTTGTTAAGAGAAATGAAAAGAATACCATTTTACTGTCGTGAAACAAAAATTGTCGAACAAAAATATCTCAGCTACCTACAAACTTTAAAAAAACTGTGAAAATGTGTGCTTTCCCGCCCGCCTCGCTACTTTCAGACACCTATGGGGACACAGATGTCTTATCCACAAGAAAAGTAAAGTCAATACATGCGAAGTCAACTAAGCCGCGAGTTTCTTAACGATGTTTTGTGAGAAATGTATGCCTTGTGACAAGATTCTTTTGAGAAAAACATCCTCGTGTACCATTAACATAATTTTTCTCCAGGAAGCAAAAGAAACAAGAACCCCCATTTAATTTCATTCGACGTCCATAAATCTCGCCGCGCAATTCTAAGCAGAATTATCATTAAGAGAGAAAGAAAAATATTTCTGTTGGATTCCTCCTCTTTATTACGGCTTACTAAAAGGTTTGCCAAGCACCGCGTCTCCCTTCGGCACCACGTTTCCGGTTCCGCAACGAGCGATATAATGTACATTCAGCTACAAGCTAGGATACCCTTTGTTCGATTGATGCACTTATGCCGCGCGCGGTAAGATCTACAATGAGGTATTTTTGCGTGTCTCTCTCTACAGACGAAAGCGAACCGACTTGTGAGTCTTTCTTGCAAAGTCGCTCTTGTGGACATAAAAAGTAAGGCCTTTTACTCGTTTTTTTTTTCTTTCCGACTGATAGGATGGTATAGGTGCTGAGCAACCATTCCCCATCTACAAACATGTCTCAGTACAGCTTCTGAGAGGTCACTTCTTCACTGGTCGCTGTATAAAGCCTGTCAAATAGATGCAAAAGGCTTGTACAATAATCTTGTGGACTTAATTTAGTAGCACAACGAATATTCGAAGCCCCAAAACGAATTTCAAAAGCGAACAAAAACACGTACCGGTAGGTTCAATTAACAAATGTTTTTGTTTTGCAACTACGAGTAGGTACTTATATTAAAAGTCCGTTCATTTAGGGATCAGTCACGCCGAAAAGTCAAATGTATTTGAACGTTCGTGCGTGCTTGGAAAAAACACATTTTAACAATGTAAAACGAAATGGCGCCTGAAAAACTAATGGCCGATTTTTATAAAGCTAAAAGTATTCGCCGATGAGCGATTTGTTCAAAAATCCCTGAAATCTGACAATTATCGTTTAACTTCAAATTTCTCTTATCATGCAATAGTCATGTCAATAATTATCCCACATACATTCCAAATACATTCTGTAAAAAACTAGCCAAGTCTCGATGGAGCTGTTTGTTTATCTGTAAAAAATAATTAAATCCAGACAAAGTCGTGCCAAGTCTAAGGTTCCTTACTGCAATTTCTTTATTATTATAGTTAATATTGTGTGACTTGGCCGTTGAAGGTTACACAGGCGGTTCTGGCATCAGATTGTTGCAATGGTGTCATGGAGCACCTGGTTTTGTACCCAAACCCTAACTCTGTACCAAATTTCAGCTCTCTGAGTTTATGGGAAGTACTAGTTCTATTCTGATGATCATGAGTGAGTGAGTGAGTGTCATAAATGCGAAACTTTGCTTTCGCTTAACTTCGGAACTAAATAACCTACAGACTTGAAATTTTGGATTTTTAGTATGTGATAATAGATTCCTGGATGACGAATTTCTGCGTTCTGGTATTATCTAGAGGTTCTCAAATAGGGGCTTGAAAATGCGGCGAAATGGTTCCAGTAAAGGATGGTACGGCAGTGTTTGCTTCGCGCTCGACCTGGCGGGGGCACTGCCGTGCCCCCAGATGATTGTACACACGACAGCACGTCAGAGTGTAAACTTTTGCCGTAAAGTCGCCCGTAACGTAACCGAGTAGAGTGCTAGCGTGTAAGGGTCGACGACCGACGTACTGTCGTGTATACTTTTAAAGCAGTAACGAACGGCTCTAATAGTGGTAGTGGGTTTAGGTACAGATTTTCTGCTCCACAATGCCTATTATTATTTTACTCCCTGAGCTTTCGACAATTCGTACACGCATGCGACCCGCAAAACTTATTGGGTAGAAAATTGTTTCGCTCGTTATCAATATCTCTAGGTAAGTACATGGAACGGCCTTCTAATCCACGTAAAAACACGACTGACGTATAATCCCTACTTTTCTAGGATAACCAAGGCTTCTCACAGTTAGGTTGGTTACACCCAGGGGGGCTAACTCGGGAATATCGCATTCGACATATCTCGAAGGAAAAATCTCATGTCATTTCGATGTCGACTGATCCCGGCCACTCGAATCATTTCGAGCGAAAAAGGCAAATATCTCACAGAAATCTCTTGTCGAGGATGACTTCGTGAAAAAAGGAGATGTGACATTTGCCGCAAAATGAGTTTTTTCCTTCGAGATTTGTCGAATGCGAGATTCCCGAGAACTACCCCCAGACATTGAACCTTACCAAATTACTCTCCCGAGCCTTTGCGAAAGGAACGCAGCTTCTAAATAAATCAAACGCTCCGGCAGGAAGCCGCCCTGTAGCAGGCTCTTGGCAGCCAAGGGACTTGATTCTGCTAAGTAAGAATTGGGCGGCTGCTGCAATAAAGGCAAGAGGTGTGTTCAGTAAGGTGGTACAATTTACATAGAAAAGATGATCCCTCTTGAAAAAAATACGAAATTATACACTACAATCACATAATATGTCTGCAATCTGCATCAATCTATTTTTATTTTTATTTTCCCGCCATTAAATCGGTTTTGAAGACTATCAACGATGCGGTTTTTTTACAGAACAAACACACTGATGGCCAACCTCCATATGAAGAAGAATATGAAGAAGATGCTATGAATACAGAAAAAGGCTAACGAAACGAGTAAGAGTAAGATGTAGCCAGTACAATTGTGCATGTCCCACTAGCTGGGCAAAGGCCTTCTCCCAGAGAGAGAGACAGAGCTTAATCACCACGCGTGCTCAACGCGGATAGGCCATTTTTGCATTGAGGGTATAATGCCTCATACGCTCAGGTTTCCTCACGATGTTTTCCTTCACGGTCAGCGAGTGGTATTGCTACTACAAATTAACGAAACGGAAGTTTCATTATTGAAAGTTAGCAGAATGAGGCGTAGCAAGGATACCCGGGGCTAAATTTTAAAAACGGGGTGAGCTAAATAAAACCGTTTAAAAATGGAAGGTCCCTTATCTCTCTGAGGCGCGCATCGATTCAGGTGCTCCGAAACATCAACAATTTAGATCTTCCCGCCCTTCTCGCGTAAGATATGACTGATTAAACGCGCCCGACTTCGCTGTGAAACCGGAATATGCACTTTTAGGAGCTTCACTAAGAATTCGTTACTTTAAGTTCCTTTGACAAATTTCCAAAAGAAGACAGCCTTCCGGTATAATTTTCTTTCAACAACATCATCAGCAGCCTGTTAACACCCACCGCTGAGTAAAGGCCTCTTCATGCCCACGCAACCTCTCACGATCCTGTGCCAGACCCAACCACTGTTTTCCGGCTACTTGGGCTATGTCGTCGGACCATCTGGCTGGTGGTCTGTCAACCGATCTCTTCCCACCTTGGGGTCGCCCTCTCGGGGTCAATTTTCTTTACGAATTGTATAACATATACTTACTTTACTGTCCCATCTGCAAAGCCAGAGGACAAAACCCTAGCTCTAGTTTTGCATACACCCCTATCCTAGGCCACCTCTGGCGAGCTTTGCCGAGCTTTGCCTTGTGTGTATAATAGACACTGCATCTAATAGTGCTTGACATTTAAATTGAGCCATAGAAGTTTTCAAATAGAGCTAACCCTCCTGACAGTGAATTACTTTGGAACAAACAAAGCGATGCAACAGAATAGTTATTTGTTATGCAAGAATGCAAAATTATTGTTTGCGGCGAGTGCTTGTGTTGAATACCGAGCTAGCGAAGGTTTCTAAAATTGAGCCACGAGCGTAGCGAGTGGTTCAAAAAAAGAAACCTGAGCGTAGCGAGGTATTCAGAAGCACGAAACGCAAATAATATTGCATTCGTGCGAAACACAAAACTTTTCATCTCACAGAAGCGAGGAAATGATTTTGTTAGCCATGCGTGACAAACAATAGATATAGGGTAGGTAGGTACCTACATAGAGGTTAGTGAAATGAGTTTCCTTCTTCTTTACTTCTACACAAAGGAGTATGTTTCGTTGCCTAGCAACGGGTTGTTGATTTCAAATCGTGTCTTCTTGAAGTGTCATAAAATAAACAACCCGTTGCTAGGCAACTCTACAAGTTCTAGGAGTTCCTATTTTTTTTATTTGGGCGTTGAGTTCAAATAAATTTTGAAGCGCACAAAAATACAAATTGGTTTAAAAAAGGATCTTCTACGATCGCATGTTTAAAGTAACAGCGTACTTTCCGAGCATGGGAGATGAAAAAGGCATTTTCTGCGGTGGGTACGTACGAGTAGCTGCAGTTGACTTTGCCCAAGTACCTTCACCCCTTTTTTTTCAAAGGTGAAAGGGGATATAATCGAAAAAGATGTAGGGTGCAAAAAAACCTTCAGCAGTTTCCAACAATGAGATAAAAAACAGGTAGGTACAAGTCTAAAGTACCTACTTCAATTTTACAGCTAACGTTTAAAAAGAACAAAACAAAACACAGTAAGCATTTGATACAACGACAGACGTCCCCCTTTTTAAAGTTTAATTAATTAAGATTAACAGTTTGACGATTCAGCGCCCTAAGAAATAGTAATTAAGCCTTCACTAGCATTAATCCTTTGGAACAATCACACTTGTCCTGTTGTTTTTTCTCCTGGCAAATGACTGTTTACATTACGCCTGCTGCAGCTGGCTATCTAAGCACGGACTCGTGTAGAGACATACTGATGCCACTTCCCTCGATTTTGGGTAACCTACCCTTTGTAAATCAGCCCCAGTTTGGAGAAAAATCAGAAAACCTTTGCATCTACGTAATGATATGATTTAAACAGCGTTCAGTGGCACCTTCACTCGCACTAGATGGGTGAACTTTAAATTTAAATCGATGGAAGTGACCACTCGGACGCTGCAGTGCCTGGGGCATTGTTTTAAATGAACTAGGCTTGCCCATGTACCATATGTACTGACAGCTTAGTCGGCCTAGCCCACAGGAAAGACACATCAATACTTGCAACAACCAACTAAGTACGGGTTTCGACACAATGTTCTCCTTCACATTTTAAAAGCCTTTAAGAGGGCTGAGTGTAAATGGGGCCAAGGGCCAAAGGGAGGAGAGAAAGGAAAACAAAGAAACTCGATTTCGTGCCCTCGGAAAGCCGTAGGGAGAGTATTAAATTTGCATTAGACGAAATTGAAATACGCCCTTCGATGACTCGTTACAAGGGAAGACTAATAATGTCGTTGAGGAGATCCTCCAGTCATGCCGTGACTATTTGATTAAGTGAATAATTTTTACAAGCAGCCCTTGAGGAATATCAGGCTTTCGAGCGTAGAGCCTCGGTGAATGGAAGCTCCTATCTTCTTACCACATTGTTTGAAGTAAAACCGCATTGATGCACAAAACACAAAAGTGGCAGACGTCGGAAAATGAATAACGTCTTTGAAGTGGAAGTGAGCGGGACACCTGGCTAGGCGCACTGATGGTAGATGGACGAAGTCTATTGTGGAATGGCGACCTCGAGAGTGGAAGAGATCGGTTGGGAGACCACTAGCCAGATAGTCCGATGACATAGCCCAAGTAGCCGGAAAGCAGTGGTTGCGTCTGGCACGGGATCGTAAGAGGTGGCGTGAGCAAGAAAAGGCCTTTACCCAGCAGTGGATGTCAACAGGCTGATGAAGATGATGATGAAAACCTCAATACAGATCTTAAATATCTGAAGTGAAGAGAAAATACAAATAATTAATTATTTTGGGTAGACTAAAAATGCATTTCCTGAAAATATGAGGTCTACGAGATTGCATGAGAAATAAGAAATGTTCTTGAGGACGAAGTCACAGGAGTTAGTTGTTATTACGACTTAAACCGAAGGTGGAGAAACCAGGTCTTTAATACGAGCAAAACTGAAATTACTGAGTACTGAAATTAGTGCTTTGACACTACTAATGCCTAGAAAAAGACATCCATTATAATACCAGTCACAATATTAGGCCTTAAGCGATATACAGGGTGTCTGTAACTCATGCCTGTCAAACTTAACTAAACTAAATTGTGTACCCCAACATGTGTGACAATGCTTATAATGAGCCCTCGAACCTGAAATTGCAATTAAAATATAATAATAAACTTGGGCATATTCATGCACCGTATAATGTTTCGATGATTTACACAACAACATACTTTTCCACAGAAAAAGTATTAGTTTTCATAAACAAGCATTTAATTGAACGAGCGAGCGAAGTTCTCCGAGTCTACTTGAACAATCCGGCGTTTGTATGTATGTTTTTATGTATGTATGTATATTTGTATGTATGTTTGTATGTATGAATGTTCGTTCGACGACTACTTGAGTAAATTTGGTCGGATCACCATGAAATTTGGTAGGTGGGTAAATGAGGCAAAGAGAATTTTTAAGTTCGAACATGAGCCAAATCGGTCAAGGGGTTGCTGAGATATGGGGTCGCGAGTTCGTAGTTCGGGGCGAACCACTAGTATTTTATGTTTGGGCCATGGTCTTGTCCGCTTTTCCCGGTTATCATTTAATCTTAATGTGTGGATCATATGATTACCTACAGGTAGGTAGGTACTTCTTTGCGATTTCAGGGTTTGCACCAAAGCAGGAAGAAAATATCTATCTAAGACACCCTGTACGCTCTCCTCTACATAGCTCGTAGGTACAAAGATGAAACGCGGTACTTAATAAACCCACTCTACATTCATCTCCCAAAGTATCTCATTAACTTCATGCCACAGATACAATCATCGGTACAAACCGCCTAGAGGGTTTGTAACTAAGACCTTAATTATGAAGCTGTGTCCGTAGTCCGAGAGTTACGATGACCATAGGAATAAAGAGGTAGGTGCAGCATAACATGCATAGAAACATGTGTAAATCAGGTAAGTAGGTACTTATGGTTATCTAGTCCCATCTGGTGTGTGTAAAGGTGCCACTGGACGCCGTAAAATCATCTCATTACGTAGATGCAAAGTCCTTAGTTTACTTATGGTTGTTTTTTTTTTGCAGTATGAAATAACGCTGTAGTTTGGTATAGATAGAACAGGGTCAGAAATCTCGAAAAATTGTCAGCTATTCCTTAGGAAAATTTGAATCCACGATTTCTTGTTAGGAAAATCTTTTGTGATGTTTTAATATGTACGGTTGTTCCACATAATATGAGGTTGCTTCTTGCCAAACCTGCTAAAATTCGATATTACGTAATATTATACGGAGCATTCTTTTTCGAAATTTCACAATTAACCTCATCGTATAATTTGCTTGCATCGGCTTGCTCAAATATGAGAGGACCTTTCTGTAGAACCCTGTATTAAAACTAGTCATGCATTATGGTCGTCGAATACGTAGCTTTGGTGCTCTCTGCTACCAAAGCTCCCACATTTCTTGCGACAAACGTACGTGCATAATTTCATAATAGTTGAATGGCAATGGGCGTTTACTCGGAAGCCGTCGACCTATAGCGACGTTCGTTGCTAAAGTTTTTTGTAGTAAGGCGTAGATTTTGCATTATGTTTTTGTAAACGTTCTGCTTTTAACAGAAATATGTAATTAAATTTCTGTGTTGCTATTAGTCCGTGTAATCTATTAGTGTACTTAGAACTATGATGAAGCCTCTTTCTACTCTCTAACGTACTCTTACTAACCCTAGAATCAGCAGTTCGGCTAGGGGAGCAAAACCCTAAGAAGTAGGGATAAAACTTTGGACTAGGGCAGTCACGGAATTAGCCTAGAATCGGTAGACGGTCGGTGGGTAGAGCGAAAGCTCGATGGGTCGATGACATTGTCAAAACAGCGGGAGGACAATTGACGAGACTGTACTCCCCTAGCAGGCCTTGATTGAGCTCCTGGGTTTATTAAATGAGTAGTGGAATGTATTGAATTAAATCCAAACGGCCAAGCCACATATTTTGACTAAGGTGTAGAGTTTATGAAGTTAGGGCTTGTAGAGTTAGGGCGTTTAGAGCTAGAAGCGTGGCTCTAAATGAGATCTGGTAACTTTTTGACAGTGCGGGGTCTCGTCTTGGCAACATTTTACATGAAAATGTTTTTGGTGGGATTATGAATTCTTCTTCTTCTTGTAGTGCCGTCTCCTATCGGAGGTTGGCAATCATCTTGGCTATTTCTTCCTTCGATGTATAAAATCAAATAAATGAAAGAATAGGTGTAGCGAGAGACACGTCAGTTCGTGAAGTGAGTTAGATCCGCTGGCTCCGATAGGTGGCGCAGCTGACGCAACCGGTTTAGAGTACCGCGGCGCCCGCGCCCGCGCTTTGCAGCGGGCTCTGACGTAGGGCTCCAACAGGCCTATATCCAGGGTAAGGCCCGCCTAGGCAAAGCGTGCAGCGGACGTGATCCCGACCATGAGTCGGATCCAGGTCACTTGTTACCGACAGACGCGTCCGCGGTTACTGCTCCAATATCTACACCACGTGTGACGTCACTGCGTAGAATATCGCTGCTTTGCGTTTGGGTTACTACTACCAAGCAATTAGCTTCGCGGGTGTAATCTTTACATGCATCTACCATACCATTTTGTTAATTCAGTTATTTTGAAATTAGCTGTTTCGTACTTAGGCATTCTGGGCTTCGACGATTAGGCATTATCCTACTTATATTATAAAAGCGAAAGTTTGTGAGTGAGTGAGTGTGTTTGTTACCTTATAACGCGGAATCCGCTGGACGGATTTGGATGAAATTTGGAATGTAGGTAGCTGAGACATCAGAATAACATATAGGCTACATATTATCACGCTTTGGCCCTTAGGAGCAAAGCAAATACACAAAGATTATCGTATAGTGGCTATTTGTATAAAAGTGAACGACAAAACCATTTACCATAGACCCTCTGTCATTACGTAGCGTTGAGCTATTTACTTTCCTAAATCCATCGAAAACTGAATAACGGTGAATTTTGATCTACCAAAAAGTCCGAAATGTGCCGTAACTATGCATTACAATCCAACGATAGACAACAATGAAGAAGTTGTTTTTAATGTCACTGTCACAAAAATGGTATCAAGAAAGCAATACAGCAGAAATCAACATTGTGTAATTATAAAAAAAAAGGCAAAACAATATTTTTTCAGTGATAGCTACTTACAATCTGAAAGAGCCAATAAATAAATCCTTACTTTAAAAACTTTGCATCCAGCAGTGTTTATCAAAGATCTTTACAAAGTTGCGGTCCGACGTCCGTCCTGAGATCTCTTGGCCAGACGAGATGGAATGTCGGTTCAGGGCATTGCTGATTGCTGCTTATTCAGGGAAGAATAAGGATGCACCAGACCTCGAAGAAAACTAAAGATCTGACCAAAAAAAGCCGCTGTGTGTACTGTGCAATTATGAAAAACATTGTAGAGTCTTGAGCGACCAAAGGCGCATAAAATCAGCCAGTGATGGTGAAACATGAGCAACATGACCGCCGTATTTCCACTAAGTACCTATTGAGTACCTAGAAGGACTAGACAGGGGCACTTTTACATAATATTATAGTCGCCTATTCATTGTTGACAACTCTTTCTTTCCACATACTTCAGAAGTTCAGACTGATGAGAAGATTGGAGCATGTGAAAATCCCCAAACCGCCTGCGTGGTGGTGTTGCCCGCATGAAAGATATGTGAGGAATAGAGCCAGAAGAGGTGTTTCGTGCCAATCCAATCTTAAGCTGTACCGACAAGGCCGCATCGTCATAACTGTCCTAATGCTCCACAGTGCAGCTGATGGATCTCTTGGAGGCGAGACGGCAAAGTGTGACGCTTTCAACACGAAAGAAGAATAAGACCGACGACTTAAAACCGTTGTTTCAGACTATGGTATCGTAGACGCTAAGAAGACGCGTTTGGTGTTTCAGAAGGGCAGCTCATAGAAAAAAAATAACTATTCAATGTGATAGACATAATATGGATAAGTTTTTCTGATATTATGATCGTTGTCTTTGATATAGCATGATGCAAAATAAAATATATAAAAAAACTACACGAATTTTCATATTCTTCGTGCCTGTAATACGAGTAGGTAACGCTAACTAGCTCTGTTGGAGATCTTTTACAGTTTTATAGAATACCAGTCAGATGTTGAGACCTGTGACGTACCTACTGCATCGAATGCTGAATGCTGATTATATTCATTCACACAACTTTACTGTGCAAGCAAACGAGATGTACTTGGGTTTCAAAGTACGCATTAGGAGTCTCTAACATCGGAAGAGGCAGTGTCCATATAGGCCACAAAGGTACGAAGACTTGAGGCGAGACCAACTACAGACAACTACAACAGAGACAACCCAGACTGAAAGTTTGCAGAAAGCAGTAGCAGATTACTCTAACATCGGGAGAGGCAGTGTCCATATAGGCCACAAAGGTACGAAGACTTGAGGCGAGACCAACTACAGACAACTACAACAGAGACAACCCAGACTGAAAGTTTGCAGAAAGCAGTAGCAGATTAGCGGACTCAAAATAAGAGTCGAAATATTCGAGTGTGTCTTGAAATGTAGGTACCTAACCCACGTTCAATCAGTTAGATGCCGATAACAGTAGGTATCTGCATCTTTACTCCGTTGAGTTTGGAAGAAGCAGATAACAACGCATGGTCCACGGGAGCGAAGTCTGATAGCGCTGGGGGTCGGTTATAAGTACATTTAATACTATCTAGGTGGTAAAAAATGCTAGGTACAAATTGCTAAATCACCACAAACTTTTATCCTTTTTCTTTTATCCACGTGAATGAAGTCGTGGGCACTAGCTATACATTGCTAAGTAGCTTTTCCCCTGACTGACTTCGATGGCGGGGGAAAAATAGAGCTGCAACTGTTAATCTTAGTCAGCGCGGACGAAGTCGCGGGCAAAAGCTAGTTATATTATGTACCCGGATTTTACTAACCATTGATTTTGTGGTTATGGAAATACCGCTGTACAAATGGGTTTATCCTTGAAGCTCCCATTCCTTGAGGCACTTTTACTTGAGGATAAAAAAATCTAACATCCATTACTTACATTCTTACCCGAAAAAAGTCAAGCTCGAGTATCCATTTCATAAAATTAAATAACGTTTTTTTGTGAAATGCTACCGTAAGGACTTTAACTTCAGTGCCTGTGTGAAGAGTGTTATTAGAGAAGTCGGTGTTATCTACACTAACATTATAAAGAGGAAAAGTTAGTAAGTATTGTATAATGTATGCAGGGGGTAATCTACTACTAGTACTAAACTAAAAACTACTCATCCGATTTTTTTAATTATTTCACTGATGCTGAGTGCTTTTTTATTGTGATAACGGGAAAAAACTAAGTCTGCGCGGACGAAGCCACGGGCAAAGGCGCTAGTCTATCATGTAGGTATAGTGACAACAAAAGGGTTGCCACTTGTCACATTTCAACTTCAGTCGTCGATGAACAACGTCGCAACCTGACACAGTCAACCTTACCTACTTTCCTTGCAACACTTTGCTTTGAATAATTCTTTTGAATCGAATGTGATGTGGCACTGTCACTAAACGACATTTAGCAATTGGGCGTTGGATATTTGAATGGTTGCACTTTTAGCCTAGTTTCATCAGAGCCGCGTACTGTCTGGCACAAAAGTGTCTAACTTAACAAATTGGTAGAGAAAGTTTTGCATAGTTAGGTATCACCCACACACGCCACGCCTACATTACAGACTTTAAAGAGTTTCTTTACAAAGTATTTTTTTCAATAAAAAAAAAATTTTTAGACTTTTTGTTTAGTGAAGTTTTTTTTTCATCATCATTATCCAAAGCCGGGAATGCAACACTTTCAATAGGTACTACATATGTAATGTCTTAAAACAGACAACTCTTTACTAAAATCATCCAAATCCGTCCAGCCGTTTCAGCGTCTCCAACATCCGTACAATCTTTCGTAATGGAACAATTCGGCGCTTGTAAGTAAAGGAAATTTGGTAGGCAGTTAACAGAAATATATTTTTTTTAAGGTCGAAAATGAGCCAAATCGGTGGAGGGGTTGCCGATATATGGGCTTGTACAGTTTCATGCAATACGCGCGAATGGTGTTAGCAAAAAGTTTTACATCGCGCGAGTTCACAGTTTGGGGCGAACCACTAGTAAATTGAATGATTGATTTAATACTCTTTATTGTACATCAAAATCAGGTATTTAGATATAATGAATGTGATGTGATTCCTCGGCAGGCTAAAAATCGGCGCGGCGGTGGCTCCGTATGCTCCAAATACTTTTAAGCTTCATGTCCCCGCCAGTACCACTTCTAACCAGGGCCTTAGTATGTAACGCAATGGCGTTTCGATGGCGTCCCAGCAGAAGGACATAACCGGGGTTTCCTCGTTTTTCTCCTACAACCAGAGAACTGATCCTCTAGAATTAGAATCAGAATATTCTTTGCTGTATTACAAAACGCTAGTTTAAACCCTATCTGATTCCGTCGATTAATTTTCATACAAAATGCGAGGTTTAATCTATGGTCTGAGTTTAAACTGTGATTGACATTGAGGGCCTAAAAGGACCGACAGCGTCAACTGGGAGCCCATTTTGGCACCATTGCTTTACAGGCTAAGGCCCCAGCACATACGCATCAGATAGGCCGCGGCAGGGGCGTGGCACATCACGTCACGACAAGCGCTGTCACGTCGCAGGCACGTGCTCTGATATGTCCCGGTGTCACGCAGGCAGTTTCGGGAGCAGGCAAAGGTCATTGGCATAATGCCGGGGGGTATTGCTAAATACGTGTGGAGGCAACTGAGCCGCGGGTTTCCTCACGATGTTTTCCTGTCAGGATGGTATAGGTGCTGGGCAAGCCTACTCCATCTAAAACAATGTCCCAGGCACTGCAGCGCCGAGTGGTCTCTTCACCCATCTAGTGTGAGTGAAGGTGCCACTGGACGCTGTATAAATCATCTCATTACGTAGATGCAAAGGCCTTAGTAGTATTGCTAAATGATGAGTTTCAGCCCTTTTTTCTCTCCCTGACTTATTCAAGATTATACACCGTGAAATTTTAGTGGTTTTAAAGCCGAAGGTATTTTTTTTTGCACTAGTCCGAGTCCAACGAGCGAAAAAAAAAACTTTTCCATACGAATGGTGTCTAGACATTTTTTTATGAAGAAGTGTTTTTTTCCGTTTGTTTTGGAAATCAATTTTGGAGTTAAATTTTGAAATTTGGCTCAGAATCAACAGTGCAACAAATTACCTTCGGCTTTAAAGTCACAAAAAGTTCACGGTGTAGACTCTGAATAGCAGAAGGTCTTCCACCCTTGGACGGAATCTCCAGTTGCATTCCTTTACTTTTATTCTGGGACTTAAAAGATTTTAGATTTAGTCATATCTACTTACATACTAACATGATAGGGGCTACAAAAGGAAGTCAAGTAGATGTTATGTACAATCAGTCAACAACACGCTAAGATACCCCTTTTTGTTCGATTGGCGCACTTATGCCGCGCGCGGTACGAGCTACCATTGGGTATCCTAAACTGTGGCTGACCGTACCTTTTTTTTGTTGCTTTTTGATTTGAGAACTTCAAATTTTGTCT
The DNA here is from genome assembly GCA_949319315.1 of Zelleria hepariella. Lineage (NCBI taxonomy): Eukaryota > Metazoa > Arthropoda > Insecta > Lepidoptera > Yponomeutidae > Zelleria > Zelleria hepariella. The sequence continues at coordinate 11,337,313 of OX439392.1, read as the reverse complement.
CAAAATAGTTTTAAAGTTTGGTGTGGCCAAACTATAAAACTACTAAAGCTAACGAAGACTGAAAGCGAGAGCAAAGAGGGCGAAACCATCTCTCTTCACCATTCACCAAATCACCTGCAGTAAGTTCTATTTTTAGTACCAAGAGAACTAAAATTACATAACGGGGGTGACACCCACCGTGTTGTGTTGATGTAACGCTAATGAACGTTTGTACTTGGAGGCTTATTTTTATTTTTATCCTCTCTCCAAAAAAGGACTGCTGAAAGACGTGACAAAATAAGAACATGCCGAAGAATGAAACAGCAATGTGCGCTAATTGGGTAAAATGGTGTAACTTTTTGAACCACAATCACAAATGAAGGGTACAGGAAAAGATGTAGCGTACAGTGCCGTGATGTTATTCCAGGCATCTTCCATGTGCATCTTCACTTCACGCTTGTCAGTCTCTAATCGACATTTATGTTATTTCGAGAAAAAGCCCCTTTTATCCCGGTTTACGTCAAAATCAGTCTATTAATCTGTGGTTTCCATATGAACTACCCTGACACCAGGGGTGGCCACTACCTCATACGATTACTTACTTATATGAACTACCCCAATCCATATAAACTACCCCTATATGAACCATCCGGCATTTGTATGTATGTATGATTAAATGAATGTTCGTTCGAAGATAACTTGAGTAAATTCAGATCGTCATGAAATTTCGTAGGCGGATATTTTTTTTTATTCCAACATGAGCCAAATCGGTGGAGGAGCTGCCGAGATAATTGTAAAGTTTATAGCGCGCTTGCGCGAATGGTGTTAGCAAAAAGTTATACACAGCAACTTCACAGTTCAGGGGGCGAATTCTCGGGTATGTCACATTCGAGATTCTACGAAGAAAATCTTTGTAACAAGTCACATTCAAGATTGCCGAGAATTAGCCCCCAAGGCGAAACACTAGTTGTTACAACTTTCAATCGATCTACGCACGTCACATCTGTGAAACTCTACGTTGATTGTGAAAAAGCGTCGGTTGACAGACGCCGTCGAGCGACAGGCGCTGCTGTAGGTAAGGTGAAGGGCGCGAGTTAATGACGCATTCTTCGCATAATTTCGCTCCTAGATGACGGCCCAACGAACTGCGAGCGTCGCGAGAGGCGCAGTCGGTTCACTGCAAATAACCAACATACTTATTGATAGTTGGACAGTTGGGCAGCCCCGTCTGTCCTGCCTGTGACTTTGCTCGACGGCTCACCCACGACAGCACGTCAGAGCGTACAGTTTTGTTGTAAAGTCGCCCGTAACGTAACCGACTAGCTAGAGTGCTAGCGTGTAAGGGTCGACGTGCTGCCCTGTGTACCCCTAAAGCTCTCGCTCGCATCTTTTAAAAATGTTAATGATTAAGATAATTTATTATTCCACTTGAAAAATGCAGGCAAAAAAATTAAGCTATGGTCATGTGGACGACCTTTTGATTTAATATTCCTAGTCTTAAAATTTTTTCACACAACTACTGCGTTTAAACTAAGTTCAATGTTTTTTTTTTACACTTAATAAAATAAAGATAGATTTAAATGCAGAGTCTTGGCAGTATATGAGCTTTTGAATGTTTCAATACTTTTCTACGCAAACGGAATGACGGTGAATTTGGCTTCTGGTTTTGTAGTAGTTAGGATGGTAAGTTACTGTTCGTCGCTTTCAGTTTTGCTAGGGCGATATAGAACGCTCCCAACCGAGGTTTCCTGCATTATGATTGATGTCTTCCGCCACCATTTCAACACTATTAAAGCGCGGTGTATCATTTAGATTTGTGTTTGTTGTAATTTGGCACAGACAAAGGTCAAACTTTCTGAAGGAACTTACAACTTCAAACGTAAAAAAAACTTAGAACATTTGCATCTGTTGGATGTTTTTTGCAGCATCTAGTAATACCTTCTTTCAAAATATACATGCTTGAAGGTGACCACTCGGACAGCAACTTAGTTCATAAGAAAGACAAGATTCCGCACGATATTTCGTTACCTATATCTAGTTTATTTCGGATATAAAAACAATTCGATCACGTTCCATATTCGATTCAGATTCATTTTAGTTTTGCATATCAATCAATTCACAGTTTATTTGTCGGATATATTTTTTTTATGATATGAACCCACCCAGCTAACATTTATTGACTATGGCTCTTGACCTAATAGTCAGATCCAATTAGAGAGAAATTCAATACAAATATGGTCCTAAAGTTAATTGCGGATTTAGCACCTCGATGTTTGTTTACAACCTAGAATTAATTAAGTTTTCGGTTATTTAGAACGGAACCATATATGGAAAGAAGAGTGTATTGATACACTCAATATTAACATAATTTTATATAACATCTTCGTAGGCCTTAATACGGTCTCAATGGCAATTTAGACGCGCTAAACACCTCACACATATAGAAAACTAGCTATAAAGATATCAAAGCTATCGACTTTTTAACCGTTATCGGTGTCAACGCAACGGAAGAAGCCACAGAAAAACCCTAGAACTATATAAAATATAGCATAAGTACTTACTTTTGCCCGCGCAGGCTTGGTAACGAATTGCAAACATTTTTACCCCTTATCGATGTCAGCTCGGACGAAGTCATAGGAAAAATTTAGGCTAAACCCTGTGTTATTCTGGTGCGTAAGCTAAGACTATTCCAAATTTTATCTAAAGATGTCCAGCGAGAAAGAGTAACAAAAATCCATCTTTCACGATGTCAGTCTGATGTAAAGTTAATATCGCTTACAGAGCCAATTCACCAAACATATTGAAAACTAGATCGAGCCTCATACTCCTAGTGAAACCGGCAAATACTGGCACATTTCACGATCGGGAGAAATCAAATCCCATTGACAATATGAAGCTCACAGAACCGAGAATCCTTTGCGATCTCCACGAAGTGCAACCGACTCGGCTCAAATGAATCGAGCAATTCGCGCGAGCAGTAATCGACCGTGGAATGGGATCGAGCTCCATGAAATTAGACCGTAACGCCATCTCGAATATATTGGATTAATTCCGTTATAATACCGCCTTGTAAGGTTATTGGGATTTAGTTTTATTATGTTATTACTACCGTGCGGAGCGGGGCCTAGCCTAAGGAGTTAAGTTGAGAGTCCTTGGTAATAGTGTCAAGTGTTTTCTGCTTGGGAGTCATTCTTGAGAAAGTTTAACCAGCAGATCATAAGAAAGTCTTATAAGCCTGCCTAAATGAATAGATACCGACCCTGATTATTTTGTCTTCAAAATAGTCGATTGTAATATATAACTATATGCATCTCACTCTTTTGTTTGACTTAGAGTGGGATAGATAGAGTTATAAATAACTGAATTGATATTTTATCAAGACGATTAAGACCAAGGTAGCTGGAAACGATTGAAGGATTTAGGCAAAAGTCCACCGCATCAAACAAGAGGAAAGCACTTATTTCTTTGGAACTTTTTAAATCCCCACTTCACATTCCACTGATATTCTAAATGCGAAAGTTTGTGAGTGAGTCAGATGTGAGTTGGTCACTCGTCAAATTCACGAACGGCTGGACGGATAAACTTAGACATCAAGCTATAATAGCTTTTTCTCCCGATTTCATCAACCCTGACATCTATTGCAGGACAGCGAGCAAAATATTTAAGGCAGATTTTTAAGTATCTAAGGTCCACTTGCGCCAACCAAGGTTAGCCAGTTTACTCTGAGTTAACGTCAATAATTGTAAGGAAATGTTAAATTAACTCAGAGTTAGTTGACTAACCCTGACTGAAGCTAGTCCGCCTAAGTCTGCGCGGACGAAGTCGCTGGCAAAAGCCAGTTCCTAAATATACTAAAATCGATTAATGTTCCCTCGGAAAGGGTACAAGTTCGTGACCTGAAATAAATAAGGTTCGCCCAATCACGTAGCGCATCGTAACAAGAGGCTGGGAGTCTGCCCCAATTAAAATTGACACACGGGTAGCCCCTGAAGGTGTCGATGTAGACTATGGAAACATAGAAGGGCCGGGCCATGTCAGGGGCTCTTTGGACGGCCTCAAAAAACTCTGAAACCAGAGGCCTGAGTCTGTAACGCAATGGCTCCCAGATGACTGCATCAATTACGATTTATTAATGCTGTAGGTCCTTTTAATTTTTTGTAGTGCAGCAAAGAATATTCTGCTTCTAATTCTAGAGGATTAGTTCGCTGGTTGTAGGAGAAAAACGAGGAAACCCGGGATTTGTTATTCTACTGGGACGCCATCGACACGCTATTGGTGTTACTAACTTAAGCCCCTGGGGTGGCCCATACCTCATACCTATCTACCTACCTATCAACGCACTATACCTTCAAGGATTCTTGAACTAAGAGCCATCATTATAATTAACTTTATTCCATACATTATTTGGATCGAAGTTGCACCAATTTATGTAAAAAACATTATCTTGAACCTCATGGAATAAGGCAATAGAAAGGTAAATGAGTCAGCGAAGGGTCCCGGTGGAATCCGAATTGAAAAATGCAATACCGCTAGCTAATTACAAGTGAAAACATCTTGAAGATACTAAAGAATTCTAACAAACACTGTTCAATATGCATGCACACGCACAATGCGACTCTACAATACAGGGTGCACTCTAAGACGATAGCGGAACTTTAAGTAGGCTGTCCACTGATCACTACAAACAACTTGTACTAGGTGGCGAAAAAAATGGAGCGAAAAAAAATCAGCGTTTTCATACATTTGGTGCAGTACTGAGTCGACCTTTTGTATGGAACAGCTGATATTGTTTTCGCTCCATTTTATTCGCCACCTGGTACAAGTTGTTTGTAGTGATCAGTTGAGAGCCTACTTAAATTTCCGCTATCGACTTAGAGTGCACCCTGTAGATTAAAAGTGGGTTTGTGGTAAGTTAAAAGTTGTAAGGGATAACCTGTTTTTCCTTACTAACCAAGGGCCCTGAAGTAAAATGGTTCATGTAGACAAGACAATGCGTATTTTGACATTTTGCGACCAAGCCAAAAGTGTCTCAGAGACAGCGCCTATCTCTCTCCAGTAGGCTTAGCACGGGGGTCATTTTCCTACTCTCAACTGTCATCTTAGACAAGTACTACTGAGGTGACAGTTAACAGTGGCTTAGGTGACAGTTGAGAGTAGGCAAAATGGCCCGCGTGCTAAGCCTACAGGATATCACTCTCAAAATTTTTCTTTGTTATGATGAGCTTTTGAGCTTAATTTCACCTTCTGTATTTTGCCTTCATAGTGCGGGTACCCCCAGAAGGTGTCGATTCTCGGATCAGTCGCACGCGATCGGACAACGTCGTCGCTTCGTTAATCGATACCATTTATTTTATTCTCCCGAATGGACGCCCGAGGTGCATATTTTTTTCGAGTATTTTAATGAGCCACCTTTTTTGACGAGATAATCTCTCCGTTTATAGGAAACGAGGTGACTAACAGACCGGCGGCCTGGTTTGGTCTGTTTTACTCCATTTTACCCCTGCCTGTTTTACCCAAAGATAAATGAAAGGTTTAATTAATGCCAAGGAAATAAGAAAATTAACGATATTTAACTTTTGAATTTTTTATCACCCCCAAACCTGTGTTTTCAAAACAAATTTACCCCCAACGACTCCAAAAACGTGCCTTAAATAATTTAATTACAGAAAAAGGGGTAGATATAACTCCATAGATACGAGCTATAGATAGTACGGAAAGCATTCGACGGCGCCGGTCGTGGCAGTATTATATAGGGTGCGTAATTAAAAGAGACGCGTCCTGCGACAGTTCGTGAGGTTCCCCAAGTGTTATCGGCTCACTTTTAATTTGAGGCTGGCAACACGCGAGTTGGTCACGCGACGGGACGCACCCGACCGATATGTGGACTACACCGCCTGTGAATATGTATGCTTTAAAAAGAAAGAAAATAATACAAACTGCCAGTGACATTTTAAAAGTGGAATCCGAAAGAAGGTCAAACATGACGTGCCAATGACTCGAGGGTAAACGTTGAAGGATTCGAATTTTTAAATTGGTTCGAAAAGTCGCCAATGGTTTAAAAAGAAAGAAAAATAAATAATACCAGTGGCATTTAAAAATGGAATTCAAAAGAATGACACCTGGCGTGAATAACTAACTAGGGCAAACGTTATGAAAAGAAATCGAATTCAAAAATGGTTAGAAAAATACGATAGGTTACGGAAGAACACACAAGAGGACCCTCAATTCAAATTCGACACTATCGGGACAAAGTAAACTGAGGAAATGTGATTTCACGTAACAGTTTTTAGGCACAAAGTTTTGTCGCGTGACAGATTGTAAATAATTAGCTCATTCAACCGCGCCTAGCGCGGCCCACCGCCATTGTTTGGTTAGATGTAAAGAAATTGGTGAAAAAATAACATCTTCCTTCGTTTCTGATAGTGGCGGGATGCACGGTCCGCAGTTGCACACCCACAAAAACAGTTGATTGAATATCGGTGCCACTGATTGCTGTTTTCTCGGTTCTTGCTCCATCTGGTCCACCGGCTTCACTAGCTTGATAAAATACTCGCGTAATAGCTTGAGCAATAGTTGTATTTATTGGGCGTAGAGTAGCGACTACCGCGCGCTTTGCCGCGCTCTCGCCCATACAAACGGAGTAAACGAAGAATCGTTTTGCTACCCCTACATAATATCCGATTTCGTTAATTTTGGTGTCAATCTTTTTTGTCAAGTTTTTGTAGATGTTTTTACTTTTAGCTATAACGAATTTCAAAAGAAGGAAAAAAAGCTTAGACAAAGATAAAAATCTACAAAAACGATTCACACCAAAATCAACGAAATCGGATAATATTTAGCAAAACGACTTCTTATCTTTTCCAAAGTCTGTAAATGCAGGACATTATGGTCTCCAAAAGTTATCGATTTTTCCTGTAATTATGCATAACTTACTGCCCCTTTCTAAAAATGTATAGTCAGGGATTTGAACTGAAAACTCTCGCTTGAGACATTATTATTATCCGTTCTAGGCCACTTTTGCCACTACCCGACATAGTATCAAAGGTAAATTTATTTACTAATAGACCCATTAAGTCCCTTCAAAGTTAATCCGGGCAGAGCACACTTAGCTAGAACTTTGGGAGGGACAATTTATTGGCTCATTGGAAGTTCGGAACTTGTAAGTCCGTCATTAATTGGAGATTCGCCACAAGTACTTGTGAAATGGGAAGTTTCGTAATATTTGAGCCCCTGTTTGTCGCTCCATTGATTTACAATACCTTAATCACAGCCAGGACTATACAAACATAATTACATAGCACAGAAAAACTAAGCAGAAGCACCTCATCAGAGGTACCTATCAACGCGAAGTTTAGTTCGGAGCGTCTAGTCTCAAAAAACCGGTTAAGTGCGAGTCGGACTCGCGCTCTGAGGGTTCCGTACCGCCATACAATTAAAAAAATCTGGCTGTACTGACCCTCGGTACCTACATGAGTCCGACTTGACCGTTTTTTTTATTGTTTGCTGTTATAGTTTAAAGTAAGCCCAAAAACTCATAATGCTGCAGTGCGTCAAGTATTCAAATTATCTATCACCTCCCAAATTGCTAACAGGCAATACTTGGTGCTTTATTTCGGGTCTAAAGTAACCCCTTTTTCGGCGCGATAAACGCATCGCTCTAATTTCTTTCAGGTTATTTTTTTTTATTATAAAAACTATTTGCAAACCTCCATATTGGTCATCTACTGATATAAACCAAGTTTCAGCAAAATCCAGCCTGTAGTTTAGAAATTAAACCGGAACTTCGTTTGTATGGGAAAATGGTGCTCTAACGCCCTCTTAATAATAACCTCTTTGACAGGTCAGGTGGAAGAAATTAATCTACGAAGTTTATTAGGTGCCGTTTACATACCTGTTCGCTATTCAACTTTGCGTCAGAAGGAGGACGCTAGCCAAGGAACATTAGATCGGGTGCGTACAGACTGACCGAGCATACCGCGCGACACCAAATATTTGGTAAGTAGCCCGGCACTAAGTGGGCGAGCGGTCATACCGAGCATTTACCTCGCGCAGCCTCTAAAGACTGCTCGATCAGTATGTATGCACCGAAATTCAAACGAGCATTTGTTCGAGTAGTATTTAATTACCTCTTGCAATTCATTAGTAGGTTAGCAGAAAGCAATTATTTCTGTCAATGGATTAAAAATTCACTCGGGACAGGACACGAAAGACAAACCATGCAGGCGCTCTACAAATTGAGCTACCGAGTCAATAATTCGCGAAAACATCACATTGCTCGCTTGGTGATACGCACACTCGTAAACAAACTTCAAGGAATCCATGCTCCCAGTGAGTGCCCTCCTTAATACAACTTCTCTGTAACTAAGTTCTGTAACATACATTAATATGGCCTTTGTTCAATATGACTGGAGTGATTTGTGACGTTTATGATGCCTTTGTGAGTTTGTTCTTATCTAGGTATGTCATTCATATTGTACTCCACATTCTTAGCTCTACATAAATGTTTTATTACATACATTGGTTCAATATACCTTATTGGACAGGAAACTATATAACTAGAAATTATATTGTATTACCAATTTGTCAGTACACTAGACAAATTGGTAATATAACATTTCAGTAAAGCGATATGAATTTCTGTCACATATTTTCTTGGTATTTAATAATCTAGTCTAGAATCTATACTTATAGAAAAATCTGCTTGTCCATTTTTTTTACATCCTACCTATGTACTTACTATGTATTCTAGTTTAATTAGCTATAGGTCAATCGATAGGTAAGTGGTAATAATGGTAGAGGAATCAACTAACAGAATTGGATCCGAGTTTAGCGGAATAGATTTTCCAACAAAATTACACGAGGCAAATTGGGAATATTATATTATAATAGTTCCGGTACCGTCTATATTAACTCTGTTGTCGATCTATATTGTTTATTAAGGCCTGTTCTCACAGCGCCAGATCCGTTCTCAAGGTCCGATCCAGTGAGCCATTTCATAAAACTGACAACTACAATTTTCTATAACAATTCGATCTAGATGGCGTAGCCTATAGGCATTAGAAAGGTTACTAAAGGGTTAAATTGCTGAACGACCACTCAATGTACAGTCAACAGCATATCAAACTTCACATTTTCGTTGCAAAGTTGCCCGTAACGAAACTGAACGAGTGTACGCGTGTAAGGGTCGCCGTGCTGTTGACTGTACCTACATCGAATTGTCAAAATATACTACGAATTGTACCTGCTTTGTGAAATGGCGAGCTGAATGCATGCGTTCTCTGTACCCAATTACCTACTCACTCATGTATGCCTCGCCACTGCGATCTTGTGATCGGCGTTGCGTTCAAATAGAGGTGATTCTTTAGTAAGCTTGGTATTCGCATAACGGATCGCAGCCGGTGTAAAGAGCCTTGCGATCTGATGCTTGGAGTTTCTTTACCGTATGGTCTAACTAAGCAAACGATCCGTAGCTACTGAAACTGTACAAAAAAAAATGCTGAATCGGTAGTAGATAATAATATGAATTTAAATCTGAGGTTCAATGTAAAAATTATTGTATTATAGCTTATTGAATAAAAATATTTGACTTTGACTTCGTTTCAACGATCCGTTCTAGAATCCGAAGGACGTGACGACGCGGCGGGACGGATCGGGCGCAGTGAGTTAACGCCTTTAGTGCGGAGTCACAGTGCTCCTGCGGGGGCGAGGAAGGTTATTAGTTTACAAGTGTATCAACCACCCCCTTTGTTTATTATTGACTCTATACTCGCGGGAGGGGTAGTTCCACTTTCGACCAGCAATGGAAGATTCCAGGGAACAAATTTTTCGTAAAAATTACCTTTGAATGCAGCTTTCTGATTTATATAGCTGATGATGAAAACAACAAAGAACAGAGAAAAAATACCAAGATATTAAAATTAAAAATAAAGACCATGATAACAAAATAAAAAAATTACACAAGCAATAACTGGGCGTAAAAAAGTAAGTAACATCGTAAGCATATTATGTAATCTTTCAAAGTAAAAAAATCGAACGTTCAACCGCGACCGGCCAAAAAAAAATATTTTTCCGAAACTGAGCGCATTCTAATCTATCAGTCAACCAACTCCCAGCATCGTATGATAAAATAAGTCGACCATAAGAGATGGCAAATCTGAAGAAGAAGAAGGGAGTAATATTGCGGGTGAAAGTGGAACAAACCCGCGGGAGAAAGATATTACTTTCCAACTCTTTCGGAAGTTTGCTCTCTTTGTTTACGTATGCCGGGGTCCGATTATTGGAATATCCCCGTTGCCAATGTCGCCTGTGTTTGATAAACTTGGCCTGGGGCATTATTTTGCTATCGATATTATTGCCTTTGATACTTTTGATCACGAATACAATGAGTAATCGCAGTGAATCGATCTATTCAGCCCTTACATGACGCCTAATCTCGGGACTAGACCTAGGCCTCTTCTCTTTCAAAACCAACTTCTTGGTCCACTGATTTCCAGCTGCCGTATTGAGTAGGTAATTGAGTCCATTTTAGTATAATTCAGAGCTAATCTTATCCCCAAACTGGTCCCTAAAAGTTAATAAGTTTTGGTTGACTTGGTATTTCGTCCTAAATTTTTCTGTAGCTCTGTGACTTACTCTAAACACTAACCTTAATATTTTCACTAGTAGGCCGTATAGGTGCAGGCACGTCAAACTCCGTACGCTGCGTGAAACGCATAAATGTGTCTGTCACAAGTCACTAATGGCGAATTAACGAATGGCACTGTCCGTTGACATGTTATAGGTACGGTCGGCCACAGTCACAGATACCCCAAGGCAGCTCTTACCGCGCCTGGCATAAGGGCGCCAATCAAACAAAAAGGGGTATCCTAGCGTGTGTCCAACTGTTCCTGTTCTAAGCTCTACCCTGCATGTTATAGGTACTGCGTCACTATGCGAGTCGAGCAGATCACAAAATCTTCATCCATCTTTTCAGACAGCCAAACCAGGACCTCACGTAAAAAGAAAAACGGATAACCGAAAATTCAATACCACGCCAAGTCACAACACTAACACGTGAAACAAATGCCCCACCTTTATTAGTCGGTGGCGGGGCCGTCTGAGAAGGAATCATAACTACTACAACAGAGGAACAGTAAGAGTGCAACCGTTCCTTCATGAAAGCCTCCTAAAACTAATGATGTGGAAGTTCCACGACGCGTCAATCGTTCCCGAGAATTCACGAAAAGATTAAAATAAACTTGTTATAACAAATTGTGCTTATGGGCTTGAAGGGAAGAGGCGTGCTGGTAGAAGAAGAAAGTCGTGGCTCAGAAACATCCCTTCACTCCCTTTACTTCTCCGTGAAGTCTGGGGCTGACACAAGGGCTTCCCATTTATCCCTTTCATGGGTAGCTCTGGCCAAGTTGCTCCTTTCTCTTTCTTTCTTTTTTCTTTCTTTCTTTCTCTTTTACCCTTAGGATCTAAAAATAGATATAAGAATAGGGATTCTCATATGACGGCTCGTTTATAACAAAAAACGCATCCAAAAGATACCTATTATGACTTTCTTTTTTCATTGGCGGTGCTCTAAGCGGTGAAAACAGCACTAATAAGATATCGGCGCCTGAGGTTCAGTAATGGCCCTTATACAGGTAGTGTCACGAGTTATGAGCGCTGACCTTGAATGCGCAAAACTCATTTTTTCGGTCTGTTTGGCGGGGTAGGCGGGGGGCGACGGAGAGGCGCGATCGCCGGCGAGCGCGGGCGCGTGATTGGTAGATCAGTCGCTCTAGCCTCGGGGTACAGTCGCACACATCGTTTTTTTATTTCCTCGCAGAAAGAATGCTGAAACAAAATGTTTTAAAAAGACAGTTCAGAAAGATTCAAAAAAGTTATTGAGAACAATACATATTAGATTGAGATTATTTTTCATTGATTGTACACCCGTTTTATCGTAATGTCCGAATAATTGTATAGAAAATTTAAAATATAACGAGTGCAAAATCCGCAAAGAATACTTTCAATCGTTAAGTTTAGTCAGTTTCTCCGATTTTTATAGTATCTCACTCAACTATAGTTCAGCTCGGCGTCAGTCTTAGATCCCGCGTGGATATTAGACATTTTGCGCGCGATTGTACACACTTGCGCAGAAATCCCCACCAGTTTCGTCGAGCGCTCGTAACTCGTGACGCTACCTGTAGTATGTTTTGACCTCTCAAAACAGTAACCATTTACAGTAAGCTTACTGCGCGTGTTTACCAGGGGTGCCATAACACTATTTCATGTGTGCGGATGAAATATCGCGTCACATTGCCTCCGGTACGCCATCGCCATCCTTCCTCTTTATGGTCGCAGTTGACCACTAATCTTACTCGTATTGGCTTGTTAGCTCTCCCTCGGACGTTCTCCTGTATTAACTTACCTACAGAATAATACTTTTTGCGAGAAAGGTGTACCTGTTGTAAAGAAGAATTACTTGTTGAAGTTTGCTGTGGGCCGAGATTTCAATATGGTAACGTGATATAGTTGAAAACATCGAAAGGAGACCTTGTTTTATGAGAATTACTAGCTTTTACCCACGACTTCGTCCGCGTGGACTAAAGAAAAAGGTGTTTTACTTTCTTCCTAAGTTTTAATGCGTGATAATATGTAGCCTATGTGTTATTCTGGTATCTAAGCTGTCTCCATTCAAAATTTCAACCAAATCCGTCCAGCCGTTTCAGCGTGAAAGCGTAACAAACACACGCACTCACTCACAAACTTTTGCATTTATAATATAAGTGGGAAGTGGGAAAGTGGGATGGGATATTAGTGGGATGGGATGGGATGGGATGGGATGGAATTTCTCAGGCAGGGGAAAGGGTAGCTGGACACAGGTGGGAAATATGATCGTAGAATAGAATAGAATATTCTTTATTGTACACCAAACCATTAAACGTCGATCGTATCGGGCAAGATAAAAGAGTTGTTACTATTCTCTCTAATTCTGCTGCGGAGGTGCACGCTCTCGCCATAAACTGCGCCGTCTTGCTTTATTTCACTACGTAAAGCGAGATGGCGCTATTCCATACCGCGAAGGCTGGTAGTCTTTAGAGCGATAGGTATACAGAGCCACTTTAAATAGCTTTATTCCTGAAACAAACAACTTTTTTTCTTCGACTTTTCTCATAGCTCGATACTTTTTAATTACTGAAAAAGTTGGAGTATGTGCCATTTCAGTGCTGCTCGCGCAGTGCGCTTTCATGCGCCTCCACTCCACTCTCTACCACCTTTCCAGCCTCCCCTGCTCCTATTGGTTATTATGCGCAAAAAAAAAAACAATAAGTTTTTGGAAATCACATTTAGAAGCTGGGATGTCTGACGAATTAAACTATTTAAAAATTGCCCTGTAGATAAAATCACTGCTAAAATATGTAAGATGTAGCCAGTACAAGTATGCATGTCCCACTAGTTGGGCAAATTCTCTCATCACGTATGCCTACTTTACTGCTATTGAATAAAATTCTCAGGTTGACTCATTCTTTAGTTCTATCTCTATCATTCCTTCCATCCTTAACTGCAAGGGGAAGTTTCAGTTGTTAGAGATAGGTAGATGCATGAATATGTAATTGGTGTATTACATTAACAACTACATAGTTGCCAAAACTAATTAGGTGTGGGGAATACATACGAACGTAATCTCAGTGTAAACACGTGCGTTAAGGTCATATTGTGCCTAATTAAGGGTAGGGTTTTACAACGGAATAAGGGCTGTTAAAATAAAGCTTTTATAATAGAAAACCACGGAACGGCACTATAATAAATTCCATTTTGTAGTCGTTAAGTCATAAAAATACGGTCATTCTGGTGAGTAAATAGATTTACTGTTTATGAACTTTTATGTAGCGCTCTAGCTTGAAAAATATACAAACTTTGAAATACCTTAGCTCTTAGCTCCGCCTGTGGTAGTTTAGCCTTTATTGCTTAGCTCCTTTATGACGTACCGTAATGCTATTTGGACTGCATTTTATATGAAACTCTTTGCCCCGGATTTACTAAAACATTTACGTCCGGAATTTAAGTCTGCACGTTTTAAACTGCAGCTGTTTAATTTTGGCGGGTATTTTAGCTTTATAATAGTAAAGTGTTATATTTCTGGCATGTTCAGTTTCCATTCCTAAACGTGCCAAGCAATGTTATTATGGTGGATTAACAATCAGAAATCATATTGCAGCGAGTACATCTCTACATACCAGCGGCGAAGCATCGACGCTCAGGGGCCTTAGCCGGTAACACAATCTCGTACCAATGGCAAATATCAAGTTGTTTGTATTTATCAGTACCCCGAGACAACCTACTTAAAGTTCCGCTATTGAATTAGAGTGCACCCTGTAGTTTCATCCATTATTTCCATAGAGATATGTATCCATGGCGCTCATGCTAAGCTAGTTAGCTAGCTAGGTCATGTAGTCGTTTTCGCATGAGGGTTTTAAAACTTTGCCTTAATAATACCAGCGTTACATAGTATAGTACAGCGTTTCATTATTGTATTCCCGTGAGCCCGGGTGGATTGGAGCATGTCTTCGCCTTAATGAGTAGTCGTGGTTTAGACGTGTAGTATAAAATTAATACAGTTAGACTACAGACTACAGAGAATCTGCACCGATTGTCAAAAAAAAACTGCACAGCTTTTTAAAAGTCCAGCTACGATCATCAATTTGTCAAGACTCTACGTGCGTCGTATGAACAGCGTCCAGTGGCACTTTCACTCACACTACTTAAATGGTTGAAATGACAACTTAGAATTTGCAGTGCCTGTTGCCTGTGGTTTAGAACCTAGAAACCTATAGCTAGCCTATAGAGCTTAGTCGATCTAATCCATAGGAAAGACCAATCCTCGCGGAGCCAACTAAATTGCGGGGTTTTCACGTTTTTTTTTTTTTTTCAATCAAATGTAAGAGGTCGGGAGAAAGGTATTTAAAAAATAGTTTTACTTGTTTTTCACAATGTATTAAATATTTTTATTAGCAGCATAGTTTTTTTAAAACTATGCTAATGCACCTACGCACACAATCATGTGTTTGAATTTGAATTAAATCCAAAACAAAAGTACTATAGTAAAAAAAAAAATTTGAGGTTATAAAATAAAAATAGTTTTTAACTTTTTTTTACAGAAATGTAATCCTGTTGACCAGTTAAGAAGGTAACACCCTGAAAAAAGAGTTAGGACCTTTTGTAACATGTCAAAATGCTCAAATTTCCACTTGATGGTCTTCATCTCTACTTATTTTGTCATCATTTGGCTGGAGCTCGGCGGTATTGCGGACTTTTGGACCCATGAGATGCGAAGGAGTAATTATGTTTCATTCATGTCGATGTTAAGCGTGTAAGTAAAGTTTAATTAAACGGTTAATTCGAGCCGTTAATGTCGGCACATGACCCGTGGTAGTTATTCGTATCACACGCACCGATGCTTTTTAATCTCGACACTATTTGCAGTCCTCAAAGTCAAAGGATCATATTCAAAGACTCTGCTAATGCGTGTTGAGCAATCCGATTTGTCTTTGAAAACTTTGGCGTCAGACGTGTTTGTTTCAAAAAGATTTCTCCAGCTGCTCGGTGATAGTCTAGTAAGTGGTGCAATGGTTCCTAACCTTTTTTTTCGATCAAGGATTGTTTTGTAGATAGCAGTGACCACCCGCTTCCATATAGTTTACATGAGATAAAAGTTTGTAGCGACCCCTGTCGGGCGCACAGGAAACTGCTACATACTCTAGCTATCAAATCACTACTCGCTACAATCCTGCATCGCGCCAGCAAAATATCTTTCGTAGCTGAGTATATATAGAACGTCCGACTAAGTATGTTCAGTCGGACCCGGCCGGTCCCCAAGCATAAGATCTGCTTGGCGGGAAATTTCCCTTTATAGTCGAGGAGCATGATCACCCGCTCCTCCTATAAGTGTTTAAACTGGCAGCTAAAATGCCTGCATTGAGACAATGCCCATATTCGCAGCAACTCTTTCCATGTGCTGAAGGACCGTTCGCGTTCTACGGACTACTTTCGAAGCTCCACCCGTTGGAAATCACTGGTCTACTGGGTATATCAGGGGTTTTCTCGACCATGAAATCATAGGTACGATTCTTAGAAACAGTGGTGTACCACACGCTGAGCGTATCAGCTCTGAGTTAACGATACAAGTCTAAAGTTAAATAGAGTCTGAGTTTTTCTCTCGAAGACAAGTCTGAGTTTTTCTCTCGATGACTTTACAGGATTCCAAGTTGTAGTTTGTGCATGTGGTGGTATATTGATAATTACGAGTAGATGATTGACCAGTTGATATATCGCACCCCCCGGCGAATAAACCCGTAACATCAAAAACGTAATTGTTCAGGAAAAAATAAAAACTGTTTTTTCGTCACAACTCACTAAGTACCTATGGTAGAAAAGTCATTTAGGTATCAATTTACAGGTATTTTTTTTGCTCACTACATATTGAAAAATTATTAATCTATAGATAACACTACGGAAGTTATTAAACAAAATGTATGATACCAATATTAAAATCTTTTTTTCTTACTGCAAAGTGATATTACGGTTTTATTCGTTGTAAAATCGAAACCGAACATTTACAGCATCATAGTATTATAGGAATATTCGCTGATATTTTGCATAGATACTCTTTTCGGTAAGAGCACATTATGGCTTTATTCTCGGCATATGTAAAGTGACTGTGTTAGATAATGGCTCATTATCTTTTTATTCTGGTACAAATTTCTAAGAATATGAAATGTAAGTGTACATTACAATGTTTCGTATACATTTTAATTCTCCATAAGTGCCCCTTGTAGCAATGACTTGTATAAAATAAGTAGGTAAATGAGTCCAGGAAATTTTGAATACCTACCCAAAGTAGTTAACGAAACAAATCGTATTAAAAATCGACAGTATAATGGAAGAAAAACACAATTAAATTAAAAACTTCCAAAAACAAAGGCAAAAAAGTTAGCAAAAAGTGAATTTTTAAACTTTTTATGCCTTTGTTTTTGCAGGTGTTTGAATCATTAAATAACAATTTAATTCGAAACTTCTTCTTCTTCTGGTGCCTCTCCACTATTGGAGGTTGGCAGTCGGCTTTTCATTATGTCATTCTGTCCTTAGCCAGACTAAAGAGATCTTATACGGTGACCACTCCTGTTCATTCTTTGATGTTTTTCAGCAAACTGTTTCTTTTTTCTGCCGACGCTTTTTCCTTCCTCAATCTTTGCCTATCAGGATAATTGGAGAAGTCTATCGTATCTAATCACATTAATTACTTATCTATTTCTATTGGGTGTTTTAAATGAGTTCTCTTTTGTATTAAATATCCTTATCCTTATACTTAAGATACCACTACTTTTCGAAAGCTTAAATTTTCCTATTTATTTGATCTTTACGATCCATTTTTCATATACATTCACAACCGTCGTACATTTCTATAGGCTAGATGTAACATTGAAGCCTCCTGATCTGGATCTGGAGTTTATGATTGCATAGCAAATGGATAGAAGATAAACCTTTATTTGCTTCATAAACAAACGTAGGTAAAAACCAAAGTCAAGTTAAACCTTATTAAAACAGAAGAAAAATACAAACTTGGTTACCTTAGAGCCTGTGAGTTTTACCAGTTTGATTGGCTTCTTCACAGACGATTATCACCGTGTTAGTCTGGCTCCAGTAAAGGTTCTGAATTATTCGCTTATCTCTGCTATCAATTCTAACGTCTTGTAGACGACGCATTATTACCTATAACCGGGCTTAGCATGATCAAAGGCCTTCTTGTATTCAATCAAGGAAATTCAAACGTCAGTTTGCAAGTCTCTGGACTTGTGGTCTAGGTAGGTGCAAAGAAGACTTATCTGGTTCTTAGCCCTGACCTGAAACTGAAATAGCTACTGGCAATACCTATGCTCATTGGACTTCACTCTGATCCTCATTTAATTTCTGGTGTACAATAAAGTGTTCTCTATCTATCTATCTATCTATCCTCTCATGAAGAATGAAGAGAAACATACCTGGCTTAATAAACTTATTGTGCGGTATTCGCAGTATTTCTTCATGTCAGTAGAGTGACAAAGGTTGAAATTTAAAAAAAATTGTAGTAATATCCCAGTGCTGTAAAAGTTTTTGAAAGACCTGGAGAGCGCATAATTATTAGAGTAGGTATGTTTTTAATGGGGTTGAATTAATCTGGTCTTAGTGATTTACCAGTTTTGGCTCTTTTTAGAGCCTTAACTAGTTACTTTTGATCAAAGGATTGAAGGACTAGTTTCATAAATCAGTATATTGGCAAACAGCGTTTTCACGCGGATTTTTATACTTCCTGGATACAGAATTAAATGTATGCAGAAACCTTGGTGTTACTTAAGCCTTATGAGATCATTTATACATCGTCTAGTGGCAATTACTTACAAAGGCGTTACTAAGTTCAAGTACCTAGTTTAGGGTAACTGATCTAAACACCCGAGAAGGCGAGATAGAGATCAGAATTAAAAAGGCATTCCGATACTCCGCGGCTCTCCACAAAATGATCACGTCCAAGCACCTGACCAGAAGAACGAAATTACGCATTTATAAGAACCATCTTTGTGTATGGATGTGAAACTTAGACACTGACGCAAAAAGAAAAGATCAAACTCCTGGTCGCGGAAAGGAAAAATCCTGTAAAAAATATTTGGACCCACCAAGGGAGAAGACGGCACCTTTAGGATCCGGTAAAATGCCGGACACATGGCCGAGCCCAACATAATCGGAGAGACTAAAACTGCAAGACTCCGCTGGCTTGGTCACGTATAAAGAATGGGAGAGGATCGGGCAGCGAAAACAGCATACGAACGGCAACCTTGTGGACGTCTACCAGTTGGACGTCCCGAGTATCGCTGTATTGACGAAGTCTCAAAGGACTTGCGCGAACTCCAAGTGGAAGATTAGAAAGAAGTGATGCAGGACGGAGAGAGATGGCGTCTTTTGTTTGCGGAGGCCAAGATCCACTTCGAGTCGCTGAGCCAGCGTAGTAAGTAAGTGGCAACTTCACTCACACCACATGGGTGCAGTGACCACTTGCTGCAGTGACTGGGAAATCAGTCAATGAATTCCGGTTTTATCCTGTACGCAACCCAGCCATCTCCTTTATCTCCAAATTCCATATCATGGTTGTTCCATTCTTTATAGAACTTCGAGCCCACCACTCGTATTTTACACAAGTTTTTTTTTTCTTGTGCAATATTGTCCGGTTGTGTTTTGTGTAGCCGTTTTCTCTCCATAAGGTTTACTACATCATACGAGACATAAACTTAAAACATATTCGTCTATGTATTAGCTGTTTCTTGTTCTTTATTCCTAGCAAAATCGTCCTTTCATAGTGACTACCACATCAATGACATATTGGTAGATGTATTATTACATCATTACTGGAATAAATATATAACAACAAAAAGCTAAACGGTTTTACAGATATAGCAAAACCGGTTCCTATTTTGTAAACATGCATTACAGTCATGGTGATCAAAATATTTCACGAGAATAAAGCCGTAAAGGCTTTTGTAATTTCTGCATACAATCAATGTATCAGTAAGGGATGACTGCGGTTTTATTCTTCGTTCAAATTGTTGAGTATGGTCAGACGAATAAAGCCATATTTTTAAATATCTCCTTAAATATGGTATTTCAGGGTCTGAAAAAAATTACACTTATGTATTCGGCATCGGAGATGATGTTTCTGCAATAACAATAAAAAAGCCGTAATAGCACTTTACGGGTTTATTCTGCGGGGGGTGCGATATCTCAAAGTCAGTAGGTAAATGTTGATATAGCTCAAAGTCAGTAGGTAAATGTAGATACCTAGATCGAAAACCAAACTGTAAATAAATAACACTCAGAGATTTGTAGGAAATTTTAATGGAATCTCACCCAGTTATTTGCGCTCTGTCAATGAAAACCTTGTGGAACGAATTCCCGCCACTTCACTTCCATTTACAGTACAAACTTCATTTAGCTCCTTCACCATTAAGCACAAACTCGGTAGAATTGCAATTAGGTGTCAGCCATAATCGATACAGAATACAAAATGACGTGCTCAGCACCGAGGCAAAAGTACAACCACGAACCAACCAGCCTCTTTTTGGTGGCCTCTATCTTAACTCCTTCAGTACTCCCGCGAAGGTTACCAGAAAAAGCACAAATATCGGCGAGTCAATCTAAATCTGGTGACCCCGGTTTTCCTTCTAGAGGCATAACCTCGAAGGTTACCAATTGATGGTTGAGGTTAGCTCGACAGCTGCAAGGAAATAGCAGCAGTAACCGCAGCGTAGCTCAGCCGTATGGGGGGTTCTTTGTAGCGCCTCTGAGCGAAGTTGAAGTACTCGCGAATTTGATGGCGAGTGGGGGCCCGGTATCGATGATTTGTTTTGTTATCTTGACACTCAAGGGGGAAATCGGAACCACACGGATAAAAACACTCATATTCTTAGAATCCTCACCGATAAGAACGCTTGAACTTATACTTAGGCTGGTATTACACTTATAAAATATCTTTGTCCAATGCTATCTATCTATCTATCTATCTATTTATCAAGCCCTTAAATATATCCCACTGCTGGGCATAGGCCTCTTCCTTCCAATGCAAACTCGATCAATACAAACTCGCGAAAAAACTAAGGCCTTTTCCATCTACGTAATGAGATGATTTATACAGCGTCCAGTGGCACCGTCACTCACACTAGATGGATGAAGAGACCACTCGGCGCTGCAGTGCCTGGGACATTGTTTCTAGGTCTAGAAACGCAAGCTCGAATGAACGTTAGCTCTAAAAACGCAAGCTCGATCGTACAGTAGCTCAACAAACGATTGATAAATCGGAATTAATATTAGGTACAATTTTATTAAGCAATAGCTGGGCAATCGCGATCCCAGTTCACTCCCGTAGATTTTTTTACCAGAATGTTCTTTTTCAGCCGACGTGTCTCTTGCGAGCGACTTTTCCCATCATTATACGTAAGTCGCAAGAGGCTGTATCTTTTTCGCCTCGCGAGAAACAAAGAGAGATATGCGGAGCTGACCGCCAAACTTCGCTGAGTCGGAGAGGCACCCTAAGAAGAAAAAGGTTAAGCAATAGAGAGTGGTGCAAAGCCGATCAAAACACGTTACTCAAACAAACGTCGAACTCAAACTTCTAACTCATCGACAAGCGTCCGGGCCACCCAATACCACCCTACGGCTAGATTGACGCGTTGTTTGAGGCAGCGCCACGACGTAATTACTTCGCGAACAGTTTGTCAGCCAATTAAACACCTTCGCCTTAATAAAGAGGTCGTGGTGCGGTGCCGCACGGCGCCCGCGCCGCAGCTGAAAGAGCTTCTATACAGGGTGTTAAAAGACCGCCAACAAAGCGGGAAACCACGTATTGTCCTCATCATAAGAAACATTTTTGCCCAAGGAACTATGCCTGGGAAATCAACGGTTTCCGAGATAATGAGGTTCAAAGTCGGACTTTTCAAAACTTTTTTTTTGCAGTAATGTATTCAGTATCTAGTTCTTAACATACCTTCTCAAGAAGCCATATCAAAATTATTAATATTTCCTTCAAAAAACGACGTTAAAATTCCAACCCGCAATGTATTCTAAACATCGGCACCTCAAGCTTAAGTAACATAAACTTATACCTACGCTTGCGCGATATGACTTCTGTGCGTTACACGTCCATTGCATGATAAAATATTTTTCAAAATTATAACCTAAAAAACCAAAATCATTTCCCAGCAATAATTTATCGAAAAAGTACTTTGTTTTGGTGTCTAGTATGTGTAGCTTTCAGGTCTGTTGGCAGTCTTTTAACACCCTGTAGGTACAAGGGGTAGAAAGGTATTTGTATACATTTTCAATCTCGACTTAGTAAATTTTACCAATTTTGGCCAATATTTGGACGTTGGCCCTAGGATCTAGGCACTAAGTACGGTCGGCCACAGTCACACATACCCCATGGCAGCTCTTACCGCGCGCGGCATAGGGGCGCCAATCGAACAAAAAGGGGTATCCTAGGCCGACTATACTAAGAATGGCAACCCACTATCAGGATTGATATTAGCTAGTGTTAGTGGAGGTACACGTGACAGCACGTAGGCCCTTACATTTTCGTTGCAAAGTGGCCCGTAACGTTGCTAAATAGAGTGCACGCATGTAAGGGTCTACGTGATGTCTTGTGTAATATTCCACTGGGCGCTGTGTAAATCATCACAGGAGGGCAAAGTTTTTTTTTTTTGTCAACTTCATCCAAAGATGAAATTACACACTTGAGGAATACACATTTAACTTAATCATTTTCATCGTCTTTCTAAGCGATTAAGCAGCAATGATAATGCTACACATTCCAGAACTCTTTGACAGATTTATCACAGCAGATTATCTTTTTGTGTGCTGCCACACCGGGACCACGGTCTAGCTAGACTCTAGACCAGTGTTTTTCAACCTTTTTCATGATGCGACCCCCCTGGTATAAAAAAATATTTTGCGACCCCCTTGACCCTTCGGTTTTTTTTATCATTTATGTATGTGTATGTTACTGAATTACCAATATTCATTCCATACAACGTATTTATGGTCTCCATGATTAGGATATAAGTACATACTTATCTATACATATGTATATCGCCGTGCATTAGTCTCGCTAAAACTAAGAAACGGCTTGACCGATTTGCATATTTACTGTTTTGTTTAGTTCACCATAGTTCAGGGTAGGTTTAAAAGCAAAGAAATATGGGAAAAGTTAAAGGATTAGCTGAAAAACGGAAGAAATAAAAATTGGTCATTTTGTATTGGAATCGCCATTTTTGACGCGGAGAGTCAAACTATTTCAGGTGATACGAAGTTCACCGGGTCAGCTAGTCGGATATAAAAACACTTTTACAATTACGTACATCGGATACGTCGCCATACGGTACGTACGCACGACTAATGCCGATGCCTGCCGCCCGGCGAGTGTGGAGTGGTGGTGGTGGCTTACGAGTTGTTGAGAGTGAACGAGCGAGCTCTTTTTTTTACTAAAGTACCCAGTTTTTCAGACCTCTGGACACCCCTACAGAAGCTTCGCGACCCCCCAGGGGGTCGCGACCCACAGGTTGAAAAACACTGCTCTAGACTATATAGGGACAGCTGAGTGCAAAGAGTCAGCAACTAAGCTTTCATCTAGTGATCACAGGCAGGGGTGTCCACTGTCCGTGTCTGGGAATTCAATGCGAAAGGACTTGGTTCAGAACTACTACAAAAAGTGTTAGGATAATTTGTAACATATTGTATTGATTCACGATATATCTATGCCAACTCTCTTTGTCTACATTAAAATTTGTATGGCTTATATAAACCTATGCCATTCTTATGGCCTACCTACCCCGTTCTGGTACTACAGTAACATTAGTCGTGAGTAGCAACTGGTGGTGCGACTCTCCGATGCGACCAACGTGGTTGTAACTTTTCACGGGTGGCTCCACTGCCAAAGTCCCATGGTATCCAAGCCGCCTACGCAGCAATGCAACGTTTATTCTGACCGTGTTTGATGGTCGCGGTGTGACAAGGCTCTTTGCTGTAAATAACTGACAGCATTTATTATATTCATACACAAATAAGACATATAAATAACACATAGCGGCTTACCCCACTTCGCCATTGTGGCGATGCACAAAAAGCGACACTCTAGTACACACGACAGCACGTCAGTCTGTACACTTTTGTTGAAAAGTCGCCCATAACGCAACCGAGTAGAGTGCTAGCGTGTAAAGGTCAACATGCTGTCGTGTGTACAATCTCTAAGCCCTCAGTCTCTCTGTAATGAGAGCCGCTTGAGGTCATATCTCACGGAGTTTTATTCTTTAATAGCCAAGTAACATAAAAGCGACCGTAAAGTCTGCCTACACGGCATTTTGAAGTTCCGTGAGCATCAAAGACTATAGTCAAGCGCGTAGAAAGTTGCAAAAGATACATTGGTCCATGTGTTTGGTTTGTTTCGTCAAAATTAGGAAGGCACCTAATATCGCGATTTTGATTCCACAACTAATTATTGAGCTCACCACGTTATCGATTTTTAATTTTCTAGATATGTATGTGAAATTGGGATCCTAGTCATGAAGGTATCAACTCGAATTCCGAATTTCGATAGCATTTGAGAGAAGCCAGCTGTCGAATGTCAACAATCAACATCAAAAGGGATATTTTCATCATCAGTGGCCCTTTTTATTTGTGGGTTTTCAGAGAAAATTACGTTCTCTATGCAGTACAGTTACGTGTTGATTACTCCATTTAATACATGTACACAGTAAGAACATCAACTTAGCTAAAAACCATAAATAAAAAGAGCCACCAAAATTAGGTAATAATTTTATCTGATGAAAATGACCCAAAACTCAATGTTCCTGCTTGCACGTTGCCTTTTCAATTAATACTTCCCCAATGTGTAATGACATTTAGTTAAAAACATTCTGAACTCTCTACATTTTCCAATTACTTCAAAAATATTTACGGAACCATTCCACATTTGAAGACCACACCTATCGTAAAGATTTTATTCCTTCCGCACGATAGAATCTCACGAAGACGTTGTCTAATCCATTCATTAAGCCCGAAATAAAGGACTCCAGATAGAATGGTAAAGGATTATTGTTTTACTTTTTATGCTACGGACCCGACAGAATTACGGACAGAGAGTTGAGCGACCACTGGCATCATCTTTTTTTCATGCGAAAATTGTGTTGCCCTCATTACTTCATCTCATCCTAAGTCGAATATTTCTGTTACACTTACCTACAAGTACCTGCATATCTGCGAAAGACCTGCAGCCAGCGAACCCCGCAGCTCAATGGTCGGACGACATTGGTGGAGGCTAGAGGTAGGGCGAGGGGAAAAAGACCAATCCTAACCGTGGGTAGAGGTGGGCTGATGGGTACTTTTAGTTAGAGACATCCGTTTTTCTGCTCCGAAGACTGTATTTTATGAGCTTATTTTATTTTATGACCTCTCTTCACTGGTCGCATCCACTTCAAGGCTCGGGTCACTATTCTGTCATCTAAGGTCGAATATCCTACGTCCTAGAGCTTCTATTCTTCTTTGCGTGCCTCTCCACTCAAATAGAGTTTGGCCGTCAGTAATTTGTATCATTTTCTGTTCCTTGCCAAGCAAAACAGATGTTCAACGCTGGCTAGAGGTTCTATACATGAGGGTGATTCTGTCAAACCTGTCAAGGAGAACTCCACAAGCTTATCAGACCTTTTTGTTTCATTGATTCCCTTCGTCTGCCATCGCAGCCTATGCCGTTGCCCTCTGATGACGCATCAATTCACTTCTTGCGTCACTTCAACTGATCGAAAATCTTAGAGGTCTATTTACCTATCTATTAGGTTAGGAGTATTAAAGCGATTTATTACTTTTTAGCGAATACTATGTTCTTGCTCTTGCTTCTGAATGCAATTCATGATAGCTTTATTGTAACCCTGGGTGCCTGTTGCAGAATTTACTTAATAAGCCAGCTAGATCCCTCAATAGTGCATCACCCGTGTCGCATCCACTCCATTCACTGCTCGCGTCAGTTCATCTCATCGTCGGTCGGAGGCTACGTCGTGGTATATGTCATTAATTATACGCCGAGCTTTGTCCGGGCGCGCAGGCCATTGTGACAATATTCGGGCCGCGCCTTTCAAGCGGCGGCACTGATTCAGGTTAGCTTGACGATAGAGGGAACGTCGAATAGACGTCAAATACCCGATTCCAAAAATACTCCACAAGTTTGACGGACTCGCCCAGTTCAGCTGGCGGGCGAAAACCGGCTGTTTCCTAGCCCAAATTACGCGTAAGTATGAAAATTCATAAGAGGCTTTCTTCAGCCATCTTCCTTGGCGTGCCTCTCCACTAATGAAAATTGGCCGTCAGCTCTTCAATATTATTTTCTGGTCCTTCCTTCCTCCTCTACAAATTCATCATCAAACACTGTTTTTCGGCTACTTGGGCTATGTCGTCGGACCATCTGGCTGGTGGTCTGCCAACCGATCTCTTCCCCTCTCGAGGTCGCCATTCCGTAATAGTTTCTGACCATCCAGGTGTCTTACTCACTTCCACTTCAAAGACGTCATGCATTTTCCGACGTCTGCCACTTTTGTGCAGCTTCTTATTACAACGTTCTTATTACTCTACAAATTACTTAGTCCAATTTTTTTTTATCATCAAACCAAAAGTCTTAGCCTACATCACAATCAGTTTACCAAATCGGCCACCGTTTTAACTTCATCTGTTAGAAGAGGACAAAACACCACAGGGGGATCAAAACGCACACGGTCATAAATCAGAGAGTTTCTTCATCCCCGAACAATGATGTCCTCTGAACATAGACAGATTGTCGCTCTCGGTGGGAAGATTGCAGGTACCCTTACCTATCAACTCTGGTGGACCTATCTGTCACACTAAATGATTAGAAGTAGAGATCACCAAGGAGTTGGTAAGGTAGGCCCTAATAGGATTAGCTTACTCCTACCTTGATCAGTGGTTTTGAGTTTGTTTGATATGTTGAAGAAGGAATTCTTCATTGTAATAAAGACAAATGTCGAGGAAATTATAATGCTCAAAGCTGCTGTCAGAATGTGAGCTAGAGAATTAATTGGTTTTGGTTAAGAAATCGGATCTTAGTATATTGTTATATTTTGTTCTATGGATTACAGAAACAGATGAAATGCGACTGGTAATATTTTATTTATAGGCTGGCTAGAAACCTAATACACGAAATTGTTATTTTTTTTATGGATTTTGTAATATACCTACATGGTGGATTTTTAAAACAGGGCAGTAAAGGCAGGTTCCTTAACCGTTATAGTTAATTAGTTACATGAAGGAAAATGTTTCTAGGAGACCATCCATAACATTTGATATCATTCACAGATTTTGGAAAAATGTAAAGTCAGCGAAAAAAATTTTTTTTTTTTTTTAGGAAATGCTCCCAGTTGTTTTTTTCACATACTCTATTTTGGGCAACCTCTGGCCATCCAGGCATGAACTTATTTTCGTCATCTCGCCATCGTCGCCTATCGCCTAACCAAGTCGCCAAAATATATCCGATACGTAATAAATAATAAATAGTAGGTATTGAAAGCCTTATTTAGCTGCAGATAATCGCCTTACATAGGCTATGATGGAGGATGACTATAGCCTAATCCGAAGCTTGTCAATATCAGATCCACTTCATTACATGCAGCGGCAAACATATTAATCAACGACATGGCCTTACTATGAGATGTCGAGTATATCTGATGGACTAAATATGTGCCATCGAACGCTTAACCCAGCGCTCACACTCTCTTGAGGAAGCAGCCAAAACATATCAAATAATTTCTTACATTTTGATATACTCCGTGCAATTATAGTGGTTTTAAAGCCGAAGGTATATTGTTGCACTGGTGATTCTGAGCCAAATTACAAAACTTCATTCCAAAACGCGCGAAAAAAAAATTCACTTCTCCATACAAATCAAATGGTGTCGATTGGCGATAGCCGTTTGTATTGGGAAGTGTTTTTTTTTTCGCTCGTTTTGAAGTAAAATTTTGGAATTTGGCTCAGAATCACAAGTGCAACTACGAGTAAATACCCTCGGCTTTAAAACCACTAAAATTCCACGGTGTATTTTTATCCATTTAATTTTTAGTACTGAACTAAACCCTTGATCACGGGTTAATTTGAAGGTACTTAAGTTGGAAAATACCTTGTAGTCATCAATGCGTTCTAGACAGTCAGAGACCAATCCGAAATATCAATCACCTTCATAGTCAAAATTTGTTCTGTCGTATTTTCATTTTAAGCCCCACCTTCAATCCCAATTATCTGTGTACATGTTTAGTTATTTTCGATACCTTTGTAGGTACATACGACAGCACGTCAGAGTGTACACTTTTGTTTTAAAGTTTCCCGTAACGTAACCGATTAGCGCGTGTAAAGGTCGACGTGCTGTCTCGTGTACTATTACAATATATCATCTAAAGAGAGTATGAAATTCACGGAAGGATTTATTTTCATATCAGGGCTGTTTTTATTCCATCAAAGAAACACGGAAGTGTAACTATCTATTGGCGAAAGCCTTAGCCTCGGGTTGTTTTACTTCCGCAAACCCTTCAACTTGATAAAAAGTAGCTAAATATTATATTCCAAAAGATTTTCCATCGGTAGCTTCGTTACTACCTACCTACCGGCAAAAAGTTTTATTAAGTCAGCACGTTTTAGGCATCAATCAATAAATTTACTATTGTGTAGCGTGATGTCAAAAATGTCACTGTTTGTATGGGCTACGCGGGTTTATTTCTAATTAGAATAATGTTGTGAATTTTTGCAGTACCTGAGATAAATTATGGCAAACAGTTTGTTTTTGTTACACTTTATTGCACAAAAACTAAAAAGATATAAATAACAGAGATGTGAGACATTATGTACAAGGGCGGACTTATTTCTATAGAAATTTCTTCCAGCCAGCCCAGCAACAGTTGTTGTCCCACCCGCTACTAACCACGGCTTTGAAACAGTTTTGTCTTTACAAAAATTGTGTCGCAATGTTTTTTTTTTCTACCAAAAGCGGGCTTGACGTATTTTAAGTACAGTTTTAAGGTAGGTATTAAATATGAGTTTAATGGATGGAAACTTTTTTTTTACGTAAGTACTTAAGTACTAACTTTAAGAGCCAAACTCCATAGCCTTACTCGACAGTGACGCCAACTAGTGACTACTAAAACGGTAGCACTCATTGACACAATTCTGGCCTTTCTACCCCGTGCAAGTTGAGTGTAAACTCGGTGCAACATTAATGTGAAACGATGGTATGGGTTCATTCAACTAAACGCCGGGCAATTTCTCTAATGAATCCAAACCAGCCAGAGTGTCTGCAACTAGAAATTTAACTGTCAAACATGCATTCAATAGCGTCATTAATTTGGCATCGAACTCACTGCGAACTTTGCCCACTGGGCGGGTATTTAGAAATCACTTGGCAATATCATACGGCATCATAGGTGTAATTTCAAACTTTTGGCTGATCGGCGTTTTGTTTTTGGGAGCTAGTTCTGATCAGTATTTTCCAATGTGGTCAAAACACTCTCTCTCTCTCTCTTTCTCTCTCTTCCAAGCTTTATTCTCACATGGTGGTGGGGTCAGTTTTCCTGATTTTCTCTCTCCACTTCGCCCTGTTGCTTATTGCTGTCGTCTTCGGAGGCTCCGCATTCCACTAGGTTGTTGTCAAAACTGAAATGTTAACAAAAATACTACTTACGCATCCTAAATGTTGATGCCTTCTAATTGAATCGGTATTCAGCTGATATTAAATTTTATCGAGCTTTCCGATTTTCCCCATACTAAAGGTTGTTAGTAATAGTTGTTGAACCACACCCTTAGGATGACCTAGTCGTTACTTTTGTTGTTGTATGTTGTCTCATAATAAATTTATTATTGAGTGCCTTTATGCAGTTCAAAGCACAATCGATACTTCCAAACGAGGCCCACGTTTCGTTTTCCCATCAGTTTTATTAATCGGCAACTTAGCGTTTTACAGCCGTACAAATAAAACAAAAGAAACATACATCAAAATGACATTAATGCGACTATGCGCTGAGCAAATAAAAATCTGTCGGGGCCATTCTCTAAGTCACGTAGCTTAGCCTACGCCATGTCATGCAAGGTGGGTCTCGGGGCTCTACTTTGTAACACTAGTGGTTCGCCCCGAACTACGAACTCGCGAACCCACATCTCAGTAACCCCTCGACCGATTTGGCTCATGTTCGAATTTAAAAATTATCTTTGCCTCATTTACCTGCCTACCAAATTTCATAACGATCCGATCAAATTTACTCAAGTTGTCGTCGAACGAACATTCATACAAACGCCGGATTGTTCCAGCAGACTCGGAGAACTTCTCTCGCTTCGCTCTCGCAAGACCGCTATGTCGAGCCAGATAGCGCTCGACACAATGCTCTGTCCCACTGTTTTGACTACCTTTATCTACCTAGATAGAGCGGTAGGGAAATAGGTGGTGAATCGAGGTTTAAACCTCGACATAGCCGCTCATCTAAGCTCATCTATACAGAAGAGACGTGAGACGAGGACGCGGCGCGGACTTCACGTTTTGCTTTGACGTGACGTTTTGCTTTGCCCGCGCCCCGTCTATTCTGTGTGTTTTGCGTCGCGTCGCTTCAATGACAATG
Source organism: Zelleria hepariella (assembly GCA_949319315.1). Classification (NCBI taxonomy): domain Eukaryota; kingdom Metazoa; phylum Arthropoda; class Insecta; order Lepidoptera; family Yponomeutidae; genus Zelleria; species Zelleria hepariella. Next base: position 11,307,134 of record OX439392.1, on the reverse strand, counting down.
ACATTAAACTTCAAATTCAGAATTCAGCTTTGTTTTGTTAACGAAATTCATTATACAGGGCGTCCCACGGCTATGCCACATGGAGGGAAAGTACCTTGAATATTGTAGATGGAACATTTTACTGAAAGAAGACATTATTTGAATTTCAAAAACAATTTAAACTGCATTCATAGATATCTAAATAATTACATGGTTGAACCGGGAATCGAACCCGTTACATGAGAAAAATTATTACCATGTAGTTTTATCATACCTTCATCACAAGGAACCAGGAAGCCCCGCTCTTCCATAACTGGGTAACAATTTCTGAAATAGGTATTGATTTATAAAGATTAATTTTAAGTAAAATTTTGTAAAAAAAGAATAAAATTTGTAAGTAAGTAAGTTGTAACCTGTACTATTGTACATGTCCCACTAGCTGGGCAAAGGCCTTCTCTCAGAGAGAGAATTCGAGCTCGTTCGAAAAGAAACAATAATAATAACAAGGCGTAGGGATGTGACGACCCCATCGCCCACCAATGTGACAGCTAGCAGTAGGTGTCACATTGGCGCAGTCAGTCTTCGCAGGGCAGCTTGTGGCGGGCTGTTGGTGAATTAGCGACACCACGAACCCGAGATCCTCGGAGAGTCGATCAGGCCCCTCGTCTTCGGCTTACCTTTACTGGTTGGCCGAAGTGGATTTCAAGAGGGGCCGCAGGACTCTCACCTCTGGCTTGCCCTAGCCGGCCGTCCAGAGTGGGGCGTTAGAGCTATATGCTCGCAGGGTGGAAGTGAAAGATGCATAAGACGCGAGTTGGCACTGTGACTGTGGCTACCACACTACAGTCACTGGGTAGAAAGCGGTGCACACCTCTCGACACCCTGAGCTGCTCACAACCATGCTGCCGCCTTGCTGTCCAGGGCTAGGCCCATAAGCGGCGGCTTATTTAGGTGACCCATTTAGTGAGCGGCAAGTCATACGTCTGCCAATGATGAACCCCTTGAGACATTTTCCGTGGCAGACGTCAATAGGTCTTAACCCATAACCCGGCACCCCAATCCATTTATCCTGACACTCCTATAGCCCAGATTTTTCTTTTCTCCATATTATTTTGCAATAGTCCTTGTATCTGATGGAGATTGTCTCTGGGTAGATTCTCGTATTTATCCAGAGATAAGATCCGGCAGATACACCAATCACATTTAGATTAAATGGTATTTAAAAGGCCTCTGTGCTGTTGGCTTCGGCCCCACGCAAGCCTCAAAGGACCGGGTCCCCATGGGCCCGTGATCTAAAAGATATACCAACATAACAATAAGAGTACCTTATGTAGTGTAGTTCGAATAGTTGATTGGCTGGATGTATTAAATTTAATTATTTGATTTACTGAAACTGACGTTCCGTCCGCGCCGCGTATTAGTCCCACGTCTCTTCTGTGTTCTGTGTACCTAGCTGGTGTAAGCCAGCATCTAGAGCAATTCTTGTCGTACGATGCGGCGCCAGTTGTGTGTATCTGCGGCTAAATGTAAAGTATGGTATCGAATATTGTGTATTGAATGTAGAGCTGATTTGGTCGCTCCAATTTATCGGTCCATCGTCCACTTGGATTGCTTTCAGTCGATTTTGCCAGTGAAAATATGTTTTTCTAGGTTATCGTTATCTTTCCTGGCAATAATCAAGGGTTCGGAATCCTATGCATATCCGTTTATAAGCTGGTGGACTGGGGAGTCTCGTTTTGATGTAAAACTCTCCCAAAGGAGCAAAAAGAGTCTGTCCCCTAATTCAGAGTAGCCTCCTCACCCGTCGTTAAGTAAAACTGGGTCAAATTGTATTGAGGCAAATAAAACCTCGTTGGACGTATTTTTATTTGGCGCTTATTAAAAATTATTCATTAACTCTACGGCGTGCCTATAAACAAATACGTTTACTGCCGTTTCCTTTTCAATTTACAACCACAATGCGGGCGAACGTGGAGTAATCCTTGTTTTTTGCAACGCAAAAGTTGCCCACGAAATTTGCTAGAACAAAAATATTCAACGAACACCAGGGACTTTCCATCTACGCTTGGAGCAATTTTTCAATATGGCGCAATGGTCAATATTCAATAAATTTTAGTTATTTAAAAAATATATTATGTTTGTATCGCACCAAATTTAATTGTACATTTGGATAAACATTACACAGTATATGAAATCGATTTTTGCGAATTGATAGAGAATTAATTAAAATAAATTTTGTCAATCTTGATCCAATAGAGTCAAGGGTAGAAAGGCAGGAACTAATAGCTCTCAACGGTCGCTGTTATCAGAACTCTGAAAGCAAATACTGTACGGTACAGATTTCCCTTACATAATGCAGATATCGATCTAACGTTTGCTTTGTTGAAACTTTGAAGCGTTTAGTAGCGGCACCGGCATTAGGTAATACGCCATTGTCGACCCTATAACCCGCCATAACACCCAACAGCTCTTAAGGTTGAGGCTACACCAGAGAGCGATGCTATATGCGACTCTAGCTATCCATCTATCCAGCTCAAGAAAGTCGCCCACCGTTTAGTATTATAATCTTCTCGTACCATGACTGCGCGACGCAATGTACATCGAATAAATTGTAAATGGCATTGTAAATGGTCAATGTCAGTTTTATGCAATAGGCCCTAGCCCGGCGAGATACTCCTTCACTCTTCGGGATCATATCTTCCCGCAAATCGCGATTTAAGTAACTCTACATACTTGTTTCTTATAGACTTGCTTTTGACACGCCATCGCCTTTGGAACAAAAAAAAAATCCGCAAGAGAGTGAAGTCTACAAAAACTAGATCAAATGCGGGAAACAGCCATGTTACCATTTGTGACATTTCATGTCGAAATCTCTTCACACTGCAAATGAAGTCGCGTTCCGTTCCGCATCATCGAGGGGCTGGTGTAGCCACAGCCTTACTCCGAATCACTATCGGAACGGATCGCACGCGAGCCCCCGTGTTAACATTCCTTGGAAGTAACCTTTACAATTTATGAAAAAAAAAAACGTTTACACATAATAGTGGGTCAGAAATGGCCGTTCATACCCCAGTTCACTGCTACTAAGAATTATTTGAAATGTAATAAAAAGGCCGAATTCGTGGCCGTTTGGTGACCCAGATTATTAACACTAGGAAACCCAGGGATGCCAGAAACTGTTTCAGTATGTTTAATATATTAAGATGAAATGCGTCTCACAACTAGCGCCGCCAATAAAAAATAAAAAAAAATTTTTGGATGCGTTTTTAGCAAAAAACGCTCCTGCGATTTTTCAACGCAAGGCTTAACTATTTTTAGGACCTAAGGTTTGGATTCCAGATCCTAGAACTTAAGAATGCAATCGATTCTCGCCAAAAGTGGCCATTTTTGGCGAGAATCGATTGCATTCGTAGGAAATCCAATCCTGGAATCCAATCCTTAGGTCCTAAAAATAGTTAAGCCTCACGTTGAGAAATCGCAGGAGCTTGTTTTGCTAAAAACGCATCCAAAAAAAAGATATGATTTTTTTTTTCATTAGCGGCGCTAGTTGTGAGACGTACGGCGTCTTAATGGTTCAATGCAATGTTGTGGAAGAGACCTATACATTCAGCATTGGTTGGCTATTATTATGTTAAAGAAGAATAAGATAAGATTATTTACCTCCACGAAATAAGTCCAGAGGACTTTTTTTTTTTGTGTCCTCTGTCGAGGCTATACTGAGTTTTTTTTGTTCCATGATTCATTACATGCCCGCCTGTAAAGTCCATCTTCTTAAGTCTTTCCTCAATTCGTCACCGCTCCACCGCAACAACTTAAGCCGGACGACAAAGCCGCCAACGTTTGTTCTACAGTTAGGAAACCCACCAGTGCGTAGAACATAACTAAGTAGATAATAACGCAAACAAAGACCCGAGAAACAATACAGAGGACGCGCTTCAATCTAAATATCCATCTGGCTCTAATTCCGAGAAAGAACCTCCTAACGTACTCGCTAGATTAAGCCGGCGATTGAGCAAGCGGAACAATGCTCACAATAACCGAAAATAACAATCCGGATGAAATTGTTTTCACCGGATTTAGGGATAACGCGACACAAAAGGCCTCAAGGCGGGCGACTGTTTACGTAAATACTGCGTCAGGATTGTCAGGCGCACGGCCCGCGAACAATGAGTCCTATTCAGCCAAAAATTGTGTTTGCCAACTAACAATAAGGTCTAGACCACTCACCGAGTGATGCCATCGGCAACGAGGAAAATGACACGAGAAAACAAATCAACGGATATAATAAGAGCTGTTGCTTACCTTGTGTGACTTAATTCATTGAATTGTCGCGACTCGCCCGGTCGCAAGTAACCAATACGCATCCTCACGGATGCAATTTAGATCAAAATACGCGCTACTTCTAAACCTTCCGTCAAAAAATATCTAACTGACGGTGAAAACTGCATCAAAATGCGTTGCGTGGTTTTGGAGAAGTTAGCGGATAAACAGAAGACAGACGTCGAAAGCGACTGTTTTTACCCGACTACGCGAAGCAAAAAGGAGGGTTATGATTTTAGCAGCGTATGTATGTATGTATGTATGTATGTATGTATGTATGTATGTGGGTATGTATGTTTGTGTGTTCATCTGTTCCCTCGCAGAGCCTAAACTACTCGGCCGATTTCAACAAATGAGGTGTCGTTGGATTCGTCTTAATCACCCAGGTAACATTGGATAGTTTTATTTTGAAAAAAACCAAGATGGCGGCTGTGCTGCGCCCTAAAGTGGTGGACCTAGAAATAAAAATTATTGGATACTGTCGTCATGGGTATCAAATGAAAGGACTTTAAAAGACCTTTTCAAAAATGTATAACACATGTAGCGTCAACATAACAAATAGAACAAAAAATTCCTAAATGTGTTTTTTTTGCCCTTCTTGGTTCTATTTTAGGTGATCATCCAAAATAACTAACTAAAAAGCTCAAAAAAAAAAAATAAGTTAAAAACTAAAACCCGACTATTATAAGGCTTAAAACAAGACCTGCTTATCCTTAAAATAGACTCATAGATAATTAATCGTAGTCGGAGGACACCAACTTCGCATTTGATAAACCGATGGCCTCCGACTACGATTAATTATCTAGGAGTCTATTTTAAGGATAAGCAGGTCTTGTTTTAAGCCTTATATTAGTCGGGTTTTAGTTTTTAACTTCTATTTTTTTTTTTTTTTATGTAGAGATATGGTATACAAAGGGAGTTAACTTTCTGAAGTTGCGTACGGTCGGCCACAGTCACAGGTACCCCATGGCAGCTCTTACCGTTCGCGGCATAAGGGCGCCAATCGAACAAAAAGGGGTATCCTAGCGTGTGGCCGACTGTACATACAACTTTGACCGACATTACAATTTGTTAAGAGACGCAATATTTTTTTCCAACGGAATGCAACTTGTCAGGTTACTGTTGTGATTCATGTTTTCTTTGCAGAATCACGAATGCGATATCACTAGCCACCTGAATCAATAGTATGTAGAGTCAATTAGAGTTCAATGACAAAAACTTTATCCAAAAGTAGATTGTAGCAGGAATGTAATGTTGTGCTACACTTGCGAGGAGAAATAATAGAGAAATCTTTGAAGGAATTTTCAATAATGAAACTTAATCGGTTTAACGAAGCGACGTCTCGCGCGTTTATTACAACGTCCTCATAAAAGGACGTAGGCACTTCTCTGTTTATAATCTTCGTAGCGTCACAATGAACAATTAGGCCATGACGAACGTATCTCGTCTAATCCTTCATTGTATCAAAGACATTTAAGATTATCAAGCCGTCTTAGAGGATACAAAGAACTCAGGAATGTAATGTCGTCGTGACGCAAACTTGGAGGAATTTTATAATGCTCACTAAGTTTGTGGGCCATTATCGTAATTTCGATCGGAGAGATGCATCAAGGGGTCGCCACACACGTAGCTAATGTGTCCTTATGAGCAATTAATCTATCTAATATATCTTTTCTGTGAGATAGCACTTGTTTCTTCACGTTTTATATTTTTTTGTCGTTATTATTTATCGAAGCCCTTGGCCGGCGGTCTAGGGTTTCTTGGGGACAAACTTTAAATGGAGTTTCAAAGAATATTACGATAACATCTAAGAGGGACGGCATTTGAGAGTCTCGTTACGCTCTACGGGCCGCAAAAATCATAATCTCTAGACGAAACACGTGTACTAATGAGTTTTTATGATGCGAAGAAAAACTTCGTAAAAAGACGTGCATCTAGATAATATAGAGGGTAAAGTAAAACTAAGGCCTTTGGATCTACGTAACTAAGGCCTTTGCATCACCGCATTTTGTTCGACACGTGATAAGAGGTACCAAGGGTTATTCTAGCAGGGCTTATGTACATACGAATGTATAAAGTGGAAGCTAGAGTAATTCGTTCACATATTGTTTCCTTCAACTTATTACACAAAAGGCAAGATACCAGGCAGAACGAGACCTGCCCCTCTACTCTTGACGCATTTTTCCAATACGGCCGCAATATAGCGCAATTTACAAAATTTAATATTTTACAAATTAAGACGCATTTTGTGTTTTTATTGAATAAAACAGCCTTACCTTTGAATAAACATTACAAAGTATTTAAAATCAAAGCATTATAATGCGAAATCAAAGAGAAAATAATTTTAAAACTATTTCAATTTGATCGCAATAGCGTCAAGGGTAACCCCCCTGGCCATCTATGATGGTCACCGTGACTTCTTTCGCGGCGCGAAAACAATTCGACGTGAAATATGTCGCGAAAGCTAACATGGCTCCACGACCCTCCGCGACTGATAAGATATTGAAGACAAAAGCAAGTGACAAACTACTGTAGACTTGAGTCGCGTTTCCCGAAAAACATGACTATCCGTAGACAGAAGGAGTATCTCGCGGGCAAGCGTAGATAAAACTCGCGTCGCGGCCTGGCATCCTAGCCGGGCTGGAAGACCCAAGATATCCTGGCTACAAAACCTGCGCGAAATGTTCCAGCAAACTACCGGCTCATTGTTTCCTTTAGCTTCGACGGACGAGATAGCCGAACTGGGGCCTTAGCCTGTAACGCAATGGTGCCATCGTGGGCTCCCAGTTGACGAGTTCAGCGCGCGCGATCACCGACAGCGCAACGTATTTTAATTCGTCAACGTTTAAAAATCTAAAAAGTGGCAAAAAGTGTGAATTCCGTGATTAAACTTATATCATTGTGAAGCTTATTGATAAGGCTTATAAAATATCTAAGTAGAAACTTAAAAAAACTCAGTGTTAGTGGTTAAAACTCAAAAAACATTCCAACTAAATCCTTTGTGTTCAAAATCTCGCTAATGAGTTCATTGATCCAAGCCAAATAGTGGCTCAACGGCTTTTACGCATGCGACACTACGTGTAATAAGCTCGCTAGTTTCGCTAACTCGTTAAGAGCGACGCTTGGCCTATTGGAGTGAGAACGTGACTCCTAACCTGCGGTCCCTGCGTTCGAACCTCGGCGCTTCTACTTTCAAAACCAACTTTTTGTTTTTAAAGTAGCATCGAACAAATACTATGGCATCGAAAATCACTACTTCCAACAGCGGACGCAAGGTGGCAGCTCCTACATCTAAATGTCATAAATGTAATAACACCGTCAACACCAAAGATACAATGCTTTGTGTTTCCTGCAACAACCGCTATGAATTTGACTGCGCCGGCTACTCTGAAAAACTGTACCTTCTTATGAGTTTAGAATCAAGAAGAAAGTGGAAATGCAAGTTGTGCCTCCAGAAAGCAAACAAAAAACAATCTAGATATGATTCCAATGTTACATCGAGGAAAAAACTTGCCAAAGCAAAAAATGTGAACGATAGCCTTCAGGCCGTATCCACACCGCAGCAAGTTCAGGACAGAGTTGTAACGGATGGTTCGATCATATCGTGTTCGACCCCTGCGAAAACAAATACACTCAATTCGGAGCAAAAAACCACCGAACAGCTCCGTACCTCAACTTCAACGTCCGAAGAAATTGACATCTCCAACTCTTCCTTCAATAAAACGATCCACAGTCTTCCAAACATCTCTATTGACGACTATAGAACGCTGGAATTGCATAAGGATAATGAAGAGTTAAGATTACAACTCACTATTTCCCATAAGGAAGTCGACAAATTAAATTTAGAAGTCAACAAGCTTCAAACAGAACTGCAAAAATGCCGAAAAATTATAGAAATGTATAAAAAGGTCGACTCGGAGCAAATTACGACACCAAAAATAAAAAACAAAAAGAAGAAAAATTCTAAACAGGCAAAACTGGTAGCGTCTTGCTCGCATGACGAAACTCCAAAGAAAGCTCCCGACTCGGAGTCAGATGAGGACTTACAACCAGCCCAAATACAGGCAAAACTAGTAACGTCTTGCTCGCATGATGAAACTTCAAAGAAAGCTGCCGACTCGGAGTCTGATGAGGACTTGCAACCAGCCCAAATTCAGGATACTAACACTCAAGATGGTGCAAGTAAGATAACTCAACCTCCGACCGTTGAACCTAGTCAACGCACTACCAACTCTCACAGCTCAAACATCCAAAAAGTGAGAAGGCAAGTACTGCTTATAAGTAGCAATAAAACTAATAACATCCTAGAGATTGCAGAACAAAAGCTTAAACGGGACTACGGAATATGCCACTATCTGACTACGAATGGAGGAGTTACAGAGCTATTTAATGATCTCGCTGGAAAAACAAAGAACCTCACCAAGGACGATTTTTGCATCATAATGATAGGGGAAGAGGACTTTAAGATAACAAAAAACTACTTTGATTTGATACTCTACATAAGACAATCAACTGAAAAGATCTCCAACACAAACATACTAATATGCCTCCCTACGTTCAAATACTATTTGACAGTGTATAACTTCAGAGTGGAAACATTTAGCAACTTGCTCTACCTTGATGCTACAACACATCATCACGTCTTTCTGATGGATTCCAATGAAAATTTGTCATATGATGACACTATGTTTTCAAAATATGACCTCAGAGTAAATAATTTTGGAATGAATATAATTTTTGATGATATTCACCAGACATTGCATAATATTGGTAAAATTAACTTCCCTTATACTGACCAAAGTAAAAACGCAAATCTCGATGTATATAATTCAAAGTTTTTTCGTGTATAATAGATTACGTATACTCCACCAAAATATAGACGGTCTTATCAGTAAAACGGATCTATTATCAGTAACTCTAGAAGAATTGGCACAATCTGGTAAACCTGTCGACATCTTGTGTATAACTGAGCACAATATGAAATCGGACGATACAAATCAGCTGGCATTACCTGGCTATACACTTGCTACGCATTTCTCGAGAGAGAACAGAAACGGCGGTGCGTGTATCTTAGTTAGAAACGACCATAAATTTAAAATAGTAACGGATATTTTGGCGCTAAATTGTGTAAATCATGTCGAGTTTTGTGCTATTGAGCTTGTCGAACATAATATAGTAATAATATGCGTGTACAGAATACCGATAAATAGTCCTGAGAGATATGAGTTGTTTTTTACAAAAATGAATCAGATACTCAGCAAATACTGCTCTGCAATAAATAAAAAACACGTAATTTGTGGAGACTTCAATATAAACCTATTGAAAACAAATAAATACACAAAACAATTTAAAGCACTTCTGCCGTCCTATAATCTTAAATTCAAAATAAAAGAAGCCACGCGTTTAAGTAGTGGCACTTGCATAGACAATATTATAGACAATATTAAAGGTAGTAAAGCTGAAATTTTGGACTTGGCATTATCAGATCACACAGCCCAATTGCTTGCAGTCCCTGTTAAGAAACAGTGCACATTACCTTTCTGGTACACTTTTAAACGAGACTTCTCGATAGATAACTTGAGAAAATTCAGAGAAAGCCTTGACAAACTCAGCTTCAACGAGGTATATGAGACTAGGGATGTAGATAAAGCCTTTGGAATTTTTCACGAAAATTTTAAACTCTTTTACGATTTATGCTTCCCACTTAAGAAGATAAAGATAAATGTGACAAATAAACCAAAATGGATCTCAAAGGGCATTAGACTGTGCAGTAAAAGAAAGAGGGAACTCTTATGGAAATTTCGAAAATTCCCTACTTCAGAAAATAAAAGTCTACTAAATAATTATGCGAAGCGACTAAAGCAAGTAATAAGACAAACCAAAAAAGCTCAAAACAACTACACTATTTCCAACTCTGATAATAAATCTAAAGCCACCTGGCAAATAATAAAAAAATCTAAATCAAACTTTCCACGCGAAGAAATAACACATATTAATGTGGACGGACAAACCATATACGACCCATCCGAAATAGCTCACAAATTTAATGACTTTTATATTGACCTAATTAATAATAATTCACAAATTGACATATCTAGTAATAGTAATCACAATGCTCCCAGTAAATATAAGTATAACCACATCTTGCCGTGTAAGGGCAATAATTCAATATTCTTGAAACCAACAACACCCGACGATGTTTGTCTTGTCATTAAAACATTGAAAAACTGCAGTAGTACCGGTTACGATGACATCACAACAAAAGTAGTTAAACACGTTGCATCAATTATCTCTTCTCCTCTTAGCTACATATTTAACTTAGCTATGGAAGATGGCACATTTCCTAGCAAACTAAAAATTTCTTTAATTAAACCAATCTTTAAGAAAGACGATAAGGAAAGTATGAACTTCTACCGACCGATCGCATTAATCCCAATTATTTCTAAGATACTAGAAAAAATTATCTACACAAATATTTACTGCTACTTAGAAAAAATGAACATATTAACTAGAGAGCAATACGGCTTCAGGAAAAACAAAAGTATAAATCAAGCCATTTACACTTTTCTTTTAAACATTCTTCCAATAAAGGTAAAGAAGCAAAAGGTGTCCGCATTATATATGGATTTAACGAAAGCTTTTGACTTTGTAAACCACGCAATCCTTCTAAGCAAACTTCAATCATACGGTATCAGAGGCATTGCGTTATCTCTTATTGAATCGTATTTAACTGGTAGAACTCAAATAACCACAATAAATAGGATATGCCCCACAAGTAGAACCGAAAAAACGTACTCATCAAGTCCCCGCATAGTAAAACATGGAGTACCACAAGGAAGCGTTTTGGGACCATTATTATTTCTCCTCTACATCAACGATCTTCCTAGAATAACTAACCACTCAATGGTTTTATTTGCTGACGACAGCACAATAATATTTACAGATAAAAACATGACCGATTATGAAATTGATATAAATAATACACTTGAGGATACAATTGACTGGCTACAAGCTAATAATTTGACATTGAATATTGATAAAACTAAATTAATGATTTTTTATAATAATGACCAAACACCGTTAAATGTAAAAATATCAGGACACTTAATAAATGATACCGATGAGACCAAATTTCTAGGACTAACTATAGATAAAAAACTCGAGTGGAAAACCCATATCAAAAACATGTGCAACAAATTAAGCAAGTATGCATACGCTCTATTTCATTTAGCCAAAGTTGCAAGCAAACATGCATTATTAACAGCTTATCATGGATACGTCACCTCAACATTAAGATACGGCATTATATTCTGGGGTAATTCTACAGACAGGGAGACTATTTTTAAAGCACAAAAAAGATGCGTACGATCCATTTCCAACTTACGCCAAACAGACAGTTGTGAAAGTTACTTCAAAGATTTAAAAATTCTTACTTTTCCTTGTCTTTACATATACGAAGTAGCAGTGTTTGTTAGGAGCAACCCCCATCTTTTCGAAAAACCGAGAAGCGCACGTAAACAAAACACAATCAAAGCGTTGCCTGGCACAACAGATTTATTTGCCAAAAGCATATTTGGAATGGCATCAAAAATTTTTAACAAATTACCGGAGAGTATACGAAATGTCGACAATTTACACAGTTTTAAACGCAAACTTTTCAATTTCTTACTAGAAAAAAACTATTATAAGGTGACGGCATTCCTAAACGAGTATGCAATGGGTCCGATTAACTGATAGGTAATTATATTGTGAATACTTTTATATTTGTCATGCCTAATTGGTAAAATTATATTGATACTTATACAATAAGAACACCTTTGTCCTACATATAATTTATGACAATAAAATGAATTTGAATTTGAATTTGAATTTGAATTACGATTTATTAATGCTGTCGGTCCTTTTAAAGTTTTTGTAGTACGAGAATATTCTGATTCAAATTTTAGAGGATTAGTTCTCTGATTGTAGGAGAAAAACGCGGAATCCCTGGTTTTGGCCGTCGACACGCCATTGCGTTACAGGCTAAGACCCCTGGACGCTAACCTCCGATAGGAGACGGCACGCAAAGACGAAGATTGTATGGTTATGTGTCAAAACACGTGCCCCGAAAAGTAGGCAACCAAGATTTTTAGATAACTCTCTTCAAAACAGCCGTCGTCCGCTTGCCTCAAAAGTTTTCTTTATCCGCTTTAAATCTGAGATCTGTTCAGCACACATTTGTCCGTCTTTTGTGGCGACGCTTATCGGCCGGGATTAATCACTGGAGAAACCTTCGGTGTGCGACCGCAATTTTTTTCTCCAACATTCGGTCCCTTAGACCAGCGTTTCCCAACTTGGGGGCCGCGATCCTGCCCCAGGCAGTATGAGAACAAAATACACTTACCATCGTTCTGTGGATTTAGTTGTAGTTGCTTACAGCTATCCTTTTTCGGTATCATGGTGGAATGACTTGACAAACGAGGAGATGGCTAACCTTTCAATCGAAAAACACTAACAATGTTGAGAGTAAAATAGACTTTTGATATTACTATTCTTCTTCTTTGCGTACGTTGTCCTATTAGAGGTTGGCGATCAGTTTGGCTAACTCATCAAATTTGCCAAATCATTGTTACGTTTTGCTAGGGGACCGCCCTAGAAACAGGTTGGGAAAGGCTGCCTTAGATAAACATACCGACTTCAATGCTGAAGGTTCATAAAGAGATGTTATTTTTAGACTGCGACAAAGTGATTTGTCGCCAAGTTTGCGAAGTTGTGTAAAGAATGGTTTTTCTGTGTTATTTATTCTCCTTTCCTTTCTAGGTTCTCGAGTGTAACTCCAGGTGGAGGATGGAGCCACAGATAACAAAGATATATCTCTTTATAGCAAGAAAACTTGGATAAGCATTAGGGTGATGGTATGACAAAGGGTTGTTACAAAAAAGAAATGATAAGTTAAAAGGAAGTGGCGAAATTGGTTGCGGAGGCCAAGATCCACTTCGGGTTGCTGAGCCAGCGTTAGTAAGTGAATTAAAAAAGTGGAAAGAATACAAAATTTCACATACTGACACTACTAAAGTATAAGGAAGCGACGTATAAAACACCCAAAATTGGGCATTCGAACCAACTTGCTCTTTGATCGGCTAGTGAGCTTGGCAGGCATGCACTAGAGAAAAGGCATTTTTTCGTTCTTCCCGATCATTCATGCATGCTACGAGGTATAACCATACTGCTTGCCTACCAAACTGTTTCCAATTTGTAACCGATTAGATAAAGCTGACCCGCATCTCTATTTTTGCGATTTCTGACGTAAGTACCGCTTAGCACTTTACAAACTGTTCCCACTCACAACACTCAGCTATTTATATTTGAGTGTATGCCATTTACATGTACTCGTATGCTCAAGCTCGTGTCTATAAAAGTTCTCGAAACTCCCATACCGTAGAGCGTAGCGTGCTCAAACGCGCACACTGGTGGACCCGGCACTAGTTTCATAGGATATAACTAGTGCCTCTAACAATCGCCTAGGGACATCTTTAAACAAGTTCTGTACTGCTATGTAGACGCTACTAACTATGGGGATTGGTGCGCTGCTATATGAGTTGTTAATGTGCTGAATTATTAGAACTTTGTGCTAAGTTTTGGTAGAGGCCAAACAATGAGAAGGAGTAGCCTGGGTAGTTATAGTTTTACTAAAGGCTAGGTGACTCTAAACAAAATTTTTGATCGCTAAAACTATGTATTCTGTTATTAAACACACTCTTTTAATATGGTAACACCTAGAGCTTATATTTTTTCTTGCTACAGAATTTACCAACTCTACAGTGTTAAATACCTACCTAATGCTCCTTAAATTATTTGAAATATGTGGCAGGTACGGTCGGCCACAGTCTAGGTGCCCCATGGCAGCTCTTACCACGCGCGGTATAATGTCGCCAATCGAACAAAAAAGTGGTACCCTAGCGTGTGGCGGATCGCACTTCCCATTTGCCATTTTCTTCATCTGGTAGAAACGACTGAACCTAAGCAACCTTAATTATAGGTACATTTTTTGCTGCATTTTTTAGATGTGAAAGTTTATATGACAGTCAGTTAATGTAATAATCGAAATAAAAGTTTAAAGCGTCACTTTTTAATCCACCCCTTTGTACTGCAACAATGATTTAAAGTTTTTGTTGTGTTACCAAACACGCAAGCTGAGTTCCGTACACAATGACGTATAAGTGGGCGTGGTATATTTTATAGCTCGTCTGTCAAAATGCTCTACAAAAACTTAATGGCCCAACTGCCACAATGCAGAAAATACTCGTTGCGTAATACCCACATTGGGAATCGTATTGCAACGTTTAACTCTACATTCGTAAAAAACTCTCAAGTCCGTACCTACGAGTAGATATTAGACGTGTGAACGTCCGTTTCGATCTATTCAGGAGCTTTTTTTTTTAATCACTTATCTAGAGAAATTCATATCTAAAGACAGAGAAAATTGTAAATGTTTAAAAAAGAGGCTGTTGAAATAATAAGAACTGTACAGAGATAGGACTATTATTTCCACACTCCATGCATGTTCAAAATGACCTCAACAGACGATGCGTTGCAAGAAACATTAATAGAGCTCAATATTTTTACACCATTGAATGATTATGTCCAATAAACGAAACCTTTTATTCCCCAACCATCAAAGCAAGCTCATAATAACCCAACAATGACAATGAAACTCAAAAGTTTGCAAACCTCACGTGGTTGACGTTTTGGAGTTTCATTCTCACAGGATTTGGATGAATAGAAGATGCAAAACAGAATAAGGTAGAAGTTTAACTTTAAATTGAGTCTATTGTTTAGTTTTTGCAGCAGATTTGTTCCAATGGAAGGTTGTAAGGCGTTATTTGATTCAATTAATTCTGATATTTAAAGACTCCTTTTTTTCTGTTATCGTTAATAGTTGCAAGTGGGGGATACTAAAAAGTCTTCATACCTGCCCTGATGCTCCACTGTGCACCTGGCAGGATCTCCTTATGCTCATCCCGTTTCTGGCGAGTTACTGGGAGCGCAAAGTGTGGCGCTTTCGACACTAGAGAAGGAACCAAGCGAGACCTCTATCCCTACCCAATTTGTGACCCAGTGGTTTAATAGACCGGGTATTTGCCATGCCATTGTCACTGCGGGCTCGGTGGGTGTGTGAATGGGGCCCTGAGGTGGGCGCGCCGTAGTCAACTGTCGAATCGGTAGATGTGGGGTGGTTTAGTGTTTAGTGAGGGGCTGAGTATGACCTTATCGATTCACCAACCCACGCTTCAGGTGACAATACTTTTTTATCGAGCAATAGGTAAGCGGATGTGGTCTAGTGGGTAGAACAGTGGACTCTGAAGCGAAAGGTCCTAGGTTGCGGGCATGTATCTATGACTTTGTTTAATTTCAAAGTTACGTACATTTGTGAATTTGTAGTAGCAATACCACTCGCTGACTGTGAAGGAAAACATCGTGAGGAAACCTGAGCATTGGAGGCATTATACCCTTAACGCAAAAATCGCCAATCTCTCTCTGAGAGAAGGCCTTTGCCCAGCTAGTGGGACATGTACAATTGTACAGGCTACATCTTACTTTTAGGTACAGTCTGACCCGCTCAAAACCATTGAGGTAGAGCTCTTTAAATCACGCTATTGAGTACGACAGTTATACCTAATTGGGCTTCAGGAGCTACAAAGCAGGTTCTGCGTAATCTATCCTCCTCTTTTGATCTACAAATATGGGATAGAATATACATTAAACCGCGGTATAGCGGTTCATAATATGCTATGCCAGCTGATAAAGAGAAAATTAAATTTTCGGGTTATGACAAACAATCATAAAGATGACAAAAAATATAGCTACTTCTTGTTACTGGCACCATAAAGCTAGGCTAAATAGAAAATTTTAGAAAATTGTTGTGAGGTTCGACACGATAAGTTAACTTACATCGACAGTAGGTTACTTCTAGGGCATTCCAAATTCCCAACACTACAGGCATTTTTTGCGCAACCCCCGGGAACTGGGATTACCGAACAATATCGTGCGCATACGCAGGTCATACATCATCGCTACAAACGAGGAGCCACACGCTTTTTGCTGATTTAATGGGATCCCACTTTTATTGTTAAAGCTTCGTTCTTTTTATAGTAAAAGTAGAATCGTTTGAAACCAAAATAGAAAACATTCGATACAGTGTCAAGGTGAATCCGTGATGGATGGGGTGGATAAACCGAGCCAAATTACAGACGTCAAAAATACTTCTTGTAATTGTCTAAATATTATATTATGTACACACGACGGCACGTCGAACCTTACACGCTAGCATATACTCGGTTACGTTACGGGCGACTCTACAACAAAAATGTACACTCTGTCGTGCTGTCGTGCTATTGATGAAACAATTGAGCTATAGTAGGTTAGAGTCGTGCAAAGCTAACTTTGCAGTGGAGCATCCGAAATAGTAATTTCCGTACGTTGCTTTTGTATGTTTTCACCATATTTTCAATGTATTCCACAAAAGAAAATTGTAATAGACAATAACTGACGTAACATGTACCACAAAAAAATGGTGAAAACATACAAAAGCAACGTACGGAAATTACTATTTCGGATGCTCCACTGCAAAGTTAGCTTTGCACGACTCTAGTAGCCAAACGTTTAAAAGAACTCTTACTACTCATAAAAAAATACTATCAGCCTTAATATCTGACCAAACCGAAATCAGCTGAAACGTTTTTTTGTCAGTACAAGTTATTTGTTTTGATGAGTAGCAAGGCGGAGGGTCCATGGATGCGGATGGCTAGGGACCGTGAGAGGTGGCGCGAGGGGAAAAAGGCCTATATCCAACAGTGGGCAGAGGTGGGCTGATGACGATGATGATGATGAAGAACCCTCAACTTTCAGCAATAAAAAAAATATTGTTTTTATCCTAAGAGTACAGCCTATAGACACATGGCTGCTTCATTGTTTAGTTAGACTTTTAGAGCGATCTCTTTCAGACAATCTGGGAATGGGAAGTTTTTTTTACAGGATGATACCTAAACAAAAGAGTGTCATCCCTTTACTCCTACAGTACCGATGGTACGGTCGCCCACATTCTAGGATACCCCATGGCAGCTCTTACTGCGCACGGCATAAGGGCGCCAATCGAACAAAAAGGGGTATCCTAGCGTATGGCTGACTGAACCTACGAGTATTAACGAGCCCACTAGCGTTCTTAAAATATTTCACCCTCTTGGAGGTGCGGCTCTTGTAATTTCGTCGCATGCAAGCCTACTTCCCCAGTTTTTGGCAAACATTTCGTAACTTGGCGCAAAAGCCTTAAGCGTAGTTCGAGGCCTCGCAACGAGATGGCGCTGCCGGAATTTCGGCAAGACATTTTGGTCAAAACTTGTTTCGTTTTCTACAACAACAACCTACCACTTATCCATTCGTTCATGTTGATGAATGGTGAATTATTTTTGCCGCTTAGTGTGTCCACAATTTTCAGGTTTCAGGGAAATGTAAATGGGAAATAAAAATGTACTTCTTTAGAGGAGGCTCTATTTTATACCATAGTAGAGCTAGGTATTATTTTTTTTCTACGTAGGATACACCCTCAAAAAACTTAGGACCTCTTACTACACTGTGGGTAAGCAACTTTTTATTTATTCGTGTAAGAATGAACAATTAAATTTAACTTCTAAATCATTAATCATAAAAAATGTCGGCATGACCGACTATAATATCAAGCTTGATAGCGCTCCTCAGTTCTCTATTTCACATTTTAGGGTTCTGTACTGTCTGCCTCCGCTGTCTGTCTGTCCTAACTTTAAAGAGCTGTATCTTTAGAAGTCGAACTCACGCTCCGAGGGTCCGAAAAACCAGTTTTTTTTTGTATGGCGGTACGGAACCCTCAGTGCGCGTGTCCGACTCGCACTTGGTCCGTTTTTTTTTGTACAGTCAACAGCACGTAAACGCTGACACTTTCGTAGCAAAGTGGCCCGAGCTACCGACTGTACTGACATCAGAGCCGAAATTGGACGATACTGTCGTATTCCAAGTATCTGTGTAAAAGTGTAAATGAAAGCACAGTCAGTGACACTTGGATTTTTCGCTTTTGGGATGCGTCATAGTGCGTCGAACGCAAAAAAAGGGTATCCTAGCTTGTTGCTGACCGTTCTAAAGTCACTTTGTAACTAAAATGCAAAAGGCGCGACACAACAGTTTTTGCCCTGTTTTTTTTAAGAGGCGTCTGCACGGGCAGTATTTTTCGGCAATGTGTGGCTGCAATAAATTAGCCGATAATATTGACAGCAATACCTGTTAGCCTATGCAATATTGCTGATTACAGTTATGGCCGGGCCATATAGCCACACACATATTTGGTATGGCCGATGCATTTTCGAAGGTTGTTTATATTGTTGCTTCAGCCACTCTCTATTGTTGTGGTATAGTGCATCCTTTTCCAAGCGATTGAAGTTCGCCGTGAAGTTGCTATAGGTTACACTGTGCCTTGTTGTTGTCAACATGTCATGACATAATCACAATTACACTCAATATAAGCCAGTGTTGCAGACAATATTGCCGAGATATACATTGCCGAACACTAAAAATATTTTATTGTGATTGCCAATATTGCAGCCACTTATTGCCGAAACGGTGGTGGTGGTCTTGTGGGTACAACAGTGGACTCTGAAGCAAGAGGTCCCCGGTTCGATTACCAGTGCGGGCATGTATCTATGACTTTGTTTAATTTCAAAGTTACATACATTTGTGAATTTGTAGTAGCAATACCACTTGCTAACGGTGAAGGAAAAACATCGTGAGGAAACCCGCGGCTTAGTTGACTCCACACGTATTGACTTGTCTTTCCTGTGGGCTAGGCCGTCTAAGCTGTTAAGATGGTATAGGTGCTGGGCAAGCCTACTCCATCTAACACAATGTCCCAGGACTGCCAGGCATTGCAGCGCCGAATGGTCTCTTCACCCATCTAGTGTGAGTGAAGGTGCCACGGGACGCTGTATAAATCATCTCACTACGTAGATGCAAAGCTTTAGTTTTTTAGCTTTTATTGCCGAAAAATATTGCCCGTTTAGAAGCTCCTTAACTAACACAACAACATGGCCGCAGTTACCCGGTAGCGGGGAGATTGCAACTTTTAATTTACGAGGCAAATGTTCACTTTGAGGAACAATATTAAATTGTTCGCCGAGGATTATCGTAAAGTTACCGCGGAGCAAATGGACCGTACTAATGGTGCACAGCGAAAGGTGTAGAGTCGACTGTGTTTGAGCAACTGAAAAAAAGTTTGATAATAACATGATAGTTAAATATTCAAAACCCCGTCAATAAGTTGGATTTATAAAATATTTAAAAGAAACTTTTGTTCGAACCAATCGCGATTCGACCCGATTCGAATACAATAACTTTTGTTCGACTTAATATCTGACCAAAAAGTCACATATTTTGCAGTAGGATGAGTTTTTTGGCCGAAATAGTATACGTGGTCGTGTGCGAATAAAAATATAATACCAACTTACAAGATACAATCACTAATTAATACTCAGGATACTATTAGGCCGGCCACACACAGACGGAATTCCTGACGGAAAAAAAACGAATCGGGATTCCGAACGCAGTGACTGCATACAAAGTCTATTGGACAGCCATACACATACGGTTTTTTTTCGTCCGGATTTTTTCTTACGTCAAGTACGCACTTTGCATTGGTTTCATTTTTCCGAACGGAAAAATTCCGTCTGTATGTGGCCGGTCTTAGTCCACGTCCGAGTGTCTGGGAATGTGTAAACTCAGTAATAAATTAATAATTTTCTCAAAATGAACGTTAATTAATTATTACCTTACTAGCTACAATTTTACTTTATTGTCAATTGCCAGACGTTATTTTTCTTAACTTAGGGTGGCATTAATAGTCGTCAGCTCAAGCTTGAGCTCAAGTAGGTGATCTCAGAAAACCAAAAACACTGACTTGAGACCTTCTCTAATGACAATGTCAAGCTCAAGATAGTGTATATTAATATGCTGAGTTAGCCTGGCTGAAAAATGGAAAGCGTAGTAATCACAGATCACCCCCAAGATTGGGGGTGATCTGTGGTGGTAATAAACCATTAAGACGCCGTTCGTCTCACAACTAGCGCCGCCAATGGAAAAAAAATCATATCTTTTTTTGGATGCGTTTTTAGCAAAAAACGCTCCTGCGATTTCTCAACGCAAGACCTTACTATTTTTAGGACCTAAGGTTTGGATTCCAGGATTGGATTTCCTACGAATGCAATCGATTCTCGCCAAAAGTGGCCACTTTTGGCGAGAATCGATTGCATTCTTAAGTTCTAGGATCTGGAATCCAAACCTTAGGTCCTAAAAATAGTTAAGCCTCGCGTTGAGAAATTGCAGGAGCGTTTTTTGCTAAAAACGCATCCAAAAAAAAGATATGATTTTTTTTCCATTGGCGGCGCTAGTTGTGAGACGTATTTCACCTTAAACGACCGACTCTACTCCTCTCGCAAGCACTATGCCGTGCCGCGCTAGGCTTTAGCCATCGCAAGCTCAACGGCGGCACTACGGAAAACTATCCATTGGGTTTTCTTTGGACGGGATAATCCTTTAAAATTGCCTTTTGATTTATCAACGGTGTAAAGGATACAGTAAAGTACAGCATAAACTTCAGGTACTTATTTGCCTATGTTTAGTTGGGGATTGGCGCTGCCTGCCAAAATATAGGCTTTTGCTTAGTTTGGTAATAGAGGTCGATTTTGTTATTGAATTTGTCTAGTAAATAACATGACTTCTTTAGAGGTCTTTACATTTTTCATGTGTGCAATAAAGTATAAACTAAATATAAAGAAAGTATATTTTTTAGTTATGAAAAACTAACTTCTGGTGTACAATAAAGTGTTCTCTATCTATCTATCTAACTTTCAACCCCGTATACCTTTAGTCTTTAGTGTAGAGCTGCGAGTCAGTGATGCATCTTCTCTTGATCGATTTCATTTCTGAACGACAATCATGTCGAGAAGCATAATCTCATAATATTATATCTAATCCACTCATTCAGTCTGAATATATCTAGTCTACACAGCCCAGTGTAGCCGGAAAATCAAACTTTTGATTGGTGGATTTAAAAAAGCGTTCCGAATTTCCGATTCGCAGTCCCATTTGAGTCTTTTGCACATATTTTATTAGTTGCAGAGCGAGCGCTAGGCTGTGCCCTCAACTTGTCAGCCGGGTGTGTGGAGTGCATTTTGTATATGGAAATGTATGTGATATACATTCAGATATTGCTCGTATGAATCATGAGCGAGTGGCTCTCGTCAGGTTACGTCAGGTAACGTCTTCGATGGTTCAGGTTACCTAGAGTATTCTAGACACCAGATCCGACCGTATTATGTATCCGTATTATGACCGTATTACGAGTATGTGGCCGTATTATACGTATAAAGATAATGACCATATTATGGAAGCCACAAACGAAGAGACCAAAGAGGCAATAGGCAGGCCTAAAAACGTTGGATTGACGGCATCGAAGAAGATGGGAAAATACACCCACTAGCGAAGAGAGAAGTGGGAAGTTGAGGAGGCGAAAACCCACAAAGGGATGTAGTGCCAAAGAAAATAAAGTATAAGTAAGGATTCAGTTATTGAAACCGAATTACGTTTAAATAGCATAAGGAATCTCTCACCTCGATTTGTGAAATCCACGATCAATACAAAAATAATTACCGCATTAACTGTGCGACGATTTTCATCGATACATCAACCTATTTCAGCTTATCTTAACCGTCATTTCACAAAACGTAATCTCTATTTTTGTCGTAATTGGCACACACACAGTTGCAAATTGCTAATTTATGTGCCATTGGAACATGCCCCTATAGTTGGAGAGCTGGTGACCAATCGAGATATTTTTTCGTACAAGGCTGGGAGTTAGTAGGCTGATAGAGTAGACTTCGCTGAGTCTGGGAAAAATATTTTTTTGGTCCGGTCGCGGTTGAAAGTTAGATTTTTTCGACTTTGAAATTTTAAATGTATGGGTTGAGTCATTTATTTTTTGTCTACAAGGCTGGGAGTTTTTAGGCTGCCTTTTTAGTCTCCGCTGATAACGAAATCACTATTTATTACTAGCCAAACGCGGTAAAAATATTGTTTTTTATAACCTAGAAAGTGTGAATTTTTGGGTTATAAAAATCAAACTTTCAACCACGCTCGGCCAAAAAAACTAATATTTTCTTGTTCAACGGAGTCTCAACTACTAACCTAGAAGTTTCTAGCCTTGTACGACAAAGAAATTATACTAAACCCATACATTTAAACTTTCAAAGTCGAAAAAATCTAACTTTCAACCGCGACCGTGCCAAAAAAATATTTTTCCCAGACTCAGCGAAGTCTACTCTATCAGCCTACCAACTCCTAGCCTTGTACGAAAAAATATCTCGATTGGTCACCAGCTCTCTAACTACTAGTTAGACTAGTTAGATTTAGCAATATGAATGCAAGTCACGTACTAACTTGGCTCTCTAACTAACCAAGAGCTCCCTACATATAGAATGACTACCTTAATAATTCAATATGCATATATTACTTTTCAAATCATAATAAGCAGTCTCTTTACGTCTTTTATGTTTTTTTTAGGTGCCTAAAGTACTACTATTAAAAGTCTGTGCCCAAGCTCAAGTATTGATACGAGTATGTTAATATTGCTGAAACAAACCGGATAACAGCCACCCCAAAGTACAGGTTAAAATAACCATCAAATACAAATCAAATCTAAGGTCTCTTCTTCTTTGATTCTCAGTCAATTTACTTTTTCAAATGTTTTATTAACATAGTAGAGCCCGACGGCTTAGTGAATAAATAATCCTTTTAATGTGTAAATTTATGAAAAAAGGTTGACTATACTTTTAGTTGCCTGTGCATAAACTGGAGATTGAATTTGGTACTTACCAGATTATTCATAGCTCTAGCTTTAGTAATTAAACCCGTAAAATAATTAAATAAAAAACTGTAAGAGCGCTTCGCCAACAAACTCTTTCTACAGTTTGGCGTATTTTGTAACGGCTTGTATTTTTTTTTGCTTTAAAATAAAAATTTAAACTATATTATGTTAGCCTGTTGACGTAAAAATAAAACCGTTTTTTTATTACTTATACCTAGCCTAGCGCCCTCTATATTAGTTCCAAATCTTAACTCTACATGGCGCTGTATGCAGCCCACTTCGTTTTTATTTTTCGTCCGAACAAATGCATAGAATGGTGGTACGGAACCCTCGATGCGCGAGTCCCACTCGCATTTGGCCGGTTTTTTTTTACATACAGCTTAAGCATAGAAACTTCAACCTGCAATTAAGTTATAGGTATTTTATTTTAAAATGTCCCTTTCAATGACACATAAACGACTTGTGACCTTGGATGTTAAAAAAAACTGTCTACCTAGCAATATTTATTAGTTTCCTCATCAACGACAAACCCCAACATAAACAAAACAAAAATACCACACTACCAGATTTTTATCGATGGAGCTCAAAATGGTTGATTCAACAAAAAAAAACTATCAATATAGACATAGCTCACAACTAAATATCGTAATGCTAAGGACCTACGCCAATGACCAACTTTTTGTAGATCCTATTGCACCCAGGCTAAATATCGATGTTTATTACCTAATGACAGACAAAGTTAGAAAATGAGCACTGTTCACGGCGACCGATAAAAAAATGTTCCTAGTCAGAGTCAGGTTATAAGTATGTGGAAAATCAGGCGTGGGTATAAAAAGTTCGGTAGATGCCGATTTGATTTCTTCTAGATTACCACAATTACTGGATTTTTTAATCACCATTACATCCTGTCCTGTCGGCTCAGTCGACCTAGGTCCTAGCCCACAGGAAAGACGAGGTTCGTGCCGTGCCAACTAACTCGCGGGTTTCTTCACGATGTTTTCCTTGACCGATTAGCGAGTCCCAACGAAGAACGTCCTATCCTGGCTACCCGAGGTGTGCCCGAGGGCTAACTTCGAGTGGGTTGCCCCAAATTCACGTGGCTCAAAGTTGGTCTCGTTGACTCTCGCTTGACTGAAAAGACATGGATCAATAGCGCAAGTCCTTCCCAATTGAAAAAAAACACTCCTCGAGTTCTACTTATGTTCCTCCTGAGGTATAACAGGATTTAAGCAAGAAAGTCAAGTTAGTCAAGAAGAACATTGTCCTAGGCACTGCAGCGTCCGAGTGGTCGCGTTACCACTGGGGCCTTATCCTGTAACACAATGGCGTATCAATGGCGTCCCAGTTAGAAAGACAAAACCGGGATTTTTTCGTTGTTCTCCAACAACCAGCGAACTAATTCTCTAGGATTAGACTCATAATATTCTTTGCTGTACTACAAAAACATTAAATGGAGCGACACTGGACCAACAGCATTAATAAATCGTAATTAAAACCGTCAACTGAGAGCCCATTTTGGCACCATAGCGTTACAGGCTAAGGATCCTGGACGCATACACCATCGGTCATGGATGATATGGACACGTCACTTAGTAACAAAATCAAGTTCAAAGCCAACCCATTGCGTAGGTCACTCTAGAACAGGTTTATTGGGATACTTAATATCTGACGTCAATGGGACCGCATTCAAGTCTTGACTGATAAGATAATGAATAAAAGTATTAAACTTCGAAACCTCTATTAGTAGAATATATCAAAATGACGTAGACCAATTTCGTCAGACAGAACACCTAATCCTAATAATACATAACCCAGCGTTTTCTTTTTTATTTGCGTTACGTATGACGCAGTGACTTGTTTAAACGCATTAAAAACATAATTTTAACATTACAGTAAGCAGTATTTTAATTTTTATCCCGAAAAATATTATAATTATTGCCTCTGGGTACACCAGGCTAGGTTGTGCTAACTAGGTCATCGTCATAGTTTTTGCCTCTTAACTGCTAGGCGAAGATATTTTGCATGGATTCGTTGTGTTTTTTTTTTGTTGTGACGGTCTATTTTTATTAAATTCGTATGAATTGTTTGTCATTATTATGTAATTTTCCTATCAGTCGTAGAAATAACAGCCCAAACCACAGGCTCTATAAATTAGGTACCTATTACAATATTTACCTACAATATTACAATATTTTAAAAAAACTATCTAGGTTTTCTTGTTCATTGCTCGTCTAATATTTTTATGTGGCCGTGAACCAATCTTTTCAACAGATTATGCACAACTGGGTGCAATCATTTCCTTCCGTGATCTACTCGAAATATTCTTGCATACATAAAAGTAGTATTAATAGAAATAAACAACAAAAACTCGCGGAAACCTCATCAAGCATACTCTTGATAGCTTCACAAAATAGACTAAGATGTTCTTGAATAAGGATGTTTTTCCACAATTTACTTTTGAATCCTAATATCCATAAATAAACAGCAAAAAGTCCATAATAAGTGCCTTAAAAATATCCTGTTCAACTGGTTGTCTCTTCAACTAAACTTGACCTTGGTAATCTTATAAAATCATAGGTCCACCTAGATGCGAGCTATTCTCCGGAAGGAATCTGTGTAATTCGGTTGTAGTTGCTGGGACCTGAGTTTGATCACTATGTGTTTGCGATTTCTTTTGGCAACCGTGGCCATCTTATCTGTGGCCAAGGCGAATCCAGGTACGTTGCTGCATCGTCTCATGGAGTAGGATTACAGGACAGGGCTTGACCCTGTGGGTTCATCTTTCTACACAGCCCATATCAGACCCCGTACTTTACACGCCAACCCTCTCGGTCGGAAGCCAATCTTGTCCATTGTCTTCCTTCATTTGTCACAACGTAGCTGCCTTCATCGACCGTCCATCCTTCCACCTGACCAGAAGCCCTGCCCGTCCTAAGATTAGTGTGTTCACATAAACATTTGCATAATGTGGCATAAGTTCCTTTATTGTTATTGATTCCAGTGTCATTCATAAAGAAATGCAACGTCGGCGACGTGAAATGCGCTAAAGAGGTAACCTCTGCCGCCATCCCGGTGTTTGCTGTTGGCGTCCCAGAACTGGGAGTAGAGCCCTTGGACCCTGTTTATTTCAAGAAACTCGACGCCAGTTCGCCGACTCTGAAGTTGGTGCTAGAAGACGTGACTTTCAAAGGCCTGAAGGACTGCAAGCCGAAGAAAATCGCGTAAGCACCTGCCATAAAAAAATGAATGAGTATAGAATCGCTATAAACCAATTCTAGTGATATCACAATTCAATATTAAATGTTAAACTAGCCTTTGCCCGCAACTTCGTCCGCAGAGATTTTGATAGTAAAGCCTTTAGTTAGACTGACTTACTCACTATGGGCTTAATAAACTAGTGGTTCGCCCCGAACTATGAACTCGCGACCCCATAATAATAATAATAACCCCCGTGTGGTTCCCGGGAGGTACAGAATTGGACCCACCCCTACAGTCTTCGCTCTTGATTTTCCACTCGTTTTTCAAGATTTTCAGATTTTTCTTCTAGCACTTTTAGTTTTTTGCCAAACATTCTTTGAATGTTTTCTGTAACTTGTTCGCCGCTTTTTCTTATTTCAAGTTTTTGTGCCTCTAGATCATTTTGGATTTTTTGTAGTTTATCTAGTATTTCTTCCATTTTAAGTTTTGTATAGGACTCTCTTGTAGTTTTGAAGTAAAGCGACCTCTATTGTTGAGCATAAGGACTTTTTGGTTTATAATTTTGAACACTAGATGGCTCTGATAAAAAAAAATTGTCACGCCCTCTGTTAGGAAGTAGAATAACAATATATATTTTTTTTTTAAATAGATGGCGCTGTTTTGTATTTTCTAATCTGGTGTACTTTGGACCTTAGCAATCAGCAACATTTTTGGTTATTTTTGGATTTATTGGATTAAAATAAGAGTTCTTGTTACGGATTATTTCGCGACCCGTAAAAGTTTATTTTTATTGTTTCCACTGAGTTTTACGTCCGATATCCACAATATTGTTTCCAAACAGAATTTGTATTTATAGTTCACTTTTGTTAGTTTTTATCACTGCTTTCACTGTTTACTGATTAGATTTACGTTTTTATCACTTTTAAAATCACTTTTTAGCACTATTTTAATGTTACTGAGAGGCAGCAGTGGCGCCCTCTCTCATCCCATATAAACTTAACAATCCCATATCTCGGCAACCCCACTACCGATTTTGCTCATGTTCGAACTTAAAAATTCTTTTAATTTCATTTACCTGCCTACCAAATTTCATGACGATCCGACAAAAATTACTCAAGTTATCGTCGAACGAACATTCATACATACAAACATACAAACATACAAACATACATACATACATACATACATACATACATACATCCATACATACATACATACAAACGCCGGATTGTTCCAGTAGACTCGGAGAACTTCGCTCGCTTCGCTCGCTCGTTCAATAATAATATATATAAATTAAAACCTTATTATGTAAGCTATCTATGTTCCAAACGTCACCCAAATCCGTTCAGCCATTTCAGCGTGAAAGAATTTTCGCAAATTTTCGCGTTTATAATATTTTTGAGTAAATTCTTCGTGATTTGATTGATGATAATTTGATGAACGCAAGAATTTTTTTATTGAACCTCTATTAGTTAAGAGTTATTGCTAAAACCGAATTATAACTTAGGTATATCTTTTTACAGGCGGGATGAAAAAACGAATAAGCTATCTATAAGTCTGATCTGCGATATCCAAGGAGAAGGCCAATACGAAATGAAAGGAAGCCTGCTGATCCTCCCGATTGAAGGCAAAGGAAAGGTTCTCATCGTGCTAAGTAAGTACAAAATACAAACTATTACGACAAACAGACAAAAGAACAAACAGTTTTTTACATTTTCGCATTCAGCGTGTGTCACATTCATTGCTTTCCAGATATCTTCATATTATACAAATAATTTTCAGTTAGATAATAATGTTTATTATGTCCACTGCTGGACATATGCCGCTTCATGTTATTTCCATCTCAACGGATCTGTGACTATTGCCGACATCTGTAGTCTCGGCTCTTGTCTACCTATATTTTCTAACACAATATGTCTACAACTAAGCGATGAAGAGACAAAAGTTGAGTCTACGGTTACAATTTGAGGTTATTGTAGTCCACAGTTGGTCTTGAGGTCATCAGACCAACAGATAGCCACTATTATAACCATCTCGCCATCTCGCTGCGTATTGTGATAATTGTGGGACACAATCAGATACCACTTGAGCGTTTTTCCAGTAATATACGAGTACATATAATATAAGCATACATTCAAGTGCAGTCAGCTAATTCACCCTCTATGGGTGGTATTACGGACCGCTCATATATGAAAACTTAGACTCTACCCGCCCAGTCATTAATCCATCTGTGAGAGTTTTAAACATGTTTAAACTGTACTTTGTAATATATTGTGTCTGTGGTTGTTTCTGTCCACTGACTATAGATTGATAAAGTTATGTCAGATTTATGATAATAATCAATTAGATATTTTGCTTCCCAGGAAAAATCCAGATTGGCGCTGAGCTAGAAATGAACGAGATCGCGGGAGATGATGGCAAAAAGCACTGGAACGTCAAGAGCTGGCAACACAGCTACGCACTAAAGGAAAAGGCTACCGTCAACTTCGAGAACTTATTCCCTGGCAACGAGCTTCTTGGTATGTTTTTTGTTATTCATTACTAGCTTTTGCCCGTGACGTTGTCCGAGCAGACTTTGAGACTAAGGCGCCTACTCCTACAAAAGTCAACGCGGACTAAGTAGCGAGAAAAGGAATAGAATATAATATAATATTCTTTATTGTACTAAAAACATATTGGACAAACAAAAGGCTAGTGTTGTGTTATGTTTATGTGTTACTTTGGTGCAAAAGCTATCTTCATTCCATTTGATATCTTGAGCGATATGGAGCAAGCCTTTAGCAGACGTAGGTATAGTATAAGCATCCGAATGGTCAATTTCCCCATCTCATGTGAAAGTGCCAGGAAAGGATTTCTTGAAAATGAATATATGCGGTTTGCAATGTTGAATGCACAATATTGGAAACCTTTTTTTTATTATATCAACCCAACCAATAATAAACATTTTTTAAACGACTTTACTGTTGAAAACGTAGTGTTATTAAGCTATTGCACTGATACCAAGTGATTTGCTGTTGTCCATTGAGGAGTTCCATTCCCCAAAGTTCTTCATCATAATTTCACCATTTTATGGGACTACATGGGAAGCTTTCAAACAAAAAAAGAATTATTAAAATCCGTTCACGTAAAGTTCTGAGGTAACCAACATAAAAAACCTCCCTTTTTGTTTGAAATGTTGAATGCAAAATGTTGGAAATCTTTTTTTGGTGATATCAACCCAACCAAAAAGGCTACTACTCTATCTTTATTTCTCAAATCCCCTTTTCTTCGCAGGACGCGCTGCCCGCGAGCTGGTGGCATCGAACGCCAACGATATTGTCAACGAGGTTGGACCACCGGTCATCAAGGACGTCGCCAAGAAGATCGTTGCTACCATCAACGAGTTCTTCCATAAGGTCCCGGCGGAAGATCTGACTCTGGTATAGATTAAAAGGAGCTACCGTACGTCAAACTAGCGCCACCATATCAAAAAGAAAGCTTAATTAGAGAGCTAGAGCTCACTCTACCAAAGAAGTCCCTCAGCAAAGTGCTTTAGTCTATGGCACTAAGAACCAAAATTCTTCAACCTGCGGGACTTCTTTCTTGGCACGAGCTCTATACGCGCAACTTGGCCGTTTGGTGGCAGGAACTAAAATATGGCCATACTCAAGATTACGTCTGTTTTGGCTTTTATAGGTACAATGTTTTCGAAATATATTTTTCTCCAAAAATCTAAATCGTGGTACTAAGTCGTTTAAAAAATCAAATCTAGGGCCAAATCTAGGTCTAGATAACAATTTATAATAGTCGACTGTTTTCGGCAAAACTACTAGTTTGGAGACACTATGGACTCGACTTGTACATAAGCTTGTTGAAGAATATTGTATGAAAAAGGTACCTAGAGACAAAGGCCGAGGTTACGGATAAGATGGTAGCGCTTAGTGAACCGTGCGCCTTAAAAGATGTTCCTAGTGGTTGTTAGCCTTTTTAACGCAAAAACTTTGATCGTCGTCTTGAATGGACTCGCCTTTATTTTCACCAATACTGCCTTACTTTTTGGGATCGTTCTTTTTGGAAAAGATTTTGTAATATTCTCCAGTTAGTTGTGGATGGCTGCATTGATAACATGACGAAATGTTATCAATATGACGAGATAAAATAATTATTTATCGGCGCGGCAGGGGCTAAAGCAAATTTCGCATTAGAACAAAACATATTGTGAGATCGCTACGAGATCCCTTAAAGTTAGGGTTAAATATTGAGTTAGGTATATTGAGTCAATGAAAAGTCAGCTTATGCGATAAGATGGAATGTGATTTAATTTATGGAATCGTAAGTTATAGTATTGAATTGGGTAAAGAGGGAGTGAAAACCCTTGATTTACATCTAACATCTAACGGCAACAAATTGGCATGTTTACCTACATATTAAAATAAGGATACTGTTACGGAGTTGGAAGTCATGGATATATTAAGTTTAAAAAAATAATAAATTCTTAATAACATCCGTAATATATTATTTATGTTTTTAACCTATTTTTCTATTAATAAACATGGTTTGACTCAATGATTATGTTGCAGTTTAATTTGGTTTGTATGTTACCAAGTATGTCTCTGAAATAACTATCCGATTGAACTCGGAAGTCCAAGCTCAAGGTTTTATATTTATACAACGTGTTACAAAACATCCAAAAATATTTAGGTTGAGATCCCTATCACCGGGTGCTATTACCCTGTAAAAAGAGTTAGCATCTTTTGTAACACCTTGTATAGCGTGGCACCACCACCCACACTACAGGGTGCGATTGAATTCATTAGCGAAAGCATATGCAATAAGAACAACCTTTACATAGGGGGAAAAATAGTATATCATAAATATAAGGTAACGTATATAAAATTAAATATGGGCAATGTAGAGTCGATGCAATCAATGAAGAGTGGTACAGTCAATGTAGAGTTCATTAGTAAATGAAGAGTACACTGACTCTACGACTCTACATTTTTATTTATATATTTATTGCATATTTACACTGCCCTTACAGTTCACCCGATGAGACAGCTTATATGTACCTACATGTTAGGGGAGCACAACGTCAAGATAAAAGTTTTATCATTTTTTTATGTACCTTCTTGCGTATCTCACTGCTGGGCAAAGAAACCCACTTTTGTTCCCTACTATTCCCTATGAAATCTGAAAAAATTATAAGCGTGGCAGAACTGCCAACCTGATAAAAAGGTCAGAAAGCTGTTTACTAATCACATAAGCCAGATTATCATCTCCTCCTCCCCTCACCCCCTAAATAACGGAATCTTCTAGAAACGCTATTCATATTTAGCTCTAGTTGGACCAGTTTTGTCAAAAACAACTTGGCAATAAGATACACGCAACGAGCAGAAGGATACATGGATACATACCCAAGTAACATTTCATTTGGGCCTAGGTTGTAAAAATTGCCTTTAGGTTTTAGAAGGGTTGTACAAAGGTTAATGATTTGCTAGTTGGTTAAATTTAGTATTTGAGAATGATTACTAAGTCCTAAAACTAATAGTTTATTGTTAAAACCTTGAAGTTGCTGACAAGAGTTAACGTTAACGTTATTATGACTTGTGTTTCAAGAGCTTACAGCCTCAGGATCTTATAGTTGTCATAAGCTACTGATAAGGTTCTGGAAAGGCTGTCATTTAACTTATGTGTGATCTAAAGGTTAAATTTTTAACCTTGATATTACCATAAGGTTTTGAAAAGTTGAAATTGCTTATAAGTAGTTTCTAAAACCTACCTACAACTTTGAGGTTAGATCAGAGTTGTCTAGGCAAACAAATTAGGACTGTGTGGTGAAAAACAAAACCAATAAGCTGTTGTTTTGCGCTGAAGGCATGATTCAATTCCTACAGGAATATTTTAAAGCTTGAGAGGCATCCTCAAAACCCGACAGTTGTCTCCGCGACTTCAAAGAATAGGTTTACATTGTAAGCATTACGCGTCTTGAAAAATGAACCGACACAGGGTGATACAAAAAAAGGAGTGGAAATTTTAAGCGTAAAGTGCGTAAAAATGTTATGAATGATTAATACAACGGTAAGTTTTATTATTTTTATTATTTACTAGTTGTAAACTTCTGTTCTCTGTAAACTTCGTATCAGTTCGATTTCGCTATTTATTTTTTTGTAATTTTCAGCTGTTCCTTTAAATCGATGAAGCCATTTTTTTTCATTTAGTGACACTAATGGAAAGCTGGGTATTCAAGATAATAAGTACACATTAAATTAATATGTATTTTTTTTAATGAAATAGATGTTTTGGTGAAGGTTTTTTTGGAAAGTATTAAAACATTTTTCACACTAAAAAAAATACAAATACCAATTTTTACAGAATGTATGTGTAATAATGGAGGATACGACAACAAAATAATAATAATGAAAAATAAGGGAGGACCATATACCACAAACATGTTTTTATACTTTTAGAATACCACCCTTAGGCCCGGTTTCTGAATTGAGAATTTTACTAACCAAATGCTTAGGTATCGTTCTGTCACTGCAGATGTCACACAAGAGAATGTGACAGAACGATACTTAAGCATTTGGTTAGTGAAATTCTCAATTCAGAAACCGGGCCTTAGGGTGGTATTCATGAACGATACTTAAACTGAGATCCAAATTGAACTCAGTTTAAACTTAGTTTAAAGTGAGCTCAATTTTGAACTTACTTTAAACTGAGTTCAAAATTCTAGGGTCGGCAGACTTAACCACATAAGTCCTATACAATTTCTATAGGACTTATGTGGTTATGTCCGCCGACCCTAGAATTGATCTATGTTTAAACTTAGTTTAGTGAGATCAATTTTGAACTTACTTTAAACTGAGTTCTAAATTGATATTATTATTATTCGAATCGAATCGAATCCAACGGAATCTAATCGAATCGAATCGAATCGAATGTAATCGAATCGAATCGAATCGAATGTAATCGAATCGAATCGAATCGAAACGGATAGAATCGAATCGAATCAGATATTGCTAGATTCATACTGATTCAAGTATCAAAATTTTAACTGCTCATATCTCCGAAACGGCTAATGCTAGACCCATGTTTATGGTACTCTAAAAAAAGGACTTGACGGGCTTTATTTGATGAAAGCAACAAAAATAATAAAAAGTTATTAAAAATTTATAAAAAATAAGTATCAAAACTTTAACTGCCTATAACTCCTAAACGGCTAATGCTAGACCCATGTTTATGGTACTCTGAAAAAAGGGCATGACGAGCTCTACCTGATAAAAGAAAAAAATAAAAATAAAAAAGAAGTATCAAAACTTTAACTACCCATATCTCCTAAACGGCTAATGCTAGACCCACTTTTATGGTACTCAAAAAAAGGGTTCGACGAGCTCTACCTGATGAAAGCAACAAAAATAATAAAATGTTATTAACTAGTGGTTCGCCCCGAACTTTGAACTCGCGACCCCATATCTCAGCAACCCCTCGACCGATTTGGCTCATGTTTGAACTTAACCCAGATGTTACTGAAACATGATTTTGTGTCCAAACTTGATGAATTTTTTGCATTAGGCTTATTGTCGATTGAATAACAAAGGAAAAATCACAAAAAAAAATATTTCTTTCGTGGAAACTCGGGAAAACGGTGTCGTTTATAAACTACGGTAGCAAAATGTACTACTACCAGAGTTTGTATTGAAATTAAAATAAACTGTATATTTATTTAAAAAAATAAAGAAAATTTGTAAAAATAATAATAACATGGGGATAACCTGTTATGGTGGATACCCAGGGTAACATATTATCGAAAATATTTGTGCCGGATGCAGTATTATCGACCACGAATCGCCAATTGGTCGGATTATTGATAGTACTGTTTATCAGATGGGTCGTTTGAATCGCAAACCTCCTGAACAAGGTTCTGAGGCATATGATGTAACTACCCTGAATGCAAAATTTTCAAACTGCAGTGGGCAGGGCACGCGTGGTCGTAGATTTATGGGACACTCACTTACAGGTGAGATAAAAAAGGGTCGTGCCACCACCACAGTATTAGAAATTTGGACTTCACGCTTGTGGGGTGACAGTTCTACTCATTCGGCTACTACCAGTCCAGCTCCAACTACACTCTGAATGTTTCATCCATTCGATAAAGTGTTCCGTCGTCAATGATGCGACCAATCGGTGATTCGATGTCGACAAAATACAACATTCGGCTAAAATATTTTCGATCATACTGTGAGAACCCATGTTCACCCTCAATTCTTCGCTAGCTTCTTGCTGGTTTATAAAGTAGAAATTTTTTCTCCTCACTATTTGAAGAATCATAGTGAATTTCAGCTTGAGCTCCTCGTTGCAACTGGGTAACTTATGGAGCAACATGATTTTTATCACCAGAATCTTCATCATAGACGAATCTGTGATATCCGCATTGGAGTTTTCTGGTGGATGACTGTGTCTGGTAAAAGACCTTCGTCTTTCTCCAACTCCTCCATAATTTCATGCAGCTTCAGACATCAATGCTGTAGCCATAAATCGATACAAATGAGTTATAACTATGCAATGGACAAAGTAGTACATTTTCCTACTGGCGTTTATAAACAACATGAACTTTATTTGATAATAACTCTATTACAAAAGTCGCCAACCAATTATTGTTTATAGTTTTTGATGGATAACTGTAATATAAATGATATTTCAATCAATGATTTGAATAAATTATAGAACTTAATATAAATACCTACATTGAAGAATTCTTTGTAAAAATCCCCTCAATAAACTTGTAAACAAATACTAAACGTAATTATCCAAACTGATATTTAATACAGGATGAGACTGACAAAGGACTCAGCAATTAATTAGCATAAATAAAAAAAATCTTAACAGCCCACATTTCCATACAGATATTTATTTTCTTTGCGTTGTTTTAAAACGACGGTAGCATCAAGTGGGTTAAAAATTCTCTTTACCTTATTTACCTGCCCACCTGACGATCCGACTAAATTTACTCAAGTTATCGTCGAACGAACATTCATACATACATACATACATCGATTGAATTGGATTTGATTTGATATTGATTTAATTCGATTCTATGCGACTCGAATCGAATCAATTTAAATTAAATTACTAATTTGGGTCTAGCATTGGCCGTTTAGGAGATACTAGTGGTTCGCCCCGAACTTTGAACTCGCGACCCTCTATCTCAGTAACCCCTCGACCGATTTGCCTCATTTACCCGCCTACCAAATTTCATGACGATCCGACTACATTTACTCAAGTTATCGTCGAACGAACATTCATACATACATACATACAAACGCCGGATTGTTCCAGTAGACTCGGAGAACTTCGCTCGCTCGTTCAAATATGGGCAGTTAAAGTTTTGATACTTCTTTTTTATTGAACGAGCGAGCGAAGCGAGCGAAGTTCTCCGAGTCTACTGGAACAATCCGGCGTTTGCATGTTTGTATGTATGTATGTATGTTCGTTCGACGATAACTTGAGTAAATTCGGTCGGATCATTATGAAATTTGGTAGGCGGGTAAATGAAATTAAAAGAATTTTTAAGTTCGAACATGAGCCAAATCGGTCGAGGGGATGCCGAGGGTTGTTAAGTTTATATGGGGTCGCGAGTTCACAGTTCGGGGCGAACTACTAGTTATTTTTGTTTCTTTCATCAGGTAGAGCTCGTCGAGCCCCTTTTTTAGAGTACTATGAACATTAGGGTGGGCCGATAAAGTATGGCGAAAAAAAAAAATCGAATTTACTAACACAAGAGGTGTCAAAAGTTGCAGATTAATGAGTAGATTCTAAAGGTATAATCAGGTTTTTAAAATTAAACTGTCTTGAGCCCTCTACCAGCTGTCAAAAAATCAAGTTTTTTTGAAATTTCAGTAAATAACTAGACAGCTGTTACTATTAATTCTTTTAATTATATATTACTTTTATAGTGTAGGAATAATTATAAAACAATAAAAAAAGTAATCATGCAAAGTTTTATTCAAATTATAAATGCAAGATACAATAATATCAACAAAAAAAATATGTTTTCTTAGGAATTTTCAACAGATTTTTGTGGTCAAACTGGGGCATTTCGCCGCGAGATTTTAATGTATTTTGTATCAGCCCGTCCCTCGCCAATTCTCCTATGACCCTCTGGGCAGCCTCTGTCACCAACTTCACACACCTCTCTACACTTTGTGTATGGCAAAGGAAGTCAAGTCATGTGGTGGCAGTCCGTTTGTTTTAGCCATTTCTTTCAAATTCGTCAATGGGGTATTTCGAGAGAATTGGCGGCGGTGTGATGTTAATATCTTGCCAATTTAGCAGATTTGTATAATCTGCAGCAAAAAAAATAATTGTGGCCTCTTTGGGGGCTTAAAAAATCGGATTTTACTGCTCTAGACGCCGTTAACCTGGCGTTTTCAATTCGTTCTACAGCGAGCTGTCTCACATGTTCTCTCTCGCCATAGAGCATGGCTATAAGCAAATTTTTGGGATGGCTGTAGTACCTATGCGTTCCTTTCTATCACAGGGTCAGTTAATGGCTTTCACATTTTCCGGCAAATCCATTGAAAATTTAATCAATTTATAAATGTGATGGGCTTCGTCCTTTAATAGTGGTTGCGCCATTATGTAGAGCCAAACTGGTGCATAAACTTTCATAATGTTCTCCACGATGCTCTGAAGGGTTGCATGTGCTTATGTATAGTCTCAAAATGCGATTCGAAAAGGTAAGCCACCTCGAATGAGCAATTTTTCAAGGCTGCCGATTAGCCAACTCTGGTGAGCAAATGCCAGAAGTAACCGCCTGGCAAATCTCATACAGGTGTTTTTGTTCGGTACTAAGGTCTTTAATAGCATCATCTTCAATCTGTGGCACTTTTCCAGCTACTGGCATGTTATTCACTACAAGATACAAACTGCTAGTTTCATATAGCGAATTTGCGACGGAAATCGTGTCAAAACTCATATTGTTTGATTCTGCAGTAACGTCAGAACTACTATATATAGGGTAATTACACTAATATAAGGCATAATATAGTGGGTAGTGCAATAAAACAGTAAACTTATCGTTGGAAAGTACATAGAACAAATTACACAAATTGACTGAAAAATAACAATTTAATAAATATTAAATCGCTAGTAGAGGGCTAAAAGTAGTATGCTGGATTTTTATTGTTATTTTTCCTGTAATCTACATACCCTAATGCAAGTTTTAAGTGGTCTTGTCATACCAAATTCCAAAAAAAGTAAAATCGGCCCACCCTAATGAACATGGGTCTAGCGTTAGCCGTTTAGGAGATATGGGCAGTTAAAGTTTTGATACATCTTTTTATTATTTTTGTTGCGTTCATCAGGTAGAGCTCGTTGAACCCTTTTTTTGAGTACCATAAACATGGGTCTAGCATTAGCCGTTTAGGAGATATAGGCAGTTAAAGTTTTGATACTTGAATCAGTACACACGACAGCACGTCGACCCTTACACGCTAGCACTTTGCTCGGTTACGTTACGGGCGATTTTACAACAACTGACGTGTTGTCGTGTGTATTATGAATCTAGCAATAGCCGATTCGATTCGATTCGATTCGATTCGTTTCGTTTCGATTCGATTCGATTCGATTCGATTCGATTCGATTCGATTCGACTCGTTTTGTTTCGTTTCGTTTCGATTCGATTCGATTCGATTCGATTCGATTTGATTCGATTCGATTCGAATAATAATAATATCAATTTTGAACTCAGTAATACCAGTTGGTTAAAGTAACTTCAAAATTGATCTCACTAAACTAAATATAAACAGAGATCAATTTAGAACTCAGTTTAAAGTTAGTTCAAAATTGATCTCACTTTATACTAAGTTTAAACAGAGTTCAATTTTGATTTCAGTTCATGACCACCCTTAGAGCAGCCTGTAGCTGTTTGTTGAACGAAGGTCAAACGCATGTCCCCCTACAACCAAAACTTAAAAGCAACAAATTTAGCTCAGTGGTGGTTTTCGCAACTGGTAAGTCTTGGACAACTCCTGGTAATAACCTTGAAGCGTTGAAAACAGCCTTGTCGTTTGAGGTAGCTCCGCGAGATTACCTTCAGCTCTTATTTTGGAAAATCTTAAGAGCTCTTAGATGTTACAGTTCTGAAAAGGAAAAACATAATACTTTCAAGTAATTTCCTAACGTCAGCCATATTTAATATTAAAAAATGAAAAAAAAAACGAAACAAAACCAATATTTTAATTAAATAAAGCGTAATCAAATACCATGTGCTACACGATTTATAATATATATTTTTCATATGAATAGTAGTTTGATTTCTGATGTGACTTACCACCGATCACCAATTTATTTTATTTTATTTTATTAAAAAATATCCGAAATGTTTAACTTATGAAAGGCCCGTCTTGTATACAGCACTATTATCGTAAAGTTTCACGATGAAGTGCCAATCGCACTATATTTTGATTATTTCCTGACTTTACCAAGCTACTTATTATTTTTATAAACACTTTGCTTATCTAGCCATTTTGAAAGATGGCTGAACGAAAAAGGAATGACGCCATTGTAAATAAGTATTTGAATCTGTGTAAAAAATCTTAAACAGAAGCTATTTAAAACTTGTAAGTCCTGGAAAGGTATTTATTCATATCCATCAAAAAGGTTCTAAGTTGTCATAGAGTTACATCCAAGACTAATTTAGAACTTATAAGTTGTCTTGCAAGGTTATAATAACGTTAAATTAAGGTTGTGAAGGTTATATTTAGGTTCTATGCAAGTATTGGAAAGGTTCTGGATTTGAGCTATAGGTTGTGCTGTAGCTCTCAGAAAGGTTCTAAAACCGGGGCCCTTTTGGCACTCAGAAGGTAATTACAAGGTTAATATAACTTTATTGAGAGTTATAAGACTTACGAGCAGATTTCCATACAAAGGTTCTAGAACCTGTTCAAAACCTTTCTACAACCTAAAATGTTACTTGGGTAGTTACTTGTTTTTTTTTTTTAGGATTACCATAGATTTTTTGCTTTTGCCTGCGCCATGATGAATCAATAATTCTTATTACCCGACTACGCGAAGCAAAAAGGAGGGTTATGATTTTAGCAGCATGTATTTATGTATGTTTGTGTGTTCATTCTATTCCCTCGCAGACAGAGTCTAAACTACTCGGCCGATATCAACAAAAAATTGTTATTTTTCCCCTTCTTCGTTCTATTCTCGGTGATCGTCCAAAATTATTACTAAAAAGCTCAAAATAAAAAGTAGAAGTTGATAACACCACTTCGCATTTGATAAAACGATGGCCTCTGAATACGAATAATTACCTATGAGTTTATTTTAAGGATAAGCAGGTCTTGTTTCAAGCCTTGTGGTAGTCGAGTTTTAGGGTGGTATTAATAGTCGTCTGAGATCATCTACTTGACCCGATCTCAAGTAGGTGAACTCAGAAAAGTCAAGTGCTAATGTCAAGCCTTGGCTAATGTCAAACTTGAGTAGCTGTCAGCATATTATAAGACACTATCTTGACATTGGCCAAGGCTTGACTTTTCTGAGATCACCTTCTTGAGTTTGATCTTGAGTTGACGACTCTTTTAGTTTTAAAATTCTATTTTGATTGCTAATAAATCAATAACCTTCCTGCTTTTGGAAGTTAAAGGGTCGTAAACTTTTGTTTCCTTACAAAAAGCGATCTCCAATGACATTGACATTGAATGAGAGCATTGCACTTATTGTGTGATTGATCAAGATCTCTTTTCGTTTTCATTGAAACATTCACTATGTAACAGCAAACCGCGTGGTGCCATGGTTTTATGACCCCAACCAAATTGAAGGTCAGAGTCAAGACTCAGGTAAATAATTTATTCATGGAGATTCAAATAAACGCTTTTTTGCGCTTTTCTTCACATTAGAACTATTTCTTAATTGTTTTTGTGAAGTTTTATCTAGCAAAATATAAAAAGTACAGTTCAGAACACGCTTAATTTTGTAGATGTGCACCTAAGTCGCTTCAGCCAGTCGGACAGGTTTTTAGGTGGATATTTATACACCGTGCTATTTTAGTGGTTTTAAAGCCGAAGAAGTAAATTACCAAATTACAAAAATAAATTCCAAAACGCGCGAAGAAAAAAATCACTTCTCCATACAAAAATTGTGTCGATTGGCGATAGACATTAAATTTGTATCGGTAAGTGTTTTTTTTTTCGCTCATTTTGGAGAAAATTTAATGTAATTTGGCTCAGAATCACCAGTGCTACAAAATATCTTCGGCTTTAAAACCACTAAAATAGCACGGTGTATAAATTTTTAATTGACCGTTACGGTCATATAAATTGGTTGTTCTGTGTTCAGTAGGAGTATTCATCGATTCGACTCCGTAGGTTTTGGCTGAGTTTTATTTAATTATTTATTTATTTTCTGTTACCATGCAGTTTAGTATCGTAGCGGTCCTCGCTTTGGCCGCAGCTACTTCGGGGGCAGGTAAATTTATTAAAACGCTTCTTTTTCAGCATGTTAAAAGCAAAATGCAATCCATGAAGCGAATACAATTTTAATTATACATCATTTATTTTACTTTTACAAAATTTAGATTCTTACTACATATTGTTTTCTTCTTAAGTTGTGCATCTTGCTTTTTGTATGAAATACTTATACCAAAAATCCTCCTGACTTCTTCTCTAACCCATAACCACTCATGCTAAGTGTAGGTTACACTTAGTATCGGGCATTTTACATTCCATGTTGCCAAAACCAGTTTATCAATTTTGCCTAATTAATCTATAGGTAATAGAGACTGTGTATTCTAGACTTAATATAAAACTTAATTATTTCAGTGCTCAAAATAACCAAATGCAAACCTGAAGACTCGAAATGCATAAAGGAGCAGGCCGTAGCAGCCATCCCCATTTTAGCCGGAGGTATACCAGAGTTCGGTATTGAGCCATTGGACCCAGTTTTCTTCAAGACACTTGACGCTAGCACGCCAACCCTTAAGTTGGTAATTCGTGACGCCACCTTGACTGGACTGAAGAATTGCAAGCCTAAGAAAATCCAGTAAGTACCTTTTTCTTCTTGGCATGCCTCTCCACTAATGGATGTTGGCCGTGTTGGCTTGCCTAGTACTTACTAGAGGAGTAAACTGTTGTGAATAAATAAAGGCATTTTTGCCTATTTCAACTTTACACATCGATAGATAATAAAAAAATACATTAAACCAGTATACATAAGTGTAATTGTCACGAATCCTCCAAAGTTTCAAATTGTCATAAAATATACAAACTATAAAGTTATCCAGCTAGATCCAGTTATTCTAAACTTAAAATACGTACGTAGGTAATTGGTAAGACCCTCAAACTATCGTCATTCTGGGATAGGATATAAGGACACAACATCTCAGAGAATAAGGTAGATGTTGTGATCAAACCATAGCTCTAGCCATAGGTAAAGTAGCATCTTTCTTGCACATCATCTGACTTTATTTATCCAGCTAGATCCAGTTAATCTAAACTTAAAATACGTACACACGACATCACGTCGACCCTTACACGCTACAACTCTACTCGGTTACGTTACAGGTGACTTTACAACAAAAGTGTACAGTCTGACGTGCTGTCGTGTGTACGTAATTGGTAAGAAGCTCAAACTATCGTCATTCTGGGATAGGATATGAAGACACAACATCTCAGAGGATTAGGGATATGATGTGATTATAGGTAAAGTAGTATCTTTCTTGCACATAATATTATTGTCTGCTTCATTTGGCAATAAAAAAAAAATCAATATTTAAACGTCTTCGGTACTTACTACTTACCTATATTTGTATTGTACTATTGTACTACTGTTACAATAACCTTCCTGCTATATACTGTTACACATAATGTAAGGGAACTTACAACATATTATGTAAATGCGGTTGTCAGGAAAGACTTCAATGCAATTTCCGAATGCTCGAGCGAAATGTTGTAATATTCAATCAAAGCCGGTATATAAATAAATAGGCCCGTTTTAATACAATGCCGTGATATTGAGTAACAAAATTAAATATGGGAGCTCATTGTATATGACTAGGATGTTTTTGTATTATTTATAGAACAATATCTTTTCCGTTTATCGCTCCTCCTAGCAGCAATTGATCAAGTAAAACTAGTTGGTTTGCAAATAAACTCTTTTAAAATAGCCTGCCTAAAACCAGTTCATGATATGATTGAATAATACATTCCTCTTAGCTAACAAAGCAATCAAAAACCAAAATGCGACATTGAAATTATTTTTAAGTGCGTAATATTTTCCCAAGAAAGAAACTACGCCTTTGAAACCAATGCTTTCAAAGAAAACCCCTAACAATTGAAATCTGTTTTTTTTTTTTCTTTCATATTGTAGTGGACGCAAAAATCAATGTCAAGTCGGTACTTGCCGCCAAGGAGGCTAAAGTTATTCTTCAAATAAATCTATGCAAATGTTAGTTAAGAAGCTCTAGATTTTGATAAAAACGGGTAAAGCCAAAGTCTAGCTATGATCAGGCGAAAGAATAAATTTTAAATTTTACAAATAAACAGTTTTTTACGACATAGGTAGGTGTCGGTCGGTCAGTAACATTTAAAAACTGTACAGTCAGCGACACATTAAGATGCTCTAACTAAGGCCTTTGCATCTACGTAATGAGATGATTTATACAGCGCCCAGTGGCACCTTCACTCACACTAGATGGGTGAAGAGACCACTGGGC
The DNA here is from genome assembly GCA_949319315.1 of Zelleria hepariella. Classification (NCBI taxonomy): domain Eukaryota; kingdom Metazoa; phylum Arthropoda; class Insecta; order Lepidoptera; family Yponomeutidae; genus Zelleria; species Zelleria hepariella. The sequence continues at coordinate 11,264,022 of OX439392.1, read as the reverse complement.
GCTGCTGTAGTGAATGAAAACATCGTGAGGAAACCTTAGTTTGCTCCACACGTATTGACTTGTCTTTCCTGCGTGCTAGGCCGACTAAGCTGTCAAGATAGTATAGCTGCTGGACCAGCTAACTCCATCTAACTAAAAGTTTCAGGATGCTCTATGGTGCGCTTATCGCGCGGGGTTTAAGTGAAAAAAGGGATATCCTAGCCTGTCGCTGATTGTACTTGACCCCAACATATGAACCCCAGAAGCATAATTATAATAATGTATTACAGTATTAAACCCAAATATATCGGAAGGTTTTAACCTTGAAAGAAGCCTCAAATAGTCTCAATGTTAAGAAAAAGGTGGTTTTTGTTTGTGGAATTGTTGTTTACCGCCAACTTGTGTGAAGATTGTTTCTGGTAGGTATAGTTTTTTGACCTTTGATTTCTATAAAAAAAAGTGGCAACAATATTAAATGTCCTACAAACCAGTTAGCACATTTATTGATTATATGTTAATTTTAACAGTACTCACTGAGCATCAAAAAAATCGCACCTTTTGATAAATACTTCAAACATCTTCAGCTCCTGTATTATCTAAAATATCCAACGTAAAAGTAACGGTTTTTAAACGTCAAAATAAAGATTGTTCATCTCAATAAGGGCTATTTTCGAGTGTTTTGACGCTCGGAGGTTGAGTGGAATTTTTAGATAATAGAGGCGCTGTTCCTATTTAGATAATTAGGTAGATATTAAAGGAACGGATAATTAACGACTTTAATATCTTGTTATAATTCATTTCATAAATACAACAAGTACAGTGCGACATAAAAGAGTTGAAATTAAATGGCAACAATTTGTTAGACAATAGAAAAATTGTTGCCATTTAATTTCTACTCTTTTATGTCGCACTGTACGTGATGTTTAAAAAAGTATTAAACTAAGGCCTTTGCATCTACGTAATGAGATGATTTATACAGCGTCCAGTGGCACCTTCACTCACACTAGATAGGTGAAGAGACCACTCGGCGCTGCAGTGCCTGGGACATTGTTTTAGATGGAGTAAGCTTGCCCAGCACCTATACCATCCTGACAGCTTAGTCGACCAAGCCCACAGGAAAGACAGGTCAAATACGTGTGGAGCCAACTGAGCCGCGGGTTTCCTCACGATGTTTTCCTTCACCGTTAGAGGTACCCGGTTCGATTCCCAGTGCGGGCATGTATCTATGACTTTGTTTAATTTCAAAGTTACGTACATTTGTGTATTTGTAGTAGCAAAAAAGTATTAATGATATCATGAAACCTCCATGAAAGATTGCATGGAAGCAGAGCTATTCATTATCAGGGCAAGGGGAGGTAACACTAGGTTTAAGAGTCATTAAAAGCTTAAGAGTCATTAAAAGCATTTTGTGATTTTCTCTGTTAAATTCCTAAGCGTATTTAAAAAACTTAATATTTCTCGAAAATCTACTTTTTCTTTTGTTTCTGCCCTGGTAAAGAAAATCACAAATTCATATTCAGTATTTCTATTGTCTTTTTCCTTAAGATTCAATTGAAAACTCCCTCTTAATTGGTCAATTAACCCGTTGAGGTTTCATTGAAGGAATTAAAGTTTATGATTCAAAAGGTGGGTCTTTCGGCGGTCTTTTAACACCCTGTATATCTGATTTGTTTGACCGTTTTCCCAAACTCTTTATTATTTTTCGTTGCTTTTCTGCCACAATAATGCTTTTGTTTATTTATTTTTTCTTCTCTTTTCAGACGTGACGTCGCCAAGTCTAAATTGTACGTCAGGCTGATTTGTGATGTCGAGGCCAACGGTCTCTACGAGATGAAGGGGCGCCTGCTCATCCTGCCCATCGAAGGCAACGACAAAGTCTCCATTCAGCTCCGTAAGTACTCCAATCGTCAAAATATGTCATAGAAACCAAAAAATATTTTACTTACAGCTGCTGGGAGCACATAATGCCACCAGTTTTATCCCACTATCGCCTATCGCCATCTTGCTGTATTTCACCGCGGGAAGCGAGATGCCACTACCCATAAATAATGGGATAAAACGTTTATCTTGAAGTTGTGCATCCGTACCTGGTATTTGATATTGGGATAGATTTAATCTCCATAAATGCATTGCAAATTGCATACATGTTTCAAAGTTTGTAGGTGGAAACACGAATTGCTTATGAAAGTTTTGTCGCAATATTCAAGGTGTTACAAAAGATCCTAACTCTTTTTGCAGTGTAATGGCTCCCGGTGATAGAGATCACAACCTAATTTTTTTTTTTTGCTCTATGACGCTCCGTTGATTTTTTTATTAATAAAATGTGAACGCTGTGGTGGGAGAGAAGTATTTTTTTAATATTGTTTTCATTGACTTTCACAAGTTATCTGTAATATTCTTTCTTTTGTGCAATAAAGAGTTCTCTATCTATCTATCATTGTTTTAACAACTCAATGATAATATTTTTATTTGAGGTAATACCAAACACAAAAAAGTTACCAGTAGGTTACACCCTGTAATAAGGGTTTAAATCTGGCCTAGCTCTTTCCCTAGCAAGGGTTAGTGCTTTAGAAAAAACAAAAAGTGATCTTGATCCTAAGTTTTCCTTTTATTTCCCCAGGCAAAGTACTGATCAACGCCGACCTCGACCTGGTCACCATCCCCGGTGAGGATGGCAAGCAGCATTGGGACATCAAGGACTGGAAGTACTCCTACGAACTAAAGGAAAAGTCCAAGATTGTCTTTGAAAACCTGTTCCCGGGCAATGAGATTCTTGGTACGTCCACTTTCAGCACTTTCAGCAACTTTTAAACTTAAACTTTCGTGAGCATTTCTACTAAATCACGGTTTTACTCACTAGTATTTTGTCGGTGTAGCCGACTAGTTTTGGTTCTCATTCGGAGACCTTAATCATGGAGAACGAGACGGCCCTCGCGACGCCGCGGCTAGTCTCGAATTCTCGTTCTCCATGATTAAGGTCGCCGAATGAGAACCGAAGCTAGTCTGCTACACCAACGACAAAATATAGGTATTAGTGAGTAAAACCGTGATTTAATAGAAAAAACTTTCGGCAACCTGAAATTGCGGACATTTTTGGTGGTATCTTACTCTAGCTGATCCATCAGGCGTTGTCTTGTTCGATGGGTTGTAGAACACCGGGTATTTTGGGGCTATTTTCGCCGTTGCCGTCGTTTAAGAAGTTTCACGTTTTCCAAAATTTTCCATTTTCCGGGAAATTTTCAATTATTTTCTTTTCCTAAGAACTTGAAGAAATAAAACTATTTGCGAACTTAATAAATGCCAAAAAATGGTCGTAGTGTTTCGAAGCATAGCATAAACAGTTTTGTAGGTACATTTTATGCCATATCCTCAATAGTATTTTCGGTACTCTTTCGATTAATACCTTCCAAATTATCAAATACCTAATATTATAGATATCAGTCCTCATAGGCAAATTCTTCTGAAATAAATTATGCACTCGTGTGCGTGTGGCTTCAACCACGTGACATAATTATTGTAATTTACATTCACCGCAAAATAAGTAATTAGTGGTTATAATGGTTTTGCTTACAATTCCAGCATAATATCTGACACATAATTATGTCTACCGCAGAGGCCTAACTACCGAAATACATTAAACTCTCGAGATCAAAGTATCCGCGTCAGGGTCTTTTTGGAACTTTTCAGTGTTTTTTTCTGATAAATTATTATGATGAAAATCAGGAAAATGTGTAGAAAGCATTGTCCAATGTGAAAGAAAAGTTTTTGGTCACAAAACCTATGAAATTGAGTGGAGTTGTGAAAATAATTAAAAGATTAAATTAAATTATATATTAAAATTACCTAACAACAAAAAACAACTTTATACACAGCTATAGATTTAACACTGAGGCTCCGTTCCTAGAAGACGCTGCACTGGAATATGTTTTAGTTAGATGAAGTAGATTTGCCCGGCACCTAGGTACGAGTATACCAATACGCGCCTCTAAAGATGAGACTTGACACAGCCCGTGGTTTGACTTACGTAGACGATTTACAGGTCTCTTTAGCTGATGTCTGAGAGGGACAGACCCTTAGGGACCCTGGAACGGGCGTCGTCGCGTCGTCGTCGGGGCGGCGGAAATAGTGCGGGAGGCGCGTTCAGGGACCTTAACATGTTACGCAATGGCGTATCGATGGCGTCCCAGCAGAAGGACAAAACCGGGATTTCCTCGTTTTTCTCCTACAACCAGAGAACTGATCCTCTAGAATTAGAATCAGAATATTCTTTGCTTTACTACAAAAAACGCTAAAAGGACCGACAGCATTAATAAATCGTAATTGAAACTGTCAATGGGAGCCCATTTTGGCACCATTGCGTTACGGGCTAAGGCCCCTTTTAGCGGTATGATATCTATGAGCGGGAAGGGACCGGGCGTTCAGGGGCCTTAGCCTGTAACGCAATGGCGTATCGATGGCGTCCCATTAGAAGGGCAAAACCGGGATTTCCTCGTTTTTTTTCCTACAACCAGAGAACTGATCCTCTAGAGTTAGAATCAGAATATTCTTTGCTTTACTACAAAAAACGTTAAAAGGACCGACAAAATTAATAAATTGTAACTGAAGCTGTCAACTGGGAGTCCATTTTGGCAGTATTGCGTTACAGGCCCCAAAGGCCTTAGCCTGCAATGGCATATCAATGGCGTCCCAGCATAAGGACAAAACCGCGGTTTCCTCGTTTTTCTCCTACAACCAGAGAACTAATCCTCTAGAATTAGAATCAAAAATAATCATAATATTCTTTGCTTGCTGTACTACAAAAACGTTAAAAGGACCGGCAGCATTAATAAATCGCAAATGGAGGTGGCAACTGGAAGCCCATTTTGGCTCCATTGCGTTACAGGCTAAGGCCCCAGGTCTTTTTAGCGGTATGATATCTGAGGGCGGGAAGGGACCGGGCGTGCGTCGTCGGGACGGCGGAAAGAGTGCGGGAGGCTCGTTCAAGTCTCATCTTATATGCACCAACATGTACCTAACTTTTCAAATTTGTCCCACAGGCCGCGCAGCCCGCGACCTGGTCCGAGACAACAGCAACGAGATCGTGACCGAGGTCGGCCCTCCGATCATCAAGGTGGTGGCCGCCAAGATCGTCCAGACCGTCAACAAGTACTTTCACAAGGTTCCCCTGGAAAACCTCACGCTCTGAAGAGGACCGGACGGAGGGCTGAAAGTTTTATAAATGCTTACATATTTGTAGTGGCGGATCCAGGGGGCCTACTGGCTAGGACGAAGCCGATTACCTACCATTGGCGAAAACGAAGTTCGATTTTTGAAAAATGTACTGCCACCCAGTTCATTTCACTGCTACCCAGTAAATTTTTCATAAATCGAACTTCGATTTTCGCCACTAGTAATCGACTTCATCTTAGCCGGTAGACCCCCAGGATTTTGGTTTGGGGGGCTTGAACCCAATGAGCGTAGGTTTTCAAGATAAAAAAAGCATACAACATTTTGTTTTATAGGCGGTTTCAGATGCTTTTGGGTTTCAGATGCCTACCTAAATCCGCTAGTGCCTATTTGGATGTTATAAGGAAGACTTATTTTGTTGGTGTCTGTAAGTCCTGTTTTGAAGACTTTAAATGTTGTGTCAGCGTCTCGCTAGGACACATCTTCTTGTTCGATTGTCTCACTTATGCCGTGCGTGATAAGAGCTAATGTGGGGTATCCTAGCATGTCGCCAACCGTATAGTCTGTAGCCTTAGACCTTAGAAAGAGAGCTTTAGAGCTTTGTCATGTTTCAAGCAACTTTATGCGTTAAAACCAAAGTATTTAAGTCTAATTCGGTCCGTGTTAAACCTTATGTTGGCAAAAAGCTTACACTTACTGGAAAACTGAAAAAAAATTATCCACGTTTTCATAGTGATTAGGCTAATATGTATTTTAATTTTAAGTTTAGTTTGTAGCAAAAAATAAACGCATTTACTTGTTTAACCACTGACTTTTGTCTTCCATTAATAACTTTATTATGAAACTCCTCATACACCGTGGAACTTTAGTGGTTTTAAAGCCGAAGGTATTTTGTTGCACTGGTGATTCTGAGCCAAATTACAATATTTCATTGCTAAACGCGCGAAAAAAAAATTCACGTCTCCATACAAATGGTGTCGATTGGCGACAGCCGTTTATATTGGGAAGTGTTTTTTTATTTCGCTCGTTTTAAAGTAAAATTTTGGAAATTGGCTCAGAATCACGAGTGCAACTAAATACCTTCGGCTTTAAAACCACTAAAATTCCACGGTGTATAATACTTTTTGTCGGGAATCTAAAAACGCTGCTAGGTAGGTACATACAACAGTGCATTTTCATCCTTATTCCATGCACAGTAGGGCATTCACTTTGCGGGTGGCAAGTGGCGTTAAAATAAAACACCTTAATACCAATTAATTTTTTTAGAGGCCACAATTCAATCGCCGCTGACAAAACGCTCGCGTTGGCTCCATTATACAGGGTTTTACTAAAAGGTCCACATATTACTTAATGATCACCTAATCGTAAACGGTAACCAAAAAAACTTTCCTGTTCATTTTTTTAAACCAAAGATTACCTAAGTAACTAAATATTATACACCGTGCAATTTTAGTGGTTTTAAAGCCGAAGGTATTTTGTTGCACTGGTCATTCTGAGCCAAATTCCAAAATTTTACTCCAAAATGAGCGAAAAAAAAATACTCTTCCCAATACAAATGTCTATCGCCAATCGACACCATTTGTATGGAGAAGTGAATTTTTTTTTCGCGCGTTTTGGATTGGAATTTTGTAATTGGGCTCAGAATCACCAGTGCAACCAAATACCTTCGGCTTTAAAACCACTAAAATTGCACGGAGTATTGCATAACCATTATTACAATCACTGCAGCTGTAAGTATCTGTAAATCTATGTGGTTTTGAAATAAAATATTATTATCTTAACTTATTTATCTTAGAGTAAAGCTTACCTAGAGTGGACCATTTGTGTGCACCAAGTTATTTGAATAGTACGAACCCGACGATCCCATTTCTGTACCTTTCTGTAATACCTTGTATTGTAGCATAAGAAGTCATAAAAGGGACACTATTTCCAAACTTCACACGATGTGTGAGCATATTAAAATGTCAACACAACACAAATATTCTCAGCATATGGCCGCTTGCTTGCCGCGTGCTTGTGCTTCCTTCCATCCTCAGACTTTTCTGGGAATTGAGTAGTAAACGGAATTTCAAATATCTCCAAAGGACTTCGTCACCTAAATATGGTACTGTCACTGCACGACGAACCGTGCTTTATTTTACCCTTCCGCTCGGATACATTTTTTTGCTATTGATATCTCATTGTTTCAATGGCCTGATCGGGCTTTTTACGAGCGAAGTAACAGCACATCGTAGTTCCGACCAAACATTTATACGTATTCTTTGAAGCATACAGGGTGTTAAAAGACCGCCAACAGACCCGAAAGCCACGCATATAAGAAACCAAAACAAAGTACTTTTTCAATAAATTATTGCTGGGAAATGATTTTGGTTTTTTAGGTTATAATTTTGAAAAATATTTTATCACGCAATGGACGTCTGATGCACAGAAGTCATATTGCGCAAGAGTAGGTATAAGTTTATGTTACTTAAGCTTGAAGTGCCCATGTTTAGAATATATTGCGGGTTGCAATTTAAACGTCGTTTTTTGTAAGAAATATTCATAATGATATAGCTTCATAAAAACCACATCATAATCACCATGAAAACACTAATGAATATGAACATGATTTAACCAGGAAATAATTAAATTCATAACTAACACCAATTAATTAGCGAAGCTTTTAATTATTCGCGTAGTGCCAGGTAAACAATACAAAAATATAATTTTAATAGGTACCGGGAATTGACATTAATTTTTAATGTTTTTTCAGGAAGTACCTAACAACGTTTTTTCTGTACAAACTGAATTATGGGTGCATTCGAAACACCTTGGACTCTCATTTCCGCAGTCGTCTATACTTTTTTACACATTTAGGAAAAAATAAAAAATAAACATTTATAATATGTTGAAAAATTCGCTCGGGACAGGACTTGAACCCAGAATCTCTTGCGCTCTACCAAATTTGAGCTATCGAGTCAAGTACTCGTAACTGCCGATGCGAATTTCTTCAACTGCTCTCGTCTAATGGACGGGGGTGCCATCTGGTGTGAACAGTTTGCAATAATGTACACCACCCAATACGTTCATCTTTGCAGACGAAATGCTCATTGGAATGTTTGATGTTGCCCCTACATATAACCACTTTTTAAGGCATAAAAAAAACTCAAGCCTTTGCTTTCAATCTGACTTCGATGGGCAAGGTCTATCTCTCTGCTATCTACCTACTCTTAGTTTTACCCAAAACCTGTACTATCTACTCAATATAGTCGGCCACAAGGAGACGCCGTGGGCTTCAGTGGTATTGCTCTAACGAATTCACAAAGTGTGAAATCCATTTACAGCTTCCTACATTGCCTATGTGCATTGAATCAGGCTGAATACAAGCCCGAGTCAATACAAACGACGATGAGAGAGCAACTCTGGGAGCAATCATCTTCACACGAGATGCGGAGCAACGATATCATTTTCTCCATCTACAGGGTGTTAAAAGACCGCCAACAGACCCGAAAGCTACGCATACTGGACACCAAAACAAAGTACTTTTTTGATAAATTATTGCTGGGAAATGATTTTGGTTTTTTAGGTTATAATTTTGAAAAATATTTTATAACTCAATGGACGCGTAACGCACAGATGTCATATTGCGCAAGCGTAGGTATAAGTTTATAATACTTAAGCTTGAAGTGCCGATGTTTAGAATACATTGCGGGTTGAAATTTTAACGTCGTTTTTTGTAAAAAATATTCATAATTTTGATATGGCTTCTTGAGAAGATATGTTAAGAACTAGATACAGAATACGTTTCTGCAAAAAAAAAGTTTTGAAAATGCCGACTTTGAACCTCATTATCTCGGAAACCGTTGATTTCCCAGGCATAGTTCCTTGGACAAAAATGTTCCTTATGATGAGGACAATACGTGGTTTCCCGCTTTGTTGGCGGTCTTTTAACACCCTGTATTTTGACAAACGGACTATTAACTTTCGATGTAGACGTCGTCGCCGCGAACGATGCCACTGGGCCGGTTCCATTGTGCGGTTAAACGGGGTTCAACTGATCGGAAGTTTGGAATTGATTGTTGTGAACGGGTCGAATCGCGGTTAGTTTTGCACCTTTATGTTCCCGATGTTCGGCTGCGTTACAGCAGCCGTGGTTACGGGCAGACCACTTATCGCGATTCGACGCGTTTCTAACCAAAATATGTGTGAACATTGCGAATCATTAAGGTCGTTGTGGTTGTGGTTGTCGTTGTGGTCCCCCAAAATGTTTAGTGAGTAGATTGGGTTTTTTTTCTCATTTTTTTTTACATTTACGTCTTATGAGATCTTTACAACAAGCATAGACAAAGGCAATATTTAGCATGTTAGATAACATCAATTGAGACCAATTGTCTAAAATTGGTAACTAATTAAATAATTATCTACAAAGTATAAAACAAAATACGCGTTTCTAAGCCAGAAGATCCTAGAACTTAAGAATGCAATCGATTCTCGCCAAAAGTGGCCACTTTTGGCGAGAATCGATTGCATTCGTAGGAAATCTAATCCTGGAATCCAAACCTTAGGTCCTAAAAATAGTTAAGCCTCGCGTTGAGAAATCGCAGGAGCGTTTTTTGCTAAAAACGCATCCAAAAAAAAGATATGATTTTTTTTCCATTGGCGGCGCTAGTTGTGAGACGTACGTCGTCTTAAGGGTGAAGTTTACAAAATGGGTGTGCTAAAAAATCAAGATCCGTGGCTTGGCTTAAGCCTCGCGTTGAGAAATCGCAGAAGCATTTTTTGCTAAAAACGCATCCAAAAAAAAGATATGATTTTTTTTCCATTGGCGGCGCTAGTTGTGAGACCTACGTCGTCTTAAATTAATTTAATAAAGCATTGAATCTTAATCTTTAAACTATGAATGACAAGCACAAAGATTATGAACAAAACATTTTATGAGTACCTATTTTTCACAACAATTACCTAGGTACTTAAATTAAAAAGAAATTGGCAAATCTAAATCAAATCCCTTGATACTCGTAGACCTACTTCCGGAGTTAAGCCGTTTTACTGTTCACTGGTTGAACTCTAGTTAACAGATATCGTGAGATCGGGCCTTATAATTACTGACGCTGACTAAGCGAATGTTTGGAGCCATTTGGGCCCATTATCTTGATGTGTTTCGTTTTGATAATAACGTTTACCGGTCGCCGTGATAAATATTTTTGTCGATAACATCGCGGTGGCTTGATATGCGAAAATATTTTTGTGACCCAGCTTGCTTTTGGCTACTAGGTTATTTTGCGCGTAGGACTTTCTTTACCCGAACTGTCCAAAGGAGGGTTATTTATTAATTATTTATTTTATTTTGCGAATGGCGTTGTGCTGAAAATGCTATACGGTGAAAGGTAAGCCGTCCAACCACACTTATTAATTAAGTAGTGCTACTTTTCAGTTTAGTGCCGGATCAAGTCTGTGTGTGTTTGGCTCTCGCATTGTCATCCAACTAATAATTATTATGAATGCGTTAATTATTTAAGCAGGAGGGGGTGTTTAGGTATGTGTACTCATGGGCTACAGAATATACAGACAGGGTATTTTTAAATAGCTTTATTCCTTAAACACGTATACTTCCAAATGTGGTTTCCAACAACTTTTGTTCTACAACTTTGGTGAAAGTGAAATTTAATTTTTTCATACAAAAAATCCATTTTTTTTTAATGTATGGCTTGTAGTAACTACTAGGAGCAGGTGGTAGAGAGTGGAAGGGGACGAATGCGCGTCGGGCAGGCAGCGCTGAAAGCTGAAACGGTACAAATAAAAACTTTTAATGAAATAAGAAACGTTCAGTAAATAAATAGTATCGAGCTTTTCAAAGAGTTGTAGTACAAAAATTGTTAGAAATCAAATTTAGAATTTGACGTAGGAATAAAGCTATTTAAAAATTGCATTTTTTAGATAGATAGAGTGTATGTGTGTGTTTTTGTTACTTGTTTACTCTGAAACGGTTCGACGGAAGCGTAAATTACGTCCAGCATAATTGTTACTAGTTTGACATGTCAGATGTCAACCGAATGGCTGACTGAAACAACTGAACTTCAGCCGTGTCGGTCTCGGTACAAAAGGCAATTAATAGCTACCTACCTACTCTTCTAGGTGGCTCAATAAAAAAAGAGCTAAGAAGCAAATTTTTTCCACTTTGAAGCCAATTATATCTACGCGCAGATTAATATAAAGCAATTAAAAGCACATGTCGGATATTTTTTACTGCCTACGCGATTACGATACGAGAGGTACTTGTATGATTATATTCTAGAGGATTAAAATTGATGATTAAAGTACCGTAGTTTTTTCTACAAATCTTTATTACTAACTTAGTTGCTACTTGTAGCTAGTTACAATACAATAACGGTGAAACCGGACTCCAATGGTAGCACAGCAACGCAATTTAGAATTTTGCTCCTGCGTGACAAATTTTAATGGCAAGCAACTATTCTGGGGGTCTACCGGCCAAGACGAAGCCGATTACCATTGGCGAAAATCGAAGTTCCATTTATGAAAACATTCACTGCGTGGCAGTAAAATGAACTGGGTGGCAGTACATTTTTAAAAAATCGAACTTCGGTTTTCGCCAATGGTAATTGGCTTCGTCTTAGCCGGTAGACCCCCTGTTCACTTCAAGCTTTAGGAATAGGCCTTTTCCCCCTCACAACACCTCACGTCCCTCGCAATCCGCATCCATGAACCCTCCGCCGACGCAAAGATTTCGTCCCACCATCGGGCCTCTGATGGTCTGCCCACCGGTCGTCGACCAGGGGCCTTAGCCTGTAACACAATGGCGTATCAATGGCGTCCCAGGTAGAAGGACAAAACCGGGATTCGTTCGTTGTTCTCCTACAACCAGCGAACTAATCCTCTAGAATTAGACTCATAATATTCTTTGCTGTACTACAATAACATTAAAAGGACCGACACTGGACAGACAGCATCAAAAAATCGTAATTAAAACCGTCAACCGGTAGCCCATTTTGGCACCATTGTGTTACAGGCTAAGGACCCTGTTTTTTTACAGGTCTTGACCATCGGCCATCTTCTCAACTCGCCAGGAGCTTAAGTCAGCGTTTCGATAGGTTCCCAGTAGAAGGACAAAATCAGGTTTTGCTCGTTTTTTTCCTGCACCCAGCGAACTAATCCTCTAGAATTAGAATTTGCCCTATAGACTCGCATACCATCTCACCTGTTGATAAGTTCCCAGTAAGATTGTTTATTTCGATAAGAGCTATTTTCCCCCAATTAAACCAGTTGTGAGGACTAAACTCTAATTTTTAAATCGAGTCCATGGAATGACAGTTGTTACAAAGGCTTTATCTGTCAGTAGCATACTAGCAACTGTCATTCCGTGGACTCGATTTAAAAATTAGAGTTTAGCAACAATGCGGTTTTTTTACAGAAGCACACAGGTCAAACCGTGACCACTGACCAGTGACCATTGTGGATGAACTATAATCTAGTCGGATTCGGATCGGGCGCAGGCCGTAAACACTTACGGTAGCGTTTTTGTGATCATAGCTTTATCTGCGATCGGCTCAGCCAGTCCGTCTTGTCCCCACTTAATAAAATTAAACAGACGCAAGTAGAAGTAGCAAGGATACTCAGAAGAGTCGCTGCAGCTAAAGAGAACATTCTTCTAGAAGGCATGATCGGAAGGGAAGACAAAAGAGAAACACTGTAATAAAATAACCGTTTTATCTATAAAGTTTTAAAAGTGCTGTACAGGTTATCGGAGGGTTTACAAACTGATTATTTGTACGCTAAATACGAAAAAAACAATACAAGGTGTTACAAACGATCCTAACTCCGTTTACAGGGTAATAGCACCCTGTAAACGGAAAAAAATTTTTTTTTGCTCTAAACGTTTTTAAATTAATAATATTTGAATGCTGCTGTGGCAGGAGAAAAGTATTTTTTTTAAATATTGTTTTCATTGAATTCATTCAATGTTTTAACTACTCAAAGCTATACAAATACACCTACATAACACGTACAATATATGTTTAAATTTGAGCTTAATCCAAAATCAAAAAAGTTTTAAAAAAACTATTTTGAGACACGGACTTAAAAAAAAGATTATAAAATAAAAATTGTTTACAGAAATGTTTTTGTTTCACTGAAATTTGATTACCTTTGATTACCTACACACTGTAAAAAGAGTTAGGAACTTTTGTAACTCGTTGCAAAGACACTATTTCACTTGTCTGTACCATGATTTTGAAGGACTGAAGCTTCTAGTGAAGTATTCTTAATTTGTGGTTCAAGAAAAAATGTGAGGAGTCACAGCCGACGGAATGCTTTTGGTTTTGTCTTAGTGTCTATGCAACTATAAGTTATACGTATATACTGAATTATACTGGTTTACATTGTGTGGTTTTGTAAGGTCGTTTATTAAGTAAACTAGTTGTGCCCGCGACTTCGTATGCGTTTTTACACATTTGACATTTAATTTAAATTCGACTGTGGAGGAAAACTCAAAAGGAAGGTTTTTTTTAACCCCCGACCAAAAAAGAGGGGTGTCATAAGTTTGATAGCTTTGTGTGTGTGTCTGTTTATGTGTTTATGAGGGTGTGCCTGTCTGTGTGTCTGTCTGTGTGTGTGTGCCCTAATCTAAACAATACATTTATGATAAAATATGTTTTGTTTAGATTAGGTATCGCCCGTGTAAGATACCAGGAAGCTTAGCATAAGAATTGCCTGGGAAGTTGAGGGTTTATTATGTATCTCCCTCGACGTAGAGTGGGATAGATAAAGTTATAAGCCCATAGATAAGGTCTTACCCTTTCTCATGCTAAGCCAGCAAGCAAAGCATAAGGTTGGGTTAGAGCGTATCTACCGCAAATAACTCTGTCTATCCCGCTCTACGGCAAACAAAATATTTTTTTTTTTTTATATCAAGTTGGGCTTAGTAGAGTAAATATTTAAAATTTCAACCTCACGTGGGTTCAAACCCAGAACATTTCGACCGCGACGCAACAGTACTACATTTCTAACATCGATAAACTTTGTCCGACCTCCACCGAAAACCACTCACAATTCCCTCCAGCAAGCATCATAAGGCTGGGTTAGAGCGTATCTATGGCTCTGTCCATCCCGCTCTACGTCAAACAAAAGAGTGAGATACCTATTGTTTTAAACCCATAGATACGCTCTAACCCGGCCTTATGCTACGCTTGTATAACTAACATTTTCCGCCAAAATAAAATAAAAACAAATGCCGATTTTTCATTTACAATATGCGCCCCAAATGCCAAAAGTCGTAGCGTGCTATTATACAGAGTGTTAAAAGACCGCCAACAAAGCGGGAGACCACGTATACGTATAGTCCTCATCATAACGAACATTTTTGCCCAAGGAACTATGCCTGGGAAATCAACGGTTTCCGAGATAATAAAGTCGAACTTAAAAATTTTTTTTTTCAAAAATGTGTTCAGTATCACGTTCTTAACATACCTTCTTAAGAAGCCATATCAAAATTATGGATATTTCTTACAAAAAATCAAGTTAAAATTGCAACCCGCAATGTAGGTTTTCGAGAGAATGTGGTTCAAAGTCGGTTTTTTTTTTTTGCAGAAATATGTTCAGTATTACGTTCTTAACATACCTTCTCAAGAAGACATATCCAAATTATGAATATTTCTTACAAAAAACGAAGTTAAAATTGCAACCCGCAATGTATTCTAAACATCGGATAGCCTAAGTTACTCCCAGAAACGTGAGTTACGACCATGTTAAGTTTGGTTGAAAACTATTCAGCGGTGTTCGCGTTTATCGTGTTCATACAGACAGACAGACAGACAGACAGACAGACAGACAGACAGACATAAACCGTTTTTTTTGCATTTTTGGATTCAGTATAGTTTACTTAGTAACCCCTGCTAGTTTTTTTGTAAGAAATATTCAATGTACAGAATTGACTTCGCTAGAGTTTTATTATAAGTACTAGCTGTGCCCGCGACTTCGTATGCGTTTTTACACATGTGACATTTAATTTAAATTCGACTGTGGAGGAAAACTCAAAAGGAAGGTTTTTTTTAACCCCCGACCAACAAAGAGGGGTGTCATAAGTTTGATAGCTTTGTGTGTGTGTCTGTTTATGTGTTTATGAGGGTGTGCCTGCCTGTGTGTCTGTCTGTGTGTGTGTGTGTGTGCCCTAATCTAAACAATAAATTTATGATAAAATATGTTTTGTTTAGATTAGGTATCGCCCGTGTAAGATACCAGGAAGCTTAGCATAAGAATTGCCTGGGAAGTATGGGGGTTTATTATGTATCTCCCTCGACGTAGAGTGGGATAGATAAAGTTATAAGCCCATAGATAAGGTCTTACCCATTCTCATGCTAAGCCAGCAAGCAAAGTATAAGGTTGGGTTAGAGCGTATCTACCGCAAATAACTCTGTCTATCCCGCTCTACGGCAAACAACATATATTTTTTTAATATCAAGTTGGGCTCAGTAGAGTAAATATTTAAAAAAAAGGCACAAAAAAAATTTCAACCTCACGTGGGTTCAAATCCAGAAGACATTTCGACCGCGACGCAACAGTACTACATTTCTAACATCGATACACTTTGTCCGACCTCCACCGAAAACCACTCACTATTCTGTCCAGCAAGCATCATAAGGCTGGTTTAGAGCGTATCTATGGCTCTGTCCATCCCGCTCTACGTCAAACAAAAGAGTGAGATACCTATTATTTTAAACCCATAGATACGCTCTAACCCTTATGCTACGCTTGTAGAACTAACATTTTCCGCCAAAATAAAATAAAAACAAATGCCGATTTTTCATTTACAATATGCGCCCCAAATGCCAAAAGTCGTAGCGTGCTATTATACAGAGTGTTAAAAGACCGCCAACAAAGCGGGAGACCACGTATACGTACGTATACGTATAGTCCTCATCATAACGAACATTTTTGCCCAAGGAACTATGCCTGGGAAATCAACGGTTTCCGAGATAATAAAGTCGGACAACAATTTTTTTTTTTCAGAAATGTGTTCAGTATCACGTTCTTAACATACCTTCTCAAGAAGCCATATCAAAATTATGGATATTTCTTACAAAAAATCAAGTTAAAATTGCAACCCGCAATGTAGGTTTTCGAGAGAATGTGGTTCAAAGTCGGACTTTTTTTTTTTTTTGCAGAAATATGTTCAGTATCACGTTCTTAACATACCTTCTCAAGAAGCCATATCCAAATTATGAATATTTCTTACAAAAAACGAAGTTAAAATTGCAACCCGCAATGTATTCTAAACATCGGATAGCCTAAGTTACTCCCAGAAACGTGAGTTACGACCATGTTAAGTTTGGTTGAAAACTATTCAGCGGTGTTCGCGTTTATCGTGTTCATACAGACAGACAGACAGACAGACAGACAGAAAGACAGACAGACAGACAGACAGACAGACATAAACCGTTTTTTTTGCATTTTTGGATTCAGTATAGTTTACTTAGTAACCCCTGCTGGTTTTTTTCTAAAAATATTCAATGTACAGAATTGACTTCGCTAGAGTTTTATTATAAGTATAGATAGAGTACTAGCTTTTGCCCGCGACTTCGTCCGCGCAGACTTAGTTTTTTTCCGTTATCACAATAAAACATTGCTTATAGCACTCAGCAATAACGTAGCTTCCCATTAGTGAAGGATTTTTTATAATCGGATGAGTAGTTTTGGAGATTACCCCCTACATACGTACATACTTACAAACTTTTCCTCTTTATAATATTAGTGTTGATAGCTAGTGCCCACGACTTCATTCACGTGGCTAAAAGAAAAAGGATAAACGTGGTGATTTTGCAAGTTGTACCTAGCATATTTTTTACCACCTAGTAGGTATGATGTACTTAAAACACACCCCCTGCACTATCAAAGCGTTGGCCCGAGATTTCGATCCCGTGGACCACGCTTCTTCCAAACTGAACTGCAGATACCTACTGTTATAGGCGTCTTACTGATTTAACGCGGGTACCTACATTTCAAGAAACACTCAAAGATTATCTTTTCTTTTTAGCCCTATCCTATTATTTTGAGTCTGCTAATCTGCTACTCCTTATTGCAAACTTTCAGTCTGGGTTGTCTCTGTTCAGTTGGTCTCGCCCCAAGTCTTCGTACCTTTGTGGCCTTTGTGGTCGTTGTAGACACTGCCTCTACCGATGTTAGAGAGCCATAATGCTTAGTTTGATACCCAAGTACATCTCGTTTAGTTGCGCTGTTTGTTGAATGAATATTTATCAGCATTCGCTGCAGTACGTCACAGGTCTCAACATCTCTCTGGCGTTCTATAAAACTGTAAAAGATCTCCAACAGAGCTAGTTAGCGTCACCTACTCGTATTATAGGCACAAAGTTACTTAACAGAGAAAAACTTTAAGAAATTTTATTTTATTTTTTAGTTTGCATCATACCATTTCAAATGGAATGATCATAATAATTGTGTTCTGACACCAGAAAATATGAGATAATATCAGGAGATACTTAACCATATTATTTCTATCACATTGAATAGTGTTTTTTTCTATGACCTACTCTTCTGAAACACCCAACGCGTCTTCTTAGCATCTACGATGCCATAGTCTGAAACAACCGTTTTGAATCGTCGGTCTTGTTCTTCTTTCGTGTTGAAAGCGTCACACACACACGTCGCGCTGGGGTAACCTCCAGGTAATCCGATAAGCTGCACTGTGGAGCATCAGGACAGGTATGACGACGCGAAGTTGTCGGTATGGTTTAAGATTGTAACAAAACATCTCTTCTGGCTCTATTTTTCACATATCTTTCATGCGGGCAACACCACCACGCAGGCGGTTCAGGGATTTTCACATGCTCCAATCTTCTCGTCAGTCTGAAGTATGTGGAAAGCCTATCAGAGTTGTCAACAATGAGACTATGATATTATGTAAAAGTGCACCTGTCCAGTGTCCAGTCCTAGGTAGGTACTTACTTAATGGAAATAAAGCGATCATGGTACTAATGTTACACCATCAATGGCTGATGTTATGCGCCTATGGTCGCTCGGGACTCTACAATCCTTTTCACACTTGCACAGTACGCACAGCTGATTTTTTTGGTCAGAACATCGTATCTTTATTTTTCTTCGAGGTCTGGTGCATCATATTCTTCCCTGAATAACCAGCAATCAGCAATGCACTCAACGGACGTCCCATCTCGTCTGGCCAAAAGGTCTCAGGATGCAACCGCAACTTTGTAAAGAGCTTTGATAAAACTGCTGGATGCAGAGTTTTTAAAGGAAGGATTTATTGGGTCTTTCAGTTTGTAAGTAGCTATCACTGAACTTATGTTTTTTGCCTGTTTTGAGTAATTAAATTTGTAGATTTTTCCTTTATTGCTTTGTTGATATACCATTTTTGTGACGGTGACGGATGACAGCGATAATTAAAAACAACTTCTTCACTGTTGTGCATCGTTTGAGTTTTGCGGTACATTTGGGCCTGTTTGGTGCATTAAAATTCAACTCAACGCTACGTGATGACAGAGGGTCTTTGGTAAATGGTTGTGTCGTTCACTTTTATACAAATAGCCACTATATGATAATCTTTGTGTGTTTATTTTGCTCCTAAGCACCAAAGCGTGATAATATGTAGCCTATATGTTATTCTGATGTCTCAGCTATCTACATTCCAAATTTCATCCAAAT
Organism: Zelleria hepariella; assembly: GCA_949319315.1. Classification (NCBI taxonomy): domain Eukaryota; kingdom Metazoa; phylum Arthropoda; class Insecta; order Lepidoptera; family Yponomeutidae; genus Zelleria; species Zelleria hepariella. The sequence goes on along the minus strand of OX439392.1, from coordinate 11,245,209 downwards.
CCGTCCAGCGGATTCAGCGTTATAAGGTAACAAACACACTCACTCACTCACTCACTCACAAACTTTCGCATTTATAATATAAAATAAGTAGGATAGGATAGATAAGATAAAATCATGCACGATTTCGAACCTAACTTAACAATATTTTCAAATATATCTGGATGTTTCTTCAAGACTGTCTTGTGTTCACCCAAGAAACGAACAGAGGTCTTCCGGTCTTGAGTCAGCTCCAAATGTTTGTCAATTTGTAGCGTCTTACAAGTCCATCCCTGACAAAAGACTCAACAATGCTTGACAGCGTTCTCCTCTCAATTTACCAGCAAACGCGATAGCATCTATTAAACCCATTAAAGCGTGGCCCCTCATAGGGGTGCTTAACAAGAAAATCGGAAGTTTTTGTAAAGTACCCGACTCACTATGGTGGCGTTGCGAATGTACAATTTCAGTGAATAATAAACACGCTCTATAATTTCAGCGCTATAAACCTATATACAACGTGTTACAAAACATCCTAACTTTTTTTACAAGGTGTCACCTAGTGTAAAAAAAAGTTGAAAAAAACAATTTTAATTTTGTATCCTCAAAATTGAAAAAAAAATCATAACTTTTTTTTTTTGGTATTAGCTCAAATTTTAAAATATGTTTGTGGGTGTAGGTGCATTTACATAGCTTTGAATTGTTAAAACATTGTGAAAGTCAGTGAAAACAATATTTAAAAATACTTTTCTCCCGCCACAACGTTCACATTTTATTAATTTAAAAATCGACGGAACGTCATAGTGCAAAAAAAATATTTAGGTTATGATCCCTATCACCGGGTGCTATTACGCTGTAAAAAGAGTTAGATAGATAGATAGAGAACTCTTTATTGCACAACAGAAAGAATATTACAGATAACATTTTCAACAAAATTTTGTACAAATGGCGGCCTTGTAGCTAAAAGCTATCTCTTCCAGACAACCTTGAGTTAGGTACTTTTGTAACACCTTGTATATACGTATAGTGTGCAATTTCCACTAACTGGTGACGTTACCAGAGGATCCAAAGTGACGTCACGCGACTAAAATCGTTTTATGAAAAGTACGGATTCTTACCAAAAAGTCGGTAAGGAATTTTACAACTTTGCAAAAGGAAAAATACAACTTTTTTTTTTTCTTTTAAAACCAAATCAATACAGTACATGGGCGGGGGCCTCCTCCTGCACATTACTTCTTGTAAAGCTCTTGCTAAAGTAAGTGTGCATGCATCTTTAGTTGAGGCAAGTTTACAGAGTAAAATCTTGCGTCATACAAATGGCAATGGCGCGTGGCACTGCATCCGACAAACTTAACACACCCTATTGCAACCGCGGTCAGATCTCAACTCGACATTATTACGACAGCAATATTCAGCCCCAATTTAAAAAAAAAATATAAAAAAAAAATCTAATAAAAAAAAATATCTATGCTGTTAGTAAAGACTCTATACATTATTTTACCTCATTCTCTCATTTCATTACGTTCTTTTACCGCCATCTATGAGAAGTCGAAGGAGCCTGGCCTGGAAAGTATCTCATTGCCTTAATAAATAAATTCAATAATAAATAACTACTGTACCTACTAACATAGAATAAGAAATAATGTTACTAACCCTATGGACATTGTCTTAAATAAATATTTTGAATTTGAATTTGAATTTGAATTTTACCTTTACGGGATATACAAGCAAAACAAATATTCAGGCATTTCGACTCCACATTTTGTAGGGCCAAAAATTCTATTGAATATCAGGACTGAAATGGAGTCATGTGGAATAAAAAGTGCAAAGTGTTGTACTATTTTGTGATTAAATGCGCCAATTTTTCAGATAACTTGCCAAGAGTAATGTCATAACATTTTTTTAAACGTTAGATACTTCGAAGTAAGACACCAAAATTTTTTTTTTTTAACTTAACTAAAGGTGTTCAAGTCACCGAATAGGCTGTATACCGCGCGCACGGCGCACTGGCCACTTTTAGTTTTTTTGTTTTTATATAAAAAGTAAACTGTCAGATTTTTTACATTACTGATATTGATCGCCGCCTTTGCACACACAACCATTGTATTTCTTTGTCTTCAATTAAATTTATAGATATCGAGAAGCACATCTTTGAATGATATCTAGTCCAAACATTGGACCTTCGTTACCGGATACATTATTCACACACACGCGCCAGCCAGTCGAAGACTTCAAGCCGCGACTTTTCGTCACACAAGAAAAGCCAGCCTATCGTCGAAGACTCGGAGCGGATTTTCACACGTGAAGACAAGAAGAACTACTCGGTCAGGCCTTTCAATACCTTTCACACATCCCTCATCATCCATTCTTCACTAAAGCCGTGGTTTTTCTCCGAAATTCCAGCGATTTTCCTTCCATTTCCCGCGCGCCGCGCCGCGCTCGGTTCTTCCGCGCGCAGAAGCTATCGCTTCCCGCCCGCAACTCATTCTCGCGCTGCACACAAAACCGTAAGTACTCCGGCATCACACAGATACTACAATGTCTTTAGACAGTGACACTGACGCTCATAGTCATGTAGGCGTGAGTAAGGAAAGGGGGAAAAATACTGACATTAAAGAGAAAATCACTAAATTGACCAGGGAACGGGGCACAATTAAACGCAGGCTGATTTTGTTTAATAAACACGTTAGTTCATTAGATAACACACAACTATCTACTCTACAGAAAGCTGATCTTAAGTTGCGCATTCATTCAGCTTCAAGCCTTCTGGTAGATTTTGGTAGAGTTCAGGACAAAATCGAACAGTTAGAGCTAGTACACGAAGATAATAATTTTGCGCAGCTTGTAGAGCGAGAAAAATTTGAAGAGGTTTATTATGGAACCATGGCTCTAGCTGAATGTATGCTCATTGTCGGGGATACTCACACAGAGAACTCCCACACTAAGAACACACCACACAATTCCATGAGCTCTTGCCCAATCAGGTTGCCCACAATTTCATTGCCATCTTTCGACGGCTCCTATGACCAATGGCTCGAATTCAGGGATACATACTTATCGCTAATACATGACTCTGCAGAGATAGGTAATATCCAAAAATTCCATTACCTACGGTCAGCCCTCACAGGAAATGCTGCACAAGTAATAAAATCTCTCGAGTTATCTGCTGAAAACTACGCCATTGCATGGGAACTGTTGAAAAATCGGTTCAATAATAGTCGTTTGCTTATTCACAATCATGTTAAGTCACTTTTTACACTACAGTCCCTCACAAAAGAATCAGCTTCCCAGATCAGAAAGCTCATGGACACCGTCCTACGGAATTTGCGCACACTAAAAACTTTAGGCGAGCCCACTGAGCACTGGGACACATTGATAATTTACATCATCGTTTCAAAGTTAGACTCGGTGACAGAGCTTGAATGGGAGCATTTCAAAGGCACCATTTACCACAAACCATCTGATCATTCACCATCTAACATTAAATTAAAAGATTTAATGAAGTTCTTGAACGATAGAGCAGATTTGTTGGAGCTAACACACGCAAATAAAAGCACGAAACACGCAAGTGACAGTGATAAAAGGACCACACCTGCCGCCGTCACTACATCACACAAGATACACAGTTATGTTGCTACCAGTCCCGACAAATCATTCACAAATCACACACAAGGTAAACAGAAACACAGATTTTGCTGCGTCAAGTGTGGCGCCAACCACGCCATTTATGCATGCTCAGAGTTTCTCAGCCTTTCAGTCGATGATAGAGTCAAGCTCATCGAGGACAAGAAACTTTGTAGCAACTGCTTACGCACGGGTCACACTGTCGCCAATTGCCAATACGGTCCATGCAAACAGTGCTACCAAAAGCACAATAGTTTGATTCATCCACTCAATAACATTGATGAATCTACAGTACACACACTAGAGCCACATACTTCTCCGCGTGACACACACATAGCTCCAGTTTCAGCTGCTCTACATTCACTCACACATTCACACTGCTCATCACAGAGCACCGAGCACGCGAGCAATGCTGATGCACAATCGTTATTGCAGCCTGTCTTGCTCTCTACCGCACTAGTTCAGATAGCAGACAGCAATAATGAATATCATGTTGCTCGTGCGCTCCTTGACAATGGAAGTCAGCATTGTTTTATTACTGACTCCTTGTGCACTAAACTTAAAATCCCATTGATACAGTCCACTATCGAAGTCACAGGTGTAGGCCACACATCCACACAGCCTACACAATCATGCACTATCAAAATGCGGTCAACCACCAGCAAATATCACACAACGTTGCAGTGTTTGACTCTACCTCGCATCACAGCGACATTGCCATCTGTAGGGATTGATGATTTCGAGTCACTACACATACCTGATAACATCAGTCTTGCAGACCCCACATTTGAAACACCATCTCAGATTGAAGTTTTATTAGGCGCAGGCGTATTCTGGGACCTGCTGCATGAAGGCAGGATTCGTTTGCCTATCGGACCCTTTCTTCAAAACACGAAGTTGGGTTGGATCATTTCAGGCCCGATTCACAGGAATACCTCTTGCACTAATAAGATTCAATGCCACCTATCACAAACTCTCAACACACAGTTGAGAATGAAAGTACCTGAAATAGGTAATTTTCTCAGCAGGGATGATCGTGCATGCGAAATTATGTCTGTTACTGCAGCAACGCGTGTCGGTAACAGTCACTTTCCTGTGCATGGCCCATCAATCAGCAATCCACACTCACACACATACTAGGTAGCTTACACACTAGCTAGAGTATTTTTATACGAGCTCAAAAGCATACCTACATAATACATACATTGTCACTTACAAACCTACATTGTAACTGACTTCACACACTCATCTCTACACTCACATTTTCACTCATCTCAACACAACTTATGTCACTCATTCGTCATACAACATTCACACAATTAATATTTACATAATTTTCTCTCAATTTTCACACATTTGTTCAGTTTAACGAATGCCACGTGCGTGCAATTACTCCTGTATTAAAATAATATTATCACACACACACATATGAAACAGAAGATTGCACACCAGCATAGGCAGTCCTTAAAATGAATGACAATTTTCAATAAGTAATACACATTTTATTGGGAATTTTATAAATTATTATTAGTTCACACAGCATGACAGTATTGAAAACTCCTTTTCCTTCTGACGCGTCTCACATTGGTGGTCTGTAGGAAGCTGGGGTATGGTCTTGTAAAGTTAACTTCCACCGCGCTGTAGCAATAAGGTCTACTCACATGAGTCAAGCACGGTTTTATTTCCCATTTATCATTCCCATAACTTGATTGGCCGACCGACTGCTACTTCACAAGCGTGCGAAGAACTTACGACGACGGCTCCTACCTACGCGTCACTTCATCTGGCTTGATACGGAAGAACACACGACTGTCACTATGTCGTACGGCTATCCACACTCGCTGGCAATGACGACGTCTTGAGATTCACCAGCTTAATACAGAAGATCAGGCAACAATCAGCTGATACATCACTAGTATCACTTCATGACTACGGCTCGTTACCAAAGAAGACGACCTATCTCGTACGGCTACCTACAATCGCCGGCAAGGATGGCGTCATGCTTGAGAGTTATCTACCGGCTACCTCAGAGAACCAGACTTCTTTCAACTGATATTCCTGAAACAATGTATACGCAAGTTTCTACAGCTCATACACACAATGAATGTCGAGATCGCGACACGTCAGCTTCGAGCTTCCCGATGAAATGAAATCACAATTTTGAAAGCTACAGCTTTCAAGGCCCGGAGTATGTTCAAGACACCGAATAGGCTGTATACCGCGCGCACGGCGCACTGGCCACTTTTAGTTTTTTTGTTTTTATATAAAAAGTAAACTGTCAGATTTTTTACATTACTGATATTGATCGCCGCCTTTGCACACACAACCATTGTATTTCTTTGTCTTCAATTAAATTTATAGATATCGAGAAGCACATCTTTGAATGATATCTAGTCCAAACAAAAGGGGTTAATTGTTTGATTTCATTTTATCAATGCGATTTGATAGCATGATTATTAAGGTAGTGTGAAAAAAATATCACGGCAAAATTAGAATATGCGACCATAGTATATGATGCAACCGAAAATATCTTATCAATGCACACGAAAAAGACTATGATGCAACCGAAAACCGTTTCCCGCTGTGTTATACAACAAATAATTATCTTACTACAACTATTTCATTCATTCTCAATACGAAGAGCATTTTTTTCCCATAACACAAACAAGTTAGCTGTGTAAAACAAGTCGAGAATGGCAACACATTTGACGGCAAAATCCTCTGGTAGAGCTTCAAAATGAATCGTTACTTATCTTTTGATATGATAGAGAAATATCGATCCCACTAAAACATTTTCATGCAAAAAATGTTGCCAAGACAAGACCATACACCTCGCACTGTCAAAAGCTCAGTCAAAAGTCAGATCTCATGTAGAGCCAAGCTTGTAACTCTACAAGCCCTAACTTCACAAAATCTACGAAGAAAGTAGTAAGCCTGTTCGTCAATCAAATTCAATTGCAGCATGAAGTCGCCAACAATTTCTTCTGCATGTCATCATGAGGCCATTATCTATTAATTATCGGTAATCGTCTATCGTAATACTTTGGCTATTGAAGTAGCTATTTCGAGACTGTTATGTCATAAATGTCAAAAGAGTCGAGCCATCTAGGCCGGCTGAAAATTTACCTTTCCTAATGCTTCGCCCATTTTTTGTGTATCTTTATGCACTTAGCCCGCCATATGGCCAGGAAATCGATTTTGAATTGAGGCATATAGGTACCTAGGTACAATATTTTGTAATGTTACGATATTAATTTCCAAAATGTTTTTCCAACATCATTAATGTTCCAATTTAATACAACGAAGTACATGTGTCAACACAATTACCGTCCGATAGCATAGTGGTTTTATTTGGCACAATAAACGGAATTTACAACAACCAGGAACCATAACTAAAGGCATTAAGGTTCAAATTGGTGAGAAGCTTTAGGGGCATTAAATAAAAAACACCAGAGGCAGAACTCATTGAAGAGAAAACGTCGCTGGACGAACACTATTGATTTGACATATCCGTGAAAACGCTGGAAGATATAATCCGCGCGGGATGAGAATGGGATGGAACCTTGTCAAAATCAATCGAAAATATACGTTATTTTACTTTGACAAGGTTGCTTCGACGCGAGTTTGCTTTCCGCGCGCGTCTCAGTTCCAAAAGGTCTCATCCCATTCTCATCCCGCGCGGATTATAACATAAAATATGCTATCAAACTAGTCCTAAGAGCTATTGGCTCTAGGTTCTAGGTAATATCTAAAAAAAAAATTGTAACGCCAAAAATCCACTGAGTGGATGCACCCGTTATCAACTCACGAAAATATGTGGCGTACAATAACGCAACTATTTTCTAACAAACATGTATGGTATAAAAAAATCACTATACCATACAAACACGTATGGTATAGTGGACAACTCCTGAGTATTTTCACCGAAGAGGCGCCATAGAAAGTTTCGAGAAAGTTTTTTTGCAAAAACGTGTTACACAAGTATAAAATTATAGGTTGTTCATTTGGTTATTTACACCACTTACACCCGTCCCAGGAACGATAGTTTATGTCGGGCTTGCAAAAGGCTTGTAAGATACATATTTTTTTTGTATTTTTTATAGCGCTAACCAGGGCTATAAAACTTTTTTTAAACCTTAACTTTTGTGAGCACTGCACATTTTTCTATTTTACTCACTTGTATTTTGTTGGTTAGATTTATAAAACTCTTTGAAACATTTAATTTGTTTTAAATGTTCGGACACCGCCGGCCGGTCCACAAATTAATCTCGCGCGCATGTTTTTAATTTTTCGACATTGTGTGCGCGACGACTGCACCGAATAGATAGATAGTTTATAGTCATTATTTTACGTACCTAGTTATAGTGTTTTGTTTTGTAATTCTAATAGTTCGTAAGCTCTTTTGTATTTCTATTTGTTTCGTTTGTATATTTTATCTCGTGTTTTTATGTAAATAAATGTGGTTTTGAACGGTGTTTTACTGGTAGGGATGGAGACAGATAGGTAGGAAGATAGGTAGGGAGATAGGTAGGTCAGTTAGATAACAAATAGGTAGATGGGCAGGCAATCAGAGCGCAATCATAGATAGAGTACGCTAACAGTAAATACAGGCCTCCCCCGCGGGGGGTGGCAGACAGGCAGACCGTAACCGACCGTTTCCGCGCCGAGCGCTCTGATTGGCTGCCCGCATTTACTGGCGCTACACCGCACGTAACGCCCACCCGAAAACGGGCTTATTAATAGACATTTTGCGAGGCAAAATATTCACCGTCGATTCAACAATTCACCGAAGAAGACCGAAAACACCTCAAGCAGTCAGCAAGTAATGAACAGTAGAAAAACAGAAAAGTCTCCATCCCTGGCCAGCAGCTCACCACCACTAGCAAGATCTCAACGAGCGTTTCCGTGGCTTCTGTCAACCCCAGCGCAAATCAGTGTGCCACCGTAGCGGCGGGCAACCATCGTCCGTCCGATTCACCGATACCGTCTACAGTCCACCGCCCGCCGTCCGTCGCTGCGGTCCCGCACATTGAGCTGGTCCTTCGAGCCGGATCTACAGAACCCAACATGCCCGTCACAAGATCTACGTCGAGCCGCAGGGAGAGGCAAGCTACTGCTACGCAGACGTCGACGGTAGAATCAAACAGCACATCGAGCGACGCTACCCTCACATCGGCGGAAGCGTCCACCGGGGCTCTCACCGAGTCCACCTCGCACCACACCGGCAGCGCGAACTCGCCTGCACCGACCGGGGCTCTCACCGAGCCCACCCCGCACCGCACCGGCAGCGCGAACCCGCCTGCACCGACCGGGGCTCTCACCGAGCCCACCCCGCACCGCACCGGCAGCGCGAACCCGCCTGCACCGACCGGGGCCCAGTACGAGCCCACCCTGCACCGCACCGGCAGCGCGAACCCGCCTGCACCGACCGGGGCTCTCACCGAGCCCACCCTGCACCGCACCGGCAGCGCGAACCCGCCTGCACCCACCGGGGCCCAGTACGGGCCCACACCGCATCACATCGGCAGCGCGAACCCGCCTGCACCCACCGGGGCACAGTACGAGCCCGCACCGCAACATATGGGCAGCGCCAGCCATCACAAGCCCGCGCCTGCACCAAGAAGTAAGAAGACGTCGGTCTCATCAAGGAAAAGCGTCAAGGCCCGCCTGGAGGAAGCCAGACAGAAAGTCCGCCTCCTCGAACTGGAGATCGCCAAAGCAGACGTCGCACAGTTGGAGAAACACGCCGAGGTCGAAGAAGAGGAAGAAGAGGCCGACGACTGCAGCTCCGTTCAGATCTCCGAGGTCTCCAGACGACGAGTCAGCGATTGGGTGGATCACCAGATCGCGACCACACCCAGGGCGCCGCAACAGAAGACCGAACCCGCCGACGTCACACAGAGGCCGGTTGTACCTACCGCGCCGCCACCGCCGCTAGCACCTCAACCGCTAGCACACACTCCGTGGGCGCCGGCACCGATGGCGCCCCTACCGATGGCGCCCCCACCGATGGCGCCGACTCCGTGGGCACCGACACCGATGGCGCCCCAACCGATGGCGCCCCAACCGATGGCGCCCCTACCGACGGCGCCCCCACAGATGGCGCCGACTCCGTGGGCACCGACACCGATGGCGCCCCAACCGATGGCGCCGACTACGATGGCACCCCCACCGCTCGCACCGCAAGCCCCAGCTCCGACCGAGGTGAAGATGGAAATCTCGGATTTGATGTCAGCCATCGCACTAGCATCAAGATCGCCGAACCATCCACGCTACGGGGAACTGCCAGCCTACTCCGGTCTCCATCAAGAATGGCTCTCCTTTAGAGCGGCCTACTACGAGTCCGCGGCCGCCTACACAGAAACAGAGAGGATAGCGAGACTGCGCCGAAGCCTTCGTGGAATAGCAAGAGAAACAGTCGAGAGCATGCTGCTATACAACTCCGAGTCCAGCGAGATCATGCTCCACCTCGAGTCGCGCTTCGGCTGCCCGGACAACATCGCGCAAGTGGAGATCGACAGACTGCGCGCCCTGAAGCAACCCATCGGCTCAGCGCGCGACATTTGCATCCTCGCCAGCCGCTTCGCCAACACAGTGGCCAGCCTCCGAACACTGAAGACACACAGCTTTCTTCACAACCCGGAGATCGTCCGAAACACCGTCGAGCGCTTCCCACTGGCACTACAAATCCAGTGGTTCGCTTACGTTCCGGGGGCGCCGCCAGAACAGCCCAACCTCGTCACGATGTCGAACTTCCTCAACGCTCAAGCAAAGCAGTGCGCCCCATACGCACGACCCGAGACCGTCACGGAGAACAGAAGCCCAGCGCCACAGAAGCCGAGACAGAAGACCTTCGCAACAACGGTCGCCAAGCCTCGGCAGTGCCCCGTCTGCCACAGCGACGGACACAACATCACTCAGTGCGCAGACTTCAAACAACTGAGCAACGACGCACGCTGGGACACCGCAAAGAAGCTGCAGATGTGCTACCGCTGTCTGCGCCACCGGGACAAGACGCACAAATGCAAACGCACCGTCTGCGGCGAAGAAGACTGCCAACGATCACACCATCGGCTTCTTCACTTCGTGCGCAGAGAAACAGACAGGCCGCCATCGACACAGAACGAAACAGTGGCCTCAACAGGCCGCGCCGCCGGAACACGCGCTTATCTCAAGATCATGCCCGTGCGCGTGACCGGACCGGCGGGAGCCGTCGATACCTACGCGATGCTCGACGACGGCTCCACCATCACGCTCGTAGAAGAGAGCCTAGCCCGAGAAGTGGGCGCTGGAGGCACGCCCGATCCGCTACAGATAGAAGCCTTCAGCGACGCCACCATCGACGCCTCCGAGTCTCGGCGGGTCACACTGACGCTGCAAGGCGCTACCTCCGAGTCCCACAACGTAGAAGCGCACACCATCGATAAGGTCCGTCTCTCCGCGCAAGAAGTGCAAGACCGGGACCTGTGGGACTGCCAACACCTCGAAGACATCGCCGATCAACTACGATGCGAAGCGAAACGACCGAAGATACTCATCGGGCAAGACAACTGCGGCCTCCTCATCGCCAGCGAAGTCCGCCGCGGGCCCTGCCACCAACCCGTAGCCTCACTCACTCCGCTCGGGTGGGTGCTACATGGCACGAACGTGGGCCGCCAGCAGACTACAGCGGCCATCGTGACATCACTACAAGAAGACCGCATGGACAGCGAGCTACAGAACTTCTTCGCCATCGAGTCCATGATGGTAGAGCCACGCAGACCGAAGTCCGACCCCGAAGAGCGCGCCCTCAACACTCTACAGGAGGGCACGACCAGAACGACGTCCGGCCACTATCAAGTCCCGCTGCTGTGGAAGAACGAAGATCGTCAGATGCCGGAGAACTACGACAACACGCTCCGCCGGCTACACAGCACCGAGAAGAAGCTGGATAAAGACGCCGCACTGAAGAGGCGTTACACCGAAGAAATGGACGCGCTGATCGCCAAGGGATACGCCGAAGTCGCCCCAGCACAGAAGACTCCCGGCAAGACGTGGTACCTACCACACTTCCCAGTCCTGAACCCGATGAAGCCAGAGAAGGTGCGCATCGTCCATGATGCTGCCGCGAAGACACAAGGGTCGTCACTCAACGACTTCCTCCTCACGGGCCCCGACCTCCTACAGTCTCTACCGGGGGTCCTGATGAGGTTCCGACAGAGAAGAGTCGCGGTCGGCGGAGACATCAAAGAGATGTTCATGCAAGTGAAGATCCGACCGGAAGACAGAGACTCGCTCCGCTACCTCTGGCGAGGCGACCGACGAGAAGGCGCACCGCAAGAGTACCGCATGACTTCGCTGATCTTCGGTGCGACGTGCTCTCCATCGATCGCGATCTACGTGAAGGACAGCAACGCACGAGCCCACGCGCAGCAACACCCAGACGCTGCCCTCGCCATCGAACGCAACCACTACGTGGACGACTACCTGGCCAGCTACGACTCCGTGGAAGAGGCGACGCGCACAGCCATAGAAGTCCGAGACATCCACCGTCACGCCCAGTACGAGCTTCGCCACTGGACCTCAAACGCACGAGAGGTCCTACAGTCTCTCGAGCCCGACGCCTCGGCCAACTCTACGGTCGACTTGGGCGGCGAAGCGAAGAAAGAACGCGTACTCGGACTCATATGGAAGCCGGACACCGACGAGCTCACCTTCAACATGGACCTGTCAAGACTGCCGCCAGACGCGCTCGAGAACACCGAACCAACGAAGTGCGAAGTCCTACAGATCATGATGTCCGTCTTCGACCCGCTCGGCTTCGTGTCGCCCGTGACCATCGCACCGAAGAGACTCATTCAAGAAGTCTGGCGCCGCGGCACTGGCTGGGATGAGAAGATCGACAGCGACCTCGCACTCCAGTGGCAAGAATGGGTCGCACACATGAAGAACCTCCGCAGCATCGCTATACCGAGATGCTACCTACACTACAGCCAAACACGGGCGCCGCAACTTCACGTGTTCGTGGACGCCAGCGAGACTACCTACAGCGCCGCACTCTACTGGAGAACGCAGACCGAAGACGGCGCAGTACACGTCTCACTCATCACAGCAAAGGCGAAGGTCGCCCCACTGAAGCTGACATCGATACCACGCCTCGAGCTACAGGCCGCCGTACTTGGAAGTCGCATGGCGAACTGGGTCGTCGAAGAACACGACATCAAGCCCGAGTCCAAAACCTACTGGACAGACAGCAGAACAGTGCTCACCTGGCTCAAGACCGGCACGCGCTCCTACCGCCCCTTCGTCGCTCACCGCATCGCCACCATCGAGGAACTCACCTCGGTGGCCGAGTGGCGGTGGGTACCTACCAAGATGAACGTGGCCGACGACGCGACCCGCGACGTGCCAGCCGACTTCAACAGCGAGCACAGATGGTTCAACGGGCCAGAGTTCCTGAGAAGCGACCCATCAACATGGCCAGCCGAGACACCGAAAACTACAGAGCCAACCGGTGAAGAAAAGGTCCACCACGTGCGTCTAACGGAAGATGCGCCCGACCTACGACACGCCCTGCCCGACATCGAGCGCTTCTCTAAGTGGGAGCGCCTTCTGAGAACTACAGCGCGCGTACTGCAGTTCATCGACCTCTGTCGCAAAGGACCGCGCGACAGAGTGCACTACAAGCGAACGAAGAAAAACAAGACGACCGATCCAGACTGGCGAGAAGATGGAAGGCCACCGCGCGCGGCGACCGCACAGAACAGCGCCGCGCGAGCCCCCGTCACTCACCGACGTCTCGCCATCGACGCGGACCTCCTACGCCGCGCCGAAGATCTCCTGGTTCGCCACAGCCAACGAACAGCCTTCGCCAAGGAAATAGATGACCTGGCAAAGGGGAAGACGCCAGAGAAGTCGAGCCGCCTTCACAACATAGCCACCGAGACTCTCAACGGCGTGCTCGTCGTCAAGACACGCATCGGCGCCACCGAAGGCATCCCAGCGGCGCTGAAAAGGCCTCCGATACTCGACGGCAACGGACCCCTAGCGAAGCTCTACATAGAGCACACACACAGAAAATCGCACCACGCCGGGGTCGAAGCTACAATGAACGAGTGCCGACAACACTACTGGGTGCTGCGCCTCCGCACCGTGACTCGGATGGTACTACGCCGATGCCTCCAGTGCCGCAGACTGCGGACGTCGCCGCCCTCGCCAGCCACAGGCGACCATCCGCACGCCCGCCTCGCCCATCATCACCGCGCGTTCACCCATGTCGGGGTGGACTACTTCGGGCCCTACACGGTCGCGGTCAACCGATCGACGCAGAAGAGGTACGTGGCGCTCTTCACCTGCCTCACCACGCGCGCCGTCCACCTGGAGGTGGCCGCCTCCCTCAACGTCGACTCAGCGATCATGGCGCTGCGCCGCATGATGGCGCGCCGCGGCTGCCCGACCGAGATCTGGTCGGACAACGGCACCAACCTCCGGGGCGCCGACAAGGAGCTGCGCCGCACACTGGACGCGGCCACAGAAGAGGAGGCGTCGAAGAGGACCATCCGATGGCGCTACATACCGCCCGGCGCGCCGTTCATGGGCGGCGCCTGGGAGAGACTGGTGCGCAGCGTGAAAACCGCGCTGGCCACCGTCATGCACGAGCGCCGGCCCACAGAAGAAGTCCTCGCCACCCTGCTGACCGAAGTGGAGTTCACCGTCAACAGCCGTCCGCTCACCCACGTCTCAGTGGACCCCACCGATCCTGAGGCGCTGACTCCCAATCACTTCCTGCTGCTGGGACCCGCCCGCATCCCGACCGGGGGCGAGTTCAGCGACGAAGACCTCATCGGGCGCACACACTGGCGCGCCTCACAACGCCTCGCCGACATCTACTGGGACCGATGGCTACGAGAGTACCTGCCGACACTGCAAGACCGGCGGGAGCCCTACGGACAAGGCCCAGCGGTGAAGACGGGAGACGTCGTTCTCGTCGTGGACAACACCCAGCCCCGCAACACATGGCCGATGGGACTGGTCACCGCTGTCTACCCAGGCGCCGACGGAGTGGTCCGCACCATCGATGTCTTCACCCGAGGCACTACACGTCGCAGAGCAGTGAAGAAGGTGATCGTCCTGCCAACGGAGCCAGCCCTCGCACACCCGACGGAAGACAGATGCACCGACCCAACGACGGTGCACGGCGGGAGAAATGTGCGCGACGACTGCACCGAATAGATAGATAGTTTATAGTCATTATTTTACGTACCTAGTTATAGTGTTTTGTTTTGTAATTCTAATAGTTCGTAAGCTCTTTTGTATTTCTATTTGTTTCGTTTGTATATTTTATCTCGTGTTTTTATGTAAATAAATGTGGTTTTGAACGGTGTTTTACTGGTAGGGATGGAGACAGATAGGTAGGAAGATAGGTAGGGAGATAGGTAGGTCAGTTAGATAACAAATAGGTAGATGGGCAGGCAATCAGAGCGCAATCATAGATAGAGTACGCTAACAGTAAATACAGGCCTCCCCCGCGGGGGGTGGCAGACAGGCAGACCGTAACCGACCGTTTCCGCGCCGAGCGCTCTGATTGGCTGCCCGCATTTACTGGCGCTACACCGCACGTAACGCCCACCCGAAAACGGGCTTATTAATAGACATTTTGCGAGGCAAAATATTCACCGTCGATTCAACAATTCACCGAAGAAGACCGAAAACACCTCAAGCAGTCAGCAAGTAATGAACAGTAGAAAAACAGAAAAGTCTCCATCCCTGGCCAGCAGCTCACCACCACTAGCAAGATCTCAACGAGCGTTTCCGTGGCTTCTGTCAACCCCAGCGCAAATCAGTGTGCCACCGTAGCGGCGGGCAACCATCGTCCGTCCGATTCACCGATACCGTCTACAGTCCACCGCCCGCCGTCCGTCGCTGCGGTCCCGCACACATTGTATACTTAGTTGTTGTTTATTTACAGGAGTCTGTTCTTCTGGAGCTGTCACCCTGTACCATGGGCGTGTCAACGTATAATTGGTGGTTGTCACACTACCGGCAGTTTGCATTTCATTTGCATTAGCACGAACAACGGACAAATGTTGTTATTTTCCGAATCAAAAGCGTCGTTAGGTCGAGGTTTTGTGCAAAAATATATACTAGTGGTTCGCCACAAACTACGAACTCGCGAACCCATATCTCAGCAACCCCTCAACCGATTTGACTCATATTCGTACTTAAAATAAATCCTTGAATCATTTACCCGCCT
This sequence comes from Zelleria hepariella, assembly GCA_949319315.1. Taxonomy (NCBI): domain Eukaryota; kingdom Metazoa; phylum Arthropoda; class Insecta; order Lepidoptera; family Yponomeutidae; genus Zelleria; species Zelleria hepariella. The sequence goes on along the minus strand of OX439392.1, from coordinate 11,229,377 downwards.
ACATCAAGTTATCGTCGAACGGATATTCAAACATACCTACCTACATACATACAAACATACCTACATCAAACATATATTCAAGTAGATTCGGAGAACTTCTCTCGCTTCTCTCGCTCGTTCAATAATTTGATTACAAAAAATTGCAGACATAAACCTACTACTCAACTCAGTACTCTCTCACTACCCCAAACCTTTTAGGGCTATTAACTAAATTGAAAAAAATTATAATAAAAAGTACGATAAATAAAAAAGGTCAGTAGAAAGTGAAACGAAGGGAAACAACTCATTATTTGTTTCAGTAGGTACAGTATTTAGGCATTCAGTATGGACCAGCCGATAGGTATATTTTATTTATTACAGTGCTGTCATTATAATTCATAGTAAAACAAGGTGTTACCTAAAAATATGTATTTATTTTTAAATAATGGCTATGTGAGAATAGATTGGTTTACCCCCAAGTTACCCCCAGAAAGTTAGTCATTGAGAAAATCGGTTAACAGTTTAACAGTTTTTAAAGGCCCAAGATACATTTCTGCCAAAATTCAAAGGGAAGAAGCCGAACACCATTATAGGTATATTACCTACCTCCCTTGTGTACAATTGCCTATTAATGGAGCTTCGGGTCATTTGTCAGACATGATGGTATAACATTTGAATGAGTTATGGCCCTATTCGATAAATTCACACCTATCCTCAGGGCCGTAGTGTCGAAAATTCAATAATTAGATATCGCAATTAGTTATATCGATCGCTATACGCGTCATGGTTTCTGATGAAATTTAGCAACTTGGCACGTGCCTATTCCTTGGATAGTTAGCATGAAAATCTGCGGCATGGAATCAGCGTAGGTGTAGGGTAGCTTTGACTTTATGAATGGAAGAAAGATACAGCCTGTTACATCAAAGGCCTATAAAAATTAAGGGGATTAATATACTCGTATTTAATGTATGAAAAATCTGGAATATAATTAACGCTTTCAATTTTTAAAAAATAGGTAACAATTTAGTTAACCAGGACTTTCTGAAATACCCTGTATATTTCGGTGACCATTAACAATCTTTAATTTATAGAATAGTGTGATGAAAGTACTTACCTATGCTTGGCATTGACTGTTTCCTATACTCTACATAAAAAAGAGGTTGTAAAAAACGGCCCCACAGAATACATGAAAAGAACCGCAAATTGAAAAGAAAACACAATAATGGAAACTTTATTTTCTGCGAAAGCCGAAAAATAAACACGAAGTCGATACCACTAAGAATAAAGAAAACGAAATTAGCACGGTGACAAATGGCTTTAGACGGCCAGTATTAAAGCCGTAAGTCTATCTATATCAGTGTTTCCCAACCTTTATCAAGGCGGATCCCCTGGTGTGGTGCCAACAGACAATGATCGGTGGAACCTTAAAAAATAGTAGTATTAAAAAAACCGGAGTATCCACGGGATCAAATGGATGTTTCCACGGATCTAGGTGTATTCTGCGCCTGCGACGCTATTGAGTCAAGCAAGATTGATATAAATTTACTAAAATCATACTTCGATTTCATAAATGTTTCAAACTATTTCGACCAATAAAAACCTATCTTCTTCTTCAGTCTGTCGCCACTCAAAGCTGAGTATAGGCCTCTTCCATTACACTCCATTCCTTTCGGTCTTGGGCTTTCCTCATCCAGTCTTTTACTGCCACTTTGACCAAGTCATCAGTCCATCTCATTGGTTGCCTGCCTACCTACATTTCTACGCCCAGTTCTGGGTCTCCATTCCAATACTTTTTTACCCATCTGTGGTCTTGTGTGCGACATATTATTATTATTTTGTGATTTTTCGTTCTTCTCCGGATTTCCGTATTCCTAATTCGAAGATAAAAACATATAAAACACCTATGATCCTGAAATATTGAACTCTTGCTCTTTAAAAAATGTGTCAAGGTCTGGACCTTTGATGGGTCCACGGATCCCAGGTTGGGAAACGCTTATCAACATTTTACTAAATTGTGTTTCCAGTATTAAACCTATGTAGTTCACGATCGGCCTACAGAGACTTATACGTTCTAAGAAAAGCGTCTCGGAACATCGTTCGTCCGCAGATGAATTATGTGTCAGGCAAATATTTTAATGCGTTGCAAGTTCGCATGATGTATCGGTAAAACACGAACAAATGATGTAGGGATACTCGGATCGTTTCTGCATCAACGAGAAAGGCTATAAATCATGTGCAGTTTAAATATGTCGCATTAAAGGGTACCTACATTTCGAAATGCTAATTCACCATTTGAACAAATCATACAAAGGCGGCAATAACAGCAATTCAAATGGAAAAAAACTTTTACGTAACTAACGTAACTTTACGGTCATTAAAAACAGTTAGGCCACTTAAAAATCAATTATTTAGAAGAAAAAAGTATTCAATGGAAACTAGGAAACGGGAAATAATGAGGCATTATGTTATGCAACTCCGTGCCACGTGGGTTTAGCAAACACACGCTATTTTCTAGAATCGCCGTGAAACGATTAACGTTAGCTTTTAAAACTTTGTCTGTATTTTTTTTCAATAGGTAATATTGGTATAAATAAGTTAATAATGTTTATCATCTAACTAAGGTTTTTTACATCTAGGTGATGTGATGAGATACTTTATACAGCGTTCAGTGGCACCTTCACTCACACTACCTAGATTGGTGAATTTAACACTCTGACCTGGGATATTTTTTAGCACCTATATAGCTCCATCCTGCCTGACAGCTTAGCGGCATGTATCATAGTAAAAATCATGTTCCTCTCACTGAGTTTCCTTCAAAAATTCTGTCATAAATCGCTTTCAAGGCGAATGTAAAAAATACTTGCAACATTACACCTTTGCCAGCTGGCCAAGCCAAGGGCCAAGGTTTTTACAACAAAAAAAAAAAACATTTATACGGCAAAAAAATCTTTTTTCGCCTGCATTTAGAAGCACTTGTTACTGTGTTAACTCAGTAAATGGTGATTTGTCCACCAATTGTGTTTGTTACCAAAAATTGCTGCTGAATATCGCCGCTTGTTCGCTTTACCGCTGGAAAACCCGCCGACACAGCGGCAGCAGGGGCCTTAGCTTGTAAAGCAACGGTGTCAAAATGGGCTCCCAGTTGACAGCATCAATTACGATTTAATAATGTTGTCGGTCCTCTTAACGCTTTTGTAGTACAGCAAAGAATATTCTCATTCTTATTCTAGAGGATTATTTATCTGGTTGTAGAAGAAAAACGAGGAAACCCTGGTTTTGTCCTTCTGCTGGGACGCCATCGACACGCAATTGCGTTACAGGCTAAGGCCCCTGGCCCTTAACCTGTAACGCAATGGTGCCAAAATGGGCTCCCGGTTGACGGTTTCAATGGGGTTTTTTCCAGGCATCAAAAATAGCCCGAATAACTGTCAAAATCAGTCTAATAATCTGTGGTTTCCATACAAACCACAGATTTAGTTGCGCGATAATTTGCGAATCGCTGTTAGATTTGACACTTGGAAAAATCCCTATTACGATTTATTCATGCTGTCGGTCCAGTGTCGGTCCTTTTAATGTTTTTGTAGTACAGCAAAGAATATTGGGTGGTATTCATGAACGATACAGGGTGGTATTCTAGAACGCTCCTTGAACTCAGTTCAAACTAGAACGATACTTAAACTCTGTTTAAACTCAGTTCAAACTAAAAAGCTCCTTGAACTCTGTTTAAACTCAGTTTAAGTAGAGTTTAGTAGTGGCGACTGTCGATAAAACAGTGCATGTTTTGATTTGAATATCCCTCCCTTCATATCAAAACATGCACTGCTTTATCGACAGTCTGAACTCTGTTTAAACTGAGTTTAAGTAGCGTTCTAGAATATCACCCTGAGTCTAATTCTAGAGGATTAGTTCGCTGGTTGTAGGAGAACTACGACACAATCCCGGTTTTGTCCTTCTACCTGGGACGCCATTGACCCGCCATTGCGTTACAGGCTAAGGCCCCTGGGCCCTTAGCCTGTAACGCAATGGCGGGTCAATGGCGTTCCGGCAGAAGGACAAAACCGGGCTCTCCTCGTTTTTCTCCTACAACCAGAGAACTAATCCTCTAGAATTAGAATCAAAATATTCTTTGCTGTACTACAAAAACATTAAAAGGACAGACAGCGTTAGCAAATCGTAATTGAAGTCGTCACCTGACAGCCCATTTTGGCACCATTGTGTTACAGGCTAAGGGCCCAGCAAAGAATATTCTGATTCTAATTCTAGAGGATTAGTTCTCTGGTTGTAGGAGAAAAACGAGGAGAGCCCGGTTTTGTCCTTCGGCCGGGACGCCATTGACCTGCCATTGCGTTACAGGCTAAGGCCCCTGTTCGCAAGTCGGCTGCAATCACTTACGGGCGGCTAACCGATTGCATGTGGCATGGTGCACATCACTAATGACCATTCATTTATTGCCGAGCGCCGGTGGGAGGCAATATTCATATCGCTGTCTTGCTTTATGCATAACATTGTTTATGCCTCGGTCGAGGCTTTCGTGTGCTCTCTTCACGAAATTCGGAAGGCAAAGTTTTTTGTTCGAAAGTCTGTTATTGAAGCGCTCACAGCCTAGTTGTACTAGCCGTTCTTAATCGATTGGCAAAGTTAAGCAACAACGGCCGCGGTCAGTCTATGGATGGGTGACCGCTAGTGGCAATAATATCTGAGCGCATCTGTGCTTCAGAAGGCACGTTAAACCGTTGGTCCCGGTTGTTGTTGATTAATAAAAATCGTTAAGCCATGTCAGAGACCCTTTGGGTGGCCTAAAAAGTCTGACACCAGGGGTGGCCACTACCTCATACGATTACCTACCCATCTTATCTTTAGACAATATTGAGAAACTAATTTAAATATTTTTTATTTTGGTCCAGTAGTTTTGTTTTTATGCGCTAAAATGTTTTGTTCCTATGACCGCCAACAGTATGCAGACCGTCGCGTGACGTCATAAAACCGTATCTTTGAAAAGTTGTAAAATCCAAACTACTGAACCAAAATAAAAGACATTGAAATTAGTTTCTCAATATTGTCTAAAGATAAGATTAAACCAATGACGGACTTTCGAACAAAAAACTTTGCCTTCCGAATTGCGCCAAGGCAGGTTACCGAATCTATATCTAAATGGTTTTTAGATTATCAACCAGACTCTACCATTATAAACACTTTTTCCCTGTAGGAACACCTGAAAACTGACGGTACCAATCCATGGTAGAGTTACAGGTCTATCTATCTATCTATCCAGCCCATAAATAAAGCCCACTGCTGGGCATAGGCCTCTTCCTTTTCACGCCAACCCCCTCGGTCTAATGGCAATCTCGTCCATTGTCTTCCCGCTGTTTTGACAATGTCATCGACCCATCGAGCTTTCGGTCTACCCACCGACCGTTGACCCATTCTAGGCCACCATTCCGTGACTGCCTTAGTCCACCGTCCGTCCTCCCGCCTAGCCAGATGCCCTGCCCATCTCCACTTTAAGGGTAGACGATAGCAACGTAGCGGAAAATTCAAATTTTCACAGTTTTTTACATTTTGTAGCTAAACTGAGCGTTTTTTGTTTAGCGATTTTTCGTTCGCGGCAATAAAACAGTATTCTTTTCATTATTGTAAACAACAGAACAATAATAATTCAGCCGATTATGTGTTCTGGTCTACGAAGCAGTGGCACTGCCCAAAAAACTTATCGTAGACCAGAACACATAATCGGCTAAATTATTGTTATTCTGTTGTTTACAATAATGAAAAGAATACTATGTTATTGCCGCGAACGAAAAATCGCTGAACAAAAATAGCTCAGTTTAGCTACAAAATGTAAAAAACTGTGAAAATTTTGAATTTCCCGCCCCGCTGCTATCTTCCAGCCTTAATCTTAAGATTCGCGCGCCTACATCTTCGACTTTGGTCTTCTACCGAATGTCGACGTTACGCACACGATCAAGGAGTGAGATGCCTAGCATGGCCCGCTCCATAGCTCTTTGTGCAATTTGGATCTTATCCATGTTTGCTTTGGTAAGCGACCATGTTTCGGCACCATATGCATATGGATGGGCAGTATGCATTGGTTGAAAGCCTTGGTCTTTGAGCTTTGCGGGATTTTGGCTTTAAAGACATCATCCAGCTTACAGGAGTTACAGGTAGTGCTTTGTAAAAATAAAATATCTTACGACTTTATTAAATTATCTGAATCAGTGATAATAGTAACTTTAAATGATTCGTGATATTCCCGCATAGGTAATTTGGTTTTAAACGGGTGGAATCGTCAGGTCAGGGATGATATTCTCAACCTTGGAAAATTATACAATGATCTAGTGTAGTTACTAGGTACTTATCTATAACAAGGTGTTACAAAAGATCATAACTCTTTTTACAGGGTAATAACACCCGGTGATAGGGATCACATCAATTTTTTTGCTCTATAACGACGTGGCGGAAGAAAAGTAATTTTTAATATTGTTTTCATTGACTTTCACAATGATTTAACCACTCAAAGCTATGCAAATACAACTACATATAAATATATTTTTAAATTTGAGCTAATACTAAAAGCAAAAAGTTTTCAAATTTTGATGTTATAATATGAACGAAAACACAAAAAAAAACGAATTTACTCTTTTAGCCTAAAAAGCGAGTCTGACAAAGGTTCAGCCAGAATATTCTGAATCAGGGCCTATTGAAGCCTATTGAGACAGTATTTTTTTGTAGAGACATTCAGAGAAAATTTCACAGAACGGAATGAACACTCAGATTGTAGAGTTGGTACAGCACAGTTTGGACGAACACACCTCGTTCCTCCATACCATGGTTTATGCGTTGCCTCGCGGATTTCATTAAAACTTTAACGTGATGTATGTTAAGTGAGAATGCTCTAAGTTAATTGCGTCAAAAGAGACGCTGTAAAATTATGAATATGAGTACCCCCATTGGAGGTATTGACGTGTCAATAACGATAAGCTCTTATCAGCGAGTCCTCAAAGACCGCTTACAAAGTCACGGGAGCTATTTTAGCGTGACGTCATAGTGACTAAGATAGATTATTTTTAAGTAAATATTTTATTCCGTGACTTATTTTATTGACCAAAAGTACCTACCTAGAGTCTTTCTTTAGTGTGGCAATTTAATAAAATTATATCTTATCTATCTTATCTTATCTTAATTTCACAACTTGATCACCAGAGGGCGCTGCTACAATCCTATATCGCGGTATGGTTATGTCTAAGCCGCGACATATAAGCCTTGAGAATTATATTTGTCGTTACTCTGGTTTCCCTTCAATACGTATAAATCTTTCGCCTTTTACTAAAGATTTCCGTGGAGGGGAACACTCAAATGAGTCTAACTCAATTTTTTGTAGCTCCACTCCGGTGGGGCTAGTAAAAGCTAAATTCCTACTAATGAATGAATGGATGACTCCACCATATAGAGTTGTGTCCACAATATTAAGTTTAGTACGGCCACTTATTTCGGTGGAATGAAGGAAACCACCCAGTCGTAATGCTTATCATTAGTGTAAAAGTGATTGTAAGAAATTAAAGTGTAAAGAAATAAGATATAGCATGTACACACGACAGCACGTCGACCTTTACACGCTAGCACTCTACTCAGTTACGTTACGGGCAACTTTACAACAAAAATGTACAGTCTGACGTGCTGTCGTGTGTACGAGTCTCACTCAATAGCTAGTAAAAGGCCTTCTCTCAAAGAGAGAGAATTTGCGTGCCCACTGCACTGCGGTCTGGCGATTTTGGCGTTGAGATTTCCTCACGATGTAAATAATGATTGTGTATGTATACCCCAAAATATATCTCTACTCTGCCTGAGAAAACAGTAAGACGGAACACGGAAGCATTATTGGTTTAGTTTTCAACTTTATTAATACAGCACAGTACAAATTAGATACACCCACCCTGAATAATTAAGCAATTTAGTTCTCATGACACGCCAACCACCCAACGTCTGAAGTTCGTAATTATTATTGTAATCAACACGACTAATTTGTAGACGCCTTTTTTGTAGCTTCATTTGATGTAGGGTTACCGTGCGACAAGTATTATAATTTTTTTTTTTCATAAGTTACCTTGCGCGGGTTAGTGCTTTAGAAAATATAAAAAAAGATCTGTATTTAAAACAACTCTCAACACTATATTGAGTCAAGACTGTCATTTAATTCAATAAATTTGCCAAATTCACGCTTCGATTTCATAATGACACATCCTGTTTTCAACTGTCAAAACATGTATTTACTGGAAAATTGTTCTTATTGCAAGCTACAATCATCATTTTAAACGACTTCAAAAAGGAGGAGGTACTCAATTCAACCTGTAGGTAGGTATCTATTTTTTTCTGCTTGTTTCCTCAGTACTTTTATCTAAGTGAACCGATTTTGATGATTCTTTTTTTTTGTTTTAATGGATATAAGTATACTTTCCATGTAGTCCCATAAAAAATGTGAAGATCTGATGATCTTCGAAGATGGAGAACGGACAGCAACAAATCGCTTAGAATCAGCGCAATAGACTAACGCCAATGTACGAAGGCTTTTAGGCTCTAATTGTATTAATACTGACATTGTTTACCTTTTCACAGTAGGTTTTTTTTTGTTAATTGTGTATTATTATTAGTTATTACGAGTGGATATACCGAGTGGATGGATATTTTTAGCTAATACAGGGAGTTGAACGAACAAGACGTTGTTACCATACAAAAAGTCTCCTGGCAATTTTTTTTTTCAACCGACAACCCTGTTCGCGAAATAATAAAGGCACTAATTAAAGCAATCGCAAATGGACGCTCAATCGGACGAACAATTAATGTTGATTTCGATACCGTTAGCCGATCGGTATCTAAGACCCATGTTGTAGAGACTCCCGGCGGTAGAGTGGGTTTCTCTTCTACAGTGACACTTGTCGGTCTCTGCCACTCACACTAGATGAGTAAAGCAGCTACTAAGACGTCTCAGTGCCTGGGAAATTATTTAGATGGAGTATACAAGGTGTTACAAAAGTACCTAACTCTTTTTACAGGGTGTAACCTACTGGTCAACAGGATGTCAAATCTGTAAAAAAAAGTTGAAAAAAACTATTTTTATTTTATAAACTAAAAATTTAAAAAAAAATCATAACTTTTTTGTTTTTGTTATTAGCTTAAATTTAAAAATATTTTTGTGCGTGTAGGTGCATTTACATAGCTTTGAGTTGTTAAAACATTGTGAAAATCAATGAAAACAATATTTAAAAAATACTTTTCTTCCGCCACATCGTTCACATTTTATTAATTTAAAAATTAACGGAACGACATAGAGCAAAAAAAATATTTAGGTTTTAGGATATCACCGGGTGCTATTACCCTGTAAAAAGAGTTAGGTACTTTTGTAACACCTTGTATAGGCTTGTCCAGAGGCTCTACCACGAGTTACGTCCGGCAGACCTACGGCACCGGCAAAACAGGTTTTGCCATAGTTAAACTTACTTTTGCTCTCTACCACTGGATTTTCGACCTAAAAAACAAATCAGCTCAATAATTTAGAATAATAAAAATAATACAATTTTATTGTCGTGAAACAAAAATTGCAGTTCTAAACATAAATCGAAAAAAAACTGTGAAATTTTGGGCTTTACCGCCACGCTACTTTAGTTGAACCTTAACTTCAGATTTGACGATTCCAAGCCCTCTAGCGCATTCTTAGCATGAGCAAGAATGTTCAAACATATACATTCTTAGCATGAATATTAGTTTAGGTAATATTCTGTGAACAACACAAACAAAATGTTACTTTTGAGGGCTCGGAATAAGCCCACAACTTATGAAGGACCGCAGTATATAATACTATCTCGTCGAGACTCTAATCGAATCTCTACATTTCCGAGCAGCAGTCTGCTCTGAGGATGTTTATAAGCCGACAGCGACGAATCTACTAAGGAGAATATCGTCTATTGTTTCACTCAGAGATAATCGTGGAGGCTTAAACACTTATATATCCTTAGGAGAGTCCATTATTGCGTAACCGTGCCTAGAAACAGGTAGCGCTGAGACAGTAGTATGTAAGTTAGGGGCAGACGATTGTGTGTTTCACGCAAGTTAGTATGGGAAGCGAGCCAATTACATGGTTTTAGCGGAGCGTTTATATCCCTCTTAAGGGTGGCATTAATAGTCATCGACTCAAGATCGAACTCAAGTAGGTGATCTCAAAAAAGCCAAATGCTAATGTCAAGCCTTGGATAATATCAATGTCAATTAATATGCTGACAGCTACTCAATTTTGACATAAGCCAAGGCTTGACATTAGCATTTGACTTTTCTGAGTCCTTGCTTGAGATCGAGCTCAAGTAGGTGATCTCAGACGACTATTAATACCACCCTAACTGCCGATTTCTGAATTGAGAAATTCGCTAAGCAAATGGGTAAGTATCGTTCTATAACGTCTCTGCAGATTTCTGACAAAAGAGCGTAACAGACCGATAGTTAAGTATTTGCTTAGTAAAATTCTCAATTCAGAAACCAGGCCTAAGTGCCATAGGGAATGTGTCGATGAGAAACTATAATAAAATATTAATTGATCTGCGTGTGGTCGGACGGTGATGAATTAAATTGAATTGAATTACGTGAAAGCCTTGTTGTGTTATTATAATCGTTAAGTTAAGGGCCATCGTAAGCCATTTCCTATTCATTTTCTATTAGCGTCATCTCGTTGCGGGACTAGCTATCATTATGGCCATCTTACCCTCTCAGGCGTATCTGGCTTTAAAATGCGGAAGACAAAATTGCAAGTTGGTAATTTTATTCAACGGTTTTTTTTTTTTATTTAATTTTAGAAACGTAGTCCGACTATGGAGATATTAATTTTAATAACTTACTTTAAATAAACACAAGACGCGCAAGTACCTTGTGCGATTTTATCGAAAATTACTTCCTTTCGCATTGAAGCATAGCACACGATTTTTTCCCTTAAGTCGCCCTAATTGAAGCAAAAATATAACCCTCCTTTGGACAGTCGGGTAAAAAGAGTGCAAACGTGAAAATGATACCTACCCCATGTTAGCTCTTACCACGCGTAGCAGAAGTGCACCAATCGAACAAAAAGGAGTATCCTAGCGTGTGGCTGGCTGTATCTACCAAACAGCGATACCCTGTTTGTTCGTATCTAGCGTGTCACGTGATTATTCCGTACCTACACTACATAAACATTCAACATAACAACAACATTTGAGAAACTAAAATAATAAAAACCAATCAAACCAAATCAAAACATTACAACCATGCAACATAACTTCACGTTAGTTTTCAAAATTGTACAAATATTTTTTTCTCAATTACTTAAATTACCAGTTTTTTTTTCTTTTATTACCGCATCGGATACGCGTATAAATAGAACCCAGATTGGCTGTAAACTGTTAAATCAGTTGCATCATCAATAACCCGGGTCATCGACCGTGATTACCGGGCCCACAATTCTGCTAACTAACTAGTTACCGTCGCGAAGGGATACAAAGTTACCTCGTAAATAGCGTTCATTAGGGTGTCCCATTCCACAACAGCTATCCTCTTAGTTGGCGCTCTAAACGCTAGTTTATTGGGCTAGCTAGAATATCAATATCGATTGGAGGTCTAGTATGAGCTAAGTGACTGTGAAACACAAGTTATAAAAAATATATTTTGTGCCATATTATGCGATATACCGTAACCGCCTTAGAAGTCTCAATTTTACAGAACGTGTGCACATTTTCTATCAGGTTTTCAAGCGCTGTTATTTTAGTTTATACGATCTCTAAATACAACACACCATGCGATCAAATCCTAAAGGCATACGACGTTTATTTTACGTTCATTGTACACGGGTTTTTTGTTTTTCTGCGCTAGAATCGGAAAAAAAATTCGCGCACGAAAACTTGCTTTGACGGAGCAGTATACTACATGCTTTAGCCTACAATGAGGAGATTTGCCTTCAATTTCGCCTAACCTGACATAAATCCATACCACGTTCGAATGCTACGGCCTCAAGGCCAACGCGGTTACACATAGGCCGCGATAAACGGATAATAACCGCGATGTGCACCCGCGGCCCTTTCAAAGCGCGCGCGCGATTTGGCGTCTGATAATGCGAGTGCGGCCTCAAATGTTATTTTAATAGTAAGGGAGGCCACATTGGGTATTTTTCACTGAATTGTTTAGATTTTTATATATTTTCTTTTGCCTTCAGTATCGTATCACTTTAGAAAACAACACCTTGTACTATGTAGAGATAGATATTTAGCAGATCCGTGCACCGTCCACGTTTGGGTGATGTATGAGTTGACTATGACGGGGGCTCGCGCTCAGCTCACACTTCGAGCCAGGGGTCAAGTTCGCCCAATAGGCCGCGTCCATAATGAGCAAAGTGCCAGGAGATGGCTCGAATTAATCTCGCTGTCGTGCCGAGCTTTTACTAATTAACTCGGAATGGAGTAGTTAGGCTGTGGCGAGCTGTTTTGTTTTTGTTTATGGCTTATTCGGCTGGCGGACGGAGTGATGAGGTGCCAGTGCCAGGGTTTCTAACGGAGCTGAAGGCCATGTAAAGTTCTATAATTTTAGTTCGAACTCTTAGGGTGGTATTCTAGAACGCTACTTAAACTCAGTTCAAACTAGAACGCTACTTAAACTCTGTTTAAACTCAGTTCAAAGTAGAACGCTCCTTGAACTCTGTTTAAACTCAGTTTAAGTAGAGTTTAGTAGTGTCGACTGTCGATAAAACAGTGCATGTTTTGATTTGAATATCCCTCCCTTCATATCAAAACATGCACTGCTTTATCGACAGTCTGAACTCTGTTTAAACTGAGTTTAAGTAGCGTTCTAGAATACCACCCTTAGTAACCTACAGCGAAAAGTATATTATAATAGAGAAATCCATTAAAAGTACAAAATTTTGCCAAATTCTTCAATACAGAAGTCGAGATTTACAGTCTGGGCTCGAGACAAAACTGCACGGAGAAATCTAGTTGTTTTTATTACTTCTGGCGTCACTTTGTTTGATACACTTTAATGCACACAAAAATAAAATAAACTTACATTACATTATAGTAAGAGAACGTGTACAAGGGCGGACTTATTTCTAAAGAAATTTCTTCCAGCCAGCCCTGTATTAGCCAGAGCTTTACCATTGTATAAAGGCTAACGTAGTATAAAAGTGTTGAATTTTTAAAAGCTGTTTCTATATCCCTGTGGTGTGTTGAGTTGTTCTATGGTGGCTTCGATAAAGTTAGTTCGGTGTATGGTGGTAATAATTTTGCTTTCGATTGCTGCACTATACATACAGAATTTCTGTTCTGTGAGTTAGATACCGCTTCGGTTACTTAGCAACACAGTTTGAGTCACCATCTAACCCTCCTGCATATTTTATTCTATTCGCTTTTACGTACCCTATTCCTATGTAACCCTCAAAGGTAAATTTCATGCGATGCAAACGCTGAATGACATATCGCTAGACCCATCGATCGTATCAAGTGCATTCGTGAATAGTAGCACAAAATATGCAAAAGTAAAAGTACTGCTCAGCACTGCACAGAGTCCTTTTAATTTCTATATCTAGGTATTAGTTTGATTAATTATATTATCAAAATTAATCACAGCGTGAAACTGAGCACTGAAAAAATTAATAATTGCTTCCCGTACGATAGAAAACATTAATATACCTTTTATTATCCCAGTTTATTTCAAATGCTGACAAACGTTTTCCCTTAATTACTAAAAAGCGTCTACAAAGCGATAAAATGTAATACAAGGTCAATCTGACTATTGTGCGCTATTTTATTTATAGAATAAATCTAGTTTGTAAGTTTAGTTATGTAAGTATATTAAATATTTCTGGCTAGTTAATTCGGTACGCAAAGTTTTTTGTTCGAAAGTCCGTTATTGGCTTAATCTTATCTTTAGACAATATTGAGAAACTAATTTAAATATTTTTTTTTTTGGTCCAGTAGTTTTGTTTTTATGCGCTAAAATGTTTTGTTCCTATGACCGCCAAACGTATGCAGACTGTCGCGTGAAGGTCATAAAACCGTATCTTTGAAACGTTGTAAAATCCAAACTACTGAACCAAAATAAAAAATATTGAAATTAGTTTCTCAATATTGTCTAAAGATAAGATTAAGCCAATAACGGACTTTCGAACAAAAAACTTTGCGTACCCAATTAGTACATTCTACCATTACATAATATCATTATTTGTTCTTCACAATATTATTGCCTATTTTAGTTTCCTGAGATACAGAATACAGCTGTATTCTAGTTCAGGCACTGTGTACGTCTTTACCTAAGTTATATTAAGTAGTTATGAATATGTAGTACATAATTTTTATTGAAATAAATGAACTGAAAAAAAAAATAACCTAACCAAAAACTTGATGTTTTCGCTTCAAGATGCCCAAGTGATATGTCAAGTAACAAATAGATAGATATATTTATTGAATGAGGATTTATGAGGATGTGTAAAAACCTTGCTCATCACATGAGTAATAATTATGCAGTCTCAAAGATCTTTTCAATAGCGTGGCATGGAATAACTTGGGAATAGGAAAAGGTCTTCTGTTCCATTTGTTTCGCGCTAGGGGTGCGGGTTGGCACACGCAACCTGTCACTGTTTGCTTATCGTGATTTGCAACGACAGTAAAATTGTACAGGGTAGCCAATGGGCCATGACAAACAGGGGCCTTAGCCTGTAACACAATGGTGCCAAAATGGCCTTCCGGTTGACGGTTTTAATTACGATTTATTGATGCTGTCGGTCCAGTGTCGGTCCTTTTAATGTTATTGTAGTACAGCACAGAATATTAAGAGTCTAATCCTAGAGGATTAGTTCGCTGGTTGTAGGAGAACAACGAAAAAATCCCGGGTTTGTCCTTCTACCTAGGACGCCATTGAGACGCCATTGTGTTACAGGCTAAGGGCCCAGGCATGCCGCCAGCCGGTGAAGTATCGGCAACACAATCCGGATGCCTTGTTCGATTGTCAAATCCATTAACTGTCAGTGTTTACCTCTTTGCGACGCGCTGCTGGCACGTTTTCGAAGCGCAACCCTTTTGTTCAAAACGAAAAGTAAAATTCGTGACGTAGTTTTTCACGTTCTTTTGATTCAAATGGTAGATATGTTTTTATAGCTGTTATTTTTTTCAGGGCTACCAATTGCAAGATAATGACAACTTAACAAGCGTAGTTTTTTCTCCTCACCAACGGCAGATCTTGAATGATTCAAAGCGTTTATCGGACCTTTATTTTAATTTGACAGAGGCATTCAAAAAACCGTTTCGTCCGACTAATTAATCATTCCAAACACATCAACACAAAGTCAAACAGAAGTCGAAACAAAAAGAAGCGGTGGATTTCGGGTTGATGTATCGAAGGGTGATCGCCGGTGTGGCCGCGTCCTTAGGTCGCAGCAGTCAATCAATGTCATTGGTAGTTAGATTGTGATACGCAGCAACTGATGACCCGGGGCTTAATTGTCTAACTTTTGAATCTATCGCGATACCTTTCAAATTGATGTTTGAAGGGTGCTGACGAACTTCATACTGCATTTATTTGACACAAACTGTCATTGAAAGCGATTGTGACGGGGATAGGGATTGCGACTCCATTTTGAAGGATATTGAGTGAATAAAATAGCGAAATCGTTCACTTAATATCATTCAATTTGTATGGCGTTTTGAGTAATCCGTTCTTTTAGCGATTGTGTTTTAAATCTTAGACAATTCCATTCTAAGGTCGCAATCACGATCATAATCGCGATACCATTGAAACGGATTGCGATAGATTCAAAAGTTAGACAATTAAGCCCCCCCGGCCCGTTCAGTGGCCACGGAAACACCGTATGCAGCCTACTTTGCATAGGTATCTTAGTCGAAATCGTGATTATTGACTGCCTCTTAGGCATTTTGTTATTGGGACTCTTCTTTTTCGTCACTCTACGAGTAGCTTTTCTAAATGAAATCGTATCTAAAAACATGACCCTCTTTTGGAGAGTCTGGTAAAAACAACGGCCATGGAATCTATATTGTTTTAGAGCCGATTAAAGTAGTCAGAAAAAGGTGTTTTGATTGCACTCAATTGAAATAGAGTATTTTTTATTGATCGAGATTCATAGCAACAGCAATGTTATTGGTCCCATGAGAATCCCTAGGCTAAACTATTTTTAGGACCTAAGGCCTAGATTCAAGATCCTAGAGCCTACGATTAAATCCCGCTCAAGAAAAAAAAGAGCCACTTTTGACTTGTGTGGGATTTATTCGTATTCTACTATTTGGAATCTAGGCCTAAAAATAGTTAATTTAGCGATTCTAATAGGGATTCTCATTTTGTCGGCTCGTTTTTAGCAAAAAAAGCATCCATAAAGAAGATTTTTTTTTCATTTATCGTGCTAAAATGCTTTGACAATCACCTTAAAACGTTTGAAAAGAACTTCTCCCGTAGTTGAACAATTGACGGATGAAATATACGGAAAGTTTTACTTTTTCTTGAAGGTTAAATGGCGCAGGAGAGAGCCGAAATCACTTGGAAGTTTTTAATTTTTCATGCTCATAGCGGCGGGTGCGATGTGACGAAACAAGCTGGCGGATATTCCATTTTTTTTTTAATATTATTATTCCATACTAAAATTATGACATTGTGGTTTTATACTCCTTTGATGTCTCCTCCAATAATTATCTGCACTAACTTTCGTAGTATTTTCATTATCATAATTTGTATCGTTTATCATAAAGTAATTTTAGGGACCCTAAGTATGAAATCCTTAAATCATTTTAATGGTTTCATTTCTTCCGCTGGAAACAGGTGTTATTGACAGGTTTTTTTTTTCAAACATAATTTTATGGATGGATTTTTAAAGCGAATACGGGGACATTTTCAAAGAATCACGAAACCTTGATTTCATCATTTTCGTATCCGCAAACCCGAGTTTCGTTCGTCTTTAAAAACTTGGGAGCACGAAACTTTCCCGGCAGGGGGCGTGACCGAGATTTTTCTCGAAGGTAGGCACTAGCGGGATGATTTACTCTCTCAATATTAAAAGGCTGACTCAGGTGGGATGACTTGGGAAACGGAATTAAACTTCCGGCACCGAAATATGGGTAACTCGCAAGTGGAATAAAAATGGAGGTACTCGTGTACTTTTTTTTGTTTTTTTTTTGTTTGAGTGTCTGTAATATTTATTTCGCAAGAGTACTAAATTAAAATCTCAAAAATAACTCTCTCAATGACTGGTAATTTCCAGTAAAATATTCGCGGAGCTAAACCGCTTTTCAAACAAATATAGAAACAGGAAATCGTGTTTCTTATGCAAATAATATAAAAGCAATGTTCGGGCAACGAAATTACAATAAAGAACTTTAAAATTGTATCCAGTTCCAGCCGAAAAAAGAAGGGAAACTGAGAGGAACAATAACGCTTTATAGCTTCCGCCCCTTGCATTATGAAAATGAAGTTTTTTATGCTTTTTTATGAACAGAGATAAGTAGACAGATGAAGTTCCCTAAGCAAAATAGGTACAGTCAGCGACGTGCCAGGATACCCCTTTTTGTTCGATTGACGCACTTATACCTCGCGCGATAAGAGCTACCATGGTGTCCTAGTGTGTTGCTGGCTAAAATCTACAAAAATAACTTACAAAATTAATCTCACAAATTGTCTCTACAATAACTACTAAATTAAAAATTTTAAAAATCATACTTTTGTATCTTCAATTTAGCATATCTCGTGAACGGCTGAATCGATTTTGCGAGCAAAGCGAAAGAAATTCTTCGAGTCTACTGGAACAATCCGGCGCGTGTATGTTTGTATGAATGTTCGTTTGACGATAACTTGAGTTCGTCATGAAATTTGGTAGGCGGGTAAATTAAATAAAAATATTTTTTTAAGTTCGAACATGAGCCAAATCGTCTAGGGGCAGGAAAAATTAGACAACTTTAAAAAGTTATCTAACTGCTGATTTCTGATTTGAGAAATTATCTAAGCAAGTACTTAAATGTCGTTCTGCCTCTGCGGATTTCTCACAACAGAACGATAGTTAAGTATTTACTTAGTAAAATTCTCAAGTCAGAAACCGGGCCTAAGTAAAGGTAAGTCAAGTGGACGAAGTGGTGAGTAAAAGCTAGGAGTAGCCATACTCGCACATACCTACGATATCTCTACTACAACGAACCATCGCGCGGAGTAATAACAAAAATTGCCCCAGGGCGGCGACTCTCACAGCAAAGCACTATAAATGAGGCACATACTGTAATTAAAATAAAAGCATCGCAGTTTCAACTCCGCAATGAAAATACTTGTTGTGGCCCCTCAAATATGTAGTCGCGTATAAAAATACATTTTTCACTCGGGAAACGTCTTCCGCTGCTCCTGTGACTTAGTTGGTGAGTTAGGTTTGAATGCTCGAATATTTCTCCCACAGTCTTGACGCCTAGGAATTTCTCTAATTGCCGCGATGTAAGGGAACATAATTGCGGCAGTCCCCTCCTCACGCAAGCGTTTTGCGGTGTCAAATGACAAGTCGCAATTGTCGGTTGCACCGCGACATGCTCCTGATTTAATGGCCTCAAATGCGGCTACCTTATTATTATTACCTTCTTTGCGAAAGCACGAGGAAATACAACCTGAAATTAAAGTGAACGGCCGTTGGGCTCATGTTGGAACCGTCATTAAGCTAGGTTGTCAACTAACTGATATGTTTTGTATCTCATAACGAGTGCCATCTAATGAAGATAAGCGAAGGCGCAAAGTACTCTCTGGGGCGCAATTACCATCCCCTAACAACCAAACTTATTTTGGACTAGCAAAACATTACACAATCTAGAGCGGCCATATTTAGCGGGCGCGTTGGCTTCGAAGCGTCATTATCCCGTAACAGGACTTACCTAGTTTTTAATATTTAATTAAGAGCTCCATTAGACACCAGCGCAGGCGAAGATAATCTTTATGGTGCCTTATTCAAAAAGGCGTCGCATTTAATCACCGTGGCACCTTCCCTTCGCAGATTTTATCGCACCTTGCGGCGCACAGTCGCCGTGAAAGCCTTTTCTGTCAAGAGATTTTTGTTAAATTAAATTTTCTAACTTGCCGCAACCCCTTTGGCTTAGATGTCTTTAATTTCCATTCGTCATTATTAGTCAAATAATCTCGTGTTTAACGTTTTTCTTCCTTAATTAACGACAACATTTACGGCATTTAATTTCAAACAAAAAGAGCTATTTTCGTCCTTGGTCTAAGGCTTTGTAAAGAGACCCCTGTAACATGTTTATCAATGGTCACTTTTATGACCCGGATCACTAAAAAGGAGTCCGTTAAAAAGCAATTAAAGGGTCGAATTAACACCCGCCTAACTAAATATCGGTGTTATCTCGGCCGGCAGATAAAGTTCGTTTTGTTTTGCTACGCTCGGTCGATAAGGTCCGTGTTTTTTGTGGTGAGACCGCGGGCCTTGTCGCCAGGACCGAGCAGGTGTTTTGTGCGACACTTTACATAGACTCTACACTACACAACGGTCTTATAAAAAAAAACAAAAATATGTAAATAAGAGCCCAAGCTACCAAAGTTGTGACATTTCTCACGCTAATGATATAAGGTATTGAGTGGAGTAGTACGCAACTTCAAGGAAAATGCATAAATGAATACCTTTCTACCTTTTATCCCCAAAAATGTTACTTTTTCTTCTATATGGTACACACGACAGCACCTCAGAGTGTACCCTTTTGTGCTAGCGTGTAAGGGTTGACGTGCTGTTGTATGCATATTTTCTTCATAGACGTTGATACTAGGATTTTACGAGTACCATAATTAACAGCTGAACTAATTTGAAATAATAAAATAAATAGTTGGACATGTTGTTTAACTTCACGCTTCTTCGTACATACGACAGCACTTCGACCCTTACACGGTGACTTTACAACCAAAGTGTACAGTCTGACGTGCTGTCGTGTGTACACTGTTATCTCCTGCACACTGTCTGTCCCACTCTACAAATATCAATAGAGTGAGAGAAGCACTTTATCGAACGTTTCTGCAAGCGTAGTATAAGACTGGGTTATAGAGTGTATCTATGGGTTTATAACTATTTGTATCTCACTCTTCTGTCTGACGTAAAGCGGGATAGACAGAGTTATAAACCCATAGATACGCTCTAACCCAGCCCTCTGCCACGCTTGCTGATCTTCATATGAGCCAAAAGCCTAATTGGTAGGTAGTTATTAGTAACTGGTGCGAAAGACCTTCGCTGAAATTCCACAAGAGAAATCTCTACACACATGTGCCGATATTTTCACCCCTATCACGCCACTAGTTCCCTAGTACCATACTTGCGACAGGGCACAAGTCGTGAGAGATCGGAAGCCCGATAACTCTGCGTAGCTCAGCTATCTCAACCATTCCCCACCTTACTGTGTGCCTCCCGTGAAAAGTGATACAACTAAAAAATCGCAATTTTACAGGAGAGCAAAAGGATTAAAATAAAACTGAATGCAAGCCACTTTTATGATGGGACCAAGTGTTTTAGTTCCAAAAAAAAACTGGTGCCCCTTTCATTTGGTGCAGTAGGTATATCGTATTTTTGTATGGAACAGCTGTTTTTTTTTTTGAGATTTCACCTTCGACCCCACATTAAAATTTGCTTAGGTATTTTGGTGAGTTAAGCAGTCTCTTTCGGTGCCACAGAACCTTTCTGAAACACCCTGTATAAGAAATATTGCTCAGAATTTTTTTTTTTTATTGAATCATTTGAAAGTTTGTTCATCAGCAATATTATTATTTGAATTTAATCGTTTGAATGTTCACGGAGATAATTTTTGAGAATACAGATGGAGGCAGATGAACAAAAACCGCGTATCTGATATAACTCGAGTTGTATCACTTTTCACGAGAGCCACAGACACAGACCTAATCTAAAGGTCCCGACGGCTCCCCAGAGTGGCGAACTATATCAATATCGGTGACACCACCTGCCCGGATTGCTTACCGTGACCGTTTTATCTTCATTACACCTTTATGGCTTTCCTGTGTCTTATTGTGCCAGTCCTGTTTGGGTTGTAAAGAGGTGGAGAATGCTGCGGGTCTTTGACATACAAAAAGTGAATTCCGGGACTACAAAACTAGTATACACGAGAGCACGTGAGAGTATACACTTTTGTTGTAAAGTCGCCCGTAACGCAACCGAGTAGAGCGCTAGCGCGTGTAAGCGTCGACGTGCTGTCGTATGCACAAAATAGACAGAGAATGTTTGTTTTAAATGGACTTGTGGGAGAAGGCGAAGCTTTTTTGAAAATTTGTAGCAACCAAAATATGTTATAGTTATCATACATAGTTTGTTCAATGTAATCAATCTAGTCTGTAGGTAGAGCTATCGGTCATAATGCCAATATTCCCAATTTCCCAATTTGAAGCCGGCAATTGTACCGGATGTGACCGGAACTAGCTTGGGGGGCCCAATAGTACCTGCCTGTACGCACACAATTAGTACGTGTCAACACATGCCATCCCATGATCCCACACTGCAACCTACTAATACCTACACTTCGGAGTGGGGTCTATTAATTTCGTTTTCTATCAGCCTGCACAGGGAAGTTGTGTCAAAAGGTCATAGGGCGAAATCCAACCTGGCTTATGCAAGATTGCATACCTACACAAAGAAAATTTGTTTTTAAATTGTTGAGACAAAACTCGAAATAAAAGAGATTTTTGTTTTTTGCTAACCTTGGAATAAATAGCACTCATTCTACTCAACTTTCACATTGTTTTCCAATGCTGGGGGCTAATTCTCGGAAATCTCGAATGTGACTTGTTATTATGGTTTTCTTCGTAGAATCTCGAATGCGACATACCTGATAATTAGTCTGCTGCAATCTCAAATATCTCGCGGAGACCTCGCGCCTTATGTCGAGGATGAGTTTGTGAGAATAGTAGATGTGTAAGATGTGACATTTGCCGCTAAATAAGATTTTTCCTTCGAGATGTCTCGAATGCGAGATTCGGGACAGAAAAGGGTTTACGGCGATGCGGTAAGGGGTCGCCACAGCCATAAACAATAAACATTCAATGCAGGTGTACAAGCTTCCAGGCGCCCGCATGAAAAAACTCCGCGACCGACAGCGATAGTCGCGACGCGACACTGTCCGTTTGTCGGCACTTTTTGTCGCCTATTTAGACGTTTATTACACCACCTTTTTCCAAAGGGGTGTAGACTTTAACCACACAAAGTTAAAGGTTAAGTTAGCTTGAGTAGGATCGGGGATTTGCGTCGTTTAAAATCTTGATTAAACAAATAACCCGTGACTGTTTTAGTAATCGGAAGGCGATCTGTTTACCTTCCAAACAATAATCCCAGCGGGCAGGTAGTGATGAAGTAATAAAATTATTGTGACAAAAAATTGGTGACGAGATATCAAATTTTGGCTTTTTTCTTGTGGGTTGTTTTTGTTCGGTTCTTTTATGTAAGTATGACACCTGCCGGAGTTTGAACCGAAATTAGGATGCAATTTTTTCAGAACTCAGAAATTGTAATTGGCATCTATCGACAGGACATAGTGATTTGGAAACGGCTCATTGGTTAGAGCGGTGGCTTTTGGCTGGCAAGGCAAGCAAGAGGTTGTGTATTCAAGACCTGTCTCGATCATTTTTATTTTTACTTAAACTACCTCCATCTTTAAATTATGTGTCTAGCACGTTTAATTAAAAAGTGGATATCCTAGGAACTAAAATAGTAGGTACCATTTTAGCTATCAGTAATTCTATGGGAGAGTCGCCATCCTCCATGAGCCAAATTACGTGTATAGCGAGTTATAGCGAGTGTGTTGCTCTATAATAACAGGTTGTGTAAAAAATAATCGGGAAACTGCCAAATGGTATTTACCGATCGATTTCATGAAATTTGAAATCCTATTGTAGTTTTTATGCTACAATTTAGAACTAGGCAGAATATTATACTGAATTTAACATTAACTGGTACGTACAGTCGGCCACAGACTCAGATACCCCTTTTTGTTCGATTGGCGCCCTTATGACGCGCGCGGTAAGAGCTGCCATGGGATATCTGAGATTGTGGCCGACCGTACGCGGATCTGATGACACAAAAAAAAAGTTACACCAAAACCAGAACACGAAGAACAAACTTAGAGCGAGCGTAGAGAGCGAAGGACTAAAGTGAGGCGAGAGAAAAACCGACGCGTAACGCCATCTGGTGCCGAGTAGTGGAACTTAAAACTTTTATAACTTTTTGTGACTTCGGAAGTTCAAGGAAGGCCAATGACGCAGATTTTTTTGTACAAGCTTTTTGTACGCATTTCTGTGATAATTTGGCAACGAGATATTTTTTCTTGAAGTGAATTTATTCTCGATCTTGGCCTCCTTCACTTTTAGGTAATGGCACAAACACGATTACCTCTTTTCATATGTTATACATTTAAGAATGACTGCTGATGCTACCCTCTGTTACCTTGATAAAATAAATACTATTAGGGGAAGAAGTAGCGAACAATCTCCAAAGAAAAAATATAGTATATCCTTCGTCCTACGTCGTTTTATAAACTTAAATTAGATGTCTGCTTACCATTCCAAGAAATGGGCGTGAGGGTATGTTGAAGTAGATTTTTTGCGCTAATTAAAGAACCCAGAAATCTCATCCCGCAAAGGTATTAAGTTGCGTAAACTTCAAAGCCTATCACGAAAAACAATGGATAATCAAAAGAAAATTCCCATTCGTAAGCTAAAACGTCAGAATTTTCCCCTCCCGCGTAACCATAGCTGAAAAGCGTCATTATCTCCGAAGAAAATACTTCATTATATCAAAACAAGGCGAGATCAAACACTTTCTGAAAGAAAGTGTTGTCTTTAGGTCTCGTGTTCTCATCCCAATGTAAAACAAAAATCAAAGGACGGTCGCGTCATCGGATCTCACGAAAAACTTTTCCGTGAGTGCCAATAAAATGTTGGCAATCCAATACCCATATTGCAGGGGTACAACATAAGTTTATATTTTGGCTCAATAATTATGTACCTAACTGCTCTGTTATTGATGTGATCCGCTGCAAATCTGGCTGTAAATGGGAACCTAGGACCGAACATGCTTACAGTCATACGTCCTTATTATTGAAAAAACTCATTGGGCTTCCTTGGGCTTCATCGCAATCGTCAAAATCAGGGTACCTACATATTAAACTCTAATAACTAATATCTATTTATGTACCTACTGTTGCTTTAGGCGCGCACATACTGAGGAGAATTGCAGAGCCTGGTATCTCTTTCTGTACAAGTGTCAAATGATAATTATTGATAATTTTTTTATTGCATACCTAGTTGATTTGTTTCTTCTCCAGGAGTGATCAAACTAAATTCGATCTAATTTCTTTTTATTATGACGTCCCGTTACGTTTAGTCTGTTAACTGAAAAAAAAAAAAAAAAGCATTTATTGGCACCGATAAAAAGAAGTAATGACAATTAAGTGCACATAGGTTAGCATTTGGTGAGAGAATACAAATAATAAGAATTGTTCTGTGTACGTGTACCCCACAGAGGGCGCGCTATGTGGATTATTGGTTAGGTTCCATCTTCAAGGGCTTTCGGTAGGCACCGTCATCAAACTAAGGGATCTAAGAGGAAAAGCTGTCAGAGGAACCACTAATGTATAAATGCCGGCGCGAAAACAATGGCGGATCACTCCGGACTGGTGGCGTTGAGCTCTCACTTTGCATAATTGTTGTATTTTGAGTACTCCTGCTCGAAACAGCTGTCTTCTGAAGTCGGAAAGTTGTGAGGCTCTTTCGGATGATGATTGAAAAATTAGGGGTCAGCGAATATTGCGATCGTAAAGAAAAAAAGAAGCTCAAAATTGACTCCATAACTACAAATATTGGTGGCCTTTACTCAGCAGTGGGTGTCACCAGGCTGATGATGAAATATTGTGCCGCTAATTAAGTTTTAAATACCTATGGTGTAACTTGGTCAGAGTTAATCCTACTCAGGCCCGGTTTCTGAATTGAGAATTTTACTAAGTAAATACTTAAGTACCGTTCTGTCATATTATTTTGTGAGAAATCTGCAGAGACGGAACGATACTTAAGTGGTTGCTAAATCGGGCCTCAGTCCCATACGTAAGCCAAACTATGTGATGCTGGATATGCATGACTTGACATGACAGCCTCTTTGCAGCGTGTTTGCGTGCTTGTTTACATGAGAGGTTCAACTCGACGATTCAAAATGTTAAATACATGACTCCAGCCATACTCGACCTTCCGGGTTAAGATGGCAGCCAGAGACGTCGTAATATTGTCATTTTTTTTTTTTTTGTGTCCATGCGTTATGTCTACTTTATACGCAGGAAAGCCATAAATAGTATGTTAGGGCCTCTGATGCAGTCGAATAATAATCATTCAAAAGACCATTCCCTAATTTCTTTTGCCCTCTACAGACCATTTCCAATCAGATGTCGACAGGGCACTGAGCGCACGCAAAGTAGAGGGAAATAATATCTTATTGTGAGTTTGTGAGCGAGGCGCGATTGGAAAAACATTGTGCTGTGCGCTCATCGCTCGCCTTTCATTCTGCCACCGGTGGCTAGGCCCTTCGATGGGGTGGCCATAGCTTCGCAGCGAAACTGGGACTGTAATGTAATGGTGCCTCAATAGGCTTCCAGTTGTATGCTTTAATTTTTTTTTTCGTACCTTGTTGGATGTCTCCCTGCTGGGCAAGGGCCTCCCCCCTTTCATACCAGGTTTTTCGGTTTGATGTCTATCCTTTTAATGTTTTTCTAGTACGGCAAAGAATATCCTGATTCTAACTATAGAGTATCAGTTCGCTGGTTGTAGGAGAAAAACGAGGACACCCCGGTTTTGTCCTTCTACTGGGAACCTATCGACACGCCATTACGTGACAGACTTAAGCCCCACAGCCTCGAGTCTGTAACGCAGTTGTGTTTTCACTGCCATTTCTTCATTTTTCTCATAAACGCTGAACCTACGAATCGAGACCACATCGCGACACAACTAAGCGGCCATTACATTATCCAATATGCCGAGTGCTAAATTAGCGCTACAGTAAGAAATGAAAAAAAGAGCTTCTACACTACACAATCAGGGCGACGCTAGTTAGTCACAATCCTTCATTTCGGTAGCGATCGACGACGTCCGGATGCACGCGCCGCCGCCCCGGTCCGAATTTGTAGTCTGAGAGTTTTTTCCTGGAGTCTCAATTCACAACATGGCCACCATACATCTTGCCAATATTTTCCGAGGCCAACCTACATAAATCCCCACTGATCCCATCATCCTCTTCGCCTATATCCCGTCGACTCCGATGTTTACCTTTTATTCTATCTTTGTCAAAATTACTTGCTCAAATCCAGGGCGCAACTTTGCTTTGTAAGGCTTCCGCTTTGTCTTTGCTTCGACAAATAACAAAGATTTCACTTGTTTGTTCTTCGAAGTCCGAATTGGGGTAAAAGATGGTGACTTGATATACAGCAGATATAGGTACAAGCATAGGAAGATAGTGTGAATTTTCAATGCTCTACATTTTCTTGTCTGCTTAACCGTCACTTGTTTAAAAAGTTTGTTTCCATTTTGTTTTGCCTGTCATGGGTCCGACTGCTATTTTGAAGTGGTAAAAGAGGTACCCCTTTTTGTTCAAAACTCGCACTTACGCCGGTTTCAATAAGAGCTGCCGTGAGGTAGCCAATGTAGCCGATCGTACAAAGAATTTACGCTTCAGAATTATATTATACCGAATGAAAAACACTTTGTAATAGGTGTTTCCTTTCACAACAAAACGTGCATTTTCAACATTCGCGCTCCGTAGCGCAGCACAAATTTAATTCTCTATTAAAGAACATTTAAATGCAAAGCTCACTAGGGACGGCAATTAAGCTTAAGAAATGTACTGAAAAAGTGAAAATATTTTCTAATTAAGCTGTTCTTTCCCGCCTTATTTTATACAAAAGAACCACTACTTAGTTACTTTCATCTGACTTTATGATTTACCTTTAGCCTAATTTCAGTCTTTTGAATCTCAAACCTCTAAGCTCCAGGGATCCATCGGGCTACTAGGTACTTAAGGCTGGAAGATAGCAGCGTGGCTGGAAAAACAAAATTTGCACAGTTTTTTACATTTTGTAGTTTACATTTTACTATTTTACATAGTTTAGCTACAAAATGTAAAAAACTGTAAAAATTTTGAATTTTTGCTATCGTCCACCCTTAATATTTTCTAACGGTGGCATTAATAGTCATCATCTCAAGCTCGAACTCAAGTAGGTGATCTCAGAAAAGCCAAATGCTAATGAATGTCAATGTCAATCTCAAGATAGTGTCTATTAATATGCTGACAGCTACTAAAGTTTGACATAAGCCAAGGCTCTAGCTCAAGTAGAAAAGTAAAATGCTAATGAGAGATCTGACTTACTTGAGATCGAGCTCAAGTAGATGATCTCAGACGACTATTAAAGCAGGATAAGCCGCGAGTTTCCACACAGTGTTCCTTCACAGTCGGCGAGTGAAGATGCTACGAGTATAAAGTGAGTTGTTTTGGTGTGAAAAAAAACATCATATTTATGATAGCGTAATTTTAATAATCATCCACTCTAACCAGGTTGCCGCTGCTTTTCTGCATGGATTATCATCATCAATAACTAGTGGTTCGCCCCGAGCTGTGAACTCGCGACCCTATGCAAACGGCCTCGGCAAACCCTCCCAAACCACGGCTCGGCAAATCCTCATGTTCAAAGTTTTAAAAAAAACCTATTTTACCCGCCTACCAAATTTCATGACGACCCGATCAACGGTACTCAAGCAATCGTCGAAAAAACACACTTCAATAAATACAAACATATTGTTCCAGTAGACTCGGAGAACATCTCTCGCTTCGCTCGCTCCTTCAATAAATAGTCGATGCGGCATGTGCAAGTGTTACTTGACTGAACAAATTGCGTGCGCTGGCGAGTGCACTCGACTGTCAGCTGCCGCTAAATGGACGGTGAAATCGACTGGCACGAAGACTTGAACGACACAGAGCAAAATTATCTGGCAAGTAGGTACAGCACATTTTGTATATTATAAACGTTCCACTTACTTTCATTGAAGTCAAGATAGCCGACAAGTTTCGGTTCTCATTCGGAGACTTAAATCTCGGAGGAGAAATGCAGCCAGGCCCTTACTGCGTGGAACTGGAATTGTTAAAAAGTATAATCTGAATAGAATCTAAGAAAATATAACATAATGAGGGCTACCGCATGTGGATTTGCCGCCAGGGGCGCTAGCGTTGCGTAAGGTCAGAAAATTAAAGGTCATTGTTAATATGGGCTACGCGAGTTTATTTCA
Source organism: Zelleria hepariella (assembly GCA_949319315.1). Lineage (NCBI taxonomy): Eukaryota > Metazoa > Arthropoda > Insecta > Lepidoptera > Yponomeutidae > Zelleria > Zelleria hepariella. The sequence goes on along the minus strand of OX439392.1, from coordinate 11,201,060 downwards.
TTTTCTAATTAGGATAATGTTGCGAATATTTTGCAATACCTGAGATTAATAATTGTGGCAAATAGTGGTTGTTCCGCTACCAGCCACTCCTTTGAAAGAGTCAGAAAATTGTGTTCTGATTTCGATCAGGCTGGGCTTTGTCGATGAGTTTTATTGGTACAGTTTTAAGATAGGTAAAAACAAAAAAAAAATTATAGTAAACCTTTTTTTACGCCCGAAATAACTAACATTGAGAACTAAATTCAAGACCTTACTCGACAGTGGCGCCAACTAGTGAGCACTAAAATAGTACCCTCATTGAATTACGTGTCTTGCAGTGATTGTGATACCATTGCGCTACCGCTTGTCAAACTTCAAAAACAGCTTATCTCTGCTGATAGCTCCTCCCAATGCGTGGTTAATTTTATGTTCCTAACCTGTGGTCTAGTTTCAAGCGAATCTTAGGATAACTCTCAGCGTCTTCATAGGTGGCATAAAATATAGTTGTTAAGAAAACGGCAAGTAGAACAAAACCAAAACCCCTTCGGGTGTTAAAGCACAACAATGTCACGGCGCACTTTCCCATAGGTGCGGCTAAAGAGAGCATCACGGGAAAATCTTTAAACAATGTAAAGTGTAAGCTACTTTATGTACCACCTGTAATTTAAGATTGAGTTGTGAGTAACAAAGTCATAAAGATTTTATAATGCGGCGCTTAGCTTACGTACAGACCGCTACCACGCTAGGATACCATACCCCTTTTAGTTCGATTCACGCACTTAAGACGAGTGCGATAAGAGCTACCTATGGTGCATCCTAGCGTGTCGCTGGCTGTACGATAGATGCATTTTGATGCGTTGGTTGATAATCTCTAGCAGGTTTTAATGACTGTAATTTGATTATAATGTAGAGTCACATTGCGCGAGGCGCGCGATTCTAGACCTTACACCTCTGGACGTAAAACCAAAAATTAACATAAATAATGGTAACGCATAGAACGACCTTACGTAGCTCTTTGTACTAGGGGGTCTACTCCGTGTGCTTCTCAATTGAAGAGTTTACTCTTTAGAAGTGAAAAAAGGGAAACTTTGAAACCGTAATAGTCGAGAAGTTCTCCGAGTCTACTGGAACAATCCGGCGCTTGTATATCTAAGTAAGTAAAATTAAAAGAGAATTTTTAAGTTCGAACATGAAGTAAATCGGTAAAGTATATCGTCGTAAAAAATTGGGAAAGTATGGAGAGATAATCGGAGAACTTCTCGCTTCGCTCGCTCGTTCAACTACAATATCAATTAAATGGATGAATGAGAACACAGGCATTGATTGCGAGGTTGATTATTATTTATATTGGGACAAATACTATGGGACTATGTGCCTTGACATTTTGGCTCTCTCATAATCATCAGTTCCTATTATCCCACCGAACTAAATCCCATAGAATCCGCATTACGTATAAAATCAAAATAAAAACTTGTCCCCACAGAAACAAAAGATATCAGCAATAGAACAATACAAAACATCATTTCGACCATACGTCTAATATTCGAGCCTTATTGCATTAGTATACAGTTTTACTTTAATTGCATGGACTACGAGCAAATAAGCTCCCAAAGGCAATTTGGGCATCTATTTTTCCAGACACATTTCAGAGTTCCATGTTGTATCTAGTTTTATCCTTGATCGAAGTACTATCCCATACAAGATAGGGCTCTCAAACCAGTTTTTCTATCTGGCCGTTTTTGCTCTCGGAGCACAGTAAAACGAGTAGGGGCCCAGCGTTCCTACGTATAGGACTAGCCCGAGGACCCGAGTTGTTCCTTCGCCGGGTAATTTATAGTCGCAACGACGAAGCCTGTAATAAAAGGTCCGATACTGGAATATCAGGTCTTGGCCACTGCAGCATCGCCCGCTCTTGTTTATCCGCTCAATCAAGTTTCTCGTGTCATATTTAGTATGTTATTTAATGACCGATGGCTGCAAGGATACTATAGTTCGTTAATAAGGCTGGGGGCTGGGTACTAACTAAATATGGTAGCCCCGTTGTTATGGTACGGTCGGCCACAATCTCAGATACCCCATGGCAGCTCTTATCGCGCGCGGCATAAGGGCGCCAATCGAACAAAAAGGGGTATCTGAGCCTGTGGCCGAGTGTACCTCGGGTTATTTTGCAAGGAAATATACAGGGTGTTAAAAGACCGCCAACAGACCTAACAGCCACGCATACTAGACACCAAAACAAAGTACTTTTCATCTCCCATGCTCGGAAAGTACGCTGTTACTTTAAACATGCGATCGTAGAAGATCCTTTTTTAAACCGCTTTGTATTTTTGTGCGCTTCGAAATTTGAACTCGACGCCCTAATAAAAAAAAATATAAGGAACTCCTTCAACTTGTAGCATTGCCTAGCAACGGGTTGTTGATTTTATGACACTTCAAGAAGACATGATTTGAAATCAACAACCCGTTGCTAGGCAATGCCACAAACTCCTTTGTGAAGAAGCAAAAAAGAAGGAAACTCATTTCACTAACCTCTATGGTAGGTACCTAACTATCTATGTCTATTGTTTGTCACGCTTGGCTAACAAAATCATTTCCTCGCTTCTGTGAGATGAAAAGTTTTGTGTTTCGCACGAATGCAATATTATTTGCGTTTCGTGCTTCTGAATACCTCGCTACGCTCAGGTTTCTTTTTTTGAACCACTCGCTACGCTCGTGGCTCAATTTTAGAAACCTTCGCTAGCTCGGTATTCAATACAAGCACTCGCCGCAAACAATAATTTTGCATTCTTGCATAACAAATAACTATTTCGATAAATTATTGCTGGGAAATGATTTTGGTTTATTAGGTTATAATTTTGATTTTTTTTTTATCACGTAATGGACGTGTAACGCACAGAAGTCATATTGCGCAAGAGTAGGTATAAGTTTATGTTACTTAAGCTTGAAGTGCCGATGTTTAGAATACATTACGGGTTGCAATTTTAACGTCATTTTTTGAAGGAAATATTCAAAATTTTTATATGGCTTCTTAAGAAGATATGTTAATTAATGGATACTGAACACGATTCTGCAAAAAATAAAAGATTTGCAAAGTCCGACTTTGAACCTCATTATCTCGGAAACCGTTGATTTCCCAGGCATAGTTCCTTGGGCAAAAATGTTCCTTATGATGAGGACAATACGTGGTTTCCCACTTTGTTGGCGGTCTTTTAACCCCCTTAAGGTACCTACCTACACTGAAATGACATGGACGATGGCACGGTGCGAATGTGTGGCTTTGAGGGAGAATTTTAAATTTTACAGTAATTCTTTACAGTAAGAAGTTAGATGTAGCCTGCTCAAGTGTACATGTCCTACTAGCTGAGCAAATGCCTTCCCTCAGAGAGAGAGGAGAGAGAGAAAGATAGAAAGAGAGGGAGTTGCCCACTGCAGGCTGGCTATTTTCGCGTTGAGGGTATTATGCCCCAGTTAGCCTGTAACGCAATGGTGCCAAAATGCCCGTACCGGGAGTCACACCTGGGTTTTATTATTAAATCCTCACAATTTTAAAACTAATAAACATTACGTTACAATCTCTAAATAACCCTAAAAAGCTTATTAATCCATGTCCTTACTGACCCAAATTGGTTACATGCATCCATGCCAATCTCTTTAAAACCGTGGTTAGTAAATCAGATTGATCATTGAGTGCACTCAAATTTATTACTTTCCATGGCAGTGTTTATCGCTACTATGAAAATTGTACGTCTAGCATGAATTACTGTATAGAGCTTGACGCTGTGCTCTCTCACCCTGTTGACCTGCTGGCATAATTATACATTTATAATAAACCCACTCAGCCAATCGAGCCCTTATTAAGTGTAAAAAAATATTGGTGCTTTAAAAAAGCTATTTTCCAGCCAAAAGTAATATCTTTTGACACTTGATAATAGGAGTAGATTTTTATCGATTCTTTTAAGACCGGCTTTTTTTAAGACTGACCTATTTGCAAAACATCTAAGTTTTTCGTTATAAATTTTATTTTTAAAAGAATTTATTTCAATAAGAACCATTTCCAGCAAAAAACACCTTTTGACAGTTGGCAACAGGAGTGAATTTTTAGCGAGTAGGCAGATAGAGAGAGATGCGTTGTATCGAGCTACAATATCTCCACACATTCCGTCATGCTAGGCGAATCGTAGCGCAAACACATTTTGCATTCTGGCGCACGGAATATAAAATTACTTATGCAACACGTCATAAAAATTGATCACCCGATGTCACGCGGAGTTATTTTCCCAATATCTGGGAAACGCTTTGCAGCCCGTGTCCACGTTGGATTAATTTGATAATGTCAATAATGTTGTTGACTGGGTTAACTTTAACGTATTTTTTTTATAAAATACTATGCGGGGTTTTGGCCGAAAAACTGCGTTGAGACCTGGTGCCAGTTTCGTAAAGCTGTTGTTAGTTTGTTCTACAATTCGATGTACATTGAGTAGCATATTAGAATAGGAAGGTTACATAAAAGGTTAGCTTACTTACCGACTTCTCAATTACTATGAAACTATGAATGCAAACTATGAATTGTAGTTTTATGAAACTGGCACCTGGTAGGCCAGCTGGCGATGGCAGGGTTATACCTGGGTCTCGAAGGTTATCGAAGACAATTTTCCGACCCTTATCGTTACTTTTGAATGGCCATTCCATCGTTATTTTGTTTGACGTAGTCTCGGCGTGTGCATAACAGTCTGGTCGTGCGCGCGACATCGAACGGTTGCGCGTAAAATCGGTTAAAATGACGTCGAGTGTGATAAAATGTACCAATTGCAATATTGTGATAAATGAAGTGTTGGCGTTCATCCAAAATAAACTGGATGTGGCAGACGAGGAAACTGTTGTGCGTATTTGCACCTCGGCTTTCAAGCCAGAGGACATTCGAAACGCGAAGGACTTACTTTGCGACTCAACATCGAAGCGAAAAATCACAAGAAGAGGTGATGGAAAAACTGGAAGAGAATTGGATGACATCATAAGTGTGATAAAGGAGTGTGATCCAGAGGATTTGCCGATTTTCGTGGCGAGGGAGCTACACAAATTGCCACCGTTAACGTTCGATCATGTCGATGTTACCAGATTGCTGAAGGATATTGTAATAATCCAGAGCGAACTTAAAAGCATTCAAGAGCAATTTATGAACGAAACGGCTTCCTATGTGACCACGGATCAATTTGATCAGCTGAAGGCTGAGATGGAACTGCTCAAGAGGTCACAGAATGGCTCACAACTTTCTGACCAACACGTGAACGTTAGGAGAGGCGGGTACTGTCTTCAGGATAGTTTTGAGTGTAACAGTGGACCAATGGGTCTTCCACCATTTGAGGATTCACCAGTTTCTGATCCTCATCTATTGTCAACCTCAACCATAACATCGAAACCGTTAAATCAAAACAGTGTCACCTCTCCTGCTCTTGCGCACGACGATGCGCATATTTGTGTCCCTCTCGGGCCTGTCAGCAGTGCAACTGTGAGTCATCAACCGCTCGAGCGGGCTAATGAGCTGCCCGTCGCAAACACAACTAGGCCTATACCTACAACCTCGCCGGCTCATAACATTGCGCAAGGGTCTACGGTATGCGAGCGGAACGAGAAAACAGCTGATAGATCGTCTTCGTATACGGAGATTGTGCAGAATGCCTGTGACACAATAAAGCCTACCTCAGGTGAGGATAGCGACGGATGGACTACGGTACAAAGAAGGAAGTCACGGGGTCGTTTCGCTGGGAAAACTGGCAAAGCACCTGTTAGCCCTTCTTCGAAATTTAAAGCGGCGGATAAGTTAGTCCCGTTGTTTATATACAATGTCAGTCGGGAAACAAAAGCTGAGGACGTCGCTAGCTACATTCGAGAGAAAACACAGATAATCGTGTCACCTGTTAAGGTAAAACCAAAGGGCTCGAGGAATTATGACTCCTACAAGCTTTATGTACCAAGTCAAAAGCTCGCATTGTTTGATGATGACAGTCTTTGGCCGGATGGCATTTGCTTTCGAAAGTACATTGTTTTTCAAAGACGAGATACGAGGGACTCCGATAGACTAAGCGGCGAATTTCATAAATAAAAATGGAGGACAAACGCGATAAGTTACTTAAACTTGCTAGCTACAATTGCAAGAATCTTAAAAGGTCTATTACCGCTGTACAGGAGTTATCGAGCACCATGGACATAATAGCGCTCCAAGAGACTTGGCTTTTGCCGCATGACTTAGCCTACCTTAGTACCATCAATTCGGATTTCAGTTGCACGGGTACCTCGGCCGTGGATACGTCAGAGGGAATGTTAGTCGGGCGCCCGCACGGAGGGACTGCGCTATTATGGAGAAAGAGTGTGTTTCCTGAGGTGTCGGTCATACAGTGTGATAATCCTCGAGTAAGTGCAATTAAAATAGTGACGAGCGGGGAGCCCATTATCGTGATTTGCGTCTATATGCCTACGAAGAAAGTGAGAAACCTGCCAATGTTCGCGGACTGTGTAAGTACAATAATGGCTATAATAAATGAAAGTGAGCTAGAAACCGTTTATATTTTGGGTGATTTTAATGCCCACCCGTATGAATTGTTTTACTACGAGCTTATGGCATTTTGTGATGTTCAAAAATGGGTGTGTGCTGATATAAACATGTTGGGTATAGACTCTAACACTTACACATATAAAAGCGACTCACACGAAGACAGTAAAAGCTGGTTGGATCATTGTGTCGTTACGAGTGCAGCTTTACCGTCTGTGCGTAATGTTTATGTTAAATATGATGTGTTTTGGTCAGACCATTTCCCCCTGATTGTTGAATGTGACATCAATGTACTAAAGTCTACAATTAAAACACCGAATGTAGGAACTAATCATGCGATATGGGGTGTACGAAGTGTAGAGGAAATTGATTCCTACACACAAAAATGTAATGATCTTTTAAAGCAGATAGATTTTCCATCCGAGTTTAGCGAGTGTGCTGACTTTTGTTGTACTGATGATGGTCACAAACCCTATTTAGATAAAATGTACAATGACATTGTTTCTTCATTATGCGAGGCGGCTACACTGAGTCGGAAAGCCGTGTATTTCAAGAAACGTAAACAAATTGTAGGTTGGAATAAACATGTAAGTGAGGCTCACAGAGAGGCTAGGCTAAACTTTCAAATTTGGATATCTCTGGGTAAACCGGAAGCAGGCAATAGTTATGAAAATATGAGTTCAAGTAGGCGTGTTTTCAAAGCCAGGCTGAAGTGGTGTCAGCAAAACCAAGAGCAGATTAGAATGAATATTCTGGCTTCTTATCATAATAAGAAAGATTTTAAAGGCTTTTGGAAGTCCACAAAAAAACTGAACGTAAGGCCTGGTCTGCCTGTGAGCGTCGATGGTGAGACTGATGCAGGGAAGATTGCTGAGCTTTTTAAGCAGCATTTTACAATTCAGACTCCTTTAGGAACGTCAGGCTCGATAACGAGCAGTGTGACGTCATGCAAGGAACGAAAAACTACTTTCCGATCAAAGGATGTCCAGCATGTTGTAAAATATATGAAACGAGGGAAGTCGCCAGGGCACGACGGTCTCAGTGTGGAGCACCTGCAACATGCTGGCCCACACTTGGCGAGGGTACTGGCCATGTTTTATACACTGTGTATGTCACACTCCTACCTGCCTCCTCAGCTAATGAAAACGGTTGTTGTGCCTATTGTCAAAAACAAGACTAGTGATCTTTCGACTAAAACTAACTATAGACCTATTTCATTGGCGACCATAGTTGCAAAAGTGCTCGACGGCTTGCTTAGCGCTCAGTTGGACAAGTATATCGAACTACACGACGCCCAATTTGGCTTTAGACCAGGACTGTCCACAGAAAGCGCCATACTGAGCCTGAAGCACGCCGTCGGATACTATGCGGATAGAAAAACGCCAATCTACGCTTGCTTTCTCGATTTGTCTAAAGCGTTTGATCTTGTAAACTATGAGGTACTATGGAAGAAGTTAGAGACAGCGAAATTACCTGTAGAGTTAATTGGCATTTTTAAATATTGGTGCATGAACCAAGTCAACCAAGTTGGTTGGGCGGGCGCCATGTCTGAGCCCTATAAGCTTCAATGTGGTGTTAGGCAGGGGGGGCTAAGCTCTCCGAAACTGTTTAACGTATATGTTAACGCGCTGATTACCGAGCTCAGCAGCATGCATGTGGGGTGCCGTATTGACAACGTCAGCGTCAATAATATCAGTTACGCGGACGACATGGTGCTGCTGGCCCCGACGGTCAGCGCACTCAGGCAGTTGTTGAATAGGTGTGAGAGGTATGCCATTGAGCATGGACTTAGGTACAATGAGACGAAGAGTGTGTTTATGGTATTTAAATCAGGAACGAAATTGCCTTCAGCTGTACCACCGATCATGCTCAATGGCAGGCCTCTAAATAGGGTATCGTCTTTCAAATATCTTGGGCACATAGTGACCGAGGATTTGTCTGACGATGCAGACATAGAAAGGGAGCGGAGGGCGCTGGCGACCAGGGCCAATATGATTGCCCACAGGTTTGCGCGATGCTCAGCAGAGGTGAAAGTTACTTTGTTTAAAGCATACTGCACTTCGCTGTACACGTGTAGCTTGTGGACGAAGTATACGGATCGGTCGTTCAGAGCGCTCCGCGTCCAATACAACAACGCGTTTAGGGTGCTGATGCGGCTGGCGCGTCACTGCAGCGCATCCGGCATGTTCGCAGCGGCGCGTACGGACTGCTTCAAAACCACCTTGCGAAAGCGACAAGTGTCCACTTTAAGCAGGCTGCGCGCCAGCACCAACAGCATCCTAGCCGTAATTGCCGAGAGAGACGACACACGCTTCCTTAAGCAATGGTGTCGTTGTCATGTAAATAAAATAAATATAATTAACTAAGAAACCTATTGTAGTTTATAAGTTCTTTTTACTAACAACTTGTTTTGATTTTATTGTGTATTTACTAACAAATTATGGATCTCAAGTTATCTGAAATAAATTATTATTATTATTATATTATTATAACATTATCAAAGCATGGGCATATCGGTATCTTTCCCCTTGTTTAATATATTTTGCATCCTTACATTTGTAACAGTCGCATTGCAGCTGGTTTAGCATGGCCGCCATAACTACATTTATAAAATAATTCTTTCCCACACTTTTGATCTGCGTAGAGTTATAGAGACAGACGTGTATCGAGCTAAATACCTCATGCTAAGCCAGCAGGACGCCATCAGACCTTTTCAAGGAAAAAAAGAAGAAAAATCAGCAAAGATAAATTCGATAGACACATTTCAGGTAACTTATTTCTCGGCAGGGGCCGAATAAACACATAGCTCCGTACATAAGTCACTTTATCGAAGACCCCGGGGAAGGTGACCTTTTCTCTGATCTATGTCCCAACTTTATGGCCGAAGAAATGCCCTCCGTCGCAAAACCGTAACTAAGAGTTCTTGACGCTGTAGAAAGACTGCTGACGCTTTGTGGGCTGAAAACAAGCCCTAAAGAGATAGGAGATAAGTGTTGCAAAGGCTCTTATGCTTCAAAGAAAGTACCTATTCATTCAATACTTTCTGAATGACGTGCGGTTAATGGAAAACTCCAATCAGTAGGTTGATAGATTCATTCGCAAGGGTATTTCTTTCGCGCAGTTATAGAGCGTTTTCTTTGCTGCATACATTCTGCCGAGTCATGCAGGATTATGAGCAGAAAACGAAGTGGCACGCTTCGGCAAATATGAATTAGGTACTCAGACCCGACGGAGACCTTGAACTTAGATAGTGAATCAGTTTTTCGGTCACAGAACAGCATGACATGGCACAAACACAACTGAACGATTTCAGTCTCAAAATAAATTACAAATGCGTGTTGGTCGACTCTACATAATATCTAGCGGGTGACTCTACATAATATTATAGAAGGTGGATCTTATTTTCTATACAGGGTGTTTCAGAAAGGTCCTGCCTGTGACTCCGAAAGGGTTTCGAGGTTTCACTCTGGGCCCCATAGTAAAAGTAACTTGTACCTATTGGGGAGTTAAGCGACCCCTTTCAGCGTTACAGGACCTTTTTGAAATACCCTATAGAAATAAATTGTGTATGTCCATTAAACATCTTCCAGCGGCATCTCTTTACGCTGTATGAATCATTCAATTAGATCCAAAGAATGTTTGCGCTTTTCAAAACCTTACTATTTTCAATACCATCCTACTCCAACTACGATAGAACAATGTCCCAGGCGCTGCAGTTCCTGGGACATTGTTTTATCCCAGGCACTGGAGCGCCGAGTGGTCTCTTCACCCATCTAGTGTGAGTGAAGTTAACACTAGACGCTGTATAAATCATTTGATTACGTAGATGCAAAGGCCTTTAATTATTCTCAATAATCGAGAACTCTCCGCTTTCCGAAGAGCGCAAACGAGTGAATGTGGCAGAAGGCCTCTCGGTCGAAGTATAATCGAATCAAGCCGTCACGCGCGCGGCTCGCGCCGATTGTCGCCCGCTGCGATATACTAAATCTCCAACTAACTGATTTATACCAAACAAAATAACATCCAAGTCGGAATTAGACTTCTCGTTTCACAGGCAATAAATTTGATAGACCCCGACTGCGCTTACGGGTTGAGAATTTAGGGAAAGTTAACAAAAGGATTGAAGTACGTCAGGGCCGGCGGCAGAAATTATGAGGTTCCGTAATCTGACGCCCGTAGGAGCTATAGTTTTGCTTCATGTATTTTGCAATTTAAGCTTATAAGTATAACCATATTATTTTTCATTTTACACACTAGGTACATGGGAGAAATGAGCGCGAAAATCTCGGGCTAAAACACATGAAGTTAATAGCTCTTGTATAGCCCTATAGAGTAGCAATTTTAGGCATAATTATTAGAAAATAAAAAAATGTGAGATAAGATGGGCGCCCAAGAAGTATGAAAACGTAGTTATCGATTTTAGTCTAATTATAAAAATGATATTTCATGGGGCCCCCTGTCATCCAGGGCCCGGGACAGCTGCCCCCCTTGTCCCCCCTATAGCCGGCCCTGAGGTACATACCCGTTGACTGAGACTAATGTTATACGCTTACACGCGGAGCGTTGGTGGTCCTAAAATATGGTAATGAATAAAAGAATGCGTCCTTTTTAATTTAATTGAAACAACAAAAGCTTTTGGTTTTATTGTAAGCTTTTGACCGCGGCTTTACTCGCTGTTTTAAAAATATTATGGCCAAATATCTTTTGTACACACTACAGCACGTAGACGCTTACACTTTCGTTACAAAGTCGCCCGTCACGTAAGTGAATAGAGTGCGTGCACGCGTGTACCTAAGCGTCTACGTGCTGTCGTGTGTACAGTAGCTCTGGTACCTACATACAAATGTAAAAGGTTATTTTTATTTTGCCCCCGCGAAAAGACGTTTTCAAATACAAATCCTTAAAACACAAATAAACTGTCCAAAATATAAATTCGCTGCTTTTGAATGCTGTTATGGAAAGGTTCAGTCAAACTAGAGTCAGTTTAGTCATCCATACAAAACAAAATCATATTTTCTACAGCATAAAATTAGCTTTTCTACAGTAGAGAATAATATAAGAACGTAACTAGATATGTTTTTAATATTTCGCTTTGTCATTATGTCTGCATTAAGAGAAAGGTCAGCGTTGCTGTAAGTGCTTATTGATTGTCGGTTCAAGCCACAAACTTTGAAATTCCCTTTACTGGACGGTTGGCGGTGCCACCGAGCTCGGATACGGTTTTTAAACCTCTATTTCGGGAACAATACAAGCATGCATGCACCGGGACGGTCATAAATTTATCGCACTCATAAATTAAAGGTGGCTTTAATTATTTCCAAACAAAAGATCGAATCAGTTCAAGCATCGTTTTGCATAATCCTCGGGGTGGGACACGAAATATGCATCCTTGCGATGGGGAACAAGATTTGCCCGTATTCCGTACGGCCGATATTAATTACTTAATAATAATGCGATATCTTTATTGCTTTGGCATTTTGTCCGGCTTGTTCGACCATTTCTTAACGTCGTCGGCGAGCTGTGTTCGCGTGCATTTGTTTATTGCATTGTTTAGCTTGTTATTTTAATCGATATAAAATCCGACTTCGAGGCGCGTGTTTTTTCTCCGTCACATCATGACTTCACTCATTTCGATCTGTATTCTTTTCAGACTCTAACATGCCGAAGGGTTTGTCGGCAATAAAGGGTTTTTATCAAGTTCCAGATACCCAAAGAGAGGCCCGAAACAATTCGCAACGGAATATCCAAACAAACAATGGCATCTTAATAACCCTTGAGTATTCCGATAGCGTCCTTAAACCCATTATGGGAGAGACAAGAAGAGCAGCTGATCTGTTCACTAATACTTAGCATATCTCCGTCTATAGACAGACCCTCATGTTCTTATACACTAATTCAATTCGTATTCCGATCGTGTAATCAAGATAGACAGTGCTCGGATGCACATCTGGGACTTCTGAACGCCTCTCGAAGAGGCAAAACAACCCAAACTAGTCTCTATATTTAGAGGCGTATGAATAGGATTTAATTGAAGAGGAAGTGTGTCAGTAATTTCCCTTAAAGGGTTTTGGATTTAGGATGCGCTGCTTGGCGAGTCTTCGACAATTTCGATCTCATTTGTCACTAAATAAGTATAAAGTGTCAGTTGAAAAGGAAGGGTGAAGAATGGCATGACAAATGGATTGTAGGAATTCTATGACACTTTAATAAAGGGTACACTGGCTTAATATTCAGGACAAAGAACTAGAGCTCCTATTACTAATTAAAAGGAATAGCTTTTACGCTAGCAGGGTTTTAACTCAGGCAACGAAAGTAATACTTTGCAAGAAAGTGAGTTGGCTACTGAATAAAACTATGTAGGTAAGTACAAGTTCTCAAATTAGTTAGGATTTCCTAAACGATAACTTAGCTTTATATCAATTAATATTTAAAATAATAATAATAATATCAAGTTAAATTAAATCAAAATTTGTATGTAAGTAGGTAAACAGATTGTAAAGAGAAGGAGCCAGGCCTCCTGACACAGGTAATTATTTACTTACTAGGAGGTCCCAGCCCATGTACTATTAGGACTTTTTGAAGCGAAATAAATGAATATTATTATTATACAAGGTGTTACAAAAGTACCTATCTCTTTTTACAGGGTAATAGCACCCGGTGATAGGGATCACAACCTAAATATATTTTTTGCTCTATGACGTTCCGTTTATTTTTAAATTAATAAAATGTGAACGTTGTGGCGGGAGAAAAGTATTTTTTAAACATTGTATTCATTGACTTTCACAATGTTTTAACAACTCAAAGCTATGTAAATGCACCTACACACACAAACATATTTTCAAATTTGAGCTAATACCAAAAACAAAAAAGTTATGTTTTTTTTTTCAATTTTGAGGTTATAAAATAAAAATTGTTTTTTTCAACTTTTTTTTACAGATTTGACATTCTGTTCACCACTAGGTTACACCCTGTAAAAAGAGTTAGGATGTTTTGTAACACGTTGTGTTATTATTATATTATTATTATTAGAAGTACATTTTAGGGTGGTATTAGAGATCACCTACTTGAGCTGGATCTCAAGTAGGTGAACTCGGAAAATTCAAATGCTAATGGCAAGCCTTGGGTAACGTCAAACTTGAGTAGCTGTCAGCATATTAATAGACACTATCTTGAGATTGATATTGACATTAGCCAAGGCTTGACATTAGGATTTGACTTATCTGAGATCATCTACTTGAGTTCGAGCTTGAGGTGACGACTATTAATACGGCCCTTGGTTAAACATTATCTCGAAACACTTTGGACGGAACTCGATAGTTTAAATAGCCTAGTTCTGTTGAAGTTAAGAGATTGTAGTTTTATTTACTCGCCCCTTTGATGTTGAGATCTTTTTGCTGACCGCAATAAACGGTGGAGATAAAAAGAAAGTTTCATTCCTTTGTGGCACAATTTCATTCAAGTGACGCAAATGTAATGAAAAATCTTTGCCTGCACTTAGGGTTACCATCCGTCCGGATAAGTCCGGACATGTCCGGACTTTTAGACTCTTGTCCGGCCCTCTAATTTGTCCAGTTTTTTTTTTACTACATGGAATATGAGTAAAAAAACTACATATTAAATAATCTTACATCAAATCAGTCTTTAATCAACAATGAACTTCTGATTTTTCAAAAAAACTAAATAGGTATAAAATGTAATTAACCGTAGGTAACAAAGTAGGTAATGTTTCCATTTTGTGACAATTAGTCCGGACTTTTATCGAAATGTCCCTACCTGCACTAGGGAAAATTTATTTCTTTTGGTGATCGATCTGTGCCGCTTTAATGACTTCCGCGCTGGGTTTCCTCGTACTATTTAATGTCTTCATTCTGTCGGGAACCTTTACTGCGATGGGAGATTTTACGAGTATCATTGTGGATTCAACTTGCCACGTAATTTAGCACGGGGCTTATCTTCTCCTTACGTTCGCAAAGATTTTTCGATCAAAATGTGCTGAAGGAGCACCTTTTTATTGCTATATCAAATTCAATTGAGATTGGTACGATTTCGTTCTTCATTACAAAATGGTGGGTACAAATGCTTGTGGAAAACAAACTGCTGCTATCCGGTGAACGCTGAAAAGTTCACAAATGCAGTTGGGAATAATTCATTCGACGGGCGGAATTATCGTATTTAGCTTTTGAATTTATCCTTCGCAGCCACAACAAACGGTCGAAATTCCTTTATGGGAGCGCTGTCTGATATTTATTTCATAAAGGAAAACGTTTCGGCCACAACGAATGTAGCGGTTGCAGTTAGTTTGCAGTGCTGCAAGCGATTCCATAACTTTACTTGTGTTGTGTGTGATAAAGCTGTGGATTCCGTAAGTACTAAAACAAACATGTTAGCGTACTAGCTAGCATACCTACTCGTACCAGCTAATTAATTATTATTTTGTTTCTGTGATGTCACGAATAAAATCTTTTTTTTTTTTTGAGCGTGATAATAAAGATGCATTGCACCGGCAACAGACGATGGAAAATAACTAACCACCTAGGTATACCAACCTCTCAGTACAGTCTGCCTAAACCACGCGATAGATAAGAAATTAGCATTTGCACCACTAATTTTTAAGGTTCTTAGTATTTTTTGTAGAGACTGTATAATATTAGGAAGTAAGTATTACCGTATAATATTAGAAGCAAGGGTATCAGTATCCAAACAGTGAAATGTGCAAGAAACACCATGCAAATATTTGAGTGTGCAGATCGCTACAGCCTACAGTAGATATCCGAAGAAATAACAAGCCAGCCAGCAGGCTTGCGCGCCTGAGAGCTGTCTTGCATTACTGCGCCTTAATTCATAGCCATTTGCCTGTCTTACAAATTTAACTAGTCCTCTGTGTGCTTATTCTGTAAAAAAAACCGCACAGTCAGTAGTCCTCAAAACCGGTTTATTTAGGTGAAAATATAAATAAAAAAACTTTTTTGACAAATAATACGTAGACTGTAGTAAAAAATAATGTATGTAGCCTACAAATTATACATGTCCCACTGGGAAAAGGTAAAGGTCAGAGAGAGATTTGCGATTTTCTCGCTAAAGTTGGAGGAAACCTGACTCACATGCTCAGGTTTACTCACGATGTTTTCCTTCACTGTTAGCGAGTGGTATTGCTACTTGGCACAAATTCACAAAATGACATGTGGCTCCTCACGTAATAGGGGATTTTCTGAGAGCTAAAAAAAATAAAAAAACAGTTCTTAAAGCTGTGACAGATGGCGTTGACCTGATATGTGGGGTCTATCACAGAGTAAATTTGTGCTTACAAAAGAGAAAAGTCTTCTTCACTTCATTGCTCTGTGATCTGTGACTTCATCTTTCATCGTCGTAGACGTCATTCCATTTTGGTACATGAAAAAGCGCACGACTTTGTTATTGTTCTTATAATAAGAGTGAATGGTAAAACCGGAAACACTTCATTGCTGCTCCACCTCCAATACCTAAATGTGTTTGGACGTATCTACGAAGGCCAACGAGCGCGAACAGGCAATAAAAAAAGAACATGTCTCGTCAGCGACATCTAGTTACAAATTTGTAACTACAACTTATGAGCTGTCAGAAAAAATTTGCCCGCGCGCAAAGAAAAATGCACAAAATCGATTCCTGTATCAAATACACTAAAAAAATCGAAAATGTTCACATATCAAACCCTAGAATTAGTTGAGACCTATCTAACACAGCCAGTTTCATGTTGATATCCATAACAGATTGCAAGATATTTTGCTTGAAAAAAAAGTGCGCTGCCAATTTTTTTTTTCAAGCAATATATCTTCAAAACGTTTATGAATGTCAACACGAAACTGGCTGTTTTAGATAGGTCTCACCTAATTCTAGGGTTTGATATATGAACATTTTCAATTTGTTTAGTGTATTTGATACAGGAATCGATTTTGTGAATTTTTCTCTGCGCGCGGGCTATTCACTATGCCCATCAGCGCCTTAATTGACGCCCCCTTACGTTTGACTTTTCCACCATCTGTGAATAGGTGAGCCAACTCGTCCGACAAGGCTCCGTCATTGCGACTAAAGCGTTTTATCACAGACTCGCAGAGCGCTCGTCTCGTCGGCATTTCACAGGATACTTCGCCGGCTGTGGAACTTAAGACATTTGTGGCCGCCTCTCGATAGCACGTCTTGAGTCTGGCATGCAGGTGATTGTGCCCTACCTACACTGCAGTTACAGGCGTATTGTCTATCGTTTTGGAATCAGAATTTTTGATCTGACAAAATTAGGTGGACGATTCTTCTTCTTTTTAAGGCGCCGTGCATAGTGAATCGCCCGCGCGCAAAGAAAAATGCACAAAATCGATTCCTGTATCAAATGCTCTAAACAATTTGAAAATGTTCACATATCAAACCCTAGAATTAGGTGAGACCTATCTAAAAAAGCCAGTTTCGTGTTGACATTCAAAAACTTTTTGAAGATATTTTGCTTGAAAAAAAATAGGCGGCGCACTTTTTTTCAAGCTAAATATCTTGCAATCTGTTATGGATATCAACATGAAACTGGCTGTGTTAGACAGGTCTCGCCTAATTCTAGGGTTTGATATGTGAACATTCTCGATTTTTTTTTGTGTATTTGATACAGGAATCGATTTTGTGCATTTTTCTTTGCGCGCGGGCTAATTCACTATGCCCAGCGCCTTAAGGGGCTTCTTCGACTCTAGTCTTATCTCGCTGATGAGCGAAGGTTGGCGCTCAACTTTGCATATCTCTCTTTGTTTCTCGCGAGACGAAATACGGCACTTGGACTTGCCAGCCAGTGCATATTTTGTGCACATTTTGCCCCTTTTTGAGTGCGTACTATTGCATATTTTGTGCATATAAATAAGCACTAAAAAGGGTCGAAACATGCACAGAATTTGCACTATAAAAATTATCAAACACTTTTATAGTGCATACAGGGTGTTAAAAGACTGCCAACAAAGCGGGAAACCACGTATTGTCCTCATTATAAGGAACATTTTTGCCCAAGGAACTATCCCTGGGAAATCAACGGTTTCCGAGATAATGAGGTTCAAAGTCGGACTTTGCAAAACTTTTTTTTTGCAGAATCGTATTCAGTATCTAGTTTTTAACATACCTTCTCAAGAAGCTATATCAAAATTATGAATATTTCCTACAAGAACGACGTTAAAATTGCAACCCGCAATGTATTCTAAACATCGGCACTTCAAGCTTAAGTAACTTATAATCTTATACCTACTCTTGCGCAATATGACTTATGTGCGTTACACGTCCATTGCGTGATAAAATATTTTTCAAAATTATAACCTAACAAAACAAAAATCATTTCCCAGCAATAATTCATCGAAAAAGTACTTTGTTTTGGTGTGTAGTATTCGTGGCTTTCGGGTCTGTTGGCGGTCTTTTAACACCCTGTATAATCAGATGTCTAGTAAGCTATCTGAGATCGTATTTCCACACAACAATCCTTTATTTGTGCTTATTATAAGATTATAAGTACAAAATTACACAAGTTGGCCACTTGTGTCCGCACGGTGGCACAGCGATATGCCATATGCAGCAGGGGGCGTGGCATACGTTACTTCACTTCACTCCACTCCACTTTACAGTCCCGACACCGCCCGGCCGTGATACCATCCCATCGGATGAATACATAAATAGGATCGATCGAAAGTGCACCGACGTCTTTTGTATACATCGGCCGAGGGCGTCATTTCTGTGACAGGACAAGCGAGCAAGTGCTCGGCGATTGACTCCAAAGTAGTTTAAAGTAAGGTCTTCAACAAAAATCTAGAGTTGTACGATTGTACTTCTAATAAGTTTTACTCTGGGGTGTTAATAGCAGAATAATAAAGAGAAACATTATCTGTAGTTAAGTATGGTGGGGTCAAACATAAAATCCTGAAAAAAACTGCTGTTCTATGCTAAAGTTTAGTACCAACATCTGAAACCTGACTTAGGTATTATGATAAAATAAAAATCCCCGGGTTACCCTTTTGGAGAAATAAGCGTGAGAGTTTTAAAACAATTGAACTTTAACTTAGCCTCCTTAATTGAATTGAAAACAAACGTTTAACTAATGGAGCTCATCAAGAAAGTACACTCTGAAACTGACATTCATTTGTTTTACTACAAAAGAGTTCAATCAGCTAAGATCTCCACTTTCGATAGACTGCATCTGCTTATTACAATAAGTTGCCAAGCGCGAGTTAGACGTAAATATTGAGGGTGACTTGTCGAAAATTTCAATGTGACGTGCTTTATTTTGTTTATCGAGCTAGTTTTCGTCAATGTGCAGTGATGTGCAATGAAGAGACGTTTGAATAATTCACGCGAAATAAATGAGTTAATTCGCTTTACTAATAGGCATATTTCCAAAAGTCTTTAAAATTAAAAAAAAAATGAAAATATACTACAGGGTGCACTCTAAGTCGATAGCGGAACTTTAAGTAGGCTGTCTACTGATCACTACAAACAACTTGTACCAGGTGGCGAAAAAAATGGAGCGAATAAAATATCAGCTGTTCCATACAAAAGGTCGACTCAGTACTGTGCCAAATGTATGAAACAGCTGATATTTTTTGCGCTCCATTTTTGTCGCCACCTAGTACACACGACAGCACGTCAGACTGTACACTTTTGTTGTAAAGTCGCCCGTAACGTAACCGAGTAGAGTGCTAGCGTGTAAAGGTCGACGTGCTGTCGTGTGTACAAGTTGTTTTTAGTGATCAGTAGACAGCCTACTTAAAGTTCCGCTATCGACTTAGAGTGCACCCTGTAGATGTTAGCGTACATATAAGTATAAAAACAACGTTGAAGTTTAGAGGCTGTTATTACCACAGTCCACTCGCAACCGGCCCTGGTGATACCATCAAATGACTACCGTCGCTCCACCGCCCACCATTACATGGGGTAAACATCGCTCGTATGTTTGAATGGCGATCAATCGTCTTCGATGGGTTATTAGGTTCATTACTCAAACGTCAGAGTGAAGACAATCACGATCGGATGCCGGGTTACACAATTAGGCCATTGTCACGCGTGGTCCGATGTTATGGTCGCGGCAGCAAGTCATTTGGTTGGCCATTAGGTTCGTACTCGTATGTAGAGTGAAGTATAAAGTATCAGTCCATTACAGTTCTCAGAGTGGTTTTGTTTGAGTTACTTTGTTTGCCCTAAATACGTAAAAAAACGACACACATACCTTCATGCATATTATAACCCTGAAAGCGTAAGCAGACATTGAATTTGGCTCCGAGAATCGTAAAGAAGCAGTCGCGGTCATTCTAAAGTATCAAACTGTTCATCCATCCTTTCATACGA
This sequence comes from Zelleria hepariella, assembly GCA_949319315.1. NCBI lineage: Eukaryota > Metazoa > Arthropoda > Insecta > Lepidoptera > Yponomeutidae > Zelleria > Zelleria hepariella. The sequence goes on along the minus strand of OX439392.1, from coordinate 11,181,205 downwards.
ATATCCAATTCTCGCACTGCGGATGTGAGGATTGAGTGTGTACCAAACTATTGCACAAGTAGTACAAGCACATACCTATAAGCTTCCAAAAACTCCAAAATTGTGATTTAAGGGAACACGCAGAACGGGGGCGTTCGCTAATGAAACAGAATGCAATACATGTAGTTTACTTCCTGTGCTAAATTACCACCAACTAGCATTAACATATAACAACGCTTTATTTTAAAGGAGGGAAATATTAAGCGCTTTTTATGGGCTCTCCATGATGTCTAGGGCTGCCATACGATCGAGGTTTACCGAATTTATTTAAGTTTTAGTCCAGTCATTTACTGATGTCCTACTGGCTTTTTTCGCAAGATACTTTACAATGTGCTTGAAAATTTATTGATTTGTGTTTTATGATATTGATAACCAACTTTTTTTCAATACGTAGGTATACCCTCCAAGTCCTGACTCGACCAAATATTTTTAATCTCCCAATGTAACTTTGCACATTGGGAGATTAAAATTGTTGGAGTTCCTAGAGTTTAGCGTACAAATGAACGTTTTTCTATCCTAATAATAACATTTTCAGACAGTAGGTAGGTATCCGGGGTTAGGAATCTAGGTATGCCGTATGCTTAGCATTTATGACAGGCATTACATAGACAGGTTCTCGTGCAGCCGGCACTGGTTCGAGACAGATATTTGGTTACATTTTGTGCGCCTCAGACAGGCATCTCTCCACATATAAATGATAACCCTATCCGAGGGTCTTTTACCTAATCTTGAATTAGGGATATAGTTACCGGCAACATCTGGCAACTCAACCTACATCGTGGCGTAAAACTCCCCAATGCGTATTTTGCTGAGCAATTACGTTCGCAATTAAGTCCACCTCCCAACTACCGGGGAATGTCGAGATTTTCAAGTATTTGTCAGTCGGTTGCATCTATCGCGCCACCGGTCGGTCTCACTCGATCTTAGATAAAGAATACAAACTAGATCTGCCACTCACGAAGAACTGTCCCACCCAATAGATAGATAGTGAACACTTTATTGCACACCAAAAAATTATTCATAGTGTACTTAGGATTGACAGACGCCACAGCGAAAAACAGAACAGCGACAGAACGGAATATCGACTCACTATAGGTATATCGACTATACCGAGAGCCGTATAAAGATGATTCGACATCACGCTACGGCGAATAAACACAACTAAATTAATCGATATCTAAAATTTCCGTCTTATTTGTATTGCTCTTGTCAGGTTCATATTCTTCTTCTTCTTTGCGTGCCGTCTCCTATCGGAGGTTGGCGATCAGTTAGGCTATCTCGTCCTTCGAAGCCGCCAAGCAAAACCATGAGCCGGTTCATATGCGATTTCCAGTCACGGAATGGTGGCTTAGAATGGGTCGACGATCGGTGGGTAGACCGAAAGCTCGATGGGTCGATGACATTGTCAAAACAGCGGGAAGACAATGGACGAGATTGGCATTAGACCGAGGGGGTTGGCGTGAAAAGGAAGAGGCCTATGCCCAGCAGTGGGCTTTATTTATGGGCTGGATAGATAGATAGATAGTTATAATTCGGGTGGATAATAGCACTCCATTCGACCACTCAACTAATCACGTCGCATCACACAGATACCCCATGGCAGCTCTTACCGCGCGCGGCATAAGGGCGCCAATCGAACAAAAAGGGGTATCATAGCGTGTGGCCGACTGTACATACCTATCTGTATTTAGCTATCTCGCTCCAAATTAGAATAGACGCCAACTCCATATAATTACTTCCTCTTAGGTCTCAACTATTTACACTTGCGAGTTGCGACCCGCAATTAAAAGCTTCCCCAGAGAATGTGTCGGTGCTTGCACCAGAAGCAAGCGAGTTATGAGAACGGACCTCATATTCCCCTAGCTAGGAAGTGTGTGATGAACATTCTGCTTTCCACATGCATTAAACATGCATGAGACTTGTGCCTTCTTAGAGCTCTGCTGAATTATTGTTTATCGCAGGGCTAGGGGCTTGTATCGACGATGCTGCTTCCAAACCCTATTTGAACGAGCAAGCGAAGCGAGCGAAGTTCTCCGAGTCTAATGGAACAATCCGGCGTTTGTATGTTTGTATGTATGTATGTATGTATGTATGTTTGTATGTATGTATGTTTGTATGAATGTTCGTTCGACGATAACTTGAGTAAATTTGGTCGGATCGTTATGAAATTTGGTAGGCGGGTAAATGAAATTAAAATAATTTTTAAGTTCGAACATGAGCCAAATCGGTTGAGGGTTGCCGAGATATGGGGTTGTTAAGTGTATATGTACTTACTATAATATTATGGTTAGCTCGCTGCCGTCGTCGGCTACCCTTGGCCCTATTAAAATGGGACGAGGCAAAAGTTTTAAATTCAAATTACTAACCCTGATAAATAAAGGAGAAAACAAAACACTATCGATTTTGGCTTAAAAAGGTACCCAGGCGAAGAGACGAGCTAAACACTCTCCCAGAGATAAATTCACTTTTAATACCAGCTCAAACAAGAAAATACTGCTTGGCCGGAGTCAAGTAGACAAAGACAGGATTACGGCAAGCTTAAAGAGGAAAAAATAGAACGAAGAAATTGTGTTGTAAAACGGAAGTGGGATAAAGTCGAGCCGCGCCGCGAAACACCTGAAATTATGATAATTCAACTTCTTGTTAACATCGAGTAGAATTAAAGTTTAATAACGTAGGTGGCGGCGGAAAAGTTCCGCCCTGTAACTAGTGCTGGCTGTATGCAATTAAAACAGTAAGGCAACTTCCTTGGAGTTGGATGCTCCGGCATGAATATTCCATCGGTGACGTTCCGTTCCTGTCTACCAGGAGGACGTTCCGAAATGTGCGATAATCGCACTGAATATTGAGAAATTCACTTGAGAGCTACCCTAAACCGACCCCAGTCAAACCGAGGGTCACTCTGATAGTTATCGGCGGTGTTTTGGCAATCCTTCGAGTGACGTGAAAATCGCACTGACAGGTTTGATTTCTCATGGCAAAAACGGACTAAAACCCGCTGCAAAGAGGCGGTTTTCCTAGCACAGCGTTTATGTTCATGTTTGTTAGCGTGTAAAACCAGCATCTCACTGCTTGTTCATCGTAAGATTTTGCCTGACCGCCGTCTGTCACCCGAAATCACTCGCACAAGCGTTCCGAAACCAAAACCATCCCTCTATATCTCGGCATAAATATCCTTCTCTTCTTTACGAGTGAATTATGCGCGTTTTGGAACGCACCCAAGCTATCTACTTCCCTCCCCCCTTGCGAGTGTATTCGGCCAAATTCTGCTTCGGGAACTTCCCTGTAATAATATCAACTTCATCTTTGTGTAATTGTGGCGTCTTAGTACCAATTGCCGTGTCTCTGTCGATATGGTAATGCTTTGCCTCGCTCTCACCTATGATACAAACGGAGCAAACGAAGAAGTCGTTTTGCTACCCCTAAATACTCGTATTATCCGATTTCGTTGTGTTGATGTCAATCATTTTGGTAAATTTATTGAATAAAAAAAAACAACTAGGTATAACAAATTAAAAAGAAAAGGAAAAAACTTAGACATACCTAGATAATAATCTACGAAAACGATTGACACCAAAATCAACGAAATCGGATAATATAATTTAGGGGTAGCAAAGCTACTTCTTCGTGGGAGTAAGCGCGGTAAAACTAACGAATGTGCCAAGTCCATTCAAAACCAAAAGCCACTTTGCCAATCAAGTGAAGCGTAAACTCCTAAAAGGGTTGCCTGTGTGTTCTATTTCTACGGAAAACGGAAGATAGAATCTAGCTCACGTTCGTAGGTGGACAAGTTTCAAAACATCAAGTGAACTGCCTTTGTAACTTCGGGTCGAGAATAACACTTGACTGAAAACTTTGTAAACGTAGAAACTTCCGTTCAACACTGAAGAATTTATCACTAAATCCACATTACTTTATTGAATACAAGTAGGATCTTAAGAGGAGAGTACCCCGTCCACCATAGCCGCCAAAGAAATTTATTTTTTACTAGCTGTGCCCGCGACTTCGTATGCGTTTTTACACAATATGTGACATTTAATTTAAATTCGACTGTGGAGGATAACTCAAAAGGAAGGTTTTTTTTAACCCCCGACCAACAAAGAGGGGTGTCATAAGTTTGATAGCTTTGTGTGTGTGTCTGTTTATGTGTTTATGAGGGTGTGCCTGCCTGTGTGTCTGTCTGTGTGTGTGTGTGTGTGCGCCCTAATCTAAACAATAAATTTATGATAAAATATGTTTTGTTTAGATTAGGTATCGCCCGTGTAAGATACCAGGAAGCTTAGCATAAGAATTGCCTGGGAAGTATGGGGGTTTATTATGTATCTCCCTCGACGTAGAGTGGGATAGATAAAGTTATAAGTAGCCCATAGATAAGGTCTTACCCATTCTCATGCTAAGCCAGCAAGCAAAGTATAAGGTTGGGTTAGAGCGTATCTACCGCAAATAACTCTGTCTATCCCGCTCTACGGCACACAAAATATATTTTTTTAATATCAAGTTGGGCTCAGTAGAGTAAATATTTAAAAAAGGCACAAAAAAAATTTCAACCTCGCGTGGGTTCAAATCCAGAACATTTCGACCGCGACGCAACAGTACTACATTTCTAACATCGATACACTTTGTCCGACCTCCACCGAAAACCACTCACAATTCCCTCTAGCAAGCATCATAAGGCTGGGTTAGAGCGTATCTATGGCTCTGTCCATCCCGCTCTACGTCAAACAAAAGAGTGAGATACCTATTATTTTAAACCCATAGATACGCTCTAACCCGGCCTTATGCTACGCTTGTAGAACTAACATTTTCCGCCAAAATAAAATAAAAACAAATGCCGATTTTTCATTTACAATATGCGCCCCAAATGCCAAAAGTCGTAGCGTGCTATTATACAGAGTGTTAAAAGACCGCCAACAAAGCGGGAGACCACGTATACGTACGTATACGTATAGACCTCATCATAACGAACATTTTTGCCCAAGGAACTATGCCTGGGAAATCAACGGTTTCCGAGATAATAAAGTCGGACTTCAATTTTTTTTTTTTCAGAAATGTGTTCAGTATCACGTTCTTAGCATACCTTCTCAAGAAGCCATATCAAAATTATGGATATTTCTTACAAAAAATCAAGTTAAAATTGCAACCCGCAATGTAGGTTTTCGAGAGAATGTGGTTCAAAGTCGGACTTAAATTTTTTTTTTGCAGAAATATGTTCAGTATCACGTTCTTAACATACCTTCTCAAGAAGCCATATCCAAATTATGAATATTTCTTACAAAAAACGAAGTTAAAATTGCAACCCGCAATGTATTCTAAACATCGGATAGCCTAAGTTACTCCCAGAAACGTGAGTTACGACCACGTTAAGTTTGGTTGAAAACTATTCAGCGGTGTTCGCGTTTATCGTGTTCATACAGACAGACAGACAGACAGACAGACAGACAGACAGACAGACAGACAGACAGACATAAACCGTTTTTTTTGCATTTTTGGATTCAGTATAGTTTACTTAGTAACCCCTGCTAGTTTTTTTCTAAAAATATTCAATGTACAGAATTGACTTCGCTAGAGTTTTATTATAAGTATAGATAGATTTTTTTATGTAGCCCGTATTAGTGTCCCACTGCAGGGCAAATGCCTTCCCCCTCTCAGCCCAGATTTTACGGTCCTGAGCCACCCCCGACTAGGTACTCCGGCAAATATTTATCGATATAATCTCAAATAATAATACAAAATTACTTTCACAAGAAAAAAGGGCCACTTTTGCCTTGTGCGGGTTTATTCGTAGGTTCTAGGATCTCGTTTTTAGCAAAAAATGCAACCAAAAATAAGATATGTTTTTTTTCTTTCATTGGCGACGTGCTAATGTGATTATCACCATGCTGAACTTATTTTCGAATAAATGCTTTCTAGACTCACATAATTATGTATATCTAAGGTCTGGCGATAGCTGTTATAAATTAGTTTTTTTTTTTTTTTTTCTTGGTAGAGCCCATATTGCGGGCATAAGACGTGCTAAACTAAAATAATGCGCTAAAAGTTGAATACGCAAATGTACCTTAAAATGGCTTTACGTTCAATAAAAAACTATAGCACCAAAGCAACGGTAGGTGATAAAAGAAATCTTTACAAATAATTATAACGTACTTTCATCTCGCCTAGTGTTTGGGGATCACACGAGAAGTGCACTCAGAAATAATGATGGAAGGGTTCTCTTGCTTTGTTTAACCGCATTCCAACTTCACCCTTCAGGAACCTTAGCTCCAAATATTTAAGGTTGATAATGGAGTGAAAAGCCCGATCGGGAGCCGTAAAATATAAGTTTCTATAGCGATTTCATATAGAAGATATTTGCAATTGCAAAAGAGGGAGCGGACACATTGTATTTAGCAACCCCACGCGAATACTCTTGCTTGACGGAAAATCGATGACTTCACATAACGGTAAAGATTATCTTCATTACGCAGAAATTTAGTTCGACTTGACGTCTTTTTGTAATTATTATTAGTCTCTTTCACATTTCATTTATGAAGTGTTTTTTTTTTTTAAACCAACAGATCTCTTCCTCTCTCGAAGGAATGTTTTATCCACAGGTACGTTTGTAAGACTGTTAAATATTTTATTGAAGTATTGTATAATTTCAAAATAGAGACATTTTTATATTGATCGTGAGAAATGGCAGAGTAATGTCAAAGGTCAAGAGGGCGTAAAGTGCTACTGGTATAAATGAAAACAGCCTGTTTTATCAACTTTCATCATATCGATCAGCAACACACATTGCAGTTTTCTCGAAGCTAGGAAATGAGACAGCGGCTGTAAGACTTGGCTCTACGTCTAATCTCATAACATTTTATGGTCAAGAGTTTCAAGACTTGGCTCAATTGTTGAAAAGACAGGATCAATACAATATTACTAGGTATCTGCTTAAAATATTGCTAATTTTACATTATGCAAGCTCATACAAAAAAAAAGGTTTTGTTTTACGATCTAACATCAACTGACACATTTTTTTTTCTTGTTTTCCCTTTCGCGCATTTAGGAACACAAACTAAAGTTGTTCAGAAATACCAGTATAGAACCAAATAGATGACCAACTAAAACAAATCGTTCAATGGAGATGTAAATTTTTAAGCAATCATCTTTCGTAACTTTCGTAATAGCACACTCATTCTCCTTTAAACATTTTGCTGTAAAAGTAGCTGGCAACTTACGCCATAAAAAAGGCGAGGGGTAAAGTACAGAAACGCAAACTAGTTATTTAGACTCCCAGTTTTAGCACCTTAGCTGGCAAAGTCATAGATGAAGACTTGTGCTAAGCTCAGACAGATGCACAAAGTGTCGAATTGCTTATTTCAATGTTCAATAATAACTTGAAAATAAAAGATAGTGGCCTACAATAATATCTTACTTCTGCTCGCCGTAATCTATTCACTCTGTCTAACTTTGACTGGAATTGATGATGAGTAACTTGTGATGAAATTAAATCTTGGAGACGGTGATAAAAAAAAACAATTTCTGACCAACTCCAGAGCTAAGTTCACTAAAAAGAAATCAAATTATTTATGCCTTTTTAGTGCGAAATGGTTGGTTGGTTTTTATTTTTATCATTTTTAGAGCCTTTGTATTCGTAGATATACACACGAGAGCACGTCGACCCCTACACACTAGCAGTCTACTCTGCTTACACTTTCGTTACAAAGTCGCCCGTACCGCAAGTAAATAGAGTGCACGCGTGTAAGCGTCTACGTGCTGTCTTGTGTACAACCTATCTCTATGGCCAGAACTCTGAGCGAAAGCGGGTGGGAACGGGCTTAAAACCTTTTGCATAAAGACTGGTCGGCGTTATGCAACAGTGTCACAGCCATAAAGCCGGGAGATACCCGGAATGACCGCGCGCCCAACATTACCTGGAAGCATAAAATGTAAAGGTGCAAAAAACAGAAAATCCACTCGGATACCTGTGTCAGATTAAACCAGCAAAATACAGTGATAAAAAAAATGCACCTTACTTTTGAAATATTTTTAAATTAAATAATAAATAACATAAGAATAAGCCTTCAATCTTGATAGTAGGAGTAGGTAGCTTCACACATGCGTAGATCCTAGGTAACAGGGTTTAAACTGCTCCATACTAAAATTCGATATTGCTCTACCAAATGTATGGTGCAGCTGAAATTTTTTTTAGTTTTCGCACTTGGCCTAAGAAGTTGCTTGTATTGAGGAGCTAAGCGAACCCTTTCAGTCTCTCAGGTCATTTCTGAAACACGCTATATAAAAGCTGGATCACCACTGCCTTTCAAAGGCCCTGAATACCAAGTAGACTGGACTTCTGTAACATCGTATTTTTGAGCTCGACACTCGACTGCCGGCTAAAAGATTTAATGCAGTTTTACTTTCTTTTTACTACGTGACCGTGTAGCGGAAACAAAGTAGGGGGAATTAGTTTTTAATGTTTTCTAGATTATGCATTACGTTTTCAAATGGAAGAATGCACGTTTCCATTGCATAGCAGTTGCAGAATACTTAACTAGTTACTTAGTACCTACTTACTTATGACCTGAACTCGTATCTCTACCTACCCGATGATGTTTTGTGGATGTAAAGGGCGAAATGGTTGCAAAAAATGTGTATCTGTCTTTTTTTCGATCTAAACTTATTATTGGGTGTCTATTAAGGATCTTTTGCATTTTGTTATTGTTGAAGCTAAACTGGTAGCCTACCGAACTACTATACAAATTTTGATTGAACGATTCTACGTCCTTAGTCGAATGTTTACGATTTCACCCTATACCTAGATTTAATGTTGCAGCACTTAGAAGCAGTACGTCCCGACAACGAACCTATAGCTAGGCCAGAGGCCTGAGTTTGTAACGAAATGTTGCCAAAATGGGCTCCGATTTGACGGCTTCAATTACGATTGATTAATGCTGTCGGTCCTTTTAATGTTTTTGTAGTACAGCAAAGAATCATCTGATTCCAATTCTAGAGGATTAGTTAGCTGGTTGTAGGAGAAGAACGAGGAAACCCTGGTTTTGTCCTTCTTCTGGGACGCCATCGACATGCCATTGCGTTACAGACATAAGCCCCTGGGTTCAATACGAGACCCTTCGAGCGGAACCGTTGAATTTTGTATGAAATACCTACCAGATGCACTTGGCACTGTACAAGGTGGAAGATAGATGATATTTCCTCCTTCGATCTAATGCGAACACTTTCTATGTGGCATATAAAGTGGAGCCTTTTCAGTGCACGTGAAATAAGTTTCTAGAGAGCTCTAGCGAACGAACTTCAATCAAGAAAACGTATGCTCATTTTAACCACGAAATTATTTAGAAATTTCCCAGGCACTGCGGAATCCGAGTGACTCACATCTAGTGTGAGTGAAGCTGTCGCTAGACGCTGTATAAACAATCTCGTTACGAAGATGCAAAGGCCAACGTTTAGTGGCTGCAGTCATAGATTACAAACTGCAGTCGTTGGCGCCCCTATTAATTTCTAGACTTTATTGTCAAGCTGTATAGAGATAGGTGCGTTAAGCTACCTCGATATGATACCGCTTATGCCAGCCTAGCTCAAGTAACAATGGGTTAGAGGCTATATCTAAAGGTTTATATCTGTACCACTCTATACAAGGTGTTACAAAAGTACCTAACTCTTTTTACAGGGTAATAGCACCCGGTGATAGAGATCACAACCTAAAGTTCCGTTAATTTTTAGATTAATAAAATGTAAACTACAGTGCGACATAAAAGAGTAGAAATTAAATGGCAACAATTTTTCATAGTAAATCCGAAAAATGGTCGGCTTTACTATGAAAAATTGTGTTGCCATAGTAAATCCGAAAAATGGTCGGCTTTACTATGAAAAATTGTTGCCATTTAATTTCTACTCTTTTATGTCGCACTGTAGTTTACATTTTATTAATCTAAAAATTAACGGAACTTTAGGTTAAACATATTTTTTAATTTGAGCTAATAACAAAAACAAAAAAGTTATGAAATATTTTAAATTTTGAGGTTATAAAATAAACATTGTTTTTTTTTCAACTTTTTTTTACAGATTTGACATCCTGTTGACCAGTAGGTTACACCCTGTAAAAAGAGTTAGGTACTTTTGTAACACCTTGTATAGATCAAAAGAGTAGGGATATCGTATAATCCGTGCGGTATCAGAATGGGATAATACCTTTTGGAACTGAGACGCTCGCGGTCCGCCTGTCAGCTGTAGCGTCAGCATTTCGGCAAACTCTAGTTGTCTATGGCAAACTCGCGTCGAAACTTGCTTGTGTTTTCTGTGCGCGTGGGTGTCTGCTCGAGTTATAACACGTTTTATTAAATGAATTCAACAACATTTAATCCTTTTAGATTACAACCATTAAACATTTTTGTGTATTTTCAATTTCATAACCCTATGATAGAACGTCGAACTATAGTCCAGTCATTTTATGTTTTTCACCTTAACTAATTAATAAAGTTTTCAAACTTGTGTTACATTAGAACTGTCATTTTCGGTTCAGTTCCAAAAGGTATTATCCCATTCTGATCCCGCACGGATTATAGGCCTATCGATATGGCCCACGCCATTTTTGTGCTAGGCCTGCAGCCAACCAAGTTTGTTGCACAACCATCACCCACCATTCGCCATGACCTATTCCGCGCTTCAATGGTGTCGACAATATCAGTAAATAGTCGTTCAATCAGCGGCACACCTGTCAACGCGAACTCATCAGTCCGTGACAGGCGATGTGTGTGGAACGTGCCACGATCACCACAACTCTCACAACAGAACCACTCCGTCTTGACCTCCAGCCTCTCCCTAAAACACCCCGAAGGGAACTACGCTACCTCCAGGAACTAGCAGGGGGAGGAAGGTCTCGCTAAACTGGTCAAGTGTTTAACTCAGTTACCTTCGGAATATCTGAATGCTCTTTCGAGGCACGTTTCCGTACGTCGGCACTGATGCACTTGTTTCGGTTTTATGGTCGCAAATAGATAGGTTTTTTCAGTGTCGTTCTCTGTTGATAGCAACGTGGCGGGAAATTCAAAATTTTCACAGTTTTTTACATTTTGTAGCTAAACTGAGCTATTTTTGTTCAGCGATTTTTCGTTCGCGGAAATAACAAAGTATTATTTTCATTATTGTAAACAACAGAACAACAATAATTCAGCCGATTATGTGTTCTGGTCTACGAAGCAGTGGTACTGCCCAAAAAACTTGTCGTTTTATTCTCGCGAACGAAAAATCGCTGAACAAAAATAGCTCAGTTTAGCTACAAAATGTAAAAAACTGTGAAAATTTTGAATTTTCCGCCACACTACTATCTTCCAGCCTTAAGTTTTTATTTTTTTGTCAATCCATTCCTACATAACTACCATTATTTTGACCATCATTCTAGGTTTAAGATAGTCAAAATATCTAACGAAGAGATAAAGGCAAACTGGTTGACTTGCTGATGGAGTTAGCCGTTGGACGGCGGTCGGTAGGAAGACCTGCAGCTCGATGGTCGGATGACATCGTTGTGGTAGCAGAGGATCCATAGATGCGGATGGCGAGGGACTGCGAGAGGTGGCGCGAGGGGAAAAAGGCCTGTACCCAGCAGTGGGCAGAGGCTGTTGATGATGATGATGATGATGATGATGAACTGTAAATTTTGACACTATGACAGAAACGCCCATTGGGAATAGGCTTCTATCTACTCGTATTCACGCCAACTCACAAAGTATTTTTTCGTAGTCAATACCTGTAACGGGCTTTTTCACAAGTTTCGCATTATATTTTCTTCTTATTTCAAGTGAGTACTTTAACACAATTTAACCATACCAAATATTGCACAAAGCAATGATCGCAGGCACTCAAGAAGATCTGTAATTACCCTCGCAGCCTTACTTAATTAAGTAATACAGAAACTAATTTAGTTTCTCATTAGCGAGAATTTGGCCTCGGATCTCAGATGATATCAGTTTAAAAGCTGTTTAATTACACGAATTTAAATAACGGCGGTCTGTACTGAAACTTTCTTTTACTATTTGCTTATGGTTTTAATTTTAGATAAGTAAGTTTTATAATATAACACCTTTTTATTTTTATAGCCTCTGAATAATTTATTCATGGAACTAGAAGCCTACTTTTCTAGTTAGCCGATAGTTTAGTTTGTTAGTGTTTTATGAAACTTTTCGTGCCTGTTCTTCAATTAAAGTCAAGCGGTGGTACAATAAACGATTAGGTATCTAAGGATTTTATGGGTTATTTATAATATAGGGGGGATTAATCTTAGTAAAGTTTACAGTCATAACAGTAAATTGGACATTTGATTAACAGCGAAAAGATAATCCACGATTTGTTTAAGCTACTGCAGTACCCATAAAATTCTAAACGCTTATTAAACAACCATAAAATATTAGTTTAGAAAGTAATTGTAAAACACGCACTGGCACCACCTACCGAGTTTGGTTCTTATTTAAGTTATAGACCACTTAATGGTTCGATTTTATGGCTCTTTATACGTACGGGTGTTTATTAAATTAAAGATTAATAGGCTTAGGCTTAGACGGGCTCAGCTACTTCCCTGTTCCATACCTACAGTTTAATTAAATACCACCTGAGTGTCACGTAAATTTAGTTACAATAAGGTACAACGTATATTAGTCTGTACCCTTGGGTTTATATTCGATAGAAGTTAGAGTGTTGTTTTAACGATGTTTGCTGTAGGTATTACAATTTACTACACTAAAATGTAACTTGAGGGAAAATTAATTAATTAAAGGTTAATAGTGTATTGTGTATATCGGTGAGTGTATGAGTATGTCGGTCACATATTGCTTAACAACAAGTACAGCCTTTTCCAACTCATCAATCATACAAGGCAAGATACCAGGCAGAACGAGACCGTAATATCCTGGATACAAAATCTGCGAGAATGGTTCCAGCAAAGTACCAGCTCATAATTTAGTTTGACAGCTTCGAAGGACGAGATAGCCAAACTGATCGCGAACCGTCGATAGGAGACGACACGCAAAGAAGAGGTAAGTACGTACCTATAAGATAAGAAAGAACCTGAAATAGTTTCAAGGAATTAACAAAATAAAGCTCATGTAAAAGTGGCTGGTAACGCACAGCTATTTCGAGATGAATCAATCAAAATCGAGCTTCAAAGTTTACTCCAAGTAAATGTAAGACTAATTAGAGAAGAGCTGCCAATGGAACGAGCAGCCGTCAAGGAGACAAATGACACTTCACAATAATGGGTTAGACTTGCCGACCTTTAAATAAACCACCACTGAAAACCGAACTAAGAACCTATCACCATAGAAATAAGGGTTGTTTTGAGAACGCAAAACCGCTCTGCAGTTTAAACTGTCTGTAAAAAGGGTAATTGCTGACAGGTACGTGTACAGTTTTCAATATAAATTGCCTCGTAACTTACGTCTTATTGGGTTTTAACAAGCCGGCTTTGGAGTGGCGGACTGCGTCTAGTTTTAAACACTTTGTCTATGCTGAGCTTATGCATCATATACCTAGGATCGTACCAGTACTATCAGCCAACATTTCCATATAATGTCGTCGGGCGGGAAAGCTCTATCGGATTCTAGGAAGATCTCAGTCAAAACCTTCTAGAATGTAGAAGACCATGAATATTCTGACGCTAAAAAAACTAGTTCTTAAAGCTAAATGCCGCGTTGCGAAACTGTTTTTCATTCAAGAATGAAGTGATCGTCGTAAAAACCTCATTACAAATAATAAAGGAGAAAGGGCGTCGTAAAAAATGTAAGACATAAAACCGTGGGCGTGGTTTTACTAATAATATTATTAATACAACTTTATTTAATTAGGCAGCGGTAGCGTAGTAAAAAGCACGGTTTATTTGGTTTATACTAAGGTTTCATTACGCATGGGCCGCGGGGTTCGGGTATAAAGTCGCAGAGTTATGGGTCTTGTAAACAAATGAAGAAAACTGAAGAAACCTCTTGGGGGAGCAAAAAGCACACCTGCGTAGATACTGTGGTTATAAGCCGTGCCAATAGAGAAACGATATGAAAATGGCGGCGGGTACCTATGGTAAAGTCTGAAAAAGAGGTTACGAAAATACGATTTCGGTTCATCCCTAAAACTTTCTTACATTTTTGGTTAGGAAATATTGTTTTACGATGCTTTCTTTATTGTTTAGGCAATTGTGAGTTTGTGATTAAACAACAATCTTTATGAAAATAAGATCAAAAATATTAAAACGTAGTAAATAATACAAACCTCAACAAGTAACAACACTTAACCTAAACTACAATATTGAAATAACTCGACAAACATTAAAAAAAAACAATAAGAGGCGAACGTATTTTGGCGTGTTTTTTTAGCCAAGCGTAGGTGAGTAATCGGGACTGCATAAAATGACTTTGCTAACGTTACGTGTGAGTATAGACGGAGATATGATTAAAGCGAGAGGGCGCGAGAGTGTCCGCCATTTATATATCGTTTCTTTATTGGCACGGGTTATACATAAAATTTGCTTGTAATCTCTGTTAGAACTAACGAAATCAAATGTACCTTTAGATGTTTTTTCGTCAATTATATCAAGCAAAGGGGTCGTTTTTCTGATCTACAAGGAATATTAAAAAAAAACAACCATCAAGAGCTCCTTCGCGTTGATTGGTAGAACGACACATGTGCTAGAAGAATTAAGTGACCTAAAAAGCACCTAAAAGTTACCCGTTGCACAGTGGTCGATTTGTACGATTTAGGCGGCCAAAAGTCCATTTCTCAAAGTTAACTTATAACAAAACTAATTGATTCCCGGAAAAATAGACACCCCGACTGCCCAAACCCCACCCCTCCCCAGTTCCTAGAACTGCGTGCGCGCCCCCACAGGTAGTCGGAACTTGATCGTCGCGCAAGCTGTACGCGTTCGTTCTCGACACTCTTAGCGCAACCGATATTCTAAAGTGAATATTTCATTGGATATTATTCAGTTACAAGTGAAAGTGATGGAAGTCGAAAATTCAGGTAAGCTCCTTCAAATATAATTTAAATTAAGATAAGGAATATCAATATTTAGTGCAGTTACAACGTATCAAAGATCGCCCTTTTTCATAGAAAATATTATCATATTTTTATTTTCAATAGTAAAAATGTTGTACTTCCGAGACCGTCCGAGTTAAATTCCTTATGGTTTCTAATAGTATAGCTCTTTGAGCAGATAACCACAAAAAAAATAGCCACCACCTTTGACCACTTCGCGAGAAAAATAATAATTCATTAACTTAGGCAGAAAGTGAGAAAAATTCCTTTTTTGTTTCTTTTGCGTTAAAATTCCTTTTCGTTGTTCTAGGTTCATCAAGTTACTCGGGCATGGAGGTAGTAACTCGCAGATATCTTTTTGATAAGATGATTGAGGAAAACTCTCCATCAATAAACGATAAATTGGAATACTTACAAAATTATTTGTTAGTGTCTTACGGGGACTCCGACGAAGACAAAAAGTATATAAATCATAAATTTTCATATTTTAAAACAGAAATAAAAAAGAGATGGTCCAAAGCACGCAACACGCTAGAAAAATTTCTTATAAGGAATGATGCATGGTTAGCAGGAACGTTCGAGATGCCCATAAAAACGCATAATAAGTCAGGACGACCTAGCAAAACATTCAGTGAATGTAGTGAAAGAACTAAAAGGAGGAAAACAGAAGAAGTTCGCTCCTCTGTAGGCAAAGAAGTGATAGTTCACGCAGCGCAAGTAATTTTACAAAAAGAAGGAAAAAGAAACGCCTCGCAAGTCCGCCGACTCGGATGCAAATATATTTTTGAGCTCATTCGTGCCTCTACAAATTGTTTGCGGCGAAGACAAAACAAAAATGGTTTGGCAAAACCCGACTCCTTCTTCACCACGATATTGCCGCCCGATACGATTCAGATTTATAAAAGAGTCTACAGACATTACAAAAGATGAAATAAATTACGTTCGGGACAGTGTGAAGTCCCTAAAAGCCACGGAATTGGAACTGAATGGGCAAAAATTCTCGGTTAGCCACAGTCTTAAAATGACCATGGTGGACGGCAAAGTTTGCAATGCGGCGACTGACACCAAATCAACGAGTAGATGCTACATATGCGGAGCCACTTCAAAAAACTTTAATGACTTAAGTAAAAAAAACGAAATTCACCCAGAATCGCTTGAATTTGGCCTATCAACTTTACATGCCAGAATTCGATTATTCGAGAGTATTTTACATTTAGCTTATAAATTGCCCGTTGGGAAATACCGTGAAAAAAGAACCAAAGCAGAAAAGATGCTAGAACAACAAAAAAAAAAAAGAGATTCAGCAAAGATTCAGAGAAGAAGTAGGTATCTTGGTAGATATGCCAAAATGTAATTTTGGTAACACAAATGACGGCAATACTAGTAGAAGATTTTTTGAAAACCCACATCTGGCTGCTGAAATAACGGGAATAGACTTTAATTTTATTTATAGAATTAAAGTTATTTTGGAAGCCATATCAAGCGGTCACAAAATAGATGTCCCGAAATTTGATGAATACGCCATGGAGACAGCAAAACTGTATGTAGAGTTATATGGTTGGCATTCTATGACTCCTACCATGCATAAAATTTTGGTACATGGTGGAAAAGTTATAGAAAATTCTCTAGTGCCTATTGGTCAACTTTCGGAGGAAGCTGCAGAAGCTCGTAATAAGCACTTTCGCTCATACCGTCTAAACTTTGCTCGAAAGTTTTCACGCGAAGACTGTAACCTTGATATTTATCACAGGTTACTCTTGACATCAGATCCACTCATCAGTTCAATGAGAAAAAAAAAGAAGATCCGATCAAAACCATTTTTGCAGGAAACTTTGGAGCTTTTGCTTCCTGCAGAGCCAAATACAAAAGGCACTTGTGATAAATGCATGGAAAGTGACGGTGAGGAAGAATTGTCTTTTAAAGAGTAACATAACAATTTGTATGTTAAACTTTCATAAAATATTGTCTTATTGTTTATGATTCGGTACCTAACATTGTAAGTAACATTTAGTATAATAATGTGGTAATAACTGTTGACCATTTAATTTTAGTGTATACTGTATTTTTTTGTCATCCATATTTTATTTTCAATTTAAATAGGCATGCAGACTGTAGAGAATAAACATTTTTTTTATGTACGGCCGTCTTTTACTTAACAAATTGTGATAATTCTTAACCCAAATATCAAAAACTACTAAGCCGATTTCTATAATTCAAATGAACTCAAAATATATATTTTACACCAAAGGAAGATTTAAAGAAAATTTAAAAACATTGGCGCTATTTACAAAAATATTTTCACAGAAATGTTTTTTTGTATAGAAAAATACGCTTTCAATGAAACGAATAGGGATAAACATATATATTCACTCTAAAATACCAGATTAGCATTTGTTGTCGTATTTATTACTGAAATAAAGCATAAAATAGTTTTGGCCGCCTAAATCGTACAAATCGACCACTGTGCGTTGTTAGATCAATTTCAATTTAATTTAAGCACAAAAACGAGGCAAACAAAGACACTTACAAAAAACAAAAATACGAGTAAGACTTCCAATTATTATCGACAAAGAACATGGTTCGCTGAAATCAAACTTTCAGAAGTAAAGGGATCGTAATTCCATAACAATTTCATAGCATCGCTGCAGCGAGCGTTTCTGCAAAACCGATTTTCCAGAAAGTCCCGTCTTTTCTTCACATAAAAAATTGCGAAACTGATTCTCTACTTAGAATTCGACGTGGCCTAACCATTGTTATGGTGATAAAATTAAACAATACAAATTATTACCACACCTATTTTCACAATGCCAGGTGAATTCTACAGTTGTTTTTACTGCACACAAATAAAAGTTTTGGAGTGAGGGAGTGAGTGTGTGTGTTTTTGTTACTCTTTCAGGCTAAAACGGCTGGACAGATTCGGTTGAAAAGAAACTGAAATAGCTTATACACTGAAACAGCATGAGTTCTCGGGAACGATTGACGCGTCGTAGAACTACCACATTCGTGACTCTATGGACCCAATTTATCCCAAGCCATCCATCCATTCAATCGTTCCCTCAATGCTGAGGATCGTGACCATCATTGAAGTTGGCAGAGAGTAGAGTTCTCCATTGCGCTCTATCACTCGCGATGTGGATCAGTTTGTGCAGGTGTTTTTGCGTGGCTTTGGTTATAATATCCGTCCATCTAGCAGGTGGTCTAGGCCTCGAGCTCTCTTTCCCTCCACCTTTCCCGTCATAATTTGTTTTTCCAGGCTATCAGGTCCTCTACGGGCTATGTGATCGAAGAACGTTGCGATACGTCGTTGACATATGATTGAGAGTGGAGTGCGTGTTTTCAGCTCTTCGCGTATAGACTCATTTGTTCTCATCGCTGTCCACGGAATCCGTAGCAGTCGCCGCCAACACCACATTTCGAATGCATCTATACGTCTCAACATATTTTTCTTTATGGTCCAAGTCTCCCAAGCCATGCACAGAGATAAATGAAAAGCCCTTGTGTCGGCCCCAGACTCCACGGAGGAAAAATGGGATCAAAGAAGAAGAAGAAGTGTCAAAGCAGCAGTAGGTCCCCTGTTATATTCTATCCGCAGTCATAGCGTGAAGTTAAGTCGTAAAGCCGTTAAGTTGAACTGTGCGATGTATAGCGGCGCGGGGACGTAAGTGAAAAGTTCGCCGGCTACAGACAAAACTCTTTCCGATGGAAACACTCTTGTATTTTAACAATAACGAGATTTTTCCAATGCTACGTTTGTTTGTCTGTCTTAGGGTGTGTCTTCTATAGACACTCTAGCATATCCCTTTTTAGGGTTCCACAACCGAAGGGTTTTAAATGGGACCCTAGTACTCTGTCTCCGCTGTCTGTCTGTGTCCTCCTAACTTTAAAAGGCTGCGTGTTTAGAACTCTAGCCAAAAAAAGTTTGGACCACAAAAAAATGGGCCATCTTGTATGATGATTTATGATTTATGTATGATGTATGATTTATACGGTGACAAATGGCACCTCCACTCATACTAGATAGGTAAAGTGACCACTCAAACGCAACAGTGCCTCGTAAATCTTTAGATGGAGTATTCTTTTTTTCAAACTTAAAATTTCGTGAGCACTGCACATTTTTCTATTAAATCACGGTTTTACTCAGTAATTTGTCGGTGTAGCCGACTAGTTTCGATTCTCATTCGGAGACCTTCTTCATGAAGAACGAGAAGTGAGTAAAACCGTGATTTGATAGAAAAATAGAGTATAGTCGCAAGCAAAAGTAATGAAACAAATAAAGGAAGACGATACTCGGTAGGTACTCGCTGCTGTCCGCTCTGTGTAGCCGAGTTCCTTGTTGGTCTGCTGTTGACGTCTCGGACACGCTTGTTAGCGTTGAAATGTGCAGAAGATTTCCTTCTCCTCGAAAGTTTTGTTCGCACATTTTCATAATCAGAATCACGTACACTTTTTACTGTACTAAATAACCCTCCTTTGGACGTTCGGGTAAAAAGGACCGAATTGCGTGGAGAGCCCTACACCTACAAGAGTCATTTTCACCAATAAAAAATATCATACGGTATTTTTACCGGTGGTGTTGGTGGTGGTATATACAGGGTGTTAAAAGACCGCCAACAAAGCGGAAAACCACGTATTGTTCTCATCATAAGGATCATTTTTGCCCAAGGAACTATGCCTGGGAAATCAACGGTTTCCGAGATAATGAGGTTCAAAGTCGGACTTTTCAAAAAATTGTTTTTGCAGAAATGTGTTTAGTATCAAGTACGTAACATTTCTTCTTAAGGAATCATATCAAAATTTTTAATATTTCTTGAAGGAGACCGCGCTGCAGCTCTTTGTGTCTGAGGCCAAGATCTATTTCGGGATTCTGAGCCAGCTGAGTAGAGAAATTCGTCAACTAACCACGTGGTAGCTACGTGATGACAGAAGACTTGGAGCGAGTCCAATTGATCGAAGTAACAACCCAACGCCCTGAGAGCCAATACATGTAATCAACTCGAACTAAAATATGATGCAAGGGCAACATTTTCAGGAGCGACAGTTCTGTGCTTTTCTATTTTTTGTTTGGATGACTTGTTGAGTTTTTGCAGATCTTCAATTGTTTTATTATTTTTCGCTGGATCCACGTGCACGTTGTTGAGACACGTTTAAACTGGAGACGTGTTTTTCTCGTGGCGAGAAAACTAGGGAGATAGAGGGGGAAAGGCCTAATAGCCTTTACCCAGGAGTGGGCCAATGCAATAATTGAACGAGCGAGCGAAGCGAGCGAAGTTCTCCGAGTCTACTGGAACAATCCGGCGTTTGTATGTATGTATGTATGTATGTATGTATGTTTGTATGTTTGTATGTTTGTATGTTTGTATGTTTGTATGTATGAATGTTCGTTCGACGATAACTTGAGTATTTTTTGTCGGATCGTCATGAAATTTGGTAGGCAGGTAAATAAAATTAAAAGAATTTTTAAGTTCGAACATGAGCCAAATCGGTCGAGGGGTTGCCGAGATATGGGGTTGTTAAGTTTATATGGGATGAGAGAGGGCGCCACTGCTGCCTCTCAGTAACATTAAAATAGTGCTAAAAACTAGTTATTAAGTTTATATGGGGTCGCGAGTTCATAGTTCGGGGCGAACCACTAGTAATGAATAGGTACATCTAAGCTGCATAGGAAGCGGAAACGTAATGCATTCCTCCGTACACTGCCTTGCACGGCCTCCCGCGAATTGAAATATGCACTAGATTGACTGCCGAGGGAATTGTCCTAGATGGTTCGCATGTCTTCGTAATTGCTATCGGTAGACATCGCATGACGTTCGGTAATGCCCGTCATTATGCGCCAACGAACGGAGCTAGGCTGGCGTGGATACGGCTCGATGTAAAACTAGACTTTACCTAATCTACCTATGCTTCGATCAAGGATAAAACTAGATACAACATAGAACTCTGAAATGTGTCTGGAAAAATAGATGCCCAAACTACTTTTGGGAGCTTATTTGCTCGTATTCTATGCAATTAAAGTAAAACTGTACACTAATGCAATAAGGTTGACATTCGAATATTAGACGTATGGTCGAAATGATGTTTCGTATTGTTCTATTGCTGATATCATTTGTTTTTGTGGGGACAAGTTTTTATTGTGATTTTATACGTAATGCCGATTCTATGGGATTTAGTTCGGTGTACCTATGCTACAACTTTCTGGATAGTTTTGGTTTTAGTGTCTCTGTAAGCCGAGGGTGCAATAGTATGAGCCGAGCCCTTATTCTTGTCCCCAAGAAGTGGTTATACGGTTATACCTACCCCAAATTGGAATGTAATATTTTAGATTTTTTAGTTTTTTTTTTTATTGTAAATGTAATTTGTGCTGAAAACGGCTCATTACTATAATAATATGCCTTTTGCATCTATGTTATGAATTAGATGATTTATACAGCGTCCAGTGGCACATTCACTCACACTAGATGGGTGAAGTGACCGCCCAGATGCTGCAGTGCTTGGGACATTGTTGAAATGGACTAGGTTTTCCCAGCACCTATACCATCCGGTCAGTTACACAATTTATCTTCGTTTGTCAGTGCTTGTAAAAGACGTGTCCACGAGTATTTTTCCCATATTATGCACCAATATGGAAGAGTAAATTACATGGCTACATTGCAGAACGATAGGCACTTTTCTATTTCCTTAATTACCAGTTTGAAGCATAATCTGAGTTTTTTTTAATAGCACTTAACTGAACTGGTACATCGGGTACTGATTTTATATAGCTACGTCAATTTGCTCTACTTATCCATAAATCTTTCACAGTTAATGAAATGAAAGAAGCGTGGCAAAAAAAGCAAAATTTTAACAGTTTTTTCCATTTTGTAGCTAAAGAGCAATTTTTGTTCAACGATCTTTGTTTCACGACAGTTAAATAGTATTGTTTTAATTATTCTAAACAATTCAGCGGATTATGAGATTTGCTCAAACTTCTACAGGGTGCACTCTAAGTCGATAGCAGAACTTAAAGTGGGCTATCTACTGATCAATACAAACAACTTGTACTAAGTGGCGCAAAAAACGAAGTGAAAAAAATATTAGCTGTTCCATACAAATAGATATATGTTATGTATATCATAGAACATATGTTGTTATGTTATCTAGAATAATGAAAAGAATACCATTTTATTGTCGTGAAACAAAAATTGCTGAACTAAAATATCCCAGTTTAGCTAAAACAATTTCGTAAGTATGTACGTATGTACCTCTATGTAGGGGGTAATCTTCAAAACTTCTCATCCGATTTTAAACATTCTTTCACTAATGGGATATAGGCTATTTTTCATTGTGATATCGGGAAAAAAACTAAGTCTGCGCGGACGAAATCGTGGGCAAAAGCTATTTATTACCTTACTCATATTTTTCGAAAGTGGTCAGCTTTCAATGCAGTGAAATTTCATAAAAACCCCGAAATATATCAATGGCGCGATACGTTACAGCTTACAACACTGTAGCCACTTTCGTTTCAGCGCTGCGCGGGACCATTAACCACAGCCCATTTGCGGTATTTATGCCTTTAATCTGAACGTGGGAATGGTACAAAGTGGGTATTAAATTATGAAATTATCATTCGCATCCCGTCTTTACAGCTCCCGCTCCACTAACGTGACAATGCGCCACTTAACGCGCTAGGTCGCGCATCATGCAAGTGGGGCCAAGCGCTAAGCGCATTAATTTGCAATAGCGGTTTCTTCGACACTTGAAAGAATTTAGTGCGTAGCATCGCCGTCTCATTCTGAGCTACGGCGGCGCTACGAGCGTACCAAGGACGTCTATATATTTTTTTAGCTCTTATCGCGGTGATTAAGTTGAGATACGAATTGAGATAAGCTAAAAAGAGGGAATTTCGCACCAATGATCATCGATATACAGAGTGATCCAAATAAGGACATCCAATTTTTTTTTATTCTTCTCATCTAGTTCTATCCCCATGTATGATCCGCGATTTTTGGTGGTTTATAAATTATGATTTTTTAATATTTTTTTACGAATTTCCTTCCGGAACGTCTAAAGATAGTCATAACTTTTTTCACACTTTACTAAAATAATTAACCACACAACATCCATCCAAGTTTCCGAAATAAAAGTCGAAATTAAAATTTTTGATTCGATG
Organism: Zelleria hepariella; assembly: GCA_949319315.1. Lineage (NCBI taxonomy): Eukaryota > Metazoa > Arthropoda > Insecta > Lepidoptera > Yponomeutidae > Zelleria > Zelleria hepariella. The sequence continues at coordinate 11,158,014 of OX439392.1, read as the reverse complement.
TGGACGGAGCAAACATTTCAAAAGTCTAAATGACGCTAATTCGTCTAATACCGTGACAAATTAGTGCGCTAAACGCTTGGCTCCACTTGCGTGATGTCCGTACTAGCGCGTTAACTGACGCGTTATGACGTTAGTGTAGCAGGTGCATAATGTGGGCCCGTTTAATTTCCGGGCCACCGTCACATCGGCCCGCCTCTAAGAAGGAGCTAATTTCTCTTAGAAGTGCTAATTAATTTGATATTTTCAGACGAGCCACGTCGGTAATTTATCGGCCATTTCCTCCGGCAGGGCATTGGTGAAAAATAAATGCACACTTCCTTGTCGGCTTATCAAGAGAGAGTTGCAGCTTTTGAGTCCAAAGTAGAGTGAAAATCTCGATTTTACCGACGTCTTATTATTGGGACTTACCTATCGGTGGGTCTAAAACTCTAAACCATAGCTTCTCTTAAGGCTGTAGATAATTATTGCGATAAATTCCAAAAATATACATACTTAAAGGTGTCCCAAAACTCAGTCTTCATAATTTTCAAAGAAATGCTTATAATTTCCGAATGAAGCGGCATAGTTTTTTTTCCTCGTACCGCTATGACATGCCCGCTTGACGTTAAGTTTTGGGATACCCTGTAAAATAGACCTTTGCTTTAGTTAGTACACACGGCAGCACGTAGACGCTTACACGCGTGCCCTCTATTCACTTAAGTTAGGGGCGACTTTACAAAAAAAATGTACAGTCTGACGTGCTGTCGTGTGTACAAACACCTCAAAGCTCTCATTACTGCCTAGTCTGAAGTCTGCCAGTTCCATGTCCATCTCAAAAGCAGAACAATTAGAAGCACTCCCTACCTCAACATTTCACTGGGTCAAATTCCCCAAGTTGGTTGGTCGTCTGTGTGTAACTAAGACTAGGGGCTCCATTGCCTAATTTCAATATCTATCGCAGTGCATTTCAAAAATATCGGGATTAGGATTGCCCTCGAGACTTTAAAACTGTTTCTTATAATAGCTAATGAAACGAAACGCCATTAAAATTTAACGATATTTATTGAGGGAATCATTTTGCAATTTAATTCACTCGATATAGGTAATAGTTTTCCAAAACGATCGTGATCGCGATCACAATCGCTTGGACACCTTGTTCATACCAGAATAAGTTTGAAATTGTAACAAAATCATTGTGCAAATGTTAAATTGTCATGGATCGCGATAGATGTTGAAGTAAGATAACTAGTGGTTCGCCCCGAACTATGAACTCGCGACCCCTATCATATCATATCTATCATATCTCAGCAACCCCTCGACCGATTTAGCTCATGTTCGAACTTAAAAATTCTCTTGGCCTTATTTACCTGCATATCAAATTTCATGACGATCCGACTAAATTTACTCAAGTTATCGTCGAACGAACATTCATACATACAAACATACAAACATACAAACATACAAACATACAAACATACAAACATACATACATACATACATACATACAAACGCCGGATTGTTCAAGTAGACTCGGAGAACTTCGCTCGCTTCGCTCGCTCGTTCAATAAGACAGTTGCTGCAGGAACACTCCGGCCTCCCGACGAGAAGCGATTGTAATTAAACCCCCACTACATACTAAGCACTGCCGAACCTAACTCTGACTGATTCACTTATTCGCTACTTCTAATCTGCAATTACTTGGGTAAAATAAACTTCACAGCTGCTCTACCGTGGGTTTTCAGTCTGTTTTCGTAGAAAACCTAATCCATTTTGTATTTCGTAAACAGTTAAACTTCCTTGTGTTATGTCGTTGTAGCCGACTAGTTTCTAGGTGTAGCCGACTAGAGGGCCGTCTCAGCTCCATGATTAAGGTCTCCGAATGAGAACCGAAACTAGTCGGCTACACCGACATAACACAAGTAAGTTTAACCGTTTACGAAATCCAAACTGTGCAGTGCTTACGAAAGTTTAAGTGTAAAAACTTAATCCATGTTTGTATACCGGTTGCGTAAAACTATAGACATCAATAAATTGAAAGTTTTACTAAAGTTAAACCAAACTATCCACGAAAGTTTGAACCATTCTCTCGTTTCGAAAGCGTCACACATCGCGCTGCCAAAAGCGTGCCAACTTGATCGCGCTGGGGATTGCCTCCATCCAGGAGATCCTGCCAGCTGCACTGTGAAGCATCAGGACATATTGTGAAGATCTGTGAAGATGTGTGTGACAAATAAATGTGAAAACCTTCAAGCTGATGCTGTTGGACGGATTTGGATGAAAAGAATTGAGAAAGCTTAGCGATTTGGTCCAGGCATATTCCTAGGCTTCTTTTCATCGGAGTTGCAGGCAAAAGCCAGTGTTTTATAATAAACATGAAAGTTTCAGAGCAGATTGCATAAACCAAATACCAAACGAACCAAAGTTTGGCCACGCATTGCCTCTAGGTAGAAAACGTCCGTATCAGGCGACTGTTCACTGACTGTGCCAAAACAAACGTGACATGTCACTAGCTCTAGAACCGGACAAATAACAAAGCGAGACGGACCCAATGAAATCGATTAGGCCCCGAATCGGGCAGCTCGGACATAAATATTCAGCCGGGCGAGGCCTGCGAACGACGATGGAACTGAGAGCATTCCGCGCGAGCCTAGAATCGATGTTGTTAAGGAGACGGCACACACCGAACTAAATCCCATAGAATCCGCATTACGTATAAAATCACATTAAAAACTTGTCCCCACAGAAACAAATGGTAGCAGCAATAGTAAAATACGAAACATCATTTCCGCCATACCTACGTCTAGTATTCGAATGTCAACCTTATTGCATTAGTGTACAGTTTTACCTAAATTGCATTTACTACGAGCAAGTAAGTGCCCAGAGAGAATTTGGGCACTTAATGTTCCAGATACGTTTTGAGAGTTAGGACTTTATCTTGTTTATCCATTATCGAAGACGGCACATGAAAGGGCGTGAACAAGCAAAGTCGAAATTTTCTCGCTTTTCAGCGATAAAAATCATCAAATTTAACTCTCGGTTTCTCCGTATGATAACAAAAAAATAAGGCCTTTGCATCTACGTAATGAGATGATTTATACAGCGTCCAGTGGCACCTTCACTCAGACTAGATGGGTGAAGAGACCTCTCGGCGCTGCAGTGCCTGGGACATTGTTTTAGATGGAGTAGGCTTGCCCAGCACCTATACCATCCTGACAGCTTAGTCGACCTAGCCCACAGGAAAGACAGGTCAATACTTGTGGAGCCAACTGAGCCGCGGCTTTCCTCACGATGTTTTCCTTCACCGTTAGCGAGTGGTATTGCTACTACAAACTAGAGCGGTGGTGGTCTAGTTGGTAGAACAGTTGACTCTGAAGCAAGAGGTACCCGGTTCGATTCCCAGTGCGGGCATGTATCTATGACTTTGTTTAATTTTAAAGTTACGTACATTTGTGAATTTCCGATAACAAGCATAACAAACTAATGATGGTTGTCAGTGGATTTTATGTTTGTCAAAGTGACAACTGACACTTACCGGCAACAAGAAACCTGTGGTTAGCCCGTGATAATCTTCGACCAGCATAACTAAGAATCAGCTTGCTGAATTCATTTAGGAACAAATAAATTACCCGTTTAAATCGGTCCATCCATTCGAAGGCACATACATGGAATTCCATCGCTAAAAGAGAAGGAAAACTCTTACACATACACATAACAGAGAAAATGTAGTTCCATTTTTTCATGCAATTGACTGACTGTGAATTTCGACGATGTAAAACTACATAACCAATTAAAACAACTCCCAATCCAGCTATCCCTTAATTAAGCGCAGAGTCACATGAAACATTCTATCATGAAGTAAAAAAATGTCTAAAAGTTTCGCTCTCTGGCTAGATTAATGTCCAGGTCCAAAAAATGTTTCAGTCTGACATACTTTTAGTTGGAGCTATGTTGAAACTGGCCGTAGAGTGTACAGCGTCAAATTATATTTCACCCCGAGCATACAGTCCCCTTAACTTAACCTCATTTCTTTGTTCAAATTACACTGAAAAGTTCGGGTAATATTAAAGGCTTACAAGTCTTAAAGCTATCGTCTTTTCTATGTTATTTCATTATCACAACTTTGGAAGATGGAAAGTGACAGTTTTGTCTTAAATTTCTACAGAGAAAACTTGGATAAGAACTGCGCCTCTATTCTCTAAAAAAAACACTCAACCTTCGAGCGTAAAAACACTCGTAAATATCGCTTTGAAATTAACAATCTTTATGGTTATTTTTAGGTGACTATTGAGTTTCAAAGAAACTGAAAAATTACATAAATACCATTATGTTTAATCTGTAAAAAAAATCCGCTCAGTTGCTAGACCTCAAAACCGGTTTGTGTGTAGGAAAATTGCTCTTATTGAAATAAACAATCTAATACGTATTATTTGTCGGAAAAATATGTTTATTTATAATATGTTCACGTTTCTAAGCCATCTGTAAAGACCGCCTGTGTAATTGAAAACAGGCTGTAACACGGAAGTTTCCTTATCGCTACAGCGCTGAAACTTTTTATCGGCACAAAAGGGGAGAAAACTTTTGAAAGAGAAACTTGTGTTTTTTATACAAAAGTGTGCAGCTTTTGCTGATTATATTAGGTACTATTTTCATCGTCGGTATATGATCAGATTTGGTTGGCTGTATCATCTATCGCGTGTCAGAGATAAATGACAGCATCAGCATCAAAGTTCCAATCATAAACATTTAGATCCACCCCACACGAGCGTTTTTCAAACCACAACGTAACGGTAAAATAAAAAGATCGACAAAAGTGATCGTCTGAATAGAATTGCGTGTTTTCTTACGAGTAGGTACCTATTAAATTTTCTCAACGACGACTAAACCCTAGATTCAATGGTCATTGAAAGGCAAAAGATAGCACGGGTGCTTGGCGTAATTTGGAATTTTTACGTATACCAAATTATTGTTACCTCGAAGTTATAAAAAAATCGCGTCAACTTGTCACGTGGACTGACAATATTTTTGGAAAATTAGTTTCATTTTCGCATATTTTCAAAGCCTTGCAGTTTTGTTATTTATCATCAGTAAGCTCTGCCCTTTTAACTCGAACTCATTTAAAAAATATATACAACAATAATTATTGTTTCCTTTTACAATATGATGCATCAGAACTGAAAACATAATTTGTTTAGAGATTTTTTTCGCATTTTCAAAATAGAGTTTAACAGTCTTCATCCGACATTGTTATCGTGTGGTTTGAAAACCTCTCGTTTGGGGACACATTGAGGAGGTTTTCTCGTTTCTCTCCTCGAGAGGGGAGCCACAAAATTAATCTCGTCTCCGAGATAAGCGGCCCTTGTTCTGCGTGCGGACTCTACCATTTTGCGCGGGTAAAAAACACTCAAGTATTGATTGAACATCCCCGACGCGAGAGGAAGACACGCGTCCACAAATACCCGAGGGGCTTTATTCTCTAAGAGCCCTCGCCCACGGTGACTTTTGTCCTTTGGCGCGTTTCGTAAACGCGCAACAGCATCGCTTCTATTTGCAACGCGCTACAGAATAGAGGTGCGCGAAACGCTTCAGTGAAAAGAAAACAATGATATAGTTCATTTCCTTCACTGAACTAGTTCACTCTTTTAGTTCATGGTTCACTTATAGTTCATTCATAGTTCATAGCTCATTCATAGTTCATTCATAGTTCATTCACAGTTCATTCACAGTTCATTCATAGTTCATAGCTCATTCGTAGTTCATAGCTCAGTAGTTCGCTCACGTATCTTTTGACTCACGGTAGTCCGCGACAAAGGTGACAAAGGCGAGACACATGAGTTACAGAATTTTGGTTCTTAGTGTGGTAGATTTAAGAATGTTTCTTGAAGAATGAACTACGTGGACTAGAGTGAATGTGATATATAAAGATTTACAGAATTTTGGTTCTTAGTGTGGTAGGTTTAAGAATGTTTCTTGAAGAATGGACTAGAGTGAATGTGATATGTAAAGATTGGTAGTGAATGAATGAATGAATGTTTTCATATAACGAATGCATTCAATCGAAGCATTCATTCGCGAACTACACACCTCTACTACAGAAGCGATGCCAAGGCGCTTCTACCGCGCTACAGCATTGCGACTGTATCGATGCAAACGCGTGACCGTGTCTGACGACATCGAGGAAAGAACGGATGAAGGTTAGCGCGCGAATGGCGTTTGCATCGCGACGCGTGACAGCATCCCTACTGCATCGCTACAAAAAGTCGCCGTGGGCGAGGGCTCTAAAACGGGCGACGGTAGCTTTGTTTCGACACTCGGCACTTTTAACTTAGATCTCCTCAGCGAACGGAAAAAAAAGATCTCCTTTACTTTCTGACTTCGATGTCGACAGTATTGGTGCAATAGAAAAGGGTCAAGTAAAAGCTGGCGTGGATAGAATGTTTATATTTTACAGACACCCTTTCGGCAAAGACATTTTTTTACAGACAGGTCAAAACTATAATCGTAATCATAACCAAAATCAATCATAATCGTAATCGAAATGCTTTATTGTCGAGTCAACACCAAGAGTATAATATAATCGGCGAGGACTCGGCGCTGCAGTGCCTGGGACATTGTTTTAGACAAAGAACATTAGCAAACAATGTTTGGTACCTTTTGGCGACTTATGGAAGACTTATGGAAATGTCACTTGTAAGTTTGAGGTTACAGAGAATTCGGTTTTCTGTAAAAACATATTAATTTTACGATGAAATGGACGTATTATTACAAAAATAATGGTATTGCATGTGATTACCCAGATGCTACAATAATGATCTACTAGCTATTGTGGATTACACAGGGATCTTCCGGTAAGTGGTTTGTTCACACAATAAGACTTTTATTTTTGGACACAGTTATATGCATACATTAACGTAGATACTGAATTGATAATTGATCAACGTGTGTTGTTGAATGCAAAAGGATGCATTCAACAAGGTTCATTAGCAGCGCTGGTTTTCAGCAGGCCCCTATACAAACTCGGTTCGGCGATTGTCAAATGTCTAACATGAACAGAGAGAAGCGCTCACAGCCTAGTTGTACTAGCCGTTCTTAATCGATTGGCAAAGTTAAGCAACAACGGCCGCGGTCAGTCCATGGATGGGTGACCGCTAGTGGCAATAAGATCTGAGCGCTTCCGTGCTTCGGAAGGCACATGGTAGCGCGGCATAAGTGCGTTAATCAAACAAAAAGGGGTTAAGGGTAGACAATAGCAAGGTGGCGGGAAATTCAAAATTTTTACAGTTTTTTACATAGTATTATTTTCATTATTGTAAACAACAGAACAACAATAATTCAGCCGATTATGTGTTCTGGTCTACGACAAGTTTTTTGGGCAGTGCCACTGCTTCGTATACCAGAACACATAATCGGCTGAATTATTGTTGTTCTGTTGTTTACAATAATGAAAAGAATACTGTTTTATTGCCGCGAACGAAAAATCGCTGAACAAAAATAGCTCAGTTTAGCTACAAAATGTAAAAAACTGTGAAAATTATGAATTTCCCGCCACCTTGCTATCGTCTACCCTTAAGTATATCAACGTACCTACAGCAAACTAGCGTGTGGTTAGAGTTTGTCTTTGATTTAGGTATATTAATTACATAAAGCCAAACTTAGTAACGTCTTTAATGGTTTCCTAGTATCTGCACTTCTCAGGTCTTCGTTTATCCACGAGGTTTTTTACAATCCTAGAGCCAAATACTTGAACTCTCCCTAGCACTTAAAACGTTAAAAATCTTTACTATACAAATACCTACATATTGTTTGACATCAATTAATAACAGAAAATACCTTTTATCTCACTAGAACTTGTGAGGCCGATGTCTTCGATTTTCAGTTCAAACCTAATTTAAACCCAATGTTATTGTAATGAAAGGTTCTATTCCATTCACGTCCTCCGGATAAACTTCCGCATACCCTACACAGTGGTTCACGCAGCGCCTCAGGCGACAGAGAACTAATTAAATCCGTGTCGCGCAATATGCGTATTTCTAATAATTCACAGAATCGGGTGTCGGGTAGAGCCGTAGAGCGTGTAACTTACGCGCCCGCCATAACCACCCTTTTTCCGCTTTCAATCCATACAATCACCGACAACCGACAACCTAGGCCTTAGCCTGTAACACAATGGCGTATCAATGGCGTCCTAGGTAGAAGGACAAAAACGGGATTTTTTCGTTATTCTCCTACAACCAGCAATATAATCCTCTCGGATATTCTTTGCTGTACTACAATAACATTAAAAGGACCGACACTGGACTGACATCATCAATAAATCGTAATTAAAATCGTCAACCGGACGCCCATTTTGGCACCATTGTGTTACAGGCTAAGGGCCCAGGGCCTCTAGCCTGTAACGCAATGGTGCCGAAATGGGCTGTCAGTTGACGACTTCAATTACGATTTACTAACGCTGTCTGTCCTTTTAATGTTTTTGTAGTACTGCAAAGAATATTATTATTCTAATTCTAGAGGACTAATGAGGAAACTCCGGTTTTGTCCTTCTGCCGGGACGCCATCGACCCGCCATTGCGTTACAGGCTAAGGGCCCAGGGCCTTTAGCCTGTAACACAATGGTGCCAAAATGGGCTCCAAGTTGACTTCTTCAATTACGATTTATTAATGCTGTCGGTCCTTTTATTGTGTTTGTAGTACAGCAAAGAATATTCTGATTCTAATTCTAGAGGATTAGTTCTCTGGTTGTAGGAGAAAAACGAGGAAACCCCGGTTTTGTGCTTCTGCTGGGATGCCATCGACACGCCATTTCGTTACAGGCTAAGGCCCCAGCAAGCGTAGCAACAAGGCTGGGTTAGGCAGTACATAAGGAGGTTAGGCAGTAAATCTCACTCTTTTGTTTATTGTAGAGCTAAATAGCTGAGATATCGCTGGAGTCATAAACCCATGGATACGCTCCATCTAATCCAGCCTTATGCTACACAAACAGTAAGTTGACAACGGTGATTGGTAAAAAACCGGCCAAGTGCGAACCGTCTCGCGCACTGAGGGTTCCGTTCCGCCATAAAAAAATTTAAAATTTGGTTGTACGGACCCTCGGTGGTGCGTCCAACTCGTGCTTGACCGTTTTTTATTATTTGTTGTTATAGTATCAAGCCCTTTAATCATACCAAGTTTAATGCTTGTAGGTTTTACCATTTTTGCGATAGAAGAAGAAGATGTAGGGCATCATAGATTGTGGTCTTGAGTAAGGAGTTTGGAACAGATTACATCGTTCCAGCTTGTCCCTCTCTTTCCGCAGTATGTAGGTATACGAAGACGGTCGAACGAAGACGGTTTAAAGGCGGACCAAGTGCGTGGGCAAGCCATCTAGCGAGCTGCTAGCGACAATGCCCGGGGCTCTTGCGTCCTGTCAAGAGGATACTTTAGGGGAAGAAACCCCGCTTTATAAATTGCCTCGCTATCTAAATCTGCGAGATAAGTGAGCCTGAACTTTCCAATTTCGCAACACATCAATAACAGTGACTACGTTCGGTTGGATAACAAATCAAAAGTCCCACTCTCACATGGGGGACGGGAGGTGGACGTGACGGCCATTTGCTTTATTGCATTGTGTAAAAAAAATGTGGCATCGCCAAAAACTCTTACCTCCTTATTAATAAATTAGCTTTTGCCCGCGACTTCGTCCGCGCAGACTTAAATTTTTCCCCTTATCACAATAATAAAATAGCCTTTTGCACTCAGCGATAACGTAGCTTCCCATTAGTGAAATAATGTTTAAAGTCGGATGATTAGTTTTGGAGATTACCCTCTACATACATACATACATACTTACAAACTTTTCCTACTTATAATATTAGTGTAGACGAGTTTGTAGGAATCGTCTTAACTAAAACTCCGCGTTGACGTAGCGTCGTCGTAGCATCGTCGTCGTCGCGTCGCTGTAAAGTCGTAGATCTTATCATAAACATTTTACGTGTTCGGAGGCGCGCGCAGTGTTTTTAATTTGGGCGATCTTTACCTTTACCCGATCAGAGCTAGTGAAGCTGGAGAAAAAAAAGTAGCTAGATACTTAGTATTAGAAAGTAATAAGTATCTGATTTATATAAATTTTTTACTTTAGATAATATTTTGACGTTCAATGTAAATAATTTATTTATGGCATATTGAATAAAAACATTTGAATCTTGAATCTTGAATCTTTCTGTAACACGAAGAATGTGCCAAGATTATGCAAAATATGCCGTATGGCATAGCCAGAAGTCCCATTTTGCTCTACCTTCGGGAGAAAAATCGATCGCAAAAGGTTCTAATTCTATTTTAAATGCAACAACTTTTTGAAATGCCTTCAGCGGTGTCTGCCAATTTAAACCATAAGTAGGTATATCTTTGGTAGTATCACAAACAGCATGTCAAAATAAAGCCCGAATTAATAAAGGCCGAGCTGAACCAAGAATATCAGATGTGCGCCACAAAACAAAAATATCCAGAAGATCTGTTTTGTATTTTTGTCTGCCGGACTTACTCATGGTAAAGCCTTTGATCCTCTGGCTGGTGGTCTACTAACCGATGTCTTCCCGTCTCTAGATCACATTCCACAATGGACTTCGTCCATCCACCATCAATGCGCCATCTATCTACCACTTCATCATTATATCATTATATTTAAGATTCCACTCTTCACTCCCTTTTCTCCCTCTTCACTCTTCATCCACTCTTGTCGGTGGAGCATTCTCCATGCACTTCGATCACAGGCCAGTTCCTTTGCAGCCTGGTACGTCACGACATCCACCTTCTCTTTAATTTGGTCAAAGTAGCTTCTCCGTGGCCTTCCTCTACCTCTCTTTCCTTCTTTAATTCCTTCTATTATTATGTATCACAGAGGGAACGGGAAAGGCTGGAAGCTTTCGAGATGTGGTGTTGGAGGAGAATGGAGAGGATATCTTGGACGGAAAGAGTGTCAAATGAGCAAGTCCTGAAAGAGTAGGGGAGAGGAGAACGTTGATGAAGACAATAGAATTCAGAAGAGGAAAGATGCTAGGCCACTTGCTACTTCACGACAAATTCATAACCAACATAATAGAAGGAAAGATCTACCACTTACATAATACATATTACTTATTTACAGATTTTGCTGAAAATAACGAAGGTGGAACCGACTTTCTCCACTCCCCTATGCAGAGAGCGGCACTTTGGATGGGAGCAATGAAAATTAATTTAACGCGGTGTCCATTGCACTGTGACACTGACAAGCAGGTGTCAACTGGCAAAATGATGAGGGTACGTACGGACCGTGTATTTGCCAAAACAGAGGGCCCTGGCCTGCTCCAAAAACGACCTTTATCTCATAATGTCTACGGAACACGGAACTCGTTTAATGAGGCTTTGATGCTCTTGCTAGGAAACACCATGTATTGTTGGTACAGTGGATATCCGATGGGGAGGTACTGGGGGGCATGACCACCAAAATTAGCCAATCCAAATCTGGATAAAAGCGTTTAATATTCGGGCACGCTGCACGCGTTTATCCTATTTACTAACTAATTAATCTCTACATATTACGTTAATTTATTAGGGAGACTTTTTCCCGCTTGGCTAACAAAGTCATTACCTCGCTTCTGTGAGATGAAAAGTTTTGTGTTTCGCACGAATGCAATATTATTTGCGTTTCGTGCTTGTGACTCGCTACGCTCGTGGCTCAATTTTAGAAACCTTCGCTAGCTCGGTATTCAATACAAGCACTCGCCGCAAACAATAATTTTGCATTCTTGCATAACAAATAACTATTATGGTATTACAAGAAATGCAGTTTGTCAATCGTTAATTTCGTTAAAAATAGGTCAAATCGCGCTTATTTTTTATCCGTTTCGCACCGAATTATATTTTATCTGATGTGAATATCGTCAATCATCAAAAGTTACTATCGTTAACTTATATTGACTTACGCATTCAAAAACTGCAAAAAGTTTCCTCCGGAAAGCTTCCCGATGGTAGAAGGGAAAACGAAACTAGATGTGAAAGGAATAAGCCCATCAATGTAAACAGCAATAGGAAAATTCTAGTGGAGGCCCGACAAATATCCAGTTACCGAAGAATGTGGACCGGGCGGAATTGACTCAAACCGGGCATGCTTTTAATGTCATCCTCGTCGACGCATTGGGCTGTGTTAGAATTAGGCATTACATGCATACATAGCATGCACAGCTAGCTTGTTAACGTGTCTTTAGTTAGTACAAACATTACACTTTATTGCACAAAATAAAAACTTAAATAACAATGGTGAGAAATTACATACAAGGGCGGACTTATTTCAATAGAAATTTCTTCCAGCCAGCCAAATAAATTGAGAGTTATTGTTTTGAATGACGGCGGGAGACGGCCAATAAAGTAGACGTACATGAACAAACAACACATAAATAATTGATAACATACAAATACATGCTAATATACACACAAATACTTACATGAAAAAAAACCTAGGTATGATATAATAAACTAATGCAATATTTAAAAAAAAAAAATCTTTTACAGGATATTACTTATACTACATAAACTTACGCTAAAATATTTATATTGTAAGGAAGTGCTCTTTGAGTCGAACATTCCGTAAGGTTGATTTTCAGGAAAGCCTTGGATTTTGCATTGCGTCTCTACATTCGTCATTACAAAATTATGTTTCTGCATTGTGTTAATATCTTCATAAGTTTGTTTTTTTTTGTGAAGTTGTCAAGTGAATCCTTTAGTCAAGTGGTATTTAAGTTATAATACCTAATACTTGAAAGAAAATACAAGGTTTAATGTGTGTGACTAATAAGTAGTAAAACATAGCGCGACTCCTCCAATCCTCAAACTTTATCCTTTCATAGTAGCAGACTTCTAATCAGTGATATTTCACCGCTCATTTAATATGTAAATTATAAACGCGTTTCAGCCAAACCATTTGTGCAATATTTGGGGACAATACAGACACTAAATTAGACTTATCATTAAAGGGACGTTGAGACCACAAATTATTCCATTGACATGCGTTATGTCAATCTTCAGGCTTAACTATCTGTGACTGTCATTACCGTTCAAACAAACAGGCATAATGGGCATAATCCATTAACTATAAGTGATTTAATGACGCTAGTACATCGGCTATGAGGCGTTAAGCCGCAGCAATGGACCGCGAAGCGTTATAGCTTAACGTTATAGCTCACAAATCGATGTTGTAACGTATGATGTGTTGTATTATGTTCGTGTACTGTGGTGTGCAGTGTGCAGTATACCTTTATTTCGGCAAATAATGTTATTTATGAAGAGAAATAAGTGCAGTATTCAGTGGAAATCAATGCGTATGTTTATAAATTAGCGTTTCTAACATAGGCCCGGTTTCTGAGTTGAGAATTTTACTAAGCACATACTTACGTATCGCTCTGTCACGCTCTTTTGTGAGAAATCTGCAGAGACAGGACGATACTTACCCATTTGCTTAGCAAAATTCTCAACTCAGAAACCGGGCCATAGTGTGCTAATCTACATTGTACCCCTATGATTCTTTAGGAATGTCGTGATTTGTGATCGAGTAGTGTTTGTTTACTAAATAGTACAAGGAAAAATACACTATACAGTGGACAACAATCTACTAAAAACTAAGAGAGTAAAATATCACTCTCTTAGTTTTTAGTCACTTCATCACTTGTATTGAACCGAGCCGGTACATAATCTAGAAACTACATAAAAGTGTGTATAGACCATTATGTGTGTGTGGCTAATGGCTATATTCGTTTATTACGCTCTTTGCACACTATGCGGTTGGATAGCTAGCGCGGTTCACCGTCTGTGATTGATAATTTCATCCGCTTGCCGCAGAATCGCTATCGATAAACTATGTGTTGATATTTTCCATTTAGCTGATATCCCGTTTTGTTCTATTGACGCACTTACACCACGCGCGATAAGAGTGATTTAGGTAGACGTAGCGAAACAGAAGCAGCTAGTGGGAGCACAACGTCACGAAAGTTTTACCCCACTATGCCGCACCCGGTGATAGGGATCACAATCAAATTTTTTTTGCTCTATGACGTTCCGTTAATTTTTAAATTAATAAAGTGAACGATGTGGCGGGACAAAAGTATTTTTCTAATATTGTTTTCATTGACTTTCACAATGTTTTAACAACTTAAAGCTATGTAAATGCACCTACACGGACAAACGTATTTTTAAATTTGAGCTAATAACAAAACAAAAAAAAAATAGGTTTTATTTTTTATTTTTGAGGTCATAAAATAAAAATTGTGTTTTTCAACTTGTTTTTACAGATTTGACATCCTGTTACACTTTGTAAAAAGAGTTAGGTACTTTTGTAACACCTTGTATAAAATACTGGCAATTTTTGTCGGAGTTAATTTTACGGCTTTTGTTGCTGCTATTAATGTCGCCCAATCAACTTTAGTGCCTTCTTGCTTTATTTCCTAGCGTGAAGCGAGATGCAGCTACCCGATATTGGAATAAAACTTTTATCGTTGTGCAGCTTCCGAAATCGAATGGAGTCGGCAAGAGCCTGCGCGACCCCAGGCAGGTGACTGGAAGAGAAAACTGCGTGTGACACAGACAAGTGGCGACTTCTTGTGCCTGTACGGGCAGCATGGTAAGCCCGAGATAGGCCCTTCTCTATGCAAAACTGTCAACTTGTCGGTCGGGCTCGAGTTGGCTCTACGCTAACATGGCGATGGAGACAAAAATACAACATTTTAATAAAAATGGCAATAACTACTTTTTGCTCGACATGACCCTAATCTATTGCCATCTCGAGTCCCGCCTGCCATGCTCGCACAATAGACATGGCACGTCTGTCACTCGAGTTCGAGAGAGTGTCAAAACGACCATGCTAAACATACTGGAGTCATACCTTCTTGGCAAACAGTGGACTAAGCGAAACAAAACTGACTCACGGAAAAACGGGGTGTTTATAGAGGTCATAGGAAATCAACAGTCATCAAGTCAGACAAAAGGTTCGGAATTATCTTAATTGATCTTAACGAAGTATTTAAAGTCCCGCTCATCGCGGAGTCCGTTGAAAGCAGCCTGACCCGCTGGACTTATTTTATTTTAGTTTTCACTTTTCGCGCTCTCGTTTACAAACAATGCAATCATGCAGAGAGTAGAGATCTCATCACTGATTGTATCAAGCGAAGCAATGAGGTGAGCTCGCCTAAGATCTGCACCCAGATCGTTTTGGTTTTAAAAACTGCACACCAGTACAGATTCCCAGGAAAAAGTTCTTCTTGCGAACGAAATAAATGCATTGTTCAAAGATTACATACTTCTTGAACATAACGTAAGTAAGAATTAAGGTACCTCATATGAAACACATTAAATAGGTACTACAATTTATTCGTAATGGTAAAATTCAATTAATTATATATCCGCTCTGACTCTACAATAATATAGTTATGCTTTGAAATATAATAATAGAAAGCATCTTTAATATCGATACAACATAACCAAGGTGCGTAAATAAAAAGTGCTAATTTCCCTTCACATTTGGCACATAAATGGCACATGACCTTCTCTTTACCATTTGGTAGAAATATTAAATACAAACAGAAGAACAATCTGTTGTTTCTCCGTGTAAGCGGTTTTTCAGTGTAAGCCACCACAATTACTGACTCTTTTTAACGCCCGACAACACAAAAAGAGGAGTGTTATAAGTTTGACCGGTATGTATGTGTACCTGTGTGGCTGTCTGTTGCGCCGTATAGCTCTTAAACGGGTGAACCGATTTGGATGCGGTTTTTTTTATATTTGAAAGCAGGTTGTTTAGAGTTCTAAGGTATTTTTTATCAAAATCGATTCAGTCGTTTTTGAGATATGCTAAGTTGAAGCTATGTCGGGGGTATTTAATTTTGTATTTAACAAACGGTTACACTTACTTTTAAGATGGTGTAACCGACTACAACATGAAAATGAAATGTATGCTTACCAAAGTTCTAGTTCACAAAACTTAAATTGAAACTTACACCCAATCCGATACTTCTAGTTTAGTAAAGTCTACAGTCTGTTCAAACAAAGCGGGTGATAATTGCAGAATTAAACATTGTAATCGTAGAGCGAGTGCTATGTATGACTCGTTTGAAAACACAAATGCTTAATTATGCTACTACTACTACTACTGCTACTAATTCAAAGCCGCGAGTTTCCTCACCAAGTTTTCCTTCACAGTTAACAAAGTATTGCCATTACCAAATCACTTATTATCTACGGCCGGCCACAGTCTTGGATGCCCCATAGGATACCGCGCGTGGCATAAGGGCGCCAATCGAACAAAAAGGGGTACCCCAGCGTGTGGCCGACTGTACGTAAATTTAAAAAGATGTAACACAATAAAAACCATAAAAGCTAATTTCGATCTAAAGGAAAACAAACTATCATGCATGATAGTATAGCCCCCTTACGAAAGGTGTCACATTCTCCCAGCACCTAAATGTTCCCAAATGTTGTTCTTAGTGTGAATTATGAATATTTGTGAGCCACGCAGATGGCTTAAATGAGATATGCGTTTTCAGCGGCACTTTATCTCTACTGTGAGAAAGCTGTCGGGGGCCATTTGTTTGTACATTAATATTTCTTTCACTTTGGTGTCATTTACGAAGAGCAAAGGTAAGGTAAAAATACTCGTAAACCACTTTTGTTCACGACACGTTCGTCGACACTATTGATAGTAAATGATGTAAATCTTATATCATCCCGCAAATAAACCAGTTTTAAGGACAGCAGCTAGGTACTTATGAAGCTCAATGTACACGCAGCTTTGCAGCCGCTCGTAAAACTCGAATGGACTGAAATTCCTCGAAGAGCCGTTAAGTTGAATATTGTCGTTGGGAAGTGAAAGAGTCGACCAATGATTCATTACTGGCATCCTTGCATCCTTGCCCAGCTGCGGAGAATCAGCTTTTTGAAGCAAGCTTATAGTAACGAAAGTTTCTCAGTTTAGCTACAAGCTTGAAAAAAAAACTGAAAATTTTGCATTGGTCGCCAAGCTATTTTCGTTGACACTTAAATCAGCAACGTCATTATTGAACGAGTGAGCGAAGCGAGCGAAGTTCTCCGAGTCTACTGGAACAATCTGGCGTTGTATGTTTGTATGTATGTATGTATGAATGTTTGTTCGACGATAACTTGAGTAAATTTAGTCGGATCGTCATGAAATTTGGTAGGCAGGTAAATGAGAATTTTTAAGTTCGAACATGAGCCAAATCGGTCAAGGGGTTGCTGAGATATGGGGTCGCGAGTTCATAGTTCGGGGCGAACCACTAGTTACCACTTACCACATGGCAACATTACACTTAGAAGGTCTGTATTATGCATTTATTTTCGTTATAATAAAATTGTTTTCGTATTCATGCGAATAGTCATGGCGGTTTATGATTTCTTGATTGAAGACCACACGATACGAAATGCAGAATAATACATCAACACAACATTGATTGATAGCGCAATATTCTCCAAGGAAATGGCGATTATTAGAACTACAATAACAGCACTTCCCCTTATATAAAATAATGGCAATTTTTGTCGGAGTTAATTTTACGGCTTTTGTTGCTGCTATTAATGACGCCCAATCAACTTTAGTGGCACTCATAAACGGGATGGCACATTCAGACTCAACTAAAAACTACGCGCTCCTTAACTCTTAATCCAATGAAAACAAAGGCTATATTCCAGCCGAGGGAGTTATTCTAGGTTATAGTCAAAACAAATGTTTCATTTCAGCCGCTCCCATAACAGAGCGTTACTAAAACAATATTAAACTTTACAATCCCGACCCAATTCGGCTCACAAACACATATCAGGCTAATTTAGAGGACATGGAAACTATCAATCATATTTCTGTCACATTAAATACGCTATACGAACGTGTTTAAGCCAATATGAGCATTATAACGAGGCGTATGAAGGCCGCTAATTGCTATACGTTCGGCGTCAAGAAAACCGTGACAAATGACGTCATTAATCAAACAAAACTCGCGTCAAATGACACTACTGTCTTATTTTTTGACAATAAAACAAAAGAATGATTTTGGCGCAGGTGGACTGGTAAATGAGTCGGTTGGTAGGGACTTCGTCGTAGGTTCAAGTCCCATTTGAGTGATTATTTTTAAATCTTTGTATGAATTGGTGTCTCTATTTACCATTTCAAAGAAAGGAAGGTGAAGTGTAGGTATGTTTGATTTGGTTCGAAATGAGCGGCTCGAGTGGTTTTTTTTAACCGCGATTCAATCCATTTACAACCAAATTATGAGTTAGGTCTCACAATGAACTCTCACAATGAGGTCTCACACGCCAATGAAAAAAAATCATATCTTCTTTTTGGATGCGTTTTAAGCAATCCAAACCATAGGTTCTAAAAATAGTTAAGCCACGCGTTGAGAAATCGCAGGACCAATTTTTGCTAAAAACGCATCCAAAAAGAAGATATGATTTTTTTTCATTGGCGGCGCTAGTTGTCGTCTTAAATAAAAAAAAAACAAACGCAATAACTTCAAATAAAACTCATGAACAAACATTACATGGCAGGCAGCGCGATCGAAGCCGTAAAATGATTAAAAAGTCTCTTTTATGTGGTGCCAATAATTCAGTGCAGTTGGTTCCGTTTCCTATGATAGGTTATGTGTTGTAATGCGGATACGTATGTGAGCGGATAGCTCCGCCGGATTCTGATATATACGCGGCATTAATCACTTCGTACAGGCTATATTGTCACCTTCAATAATGTATGTACATAATGGCTGGTAGGTATATCTTAGTTTAATACACAAACCTATGAGTAGACATCATAATAAAATCATGCTGATGACAACCCGAAATGTAACGCCAAGCGGGATGTGACCAACAGGGTTTCGGCCCAATTTCGTAGGATGTGCCCACCGTGGTTACACCATTTATAACTACAGGGTGCACTCTAAGTCGATAGCGGAACTTTAAGTAGGCTGTCTACTGATCACTACAAACAACTTGTACCAGGTGGCGAAAAAAATGGAGCGAAAAAATAATCTGCTTGTTCATACATTTGGCGCAGTACTGAGTCGACCTTTTGTATGGAACAGCTGATTTTTTTTGGTACAAGTTGTTGATCACTATCAGTAGACATTCTACTTAAATTTCCGCTATCGACTTAGAGTGCAACCTGTAGTAACTAGTAGGTAGGCCAAAATTCTCAGCTAACTTAGTATGAGAGCCGCATGTAGATATATGGAGACGATATCTCTAGTTTTTTAGGTATTAAGTTTGAATATTTTAAATGTAAAATTCAATGCTGTGGCGACCTTGCTAAGGACCTTGCCCTTCTACCCATTTGTGTACATTTCTTTTTATTTTATTATTATATTGGTGAACCTACTGGCTACTGTTTGTCCTAAATAAATAATAAAGTACCTGGGCGACCGAGCTTCGCTCGAATGCTAAGAGATGGCGCCCCTAATATTTTTTTTGCATAACAGCCTTTGAATGAAACTACGAGAATCAATAACTCAATAACGAGTATCAATAAATATTAGGGGGGGGCTCTGCCCCCCTAACCCCTCGTCTGCTGTGCGCAGCTGGCCTTTGGTGACCTTATAACTCTGTGTAAGCAGGAGTATATTTTATGTTTATTAGGGGGGCGCTCCAACCCCCCGTCTGCTTTGCTCAGCTGGCCTTTGGTGACCTTATAACTGTATGGAGAAGTGAATTTTTTTTTCGCGCGTTTTGGAATGAAATTTTGTAATTTGGCTCAGAATCACCAGTGCAACAAAATACCTTCGGCTTTAAAACCACTAAAATTGCACGGAGTATTTTTTGTTTTATAGGGGGGGGCTCCGCCCCCCCAACCCCCTGTCTGCTGTGCGCAGCTGGCCTCTGGTGACCTTATAACTCTGTGTAAGCAGAAGTATATTTTTTGTTTTTTAGGGGGGGGGCTCCGCCCCCCCAACCCCCCGCCTGCTATGCGCAGCTGGTCTTTGGTGACCTTATAACTCTGTGTAAGCAGAAGTATATTTTTTGTTTTTTAGGGGGGGGCTCCGCCCCCCCAACCCCCCGTCTGCTGTGCGCAGCTGGTCTTTGGTGACCTTATAACTCTGTGTAAGCAGAAGTATATTTTTGGTTTTTTAGGGGGGGGCTCCGCCCCCCCAACCCGCCGTCTGCTGTGCGCAGCTGGCCTCTGGTGACCTTATAACTCTGTGTAAGCAGATGTATATTTTTTGTTTTTTAGGGGGGGGCTCCGCCCCCCCAACCCCCCGTCTGCTGTGCGCAGCTGGTCTCTGGTGACCTTATAACTCTGTGTAAACAGAAGTATATTTTTTGTTTTTTAGGGGGGGGGCTTCGCCCCCCCAACCCCCCGTCTGCTATGCGCAGCTGGTCTTAGGTGACCTTATAACTCTGTGTAAGCAGAAGTATATTGTTTGTTTTTAGGGGGGGGCCTCCGCCCCCCAACCCCCCGTCTGCTGTGCGCAGCTAGCCTCTGGTGACCTTATAACTCTGTGTAAGCAGAAGTATATTTTTGGTTTTTTAGGGGGGGGCTCCGCCCCCCCAACCCCCCGTCTGCTGTGCGCAGCTGGCCTCTGGTGACCTTATAACTCTGTGTAAGCAGAAGTATATTTTTTGTTTTTAGGGGGGGGCTCCGCCCCCCCAACCCCCCGTCTGCTGTGCGCAGCTGGTCTCTGGTGACCTTATAACTCTGTGTAAACAGAAGTATATTTTTTGTTTTCTAGGGGGGGGCTCCATCCCCCCCAACCCCCCGTCTGCTGAGCGCAGCTGGTCTTTGGTGACCTTATGACTCTGTGTAAGCAGAAGTATATTTTTTGTTTTTTAGGGGGGGGCTCCGCCCCCCCAACCCCCCGTCTGCTGTGCGCAGCTGGCCTCTGGTGACCTTATAACTCTGTGTAAGCAGAAGTATATTATTTGTTTTTTAGGGGGGGGGCTCCGCCCCCCCAACCCCCCGTCTGCTATGTGCAGCTGGTCTTTGGTGACCTTATAACTCTGTGTAAGCAGAAGTATATTTTTTGTTTTTAGGGGGGGGCTCCGCCCCCCCAACCCCCCGTCTGCTGTGCGCAGCTAGCCTCTGGTGACCTTATAACTCTGTGTAAGCAGAAGTATATTTTTTGTTTTTAGGGGGGGGCTCCGCCCCCCCAACCCCCCGTCTGCTATGCGCAGCTTGTCTTTGGTGACCTTATAACTCTGTGTAAGCAGAAGTATATTTTTTGTTTTTTAGGGGGGGGCTCCGCCCCCCCAACCCCCCGTCTGCTATGTGCAACTGGTCTTTGGTGACCTTATAACTCTGTGTAAGCAGAAGTATATTTTTTGTTTTTAGGGGGGGGCTCCGCCCCCCCAACCCCCCGTCTGCTGTGCGCAGCTAGCCTCTGGTGACCTTATAACTCTGTGTAAGCAGAAGTATATTTTTTGTTTTTAGGGGGGGGCTCCGCCCCCCCAACCCCCCGTCTGCTGTGCGCAGCTAGCCTCTGGTGACCTTATAACTCTGTGTAAGCAGAAGTATATTTTTTTGTTTTTAGGGGGGGGCTCCGCCCCCCCAACCCCCCGTCTGCTATGCGCAGCTGGTCTTTGGTGACCTTATAACTCTGTGTAAGCAGAAGTATATTTTATGTTTTTTAGGGGGGGGCTCTGCCCCCCCCCAACCCCCCGTCT
Source organism: Zelleria hepariella (assembly GCA_949319315.1). Lineage (NCBI taxonomy): Eukaryota > Metazoa > Arthropoda > Insecta > Lepidoptera > Yponomeutidae > Zelleria > Zelleria hepariella. The sequence goes on along the minus strand of OX439392.1, from coordinate 11,136,381 downwards.
TCTGTGCGCAGCTGGCCTCTGGCGACCTTATAACTCTGTGTAAGCAGAAGTATATTATTTGTTTTTTAGGGGGGGGGGGGCTCCGCCCCCCCAACCCCCCGTCTGCTATGTGCAGCTGGTCTTTGGTGACCTTATAACTCTGTGTAAGCAGAAGTATATTTTTTGTTTTTAGGGGGGGGCTCCGCCCCCCCAACCCCCCGTCTGCTGTGCGCAGCTAGCCTCTGGTGACCTTATAACTCTGTGTAAGCAGAAGTATATTTTTTGTTTTTAGGGGGGGGCTCCGCCCCCCCAACCCCCCGTCTGCTGAGCGCAGCTGGTCTTTGGTGACCTTATGACTCTGTGTAAGCAGAAGTATATTTTTTGTTTTTTAGGGGGGGGCTCCGCCCCCCCAACCCCCCGTCTGCTGTGCGCAGCTGGTCTTTGGTGACCTTATAACTCTGTGTGAGCAGAAGTATATTCTTTGTTTTTAAGGGGGGGACTCCGCCCCCCCAACCCCCCGTCTGCTGTGCGCAGCTGGCCTTTGGTGACCTTATAACTCTGTGTAAGCAGAAGTATATTTATGTTTTTAACAATGGCTAGTCCAACCTTTTTTCCCTCTGTGGTCCAACTGGGCTGTCAACGCCAATACAGTGGCTTACATTGTAAACTTTTTTGTGTAAACCTTAATGGCTCGATCTGTTCATATCCTTGCCTATAAAAAAATATTCCCTATATCTATGCTATCAGTAGACTCTTTACACTGTTCTTTTACCGCCATCTATGAGATATCGAAAGAACGAGGCCTAGAAAGTATCTCATTGAAATAAAATAATAATCTATGGGACGTCTTGACATTCTAAAGTCACAACAATGTCAAAGCTGTATTGGAATGGTTTGAAGAATTTCGTATAAAGCCATCTTATTTTATGGAAAAAACGTATGAGGGACTATGAATGTTAACTTAGTTATAGTAAGTATTATAAAGGTATATGATAGCACTTAGTTTGAATTTAAGGTAACACGAAAGGAAGGTAAACAAACAGTGCATACAGTGAACTTTATTTATTCAGGCCATCGTATCTATAGTTTTCCCGGATTTCTGGTGCCTTGTATCCTTTTCTGCTTCATCTTCTTTTCGTGTTGACGGTTGCTGCTTTATTGCTATTGACCATCCTTCCATGCATTATCAATCAAATGCGCCAAACGAAAGTTTCATCTCGTCACCCGGTAATTTTATAAAGCTTGATAGATGCTGTCTTCAAGTATGGATGGAGTCATTGGTTCTTTCAGACTGTTGGTAATTAAGTATAACTAAAACTAAGTTATCGTGCTAAGGTTTCAATAAATTAAAGATTTTCTTGGCTCATGCGTTTGTTGATTACAATAATGTGACAGGTTCCGATGACAGCGATTTTGAAACAACTTTATAACTGTTGTTCAACGTTTTATTTTAAAACTTACTTGCGGACTTTTTGGTAGGTCAATACACACCGAAACTCAGTTTTGTTGGATTAAGTAAAGTCAAAAGCTCAACGCTACGTGATGACAGGGTCTCCGGTAAATGGTTTTGTCATTCACTTTAGTACAAATAGCCAATTTATGTTGATATTTGTTGGTTTGCTTTGCCCCTAAGTAAACCAGCGTGATGATATATACCCTATGTGTTTTTTTTATGTCTAAGCTATCTCCATTCCAAATTTCATCCAAATCGTTAGAGCCGTTTCCGAGATCCCCCGTTCAAATATATATATATATAGGTATATAGAAATATACAAGATTAGCTCGTTTAAAGTAATAGGATAATATTTTGATGTACTGATAGAGCAGTACAGATTTTTGTGTATCAAGCTTTAAACTTCGATATTTTATCATTTCTCCACGATCACGCTGTAACAAACGCAATACAGTATGTAGGCAGGTACAGTCGGACACATGCTAGGATACCCCTTTTCGTTCGATTGGCGCCCTTATGCCGCGCACGGTATCTCTGACTGTGGCCGACCGTACTAGGTATTACTCAATTAGAACATCAACGCCCTAACAGAGTCTTTAGAACAAAATAATTTACAGCTCCAAACTCCAGATAGATAAAAGCTTTACCAATACTTCACACGAGAAAGTAAACGCGAAGAACAAAGCGGTAACAATATCTGAAGACAAAGTTGCACGGATCGACTGTTTACCCGCGGTGCCACACTTGATGTAGTGGAGATTCGACGGTTCACACATTGCCTGAAGATAACAGAGGTTGTAAAGACTTCACTATTGTAGGTCAGCTTTCCGCCAAAAGGATGTTTACAGTACTTAGGGTGGCATTGATAGTCGTCAGCTCAATATAGAGCTCAAGTAGGTAATCTCAGAAAACAAAATTGGCTAATTTAAAGCCTTGGCTAATGTCAAGCTTGAGTAGCTGTCAGCATATTAGTTGAACTTGACATTGACATTATCCAAGGTCTTAAGTCGGTGTTTTTTTTTCTGAGATCACCTTTTTGAGCTCGAACTTGAGATGACGACTATTAATGCCACCCTTAGTCCAAATTCTTTCAGTATCTTTGGACGTCGTGTCGGGGCGTGTGTACGGGCCAACACCCGCACAGATAGCTTACGCTGCATAACCTTAAGTTGTGCAGCACTTATTTACGTAATACGCGTAGTTTCAATTTAGTCTTTAATCAGCTACCATACAAGCCACAACGGGGTCAATATTAATGTTAAATAATACTTATAAATAAACTAATAGTTTCGGTTATCCATCCACCGACTTTCCACTTATTTCACGCCCATCAGTGAAGTACAAGAGTGTGGGTAAAAGCCCATACATCTTTTATGGTCCTTCGAGCGTACGAAGAAGATCGTTAAGGTCCTTCGAACTATTTGAACTTAGTGTTTGTGAACCACGGTGATACGGTACGTTGGGCCTCCCACAAGCGGGTCTCCCCTGACGTATTGGCAACATCCTACGTGCAAGAAACATCAGCGAACCTGACCTCAATAAGAACTGAAAGTGTACTAAACCCTACTGAAGAAAACGACGCGTCAAGAACTGACTACGCTGATTGAAGATTCAACCTGCGCAACATCTTATCCAGCTGGACGACGGACACTGAGCCGTAAGCTAACCTTTAACTGACCAACCTACGCCTGGAAGACGGACACAGAGCCGCCAAGCTAACCTTCAACTGACCAGCATAAGCCTGGAAGACGGACACAGAGCCGCCAAGCTGACCTACAACTGACCAGATATAATCTGGTAGACGGACACTGCGCCGCGAAGCTAACCAACCACTAACCAGAGATAATCTGGGGGCCACGAAGCCGCTGAGCTGATTTCTCGGACGAGAAACTACTACCTACCTATCCCGGGATACAATACGAACTACTGACCCACAGAAGTGGAACACTGACCAACCTACCTAGTCGAAAAGAGAAAGGTAGAGATGGAAAAACTTATCGCAAAGCAAAGCGTAAGTTTCGCCAACATCAAGGCGATCTGTGTGAATTTTAAGAAAGATTCCGCATCAAGAAAATCTCTGGAGTACTTAGAAAAGCGCCTTAGTGCTCTGGAGGCACACTGGCTCGAGTTCGAAGCTAATAATGAAGAGCTCGTTCAGTCGGAGAATAAAGAGGATCCTTATTTTCTCGAAAATGTCTATGAGAGAACAAAGGCCATGTACGAAGACTTGAAAAAGACTCTAACTGACATGAAAACCGAACTTATGATGAAAACCTCGACTCCGAGCGGATCTGGAACTCAAGCAACGGGGAGGGCTGAGGAGAGGCCCCCCACTCAATGGACTGCTCAATGGCCCGGTCTGGAAGAGGAGGCCTATACGGAATCATCGGCAGCGGAGAAGAAAACGACATCTTTGCTTCGACAGCAGCGATTTAACTTCAACGCTTTCGAGAGGACTATCTCAAAAATCAATCTACAAGCTTTGACGGAGAAGTGGGAGATGGAAGACCACCTTAACGTCCTTAAAACAAAATGGGACGCCATTGACAAGAACCACTGGGAGTTGGAGTACCTCCTACGAGGCTCTAACGAAGACTACCTCGAAGAGTATAATCGGTGGGAAGACATCTATGACCACTACAAGAGAAAGATCAACGGGAAGATTTGGGAAAATGCGCATTATCAAAAATCTACACCCCGAATAGATCTACCAGAGTTTGATGGCAATTATACTCGATGGGTCTCTTTCAAAGATTTATTTACCGAGACGATCCACTCCAACCCGCTGATATCCAAAACGCAAAAGATGCAGTATCTTAAAACTAAGCTTAAGGGAGAAGCCGAAAAGCTAATACAGCACTTAAGTGTGAGCGCGGAACACTATGACTCATGCTGGGACATCATCCAGCATCGCTACGAGAACAAAAGACTTCTCTTCTCATCCTACGCAAACACTCTTCTAAACCAATCGCCGATTCAACAAGCTACGGCATCAAACATCAAGGCACTGCACGACACGACCATCGAGTGTCTAAACGCTCTATCTAACATGGGCATCGACACGGCTACGTGGGATCCGATCATCGTACACATTTTAATGCAAAAACTCGATGAGAAAACCTGCAGCCACTACATCCATGACTTGAAAAGTCCTAGAGAGCTGCCGGACTTAGAAGAGTTCGTACAATTTTTGGAAGCAAAATTCACGGCGATCGAAACCGTGAACAACCAAAAAGCTGGAGCGACCTCGGTATCTCAGAAATCCAACAAGTTTTCTAGTGAACAGAGGTCAACGAACGAAAACAATTCAAGAAAGTGGCCGAAAACCTATCATACCGTCGTAAAAAACTGCCCGCTATGCAAAAGTGACCATGATTTGATGAACTGTCCTACATTCTTAGACATGAATGTTGCAACAAGGATTGCTACCGTAGCGAAACTGCATGTTTGTAGAAATTGTCTGTTTGTGCACGCAAGTAAGTCATGTGATTCAAAGAAAAGGTGCAAGGTGTGCAACAAATGGCATCATACCTTCTTACATGACTCAAACTATCTAAGCCAACGCCCTGCCAACCAAAGTTCATCAACAGCGAAATACGCAAACAATGTACAGAAAGAAAACCATGAGGTACTTTTAACTACGGTTCAAGTATTGGTGAAGAATGTTGAAGGCGGCTACTTAACATTGCGAGCTCTACTAGACCAAGGCTCTCAGGTTACACTGATAACCGAAAACGCCGCTCAACGCTTGAGGCTGCCAAGAAGAAAATCGAGCGCTGTCGTCTCGGGGGTAGGCGCTTCCCTGGGAAACAGCAAAGGCTTGCTAAACCTACACTGCAAATCTTTACATTCGGACTACACGTTCGAAACTGAGGCATTAATATTGAACAAGCTTATGAACAACCTGCCTACTACAACACTGAAAAATGAAAAATGGAGTTATCTCGAGAACCTCCAACTGGCTGATCCAGAATTTCATATCTCTGGAAATATTGACCTACTCCTGGGGGCAGACGTCTACTCAGAAATAATCCTGGGAGGGGCACTGAAAAATAATTCAGAGTCTCCGGTCGCACAACAAACTAAACTGGGTTGGATCCTCTGCGGAAACACCAAAACTTATAACTGTCTAGTGACTCGAAATGAGCTAGACAGTATATCGAACTTCTGGGAAACGGAAGAGATAGCTGGCGACTGTGACGTATCGAATACCGATGAGTACTGTGAAAAACACTACTTGGAGACTACTGAAAGACTGAGCGATGGGAGATATGTGGTAAAAATGCCACTGAAAGAAAATATCTCGTCCATCCTAGGGAAATCGAAACCCCAAGCAATATCCCAATTCCTTCAATTGGAACGAAAAATGAAGAAACAAGAAAAACTCGCTCTCCGGTACAAAGAGTTCATGAAAGAGTATGCTGAGTTGGGGCACATGAGAACCGCCTCAAGGTCATCCCCCACGCAACTGCAAACGTTTCTACCCCATCACGGTGTAATCAGAGAAGAGTCAACATCAACGAAGTTAAGAGTGGTTTTTAATGCCTCTATGAAAACTGACACCAAGTACAGCTTAAACGACTGCATGGAAAAAGGGCCCAACCTCCAAAGAGACATCATGGCTTTGATTGTCAACTGGCGAAGCTATAAGTACGTTCTGACAGCGGATATTGAGAAAATGTACCGTCAAATCTTAATACACGAAGACCAACAATCGCTACAGAAAATCATTTGGAGATCCGGCCCAGAAGATCCACTCCAAGAGATGCAGTTATGTACTGTGACGTATGGAACTAAGGCGGCGCCGTACCTAGCCATGCGCACGCTACAACAGCTAGCTACAGATGAGGGAGGTGCGTACCCGCAAGCCGAACGAGCATTGCGTCACGAGTGTTATATGGATGACGTAATCACCGGGCACGACACGATCGAAGAAGCGAGACTACTGCAGCTACAACTCTACGACCTACTGAAAAAAGGAGGCTTTACACTGAGGAAGTGGGCGAGCAATAATCCCGCCATCCTACAACAAGTACCAGAAGAGCATAAACGCCAGCAAAAAACTATGGAGTTCAAGCAAGACGAAACGTCAAAAACGCTCGGCCTCAGCTGGAACTCGAATAACGACGAGTTTTGTTTTAATATCGAGCTGCCGCAACGTAAAGAAAAGCTGACAAAGCGATTACTGCTTTCAGAAATAAGCAAGATCTACGACCCGCTCGGATGGTTAGCACCAATGGTCGTAAAAACGAAAATTAACTGTTCGTCCCAGGCTCGATAACCTAGCCTGGGACGAACAGTTAAGTGACCAAACTGTAAAAGAATGGGAAGCAATACGATCGGACTTAACAACAATCAAAGGTGTAACATTACCGAGGTGGATCAGCTGTGCAACTAAGTACATCGAGTTGCATGGATACTGCGATGCAAGCGAAAAGTGTATCGCGGGTGTCGTATACAGCAAGACATTGAATGAAAAGGGAGATTACGTCATAACATTGATAGCGGCGAAAACGAAACTAGCTCCACTGAAAAACAAAACCTCCATACCGAGGCTAGAACTATGTGGGGCACTGCTACTATCCAAACTGGTAGAGAAAGTGCGAAACTCACTAACTAACCTACAAGTCGAAACTTACTGCTGGACAGACTCCCAAGTAGTGCTGGCGTGGCTGCAAGGAGAGAGAAACAGATGGGAAAAGTATGTAACGAGCCGAACGGAAAAATGTCTGGCTCTACATGTGCTGTGGCACGTGCCATATTCGAGTAATATGCAAAGAGCAACCTGCATCGTCGGCAATAATCAGCGACACCGGATTGATTGGCCTAGGACAGGACTGTATCCTACAAAGGACGGATGCAACAATCTACTCATATAACACGCTCGGAAGCAAAATGTTTATGGGAACCAAAGTGGAAGTACCACAGCTTGACTCACCGAACGATCTACTTACCCCAAACCTGAGTAAATTTAAACTTAACTTAACGGAGATGAATACCACTGAAGATCATCAACGACTGAGGCAGCAGATAGCCTTTCAAAGAGAAAATGAACGTGGACTGATAAGCAACTTCTCAGTGAGCGAGATAACTCACTACTCTATCACAACGCTACTAGCGGTTGGTGTGATTGGCGGAGCAATCTATTGGTGGATCCAAAGACGTTGCACAAAGAAGATAAACACTACTGCTTTACCGCCACAAGCCTACAACAACCACGGAATTGAGCTAAGAGAAATAGCCAATAGAAAGAGGGACATCTTAAAACCAAGCCAAGATAACACATCAAGATTCGATTTCGACTTTGACTAATTCTTTGCTTTGTGTACTGTTGTGGTTTGGTTTATTTTACCTTTGTGCCCTCGGGAGCATGTACGGGCCAACACCCGCACAGATAGCTTACGCTGCATAACCTTAAGTTGTGCAGCACTTATTTACGTAATACGCGTAGTTTCAATTTAGTCTTTAATCAGCTACCATACAAGCCACAACGGGGTCAATATTAATGTTAAATAATACTTATAAATAAACTAATAGTTTCGGTTATCCATCCACCGACTTTCCACTTATTTCACGCCCATCAGTGAAGTACAAGAGTGTGGGTAAAAGCCCATACAGCGTGAAGTTTGCTAAAGTGGCTTGTGTCAGTAAGCTTGTTACTTGCGTCAAATAACAAGATCTCAGTTTGGAGCTTTTTGCTACTAAAGTTTTAGACAGAGATCTAACGATAATATATTTTGACCTAAACATTTTTAATGTGTTACAGGACAATTTGTAAACAGCTTTATTCCTGAAACTATTTACGTAGGTAGGTTCTTAGATTGCCTTGACCAAACCTGTAAAAATATACAGGGAAATTTTTAAATAGCTATAATCCTGAAACACGTCAACTTTTAAATGCGATTTCCAACAGCTTTTGTTCTACGACTTCAATGGTGAAAGCGCAATTTTATTTTCCAATAAAATATTAATTTATTGTTTCTTTCCAATTTTTTTTTTTTGGCTCTTGTTAACAAATAGGAGCAAGACATGTTGAAAAGGTGGTGAAGTAGAGAGTAGAGGGGCACAAAAGCGCGCCGCGCACTGAAATTGCACCAGGGCAGCACGGCAGAATGTAATTTTTTCTTGTAAAGTCGCCCGTAACGTAACGGAGTAGAGTGCTACCATATAAGGGTCGACGTGTTGTCGTGTTTGAATGATAAGAAACCTTCGATCAAGGATAAAACTAGATACAACATAGAACTCTGAAATGTGTCTGGAAAAATAGATGCCCAAATTGCCTTTGGGAACTTATTTGCTCGTAGTCCATGCAATTAAAGTAAAACTGTACACTTAAGCAATAAGGTTGACATTCGAATATTAGACGTATGGTCGAAATGATGTTTATGTATTGTTCTATTGCTGATATCTTTTGTTGCTGCGGGGACAAGTTTTTATTGTGATTTTATACGTAATGCGGATTCTAGGGATTTAGTTCGATGTAAGAAACGGTCCGTAAATAAATGCTATGCGAAAAGTCGTAGAACAAAAGTTGTTGAAATACACATTTTAAAGTTCACGTGTTTCAGGAATAGCTATTTAAAAATTGCCCTGTATATTTTTACAGATTTGGTCAAGAGAATCTAAGGGTGGTATTCTAGAACGCTACTTAAACTCAGTTTAAATAGAGTTCAGACTGTCGATAAAACAGAGCATGTCTTGATATGAAGGGAGGGATATTCAAATCAAAACGTGCACTGTGTTATCGACAGTCGACACTACTAAACTCTACTTAAACTGAGTTTAAACAGAGTTCAAGGAGCGTTGTAGTTTGAACTGAGTTTAAACAGAGTTTAAGTAGCGTTCTAGTTTGAACTGAGTTTAAGTAGCGTTCTAGAATATCACCCTAAGAACCTACCTACATAGGTTGGTTGGTCTTTACTACGATAGTTATGATATATGTATTCAAAATGTTACTACATTATGTAGACAAGAAAACCTACATTTCCACACGACTTCTAATCAAACAGGCAGTTGAAAGAAAAATGAGCTTCCCAGCTATCCGATTACACAGCACTTTATCAGACACTTTTGACAGCCGTAAGTATTACACCGGTAAGAAAGAGTTACGCCACACCTGTACCGAAGATAATACTGGGTTGTCCATCGATTTATTACTTAGAACAAACAAAAGATGCGATCGAATCTCTCTGCATAATGCGTAGGTAGTAGTGATGTATGTATCCTTGCCACAACAAACGTTCCTTTACTTCGCTTCTATCGTGGTGTACTAGGGTTTGTTATCGTTGGTTTCAGACCGTTTCGCATGTAGTTCTTATGCCGTGGGTTATAAGCGGCCTCATTACATGTAAGTTACATACAGTGTTCATGTACTTTGCAATGGTGGATGTAAATTGCAACGGAATTAATGGGGGGCTCTTTTTGTCGGTTAGTTTGTTTAATCTATGGCAATGTTGTTGGTTTAGAGTAATGCTTGTGGTTTGAGAGTGTATCTTGTTGCAATTCGCTTGTAGGTGTACGGAAAGTTATGAGGATTTTGACCTGATGCCAGGGTGCATCGACTTTTTTACGTATCCGTTCAGCTTTTCCGTACAATTTGATCCGTTCAATTTGATATTTTTTAAATTAGAATTTGAAAATCTCAACATTAATTGAGATTGTGACGGCAAAAATGGTTCACTTATCTAAATAACAAAACTCGAGTCAATATTTTGAGTCGGTCATTGAATAAACATTTTGTTCATTTCTCTGCCTCATATTAAAAGTTTTCTTAACTAAGGACTAAGGCTTAGTTTTGCTCTCCAAAAGTAACGTGACCTTGGCTTACTTACTACTACATAAAATTGTTAGTTTTTTCTGTAGTCCACGCGGACGAAATCGCGGAAAAAAGCTCGTTGAATAAAAAATATTTTTGCGTCTAGCTCCCGGACGCCTAGAAATGTTAATTTGCTCTATGAACATTTGGGTCATCATAGGCCGCCTTTGCGTCTGGTAATGACATTATAACGTCGGAAAAACCATCAGCCCGCAATAGGAAAAGAGACCATTTCCCGTTACAAAGTACGGAACGTTAATGTTGAAACACGTTCAGAGGAATCTAAACTCATTTCAGTTGTTGGGAAAAATGCCCGTAAACAAAATGCTGGCTCGCTCTGCTAAATGCTAACACAGCTCTTACACTGTGCACAAATTGGATTATTAAGTGAAGTAGTTTTAGTACGAAATACTGAAATATACAGAGTGGAAAAAAACACCGTTGTTGGAGGGAAAACTCTTAACAAGATTTTTGGAAAATAATCAGTCAGTTAATCATTTCTCGTTTTATAGTGCTGCTATAAAACGAGAAATGATTATTTGAGTTTTGAGTCTGCCAACCCTGTATTCGCATGGAACTAAAGAATTCAAGACACAAGAATTCGAACGCTCGTTTAGCCAGCCATGAATAAAATAAATAACAATTGCTTTCCCTTATTTCTTGTTGCCTCAAGAAGCCAGACATTACCACCCAGCAGCTGACAAGAATAGCTTGACTGACAGACCCTGAAATACTTGTCAAAAATCTTGGAATATTCGCCCATCGAAATGTCTAAAGCAGTCTTTCCCAACCTTCCTCAAGGGTGGGCCCTTGGCGCAACCTGTGAAAAAAATAATTCACATACACTCTCAAAATCAAAATCAAATATCGAATGTTGTATTTTTTGGGTAAAAGGTTAAGCACCTATCGCCATTTGACTCGTCTTTCCAACCCTGAACCTGAACCTGAAAGGCTAACTCTGAGCGTTACAACTAATTTCTCAGAACGTTGAGAGAAACAGATATAACTGTATTGCACACCATAAAATAATTACAATAATTTTCTTACCGTTACCCTATTTTATCGTTAAAAGCCATCTGTTCCAGAAAACCTTTTGATGGAGATTTTTCCGTTGACCCCAGGTTGGGAAACCCTGTTCTAAAGTAAACAAAAGCTGAAACAATTTCTGCACATATTTTCAGCGCTCTACAATTGTCACGCGAAGCGCCGCTCCTGACATGAATGTTTTGACATTTTAATGTGCCATTCGGCCAACTGGGCCGATTAATGCCTCACACAACTCTTTGTTCTGAGTTCTGAGAGTGCCCCACAAATTATCAGCGGCGAAAGATACTTCATTACCCGACGACGGCAATGAAGGAGATGTCACAAAACTTGTAGAGTCCGCACCACAAAATTCTGCGGGTGGACCAAACTTTTACTGACCTCACTTAATCTTTTTTCTGACAATGTTACTGATTCGAAAAGCGTTTTGAGGAATAGGCCCCCCAGAGAAAACATAGAAGTGACTGACACATTTTTTTTTTTTGAAGAATTATCAGCTTATGCTCCAATAACTCTGTCGTTGTTATCGTTGAACAAAAAATCATACATACGTACACACGACAGCACGTCAGACTGTACACTTTGATTGCGAAGTCGCCCGTAACGTAACCGAGTTGAGTGCTAGCGTGTAAGGGTCGACGTGCTGTCGTGTGTACAAACATACAAACGCCGGATTGTTCAAATAGACTTGGAGAACTTTGCTCGCTTCGCTCGCTCGTACAATAAAAAGGAGTGGGCGCTTACTATGATTTAATTTTCCCCCATAATTGGGAGCTAACTTCATCAGTAACCTTTTGCAATATCTATACAAAATATCAAATACGTATCGTGAAATGTTCACTGTTCCACGCAAGTGCAATCTAAACACGAGTGAACGGAAATCACCCACTTAATTATTGCACATGCTCTATCGAAATCTATCACTCGCAGATTTAAACCTATAGGTATGGTACAGTCAACTGCAAAATATACTGTGCTTTGTAACGGTTCTTAAGTAATTGAACGAGAGCAAGAGAAGTTCTCCGAGTCTACTGGAACAATCCGGCGTTTGTAAGTAGGTATGTATGAATGTTAGTTCGACGATAACTTGAGTAAATTTGGTTGCATCGTCATGAAATTTGGTTGGATCGAGATGAAATTTGGTAGGCAGGTAAATGTTTTTTTTTTAGTTGGAACATGAGCCAAATCGGTTGAGGGGTTGCTGAGATATGGGGTCGCGAGTTCACAGTTCGGGAAGAGCTACTAGTAAGTTTGAGTAGACTTGAATAGGACCTATACCATTCTACAAAAATGTCCCGGCCACTGCACTGTAGCGTCGGAGTGGTCGCTTCACCCATCTAGTGTGAGTGAAGGTGCCACTGGATGCTTTATAAATCATCTTATTACGTAGATGTAAAGACCTTAGTTTTTCTTTTATCTTTTTTCAGGCTGTAGGTACTAAACGTAACAACGTGTTGTCTTTCCTTCGGGCTAGGCTGACTAAGCTGTCAGAATGATATAGGTGCTGGGCAAGCCTACTTCATCTAATCTAAAACAATGTCCCAGGCACTGCAGCGCCAGGTCGACTCTGCACTCATCTCGTGTGAGTAAACGTGCCACTGGATAAATCATCTCATTACGTAGATGCAAAGACATTAGTAGTAGAATGATCTACATTTTGCAGGGCGGCCTAGAAGAAGCCATTTTTCACCGGTATGGCTGATTAAAAGGAAAAAGTCTATGTGCTGACTGTACTGTACCCCCAGTTAACTGACTACGCCATTCGCTAGGAGCTTCGTGGAATAGCAAAATTAATATTCCCATACAAGATTGCATTCGAGCCGCTTCCCTTCCGGCGATGACGGCTAGCGATCTCCAAACACGAACTCATTAGTGGAATATTATGCTATCAGCAATACACTTCCCGATAACGTGTATTTGACTCCAGGGAGATGAATTCGCGCTAATCTGCGCCATACACTTTTCTGCTGTAGGTTGAAATTTCCCTGGAGTCAGGAGTAGAGTTAGGGCGTTCTTCGTGAAATCGGGTGCATAATGTTCGCGGTTGATTTAATGGAGTATACGTCGTTTAATATCGAACACGCCGATGCGGGGGATCGCAGCATTCGCAACGTTGTCTGATTTGTAGTGTGGAGCGAGCCGCACAAATGTTTGCGATGGCCGCTCGCCCGCTGTAAGTTCAATTGCTGTTTGGAGGTCAGTGGATTGGAGTCATTGGGGAGTCGGATGCAGAATGGGAACCGCTATATCAATGGTATCGTTGTTTGCGATTGATCGCAACTTTTCTCTGCGTAGATATAAAATGGACTTGGAAGAGGTGGAACAATCCTAGGGCTGACCACAAAACATACCCATAGTTTCAGTTATATCGTGCATATTTTTTTGATGGAATGGGGAAATCGTATAGTTACCACGCAGTGGCCTACTTAGCAAAATCACCAACCCTCACTTCTTCCGTATCTTTTTTTTCATCGGCAGAAACAAATAGTATTTCTTTCATTTTATTTTTAGTAATGAAGAAACTGCCATAAAAGTTCATACAACTATAGGAGGAGCTGGTGATCGTGCTCCTCGACTATAAAGGGAAATTTCCCGCCAAGCAGATGTTGTGCTTGGGGACCGGCCGGGTCCAACTGAACATAGTTGGACGTTTTATATACACTCAGCTACGAAAGATATTTTGCTGGCGCGATGCAGGATTGTAGCGAGTAGCGATTGACAGCTCGAGTATGTAGCAGTTTCCTGAGCGCCCGACAGGGGTCGCTACAGTACTCCCCCCCAAGACCTTTAGTCCTAAAGGCCTTGACATCGAAGTCTGTGCTAGGTAGCTTGCACGTGCCAGTAACGCTGAGTCAGTGAGTCGACTAGCGGTTGATGCTTCTCCGGCTAACAGAATCGCATCGCCGGCGACAATACCTCAGTGAGTCGGGTAGGAACCGGGGATGGCTGCTATACCACTGGCAGGAAGATGCTGGCAACAATACCACGGTGAGTCGAGTAGGAACCAGTGCACCTGCTGTGTGGCTGCCGTTGCCGTATATTGCTGAGAAGTGATCACCATCAGAACCAGTAGCACGTTACGTCGGCTGTAGTGGAACTGATAGGGTGAGAATGAAGCTGGCGTGCTTGAGACTGATGAGGTCTGAGGGTGCTCGAGAGCGAAAGAAGGTTGACAAGCTCTGTCAGGGGTCACCAGTCACCACTGTAGGAGGAGCGGGTGATCATGCTCCTCACTATCAAAGGGAAATTTCCCGCCAAGCAGATCTTATGCTTGGGGACCGGCCGGGTCCAACTGAACATAGTTGGACGTTTTATATATACTCAGCTACGAAAGATATTTTGCTGGCGCGATGCAGGATTGTAGCTAGTAGCGATTGACAGCACGAGTATGTAGCAGTTTCCTGAGCGCCCGACAGGGGTCGCTACACAACTGACACACAACGAAATCAATGGAAGTCCCAACGTCTTCTTTAATCCGTAACTTACAGTGGGCTATTTCACAACGTCACAGACCCACCCAATACGCAAACTTGCATGCAAATTAGCAGCCTAACGAAGCGTAAAGTGGCTTATCATACTATACCACCATTCGCACTTCTTCATGTCTATATTCTAAGTCTAAGCCTGTTAGACTTCTATCTCTACCACGACATAGAATGGAAAATGACAGAATTCTCAGCTCAATACGATTGATATAGGCCCGGTTTCTGAATTGAGAACTTTACAATCGTTCAATCACGCTCTTTTGTGAGAAATCTGCAGAGACAGGACGATACTTAACCATTTGCTCAGCTAATTTCTCAATTCAGAAACCGGCAGTAAAACGGCTATCCTAAACGGCACTAACAGAATGGCTGGGCAGGGAGGCGAGCCAGGCAGTAAAGTTGAGCGTTGATATTGTATCGTAACGGGGCCCTGTAAACCTACACCTGGGTCGCATGTCCCAGGCGCCTTTCCAGACCCTCCTCCCTGAAATACGATGGACCCGGCACCCACACGATTAATCCATGGATCGTTAAGAATATAGCAAAACTACAGCGTGGAAAAGCAATTTTTATCACTGGTACCCTGAATTTTATGTTCAAACTAAAATAACTTTACTGAGGTGATCTAGGATTCCTGGCATGATAGTATGTAACTATGTACACGTACAGTCCCAAGTACACACTTGGGACTGTAATTTATAGGTGATATTTCCTGTACAACCGACATCTTTCCATGGATAACCGCCATCTCGAGCTAGATAGCGCTCGATACAATGCCCTATCCCATAGAGCTGCTGGATATATGGATACGTTATACTCTATCCCTGTGTTATTTTTTTTGTGATCCCCTACCAGGGTTTAGTCAGTTAAGTACACCTTTAGACCATAAACACGACCCTCAAAAACCCCCTTAACAAGCTCGCGATACCTTGAAGAAACTTTGTGACCCCCCTAAGGTCCCGTCGCGACCCACTCATACTTTCTGTGTCTTTTCATCCTGTAGCCCTACTCTCTCTACTAAGATTAGCTATAGATTTATAATTAGTGTCTGATCCAGATCGAACGTGTAATGAGCCGCGCGCGCAGGGTCGGACGTTAATTGCCGTGCGCCCGCGCCGATTTAAATAGATCTTAGTGCATCGACCGCATTCATCGCGCAGGCTATTTCAGCTAAGGAGTACGGCGAATTCATTGGGACATTTCGCAGAAGAAACGGCTTTACGCCCGATTTCGTCAGGCACCTAATCGAAATCGGGCTTTCGTTTTTTGCAGTTGACTCTATGACATTTTGGGATTTTTTTTTATTCGTCGTGTGTTCGCTGGTCGGGGTCCAATTGGCTAGATCTTATTTCTGACAAGGCCGCTGATTCCAAAACCATTTCGAGGAATAGGCTCCCCTAACAGTTTGGAGTATTTAATTTTTTTTTTGAACCAGTATATTTTTAGATAAATTGAGAAAACCCAACGACTTTTATTAGACTCTTGTGAAGTCACATGAGAAGATATTTTGAACGCATCGGTATGTGACGTCACATTAACTGTATAATTGGAACGCATCCATAAGGCGAAAGTTCCTCATAGTAATACCATCCGTGATAAAAATCCCGGATTAATAGCGAAACTGAGCCAAAAGATTGAACCAATCGAAAGACAAAATTATAATTTGTATATGACCACACTGTTAAGAGATGGGAGTTACCAAATAAAAACAGGAATGTATCGATACATCGATACTGAGAACAAAACACGGGTTTTTGAAAACTTTTATATTAGTATGAGCGTAGAAATGTCGTTTAGTGCTTTTTATGGTTCCGTACCCGAAGGGTGCGAAACGGGACCGTAATACTAAGACTCCGCTGTCGGTCAGTCTGTCTGTCTGTCTCTCACCAGGCTGTATCTCATGAACCGGGATAGTAAGACAGTTGAAATTTTCACAGATTATGTATAAAATGTTGCCGCTCGCTATAACAACAAATACTAAAAAACAGAATGAAATAAATATTTAAAGGGGCTTCCATGCAACAAACGTGATTTTTTTGCTCGTTTTTGCTCGATATTGACAACGGCAATAGGTAGACTCTTGAAACATTAACAGAATATTCAGTTTTATATTCACTTTAAACATAAATAATTAAATTAAAATAAAAACAAATACTTAAGGCTCCCATGCCATTATAAGGTACATACGACAGCAGGTAGACGCTTACACACGTGCACTCTATTCACATGATACGTTATTAAGTATGGGAAAGTGTAAACATCTACGTGCTGTCGAGTATCACGACAGCACGTCAACCCTTAAACGCTAGCACTCTCTACTCGTATACGTTACGGGCGACTTTACAACAAAAGTGTACACTCTGACGTGCTGTCGTGTCTACATACTTTTTAGGTAGTTTATCATTTTGTGAAGAAGTAGGTACTTAGTTGTTTTATTGGCTTGTTAAACAGGGCCCTTAGCCTGTAACACAATGGTGCCAAAATGGGCTGTCAGGTGACGACTTCAATTACGATTTGCTAACGCTGTCTGTCCTTTTAATGTTTTTGTAGTACAGCAAATAATATTTTGATTCTAATTCTAGAGGATTAGTTCTCTGGTTAATTGTAGGAGAAAAACGAGGAGAGCCCGGTTTTGTCCTTCTGCCGGGACGCCATTGACCCGCCATTGCGTTACAGGCTAAGGGCCCTGTTAACTAACTTGAAACGCAAACGAACGATCGTTGGCATTCGCCAATCCGACCACACAAGGTATTCGTTGGCCTTCGTTGGGCCAGTGTGTACGCAGCAAAAGACGTGAACTACATCCATGAAAGAGATCGCTGAAACTACCCATCTTTGTTTTTTATTTTATGTAAAATATCGACTTCGCGAAAATATCGATACTTTGATTGAACCCATCGATGAACGTATTTTTGACATCCCTACACAAGCATAGCTTTTTTGAACTGTCAGTCAACGTTTGATTGTGTTTGTTTACATTTTAACTTCGTGAGTTTTCCAGTTTTCTTTCTTGTACCATTAACTGGCTGTGCCTTTACTCATTGGACCTCAAGATCGTTATCTGCTATACATATGTGATATGTATGACTCGCGCACGCACATGGACACCTACATTTCTAAACCATGCCTACGACTTTTTGTTTTGGATTCAACTTGACCCCACCAACCGCAGGAATCTGCAGAGGTTCTGGTTCACAAACTGTTGACGATACCTATGGCAAGGCCGACTATCGCATGGTCATGATTGAAAATATGTAATACGGATGTCAGTAATAACCACAACATTGCTGAAATAAGAGGACGATAACATTGATGTAAGTATAGTTTAGTCTCCATAAAAACCCATGCTTGCTACCATCTGGCCACTCTTTCATTCCACTTCACTGCATGAAGTGCTTTTTGGCATACTTATAGCAGACAGGTAGTAGATAACCTATAGCAGGGTGAGATTCACGCTCTGGGCAAAGTGATTAATACCCAATCGCTACTGTTGAAAGAAGAAATTGCGTGACAACCTGAGTGTCTAGTTATAGTACAAGATGTGCCACGAAAGAAGATACTTGGGACACCATGTGGTTTGGCAATGTATGTCTCTTTTGCGTTATGAGGTCATCAAGGTAGGGGAAAGAGTGTGAGAATGGCTCTTCTATCGTGACATGTATGCATAGAGATTAAACATACTCACAAGCAAATTTTTTTTACAGGTTATGTTGTGATTCAATCGTGAACAGGGCAGTTGGATATGTGGACATAAAAGGACTTGCTGGTAGACGCAGCATGAAAACAAATTATACCAGAGCATCAAATAGGTAGCAAACTTTAGTTATACAAACCTGATTCAAGGTGCTAAATAATGAAAATAAACAAAATGTATACTAATCACAGTTTTATTTATAAGAAATCCCTATAAATATACAACGTGTTAAAAAAGGTCCTCACTCTTTTTGCAGGGTGTAACCTACTGGTTAACATGATGTAGATTATTTTCCCCCGTAACAGCGCTTACATTTTATTAATTTAAAAATCCACGGAACGTCTTTAGAAAAAGAAACATTTGGGATGTCATCCCGATCACCGGGTGCCCTGTAAAAAGAGTTAGAACCTTTTATAAGCCACAGTCAATGACTACCATCTCATCTAAACAACTGACTAGGATATGGTGTATACCACAGAACGTAGGTATTCTCATTGTCAAAACATCAAACTTATACATCAACACTTGCTCTAGTTTTCGTCTGTAGCACTGTTCTTTGCTTTAACTGTCCAAATTCCCTTCAAGCTGTAAATAAAAGAAACAATATTAAGTTATCATAATAATAAATAAAGTAATTTAGGAAATATTGAATGGTACCTATATTTTCTAGATCAAACAAAAGGTAAAGTACCTATGGTTAATTAAGCTTCAAGGATGTAAACCACCTTTAGATTGAAGTTCATAATCTGTATAAAAGTTAACCATAGCTACAAAAACATACTTTGAACTTACATTACGATGGTCTTTGTAAATAAATATTTCTGGTATTTTGCATTAACTTTGAGGCAGCATTCCTGTTTCATAATTATTCTCTCTTAGACTTACGAAACGAAGTGGAGTAGACAAGACATCATAGCATTTGTGCACGTCGAAATAGAGCAGCTCATTTTGATTCCGTAAACTTAGTCTGGCTGGGTCAATCAATGTCCAGGTAAATGGTGAAGAAAAGTCGAGGTCCATCCGTGAATCAAGCGTAGGTGATCGGGTATGCAATCAGTTAAATAAGGTCCAGTAATAATAGTAAAGATAACTAGATATCGAAATAAAATAAATTAAACACGAATTTACTTTGTCATGTCAAGTGACAGCACAGAATACATAGAAGTGACTGACAGTTTTTTTTTATGAATTAATTAACAGATAACGTTACGCTCCAATGACGCTGACGTCATATCCGGAAAGAACTGAGAAAACTTTAAAACTGCAATAAAAACCTAATAAAGCCACGTAATTTTTTTTTGTTCAAATTAGATCTCTGAAATGGTCCATTCTTTCGAAAAAACAGGAATTTAGAAGATTTATTTTTTTCTCGTCCTACCGAATTCTGGACGAGTATCCTCTTTTATTTATTTAGGTAAAGAACATGCTGATTTTACCAGGAGAGGGACTTGACCTACTGTCTATGGTGCCTTTACCGAACCATCCATCGTTCATGCACTTATTTATTGTAAATTCATTATTTTCACGATTCAGGATAAGTAAAACTATGGCATAATTTCCTATCTTGCTAACTTTGAAAAAAAAACTGTACTATGCCGTTCGAAACTCATTACCCTTCTTGTCCTTTTTTGTAAGGTCCTGACAAGGCGCCACCTGTATCTAAAAACGCATTGATAAGAATCGCGAAATAATTTCTGCGTTCCAGTGACGACCACACGGCCTCTTTTTATGGCGTAGCCAACGATAAATGCAGCGTTGAAAATGCAATTACAAAAATTAATTTCTACATGTTTTCCATCTCCTTCCTGTAATTAAACTCAAATAACACACTCCGTTAGCTCCCCCGACAATCGCACATTGAATACAAAGTGCGCGAAACAAATAATTTCCGATCAGGCGGACGCGCGAACTGTGCAGTACAGGCTTTTTGCCGATACGGGAGCTATGGTCTAATCGTTGGTTATTGGGAATTTTTGACAGCATATTTTATCTGTACCCACAGATAAAATATGGCGCCATATGTCATACATTCAACATGATTCCACAGATGGAAAGGGTATAGCGTTTTAGCGCTATACGAGCAATAATTTTCACTTTGTTTGCATCGTGCGGGTTTTCACGGGGGTTGACGTTTAAAAAAACCTAGAAAATAGATTTTCACTGGCAATATCGACGGAAAGCGACCAAGGGGAAGATGCCCGACACGTTGGACCGACCAAATCAGCTCCATGCTCAACACCTCGGTATACCATGCAATGCGCTCACTCAGCCGCAGATAGGAACAACTGGCGACGCATCGTACGACACGGATTGCTCCGTTTGAATGACCATGATCCTCAGGGATGAGGATATCGATGCAAGGACGGAGGACGTTAAGAAATATTTTTTTGCGTTCTATTTTTATTAAATTCCACATGTTCATATTTTCTATGGTTTTAGCTGTAAACAATCGTCGCACAGTGGTCGATTTGTACGATTTAGGCGGCCAAAAGTCCATTTCTCAAAGTTAACTTATAACAAAACTAATTGATTCCCGGAAAAATAGACGCCCCGACTGCCCAAACCCCACCCCTCCCCAGTTCCTAGAACTGCGTGCGCGCCCCCACAGGTAGTCGGAACTTGATCGTCGCGCAAGCTGTACGCGTTCGTTCTCGACACTCTTAGCGCAACCGATATTCTAAAGTGAATATTTCATTGGATATTATTCAGTTACAAGTGAAAGTGATGGAAGTCGAAAATTCAGGTAAGCTCCTTCAAATATAATTTAAATTAAGATAAGGAATATCAATATTTAGTGCAGTTACAACGTATCAAAGATCGCCCTTTTTCGTAGAAAATATTATCATTTTTTTATTTTCAATAGTAAAAATGTTGTACTTCCGAGACCGTCCGAGTTAAATTCCTTATGGTTTCTAATAGTATAGCTCTTTGAGCAGATAACCACAAAAAAAATAGCCACCACCTTTGACCACTTCGCGAGAAAAATAATAATTCATTAACTTAGGCAGAAAGTGAGAAAAATTCCTTTTTTGTTTCTTTTGCGTTAAAATTCCTTTTCGTTGTTCTAGGTTCATCAAGTTACTCGGGCATGGAGGTAGTAACTCGCAAATATCTTTTTGATAAGATGATTGAGGAAAACTCTCCATCAATAAACGACAAATTGGAATACTTACAAAATTATTTGTTAGTGTCTTACGGGGACTCCGACGAAGACAAAAAGTATATAAATCATAAATTTTCATATTTTAAAACAGAAATAAAAAAGAGATGGTCCAAAGCACGCAACACGCTAGAAAAATTTCTTATAAGCAATGATGCATGGTTAGCAGGAACGTTCGAGATGCCCATAAAAACGCATAATAAGTCAGGACGACCTAGCAAAACATTCAGTGAATGTAGTGAAAGAACTAAAAGGAGGAAAACAGAAGAAGTTCGCTCCTCTGTAGGCAAAGAAGTGATAGTTCACGCAGCGCAAGTAATTTTACAAAAAGAAGGAAAAAGAAACGCCTCGCAAGTCCTAAAAGATATTACAAATTCGCCTGCAGCCGCAAACGAATGTAAAAAAAGACATTCCAAATCAAAGGCACAAGATCCCCTTACGCCTCGGGAGGCACTGCGAATGTGCGTGGACGCTGATTTGACACGAAGTCAATATGAAATTGTGCGAGCAACCAACAGAAGCTTTTACCCGTGCTACGAATTAGTGTTGAAGGCTAAACAGGAATGTTACCCACCCAAAGAGACGCTACGAGTGACCGCTTCCTGTGCTGAAAGTGATCTACAATCTTTGTTAGATCACACCGTCACGCGATTATCAATTTTCCTCGAAGAAGTACTAATGACTCTTACAGAAACTGAGAGAAATTCCTTGCAGATTATCTGCAAATGGGGTTGTGATGGTTCACAACAAGCTCAATACAAACAAAAGTTAATGAATGACGCCGACTCGGATGCAAATATATTTTTGAGCTCATTCGTGCCTCTACAAATTGTTTGCGGCGAAGACAAAACAAAAATGGTTTGGCAAAACCCGACTCCTTCTTCACCACGATATTGCCGCCCGATACGATTCAGATTTATAAAAGAGTCTACAGACATTACAAAAGATGAAATAAATTACGTTCGGGACAGTGTGAAGTCCCTAAAAGCCACGGAATTGGAACTGAATGGGCAAAAATTCTCGGTTAGCCACAGTCTTAAAATGACCATGGTGGACGGCAAAGTTTGCAATGCGGCGACTGACACCAAATCAACGAGTAGATGCTACATATGCGGAGCCACTTCAAAAAACTTTAATGACTTAAGTAAAAAAAACGAAATTCACCCAGAATCGCTTGAATTTGGCCTATCAACTTTACATGCCAGAATTCGATTATTCGAGAGTATTTTACATTTAGCTTATAAATTGCCCGTTGGGAAATACCGTGAAAAAAGAACCAAAGCAGAAAAGATGCTAGAACAACAAAAAAAAAAGAGATTCAGCAAAGATTCAGAAAAGAAGTAGGTATCTTGGTAGATATGCCAAAATGTAATTTTGGTAACACAAATGACGGCAATACTAGTAGAAGATTTTTTGAAAACCCACATCTGGCTGCTGAAATAACGGGAATAGACTTTAATTTTATTTATAGAATTAAAGTTATTTTGGAAGCCATATCAAGCGGTCACAAAATAGATGTCCCGAAATTTGATGAATACGCCATGGAGACAGCAAAACTGTATGTAGAGTTATATGGTTGGCATTCTATGACTCCTACCATGCATAAAATTTTGGTACATGGTGGAAAAGTTATAGAAAATTCTCTAGTGCCTATTGGTCAACTTTCGGAGGAAGCTGCAGAAGCTCGTAATAAGCACTTTCGCTCATACCGTCTAAACTTTGCTCGAAAGTTTTCACGCGAAGACTGTAACCTTGATATTTATCACAGGTTACTCTTGACATCAGATCCACTCATCAGTTCAATGAGAAAAAAAATGTACGTAATTTTATGTACGGCCGTCTTTTACTTAACAAATTGTGATAATTCTTAACCCAAATATCAAAAACTACTAAGCCGATTTTGATAATTCAAATGAACTCAAAATATATATTTTACACCAAAGGGAGATTTAAAGAAAATTTAAAAACATTGGCGCTATTTACAAAAATATTTTCACAGAAATGTTTTTTTGTATAGAAAAATACGCTTTCAATGAAACGAATAGGGATAAACATATATATTCACTCTAAAATACCAGATTAGCATTTGTTGTCGTATTGATTACTGAAATAAAGCATAAAATAGTTTTGGCCGCCTAAATCGTACAAATCGACCACTGTGCGTCGTCAGTAAGGTGTTTCTAGTTTTTTATAACAAAGATGTAGGTACATTGCGTCGCCGGTTCGGATATAACTTCTTTTTCTTTTCTTGTCGTTGGTTTACGTCTAAACCGTTACGCAATGTACTTCGAATGGTTATACTTAGTAAATTGTGGTTGTAGACCGTCATTTAGTAGGGCAACAGCGGTTACTAAGTCACACACAAACGCACACAAATGCAGAGGTCACTTCACGGCAAACGGCCAGTTAATGAGGAGGGGACAATTAAAAAGTAACATAAGAGAGGTCCCACAATGAGGCATTGTTCCCGCTGTCGATGTCACCTGTCCCCGGGAGACGCCATCTGGGCCCCTACTCACTTATCACTAACTTCATCTACACGGTGCACTCTAAGTCGATAGCGGAACTTTAAGTAGGCTGTCTACTGATCAATACAAACCACTTGAACGAGGTGGCGACAAAAATGGAGCTAAAAAAATATCAGCTGTTTCATACATTTGGCGCAGTACTGAGTCGACCTTTTGTATGGAACAGCTGATATTTTTTTCACTCCGTTTTTTTCGCCACCTAGTACAAGTTGTTTGTATTGATCAGTAGATAGCCCACTTTAAGTTCCGCTATCGACTTAGAGTGCACCCTGTAGACTGGATAATTTTATGATCGCTGAAAAGCGCGATGTGGCAGGAACTTCTGTAGATTCTGGACAGCGCTTGGGTCTTACGCTTCTCCCAAAAGCGCCATCCAGAGGTTATCTGGAAGAAATCCCTCTTAGCAATGAGACCGCCAACTGACTCTGCGATTATGAAAATTCTTGTCAATAATTTATGTTATGATGTACAATCCTCTATCAATCAGTCTATCGGTGTGACGACGACGAAGTGAAAGTCATGTTCCGTGGACCCTTCCTTAGTCCTACTGGGATTTCAAGTAGACCCCCGCCGCTTATTATAATTGCACACTTAGTTCTCATTTCCGAACGTGCGACTATCGAATGCAAGGAGCAAAAAATTCCAAGTAAAATTAGGTGCTTTCCAACGTCCATTTAAGCCTAGCGTCCATATGAGGCGGATCGGGGCGGGCCGGGCCGGGCCGCAACGCAACGCAACGTTGGGGTGCGTCCATCTAAGCGCATCGGGGCGGATCGGCGCATCGGCTCGGCGGATTTTTTGGTGTTGCCACTTTGTCTAATCACAAATATTGTAACTTTTGAGCCCTCGTTGTGACTTTTTGTGACATTGCCTAAATTGTAACTTTTTGATGCCTATTCGATTGAGAAATTTTCAACAGATTGAAATTATTTTGTATGATTGAGACTGAAATTTTCTGACGCGCGCTCATCTCACTCTGAATATACTATGGGTAAAATAATTATAGGGTATGGTAAGTACCTACCTATAGTTTCAGGTACGGTCCGCTTTTATGCCATTTTGGCTCTATGTGGCCCTTGGCTGCAAAAAAATTGCCAAGCCCTATTCATTCATGCCAAAATTACAGACTATTTTATATTAGGGATTTCATGCACTTTAAACTAATAAAATTGATGATAAATACTCGATGACAATTTTTTTTTACTTACCTAGTGAATAACACGCAGTATACGTAATATTTTTTCATTTCAATATTTAGTTACAAAAAAATCCCGCGTTGAGTTACGTCCAACCTGCGTTCAATCTGGATCCGAAATGGAATAATTGAACGAGCGAGAGAAGCGAGCGAAGTTCTCCGAGTCTACTGGAACAATACGGCGTTTGTGAAAACCATAAACTTAACAAAACCAAAAATCAACTTCTAATACTTCTGCTGGTATTTCTTCATCATCATGATCGGTTAAGGGTGGACGATAGCAACGTGGCGGAAAATTCAAAATTTTCACAGATTTTTACATTTTGTAGCTAAACTGAGCTATTTTTGTTCAGCGATTTTTCGTTCGCGGCAATAAAACAGTATTCTTTTCATTATTGTGAACTACAGAACAACAATAATTCAGCCGATTAGTATGTGTTCTGGTCTATGAAGCAGTGGCACTGCCCAAAAAACTTATCGTAGACCAGAACACATAATCAGCTGAATTATTGTTGTTCTGTTGTTTACAATAATGAAAAGAATACTATGATATAGCCGCGAACGAAAAATCGCTGAACAAAAATAGCTCAGTTTAGCTACAAAATGTAAAAACTGTGAAAATTTTGAATCTCCCGCCACGTTGCTATCGTCCACCCTTAAGGTTGGACGATAGCAGCGTGGAGGGTAATTCAATTTTTTTACAGTTTTATTATTTTGAAGCTTAACTTTACTGAGCTATTCGTACTAAGCGTTTGTTCAGCGATTTTTCGTTCACGCCAATAGCATAGAATTCTTTCCATTATTATAAACAAGAACAACAATAATTCAGCCGATTATGTATTCTGGTCGACAAATGGCAACACTCGCGCGCATTCGCATGCGCGAGCATGCTGTTGCCCCTGCGTCCACTAGGCGCATCGGGGCGGGTAATGCCGCCGGCAAAAATCCGCCGGCAAAAATATTGCGTCGCGGCCCGCCCCGCCCCGATGCGCTCTAGTGGACGCACTTCCATACAAAATATAGGCAGGCGGATTTTTGCCGCCGGCAAAAATCCGCCCCGATCCGCCTAATGGACGCGAGGCTTTAGCGTTTCATGATTCTCGGTTATGGAATTCGGAGGGAAATTTAATTGAAGGTGAATTAAATTCGAGAAAACCAAATTGACTTTTTTATTTCCAGCTAGATATCCTTGATTACGAACGAATGAAATAGGTAGAAGATGTGGGCCAAAAATGCTTTTTATTTGTATAAAATTGGAAACGTCAGGTAAAATGATAGACGCAGAGCGTGCAGTGAAAAATATCGTTGGTGCAGTTGCAAAGTTCGAAACTTGATCTATAATACCTTAAAAACGAAACCAAGTATTTTGACGATAATATGATAGGTTTGCAAGAAAAAGCTAGTGGCTAAAAGAAACATAGCGAGGGGATATTATTATTTCATACAAATTCTGCCAAAGCGACGTCTTAGCCGACTGCGGCGAAGCCCAAATTGTTTTTCACCATCATCATGTAAGTATATTCGAGGTAGGTGTGCAATTTATAGTATAAGGTATGTACGTTCCTATCCCAACCTATACCCTGAACCGATTTGAACAATAGGTTTCGTTGAAACTGTCTTGCCAAGACGGTGATCGTGAAAAAATCGGCCCAGAGCGAGTCGGACGTGGAGGGTGACACATTTATTATAGGGGGTTCCTATTGCACCTATGTTCAACATCCACCTTGATTAAAAGCTTGCGTGCCATTGTCACACTACAAGTATCATTTAAATTTATATTTTCGGTAAGATCCGTATCAAACAAACTGACTCTATAAATCATCGTGCGTGTATCAAATAAACGATCTTTTGATTGACGATATTACGATTACACCAGTGCATAAATATTACATTTGTTTTGCATACGGGCGTATCGAAACACGTATTGGGACTGAACCTTTACCATTTCGTACAGACTATGGCAACCAAGCTTAAATCTAAAGCCACAGCCTAGAAAACTCCTTACAACTTATTTATCAAAGTCAGCCGTTTACAAAGAGAGCTTATGTATGATATTTTACCCTGTGGCAGAACTGGAAGTGAGCAGAGCATAGTGAATTAATAGTTTCATGCATTGGGCCCATTCAGCCGTATTGATTTATGTACGATCTTCGAGTGGGCGTGATATGTGCGTTTTCTGCTATTTTCCTCAATAGCTTTCGAGTTATGGTTGATTTAATTTATTGGTTCTACCGCCCAGAACGAGATCGAGCTATACAGGGTATATTAGTTGGGATAAAACGTAGTAAAGAAAATTGTCCCTGTATGTTGCGTTGGTTCCGAAAAGACGATCTGTGCCGACTTCCGAGCGACAAGCGGAGCGATATTGGGAACTTTGAAAAAGCACTACCGAAGGATCCTTTGTCTTCAACTTCCCGGGAAATCATACGATGACCAATAAAGAGAATAAAAAATAACAAAGAGCCAGAAACTGTATCTATTTTCCTGAAATTGAAGAGCGTGCAAAAAGCAAGTATAGTAGGCACAATGCGTCGACTACTTATTGATTTTTGCTGTACAAAAGTTGGCTAAGATTAATCTGTTAACGATCTAACCTTGCAATTAACAGGCGCTCCGATAACAAACGGCGCTTTATGCCGGCCATGGACTCTTTAGTTGGTACATGGACTCTTTAGTTATAGGTAGCTATAGGTCTTTTGCCGACATGTGAGCGGTGCATTCTAATTAGTCCCTTTTGGCACAAAAGCAGAAAAGAAGCGAATCATATCTCGTCTAAGCTTGGTAGCAACATAGTCAGCATACAGTTAGCGACACGCTAGGATACCCCTTTTTGTTCGTTTCCCTTTTTGATACACGTGTGAAGAGCTACCATGAGGTATACAAAAAACCGTTCGGGTAGGTGAAAAAAGTTCAGTTTCGTTCTTATTTTTCAAAAATCAAGGTTTATTTTGCATTTAATAGGTAGTCATGTTAGCTATCAACAATCTAATAGTTCACAACTCACTAACAATAAGTGTCACCTGTACAGGTAGACCGACGCAGAGTTTACAGCATGATAAAATATCTAGAAGGTACCTTTGTTCCTATTAGTCGAACGGCTTTGTCCCACACAGTTGCTTTAATTAAAATATTTAGAACAATCGCTCATCGCTGTGTCAGTAAGTACGATCCTTTTCAAATCAATATTCGGCGGAGGTAAACGAAACAAAATTTGGTAAAATATCGCTCTATTTTTGTTCATAATTAAATTCTGTACTGAGGGCTCTAACTCTATGTGAATGCAAATTGGCAAAAATTACGAATGTTATATTTTCAATATTGCGTAATTATCTAGCTAATTGCGTGTCTTTTATACGCAGTAGTCAACGTGAAATCAAAACTAACAAACTGACATTTTACAATAATGTTGTGCAGTGATTTTTAAGCCTAAAGTTTCGCCGTAATCGAAAAACTGCTCTTGACACCGAAAACGATAAACTGGAATAGACCGCTAAGTGCTGTCCAGTTTTACTCCGTCCTAACGTCAAACAATTTTTTCGGGTAGCCTGTGCATCCACACTTTATAAAACAGTGTTGGCTATCATTACCATAGGGGGACGCATGACCGCCGCACAGTGGTCGATTTGTACGATTTAGGCGGCCAAAAGTCCATTTCTCAAAGTTAACTTATAACAAAACTAATTGATTCCCGGAAAAATAGACACCCCGACTGCCCAAACCCCACCCCTCCCCAGTTCCTAGAACTGCGTGCGCGCCCCCACAGGTAGTCGGAACTTGATCGTCGCGCAAGCTGTACGCGTTCGTTCTCGACACTCTTAGCGCAACCGATATTCTAAAGTGAATATTTCATTGGATATTATTCAGTTACAAGTGAAAGTGATGGAAGTCGAAAATTCAGGTAAGCTCCTTCAAATAAAATTTAAATTAAGATAAGGAATATCAATATTTAGTGCAGTTACAACGTATCAAAGATCGCCCTTTTTCATAGAAAATATTATCATTTTTTTATTTTCAATAGTAAAAATGTTGTACTTCCGAGACCGTCCGAGTTAAATTCCTTATGGTTTCTAATAGTATAGCTCTTTGAGCAGATAACCACAAAAAAAATAGCCACCACCTTTGACCACTTCGCGAGAAAAATAATAATTCATTAACTTAGGCAGAAAGTGAGAAAAATTCCTTTTTTGTTTCTTTTGCGTTAAAATTCCTTTTCGTTGTTCTAGGTTCATCAAGTTACTCGGGCATGGAGGTAGTAACTCGCAGATATCTTTTTGATAAGATGATTGAGGAAAACTCTCCATCAATAAACGACAAATTGGAATACTTACAAAATTATTTGTTAGTGTCTTACGGGGACTCCGACGAAGACAAAAAGTATATAAATCATAAATTTTCATATTTTAAAACAGAAATAAAAAAGAGATGGTCCAAAGCACGCAACACGCTAGAAAAATTTCTTATAAGCAATGATGCATGGTTAGCAGGAACGTTCGAGATGCCCATAAAAACGCATAATAAGTCAGGACGACCTAGCAAAACATTCAGTGAAAGTAGTGAAAGAACTAAAAGGAGGAAAACAGAAGAAGTTCGCTCCTCTGTAGGCAAAGAAGTGATAGTTCACGCAGCGCAAGTAATTTTACAAAAAGAAGGAAAAAGAAACGCCTCGCAAGTCCTAAAAGATATTACAAATTCGCCTGCAGCCGCAAACGAATGTAAAAAAAGACATTCCAAATCAAAGGCACAAGATCCCCTTACGCCTCGGGAGGCACTGCGAATGTGCGTGGACGCTGATTTGACACGAAGTCAATATGAAATTGTGCGAGCAACCAACAGAAGCTTTTACCCGTGCTACGAATTAGTGTTGAAGGCTAAACAGGAATGTTACCCACCCAAAGAGACGCTACGAGTGACCGCTTCCTGTGCTGAAAGTGATCTACAATCTTTGTTAGATCACACCGTCACGCGATTATCAATTTTCCTCGAAGAAGTACTAATGACTCTTACAGAAACTGAGAGAAATTCCTTGCAGATTATCTGCAAATGGGGTTGTGATGGTTCACAACAAGCTCAATACAAACAAAAGTTAATGAATGACGCCGACTCGGATGCAAATATATTTTTGAGCTCATTCGTGCCTCTACAAATTGTTTGCGGCGAAGACAAAACAAAAATGGTTTGGCAAAACCCGACTCCTTCTTCACCACGATATTGCCGCCCGATACGATTCAGATTTATAAAAGAGTCTACAGACATTACAAAAGATGAAATAAATTACGTTCGGGACAGTGTGAAGTCCCTAAAAGCCACGGAATTGGAACTGAATGGGCAAAAATTCTCGGTTAGCCACAGTCTTAAAATGACCATGGTGGACGGCAAAGTTTGCAATGCGGCGACTGACACCAAATCAACGAGTAGATGCTACATATGCGGAGCCACTTCAAAAAACTTTAATGACTTAAGTAAAAAAAACGAAATTCACCCAGAATCGCTTGAATTTGGCCTATCAACTTTACATGCCAGAATTCGATTATTCGAGAGTATTTTACATTTAGCTTATAAATTGCCCGTTGGGAAATACCGTGAAAAAAGAACCAAAGCAGAAAAGATGCTAGAACAACAAAAAAAAAGAGATTCAGCAAAGATTCAGAGAAGAAGTAGGTATCTTGGTAGATATGCCAAAATGTAATTTTGGTAACACAAATGACGGCAATACTAGTAGAAGATTTTTTGAAAACCCACATCTGGCTGCTGAAATAACGGGAATGGACTTTAATTTTATTTATAGAATTAAAGTTATTTTGGAAGCCATATCAAGCGGTCACAAAATAGATGTCCCGAAATTTGATGAATACGCCATGGAGACAGCAAAACTGTATGTAGAGTTATATGGTTGGCATTCTATGACTCCTACCATGCATAAAATTTTGGTACATGGTGGAAAAGTTATAGAAAATTCTCTAGTGCCTATTGGTCAACTTTCGGAGGAAGCTGCAGAAGCTCGTAATAAGCACTTTCGCTCATACCGTCTAAACTTTGCTCGAAAGTTTTCACGCGAAGACTGTAACCTTGATATTTATCACAGGTTACTCTTGACATCAGATCCACTCATCAGTTCAATGAGAAAAAAAAAGAAGATCCGATCAAAACCATTTTTGCAGGAAACTTTGGAGCTTTTGCTTCCTGCAGAGCCAAATACAAAAGGCACTTGTGATAAATGCATGGAAAGTGACGGTGAGGAAGAATTGTCTTTTAAAGAGTAACATAACAATTTGTATGTTAAACTTTCATAAAATATTGTCTTATTGTTTATGATTCGGTACCTAACATTGTAAGTAACATTTAGTATAATAATGTGGTAATAACTGTTGACCATTTAATTTTAGTGTATACTGTATTTTTTTGTCATCCATATTTTATTTTAAATTTAAATAGGCATGCAGACTGTAGAGAATAAACATTTTTTTTTATGTACGGCCGTCTTTTACTTAACAAATTGTGATAATTCTTAACCCAAATATCAAAAACTACTAAGCCGATTTCGATAATTCAAATGAACTCAATATATATATTTTACACCAAAGGGAGATTTAAAGAAAATTTAAAAACATTGGCGCTATTTACAAAAATATTTTCACAGAAATGTTTTTTTGTATAGAAAAATACGCTTTCAATGAAACGAATAGGG
Source organism: Zelleria hepariella (assembly GCA_949319315.1). Taxonomy (NCBI): domain Eukaryota; kingdom Metazoa; phylum Arthropoda; class Insecta; order Lepidoptera; family Yponomeutidae; genus Zelleria; species Zelleria hepariella. The sequence continues at coordinate 11,104,343 of OX439392.1, read as the reverse complement.
ATAAACATATATATTCACTCTAAAATACCAGATTAGCATTTGTTGTCGTATTTATTACTGAAATAAAGCATAAAATAGTTTTGGCCGCCTAAATCGTACAAATCGACCACTGTGCCGCCTTTCCCAACCAAGTCTTTCGCCATGACCGTATTGGATCTGACTGCAGCCTCCACGCTTTGTTTACCTCTGCCGAACATTGAATTGAGTTTACTTTAGGTACATACAATCGTAGATCCGCCGGATGAATGAGCCAAGGCTTCGCAGGCTTTTGTCTCACAAGGCCGCAGCCAACATTATTCATCAGTTTTTAGGGTTCCGTACCCAAAGGGTTACAAAACCCTATTACTAAGACTCGCTGTCCGTCCGTCTGTCTGTCCGCCCGTATGTCACCAGGCTGTATCTCATGAACCGTGATAGTTAGACAGTCAAAATGTTCACAGATTATGTGTTTCTGTCGCCGCTTTAACAACAAATACTAAAAAACAGCATACAATAAATATTTAAGGGGGCTCCCATACAACAAACGTGATATATACCCCTAGATAATGGTACGGAACCCTTGCGAGTCCGACTCGCACTTGGCCGGTTTTTATTTTCGCTTACCTATTATTCATAGTGACAAAATGATGCATTGGAGACTTACAGAGCATACCCACTTACTTGTAGGTACCTGCGGAAAATAAACATTGATACTTGTTCACTTGGTGACAATGCAATACAAGGTAAACCATAGAAGGTTGGATACACTCAGTTAATTTCTCGAGGGATAGAAAAAGTCTTTACCGCCATGCGATTGAATTGTATTATTTTATTATCTTTCTCGCTCCTTTTCACAATGTTGAGTCTACTTCCGGTTCTATTTTTCTACTCCCAAAGTCCCAACTGATCTTAACTGCCCCATTCGAGGGCACAATTTTTTTTCAAGTATTTAGTTAATTTGAATTTTTACAAAGGCAAAATTTTTACAAAACTTTTTTCATGGACTATGTAATGATTTAAAAAAAACTAAGATGGCGGCCGTGGTGCGCCCTAAAATGATTTTAAGTTATTGGGTACCATCGAGATTATAGCCAGTTAATACTACCAAACACTGGAACACAGTATTATTTCTCTAAAAAAAAACCCTGCCATAGTGGCATAGTAGCATATTTATTCGGTGTGAACCGCCGGGCGGCGGCGGCTCGGCCGGTCGGTTCATTTCTATGCAAATTCCGCGGCATGGCCGACAAGATTGCCGCTACCGCTACACTGTATACGGGCGAGGATTTGAGCACCGACTATGCTCTATCAGAATCTTTACTAAGACATATTAGTATTGCCGCACACCGCCCGCAATCCAATGACTGCTAACGCAGGCAGCATGACCTACCGTTAATTGGTCCGGGGCACCCTGTTTCGGCAGGGTGTCGGGAATAATGTGCCTCTTTCATGACCACAGTTGTCCGTATTGGGGCCGCTATAACAAAATCTAACAGTAGTGGAGGGAGTGCCTAGCGCTCGCTGAGTTAAACTTCTCTAGTGTATATTATGTGGTATACCTAGAGGCTAGCGCTTGAGTGAGTGGGCAGGGCTATTAGGTCTGTTGTCCTGCCTGAGGTTTTGTAGCGCTCGGATAAGCTGGCTTAGCCTTAACTGTAGTAGAAAGGGTGGATTCTAAAACTTGTTCTGTTAATGTCTGGAACAGATTATGTGACGCAGAGAATCTATAGGCCTTTTATCGTGGTATTTCCGGTTCGTATCGCCGGTTTTGCAGGCCTAGTATGAGAGCAATATCTATATTTTCTTCTTCATCGATTCTTCATAGCTGAGAATCGCGACCATGTCATACTCGCTTCCATTGGAACGGTCTTCTGCAATATGGAATGCCCTCCAACCGCTGCCTTTATCGCATCAGACCACCTGGTTGGTGCCCTTCCCCTGGCGCATATGCCATTCAGCTGGCCCAAGATTATGAGTTTCTCTGTACTATGCCCAAGCGACCCCATAACAATCCATGCGATATGTAGCGCCTTTCGATAGAATATCATAGAATAGAAACTATTATTTATCAGCCAAAACACACAATCGAAACACAAAAATACAGTAAATTAACACAAATTTAGACAAAGAGCATAAAACATAATAAAAAAAATCGTCCGCGCAGTTTTTTTTTCTCGTGGGTTTTTTCGTTGTTTTAATGGAAATCCAAAATCAAAAATCATAAAAATCGGTCCACCCGTTCTCGAGTTATAAATGGTGTAACTAACACGACTTTGTTTCATATAATTAAGATTTAGATTAGCTCTATGTAAATCTAAAGAGAGGGGTCTCATTTTATTTAGGTACAGACGTAGCTGTATCGAGCTGTGAACCTCTACAGGATGTTTCAGAAAGGTCCTGTGACACTGAAAGGGGTCGCTTAACTCACCAATACAAGCAACTTTTACTATGGGGCCAAGTGTGAAATTTCGAAAAAAATATCACCTGCTCCATACATTAGGAACCGAATTTGAATAAATAGCTGATATTTTTTTCGAGATTTCGCACTTGCTCCCATTGATACAGTTGCTTGAGTTAGGCGACCCCTTTCAGTGACAAAGCACCTTTCTGAAACATATGACCGCTCATGCTAAACCAGCTCGAATCTAACCTAGGACCTGACGAAGGTGAAGCAACTGTTCTACCCATCTGGCCACCACATATTCATTCAAAGGATACTACAATAATGGGAGCAGAAGGGACCATAGAGGAAGTTTGCCAGGCGCAAAGAGCGCCCCCCTAACTTTACTGTAGGCCAGTCGCTGCCCGCTTGTGTACAAACCGTTACATTATGTACCTACAACAGAGCAACATCAGCACAACATTATGGGAGGCGACGCAATGGCTCCCATCAATTTGCTTTATAGGCACTTTCTTTGCGCCATCAACATTATCTAACGTTGGGCGCGGCATAAAATTTTACGACTTACCGACTCATTTGAGCATAAAAAGGACTGTTAATCATCTGCCGCGGCTACGAATCAAAACGAATCATTTGAGGCCTAGGCGAAAAAAGGGACCAAACAGCCAGCCCCTCTACCCTTGACGCATTTTTCCAATACGGCCGCAATATGGCGCAATTTACAAAATGTAATATTTTACAAATTAAGACGCATTTTTTGTTTTTATTGAATAAAACAGCCTTTGAATAAACATTACAAAGTATTTAAAATCAAAGCATTACTATGCGAATTCAAAGAGAAATTAATTAATTTTTTTTTTTCAATTTGATCGCAATAGAGTCAAGGGTAACCCCCCAGTTCACGTTTTCAAAATCTATAAAAGTTAAGTAACTTAGGTATCCGCATTGACATACCTGCCCATGTATACTCGACACAAGCCTAAGGCTTTGGAGATTAAAACGTAAGCCTTTTGTAATAAATTATTTAAGGGTTACGTTGGCACGGACCTCGTCAAGTGAAGTTTTATCTGGTGAGCGCAGCCGTTCAGCCTGCGAAGCATGGGCCTTAAGTCTGCCATCATGGGTGTTGTATTTCAATACGATGAAAGTTGTACGGTTAAGGCTGTTTTCATTGGTTAACAAAAACCAAAAATGATGTACTCTGCGATTTCTCTCGACTAAAGACAATTTGCCTCTATTTTCAGGCGCGTAATGAAAACTGGTTATTTTATCCTATCTTAAAACTACTTCCTTCCAGACTTGGATGCCCTAATGACCCCAGCTGCCAGCTGTGTAGCATGGAAACCTAGCTGCTCCATGTTTGGGCCTATAACTCTCCGAAATTATTTAAATAGGTAATAGTAGGAGATTATTGTCTGAACCATTTTGAGATTAGATATTAACTCTAAAAACGTCTAAGGTATATATTGTAATGCAAGTTCGTAACATTGTAAGAACTATACCCTTGAAATAAAGAAAAGCTGCATTTCATATCATGGAATAAAAACACAAAGCACAACATTATTACAAACAATTACTGAAAGCTTCAGTGCCCTCGCGGCGGCGTAGTAAAAGTTTGCACAATGTTATAATGTGCTATGTCTCTATGCATAACAACAATAGAAAATGTTGTAAAAGTGTGTAAATATTCTACTTTGACTACTATAGGTAGTCACTGGTAGACACAACATGGGCGGTCTAAAAAACTCTGTCACCAAGGGCCAAGGGCAGCTACTGGCCACGACCGCATACGATAACCTAGCTTTTTTTTACGTAGCCTGTTGTATGTCCCACTGCTGGGCAATGGCCTCCCCCCTTTCAGACCAGGTCTTTCGGTCCTGAGCAACCTCTAACCACTCCGGCAGATATTGGTCGAGTTCGTCCCGCCAACTAACCACCCGCCGTTAACCTAGCTTTCTTCTTCTTCTTCTTCAACCTATAGCCACCCAATACAATACTGAGTGTAGGTCTCTTCCATTGCACTCCATTCTTTACGGTCTTGGGCTTTTCTCATCCAATCTTTCCCTGCCACTTTGACCAGGTCGTCGGTCCATCTCATCGGTTGCCTGCCCACATTTCTACGACCTGTTCTGGGTCTCCACTCCAGTACCCTTTTACCCCATCTGTGGTCCTGTCTACGACATATATGGCCCGCCCACTTCCACTTTCTTCGAGCTATAACCTTGGCTATATCAGTTACTTTGGTTCTTCTCCGGACCTAGCTTTAAGTACTGTAAAATGTTTTTGGTGTACAATATAGAGTTATCTATCTACTTAGCTATCTCTATGTATGTAGAGGAAAAGGGATAGAGAGAAATCTATCGAGCTGGCTATGAATCGTATGTTACTCAGGCATAGGAGCAAAGAAGCGCGTTTACAGTAATCCTAATTAATTAGCAGACGGGATGTGCTCTTACGTAACTGTAGCTCTCCGTCAGAGAAAAGCAAACGATTCTAAGCTCTAAGTTAACGTCGAGAAAGGTCATTATGCGTTGAACACGTCGTGTGAGCCACTGTTACTCACTCGTGTTGACTTAAAACGGTGAAAATAAAACAGGAGCGTGTTGGAAGGAAAAAAGTCTCGCTCAAGTGTTGTTTTGATTAAAATTTGCATTTAAGTAAATAAAAGTTAGCTGTGGTAACATAGTGATTTATTCCTACAGCGTCCAGTGGCACCTTCACTCACACTCTATGGATGAAGTGACCACTCGTACGCTGCAATGCCTGGAATATGTGTTAGCTTGCCCATACCATCCTCCACTGTTCGCTACTAAAATTAAATCATCTAATGATGTAGATATGAGAAGTCTTAAGATAGCACAGCGGGAAGACTAGTTTCTTGTCTATTGAGGGTTCTCAGGTTCGATCCCCGATTGCGCAGAAAGTTTTGAACATTTGCGAAATTATAGTAATCAATGTTACTTAAACGCTCACGAAGAAAAATCTATTTGAAAAGCTGTTGCGGTTGAGAAAAGCACGCGCGGTGGGATTCACAGGGACAGTTGACACGCGTAAACTCTATTCAGTTACGATACGGGCGACCTTGCAACCAAAAATGTTTAAGAGGGCGTTAGAGCACCATTTTCCCATACAAATTTATTTCCGGTTTAATTTCTAAACTTCAGGCTGGATTTTGCTAAAACTTGGTTTATATCAGTAGATGACCAATATGGATAATAAAAAAAATAGCATGAAAGAAATTAGAGCGATGCGTTTTTCGCGCCGAAAAAGGGGTTACTTTTAGCTGTCATTTACTTACATTATAACACTATCTATTGGAGTCTAACTACCTTGGGAACATCAATAATGTGTTGTACTTATCAGAAAAAAAAAGATTTTGAAATACCTAATAAAATTTAGAAATGGCAGCTGAACTACGAAAAAATTTGGGAAAATAGATCTATTACATTACAACTACAACTAGATACTCGCGTTAGGACACGAACACACGTAGACTCATACAGCCGCATTGCCTCTCACTTTTCCCGCGCCCCGTCTCGCTCTGGGTGAAACAGCTATAGAAAACAGTGTTTCACGCGCTTGGCCGTCACTGATTTCCCACGGTCCTGAAGGGGCCTCTTAAGTTTACGCGCTGTAGACTGTACTAGCATAATCTGTGGAGAGAACGCCCGTAGGTAAGTGGGTAGGTACTTAATTAATAGTGGGATTTATACTTATTTTAATAAGGAAGTAGCACTATAAAAACACATTAAAGTTAAATAATCCAATCGAATCGTCACGTAATAACCAATGCAGTTTATAGCACTACCCTTTTGCCGATCAAAACACTATTAAAACTGGGATTTGTTCGCCATCAAGGGAGCCTTAGCCAGTCTACTATACAAGAATAGAAACGGTAAAGTATCAATGCTATTATTGCACGGAAACTGTTCATAATTCAGAGGGACGATTTTAGTGCCGAGTCTACTAAATTCAACTTTCGTTCCTGTTTAGGTTTAGCTGTCAGTGGTCACCAACTCTCTGGAACAATACGATAATTTTAGCTAGGAACACATAACTAACTTTCGTTATCGGTGTTTGCACTCCGAATATAGAGAAACTTCCAAGAGGCTTTAGTTGCTTGAAAAAATGAATAATAATATGATCCTTTTCAACCCCAGAAATGTTCCTCTACCGTAGCTGTACCATGCCCCATCTAACCTCTTCGAATACCTAGACAGGAACTTAGAAGGGTCTTTAGTCGCTTCAAGGAAAGAGTTCGATCCTTTTAATGGTGTCTGGTAGAGATTGCTTTTAGCAATAAGACTGTGCATCTACTAATTAGTTGTAAGAAAATTATGTGTAAATAATTCGTTTGGTGTACAATAAAGAGTATTCTATCCATCTATATTTTCAACCAAGATCCGTAACTCTATCGTGCCCTGCCTCTTGTACACGTACAGTCAGCCACACGCTAGGATACCCCTTTTTGTTCGATGTCGCACACGGTAAGAACTGCAATGGAGTATCTGTGACTGCGGCCGACCGTACTTTCTTATAGAAAAGCTTTTCGTTTTGTACAATCAACGTCACGCTAAGCTAGCCCTTTTTGTTCGATTGACACACTGATGCTGCAAGAAATACTACTACGCGTATTCTGGCGTATAACTGACTGTGCTTTGAATGTGATGGCCATACTGTGCTTCTCAATAACTCATGCTCCTCTATTTGTTGGTAAGTATTGCATAATGCAGGACAAGACATTAGCTTATTCAATTTTCATCGTGCGTATCTCTACCTGCTGTGGACTTCCGTTAGGAACCCTTTGGAAATTGACTGACAGCTGTGCTAGAAACTCTGACACCAGGGGTGGCCACTACCTCATACTTATTATCATACTTATACTTCATACTTTTATTACCTACCCAGGTACGAGTATGTCCAAAATACAGGTCCAGTAAAAAGAAGTAAAGTACTAATTTACTCTTTTCTCTCTTCTTACGGTACGAGTAGGTACGAACGAACTACTTTTAATTTAGGATTGACGCCGCACAATTTGGAGGGGTTACCCTTGACGCTATTGAGTTCATATTTACGAAGTTTTTAATGAAATTCTATTTGAATTCGCATAGTCATCCTTTGATTTTTAGATAGGTACGTGGTAATGTTTATTCAAAGATTAGGCTATTTTGTGCAACAAAAATACAAAATGGGTCTTAATTTGTGAAATATTAAATTTTGTAAATTGCCCTATATTGAAAAATATGCGTTGATGGTAGAGGGGCTGTAAGCTCTTCATAGTCATTGTCATCAGGCCTCGAATATTTGCGACACTTTTCACGATCCTCTACCAGACGTAGGTACCGTTTTCTTTTTTTTCCGAGCTTTTCGATCAATTGTAATAAGAAGTATAGCAAAATATTATTTTATTTATGGATAAACCTGGCTACGACGTTTGTAGTCATTCAATTGCCAGTAACCTAGTAAACTTTGAACTATTTTTTTAGCCTACAAACAAAGCACCGATCTTGATACACTTTTAACTCCGGTTGGCAGTTGCGTGCCACGGGCGCAACTCCCCAGTGATTTGTTTTCCTTTTTTTCTCCACAATTGTTTTACGGCCAGTTAGATTTCCCGGCGCATGTCAGCGTAAAACGAGGCAGCCGGTTGCACCATGAGTCATTTTAATAAGCACATTTGTAACGTGACTCATGACCGGGATAATGGTAGTACTTGCGCTAGCTTTCCTATGCTTTTCGATCAGCCAAAAAGCGCCTTTATTGTGGCCGGATAAGGTGGTCGGTTCCAGCATAGGTCAGTTTGTCAATTCACCAAGGGACGTCAAGGGATACAGTGACAGAGTCACGCGAGCGCTGGCGCCAGACCCCTCAAATTAATTTACCTGCGTTTTACTATTTTATCGAATCCGGTGTAAACAACTCTTGGGCGCCATTAATATCTAAGCTTCGCGGAGGTGTCGCGGCGAGTTTGATAGATTCCACACCGGGAAATGCATTACGGTTTGCTTCCCGCTTGAATTGCACAGGAGATGGGCTATTTAATTATTTGCCCACGCTTGGTAGATATTTAGGGCATGTTCCCGTATGGGAACTTAATGGTTTTCCATAAATTATAGCATAACTATTAACTTTATGTCGCAGTTAATGCAAAAGTCGTGGGTATCTGTCGGGAATCGAACTTGATCGAGAATTCGAGATGCCACCGAAGTGAGAGTCAATACTTTTGTAACTGAAGATGTTACGCCCGTTTGCAACAGACCTGGCGCCATGTCAAAGCTTAATTAGAACTAACCTTCCTAATCGATATGAAGTCCACAATTTTCGAACTAATGCGTTTCGTTCGCTGTAACGATTTTCACTCTCACCTACAAGCTTAACATAAAGCCGGGTATCATGTATCTCACCTTTTTGTTTGACAATGAGCGGGATGGACAGAGTTATAAACCCATAGATACGCTCTAACCCAGCCTTGTGCTACGCTTGCTAGTAAAAATAGTGTCACTTGAGCCGACCACCCACTATGCCGCGAAACAGCGTAAATCGCAAAAATGTCCTGATTGTACCGTGAGCCTTATATCATCCGCAATTTATATGGCCCGCGAAAAATCCAACAAGGCGGCATTATTTACCAATATTATCGCTCGGCAGTACGAAGTGTCATAATTCAGAGGTCGTCTTCCGAGCCATTTGGGCTGATGAATAGTTTCGCGTGACCGGCTGTTGGCGCTGCGCCAGGAGGCTCCGCCATCGCCCTAGGTTCTGATACTTTCAGATTTTAGATATCCAAGGTGTTACAAAAGTACCTAACTCTTTTTACAGGGTAATAGCACCCGGTGATAGGGATCACAACCTAAATATTTTTTTTGCTCTGTGACGTTCCGTTGATTTTTAAATTAATAAAATGTGAACGCTGTGGCGGGAGAAAAGTATTTTTTTAAATATTGTTTTCATTGACTTTCACAATGTTTTAAAAACTCAAAGCTATGTAAATGCACCTACACACACAAAAATATTTTAAAATTTGAGCTAATACCAAAAACAAAAAAAAAAATTTTTTTCAATTTTGTGGTTATATATTTAAAAAAAATCAACTTTTTTTTCACAGATTTGACATCCTGTTGACCAGTAGGTTACACCCTGTAAAAAGAATTAGGATGTTTTGTAACACGTTGTATTTTTTGCTACATCTTCTTCTATCGTGTCAAATCCTACAGATCCTACCTATTCCATAAAATGTTCTACATATACGTTATTTCTGTTCTCTGGCCACTTTCTACCTAGTCCATATTACGCCATCAAAGATCGCCGAAAAAAACGAATCCGGAAATCGGAAAATATCAGATTGGTTTTTATTTATTCAGCAAAAAAGGTTTCCGACTCAGCGTAATGCAATGTAGAGTCAGTGATGTGATGGATGATGCACGTCGCTTTGTTCATATAGGCACCTATGTATATGAAATCAGGTTGGGAACTATGGCTGAGAGTGGAACAGATCGTGAAAGCCGGGCAGCCCAATGCATCATACCATAATAATATCTAAATACTTTAAGGGAAAAATATTAATAGACAAGAGTTGAATTTATTAGCGACACTGTTTTGGGTTGGGGAACGCGTCTGTGCTAACCTTGACTTTTCTTTGAAAATTAAAAGAATTGCAGAGAAAACACTTCAATAGATCGCGTGGCAGCGTGTCAAGCCATGTTCAACATACAATCCATCGTCCAGTAGAACCTCATGGTTTGATTGAACTTAGTTGAAGTGAACATTTTGACACAAATGCCGGTACATATTATTTAGGGGGAAGTAGGCTTCACGCATAGATCCATGCGGAGTATTGCTATAAGTTCAGAAAGTAAATTTGAAAACAAAACATTAGTCATTATAACACCAAGAGGGGGTATTATAAAGTCCCGCTTAAGGCGCAACCTTTCTACGCAGCGAGCCATAATTAATCGCTGCTACCCTAATTTAACACAATGCTAAATTGAAATACTTATGATAAAAATGTAGCCAAAAAATGTAGCAGCCCGTTTGTATCGATCAGCGAAACGCCACCAAAACAAAGGCAGCCATTACGTAACACAAGGCAGCCAGCGTAGCGCATTATTTTTCCCGCTGCTTCGTTGGTGGTTTCAGTGTTGCCATCTTAGTGGAATCACCATCTGGCGGTTTGGACCCCTGTCTGGTAAGCGAAAATTCAATCTTTGCCATACAAAATAATGTGCTTTTTATTAGAATTGTACAAAATCATAAAAAAAAACAATATACCTAAGCATTATTGAACGAGCGAGCGAAGCGAGCGAAGTTCTCCGAGTCTACTGGAACAATCCGGCGTTTGTATGTATGTATGTATGTATGTATGTATGTATGTATGTATGTATGTATGTATGTATGTATGTATGTATGAATGTTCGTTCGACGATAACTTGAGTAAATGTAGTCGGATCGTCATGAAATTTGGTAGGCGGGTAAATGAGGCAAAGAGAATTTTTAAGTTCGAACATGAGCCAAATCGGTCGAGGGGTTACTGAGATAGAGGGTCGCGAGTTCAAAGTTCGGGGCGAACCACTAGTTATTTTTACTTACGTAGTTTCTAGAAGGATTTATATTATTTCGGTAATAATTTTATTATATTTCAAGTGTGGAAAAAAAGCTTGTGCAACCACAAAAGTAATTTCAAGAAGTCCTAAAGTAATATTTTAGCATGAAACCACATTTTGATGCAAAATACAGGTGGTCATGGTTTTTCGCCTAAAATCAGGAGTTTTTGTTGGACTAAACACTTGGACACTCGTGCACACACACACACACACACACACACACACACACACACACACACACACACACACACACACACACACACCGACACACCGACACACCGTCACACAACCATACACATATTGTTAATTAAAAGTCCCTTTTTTTGCCTATCCCATAGTTTGTGTAGATTTGCCCCTTTTCATCCCTTAGAATATTGTCCAGCCCTCCCCCATGACAACTAGACTGACTGACAGCTAGGTACCTACATATAGCACCGCATTGGCTCTGCGAGGGAGATTCGCGGGGCCCCCCACACCCTGCGCCCGAACGTGGTCGTGTGCGCACGTATATTTTGTGCTAAATAACCATAAAGCTTTCCCTGAGCTTTCCTGGACCCTTACAAGCCTACAAACGCTTCCACTGTGTGTGTGTGCCCGTATTGTACCTGTGAATCTGGTGCCCTTTGGATAATCTTGTGCCCCTTGGATTTGCGCTTATGCGCGCTGGTGAACCTGGACACGCGGTAAGTACCTAGCTACTTCCATACCTAAACCTCATTTTGAAGAACCCCCTCGTATTTGGCTTCCCTTAAGGAACCTCCCTCGTGCCCATTTGTAAAACCCTGGTAGCAGAGATTTAGTGCCCCTGCCTTACCCCTTTCTCTAACATTTTTGGTACACAGAGCGTGGTTTGCGGTTCCTCTGGTTGAGGAAAGCCTCTCCTATAGTCTGTTGGTGCATTCCCCCCTTTTATTGCGGTCTTATTTTCCCAAATTTGTCTTTTTATATCGATAGTCCTTTTCATACCTAAAGTAATCTATTACGCATCAATTCAAATCGTCTATAATTTAACACCGTCGACGGTCAGCCAACCGGTTCCCTTTGTATTCGCCAAGCGAGCGAGCCGTGTTTTTTCTTTATTGACTTTGTCCTATGCCTATTTTGCAAGTTGTTTACGAGTTGATAATTAGATAGTAATAATAAAAGCCTACTTCCGTAAATTGTTGGGTGATTGACCAGTTGCCATAACAATGCCTGATTACGAAACAGTATTGTATACTGAGACAGAGGAGTACAGATCGTCCTTGGGGTCGGTTAAGTTTTTTGTGAACTGGATAACAGCTACCTACGAAACCCTAGGTGCGGTGTCTCCTGCTAGACTCGTGTTTAGGCTGCGAGACCTAGAGCCCAACTTCGTGAAATTTGTAGACTGTACTTCCCGACTGTTGGGTGGTCTCGACCCCACCACGGATGCCGACGAATATCGATATGTTCAAGACCAGTTGCGGCCCATGTACGACATGGTAGATGACCTGCGATTGAAGTACTCGGAGATCAAGCCTACGGAGTATGTCGCACCTGTCCCTCCTCCTTCGATATATACCAATATGTCCCGCATTTCTGATGGGCAAATACGGCAAAAATTACCCGACTTGCCTATCCCAAAGTTCAGTGGCGTGCCCGATTCGTGGATTAGCTTCATGGACCAGTTTGATAGCATCGTTGATTGCCAGCCAGACCTCTCCCCTACCCAAAAACTGCATTACTTGGTAGGCGCCCTCAGTGACGAGCCCCGCCGCCTGGTACAGCACCTGCGCATAGAGGCTGGCAACTACGAGGTCGCGCGTGATTTACTGAAAAGGCGTTATCACAACACGCGCGTCCTTGCCGACACCCACATTGCCCAAATCCTCAATCTCCAAGAGGTCAGCCATAAATTGAGTGGATTACGCGCCGCCTTCCTTAATCCACTCCTAACTGCATATAGGTGCCTCGAGCGGCTCGGATTACCAGTGAAAGAGTGGTCTTATTTCTTGGTCCACGTTATCATGACCAAACTTCCCTCCGAGCTTAAATCCCGATTTGAGCGGACCTATGGGGGCGAGAAGAGAAGCCTCCCCACCTTCGATCAGTTGATCGACTTCCTTGAGGAAGAATGTAGGCACCACGATAATGTTGGTAACGCGGCCCTTATTGACAATAATCGTACCGTGTCTGTGCCCGTGCCTACTTCATATTCCCCACCTCCAAGGCAACAGCGCCCGCCACCTTTTTATCGTCGCGTTTATGCGACCGCAGTGTCTCCACCCGAGCCTCAACCGATAGCTACGAGTAGGTGCTACATGTGCTCCTCCTCCTCCCACTACCTGCGTCAATGTGACGAGTTTATTGGCCTTTCCCCTCGCGAACGATCCTCCTTTGTACGACAGGCCGGCCTGTGCTATCGCTGCCTAGACAAGCATTCAATAGCTGCCTGCCCACGTGAATATTGTTGCCGTACTTGTCGCCGATCGACCCATCACACCATGCTGTGCTTTAATGACCCTAACAACCCCGAGTTTCCTCGCCGCAACAATGTTAGTTTCCGTGAGTCTCCGCCTCGTCGTTTCTCTCCAGTAACGTCACCTCGTTCTTCACCTCCGCGTACTGGCGGGGACGCTCGCCGCACGGGCGGGGGCACTCGCCGCACGGGCGGGGGCGCCCATTACTATAGTGACACATCTCGTCCCTCAAGCCGTCCCTCATCGCATTCACCTTTTACCACAAGGGATCACAATCCCCGTCGTTCACAGACCCCGCCGCGTGAGCGACGCCCTTACCAATCGCCGTCTCCCCCTCGTGATTATAACGGGCCTTCGTCCTCTTCTAGGTCTAGGACTTATAATCGCTCCTACTCATTTGACCGTCAGCCTCAATAACTAGCCTGCCCTCCAAACCGACCTCCCTCCAGTGTTACGATACCTGCCTCGTTAGTGCTTCTTCCCACCGCTGTCATACATGTGCGTTCCGCCTCCGGTTATTATGTCGAAGCGCGTGCACTCTGTGACACCGGCGCCCAAGGCTGTTTACTAACTACTGATCTAGTAGTAGACAAATTAAACATGTCTTTGTGCCCTACTTCCTCCCCCGTGCGAGGTATCGGCAATGTACAGTCTGTACAGGTTCGCGGCAGTGTTTCCTTTACATTTAGACCTGCGGATTCATCCTACCCTGAGATCACTGCCTCGGCCATGGTCCTCGACGTTATTGCCGGTACACATCCTGAGCTAGAGTTACCTTCAAGTTTAGTGTCATGTGTCTCCTCCTTGCCCTTAGCGGACCCTTCCTTTTATATGCCTGGCCCTATAGATGTGCTCCTTGGTGCTGACGTGTTTGGATCCTTGTTGTGCCCTAATATGCCCATAGTTTGCCCTTCCGGCCTAACTGCGGTCCCAACTGTCCTGGGACATATTTTGTCTGGTCCCATACCAACTTTAACTCCCCCCGAGGCCCCTATGACCGGTGTTAGCCTATCAAAAATTGTGGAACGATTCTGGAAGTTAGAAGAACCGCCAGAATCCCCTATAGACCCTGTAGATGATGAATGTGAGCTCATCTTCAAGTCCACTACCCTACGTGAACCAGACGGCCGCTTTACGGTTCGTCTCCCTTTCCTACCGGACCGTCCTCAACTTGGTGACTCTAGGTCTACTGCTCTTAGACGATTTTTTAGCCTTGAGAAGCGCCTACATGCTAATCCTGGGCTGAAGGAAAAGTATGTCAGTTTTATGCGAGAGTACATTGAACCCGGCCGGGCCATTTCTTGATTGGGCAACCCTTAGTTGCTGTGCCTGAATACCCCTTCAACGAAGTTAAAGTTAGTCGTCTCACCCGGTTTCAGTTGATACAACAGGTGACCCAACATTTTTGGTCCCGTTGGCACGCGGAATATTTATCAACCTTGCAGAGTAGGCATAAGTGGACCACTTCCTCGGAACCTCCCTTTGTTGGTGAACTCGTCCTTCTCAAGGAAGATAATACCCCTCCATTACAGTGGCGACGTGGTCGCATCCTTCATATTTACCCCGGCCAGGATAGTGTCGTTCGCGTTGTCGATGTGCAGACGTCCTCCGGTGTTAAGAAGCGCTCTCTCACCAAGCTCGTTCGCCTACCCGTAGACACCACCCCCTCTATCCCTTCGTCGTAAACATTTGTGATGTTTAGGGCGGGGGTTATGTTAATTAAAAGTCCCTTTTTTTGCCTATCCCATAGTTTGTGTAGATTTGCCCCTTTTCATCCCTTAGAATATTGTCCAGCCCTCCCCCATGACAACTAGACTGACTGACAGCTAGGTACCTACATATAGCACCGCATTGGCTCTGCGAGGGAGATTCGCGGGGCCCCCCACACCCTGCGCCCGAACGTGGTCGTGTGCGCACGTATATTTTGTGCTAAATAACCATAAAGCTTTCCCTGAGCTTTCCTGGACCCTTACAAGCCTACAAACGCTTCCACTGTGTGTGTGTGCCCGTATTGTACCTGTGAATCTGGTGCCCTTTGGATAATCTTGTGCCCCTTGGATTTGCGCTTATGCGCGCTGGTGAACCTGGACACGCGGTAAGTACCTAGCTACTTCCATACCTAAACCTCATTTTGAAGAACCCCCTCGTATTTGGCTTCCCTTAAGGAACCTCCCTCGTGCCCATTTGTAAAACCCTGGTAGCAGAGATTTAGTGCCCCTGCCTTACCCCTTTCTCTAACACATATACACACACACACACACACACACATACACACATACACACATAGCTGTCGAACTCATAATAACACTCTTCTTTTTGCGTTTGGTTAGAAAAATACTTGGCACGTTTGGCAACACTGGGTGGTTTCTGCTCGGCCGCAAACGACATCGTTGCTGGTGTCGGTTTGCAAAAACGAACGCAACCCGACCGAGCTAATTGGCATACGGCGACGGGTAAACAGCTAACAAATGAATTGCACACACGTTTGTTTAGTTCAGTCTGTCTGTAATGTTCTATGTGGAGCCCTTCCGCGTTAGCGTCCCGCTGCTGGAAAATAAATTCAACCCTGATGAGGAAAAAAGTACTTACGCCTTTGCAACTACGTAATGAGTTATGAGATGATTTATACTTAAACGGCCGGCGTCCAGTGGCACCTTCACTCGCACTAGATGGGCAAAGAAATCACTCGGACGTTGCAATGCCTGGGACTAGTTTAGATGGAGTAGGCTTGCCTCAATGGTACGTGTGGAGCCAACTAAGCCGCAGGTTTCCTCCTAAGTAAAGTTTATTCAAAATTACGTACATTTTGAGAGTTTCTAGAAGCAATACCACGCTAACAGTGAAGGAAAACGTGATGATTTTTGTTGACCTACTTACCACTTTTTCCAAATACCACTTTTTCACTTTATTCAACCACCTACACTAAGTAATGTGCTCCTCTGGCAGGAGGATCTTTTGCAGGTACAGTCGGCCACACACCAGGATACCCCTTTTTGTTCGATTGGCGCCCTTATGCCGCGCGCGGTAAGTAAGAGCTGCCATACGAATATATGGGTATATGTGTGTGACTGTAGCCGACCATTTTATGTTTTTGGTAAACTGTTTAAATCCCTTGTTCCTACATGTTTACAAGAGATGAGTCCCAGAGAGAGATGAATCACTAGTTGAGGTAGGCTCAGCGATTTAAGCGTAGAGTCACATAAATCAGTCAGACATTCAGGCACCTAAAGACAAACAAAGCATAAAGTCTCTACCTAACTCTGAACATACGGCTGCGATTCAACCTTTGGCTACACGTTTTGTTTGCTTAGTTGCCTAGGTACCTAGACCTAGACGTACACACGACAGCACGTCAGAGTGTACACTTTTGTTGCAAAGTCGCCCGTAACGTAAGTGAATAGAGTGCACGCGTGTAAGGGTCTACGTGCTGTCTTGTGTACGTACCTAGACGTAGAGTGCAAGTGCAGTCCGTTTTAAGGTAAGTTCATAATAAATTGCTCACTGGCATTCGATACGTGACCCGTTGCTTAGCCTGATGTAAATAATGTTTCGACTTTGGATTTGGAACGCACTTAGCGGTCTAGGTGAAGCTGGCCAGTACGAATATTTTAAAATGTGGAATTCAAATAAATCTCAAATAGGTCACGATTATACAAAGTTGCTGGCGAGTACGGAACGAAACAAAAGAATATTGAATTTGAATCAAAATCGCTAAAAGCCGAAGGTCAACGGACGAAACTCGTGGCCAGTAATTATCACTCGCGCTTTTCCCTAGTGGTAGTGTAGAATCACAAAATTACAGAATGGTGGATTTAGTCTGTCCTAATAAACATTGGGTTGTAATTAAACAGACTTCTTTTTAATAGCATTAAACGCCTCTAAAATCTAAAAAGCTATCTCATTTTCCCGTTGCTTACTTATAAAATTTGTAGTTTGATCACGTGGCAAAAAAAACTCTGGCTTGACTTATAATTTCCCATAAACATTGCGCGTATAAACGATGCGATCATTGCACATTCGCGCGGCGATATGGCGCGAATATCTCTACTAAGGTAGGCACTAGGTACGGTCGGCCACAGTCACAGATACCCCATGGCAGCTCTTACCGCGCGCGGCATAAGGGCGCCAATCGAACAAAAAGGGGTATCCTAGCGTGTGGCCGACTGTACCTACATTTAAATTTATTGATAGCAAGTATTTTAATTTTAGGCTGTTTAAGCGACAGATGTTTCTTGCTAGCTCAAACGTAGAGTCACATTGGGCGAACCATCTGCGCGTTTCTGTGCCGTGGTAGAGTCGACCAAATCTCTCTCTCACACCCACACATTCACACTCTGACTAAACCAATCAACGGGTCCATTATCTCGGATGCTCCATTTATTTCATTTACACTCTTGTGCGTCACTCAACGAGGATTAAGTGACTAAATTAATGCACTCTCCTACTTAGTCATAATACGGCAGTGTGCGTAGGCCTAATCCCTCTTTTCTCTTTGATAATTTGCTCTCCTCTTAATTTAGAGTCCAGTTTTTTTTTTATAGGAATCACAAGTATGTCGTTTCCCTTGATTTATATTGCACTCTAGCTTTTGCCCGTGTCTTCGTCAGCAACAACGCAGACTTATATTTTGTTCCGTGGTCAATATCAGCGCAGTTGAAGACGCCGGAAATACGTAGTAATTTATACTTAGCCTCTATGTTATTTTAGGGTCTAATTAAGTGTCTCTATATCCATTCCAAATTTCAGCCAAATCCGTCCAGCCGCTTCAGCATGAAAGAGTAACGAACATACACACTCACTCGCTAACTTTCACACTTGATAAATAACGTAGCCGAAAAACAAAGCGCTCGGCGCGGGTTTGCTATTATTTCAACGTTTTTCAACAAGGCTTTCAATAATCAAACCGAGGATGACCATAACAATATTGGGTCACCGTTCAGCGGGTGACCTATCAAGCTTATTAAAGGACTGTCCGAAATCCGGCCTGATCCCATCCACCCATCCAAGGATTATGGGCACCCTTTTCTGCGCATTTCCTGTTACGCCTTTGAACCCTTTTGACCCTTTAGGCCTAACCTCGACAATTAATTATCAATATCGAGTAATGGCTACCTTACCTTTCTCGTATAGTCGCATACACCTACCATTTTGCCACTTCAAAATCAGCCTTCATAAAACCTAATTGTTTGGCGAATCTAGCCAAGTATGGCAATCGAGATATCTCTACTAATATTAGTATTGTAGGTAAATATATTTATCTTCTTTTCGTACTACTAACACATATGGACTTTGTCTGAAATAAATTATTTGAATTTGAATTTGAATTGGATCTAAAGGAAGGCCACGCATCACATAGCAAGGTGGCGGGAAATTCAAAATTTTCACAGACTTTTACATTTTGTAGCTAAACTGAACTATTTTTGTTCAGCGATTTTTCGTTCGCGAGAATAAAACCGTATCTTTTCATTATTGTAAACAACAGAACAATAATAATTCAGCCGATTATGTGTTCTGGTCTACGAAGCAGTGGTACTGCCCAAAAAACTTGTCGTAGACCAGAACACATAATCGGCTGAATTATTGTTGTTCTGTTGTTTACAATAATGAAAAGAATACGGTTTTATTCTCGCGAACGAAAAATCGCTGAACAAAAATATCTCAGTTTAGCTACAAAATGTAAAAAACTGTGAAAATTTTGAATTTCCCGCCACACTACTATCTTCCAGCCTTAACGTGATAGACAAGCGCGAGGATCTTCCAGCCTTAACGTGATAGACAAGCGCGAGGATGAGCGGAAGAGGGCGCCAATAATGAATCAGACAGGTAGTATGTTAGCGAGGTATTTCAGGCTCCATAGATTTTTAAATGTATTGTTTGGTATAAATTGCTTGCAAGGTACACAAAATTTGTTTCGGATCAGATTATTGAACAGGTGTCTGAAAAAATATTTTAGTAAAACTTTACAGACAGCCACAAATTAAAATTGAGGTATTTATTTGAGGCTTCGCGTTATTTAATCAAAAGTTTTTATTAATTAATCACTACGTAGAGGTACTTAAAGAAAATCCGACCCTGTACGTAAAGAACTAAGCGCATGGAGTAAACCAACAGCACAAAGATTTTTTAAGGCTACATAACTTCGAATATTGGTATCTTCTGGATAAAAAAAACAAAACTTTATTTAGTTCATCTTAAAGACAGATTTTACCCAGCGTAGATACTGATCAGAGTGGGGCGTGAATAAATAGTGTGTAGGTACATACATCTCACCTACCCACTATAAACTACTTATTTGAAATCCATGCACTGTAAAGATATATCAAAGGACGCAAACATTATGCGATCAACGCATTTCAGTGAAGGAATGGTTGACTCACTTGACTGGCCCAGTTATTTGCGTATAGAGGATCTTGGGCTAAAAGGTAGATAGAGTAGGTGCCTATCTCAATAACTAAAATGAAGATTTATGCTAGCGTCAGGTGTTTGACCGATTAATCCTCCAGGGTTCAACGTAAAGGGCAAAAGAGGACCTCTTTAGTCCGCACTCCTTTGATCACATAGAAACAACACGATAAGGGCATTCAAAGAAAACCAAAAGGTTCGCGGGTCAAGGAAGTAAATGGGCTTTCCGCAACCCGGAATTATTTTGACGCCGAACATGTAGAGGTAGTTACCACGTAGGATGTGTAGTTATTTTCTTATGCACCAAAGAGTATAAGAACTGCGACTCTATTCTCTAAAAAATCCACTTAACCGTTGAGCGTCGAAACACTCAACAATAGCCCTTATTGAAAACAATACTTTAGTACCTGATCCTAGTACACACGACAGCACTTCGAGGCTTACACGCTAGCACTCTACTCCGTTACGTTACGGGTGACTTTACAACAAAAGTGTACAGTCTGACGTGCTGTCGTGTGTACGTCTAGGTCTAGGTACCTAGGCAACTAAGCAAACAAAACGTGTAGCCAAAGGTTGAGTCGCAGCCGTATGTTCAGAGATAGGTACCCAGAGACTTTATGCTTTGTTTGTCTTTGGGTGCCTGAATGTCTGACTGATTTATGTGACTCTAAGCTTTAATTCGGAAGGCAAAGTTTTTTGTTCGAAAGTCCGTTATTGGCTTAATCTTATCTTTAGACAATATTGAGAAACTAATTTCAATAGGGAAATTATAAGTCAAGCCACAAAGTTTTTTTTTGGCCACGTGATCAAACTTCTCATTTTATAAGTAAGCCACGGGAAAATAAGATAGCTTCTAATAAACTAATTCGTCTTTTTTACATCGCCAACTAAATATTCCAAAGAAAGCGTCAAGTAAAGTTCAATAATTATTTTAACTTGTCCACTGATTTATCTATTGCAACCTAATTTACTAACTCAGCCACGGATTTTACAACTCATCACCATTATACGTTTTACAGCTTCACAATAAGCTCCTCAAATAAATAAAATTCAAGCTTCAATAGACAACCTCATATATTATAACTTAGCATGTAAATTAATACATCATATTCTTTTATTGTGAAAAAAGCCACTATACGATTTGGGACTCGACAGCGACCAGCCATTTGCACAAATCAGAGAGCGCCATTCGATTCACGTACTGACGAGTAGTCACGTGTATTTGTGACTACGTATCAGTTGCGTTTTTTTAACTAAATCTACTTCCAGAAAAATGCTCCTATCAAAATAAAAAAAATACAGGCAGGTGCGCCTTTTTTTCCTCGTTCCCAACATGTATGTAACTTAATTTTGGCAAAAATGTCAGTTGCGTCTTTTTTTCTTATGACGGCAGCATATCTTTATTTTAATTACGATACGTAAAATGAAGGTATTTCAAAGTACACGAATTGATTTAAAAAAAAAAGTATTTTATTTTGTTTTCCTTCAATAGTTCCAGGGTATTTTAGTGGCCATAATTTACTATTTGATGTCAATTTTTGGTATTTTTTTACGATCAATTAATGTAGGTCGAGATAAATTTTAAACGTACTGAGTAGGTACTGAGTTATAAAATTAGAAGCTAATTGAAAATTTTTTTGGTGTCATATATTAATATTTTAGAAGTTTACTGCTTGAATGCATATTACAAATTTAGATGCCAAAAAATAACCACGATGCTGAGTTGTATTTAGAGTGTCTTACATACAAGTTATCTAATGGCTAAGATAGTATTATTTAGATGCGCGTTGATTGTGGCTGACTTAGTAATTTAGAAGGCAATGTAGATATTTAGAGGCGTGTAATGCTATTAAAAAGAAGTCTGTTTAATTACAACCCATTTCAATATTTTTTATTTTGGTTCAGTAGTTTGGATTTTACAACGTTTCAAAGATACGGTTTTATGACGTCACGCGACGGTCTGCATACTGTTGGCGGTCAAGGCGGTCATAGGAACAAAACATTTTAGCGCATAAAAACAAAACTACTGGACCAAAATAAAAAATATTGAAATTAGTTTCTCAATATTGTCTAAAGATAAGATTAAGCCAATAACGGACTTTCGAACAAAAAACTTTGCCTTCCGAATTGCTGAGCCTACCTCAACTACCTAGATAAATTCAAGTTGTGTATTTGATCTGTTTTTACCGTCTCCACTGCTTCACCCCTACTTAGTTTTAGCTTTATGTTCATTTTAACAGCCTTTTATTAATATTATCAAAAAGGTCCTCAACACATTGTGACGAATCACTGAAGAGCAAGCTGAGACGCAAAGACAGCACCCCGAAACCAATTTCGTTGAAATTAATGAGCTTCGAGCTCAAGATCTATAATCAAAAGCTGGGCCCAAACTCTACCAGGCTTTTACTTTTCGCCAAATGGACTGTAATGATATGTCATTAGGGGTCCTTTTTATTTTTTCTCAGGATAATAAATAATTAATACCCCTAAACAAAAGGTTGCCTGAGTGCAGCTAAGGTGAGTTTTCAATGAAAAAACTAGATAGTTAATTTGCTTGATGAAGTAGACAGAAAGCACGAAAAAAAAAATAATACTGGCCGAGAGCGATTTGGTCTCGCGCACTCAAAGTTCCGTATTGCCATATAAAAAAAACTGGCTTTATGGACTCTCTTGGTGCGTGAGTCCGACTCGCATGTTCCCGCTTTTTTTCAAGGTTTCTCTCTAACTTTATCAACTTACGTACGTCCAACAGACAAGTTATCTCTATCTTCGGGGTCTTCGTAATTGAAATTGAAATTGAAAAAATATTTTTTTCGGGAAAGTAAATACAACTCAAAATAATGTACAAGAATAATCTCTGTTATGACTCTGCACACATACATACACACACACATACACACACCCTCTCTCTCTCACACACACACACACACTTACATACACCACACAAAGAGAGGTCTTTTAACACGCGTTCTTCATTAATATGTTTTATGTTTTAACCCAACAGAAATTACTTTTAAAATACTTCTATTCGATAACCATACGTTTTAATTTAGATAAATAGAGGAGTGGGCGCTGATCGCTGCAACACAGGCTATAAACCTAGTGCAGCGACAGATGCTAATAAATTGTGATTGATAAATTACTTAAAACGTTTTTTGTGCAAATACCAATGTAAAAATTTTCTGAGAAATAAATTATTCTTTATTCTTTATGATTCCTATGAGGGAGCTATGATAAAGTTTCTTCGACAAAAAGAGCTAAACCACGACAGTTTTGCGATGCATAGTATTAATATCGCGTCGCGTGTAGGTGGGAGATCGGCGCAACTGGCTCATTTCCTGTTTTCTAAGTCGACATCCTCCTTTTAATGACTAGTAGGCAACCCAGCCATCTACGGTCGCTTTACAGCCTATAAGTTATAGTACTGGTTCTTACTATGGACTAACTTTTGCCCGCGATTTCATCTGCGCAGATTTCGATAAAAAGTTGCCTATATCTTTCCCTGTTGTCGATGTTAGCGCGGATGAAGTCGCGGGAAAAAGGTACTATTTAGGTCCTATAATGTTATTTGGAAACCGAGTCATCTACGGTACAGCCTATGAGTTATAGTGAGAACATTAGGGACTAGCTTTTACCCGCGACTTCGTCCGCGCAGAGTTGGATAAATACGTAGTTGCCTGTATTTTTCCCCGGTGTCAATGTCAGCACTGACGAAGTCGCTAGAAAAAGGTATTCATTTATATAACCCGTGTCAATAAAGAAAACATTTAGGATAAACTTCAAAACACTCGCCCTCTCGCTTTAATTAATACAGTCAAAGCGAGACAACGCTATGTTTTTAAGTCCGTCCTAAATTTTTTCTTTAATGACACGGGTTATAGCCTATATGTTATTAGTGGGTAAGCTATACTTCATCCAAATCCATTCAGTGTGCTTATTCTGTAAAAAAACCGTTGCTAGTCCTCAAAACCTCTAATCTCTTATCGAAATAAAACAAATATCGATAACTAACACGTGTAATTTATCGAAAAAAAATTTTTTTTTTTCACGCAAATAAAGTAGCTTAGCAAATGCTGTTTTTTTTTGCAGAATAAGCACTCAGTACCGTCGTCTTTGCGTGAAAAGGTACCTAGCAAACATCCATCCATCCACTCATCCATCCAAACACTCAAACAATCTTTCGCGTGGAGTATTAGTGGGATCTTTCGCGTGGTAAAAAAGTTGAAGAATCCCGCCAGGTAGCGCCTGCCGCGTCCACTCCAATTACCAATAATTAAAGTCTTGAGTTTTTAATTGCCGTCCAATTGGATTTGGGACATAAAATTTGGACTTCTTTCGCCGAAATTCCGCGTCAAGTTGCCCGGTGATATTTTAGGGGCGACAGTTAGTAAAAAGTTGTATCTACAGGGTGTTGCGGAAACTCCTCTCGAATTTCAGGGAGACCTGCGCATCGATCGTTATGAACAATTTTTTACTCTAGGGTAGAACCATGAAATTAATATCAGCTGTTGCAAATGGGGTAGAATCATAAAAAGATGCAATATTTTTTACTTTAGGGTTTTAATTTTGACTAGATGAAACAGTTGTTGCAAATGGGGGAATCATAAAAAAAGGTGCAGTCCTCGATGAATCGTCATCCGGCTAATAGTGTTTCGATATGACCGAATTCCTAATTTTCAGCGTTGAAACCAAAATAAAGCACAATATTTTTGGGGTAGGTACGTAATTCTAAAAGTCTTGAAACCTGTCTGTTAGTAGAACGTGTTATCCAAGCGACAGGATCATTATTTATACACCGTGGAGTTTTAGTGGTTTTAAAGCCGAAGGTATTTTGATGCACTTGTGATTCTGAGCCAAATTCCAAAATTTTACTTCAAAACGAGTGAAAAAAAAAACACTTTCCAATACAAACGGCTATCGCCAATCGACACCATTTGTATGGAGAAGTAAATTTTTTTTTTTCGCGTGTTTTGGAATGAAATTTTGTATGTTGGCTCAGAATCACTAGTGCAACAAAATACCTTCGGCTTTAAAACCACTAAAATTGCACGGAGTAGATACTTGTCCCCATAATGCCACCACTGGGAATCATCATCATCATCAGCCCACTTCTGCCCACTGCTGGGTATAGGCCTTTTCCCCTCACGCCACCTCTCACGATCCCTCGCCATACACTGGGAATGAAACCTGCGAACTCTACTTTTAGCCACCGGTTTGCCCTCTTTCTAACACCCAACCGATGCTAGTTTTTTTCCCGTGTGACGTAACGTAACGGGGCCGAGGGCCGACGCGATGAGAGCCAATTTGATGTGTTAGAGATAGCTAATAAGTAACGGCGATGTGGAATGGAGACGAACTAAAAAACTAGTAGCTTCGAATTGGGGACTATTGCGAACTTAACGAGAAGATGTACGAAAATCGGTTTGTTGATAGACTTCTTTCGTTCGATTTTACCACGGTACCAACAAGATCGCTTTTTGGAGCTCCTCGAGCTGCAAGACTCCAGCAGCTCGGAGCCCCACTGACCACATAGCCAGGAGACTGTACACCCAAGACCCGGGGGCTGATGCCTCCGGAGACAACGCACGGGTCAAGAGTGCCAACTCAAAACCCGCACCTACTACTGCGCGGCCAAGCGGCAGTAGCAGACGACCACTGTTGATGAAACTGAGATCAGTCTACTCATCAATACAAACCACTTTTATCATGGAAACAATGAAATCTGCTGTTGCATTCTATCAAACTTTACTGTAGAGTCTGGGAGAGATACCTACTTTTATGAGACTTCAAGATAAGTTCTACTCGTTTGACTCCAACAAATAACAGATACCTGAACCATGAACCTTGAAACTTGCTGTATAGTGACAGCACTTACTGCGCTTTACCAACATCGTAACGTCAAACTCGCAATAGACCCACCGGAACATCGTATTTGGAGCGTTTGCATTGTTGATCTGCCTTCCCCGTTTTGAGTATTGTTGTGCCGAAGCGAGCGTTTCACGGGACCTGTTGTGTGGTAAATGGTAAATGGAGTTGACAAAGCGAGGCCTCTTGACGCCGCCGCGCGTGGGGTCTTTCGATCTACATACATATTTAAAGAAGCAATGGTGTATTTATAAGCCAGAGTCTGATTGTTTAACTTCAATATCAATCACGATCCCCACACACTTGGACTTTTGAAAACACGACAGTCCGCATCAATAGATTCGAGCAATTTGATGAGATGTGATCATAATTTTATGATCGCTACTTTCTGAAGGATATTGAGTGAACGAGATCGCAAGTTCGTTTAATCATGGCGTTTTGCCCTGTTGGCGATCGTGAATCAAAACATCTTCCTCTTCTTTGTGTGCCTCTCTAATCGGTCGTCAGCTCTCCACAGTCATAAAAAAATTGACAATTCCATTTTAAAGTCTCGTTCACGATCATAGACGTTCATTTTTAAAAGGCTTGGTGATTGATGTTGGTCATACACAATCAGACCCGTGAAGTTAAAGCACGCGTCTGTCACACGCAGCGCTAGATTGCATCGCGCTAACTGATTTCGCTTTGACACACAACTTGAAGTCACAGCAAATGTTTTTGTATGGTACTTGTGAGAGGCCATCATTTCAAGATCCATTCACCGGCAGCAAAACTCTACGTAATATTGGAAGTTCTTTAAAAGACACTCTGTGGCTGGTTGTCAACCACTTTTGCTGCGACATTTCTTGTCACTTTTCTATACATCTCCACTCACACTAGATGGGTAAAGTGACAACTCGAACGATGCCCAGCACCAGCACCTACACTATCCTCATTGCTTTGCCACTTGGCGTTACTTGTTAAAGGGAAGCCATCTTTTTATCACGCCTTTTCCAAGTAAACAGTTTTTTTTTTCAGTCTCTACCATACCACGTTTCTTCTCGTTAAAAACCATCCGGCATTCAAAAACTGAAACGCACGTCAAAATCCTGCTTTGACATTCCGTCGCTGCGCCCCGCTAGGCGTTCGCCACTTTGAATAAATGGCACATGTTTGTGACATTCCATTTTCGCGCATTTTCGAAAGTTTCAGCATAAAATTATGTTTTTTAGAATGCGTTTAATCGCTGATCCTGAATAATTATGTGAAACTGCGACTTAAAATCATGCAATGATCCGACGTTTTTAAACCGATACGCGCGTCAAAATCCTGCACTCACATCTTTATTCTACAACTTTGGTGTAAGTAAATAAGCGCAATTTTATGTTTCGATAGAAAAACAAACATTTTATTATTTTGCGGCGCGTTGTAACAAATATATGAGCAGGAGAGGCTGGAAAGGTGGTAGAGAGTGGAGGGGCACCCTCTGGCTATGCTTAAGCATCATTATACCTTACTCTCGTTATGCCTAAATTGTGATATGACTTAGGCATAACGCGAGTTAGCTGTACTGCGTAATAGGTATACACCGCGTAAAGGCACGAAAGCGGGAAGCGCTCAGTAAATAAAAATATTCGAAAAATGATAGAACAAAAGTTTTCTTAGGTTTGCACGAGCACTATACATAATTTAAACACAATTTTTAACGGATTTAACACTCGTTTTAATAACTTTTTAGATTTTCCCCTTTTTACATTAATCACGTTTAGAAGTTGACTTGCTGAAGCAAAGCAGGAATAAAACTATTTAAGAATAACCCTGTATTTTTTATTTAAATAAGGGTTATTTCCCAGAAAATTACCGGTTTTCACGGTTGACGCGAGAACGTTTTTTTTTTAATTAGAAGCGCAGTTCTAGTCACACCCGTGCGCTCGCCACTTTGAATAATCGGCACAAATGTTTGTGACATTCAATTTTCTTCGTGATAAATTGGCAGTAAGTTAGCGACCGGCGTCGGGCATGCGATAACACCCGAACGAATGCCTGTCATTAGTAAACGGTTCTCCACTAGACATGTGTAGGTAATGCTTGTAATATTACAAAAGACATATTACACAATGGTGTCATGAAATATTACACATTACACGAGAGAATAAAGCATGGCACATAGCATTTCATTACACTAGATGACATGATACATGACACATGGCATTTCAGCACACTGTACGTACTGCAATGAAAGTGTGCTGAAATACCATGATGTCATGTTTCATGTCTGCAATGAAGAAATACCATGATGTCATGTTTCATGTCTGCAATGAAGAAATACCATGATGTCATGTGTCATGTTTGGTGCCATGATATAAGGTAATATCACGCGGTATGAAATGTCATGAAATATATCATGACTTCGAAGTGCACTGTTTCGCGCATGTCTATTCTCCACGCCGCGCGCCGGGCGCCGGGCGCCGGGCGCTGTGTGGTGGCTGTGTGTTGTGTAGGTACACACAACATCACGTGAGACTGTACACTTTTGTTGTAAACTCGCCCGTAACGTAACCGAGTAGAGTGCTAGCGTGTAGGGGTCGACGTGCTGTCGTGTGTACAGCCAGCCACACGCTAGGCTACCCCTTTTTTCTCGATTGACGCACTTATCCCGCGCGAGATAAGAGCTACCATGGGGTATCCTAGAGTGTTGCCGAGTTTACTATACCGGAAAATTTTCAGTCGTTAGAAAGCTGAAAACTGAGGATACTTTAAACAACTTTTGCTCTACCTAAACAATTTATAAATTGTGTAATAGCACCAGAGGTTTTTCTCGTATCTTTAAGAAAGTTTTTAAGTAGCTACTACGTATCGTAAGTATTTCAGGTAAAGCGTGGAGGACCGTTTAACACTTAAATCTTATAAACCCAACGTTAATTATTGTAAGTCCGCAAACAGTCTCCTCAAATCTATGGCCCCCTGATGACGTAACATGCAGTGATCGCGCCATCTTCTTATTCTGTGAGGCACCTGCCCAGAAAACTGCGCAAAAGTACCCGCATGGGCTGATTCGCATCGCGAGTCACAGAAATCTATTAGAAAAACTTCGTCTCTTCGTGGTCACAAATCACAATCCTCAGTATCGAGAGAACGACTGGATAACCGTGACGACAAAAATCGCTTTCTGCTTATCAATTCGGAAGGCAAAGTTTTTTGTTCGAAAGTCCGTTATTGGCTTAATCTTATCTTTAGACAATATTGAGAAACTTATTTCAATATTTTTTATTTTGGTTCAGTAGTTTGGATTTTACAACGTTTCAAAGATACGGTTTTATGACGTCACGCGACGGTCTGCATACTGTTGGCGGTCATAGGAACAAAACATTTTAGCGCATAAAAACAAAACTACTGGACCAAAATAAAAAATATTGAAATTAGTTTCTCAATTTTATCTAAAGATAAGTTTAAGCCAATAACGGACTTTCGAACAAAAAACTTTGCCTTCCGAATTGCAAGATACGAAATAAGGGCACGATCTGTTGGCCAGCGCTCGATTCTGCTTAGTCAGTCGAACTAATTAAATGGTGCGCGTGATTGTTCGGGTCTTTCCCACCACTATATCACCGGTTGTAGTAAGTACTTTTACCTCAGAATGAGGTCGGAATCTCGTCACGCATGACGTACGAACGTTAATTGTTTAGAATATGGCCTAGGTTTAAATTATTGAAAGTATTCGGTCATAAGAAAATTCGCTGAATACTTAGTTAAATCTGTGAAAAGTCATGAAATTTGGTTAATCGTGTTTTGCACTCACGTACGAAATCTACAAGTTGTTACAAACTCTTTTTACAGGATGATTGAGATCACACCCCAAATATTATTTTTATGCTCTACAATATTCCGTTGATTTTTAAATTAATAAAATGTGAACGCTGCGGCGGCGGGAGAAATGTATTTTTTAAATATTGTTTTCATTGACTTTCACAATGTTTTAAAAACTCAAAACTATGCAAATGCACCTAAACACACAAACATATTTTTTAATTTGAGCTTTTACCAAAAACAAAAAAGTAATGAAAAATTTTTTTTCTAAGAATTGTCATCTTGACCATTACCCTGTAAAAAGTATTAGGATGTTTTGTAACACGTTGTATTGCCCGAACTCTCTCTCTGGAAGAAGACCGGCGCCGTCTATTCGCTAAAATCTACTCCCTGTAAAATAAAATAACTCTTGAATCGATTTTTTTTTATTATGGGTGGATCCACTTAGTGGATTTTATCGGATACCTATAGGATAGGAGCTGTTTAGTAGGACTCGTATATTATAGGCTACCTACTCCATCTAAAACAATGTCCCAGGCACTGCAGCGCCGAGTGGTCTCTTCACCTATCTAGTGTGAGTGAAGGTGCCACTGGACGCTGTATAAATCATCTCATTACGTAGATGCAAAGGCCTTAGTAGTAGTTTTACATCATACTTTTACTGGATGTCTGGATATGGATGGATTCCCATCCCTAGAAAATATAAATGGAAACAAGAGCCGTCTGTTGTTGTTATTAGAAATCGGAATCCCTTATTTAGTGGGAAGTGGGCAAGTGCAATTGTTTCCGTCTAATTGGCGCTCTCGCGTCAAGAGCCCGCGGAGTGGACTCGAGCTGTAAGCAAATTGCACCTCTGCCAGGGCCGGATAGCAGGGGGAGGGTAAATGGACAGGCAGACCAGACCCCTTAGCACGCGGGCCATTTTGCCTACTCTCAACTGGCCAAGTTATTATTTTTTTTTTTAGGCTAAGAGAGTAATTTTTTTTTTTTTTAGTTTTTATTAGTATATGTGGGTAAAGAAGTTTAGGTTTAGGCATTATGTAGTTACTAAGATTTTTTGTTATGTATTATGTAGTTACCAAGATGTTATGTTTTAAGTGGGTACGATGGGACTGTCATCGTCACCATGTGACAAAAGTTCCGAAAATAAAAAAAAAACTGTCACCTTAGCCACTGTTCACTGTCAGCTCAGTAGTGTTAAGTGGCTAAGGTTACAGTTGAGAGTAGGCAAAATGGCCCGCGTGCTGAGGGGGCATGACACGGGACTAAGTTGTAAGGGCGCCAAACAATTTGGTTCATGGGGTGTGATGTACATGTTCTATCCTCGATTTTGCCTGCTTCAGGAATATTTTCA
The DNA here is from genome assembly GCA_949319315.1 of Zelleria hepariella. Classification (NCBI taxonomy): domain Eukaryota; kingdom Metazoa; phylum Arthropoda; class Insecta; order Lepidoptera; family Yponomeutidae; genus Zelleria; species Zelleria hepariella. The sequence goes on along the minus strand of OX439392.1, from coordinate 11,073,515 downwards.
TATCGCTAAGTTTATTTAGTTCCACTATTGACATTATTTTATCAGCTTTACAAAACTCAGGCTACTTTTTATTGCGATAAAAATAAAATCGCAGATTCTAGGCCTATTTTATTTACCTTCGGTAAAATTAATCCATCTACGATATGTAAGAAAATAAAAGCTTTAAACAGTACAATAATACAAAAATCTCCTTTCTGTCTTGTAACTTTGATAAGTTTACCGTGGTTTAGACACATAATATGTGTTACATGAAAGATCTGTCAAATGTTATAAGGGCAAAACTGTTTGTCGGCCCACGAAATAAAATCATACAAAGATTGCCCCTCAAGTGAATCCCTAAATCAGCCCCAGGCCCCCCTTGTAGACGAATGGTTCTCCAACTAGCACGGACTAGCACGGACGGGCCGTGCCAAATTGCCTACGAGCACCTCTATTACAATATTAAATTGAATGTCTATTTGCCTATTACCAAATTACGTCGCACGGGAATTGTAGTGTGGAGCGGAAGCAATAGCTCCTTGTTTAGGATACTTTGTCTTATGGATCGCCATTATTTTGATTTACTCTTTAGTTTGTTTGATAAGAAAAATATTATGATCATCATCAATTTCCAGACCTCTCTTGGACTTTCTAAAGTACCTAAATATTAAATACTACTTAGCTATAAATAGGTAACTAGGGACCTACATACGTATAAAAAATATGGTTAGCTAATAGTACTCAGAGTCTTTAGTGATTGTGTGGTATTTCCTAACCACATAGAAACCAGTACCTATTTTTCTCCGTTATCAAATTGAATTAAAAACGTTAGGTACCCATACGTGAAACGAACTTCTGAAGTAAGATTTCTTGAATATGCCACTTTAAACGAGGCAGAAATAAGTAATTAAATACCTTTCCACCGTAGAAGCAAAGGCTTGAAAAGGAATGTAAGTATCTAAATGAGAGGCAGATAGTTGCACAAACATTGTACGTTGGCATAAAGCTTGATAGGAGTCAGCAGTAATCTCTATGATCTAAATAAGGTAGCCAGAGGTCTGTAGTGGCCGGCGTCTTCCGGTCCCGCCCACACTGGCCAGCCTTAGTTGGTCCCTGGGCCTCGTAATTTATTGTGCGAAAGTTTGCTCTAATGCGTATAAAATTATCGTGTGCCCAGCGTACTGAGTGTGGGCGTACCGCTCGGAAATGTTGGTTCAAAACTTCAAACCTTGACCGTGAAGGAAAACATGGAGAAGAAACTCGTAGTTATAGTTCGCTCGTCTTGTGTTGACTTTGTCTTCCAAGTGGACTATTCGTCGATGTTAGTTACATACACATGACAGCAAGTAGCCCTTCGTTGCAAAGTAAGTCTCCCGAAACCTAGGTGCTGGGCAAGCCTACTCCATCCAAATTTGTCTCAGGCACATAACTACTAGTATGTAGAAGGTCGCGTTGACGACGACGGGAAATAAGAAACTCCGTAGAATTTCCGTACATAATCTTTAGGGTGGTGAAGATTGGATGGTATTTTATTTGCATACCTACGATGCCACAAACGAAAGATGATGTCTAATAAAAAAAAACTGATGCTCTTATTTCTTTGTAAAGGCACCTCTACACATTTGCCCACGAACGCCAATAGAGGCCAACGCCAATGTGCACTTTTGTGTATTTCTCTATGTTGGCTGGCGATTTTGCATAGTGGCGCGCATTGATGATGGATGATTGTCTTGACCCTCGTTGGCCTAATGTGTAGAGATATGCCTTTACATTTTCACTGCTGAACCACTGGATCGATTTCAATGAAACTTGGCAGGTGTACCGATAGCAGTTTGGAGCAGAACATTAGAGTAGGCTGAGCAATAAAAACTTAGGACCACCATCTAGGTAATTTTAGATGATTTATACAACGCAGGGAGTTCGTAGTCTAAGCCCAGAATTTAGTGAAATAGACGCGTTTGAGATATGGCTGCTTAGAATTTCTTGCCCAACACCTCTCAAGGTACCTATACCGTTCTCTCATATTACTTTGCCTATTCTCTAATCTACAGGAAAGATAAAGTGAAATGAGTACTTATATCTTTTTAGATTTTAGATGTAGGACCTACATGTCCCATTAGCTGGGCAAAGGCCTTCTCTCAGAGAGAGAGAGAGAGTTTATTATTATCTTTATTTACTAGAAAAACATAGAAGCATGAGGATATACCAAGAAAAGTAGTGTTTATATACACAGTCAACAATGGCCAAAGCCGAGCTGTTGCACAACTTTCAAAATAATTACATCTTACATTTAGTTCCTTTCTTGTACGCAATACAAGAAAGGAACCAAATGTAGGTATTCCAAAAGGGCCCCTAATTACTGTGTGCCCAAGGGCCCCACCATAGTTTAGGACGGCCGTTGAAGATACTTGTGACGCCAAAGCCCATAAGCCATACCTCATTCGTCAAAATTTGTCCAGCCGTTTGACCCCTAGCTGGTTTTATAGGAAAAACACACTTATATAGGCGCAAAAACATAACCAACCTTCGCTTGCGCATTCGGGTAAAAAATCACAAAGCCGATTTACCACCATTGCGTTACCAGAATTGCCGTGCGCTCCCAGCCACCCTGCCCGACACACCTACGCAGCAGTGTTGGGCGTAATACAACTTATTTTAGTAATTTAATTATAATTCGATCACCTACTTAGTTGAATTACTCAGTAGTTGCATTACATGAAATTCCTTGCAAGTGAGTAATTGTGACTTCCAAGTCCAATTACTTTTTTAATTAGGTCTGACTGTTCTTATTTTGATATCACCTATAATATTCATTGATATGATTGAGGTGAAAAGAGGCGTCGAGCCGAGCCGAGCCGAGCCGAGCAGAGCCAAGCGGAGCCGAGCGGAGTCGATCAGAGCTGAGCGGAGTCAAGCCGAGCCGAGCCGAACTGAGCCGAGCAGAGCCAAGCTGAGCGGAACCAAGCGAAACCGAGCGGAGCTGAGCGGAGTGGAGCCAAGCTGAACTGAGCCAAGCTGTAGCGAGTCAATTCCTGGCAATTGCAATTCCTTTTTGCCCAACTCTGCTCCACAGGCAGTAGATCTGGCAGATAGCCGGCCAATATTCATATACGACCATTTCGCCCGGGGACAGGTGCGGGCATTTCCGATATTTATGGCGGTCCTCCGTGGCACGCTCTATCCCTTACCACGGATCTCTAAGAAAGGGGACGATTCGAACCACTCTGGGGACGTATTCTTGTGCTACATACGGCGGTAGTAAACGTGAGATCCCAGATTTGAAATTATTTTATTTTATTTGACATCTCTCGCTAACTGTGAAGAAAAATATCGTGAGAAAACCGGAAACAGTTTATACAGTCTTTTCGCGCAGATATGATTCGTTTGCGCGAAAGCTGTGTGTTTTTTGTGTAATTTACAACCTATGTTGACATGTAGGTAATGTTGAGATCATTCAATAAATTTAAAAAACCGTGTACTCGTACATGAACGGATGCTCGGATGGAAGTCACAGAGGGATGACATCGGCCTTCAAGAATAGGGTACCGAATACGCAGATTTTATATTGTCCACGGAGATTCTAAGTCGGATTTCATACGCTTATTTGAATAACTATAGGTTCGGATACACCGTGCGTGGTACCCAACGGGTGACATTTTACCCCAGGGGCTAGGTACATTTCAGTGAACTGAATTGAACTTTTTTTTTACCAAAATAAATAACAAATTGTGTGACATTAATGGTTTTGCCTGTTCAAGTATTCAATACACTTCAAACAAAATTGAATCGTAACAACTTTAGCCCCGGACAAGACAACGGCTATAAATAGACTTCCAAATAATCGATAACTTCAGCTATAATATAATAACTATAATAACTTCAGCTGGCTGACCCTTTTAAATAATTCTGTATTTTCTGTCTTCGGACCTACGTCAGTGAGCAATTAAGAATTATATTTATCGACAGATTTGATCGAGTCGAGGACAATCGTTTCGTGGGTGGTCCGTCAAATACGACCATCATTTTCTACACACCAAGTTTGACATCGTGACACTGTCTTTAGAAACCAATGGCGGTGGAGGTATTTTTATGCACAGCGCGCGTGTAAAAAATAAACGAGTTCTACGGATGATTAAAGTGAAAAGGGCTAATGTTCATTAGGCGATTGATTTATTATATATAATATTGTGTACACACGAAAGCACATCAGACTGTACACTTTTGTTGTAAAGTCGCCCGTAACGTAACTCAGTAGAGTGCTAGCATGTAAAGGTCGACGTGCAGTCGTGTGTACCTACCGATCTAGGTAGGCTCATTTAAATTGATTTCTTTGCTAGTTTAGTTCAGTCGGACTTTTCACTTCTGGCCATACTTTAACATAATTTTATTGAGTGAATTCGTGATCAGCGGAGTCTAAACAACCAGAACCTCCCAGCCTTGTGCTACAAAAAGACTCAACCCATACATTTACACGTTAAAAGCAAAGAAAAACAAATTTTGAACCGCAACCGGCCAAAAAAATGTTTTTGCCAGACTCGGCGAAGTTTACCTTCTAAGTAGTCCTCTAAGTAGCCTTGTACGATAAAATAAGTCGAATTGTCACCTCTTCAGCTATAGTATCTGTGGTGTTACCTTATCGTTTGAAATAAAATATTTCGAGTCAGCGATATTCGATCGCTGCCATCCCACTAACCTTTTAGCGAACGACAACAACGTAAGTTCAACTCTATGAAAACTGTCGTGTAACCTGCCTTATGGAGGAGTTACACGATATTATATTAAAGCCAGCAAGCGTAGCACAAGGCTGGCTTAGATTATAACTCTATTTATCTCACTCTTATGTTTGACGTAGAGCGGGATAGAGTTCAGATAGAGTTATAAACCCATGGATACGCTCTAACCCAACCTTATATGCTAACGCAGCAAGATAGCAGTCAAACTAAAGCTTGACACACATTGAGTAATCTAACATAGGTACAGTCGGCCACAATCTCAGATACCCCATGGCAGCTCTTATCGCGCGCGGCATAAGGGCGCCTATCGAACAAAAAGGGGTATCTGAGACTGTAGCCGACTGTACACACTCCCCGTTCCGAGTACTCTACCAGTTTTATTTCGTACCTACTCTATTAAAACTCTACTTTACCAATTATGTGTGTATGTAGTGTACTAGTGTACTCTATCTAACGTGCTACTGTGCCCTTTACTCTACAAATGAGAACTTGACGTATTTCAGGAATAAATCTATTTAAAAATTACCCTGTATGTATACAAATTACAAACGAATAACATATTTTTGACGTTTTATTTTAGCTAGGATATGTCGATTTCAAACACCCGGACTAATCTATTAAGTCTATTTTACAACTCTACAGTGATTTAAGACTTACGTACACACCGTAGCACGTCGAACTTTACACGCTACCACTCTACTCGGTTACGTTACGAGCGACTTTACAACAAAAGTGTACACTTTGACGTTCTGTCGTGTACATAAGTATATTTTACAATTTCAACGTGCTTTTTTTTTTGTTTCACCTAACGACGATAAAATTGCTGAAGGCTGGCGAGGTCGTCCGTCTAATAGATAAGTATTAAGATGCAGGAAATAGCCATTTATAGGATCGCTGTCGCGGCCCGGTACACTTGTCATTCTGACAGAACGTTATAAATGTTACCAGAGACGAAATAAATGTTACCAGAAGCATTGATTAAATAAAATTGTTGATATAAGCCGTGCCAATAGAGAAACGATATGAAAATGGCGGCGGGTACCTATGGTAAGGTCTGAAAAAGAGGTTACGAAAATACGATTTCGGTTCATATCTAAAACTTTCTTACATTTTTGGTTAGGAAATATTGTTTTACGATGCTTTCTTTATTGATTAGGTAATTGTTCTACGTTGGGTTTGTGATTAAACAACAATCTTTATGAAAATAAGATCAAAAATATTAAAACTTAGTAAATAATACAAACTTCAACAAATAACAACACTTAACGTAAACTACAATATTGAAATAACTCCACAAACATTAAAAAAAACAATAAGAGGCGAACGTATTTTGGCGTGTTTTATTAGCCAAGCGTAGGTGACTAATCAGGACCGCCTAAAATGACTTTACTAACGTTACGTGTGAGTATAGACGGAGATATGATTAAAGCGAGAGGGCGCGAGAGTGTCCGCCATTTATATATCGTTTCTTTAATGGTATAGGTAGGCAATGGGGGTTACCCTTGACGCTATTGCGATCAAATTGAAAAAGTTTTAATTTTTTTTTATGAAAAAATTAAATTGCGCTTCATCAAAGACGTAGAACAAAAGTTGTTTCAAACCACATTTTAAAAACCTAAGGAAAAACTGACTTTATTATTTAAAAAAACATACTACGGTAAAAAGCTTCGCCATTGAGACGATCGGTGTTTCCCAAACCGTGTAGCTTCTGTTGCACTTATGTTGTGCCGTCAGTACACTTGTCATTCTGACAATACATAATGGTCTAGCGTGGTTAGACCTGTGGGTTAGACTCGGCTTTACTACGGTAAACTTATTTCAAATTCTCCCGAGGTGTGTGTAGGCTCTGCGGTAGACCAGCTATTCTCAAAGTGGGTAACACACCGCCCTGGGTGGAAAAGCCACCAGAGTAAGCGAAACAGTTACATTTTGTTGTCATTGAATCGACCCAGAACAAAACCCAGATCAAAAACATCAAACCAACCCAGATCACACTATTAACGATACGTTTTTTGTTGAAATGTTTGTATTATGTAAAGTATAGTTATTTTTATTTGCAGCGATACCTAATGAGGAGGAAGAGAGACGGCGCTTACGCTTACGCTGCCTGCCTCTCACTGCCTGCCTGATCAGTGTTTCAAATATTAAATCAAAGATTATTGAGGCTTCCGTAGGGCCCAAAAGTTTGGGAACCGATGCCGAAGACAATAGTGGACATGTGTCGCGTGCTTGACTACGTGTCTTGATTTAATGGTAGAGGCACACGTGCAATGAAATACCTAACCTAACATACCAACAAGATATTGTTTTCCCAGCACACAGGTTGAATTACAAGGAAATGACGATTTCAGGGATGTGACCACTTAATTGAAACACTTTTAAGCTCTATTGTATTCGAAACGGGTCTAATCGCGATTGGTTTTTAGGCAAATTAATTACCTTATTTATCCCGACGTTTCGGCCGCGTTACAGCTGCCGTGGTCGCGGGTAGACTTTTAAGCTCGTTGTTTATTGACTTTCACATTTTACCAATGTTTCGAGACCCCTGGGTGGTCGCAACAGACTGAAGTGACATGTATTATTCGCAAAATATAGGCATCTTACATAGCATTCTCGTCGAACCAAAGTGTGATGCGGCTCGACTTACATAATTATGTCGTGGGATGATTTAATAAATCGAATTTTCGCGAATTTTCTAGGGATATTGCGAAAACAGATAAAAAGATAGGATTATTACGAAAACACGAGTCACCTTAGTAAGATTTCGAAAATAATAATTAGCTATTATAAAATAAGAACACTGATTGGCTGTTCGGAGCGCCCAAAACAACTTAGTTTGATATAAGTGGTAGTAGGTAATGTTACTTGTACCTATTAGAAGAATAAATAATTGAAGTAGGTAGTAGCTCTTACGAAGGTGACAACGCCTGTGTACAAACCTTCTATGTATAAATAAAAGATAAAAAAAACCTTCGGCTCTACATTTGATACCATTTACATTACCCGATTTTTTATTGTATTTATAAAAGATGAGCAATGAAATGCGAGGAGGGAAGGAAGGAGGGAAGGAGGGAAGATGGCCGGTGGACAAGGGCAGTGACAGAGTGGAGGCCGAGAACTGGACGGCGATCAGTGGGAAGACCAGCAGGCCGATGGTCGGACGACATCGTCATTGCAGCGGAGGGTCCATGGATGCGGATGGCTAGGGACCGGGAGAAGTGGCGCGAGGGGAAAAAGGCCTATACCCAACAGTGGGCAGAGATGGGCTGATGATGATGATGATGATGATGATGAATGAAATAAATGAAGGACATAATAATTGGACGAGCGAGCGAAGCGAGCGAAAAGTTCGAACATGAGCCAAATCGGTCGAGGGGTTGCCGATATATGGGGTTGTTAACTTTATATGGGGTCGCGAGTTCACAGTTCTGGGCGAACCACTAGTTAAAGCGAACTCAATGACGAAAAAAGTGGGCCAACAATTGCATTGATATGTCAAGTGAACTGCGTGCGTGCATTGGTGCGGTGGCGTGGCCGATGTAATTAAATGCAGAGGACTTAAGTGTGGCCATCGTTTAATGTCTTTCTAATTATTGCCCTTAGCACTACTAAGAAGTACTTAGTTGATTTGAGTTCTGTACATACTTATTACCTGCCTTAGGTAGATCTTTGACTTTACAACACTCAGTCTAAACATGATTTTTGCTACATGCGACCTATGCGCTACATGCGAGAACATGATTCTTAGGGGTTTCTTTTAAAGCGTGTTACAAAAATTAAGGAATGGTCATTCTTTAATACTTGACTAGCAACTTTTACTTTGGGGTCAACTAAGAAATCTCGAAAAACGCCGTCAACTAAGAAATCTCGAAAAACGCTCGAAACGCCGCCCCAAAAAGTCGTTGGGAGCAGCCTGATATTATTTTTGTAGGTACAGTCGGCCACACGCTAGGATACCCCTTTTTTTCGATTGGCGCCCTTATGCCGCGCGCGGTAAGAGCTGCCGTGGGGTATCTGTGACTGTGGCCGACCGTACTTGCGTTTCTACGAAACATGGAGATCATAAATGGGCGAAGGGTTTCTTTTATCTTGGTAACCTCAACCTAAATTTTATCGCGTTGTATGTGCTTGTAGCACATACTGTAGAGAAGGCACTAAACTGTGTCAACAAAGTACGGCGAGTACCTACCTTAGTACAATTTGTAAAAACGAATAGCGTCACATTTAATGCTAAATTATTTTCGCATTAACATGCACATGGTACTGTAGGCTTTGTTTACAATGTCCGTTAAATGACCGTAATTTTACAGTCTTTAGGTACAGAACGGGTCCGTAATACGCAAATAAAATATTACGCAGGGCTCCATATAATGTGCCCAAGCGTCGTTACTTCTATTACAAAAATGCTTTTATTGCCATCTGTATTTGAATGAAATATTTTTTATTACACATGCTAGGCAATGGCTAGGTTTTATGAATAGATTTTATGTAATAAAACCTAGCTTTTACATAGAAACTCACTTTATGAAGGTTTGTTAAATCCGAGGTCACTAGAAAAAACTGCACGCATGTCAACTCATGTTGCAGAATAAAATCTAGAAATAAGTCAGTTTAAAACAGCCAAAGTTAGGAACATATTTATTGAACGGCCAAGTCTAGAAATAATAAGCATTATAATATAAATAGGTAAGGTACTGACGATCGCCGTGCATTATTTTTGACACAAGATAGACATTTTGTCATACGAAATAACCATGCACTCATAATAAGTAAGTAGGAAAGTTCGACCACGAAACCTTCAGTCCTGTAATAACTGATGAAATGTACTTACCTTTCAAACTAGGTACTTAAGAATTGACTCTATATCGGTTTTTTTTACGGTTTCGGTTCGGCGTAGCATGTCAGATTTATAAGCAGAGTCAATTTCAGTTTTCGTTCATCTTCTCTTGTCGTAGGTACTTATATCTCCTGTGCTCTCGTGCCGAAGCGTCACACATCGCGCTCCCAGAATGAGTTGCAATCAAGACACACAGTGACTACGGATAAATGAAAATTATCCATCGCCACACTAGTCTGACTACGGATAAATAAAATTATCCATCGTCACACAAGTCTGACAAAGGATAAATAAAATGAACCATCGTCACACTAGTATGGCAATTCGGTGCCAAAATAAAAAATATTTATATGAGTTTCTCATTATTGTCTAAGGATAAGTTTAAGCCAATAACGGACTTTCGAACAAAAAACTTTGCGTACCCAATTTGGTGTGACGACGAATCGGTTGGGCAAATATTACTTTTCAAGGGAAAAAATAATAAAAAAAAAAGTAAGATGTAGCCTGTACATGTCCCACTAGCTGGGTAAAGGCCTTCTCTCAGAGAGAGAGTTCGAGCTTAATCACCACGCGTGCTCAATGCGGGTTGGCGATTTTTGCGTTGAGGGTATAATGCCTCATACGCTCAGGTTTCCTTACGATGTTTTCCTTCACGGTCAGCGAGTGGTATTGCTACTACAAATTCACAAATGTACGTAACTTTTGAAATTATACATGCCCGCACCGGGAATCGAACCTAGGACCTTTCGCTTCAGAGTCCACTGTTCTACCCACTAGACCACCACCGAAAAAATAATAAGCTCGTAATTTCAGTGGTCGACACTTTCATGCTTGAGTGCAACGTGAAGTAGCAAGATCGTGTTCGTTCAGTACCTACACCTCGCCTTGAAGAAACGTCTCCTTGCACAGACCGACTGAAACCATGAAAACAACACAGTTCTTTTTATCGTCTGCCAGCGCTTGACATATCAACTCGATAATATATTAATATTTAATTAAAACACAGTTCGTTGACAACCTGGCGCACTCGCAGGAACGGTTTAATACAGAAACAAGTGACGGTTGATTAATAAATGAAAAGTTTCGTTAAAATAAAATGCAAGGCATCGGGCTGCTGCGGTGCCTGCGGTGGAGCGAAGGCAGCCAATTAAATCAGTATATTACAGCTGTTCTGGGTTCGTATTCTCTGTGTTTTCTTTCAGTAGGTTGTTTTTGCATTTTAATCGAAAGACGAATCAATTCAATGACATATTCATGCATTTTCATTGAATCTATCGCAACAAAACGTCGAACCAGATATTTTTTGGGAGGTCTGTTAATTTCATTGTTGAAATGAAGCTAATTGCAAAAATATTACTACCTTAGTATGAGACCACCTGAAAATAAGCAGAAATATACTGACGTCTTTGATACAATTTCTTTACAACAAAAATATGTGAAGTTGGGAAGGTCAATGTCATTCAGGTATTTTGTATGCTTTGAACCGTGTTTGAACCCAGAATTATCATATCTATACCCCAGATACACATATAAATAAAATATCTGCTATGTAAACAATCTACAATTTGTTTCAGAACTATCTTGACAGATTTATATTAGACACAAAATAGATAACATTTTTCTTGTTCTATATTTAATATAGATACAGCCAGCAACACGCTATTTATGATACTACTTTTTGTTCTATTGACGCACTTATGCAGCGCGCGATAAGAGCCACCCTTGGGGTATCCCATCGTGTTGTTACATTCTAAAGCTGTTAATTACAAACAAAACTTTTCCAGTCTCCTTCCCAACCCTGACGTTTGGCATGGTGATGGGCTGGGTGTCCCCAGCGATACCTCAACTGCAAGACGCCAATGGGCCTCTAGGACATTCCATATCGGAGTACCATTTGGGATGGCTGGCGTCCTCGACATTCCTCGTGGCATTCCCTACGATGCTGCTTGCTGGTTCAATAGCTGACACCATCGGCAGAAAACCTAGCATGCTCGTAGCTTCCATTTCCTTTTGCGTAAGTTACTTGATAGGTACCAAATATAACTATCTCGCCCCGAACTAAGACCCCATATCTCAGCAACCCTTCGACCGATTTGGCTCATGTTCGAACTTAAAAAATCTCTTGACTAATTTACCTGCCTACCAAATTTCATGACGATCCGACTAAAACTCAAGTTATCGTCGAACGAACATTCATACATACAAACATAGAAACATACATACATACAAACGCCGGATTGTTCAAGTAAACTCGGAGAACTTCGCTCGCTCGTTCAACAAGAGACGGTTCTTTCGTTTTTAATTACTCCATAAACGTTGTCCTTTCAAATGAGTTCATAAAAAAATCGGCCAAGTGCGAGAAACCCGCTTTTATGATATGGTGACAAAGATCTTGTCAGTATCCAATGGATCTGAGAAAAGAAATGAGTAACTCCACCGAATACATCTACTTACGTCAAAGTCTGAAGTGTATAATTTGTGAATTGAAAGAAAAATGTTCATGCTCATCAGTCTGTCTCGATCATATTTTTCAAGATTTAAATACGACGTGTTACAAAAGATCCTAACTCTTTTTGCAGGGTGTTACTTGTTGGTCAACAGAATGAACCTACTTGTTTTTGGATTTGGATACGAATTCTACACAAGTTTGTGTGCGTTTTCATAGTTTAAGTTGTTAAAACATTGTGAAAATCGATGAAAGCAATATTTAATAATTTTTATTTTTAGGTCTACTACTTTAGGGCGCAGCACAGCCGACATCTTGTTTTTTTTTTCAAAATTATACTATCCTATGTCACCTGGGTAATTAAGACGAATCCAACGACACCTCATTTGTTGAAATCGGCCGAGTAGTTTAGGCTCTGCGAGGGAACAGATGAACACACAAACATACACACACACATACATACATACATACATACATACATACACACATACATACATACGCTGCTAAAATCATAACCCTCCTTTTTGCTTCGCGTAGTCGGGTAAAAATACCTTTCTCCCGCTATCGCCACATTTTATTAATTAAAAAATCAACAGGATATCATAGAGCAAAACAAATATTGCGCTGTGATCCCTATCACCGGGTGCTACATTTCTGTTAAAAGAGTACGGACCTTTTGTAACACATTGTACGTATTTGCTTGCTCTTTTCAGCTGTGCTGGCTTTTAAAAATCGTCTGTCTGAAGAGCGAGATGATCATTATAGGCCGCGCAATCTCTGGCCTAGGAAACGCTATGTGCTACGTCGTCACCCCTATCTACGTCAAAGAAATAAGTGACGACAAAATTAGAGGGGCCCTATGCTCCATGCTGATTCTGGCCCAAAACTTGGGTTTCGTCTTCATGTATGTCATCGGTGACCTGTTATCGTTCAAAACGGTCCTGTGGATCTCACTGGCGCTGCCTGTGATACATTTTGTCGTATTCCTTAACGCTCCAGAGACGCCTTCGTATCTGGTTAAGAAGAAGAAACTAAAGGTGGGTGAGTGACCAAGAATAATCTGTTGGTTCTGGTTTAAATCTAGTTTAAATTGTCTACTAGGGGCAACTCTAAATTGCAATGCAAGACGAATATGTATTCTGATTTGTAAAATATTGGCTTTCGCCACTTTTCCCTGAAGTAAAGCTTATAGATATTTTCAAGCCTCTCGGGACCATTTTGTGTTCCCCTTTTGGTTCGATTTGCGCCCTTATGCCGCGCACGGTAAGAGCTGCCATAGATACCCCATCTATGACTGTGGCCGACCGTACTTACCTACCTAAGTACCTAATTAATTAATGCCCTCTAAGACCTTTTTTTCACTGGTTATATCTACTGCTACTTATGACGCAAGCATTTTCAGGAAGCAGCAGAGGTCCTGGCGTGGCTGCGGTGTACAAACAGCGCCGACAAGAGAATCGCAGAGGAGATAAGCAAACTTGACTTCGATCAGTACAGCGCGAAATGCGTCGACGACGTCGCCCCGTGGAAACAAATATGTAATTTTCTTTGTTAAAAATCGTGAGGAAACCCGTGGCTTCGTTGGCTCCGCAAGTCGGTATATTACCCTAACTTTCCTATGGGCTAGGCTGACTATAGGTGCTGGACATGCCTACTCCATCTTAAATAATTTTCCAGGGAAACTGCAGTTTTGGAGCGATCACTTTACCCATAAATCATCTGATTACGTAGATTCAAAGGCCTGACCTAGATATCGAATATATATGAATATATAGGTGTGCTAAACCGAAAGGCCGATTGTTTTCTATTTCTAAAAGCAGTTCAGAGCCATCAGGCAACCAACCTCTTCAAAATGTGGTATAGGTACCCAGATACTGACTGAGGCTAGATATTATATGAAACTTTTCCAAGTGGACCTACTGATATAAGAAAGCGAGAAAAGTCTGATAATGATACTCTTAGATAACGCATGATATCGTTTGATCAAGCATTTCAAGTACTTACCTACTTAGATAGGCAATTATTGTAATTTCCCTGTGTTGATAACATTCCTTATTTTGATAATATTGTCTTAAGTTTCCACAAACAACTTTTAATTCCACGAACTGCTTTAAACACCTTGTCTTATTAATTTTACCATTTTACCTCAAAAATATTTATAATCCGTGCGGGATCAGAAATTCAGAATGGGATAATACCTTTTGGAACTGAACCGAAAATGACAGTTCTCGAGTAGCGTCAGTAAAAAAATTGTTAGTTCTACGTTCTATCATAGAGTTATGAAATTGAAAATACACAATAATGTTTAATGGTTGTAATCTAAAAGGATTAAATGTTGTTGCATTAATTGAATAAAACGTGATAAAACTCGAGCAGGCACCCACGCGCACAGAAAAACCAAGCAAGTTTCGACGCGAGTTTGCCATAGACAACTAGAGTTTGCTAAAATGCTGACGGTACAGCTGACAGCCGGACCGCGAGCGTCTCAGTTCCAAAAGGTATTATCCCATTCTGATTCCGCACGGATTATACTCTACATAAGTTCAATACACAAAGATGATGCTCCCGCACTCTTTTCGCCGTCCCTCATACCGCTAAGGGACCAATGTGCCTCAACAAGTATCATCGGCGAGATAGGTATTGTGCATCCCTCTCTACATTACAAAAGTAATCAATCACTTACCTACACACTTCCCTGCATTCCAGTGACCGACAAAACCACCCTGAAAGCCTTCGGCATCTGTGCGACCATAATGCTGGCTCAGGAGTGTTGTGGCTACCTCATACTCCTGACATACGCCTCTGATGTCTTCAAGGAGGCCGACGTGGGGTCCACACTGAGCCCCAACCAGCAAGCGATCGTGCTTGGCTGCGTCCAAGTTGTGGGCTCGGTCTTCGCCAGCTGTCTGGTCGAAAGGACCGGAAGGAAGGTGACAAAATAAACATTTGTATCGTGCTTTAACATACTATAATTAAGTATTTATCCTATTGCTTTCTATCTTTAGCCATTATTATTTTATCAAGCCAGGAAATTAGAAAAAACATTTTGAAAGACAGAATTCAATAGAATAAATTAGGAATGTTACAGCAGAGGGGGCACGCGACAATAATTTTATCGAGCTCAAGGACGCGTTAAGGCTGGAAGATAGCAACGTGGCGGGAAATTCAAAATTTTCACAGTATTTTACATTTTGTAGCTAAACTGAGCTATTTTTGTTTAATTTCCCGCCACGTTGCTATCGTCTACCCTTTGCAGTCTGTCCCGCTCGCTTTCAGATAGGTATACCCACACCTATACTATAAGTACAAGTAAATAGCAAAGGATTCTTCCAACTTGCTATGATATTTACCCCTCTTTATTAACGGAGCGAAGCGCGATGCCTTGAAACAGATTTACTATATTAAATTCAAGAGTTGAGCTGACACACTTGATTTTAATTAAAGTTAACGAAGTGATTAAGAGATCACACATAAGGAAAAGAACTTGAATGTTTCCTGTCCGTTGGTGACTCTATAAGTCACTGGTCTTGTGAAAGCTTCCATAAACCAAACCCACACACGTTCCCCGCCATTCAAACATTGAACCGTGGTGCTAATGAATGATCTCATACAATTTAACTATGGCCTGTAGCTTTACTGATTCTTTTCCCTCACTTATTTGGTCGCAAGATAGGTCGTGATTATACCGAGAACAAAGTAAGTAGTTTCGGCTCTAACATCACATTGTCTCGGAAGTGATAGATAACGCAAATTAAAAGGATCTAGAATCAGTAGGTGGATAACTATACACCGTGGAATTTAAGTAGTTTTAAAGCCGAAGGTATTTAGTTGCACTCGTGATTCTGAGCCAAATTCCAAATTTTTACTTAAAAACGAGCGAAAAAAAAAACACTTCCCAATACAAACGGCTATCGCCAATCGTCAACATTTGTATGGAGAAGTGATTTTTTTTCGCGCGTTTTGGAATGAAATTTTGTAATTTGAATTGAGAATCACCAGTGCAACAAAATACCTTCGGCTTTAAAACCACTAAAATTGCACGGAGTATACCTACAGGGTGTTACAGAAGACTCACCTTCAAATTTTTTTGGAGAGAGGCTTGTACAACTTACCCAGTTTATCGAAAAAAATTGCTGCCTGTGCCTGATGCATTTAGAGCAGCAAGAAGCTTTCGGAATAGAACAGCAGTTTTCTTTTAGATTTCCTCGATGTGATGGCTTCATAGTAGGTACCAGATACATACCGTGTGGTCCGCAAAGTTTCACAAGACCTTTTTACCCGACTGCCGAAAAGGATACTTATGTTTTAGTAACAAGTCGTACCTAAAGTGCAATTTTCCCCGTTATGTTCCAGCCTCTCCTGGCCATAATGTCGTTCACGACGGGTCTGGGCATGGCGGTGTTGGGAACCTGGTTCTTCGTCCGGTCTAAGGGTCTCAGCGCGCCGGGCTGGCTCCCCATCAGCGCCATGTGTCTGAGCATCTTCAGCACCGCCGCCGGCTTCCAGCCGATCCCCTTCGTCATCATGCCGGAGGTCTTCAACTTTCAGGTTAGTAATTAAGTTAAGAGACCCCTTCAGGACCGTGGGAACTCAGTGACGGTCAAGCGCGTGAAACACTGTTTTCTATAGCTGTTTCACCCAGAGCGAGACGGGGCGCGGGAAAAGTGAGAGTCAATGCGGCTGTATGAGTCTACGTGTGTTCGTGTCCTTTCGCGAGTATCTAGTTGTAGTTGTAATGTAATAGATCTATTTTCCCAAAATTTTTCGTAGTTCAGCTGCCATTTCTACATTTTATTAGGTATTTCAAAAATCTTTTTTTCTCTGACAAGTACAACATATTATTGATGTTCCCAAGGTAGTTAGACTCCAATATACAGTGTAATAATGTAAGTAAATAACAGCTGAAAGTAACCCCTTTTTCGGCGCGAAAAACGCATCGCTCTAATTTCCTTCAGGCTATTTTTTTATTATAAAAACTGTTTGCAAACCTCCATATTGGTCAATGGTCATCTACTAATTGAACGAGCGAGCGAAGCGAGCGAAGTTCTCCGAGTCTACTGGAACAATCCGGCGTTTGTATGTATGTATGTATGTATGTATGTATGTATGTATGTATGTATGTATGTATGTATGTATGTATGTATGTATGTATGAATGTTCGTTCGACGATAACTTGAGTAAATTTAGTCGGATCGTCACGAAATTTGGTAGGCAGGTAAATAAGGTAAAGAGAATTTTTAAGTTCGAACATGAGCCAAATCGGTCCAGGAGTTGCTGAGATATGGGGTCGCGAGTTCAAAGTTCGGGGCGAACCACTAGTATAAACCAAGTTTCAGCAAAATACAGCCTGTAGTTTAGAAATTAAACCGGAACTACGTTTGTATAGGAAAATGGTGCTCTAACGCCCTCTTAAGGTTAGAGCTTGGACCTACTATAATAGCGACACGCTAGTGCAAGCACTCAATGAACCGTTTTCATGGCTGTCAAATTTCGCTTTTTCTGAAGATACCTATTATTGAACGAGCGAGCGAAGCGAGCGAAGTTCTCCGAGTCTACTGGAACAATCCGGCGTTTGTATGTATGTATGTATGTATGTATGTATGTATGTATGTATGTATGTATGTATGTATGTATGTATGAATGTTCGTTCGACGATAACTTGAGTAAATTTTGTCGGATCGTCACGAAATTTGGTAGGCAGGTAAATAAGGTAAAGAGAATTTTTAAGTTCGAACATGAGCCAAATCGGTCGAGGGATTGCTGAGATATGGGGTCGCGAGTTCAAAGTTCGGGGCGAACCACTAGTTAATCTGTGTAAGCGAAATTTGACAGCCACATCCCGGTTCTTGTATGGCCAAGACTATGCACGCCATCTACCAAGGGCTTTGAATTCAGCTTTTAACTGTCAGTTGAAAACGGGCCATTCACTAGCGAGCGTGTCGCCATTAACAGCGGTCACCCAGCGAGCGTGTGATTCGCATTTCTGCCGCGCTAGCGATATTGGACTGCCAATTTCCACTATGTACATATATTTACAAACAAACACATATTTTGGAATCAGCTGGTTGCGCTGATTCCAAATCTGTATTTATTTTCATCAAATGATCGTAGAAACACGAATCCCCTCGCTGATTAATGGATAGCTAAGGCTCTTTGTTAGGTTTAAGGCTAGGCTAGGTTTAGTTCCAAGGTAAGGTCTTGGGAAGCTGGTTCTTCGTAAAGTCTAAGGGCCTCAGCGCGCCGGGCTGGGTCCTCATCAGCGTCATGTGTCTGACCGACCATCTTCAGTAGATCCCCTTCGTCAACTGTCTGGTTGGTAAGATACCCCCTTTTGTTTTATTTACGCACTTACTTACATACCTATAGTTTAAGTTAAAGCTACCGCTTCGTGCACACTCTATTCACTAGCTAGCAAGGTGCATGTGCGCAGTGTGCGATTCGCATTTCTGCCTCGCTAGCGATGCAATGTCAGCCTGCCTATTTACTTAGTTAGATATTCGAAATCGGCTCGTAACGCTGATTCCGGATCGGTACCTACCTATTTGGCTAAGTTTCATCAAAACATCGTAGTTATGTTACTGCCGATATTGCTAGCGCGGCAGAATTTTGGACAGGTTTGATTTAGAGCGCTCAGTATCTATTCACATCACATCTATATGAAACTTAAACGATGAATTTTACTGTTAGTTTGGTGTAAACGCGTTTCCCAGAGCATAATATTTCATAGCAGTGACGCCAAAAGTTTTCGAGTCTTTTGAATAGAGCTGTCACTCTCAAAGCTAGACACTCTACAGATAAGTTTCCATTAAGTTCTTTAACGAATGAATGGGGAAAATAAGTAGATACAACAAAAGAAAGTAGGTATGTATGACTGTAAAGTAAAACTTGTTACGTTTTCTTCTTGGCGAGTCGAAAGCGATGTTTTTTGTTGTAATGCTTAACTTCGCTTCATTTAACGCTTTCAATTTAGTTCGAGTAGGTAGATAAAAACCTTTTTTACTTTTAGGCGTCTCTACATTTTTGTTGAGCTTTCATACGACAACTTAGATTTTTATCACAAAGAGTGGGCAGTCCTGTTCCCGTGGTCTCTACTGCTTATCACTCAGTAACGTAAGTAGTTATATCTGAGTGGCCAACTGGGAAAGTTTCTGGAAATAATAAGATCTAACCTCCGTGCCCTCCGTGGCTTAACCTGTCCTACCGCAAACTGTCACTTACCATTTTTTAAACGGTTTCACTTACTTTTGTTTATGCCGACTAGTTTCGGTTCTCATTCGGAGACCTTAACCATGGAGCAGAGACGGCCCTCGCGACGCCGAGGCCAGCCGCTGACTGCACGACAGCAGCTTGTGCAGCAGTTACGAATACTAAGAGTTTTTTGTAAAGACCTAACCTCCCTATCATTTTTGTAAACGGTTTCACTTACTTTTGTTTATGCCGAATAGTTTCGGTTCTCATTCGGAGACCTTAACCATGGAGCAGAGACGGCCCTCGCGACCTCGAGGCCAGCCGCTGACTGCACGACAGCCGCTTGTGCAGTTACGAATACTAAGAGTTTTCTGTAAAGACCTAACCTCTCTATCATGTCCACAGCTTCGCGGTCTGGTCTCTTCCATCGCCGTAGCCATAACCGCCCTATCAGACTTCGTGCAGACAGTCTGTTACCAACCAGTAACCAACGCTATCGGCCCACAAGGCACCTTCTGGGTGTTTGCGGGCATCTGCTTCTTTGGCACCGCCTTCACAGTGGCATTCGTACCAGAGACTAAGGACAAGAGCGTACAAGAGATATACGACTGCCTGGGCGGGAAGAGGAAAGCGGAAGTTGAAGTGTCAGAGTTGTAGAGTCACTGGTTTCTTAGGGTAATATACTGTGTTGTTAGTTTTTGTTTTTGGTTTTATTTTGGCCGTTCTGTGTGTCATTCTGTCATTTCATTCAGAATCACATTACGAAGTTGACGTGTTTTAGGAATAATGCTAATAAAATTAGAGGTACCCTGTATAGAGTACCTATTGGTCACGCAACATGCGTTAGGGATGCGATTATTTAGCCTCAAAAATGTATTTACCGAGTGATGATGATATTAAAGAAAGTTATCATCCGTGAACTTAAGTTCAATGTCCCATGAGTCCCATAGAGGCCGCATAACGCAACACACTTCAAAACCTACCAAACAATGCCACAACTAAAACGATAAGTTGCTACACGTTTTTTTTTTCAAAACCTTGTAGTCTTGCAAGCCTAAAAGGTTTTGAAAAAAACGCGCATTCCATCCACGATAAATAAAGGTCCTGAAATGTCGGATTATAAATTAGAAAGAACGAGCCATATTCTAATTAACTTGGACCTAGAGTAGGTAGGTAGTTTTCTGTAGTTTTATAGATACTTACTAACTTAACTGTAAAGTTAATACAGTGCTCATTCCTCACTAAGTTCGAGTTTGTACAGTCACTCCAGTAAAGCGCCATCCCTCCGTGCGCGACGAAAACAAGAAGTCAAAATCACCCAATCTAAATAATTGAAATACGCCACCGTAGTAACAATATCAGTAACGAGCTCCAATGAAATGGTAATCTCTAATCGCCCAATAGTTTTCCCTCTCGTTTGAATTCCAATTTGTACAAACTCCATTCAATCGGAGGCTATCCCGAGAGTCGCGGGTAGTCATTGTATACGCCCGCACTCGAATAATGTAGAGTTTACATTACTCTCTGGTCTACTGCTACTAGACTAGAGCGAGTGAGTGTGGAGAGTGCATTTATTTGGGAAGACAAGTTAGTAAACTTGTTATTTACGCTTGGGTGCCTCACTCTCACTACCGCTACAAATAATAATAATAATAAAGGTTTATTGCCATGAAATATAGTATGCAAAAATCTTTCCTTTGCTTACAGAAGATAATAAATAGGCGTGACTTAAAAAAAAAGGTGCTTATGGAAAGTTTCTGCATTAGCGCGAGTAAGAAGCAGAAGGTGGATGAAATGTAAACGCACCCAAAGTTGTTAACACAATAAAATGTAACTCCAAATTAGCTCCTCGTTTTACAGGCAATAAATTTAATACACTCCCGCTGTGAGGGGAACCGTCGAGCTTACAATGTTTAATGTTAGTGACAATTTCGTTATGGGCGCGTAAGGGGCGTCAAAAATCAAGTTTGGTAATTGTCTTAGCGCAGGGAGGGAATTTGACTCAACTTTACTCTTCTTGTAGAGCTTGCAAGTTCGTCAATCACAGTAGGCAAACATAGGGAGCGAGCGATAAAAGAAAATCGCTGCTGCGGGAAAAAAGGGATGTCGGAACAAGTGTTTGATTGACAGGCTATGAATACAAAGCAAATTGAGCCGATTTGCATTCTGTTAAACCCCTCGTTTATTGAGTATTATCGTTACTGTTTATTTTTCCAAACTCTCTACATCTACAGGAGTATTGGCACAAGTCGAGAATGAAACAAGAGTTTTGTACTTACAATGTCATTGGCATCAGCAATCAGGCAATTACGACAAACAACGGGAAATCGTCTAGAGTTGGATCGAAAATTACCGTAGTACTGATGAAGGTAAATTCAAGTTGAAGAAAAAAAATAAGTGACGAATAAATGAAGAAGAGGCCTAAAGCAATATACCTAGGTACCTACAGCATTATTACAGACACAGTAAAGAGGTTCTGACTTCTGAGTAGGTACAGATTATGAGCAATGGGTCTGAAGTAGAGTTTAAAAAACACGAGCACAATTTTGTTGCTGAGTGAGCATCAAAACATTATTAACAGAAACTTGACAATGAGTTGCGAGTTTTTTTCCAACGTGTTCATTCTCCGTAATGGCGACGTAATTTAGGGACGCGGCCTGCATCCGGTCAATAGCTAATTCGGTATATAAATAAAGAAAATCCACGATAATGGAAATCCATCGTACCGTGAATAGTTGAATAAACGGAAGCGTCGGGCGACTCTACAGCGCAATCCTATTCAGTTCAACGTCCTCGCTCGCGTAATAGAAAACGCCATTATACGACCTGTCACACGATAAAAAGTTGAAAGAAGTTATATCAAGCGTAGCTAGAGATGGGATTCTTCCCGGGAATCAACCCATTTTGGGAAGAAACGCGGAAAGTTTCCGGGAAGATTCCCAAAATGGGTATTTATGTGGGTAGAAACGTTTTTCATTGCAGTTATTGAACAAAATGAATCCTTTTACAGTTGTGTGCACTTATAAACAATACACTGCCAATAATTTTCACAATTCTTGTGTAAAACAGGCGTACTTTCGATTTTATGTGATAATTTCTTTAACTTCGCCGAAAATCGGAAATAAAATACGAATTCTTCACGAATTCTTCATGAATTCTTCAATAATTCATAATCACAAGACATATCACATCAAAATTATTTAAATTGCTACTAACTAGAACATAAATTATACGAGGTGGCAACATGGAACTCTTTTTTTTGGGCTGATTCTCAAAGTGCCGTCCAAATAAAAACATTTTTACATTCCGTTGGAATACATAACCGTTGCTGGATAGTAATCTATCGGAAATTTTTGCATAAACTGGTAAAATCACGTCTTTAACTTAACTTCTCAAAACAAAATACTGAGTAGGTAGGTATAGGAGCTTTAAAAAATCCGGAGAAGTGCAAGTTAAACTTGGAGAGGGTTTCGTACATTCGAAGTTCATTTACGCACAAATGTTGAGAAACCATACCAAACCAGAGATATAGGACTATAGAACAGTCTTTCCCAACGTGGGCGATAACGCCCCCTTGTGGGCGCTGCATGCCTAAAGGGGGGCGGTAAGAGACCCAGAAAAAAAAGGGAGCGTTGTGTAGGGCTTTGGGGTCGATTTATAATTTCATCTACCTAGCTAGGAAGACTCTTAGACACCGACTGAGCTCTCGACTCAATAATGTATTCTTAAAGTGGGCAGTAGACAAAAAAAGGTTGGGAACCTATGCTGTAGAACGACAGAGTTGAGGAACTAATGCTACAAAAATAATATTAATATTTTACTTTGTTATAATTCATGTTCACATTCAAAGTTCACATTCATACCTTACACCAGTTCAATTGAGTTTGCTGATCTTACATTGTGTAATATCTTGATTTTACCAGAAGCTGAAACATAAATGTAGGTAGATAGTTCTCATAGTTCACACAATGTAATACATAATGTAATATGTTAAACTAGTGGTTCGCTCCGAACTACGAACTCGGGACCCCAGTTACAGATGTGTAACTTGCCTTACGCCATTAGCGCAAGCGCGCGCGCGCTTTGAATATAAACTATACAACCCCATATCTCGGCAAACCCTCAAGCGATTTGGCTCATGTTTGAACTTAAAAATTATTTTAATTTTGTTTACCCGCCTACCAAATTTTATAACGATCCGACCAAATTTACTCCAGTTATCGTCGAACGAACACTCATACATGAATCGGTTAATTACCAAAGGGAATACCTAAGTCAATCAATTTTAAATGGCTAGATTTTATTTTATATGGCACATAATAAGCTCTTGACTTGAAAATTAGAAGAGCTTGACTTGTTACCTTTAGTAAATAACCGATTCACATACAAACATACATACAAACGCCGGATTGTTCCAGTAGACTCGGAGAACTTCGCTCGCTCGTTCAATATAATTAAATAGTGTTCTAACGATTATAATTACACTCTAACGGAATGTAAAAAAGTTTTTGTTCGGTAGCACATTGAAAAGCAGCCCAAAAAGAAGAGATCCATGGTGCCACCTTGTATAATTATTAATAATTAAGTTCTAGTTAGTAGCAAGTAGGAGGTAATAAGTCTTGTGATTATGAATTTTTGAAGAATTCATGAAGAATTCGTATGTTATTTCCAATTTTCGGCGAAGTTAAAGAAATCATCACAAAGAAATCGAAATTTCACCTGTTTTACAAAATAATTGTGAAAATTATTTGCTTTCTATTGTTTATAAGTTCACATAACTGTTATCAACCCATCAATCAACCAATTTTGGAAAGAAACACGGAAATGCAGAAACGTTTCTCAATGTTTTTACTGAACAAAATGAATCCTCTTACAATTGTGTGCAATAGACTGCCAATATTTTTTACAATTCTTTTGTAAAACAGGCGGACTTTTGATTTCTTTGTGACGATTTCTTTAAAATCGCCAAATGATTGGAAAATTTACTTACAATGTGAAAATTATTTGACTCGCTTCTAACTAGAACATTAATTATAAATAATTATACAAGGTGGCACCATAGATCTCTTTTTTTTGGGCTAATAGCTCAGATAACAGAGACAATTTAGTCCATACAAACAATATCCATCTCATTTAAGGCTCCGTATAAGGCTAACTAGCGCCACCAATGTTGAAAAAATCATATGTCCCTTCAGAAGAAGTTTCTGAAAAAATCCTAAGATGAGCCTATGCGCCATGCTTTTCAAGATTTTAAGCGTAGGTACCCAACTCAATTTCTAGTCTTAAGCTAAAAAATTTTCGATAACCGCCAAAAGCGGCCGTTTTTGGCGGTTTTCGAAATTTTTTTAGCTTAAAAGTAAATTTCGAAGAGGGTATCTACACTTAAAAATCTAGAAAAGCATGGCGCATAGGCTCATCTTAGGATTTTTTCAGAAACTTCTTCTAAAGGAAGATATGATTTTTTTAACATTGGTGGCGCTAGTTAGCCTTATACCGAGCCTTAAGATGTTAATTTACTTATTTCACCTCTTTTACAAAAGAATTGTAAAAAATATTGGTAGTCTATTAATTAAAAGTGCACACAACTGTAATCAACCCGTCAATCAACCAATTTTGGGAAGAAACACGGAAAGGTAGAAACATTTTTCAATGTTTTCATTGAACAAAATGAATCCTTGTATAGTAGAGTTGTGTGCACTTATAAACAATAGACTGCCAATATTTTTTACAATTCTTTTGTAAAACAGGTGGACTATTGATTTCTTTGTGACGATTTCTTTAAAATCGCCAAAACATTGAAAA
Organism: Zelleria hepariella; assembly: GCA_949319315.1. NCBI lineage: Eukaryota > Metazoa > Arthropoda > Insecta > Lepidoptera > Yponomeutidae > Zelleria > Zelleria hepariella. Next base: position 11,048,530 of record OX439392.1, on the reverse strand, counting down.
ATTTACTTATAATGTTAAAATTATTTGGCTCGCTACTAACTAGAACATGAATTATAAATAATTATGCAAGGTGGCACCATAGATCTCTTTTTTTTTGGCCATTAGCTTAAATAACCGCGACAATTTAGTCCATACAAACACTATCCATCGCATGTAAGATGTTTTACAAAATTTACAATTGTAAAAAATATTAGCAGTCTATTGTTTATAAGTGCACACAACTGTAAAAGGTTTCTTCCTGTTTGGCTACAGGCTAAATATTAATTAAATCTTAAACATGAATTGTATTAAATAATCAGAAAAATTAACACATCCTCAACATAATCAAACTAAAACGCAACGTCTTAAATATTAATATTACATTAAAATCTCTATTTCTACTAACAAATCACGGTTGGCATGAGGTTTGGCTATTAATTTTCTGTAGAATCAATAATATCTAACCTAACCAGATTATAGATAAGAAAAAGATAAAACATAATTTATTGCCAAAACCAAAACATCACACACAAAAAACACTTTAACCGAAAACCGAAAGGTAGGTAGGGATAGGTTTTACAGGAAAACCTATAAAAAGTCCATGGTGTAGGAAATAACAAAGGAAAATATTAATATTATTTTTGTAGCATTAGTTCCTCAACTCCGGCGTTCTACAGTCCTACATCTATGGTTAGGTATGGTTTCTCAACATTTGTGCGTAAATGAACTTCGAATGTACGGAACCCTCTCCAAGTTTAACTTGCACTTGTCCGGATTTTTTCAAGCTCCTATACCTACCTACACCGTATTTTGTTTTGAGAAGTTAAGTTAAAGACGCGATTTTACCAGTTTATGCAACAATTTCCGATAGATTACTGGCCAGCAACGGTTATGTACTCCAACGGAATGAAAAAATGTTTTTGTTTGGACGGCACTTTGAGAATCAGCCCAAAAAAAAAGAGTTCCATGTTACCACCTCGTATAATTTATGTTCTAGCTAGGTGCAATTCAAATAATTTTGATGTGATAAGTCTTGTGATTATGAATTATTGAAGAATTCATGAAGAATTCGTGAAGAATTCGTATTTTATTTCCGATTTTCGGCGAAGTTAAAGAAATTATCACATAAAATCGAAAGTATGCCTGTTTTACACAAGAATTGTAAAAAATATTGGCAGTCTATTGTTTATAAGTGCACACAACTGTAAAAGGATTAATTTTGATCAATAACTGCAATGAAAAACGTTTCTACCCACATAAATACCCATTTTGGGAATCTTCCCGGATATCTTCCCATTTTGGAAAGTTTCCGGAAAGTTTCCGGCGGAAACTTTCCGCGCCGCCCATCTCTAAGCGTAGCTGCAGGTTCCACTAACTTAATCCCTACATCGGGTCGCCTAGCGGGATCCTATTAGGCGTTATAATCGCGCCTTTACGCACCTTGTAACATAAACCCCCACGTTGCTACCCGAACAGAATCCAAAGTAGCTACCAGAGATGGCTAAACGCCCGGGTTAAAATCCACCGCTGGGTTAAAATCCATTTCTGCCCAATAAACGCCGGGCATTTTTAATAAAGGTCGGGCGGAAATTAAACTAGTGGTTCGCCCCGAACTATGAACTCGCGATCCCATATCTCAGCAACCCCTCGACCGATTTGGCTCATGTTCGAACTTAAAAATTCTCTTGGCCTCATTTACCTGCCTACCAAATTTCATGACGATCCGACTAAATTTACTCAAGTTATCGTCGAACGAACATTCATACATACATACATACATACATACATACATACATACATACATACATACATACAAACGCCGGATTGTTCCAGTAGACTCGGAGAACTTGCTCGCTTCGCTCGCTCGTTCAATTATTTTTTTTCTTAAATTCGGTTACAAAAGAACTTTATTTTGACGAGAATTGGTTGGGTAGGCCCTAGGAAGCAAAAAAGTTCCGTAACTTGGTGCCGGGAAACGCACCGTTTACGACTTATGAGACTTAAAGAAAAGAAAACATAACTCAACTTTTTTTTTTTGTAAAAAACTTCCAAGTTCTGGGGCCATATCGCCCCCAACACTACACCCCAACCAATTTCCTTTCCTTTTTCGTCACATAATATTATCCCAATAGGGTTTTGCATACAAAAAAACTAATTTATAGTGAGTTTTCATTTACCTCATGCCCGCCAAAATGGGCAGAAATCAATTTCTGCCCGATTAAAACCCTTTCTGCCCGATTAAAATCGTTTGGGCGGAAAAGGCAGAAATTCATCGCCCATCTCTGGTAGCTACGCTGTAACCAAAGCGCGGGTAACTGTTTCCTAATGATAGTGGCGACGACGCAACGAAAAACCCATACAATAGTCGAGAGAGACATTTGTATGGCTATTGATCGCGTCGTGATACAAGACGTTTTACCGAAACTGCCTGAGATGTTTATCCCTAATATACTCGCGCTAGCTTAGCATTTACTGTATCTCCGTGACCGTTTTCATGTTGGTATTCAAACAGTTTTTTGCGCAGATGGGCTACAATAAATATTCAGAACGAATAGGTATCGCAAGAAAATCGAGAATAACTTTCGCTACACAAAAAAGCCTTTACGTTGTTTAGTAAAAGAAAATGATGTCGCCCACTGTGAAATGTCTTGCAGTGCTTCTATTATTACAATATTTTTATTGCGGTTGGAAAAGTAGCATAACATTGGTAAACAGATACTTACTGTAGCTATATTTCTTCTCGTGTAACTGACACTTCGCTCGAGTCGTTAGGCGAAAATGCTAAATATCGAAACGTTATCTCCACAACACGTAGCACATAACAGTTTGGGCGTAGATGGCGATACTAACTTGAATATAACGTAGGTAGTGTTTATGAAAATGTAGGTGAGGTGGGTATGGGTATACTTACATAAAGCTTCAGTTTGACCTACATATTTTGGGGTCCAGTTATCTGTGCCTCCGAAAGCGTAGATTATCTCTTATATGAATGTTAGATACGACTCATGCATTTTTATTTGTTTACCCGGCCCGGCAGCTGTTCGGCATCCATCTGAATCGTAAAAACAGAGCCAGAAAAATACATAAAATGTGTATTTTCTCTCATCACAATATTCATTTTTATGGCTTCATTAAAAGCAAGGTAAGATGGCGAGAGTACAACCAAGTAGAATATTAAAATACGAGACGATCCTTTATAAACTCGTTTAATTATTTAAATAATACCTCTATACAAACGTCAGCGGATTGAAAATTTACAACTACACAATAATTTACAGTCTTCTGAATTACATAATACTTACTTTATACATAACTTCAATAAATACGAAGAAGCATTTAACGTCTGAAATGCGAAAATTTGGTATCCAAGTATTGTACAAAAGTTTTTCTAATCGTAAATATTGATTTTAAATATTTTTATAAATTCTAGTTTTAACCATTAAACATTCGCGATATTTACACACATGGAATTGCGCACAACGGAAACAAAGTTTTGCAGCGTCGACCTAAGGCTATAATATCTAAGGCTCAATAAATATAGAGATCTGTCTGAGAGCGAGGTTGGCCGGTTGGCTGGTTGGTTCCTACACGAGGTATGTTTGGACAGTGTGGTGGAGCACGACCGCATGCGGGTGTTCGTGGCGCGAGTACTCCCGCTCGTTGGAGGAGTAGTCAGACTCTATGGTGGAGTAGATGTGCTCGGAAAGCGGCCGCTCCGCCGGCGAACGCTCGGCCGAGTGCGTCTTGCCGCACAACGTCTGGCACGTACTATTAAGCACGGACGCGTCCACAGTGTACGTGTTCGAATTCCTCCCATAATTCAGCCTTTTCAATTTCTGCCCGCGCCGCTTAGACGACGGCATCGCGTATCGTAACCTCTCCCAAAACCGTTTCTCTTTCCACGTTATCTCCAAACCCGTTTTGAAGTACGACTTCAACTCCGGATCACGTGGGACGGGCCCTTCGGTGACTATTATTAATTTATGCGGATTCTTTCGAAGCGCGCGCTGTAGGGCCTGTCGGAACTCGAGCTGCGTCCACTCGGTGTTGATGAAGTTCTTAGTGAGCACCACTATTATACGCCTCGACGCTTCCGTGGCCTCGACCACCAGGTCGGGGAACTGCGCGTACGTCGACTCGAAGTGCGGAACGTCGCGGTAGTGCAGACAGAGGTGGTACGACGGATAACCGTTCTCTAACTCCCGAGACAATGACTCGACGACGAACTCCTCGTCTTTAGGGCTATAACAAACGTAAGCGTCGTAAAGCTTATCGGCGTCCTCGAAACCCGCTAACGGGGAAAGTTTAATACCACAATTGGAATACAACCACATTCTACACGCATATCTAAATGTGAATACTAAAGCTAGTATCAATAAAATGAGCATGAAACCGGTGAGGGCCGAGGCCAGTAGCGGCAGGTTGTGCGACACGAGCAGCGCACTTATGACCGACTCGCCGCTGATCTCGCTACACACTGTCACGTTCAGGTTCAATGTCTTCTTAGCGCCGGAGCGAGCGTCACTGATGCACCACAGCGCCGGGACGTCAGCGACCTTGTCCACATTCTGAGACACAAAAGTCAAGAAGCCCTGCAAATATTTACAGTCGCACGCCCACCGATTGTCCCCTATGTATAACGTTTGCAACTTCTTATTATTGTCCAAATGCCAGAGGGCGTAGCTCACGAGTCGGTTGCCATTCAAGCGTAAAACTTCCAGCGAGCCCAAAAACGAAAAGGTTTCGTTTGAAATAAACTCTATTCCATTACTTTGCAGAAACAATTCCTTCAAGTTTCCCAACTTCGAGAATTCAAGGCCCCGGAGTGCGGTGAGTTTGTTTTCCTCTAAATGAAGGGTGCGGAGATCGGTTAGCGCGTTGAACGTATTGTTAGGAATGTGCGCGATGTGGCTCGCGTTCAAGTACAGAACTAGCGCTCTACGCATTGCGATGAAAACAGACTCGTTGAGCTCGCGATAAACGTTTCCGTCTAAATAAATGTGCGTCGCGTCCGCCGGAAAGCTCTGGGGCACAAACGTCAACTGTTGCAGCGAACAATCAACAACGCTGGTGCTCTTAGACGCGTCGTGATAACACGAGCAGTTTCTAGGGCACACCGCTCTACAGTCGCAATTATTGAAATCGCAACATTTACAGTCGGCCGGACAATAGTTGTCGTACTTACAGAGAAAGTCTTTGATATGCAGTGAAACTACGGGAAGGAACTTTGCCCCGCGGACATACGACTCTTTACAGATGACATTCTCTAAGTCCATGACCCGCGGGTATTCTCTATCGGTCATGGCATTGATCTGTAACAGCCACTTCATGGAGCAATCACATCTGAGTGGATTGCCGCTGATGTAGAACTCTGGCAAGGCTCTGACCGCAGGCACTCGAGAGATGCGTAAGCTATTTATATCTAAGCTCTCAATCTCATTAGCATACATATCGACACGGGTTAGATTCCCCTTCTCCAAAAATGTATCCGTGTCAACGTTCGAAATAAAGTTGTTGTTTATAAACAAGAGTTCGACGCTGTTGGGTATCGCGAGAGCCGTCATAGCCACAAGCCGATTATGGCTCGCGTCTAGCGTTTTCACGTGAAGTCCGTTCTCAATTTTGTAATAGTTCCCAAGAATCTCTATAAAGTTGGCATGAATGTCCAGCCACTTCAAGCTGCCCGGAATGAAAGCGTAATCAAACCACACCAAGTGATTTTCTGATAAGTTTAACCACAGCAATTTCGTGAGAGACACGAATACGCCGTTTATGTCCGAAATGAAGTTACTATCCAATCTAACGGCCTCCAATTGTGTGTTTCTTTGGAAGGTTTCGGTTTGTATGGCTTGCACTTTGTTTTTGGCCAAGTTGAGTACTTGGAGGCTTGACAGGCCCCAGAACATGCCCGCGGTAAGGTTCCCAATCTGATTGTCGATCAGTCTTAGCCCAGTCAGCTGCGACAAGTTTGCGAAAGAGCCATTTGTTATGTCTGTCAGCAAGTTCTCACCTAAATCTAGCGATTTCAAGAACGGTAATTTGGATATTGCTTCGGGAACTTTTGTCAGGTGGTTCGAGCTTAAATCTAACTCTTTCAGATCTGAACAATTCTTAAATGCTTCTTCGCTTATGAACGACAATAGGTTGTTATTTAGGCTAAGCTTATTGAGTATGTACAACCCGTTAAACACATGCTCTTCGATAGTGCGAAGTTTGTTATTACCTAGATTGAGTGTGTGCAAATTAAACAATGTTAGAAATGCATTATCTTCGATACTATCTATGGTGTTATTGGCTAAATTGAGTATTTGCAGGAAAAATAAGTCTTTAAACATTTTGCTGGTGATCTGCGTGACCGCGTTGTGCGACAGGTCAAGTACGATTAATCTGATTAATCCGCCGAACGTTTCATCTTCTATGTGGTCGCTCCTCAATTTATTCGCCGAAAGATCTAAAACGAGCAATTGTTCCAGCCGATTGAATATTCCCCTGGGTAAACTTTCCACCTCATTATTTTGCATATAAATCTCTCTTAGTTCCTTCGTGTTTTGGAATAGCTTATCTGGCAGTGTAGAGATGGCATTGTTGGACACGTTGACAATTTTGAGCGACAGCAGGTCGCTGAAAACGTCGCCGGGGAGCTCGGTCACTTTATTGTCTTGCAGAAACAGCTGTGTGAGGCGCCGCAGGTGAAGGATCTCCGAGTCAGCCGGCAGAGACATAATGTCGTTGTAGCTCAGATCTATTGTCTGCAGCGTCGAGCCGCACTTGTGTCCGAAGCCCAACTCGTCCACAAACTTTATCTTATTGTGCGTCAAATTCAACGAAATCACATTCTCCAGCGCGCAAAACAAGTCCGTAGGAATCTTCCTAATATTGTTGTAGCCCAAATCGAGCGTGTGCAGCTCCCTCATGCCGTTGAAAGCGCCCAAAGATAGCTCGAGCTCTTTATTGGTGCCCCATTGGATATTCATGGTGCGTATCTTCAAAGTCTTGAGGCCTCGCAGCCCCTCGAACACGTTCCCGGGCAGCCGGAGTATTTTGCAGTTAAGAATAGATATCTCGGCCAAACCTTGCATCTTGGAGAAGTGGTGGTCGCGCAGCGTGCTCTCGACGGCGACGGCGGGTGCCGCGGCGGACGGACAGCGCAGCAGCAGGCGGCGGGCGCCGTCCGGCAGCGCAGCGGCACCGTCCGGTAGCGCAGCGGTCACGTCGCGGTCCGCCGCCAGCCGCGCCACCCGGCACTGCAGGCCGTCGGCGGCGGCCACACACGCGTCGTCCGGCGCTTCCGTCACCGCCGCACCCAGCACAAAACAAAACAATGCCGCCTCGATGATCATTTTAATTCCAAACACTCGTTCCATAACATTTTCGTATCGTACGTCATGTAAAAGTTGTTTGAACGGAACTACATTATTGTTGTTAGCGCGGTCGGTGTCCAGCTGTTCGCTCGATAACAATGGGTATAATATGCGGTTGTGTCGGGTGTGTGCGACATCGCTGCGCGCGCGGACGGCCCGGGTGACGTCGGGCGCGCGACTGCCGCGACCGCTGAGCAGTGTTGCCGCCAGGGCAATCTAGTTTGTGGCTATGTCAGAGGGAAATGTTGCTAGATTTGTAATAAATTCGATTTCAAAATTCCGCTAGAAGTGGCTAAAAATTATTGCAACTGAGGCTTGGATGAAAAAAGAAAATAAACATGGATATTATATTTTAATACTTTTCAAAACTGCTGAATTCAAAGATTTAGGTATACCACAAAAAATACACTGTTGAATTTACATAATTTAAAAAAGAATCTATTTCACGATGTCATCCACAATTTATTCCTCGACGTTTGATGACGAGTTTGGTGTTACAGAAACGATTGATTTATCTGATTTTGCAACTTTTGCTAGAACTAAAGGCGATAACACAACTTTTTTTCTTATATTGAGCTGGTTTCTGATCATTTTAGTTGAATTCAGCGTAATGGAGGTTCGTTTATACCTTGTGATCAAGAAAACTCCAGAAGTAGCCAGATGTGGCTAGATAACATTGAGTGGCTAAAACAGATTATTTTGTAGCTAAACCCGTTGAAAATCCGCTAGATCTAGCCATAAAGTGGCTAAAACGGCAACACTGCCGCTGAGCGAGCGACCCCGCGCCGCACCCGTCCCGCCGCAAGGGCCCCCATGCCCGTCTGACGCCTCACCGATGCCGCATACTAAGTAACCCTCCTAGTTTTCGACATTCGGAAAAAACGGAAACCGTTACGTGACTCCGATTCCATTAATATTATTAGTGGTTGCCCAAAATTGTGTGATCACAACTCGCATGTTTTATGTTTTATCTATCACAATGATTTATTGGACACCTAATGCAGCTCTGGGCTAAGGTGTCGGTGTGGGAAACGAAAGGTAATTGACTAATAAATGGATAGGCAAAGTAATGCTAGCTTTCACGATAATAAATCAATGAAAAAATCGAACAAATTCGACCGTTCCCGATTTATAAAAAGAAGCACGTGTTTGGATACTAATTTAAACATCAGTTATTTTGTATTATGTGTATTAACCACTATTAATTAAAATATTATGCTAATATTTACAATGAGCGACAAAAACATCAAAGTTGTGTCATTTAACGACCACTTACGTAGGTAGGTAGTTTAAATTCAAGTAAAAACATAGGTCAGAGGGAAAATAAAAATATACTCACTAAGTTATAAAAATAAATAGATTTGTACAAATATTAACTAATCGTTAAAAGTAGTTACTGTTATCTTGAGAACTAAAATAATTACGAAATCGATCACAATATTTGTTTAGATAGAAGCAAGAATTTTATTTCAAGAGGACATTCTGAGGACATTTCATTTATAAAATTATTTAGACAAGGACTGTAGGTACTGAAAGTGACAGATTACAGAAAATATAAATTTAAGTCAGGAACAACAACATATTTTACTATTACAATTTATTTACACATTACTTTGACACAGAAATTATTCGAATCCTATACTTAGAACTAACTTAAGTTGAACAATCGCTGGGCACATGATAGTTTGATAATTATTTGATAGATAACTATAGCCATAGCAACGTACTTTATACTCTACTACTCAGTATTAGGAAAACATAATGATATATTCCAAAATATCGCGCTATTATAATTAATATCTCTATAATTGGTATATGATTTTAATGCCTTTAAAATGCCTTCGGGTTTATCAATGGAAACTATTAAAACGTACCTACCACTTTCGTATTGTAATCGAGGCCAATTAAGTCAATAATACTTTTGTTACTAGCCTTACTAAGGACAGAAATAAAATAACAAATTAACTTATTGTCTTATAGTTGGAAAGCTATTCACACAGATTCTCGTATTGATGAATCATTCAATCAGATGCCAGTTCCGATCCAATATATAATTTTCACATGTCAAGGAAGTGCTAAGACAATAACAATCACTGTAAGAACATTACTGGCGGCAAAGTGTAAAGGATTCGACAAGTCCAGATCCACCAACCGCTTGATTGGATAAACGCTATCGACCTTTGTCCGATGAGATTGAACATCTCTGAATCAGGGCACTGGCGTAGGCAATCAATTCTTTAAAATGTAAAACTATCAACACATTACAGCTTCTAAAAGGCCACAACTCTAAGGTATACTAGGTGTGTTTGCTTTAAAAAATATATTCTCTCTTTTTATTTAGACCTGAAGAGGCTACGCAACAAGCTATTTGATTGACTAGAGAAGAAAATAACGATGCACTATTGGCTTAGAAACCCACAATTATTGCCCATCCTATTACAATAAGTAGAATTTTGTCCTTATTTCGATCTTACATCCTATTGTATTCCAGTGTTGCCTTTGTTCAAACTCATAAAAATTTGGGCAAGTTACAGTGATTCGTAGTTATTGAAGACGAATCACTCGCAGCCCCAATACGCTAAACTTAGATACTTAACTCGTTTAACTTTCCAAAAAAATAAACACGTAAACAATTCATAGAATCAATTTAAGTCAAATCAAAACTAAACATACAAGGTAAACAAGAAGTTCATCAAAGAGACACACAAAGAAAAACAAAATTAAATCACTCACTGTCACTGTCAACTGTTTTCTAGCATCACTGGCGCTGTAACGTCCCGCTTGGTCCTTCGAGTGCGTATAGAACTCCAACCAAATACCAACTGTAGATGTGTGATTCGATGTATTCGCAGGTACTAACGTAGGCTGGATATTGACCTCGTTTTAATATCCTTAAAATTACCCTCAACGCTCGTCTTCAGTTGTCAAAACATCAGCTAAAACCGTCTGCGTAATTCGATGTACTCAAAGGCAGTAACAATTCCTGGATATTTGCCTCGTTTCAACATCATACGGGCAGGAATAGGCCTTCAACTCTCCACTCAGCCTCATGTTTGAACACGAAATCCATCAATTTATTCTGCGTATGGCACGCAGCGAATATCAGAGTGCGTTGATCCATTCTGTCACCTTATGGATGCCTCCCTCTATGGACCCTTAGGAAAGGACAAGTCTATACGCACCGTCGCTTCTTGTAATTACTTCTCGATGGCTTGCAGGTGATCTGGGCGATCGCCCCGCGCGTGTTTCAGCCACATCTTGTTGTAGACCATCTCGAGACCAGTCGCGTAGGCCTTGCAGTCGAAGAGCGGGCTCTCCACTCGCGCCGTCCACACTTTCGCGCGGATGCCTTTGAGGCTGCGAAAGAAGTTGGCGCTTAATACAAAAGATAAGGTAGATAAGGTAAGGTGGTGGTGGCCTAGTGGGTAGAACAATGGACTCGGAAGCGAGAGACCCAGGTTCGATTCCCGGCGCGGGTATGTACCTATGACGAATTTATTTCAAAGTTACGTATATTTGTGAATTTGTAGTAGCAATACCACTCGCTGGTTGGAAGGAAAACACCTGGGCGTATGAGGCATTATACTCTCAACGCAAAAATCGCCAACCTGCATTGAGCACGCGTTGTGATTAAGCTCAAACTCTCTCTGAGAGAAGGCCTTTGCCAAGCTAGTGGGACATGTACAATTGTACGGGCGACATTATGTAGGGAATTGCCACAGGTTGGCCACCCCCGGTGACACAGTTTTTTGGCCGCCCAAAGGGCCTAACAGGGCTTAATCAACAACAACCGGAACCAACGGTTTATGTGCCTTCCGAAGCACATGTTTTCGCCATTAGCAGTCACGCACGCATCCATAGACTGGCCAGGTCCTTTGCCATTCGTTCAATAATTGCTAGTCCAACTAGGCTATGAGCGCATTAGATATCGTAGGTTGAATGGAAACGGCCAGAGGCTCAAATTGAATAAGGGTCAGGCCAATTTTGGGTACGCAAAGCAGGTACACTTGCCATTTAAGTGGATCAATACGATGTGGTAGTCTGTCGCTTATAAGCAGGGGTCGGAAATCTCGCGGTCATCGCGATTCAGCGCCGGCAGCGTAACGCAACGACGAGCGTTTTCACCCCGCATCGATTAGCATCTTGCTTTATTTCATTGCGTAAAGCAAGACGGCGCTACTCGAGGCTTGACGAAAACGTTCGTCGATGCACTACGCTCCCGGCGCCGAATCAGTCGTGATAGCAGGACTTCCGAACTCTGCTAATCAGAGAGGAGCAAAGTGACGCGTTGGTTACAGCCAGAGATGGTCACATATCCGAATATTCCCAAAAATTGGGTAGATAACTCGGTATTTACCCAAAAAAGGGGGTGTATACCCAGTTATGGGTGCATATTCGGGTATGTGCCCATCTCTGGTTACCGCCAATAGAATAGTCTGTTTAACCCTGTATGAGGGTAAATTTAGGGTGTATGACTTACACCAGGTATGATATCCATCCATCCAACCCATACATAAAATTATTATTTGTCAGCCTGTCTATGCAGTTGCATTATGTTCATCTATTGTTACACTGCGGGCGCCTCCACCGCATATTCACACATAACCTCTGGTGAGAAAAGCTACACAGGATAGACGCGTTTAGATGATCTCAATCTCAATATTATAATAGCTTTTAAGCAGTGATGGGTACTTACTATTCTTTATCAGTTCCGAGTCTTACAGCTATGTCTTGGTATTCCTGCCTCGTCCTCGCAATTAGTTCGGGACAGCCCAAGGTGTTCAGTTGGGAAGCAGCCACTCTGTTGAAAACAAAATATGCTCAGTCATCTAGAAGTATCAATTCATCGTTTATTCTTACATCAAGCAAAAGTTATTCGTATAGCAGATGGTATCAAATTTTGCTGAATTGGGACAGAGCTGACTGGACAGTAGGGTTCTTGATTTCTTCTCTTACTACCCTTCTAGCGCTTTGCTATTCAATTTGTCTAACATAATCCAGGAGGACAAAGTTGTCAAAGTACTACTTTTGTAGATAGAGCTAGATAGAGAACTCTTTATTGCACAACAGAAACAATATTACAGGTAATTTTTCGTTTTGTCAGTTTTGTAGTGAATAAAAACTTGTACTTGTACACACGACGGTGACTGTGAGGGAAAACATCGTGAGGAAACCTGAGCGTATGAGGCATTATACCCTCAACGCAAAAATCGCCAACCCACATTGAGCACGCGTGGTGATTAAGCTCGAACTCTCTCTCTGAGAAAAGGCCTTTGCCCAGCTAGTGGGCTACATCTTACTTTACATCTTACTTGTATTAAGGTCTCCGAATGAGAACCGAAACTAGTCGGCTACACCGACATAATAAAAGTAAGTTTAACCGTTTACGAAATACAAAATGTGCAGTGCTTACGAAAGTGTAAGTGTAAAAATCTTACTTGTACACTCGACAGCACAACAGTGTGTACACTTTTGTTGTAAAATCGCCCGTAACGTAACCGAGTAGAGTGCTAGCGTGTAAAGGTCGACGTGCTGTCGTGTGTACTTGTTTTTTGTTTTTGTTGGTAATTGTGCATTCTCTTTTGTCTCTCTGTAAATGGTATATTTTAGAAACTCGTCTGTCTTACCTAGAGGCCAGTGTTTCCCCGGGCAGTGTGACGACGGGCGTGCCGGTCCACAGTATGTCCATACTAGTGGTGTGTCCATTACACAGTGGGGTGTCCAGACAGACGTCCGCCAGTTGTCCGCGCCGCACATGCTCCTCCTTTGCGGCCACGTTTGAGAAAATAATGCGGCCAGGGGGCAGACCTGAGGGCGAAAAACGAAACTTATTACACCCCATCATTCAGAGACTGGTTGTTGTAATTTATGGTGGAACGATAGCAACGTGGCGGGAAATTCAAATTTTTACAGTTTTTTACATTTTGTAGCTAAACTGAGCCATTTTTGTTCAGCGATTTTTCGTTCGCAGCAATAACATTATTCTTTTCATTATTTTTAACAACAAAACAACAATTGTTCCGCCGATTACGTATTATGGTCTACAAAGCACTGCCCAAAAAACTTGTTGATGACCAGAACACATAATCGGCTGAATTATTGTTTACTAAAATTAGAGTTTACTGTTTTTCGCTTATCAAGCTTTCATTTGATACCGATATGAAACGGGTTAAAAAGTGGATATTATAAATCGCCATTTTGCGGCGGCCGCCATATTGGATTCAAAATGGCGGCGTTTAAGTAACCATGGATTGAACCATAAATATTTAACCATGCATCGTCACAAGAACTAAACGTGTGTGCCAAAATTTAGCCGGTCACTGGGAAGTGGGTCAAATTTAACTTGCAAGATTTGATGCATTCTTACAGACACCGGGTTAGGTGAAACTAAATTTTAAAGCTATAAAAATCAAAACTACTCACCCAATTGCTGCGCCGTCGAGTGCAAATTCGGCTCGCCGACCGCCGGGAACCTCAATAGCCACAGCACGCTATTCGGCACATGCTTCAGGATATAAACCCACATGTGCAGCGTCAGAGGGTCTATTTTGTACAGCTGGTTGAAGTTGCAATACACCACGGCGTCGTCGGGTAGGCCGTACTGTTGCCGCGTAGTTATGACGATGGAGTTGGGTACTTCCTCGCCGGTGGCCGCTTTGTTGTTAGTCTGGGTCGTCGCGAGGCCGTTTTGCAGGATCACCCCGTTTACAGAGGTCTGGAAGAAGATGGGAGGTTATTTTTTGCAGTACTATACTACGTTTCTAGGACTTTTTAACCAAAGCTGTCAATGACAATGTTACGATTGAAAAAGATATGCAATGAAAAACATTTGCATCTTCTAGCTGGATTTTCTTGATGGCTTAGTTGGTAGTACAGGGTTGACTAGCTTGTCAAATATTATCTGGTTCGTGTCCCACTGGCATTTAAATATTTAATTACTTTCCACATCTTTGTGAGATTGAAAATATGGTCACAAGTTAAAACCTACTTTTGTACAGATGTAAGAAAAAAATATCCATTGTAAACACTGCCAGGATATAGAAACGCGAGCAATGAGGGTCAACCGTGACTTGCAGTAGAGCTTTATGATAATTACCTGAACTTGTCCGGAAGCGATCATAGTTTCTATGGGAGTCGTCGTGGGGAGCTCGGCCACCTTCAGCGATATCTCCAGGGGTCGTGCCGCCCTCACCACCTCCTTGATCTCTTTTATATCGGTATTCTCAACTAAAGGCGAAAGGTCGGTCGCGTTAATCACAGCCACATTATCCGGTAGGTTTCCGAGGTTGTTGTGCGACTTGATCTTGTCACTCAGGATGAGACGCTCGGATAGATGAGGGAACATTTGCTTGTGGTCGCCGACGAAGTACGTGTGAGGCATATAGGCCAACTTCTCGCTGTATTGACTGGCCAGTTCCAAGGGTGACGTCACAGCATCAGTGATGAGGTAGTCCATGTAACTCGCCCCGCTAGTGCCTGGGTAACCGAGCCACATAGCCTGGACGGGCGCCGGCCTGAGCGCGAAAATCTCGTTCCTAGCGCCTTTGGTGTAGCCATTCATGTTCACCAAGATGTGGATGCCATCGGCGTAGATTTTGTCGGCCGCTTTGCCGTTGCAAGGCACTTGAGATAGGTCGATGAAGTGTTCAGCCTCCCTGGCTATTTTGGAGCGGAACGTAGTGCCGTCGTCAGGACTCAGAGCGTAGCAGAAGACCTCCACTTTGACTCGGTCATGGAGACCCGGGACTGACTGCATCAGGTGAGACGTGGGGTGGTTTCCGAAGTCACTGCTAACGTAACCAATACGCAGGCGCCCCACGAGCTCGCGAGGGAATTTGTACGTCGGTTTGTGAAGAACCTGCACCTTTTCGAGGCAAAGGTTGGCGTGGCGCGCGGCGATCGCCTTTCTGAACTCATGCGTGAGTGGGTAGAGCATGGAATGGTGAGGATGCACTGACGGCAGTCTATTCTTGTCCAGTTGTTCGGCGACAATGCTGACTAGCTTTTTCATGCGCGCTTCGTAGTCCGTCCAGTCGCATACTATTTGGAGGCAGTGCGCCAAATTGCAGTACGCGTCAGGGAAGTCGGGTTTCAGCTTGAGGGCGGTTCTGTAGGACTGTATTGCCTCAGGAATGTTGCCAGAATCCTTGTGAATGCTGGCAAGGTTGCTATGGGCGTCGGCGAAGGCTGGGTTGATCTGAATGGCTCGGGTGTAGCACTGGAGAGCGCCGGCGACGTCTTGCATCTCCTTGAGGGTGTTTCCCATATTGCTGTATGCATCCGCGAAGGTTGGCTGGATGCGGATGGCCTCTTTGTAGTGCATGAGGGCTTCATTGAGCTTGCCTAAAAATAATAGAAATCGTCAAATAAGTTCTCCCAGAAATTGCTATAATGCTCGTAGTATGAAAGTAAAAATGTCGAGCCTCCAAATGACACACATAATTTGATCGGAAATGGGTTCACTATGATGCATCTATCAAAAGAGAACTATGAAGAACAAAAATTTCGCCGATTCTTACACATGAAAATCTGCGTTAAGGCTCCCCCACACAGGCGCGTTTTTATCGGTCGATGCGTTATTGCGATATCTGTTTTTAGTACATTTTGTATTAGGATGGTTATGGAGTTACACACTGCTGCGATAATAACGCTGCAATGGAGCAGGACGTTCCTAATACAAAATATACTGAAAACAGATATCGCAACTACGCATCCGATATTATCGACCGATAAAATACCGCCTGTTTGCCGGAGCCTTTATCGTGGAGACACAAACCCACCTTGTTGTTGTAGCACCGAAGCCAAGTTACTATGCGCGGCGGCAAACTCCGGGAACACCTCCAATGCCTTGAGATACAGGCGCGTCGCCTCTTCAATGTACCCCTGCTCCCTCTTTATATTCGCCAGGTTGTTCAGAGAGTCCGCGTGCGAGGGGCATAGCAGCAGCGCCGTGTTGTAACACTCCTCCGCCTCTGTGACGTTGCCTTTTTCTTTGAGGGCGTTCGCTAAGTTGCAGTACGCATCGGGGAAGTTGGGTTGAAGCTCAATAGCTCGCCTGTAGGTATCGACGGCCAGGTCTATGAGCCCTTGTTCGTAGTAGACGCAAGCGAGGTTGCCGTGGACGACCGCGTTGTTTGGTGACAGGTTCAGTGCTCGCAGGTATGCCGCGACGGCTCTGCGAAGTGATGGAGGTTATTGAGTACGGGGCTGCTAAAGCGTAAATGTTGCTTCGCTAATTATTTTGTGTTAATTGGTACGGCTACGTGACTGTCGTAGCTATTTGCGTCTATTGTAAACACACCAGCCCCGGTGGCAAGACACCGCGACCGCGAAAGACACTTGTATCATGCTATCCAGTAGTATCTTGATTCACGAAGTGCAATAAAGGAAGTCAATGGCAAGACTTTTTTTTATCCGAAACCATGCATTTTGCTATTATACTACTTTTACGTGTGTAATAAATATGGTTGTAATTTTACGTGTCATAAATAAATATAGGAAGCTCACCTGTCGAATATCCTCGCTTCTTTCAGTACATTGCCGAGATTAATGTATGCGTCCAAGAAATTGGGGTCCAATGCCACGGCCTTCTCAAAGTGATGGATGGCCAACCATATCTCACTCTGCGCGTTAAACACGCATCCCAAGTTACTCCAAGCCACTGCAAAGTCGGGCCTCGTTTCTATGGCCTTCAAGTAACATGCCTACACACACGAAAAGAGACAATGTTACTTTCGAAACAAAGGCGAGTTTCACTTGATGAATATCTGAAATGCACAGTTACGCCGATGATCGAAGTTACACCAATGCGGCGAATGACGACCGGTGTCAAGCGTGGTCCTTATAGAATACGATTACCACGCGAATAAGCGACGCGATCATCGCACTTGGCGCCATGATAAGAATTGAAATGGACATCTCGCGAAAGTCAATTAGGACAGCCCTTCGACATCAGTAAATTTGATCGCCGTTCGATGCTATGATCGCATGATCGCGTTCTATCAGGACCACGCCTCACACACCCGACGCCACTCACATCCAATCGTACGCAAATTGCACCCTGAACACAACGCTACGCCGAATGCCTTACACCAGTAGGAAATGCAAACGCAGCCATACATCTTCAAAATCATCTAACACAAAATGTACCCCGATACACAGAAACAGTAATAAAAGAAGAAAACAAACGCTTCCACTTCCTACCCGATGAGATGAATCGCGACATGAGAATTCAAGATCCATAGAGCGAGAACCAATAAGAGTACCCTGTTCATATACTAGGCAAACCTCCACTTTACCTGCGGCGATCATGGAGCCATCGCGTCGGCAAAACGCGCTGTACGAACCGTAACCGGCAACAAGCTTCCGCCACACCTACTGTCTTATCAGACAACACCTTGTGAAAATATAATACAATTAGTTGATTTTGAGTCAAACTGTTTCACCGGATTGTAGGCTAGCTTATGAGAGGAACATTGTGAATGCATGAGCTGCTACTGTGTCGATCAGAACCATAGTATGTATGTAGATGATACAATGCTGACAATAGTACAATGCTGACAATAGTACCACCATCGATAGAAGAACAATACAATGTCAGCGCCATCCAAAAAAGCGTACTCCCAAATGGCTGAAATATGAAAAATTATAAATGTTTTAGTCGTGAATTTCGCAGTGTTACGGGAAAATGATTGATTGTTGAGCCAAGACAAGAATTGCAGAGCTTTTCTTCTGGAGTACGCTCCTATGTATGGACTCAAGTAGTTTATTGTATACCTAGTCTCTTGCACCAGTTAACGCTGGCTCTGGTACCAGTTAACCCTTGATTCTCCCTGTAAACATCACTACAAGTTTGTGTAAGAGTAGGACAGTAGGTTCATGTGAGAAAGGAGGGAACAGGATAGACGTTTCTTTTGTTACCAGTTTTAATAGTGTACTCTCTGTCTGTAATTTATCGATCTTCCCCACAACATCATAGTATAGGCTCGATTAATTCAAAATCAGCCGGCTTAGATTGATATTATGTTAATGCAATGTAAGCCATAATTACATTGATACTTGTGTGAAATTGCAGAAGCATTAGTATTCATTGAATGTCGTGAAGAAGATTGTATTGGGTGCAAATTACGCAGATTCGATTTTGACACGAAATAATAACATGCAACGCACACGATGTTATTTTATTTCGTGACACATAGTTGTGCGAGATAAATGTGATAGCAAATCCTTGCTAACACACTTATCTCATGAAAGGAAAATGGTTTCGAAAATCTATTTTAACTTCAAGCATTAGTTATATGTTCAACTATAAATTATTGAAACCATCTTCAAGTACGCCATTGCAAAAAGTATTCAAAGTATTAACTGACGCTAAAAACTTCTCTAACAAAGTGAAATAGAATAAACAATCGAGTCCAGTTAGCAATTTCAAGTTGCACACGTCTTATAAGGCGCGACTGTTTAACATGGGCACTGTACCATTATTTATTCATTTGATTCACACGACGAACAAGACAGGAACATTGTTCCGTCAGTCCCGACCCAACAGAAAAGAGCGGAAAGTAATAATAACAGAAAGAAAATGACGCACAAATCTCACGCCTACAGTGGAAGTTTTAGAGTCAGTCTTGGAAAGTTACGCGTTCGCTTTACGCATGGGCTCGACAAAGAGTGCACTAGCGCACGATACAAAGCGTTCCAACAGTAAATCCTGTTCCCTCGCTACAGACGGGATAGATGGGAAATCGTATTTACCTTCGCCTCGTCCAAGCGACCTAGCGCCTTGAGCAAATTGCCCAAGTCACTTCTGACGCAGTACAAATCCTGCAACAAAGATATTACATTTTCTCACAACTGCTTCGTACCCTCTAAGTGGATTTAATATTGTCTGATTGTACGCCAGCTTTGTTTGTCATCCAAGTCGGATCGGATGAAGAATATTAGTTCTAGGAAAGGCATTTTCTGAGCCATGTTAAATCGTGTTTAGAAAATCAACATGTTTGCTTATTCCAAGGATAGAGTTGTATTCATAAATTACTGAACGGAAAACTACAGCGGAAAAGGCACAGCCAATTCAATAACGTTTTGCAAACAATAACACATAACAAGAATATCGAGAAACTCAAGGTAAAATGGTGTTCAAACCAAAGTGTTCAATCACTTTGCATTTACTTTTGTAGTATTTTATTGCACTATTTGTTTGCTTACCGATGATAAAAGATAAAAAAGGGTATTATATGTTTGAGACCCGTTTGTGTGAGGGTGTGTGTGTGTCTGTCCGTGGCACCGTAGCTCTTAAACGGGTGAACCGATTTGGATGCGGTTTTATTTATGCAGGTTTTCTAGCGAGTGTTCTTAGATCAAATTCGTGTTAGTTTTATAACTCGGGAACGGGTGGACAGATTTTTATGATTTTTGATTTGTTGGATTTCTCTCCGCCCCGAATAGCAGAATAACAATTAAAACAACAAAAAACTGAGGAGAAAAAAATTGTCTGCGCGGACGAAGCCGCGGGCAAAAGCTAGTGTTTTATAAAAATCGGTTCACCCGGTGAGCACCTCCCTCTCCAGTCTACCTTTTTTTTTATTATAGTGGCCCTTTTACCGACAGCCTGGGTCATGAAAAGGGCACACTAAATCCAGCAAACGATCGAAACCGAGACCTATGTGCGGTAGGTCTTGCCGCCTCCGCTAGCGCTTTGGTACTCTGCGAGTGGCTTGTGGATGCCTCCACTACCTTCTCTCCAGGAAGGTGCCGGAGCAGTAATTGGCACTCACCGGATTGTACTGCAGCGCCGTGACGTAGGCCTGGACGGCCTGCTCCATGTCGCCGGCGGCCACCAGCGCCGCGGCCAGGTTTATGTACCCGTCGATAAAGTCCGGCTTCAGTCGCACCGCATGCCGGTAGTTCTCGAGCGCCTCCTGGAGCTGGCCCCGCTCCTTGTACACGTTGCCTAGGTTACTGGGGTCAACGAGAACGGGCTGGTTAGCTTGGAGTTAACAGAGCCTCGCAGGGTTCGAAAGGATAATGAATCACCCCCATCTCCAGAACTGCATTTTTATCATAGTGGCCCTTTTACCGACAACTTAGGTCATGAAAAGGGCACACTAAATCCAGCAAACGATCGAAACCGAGTGCCAGGACCAATGTGCGGTAGGTCTTGCGGATAATGGGTCAAGATGAAATGGTCTGTTCAAAGGTTCTACGCTTCTGAAAGCAGTTGTTTTCGATAGAATCTAAGCTGTATGAGACAGGACTTCTTGTCAGGGTATAAAATCCAACCTGACGCTAAATAGGCCCAATCCAACTTGGGTCTCACACACCCTTGAAAAAAGAGACATTTTTCTTGGTCGAGAGCAATCATAAGTAGAAATGTTGATATGAAAACAGTAGTACACATGGCAGCACGTCGACGCTTACAGTAGCACTCTACTCGGTTACATTATGGGCGAGTTTACAACAAAAGTGTTCACTCTGACGTGCTGTGTGTACCGCCCGTAATGGTTTAAACTTAAAAGGTTACCGATTCCACTTTTGATATGTTATAAAATACGTCTTGCAGTCCCTAAAAGTCGCTTGCATAAAAAAAATACTTTTTTTTTTTTATTAATATCGGTGTCGTCATATTCTACATCCACATACGACGCAAAAATACTATGAAATGTAGCTATACACACGACAGCACGTCGGCCCTTACATGCTAGCAGTCTACTCGGTTACGTTACGGGCGACTTTATAACAAAAGTGTAAAGTCTGACGTGATGTCGTGTGTACACCCGTGTAAGATCAGTTGAAATAACAAAAATTTACCGTTGTTAAGAACTGCCAAAATTTGGTTTTTATATCCAGAAATAACATACTTTATAACATGTCAAAAGGGGAACTGGTAACCTTTTAAGTGAATTAAACCGTTATAAGCGACTGTACTATGAGCAATATTGTCAAAAAATATAATTTTGTTGTTGCAGTCTCTAAAAGTTAGGAAGTCTTAATGAAATTGACCATTAGCAAACTATCTATCAATGAAACATTTCCTTATGCAGATTACTTTTATAAATAACAGTGATGTCATTGTAATAAAATGCCTACTTGCAACTTTTCCATGCAATATGAATCAACTTACTTTGATAATTCATAATATATTCCCAGGACAGACTGTTATCTGATTCTAAAGCTCAAGGTCGTTGCTATAAATACTAAGCCAACATAATCATGACACTGTAACAGTGAGTGCCATTCTGTGCCAACGTTTAGTGTATCAATGTCTGCCTCAGCTTTTTGTTTTGTTTTTTGTTCTTCTTTTATCTACGATCAGTCATTCATAGGCTTTTATTAGATTTGTTTGTGTATTAAACAAAGTCATAGATACATACAGCTGTCAGGATGGTATTAGGTCCCGGGCAAGCCTACTCCATCTAAAACAATTTCCCAGGCACTGCAGCGCCGAGTGATCTCTTCACCCATCTAGTGTGCGTGAATGTGCCACTGGACGTTGTATAAATCATCTCATTACGTAGATGCAAAAAGGCCTTAGTTTTTTGTGTATTCTTTTGAGTATTGTAGGTGCTGCGTACAGCAACGCAGTCTGCCTCAGCTAACTATCATTTTAGTAAATTTCATGAAGGATGAAAGATTTTCTTATCAAATGTTAAGGGACACACCAAATACAAAACATTTAGATAATTATCCTAAATCTAAAAATAAGCTGTTATTGCAGTACATACTTTGATACTAAAGTTCTACCTCATATTCAAAATATCACCTAAGAAAAATCAACAGTATACCATTGACGAACCATATCATGAAAGCTAACCTATGACCAAAGGGAATATGCATGAAGGACAATGCCTGAAGCTGGACACCAAGCTATGAGCACCCTAACAGTATAAACAAGGAGCAATCTACACTACAGGCATAGCGTTTAACTATGTAGGTTCCTGCGGTAGAGGAGCTGTGTTGTCTCGCTATATGTGTATAGGACGTCCGACAGAAGCTGTCAAGTATAGCGAGAAATCAAATGTCACCCCTTCCGCAACGCTCTACTACAGTGCGTTTCACAAAAGAATTCCCTTGGGTTGAACAAAAATTGTCCCTAATTACATTGTAATAAGCGTTTTGTCAAGGAAACTCTTTCGTTAAACGCACTATACCTCAGTAATCTATTCAGTTAAGTGGTATGCCTGTAATAGCTAGAGATATTAATCTCGTCTCACCTGTAAGCCTCGGCCAGCAGTGGGTTCTGTTTGATGGCCAGCGTAGAGAAGTGCGCTGACTTCTCCAGCCGTCGGCACTGGAAGTGTATGGAGGACAGCAGGAGCAGGACACCGGTGTTGGTGCTGTCCTGCCGCCAGAGCTGCATGCAGTGGAGCTCCGCACTCTCATAGTCGCCCGCTTGGTACTCTCGGTGAGCGAGCTCCAAGAGACCTGGCAAGGTGATTAATGTTAGTTCCCGACACCCCAGCCGTGTATGGTACGGGAGAGATGTTCATAGCTATCTTTAGCCAATACTGTTCCCACTGATACCACAATAAGCATTTTGCATCAATAAAAACATCACCGAGATTAGATTTTGAATCAAAGTTTACTTATACAACCCAAACTTAGCATTTTGTAACACAAAACAAGGTACACAAGAGTTAACTGGAGAACATTGGACTTTTCCAGAAAATAGAAGGATAGTTAGACAAAACCTAAAACCTAGAATGCCTGGTTGAACTTGATATTTTCACAGAATTCTACAACTTTCTAGTAGCAGTAAACATACCGACGGTGGATATTTGCGTAATATCGGACATTTTCAGGATTACGGCATTAGCGGGGACACCGACGATTTGCTGGGATTGAGTGGTGACGGCTTGGGGCACGGCGACGTTGGCTTGGGGCTGCATCTTTGTGATCATGCTTCACGTCACAGCACAATTTTTACACCAAACGATAACATTGAAACTGCAAGTCTTTTACACTCATTCCACACAAAGAATCTATTGTTTTCCGCCACCGCCACTGGAATAATCTTCACGAAAGCCCAGCCAGCGATGTCGAAAAGCAAGCAAGCAACACACTCTTGAGAAATTAATCTGTGAACGCTTGACGTATTAAATGTTGCCAGCTCAACGTCCTAATTTTGGACAGACATGCATGCAATCGGATTTGTTCAAGTATTTTCTTCTTCAAAAACGGCACATGACTAAACTTGATTCTTGATGATGTGCGAGAGTTCAATAAACATGTAGCCTAGCATTAATGACATAAGTTTCACGTGAACAAAAGGCGTGCGGACGTTACGGTACGATAGGGTACATATCGATTTAACCATTTAGCGTTCTGTTACGGTGTTCTGGTACAATAAGGTATCCTAGATAGGGTATCCTAGACTGTGGCCGACCGTAATATTACAAACAAGGAACATAGGGATCTATGCTGAAGTCAAAAAGGAATAAACGGGGCGTTTTCTGTATCTGGCAACTTAGGGCGTCACAGATTACCTTAGCAAAAAATTTGCATACCTGGATACGGAAGTAGTTACATGAATAAGTTGGCAGCCATGTTTGGTTTACGGTTGGCTAAACTGATCATACCCGACTTGGCGGGGCATGCCGTGCACCCAGATTATAATCTGTGGTTAAGCATTTCCGGTTTCGATTTGTAATGTTGGCAATAGTGTGAAGACATTGAACTGTCAATGTCAAACAAGTTTTTGTTGTTTACTTTTTGTTTTCGTGGCTTCTTTCGTATATTTTTCATGAATTAAAGTGATGAGAAAACGCTAACAAAATGAACAATTATAGATCAAAACCTCATTATGATAGTCCGTGTGATTCAGATAACGATTGGACGGATTCCTCTGGAGATTCAAAATATTCAGACTCCGAAAGGTTGGTGCAAGTAAACCCTTAATTTATCTGATGAAACTATCCTTATTACGTTAACTAGCTTTCAACTGAACTATACTCTTACATGTTACGATGCGTCCGCGAACTTTTTCTGAGAGCAACCTATTTCAACTTTCAGCTCAGTACCAGAATGGGATTCCGATGTAGGCGAAGATGGAGAGCTTTTGTATATCAAACTAAAGAAATGCGATGACTTGCCTCTAGATCCTACTGCTCCTTTGTTGGAGAATTGCGAAGCTTTTAAACTACGGAACAATTTTAAGAGATCCTCCGTTCGAAGATCTACTAAAGGTTGTGTATCATATGGGATTCTAAAATAGATTTACTTTGATCTGGTCTTAGAATAATTTCTTGCAATTACCTACCACAATACATTACATGTTACAGGGAGGATATTCAAAGTTCTGAGATCACGTAAACCCAAAAACATTGAGAATGTCCCAGAAAATAAGAGACATGATGAAAATGCTGAAGAAAAATCTATGAATCATTCAAATAAACATAGTAGCAATAATCAGTCAATAGTTATCCAGGTAACACACTTCTTTATTTCTCTTAATGTAGAATAAAAAGTTTCATGCAATTTCTAACATCCATAATGCTTTTTGCAGGTCAGCAAAAACATGATATTCAACAGTGAAAAGAATTGCCAAATCGAAAAATTGTTTGGAATCAGTGTTGAAACTTACACTGATGGAAAAACTTTAATAGTAACAGACTTCCTTATTGAAGCCAAACACATTTACTTGCCCAAGATTGAAAAGGGCTACCATTTGTACAAAGTGAATGGAATCGAAGTACACTCATATAACATTAACATGGCCTTACAAAGAGTTATGGAGGATCCTGACAGTCCAAAACTAACATTCAAACCACTGAGTGAAGACATACATTTAGATATTGAAAAGCTGTTATTGATGAAGAATGGTCCAGATGAGTCACTGACACAAGTTATAAAGGATGCAAAGTGTTCAGTGCTCTTTATCTCATGTAACAACATGGAGTATGACAGTAATGACGATAAAGGTGTTTTATACTGTTATCCAAGGCCTTACAATCATAATTTCTTGTACAATACCAGAGGAGCTTATGTTACATTGAATCATCTGGCCCCTAAAGCCCTAAAAACCAGTGAACCTATAAGTTCAACTGTTTTGAGCAATAACACTCTTATCAATGTGACTTACTTATCACAGTTTGGTGATTTATTCCTCTTAGCATTTCCTGCAGCGAAAGTAGATATATTTGCAGCTAAGAAAATTATACATTTGATAGTTCGAATGCTAGAACTTTTGTATGGATCGTTGAAGAGTTGTTTCACTAAAGCTAATAATATTGATAAGCTGGACAGTTTATTTTCTCGTGTATTTGCGACTCTAATGCTCAAGACACAGGACAACTCTAATGCGGAGTTTCCAGAAATGAGAATGAGTAAAGAACAAAGTTATTTTGAAGAGTTGCTAGCGACTCGTGCAGTCACTCTGCCGATGGATGTGAAGATCCAAGTTGATGACGCTATCACTGAACTGGAGGCTGCTGATTATCGGGAATGGGTATGAATATTTACATTATATACGTATATACATTACCTCAAAAATTCCTCTGTTGCAGGAAAGTTTTTTGCATGTTTTATGAAAATGGGCAACCCTTCTTTTTTTTTTCAGACAGATGACGTGATCAACTTTCAACGTCTTTACACAGTCATTGGATCATGCCTGTACTACTCCGGCCACTTGCTCAGTTCACATCTCCAAGATAACGATCTGAAGGATGTCAACGCATTCCTTTGGCTCAATGGGGTCTTGAAACTCAGCACCGAAAGGGAGATCGACAAGTTTATTCTGTGGAAAGAAGTTTTCGTCAGTGAATATCGTAACAAGACTGATAATAACGATTATAGGTAAAATGTGTTTTTTTTTTAGATGATCTATTTGCCATTTTTAAGATCGCAGCTGGACTCCCATTTTCAACAGACTGGACCGTGTTTGAACATTCCACACATATCTTTTTTTTTTTTTTTCAGAATACCAGATGAAACGTTCCAAACTTAAATAACTTTTTTTTCTTCAGAATACCAGATGGTCGATGGTTTCTTCTAGTCGTGGGCAAAGGCCACTTCATCTTAGCTACAATCATGGAAGCTGGGGGGTGTACAGAAGATGTGAGTCCTTATCACAGAAATTGAGTCCTTACTGACTGTGCCACAGTGCTTACCGCAAGAACGTTTTTATCCCGCTTTCGATTTTGCGCCACCTTGCTTTTCGTAGTGTCATGCTGTCTGGTACTCGTCTCATTTAAAAATGCTTAATGCAATATTAGCTTATTGGACTTGCACGTTGGACCACTTGACCCCACACCGCGAATGAAAACATCGCGAGGAAACCCGCCGCGTTGTTGGCTCCACACTCTTCGTCTTTACGTGGACTAGACTGTTGCCACTGAACGCCGTAAATAATCACAATATAGCGATGTAAAGGCATAAATGTTATCTCTTTCTCCCAGGCGCTGGGCGTCACATCGCCGTCTCCCTTCTACGTGGAAGAGTGCGAGTCGTGTCTCCAACTGCTGTACGAGGTGGAACTGGACAAGTACCTGTGCTCGTGGTTCGCCTCCAACAGCCGGCCCGAGGTGCAGAGCTGTCCCGAGTACCTCACCAAGCATGGCCGCAAGATGAGGGATATGGGCTGTTAGTAAGAGTTATCCTATCGCTCCGATCCTCCATTGGCAGCTGGGGTCTAAGGGTGGTAGCAAAGAATATTCTGATTATAATTTCTAGAGGATTAGTTTGCTGGTTGTAGGAGAGAAATGATGAAATCTCGGTTTTGTCCTTCTGCTGGGACGCCATCGACACGCGTTACAGGCTAAGGGTGGTATTCTAGAACGCTACTTAAACTCAGTTCAAACTAGAACGCTGTTTAAACTCAGTTCAAACTAGAAAGCTCCTTGAACTCTGTTTAAACTCAGTTTAAGTAGAGTTTAGTAGTGTCGACTGTCGATAAAACGTGCATGTTTTGATTTGAATATCCCTCCCTTCATATCAAAACATGCACTGCTTTATCGACAGTCTGAACTCTGTTTAAACTGAGTTTAAGTAGCGTTCTAGAATACCACCCTTAGCCTGTAACGCGTGTCGATGGCGTCCCAGCAGAAGGACAAAACCGAGATTTCATCATTTCTCTCCTACAACCAGCAAACTAATCCTCTAGAAATTATAATCAGAATATTCTTTGCTGTACTACAAATAAAAACATTTAAAGGACCGACATCATTAATAAATCGTAATTGAAGCCGTCAACCGGGAGCCCATTTTGGCACTATTGTGTTACAGGCTAAGGCCCAGGTTATTGCAATCACCTGCCCTAGGTCGTTGTTCTACAGGTCGATCCAGCCTTCGACCTAGTCTATCCCTTTACCAACGGGGCCTCAGAAACCGATACAGGTCCCCAAACGGGGGATATTTTATGCGCGTCTTCAACATAGATTTTTAAATGCATTTTTTATTTTGGCATGTTTATGATTTGTCTCTGGTTTTTTTTAAAACTCTCGTGCAACATTTGCCTCGGCAAGCTTACTCCATCTAAAACTAGTTTCAGGCACTACAAAGCTATATTTAACATAAATTAAAAAGCTCATCACTTCTTCTTTCAGCTCTAAAATCAACAGACACCTTCCGCTCCTCGTCCACACTCAAACTGACCTCCTCCAAATCCACCCTCGACCTGAAAAAGCGTCACAACTCCTCGGAGCAGATCAACTGTGGCTCGAGCACCAGCGAGCTTTCTCACATGAGCAGCCACCACAGCTTGCACAGCCAGTGGTACAGCTCGCAGCGACTGCTAAGGTCCAGCTTGGACGTCAGCCACTCGGAGGACTCTAACAGCTTGAAGAGCAACAGGTGAGCAACTGAGCAGTAAACAAGAAGAGACTTAAACTTAAACGCTTAAAATACCGGATTTGACACTCGTTTTATTGAAACTTGGACTTCAGCCATTTGGGGACTCTCACAGCTTGAAAAGCAACAGGTGAGCAGTAAACAAATAGAGATATCTCACATGAGCAGCCACCACAGCTTACACAGCCAGTGGTACAGCTCGCAGCGACTGCTAAGGTCCAGCTTGGACGTCAGCCACTCGGAGGACTCTAACAGCTTGAAGAGCAACAGGTGAGCAACTGAGCAGTAAACAAGAAGAGACTTAAACTTAAACGCTTAAAATACCGGATTTGACACTCGTTTTATTGAAACTTGGACTTCAGCCATTTGGGGACTCTCACAGCTTGAAAAGCAACAGGTGAGCAGTAAACAAATAGAGATATCTCACATGAGCAGCCACCACAGCTTACACAGCCAGTGGTACAGCTCGCAGCGACTGCTAAGGTCCAGCTTGGACGTCAGCCACTCGGAGGACTCTAACAGCTTGAAGAGCAACAGGTGAGCAACTGAGCAGTAAACAAGAAGAGACTTAAACTTAAACGCTTAAAATACCGGATTTGACACTCGTTTTATTGAAACTTGGACTTCAGCCATTTGGGGACTCTCACAGCTTGAAAAGCAACAGGTGAGCAGTAAACAAATAGAGATATCTCACATGAGCAGCCACCACAGCTTACACAGCCAGTGGTACAGCTCGCAGCGACTGCTAAGGTCCAGCTTGGACATCAGCCACTCGGAGGACTCTAACAGCTTGAAGAGCAACAGGTGAGTAGTAAACAAATAGAGATATCTCACATGAGCAGCCACCACAGCTTGCACAGACAGTGGTACAGCTCGCAGCGAATGCTAAGGTCCAGCTTAGACGTCAGCCATTCGGAGAACTCTAACAGCTTGAAGAGCAACTAGGTGAGCAGTAAACAAATTGAGATTTAATACTAAACTAAGAGTGTATTTTGGCACCCAGCAGGATGGACATAATTTCAAGCTAAAATTTCGGGGGTATTTTAATTTTCTCAATTTAGTAGGTATTTAACATTTATGTTTTTGGTGGGATTTTTTTTCCTTAGAAGTCTAAGGCCCGGTTTCTGAGTTGAGAATTTTACTAAGCACATACTTACGTTGTCACGCTCTTTTGTGAGAAATCTGCAGAGACAGGACGATACTAATTCTCAACTCAGAAACCGGGCCTAATTCACAATAATAATTCGATCTCAAAGTGTTTTCATCTTATTCGACAGTGAAATAAGCGAAGATCGCGTGCAAGGCAGACGGGCCGACAGAGAGCTAAGAAACCACCGGGACTCATCCGGCTCGGACTCGGACTGGGACAGACAGGTCAGCAATAAAATACAGGGGCCCTATTCTGTAACGTAATGGCCGCTCAAAGCGCGCGCGCGATGTGGCGTCCGCTAATGCCAGTGCGGCCGCAAGCGTTAGTATAATAGTAAGGTAGGCCACAATTGAATGATTTTTGGGTATTTTTATCGAAATAAATGTTATTTTTTTAAATATATTTTTTTGTTCAGTATCGTGTGAATAATCATTCATGTCACTTTACAATAAAACTTGTACATCTCAAATTGTAATTCGCAGGATGGCAGCAGAGCAAGTGGCAGTATCGACATGTCAGACATAAGGAAATCTCTTTTGAGCGAGATCCACCATGTTACTACACACAGGTACGTAATAAATAAAAATGCTTCGGAACGAACAATCCTCGGAATCATTATTTTCACATCTCTTGCACTTTGCTCACGGATTCGATCGAAGGTTGCTTCAAGCGCGGCTTGACTAGGTGAATGGCTCTTAGGTGCTCTACGTAATGAGATGATTTTGACAGCGTCCAGTGGCACCTTCACTTACACTAGATGGGTGAACTGACCACTCGGACTCTGTAGTACCTGGTACATGTTGAGATGGAGTAGGCTACCCAGCACCTATACTATCCTGTCAGCTTTGTTGGCCTAGGTAGCCCACAGAAAAGTTAATTCGTGCATTTACGTACGTTTTCAAGGTTCCGTGCATTTAGTACGGCTCTACGTGTGTAATAAAAGTCGTTGCTAAATTGTATGGCCTCGGAATCAATACACATTTTACAGTACAAACCATTAAAAACCATTGCAGAATAACCGCCGGCGAAGAGAACGTGCTATTCCACTTCGTCCAGCTAGAGTCAGAGAGGGGTGTCCTCATAGCGCCGACGAAGAACATCGAACTACAATCGAACAATGTCCTCTATACGCACATCGTCCAGACCTTCCGAGCGGCTAGCAAGAGGATACACGACCTCCTGCTCCATAGCATCAGGTAAACATACAGAGTATGTAAAGTATGTTACATAGTATCAGGTGAATAGTCAGAGAGGGGCCTCCTTATAGCGCCGACGAGGAACATCGAACTACAATCGAACAATGTTTTCTATACGCATATCGTCCAGACATTCCGGGCGGCTAGCAAGAGGATCCACGACCTCCTGCTCCATAGTATCAGGTAAACATACAGAATATGTTACATAGTATCAGGTGAATAGTCAGAGAGGAACCTCCTTATAGCCGACGAAGAACATCGAACTACAGTCGAACAATGTCCTCTATACACACATCGTCCAGACATTCCGGGCGGCTAGCAAGAGAATACATGACCTCCTGCTCCATAGCATCAGGTAAACATACAGAGTATGTTACATAGTATCAGGTGAATAGTCAGAGAGGGGAACATTGAGCTTCAGTGGAAAAATGTCCTTTATACGCACATCGTACAGACATTCCGGGCGGCTAGCAAGAGGATCCAGGACCTCCTGCTACATAATATCAGGTAAAATACAGAGTGTGTTACATAGTATCAGGTGAATAGTCAGAGAGGGGTGTCCTCATAACGCCGACGAAGAACATCGAACTACAAACGAACAATGTCCTCTATACGCACATCGTCCAGACCTTCCGGGCGGCTAGCAAAAGGATCCATGACCTGCTGCTCCATAGTATCAGGTAAAATACAGAGTATGTTACATAGTATCTGGTGAATAGTCAGAGAGGGGAACATTGAGATTCAGTCGAACAATGTCCTGCATACGCACATTGTCCAGACGTTCCGGGCGGCTAGCAAGGGGATCCACGAACTGCTGCTACATAGTATCAGGTAAACATACAGAGTGTTACATAGTATCAGGTGAATAGTCAGAGAGGGGCGTCCTCATAGCGCCGAAGAAAAACATCGAACTACAATCTAACAATGTCCTCTATACGCACATCGTCCAAACATTCCGCGCAGCTAGCAAGAGGATCCACGACCTCCTGCTCCAAAGTATCAGGTAAAATACAGTGTTTTACATAGTATCTGGTGAATAGTTGGAGAGGGTCGTCGATATAGCACCGACGTTTTTCCATATAGCACTTAGTATGTTTACTGATACTATGCTGCTACATAGTATCAGGTAAACATACAGAGTTTTACATAGTATCAGGTGAATAGTCAGAGAGGGTAACATTGAGCTTCAGTTGTACAATTTCCTTTATACGAACATCGTCCAGACATTCCGAGCTGCTAGCAAGAGGATTCACGACCTCCTGCTCCATAGTATCAGGTTAAATACAGAGTATGTTACATAGTATCAGGTGAATAGTCAGAGAGGGGAACATTGAGCTTCAGTCGAACCATGTCCTTTATACGCATATCGTCTAGAGATTACGGGCGAGTACCAAGAGGATCCACAACCTCCTGCTACATAGTATCAGGTAAAATACAGAGTGTGTTACATAGTATCAGGTAAATAGTGAGACCAGGGTGCCCTTATGGGTGTGAATGTGAATATACAGGGTGTTACAGAGGTGAGTCTACATAGCTCCTCTAAGGAACGTCAAACTGCAGCCAAATACCTACTACTCGCTAACTGTTAAGAAAACATCATGAGGAAACCACGGCTTAGGTCGCTCGGCACGTCTTTCGATGGACTGGACTGACTTAGCTGAGAGGATGGTAGGTGCTGGGCAATCCTACTCCATATAAAACATGTACCAGGCTTTACAGCATCCCAGTGGCCAATTCACCCATCTTGAGGTGCCACCAGACGCTGTAGAAACAATGTAATTAGATGCAAATACCTAAGTTGTTTTACTTATTTCCAGGTTCAAGAAGGACGTCCCGTCGAATCCGCTGAACAAGATCCTTGTAGCAGTGAAGGAGTATGGAATGCTGTTCCAAGTACCGAGCGAGGTGATGGCTCGGAGCGCTGGCGGCAAGAAGAACGCTGCCCCCTTTCAGTTCTGGGTGGTCGGGTAAGTGCTGTATGGCTTACATGTCTTTTACAAGTTAACTGGTCCCATAACTAAGGCTGGTATTACAGAACGCTCCGAGATAACAGTCCCGCCCAGTCGGAGTAGTGTCGATGATAAAACAGTGCATGTTTTGATTTGAATGTCCCTACCCTGTCGCTGTACTACCCGACCAAGCCACTTATGCCTGGCACCTAGGCAGCCGCATACAAACCAGGTGCCTAGTTGACTTGGTCGGTGAGTATGGACATTCAAATCAAAACATCCACTGTTTCATCGACAGTGCTACTAAACCATGTTTAACTCTTAGGAGCTTTCTGTAATACCACCCTTTTGAGTTAGTTTGTTAAGAATAGAGCAACTACAGTAGTTTTATTTTATCGTTATTTACCAACAAACGCCTTACTTTACGCGCGCCGTGAGCTCGTTTTGATGCGTAAATGATGCAGGGATTTTACACTAGATGTAGTGTAAAATCCGCTAGCATGAATTGTGGGTCATGTCGTTCATTATCGGCTAAATAATCTAATTAGATCCTACCGCCACTTGCTTTTATACCACGTGACCAATAGCCAGGACTTACACTGGAATCCTTGTAGTCACAAGCGTAAAGTTCAAATTGCAATGTTTATTTCCAGGTGCGTGTTCAGTGAGCCCGAACCAAGAGAGCTTTACATTTGCTATCACGAATCAGTGCCTCAGGATTTGACCGAAGTCGCCTACTTACTGTCTTATTTAGAATGAAATATTTTACTTTGCTTTTGCCAGTATTACAGTGCACTTTTTGTTTTTTCTAAAGCACTAACCCGTGCTAGGGAATAATTTTAAACATTTATAATAAGTTGAAAAAATTTACTCGGGACAGGACTTGAACCCGCAACCTCTCGCATACCGTGCAGGCGCTCTACCAATTGAGCTACCGAGTCAAGTAACTGTCGATGCGAATTACAGTGCATTTATTATTTTTAAGTGGAAGTATTTTTTAAGATGAATATCAAGTCGATAGCTTTAATCGTTCCGTCCATGGAAAATAAAGATTTTTTTTACATCTGTCTGAAGACTGACTTTATTATAATATCACAGTAAATTAAAATATTGCTTGGAATATAAATAAATAAAGACTCACAGGCGCCTTTTTGCGTTTGCGTTATTGCGTAAGCTGCGAATGCACCATAAACAAGAGTAGGTTCTAGCTCGGGGTTCTAGCACAGCCTTCTTAGAAGGTTGTGGTTCTAGCGATACACAGCACAGATCAAGTTCAGATAATAATCGCAGCAAAAAGATTATAATATTGAGCTCTATGCCCAGACCAATCAAAATCTAATCAAGTCAAAAGAACGTCAGAACATCTTTCAACAGTTCCAACTTCCATGTCCCAACTGAAAATGGCATGAAACAACGCCTCCAAATTCCAAAAAATAACATACCAATTCCACCATCCAGCCGACAAACTTTTCTAATACGATGATACTCAAAACCTGACTCTCCACAACACCGTACAATAACCAGCTAAGCCAATATGAATCCTCAAGACGATATCCTTTTCCACGTTCGCCCTTCGTTCTTCACATCTGGTTCGGACGTGTGCATCAAGGACTACAATGCCATGAAGCCACGTGAGACCCTGATCCGGAATGTTCCATCCACTGCGCCCATTGCCTTTTGCGGCAATCCCAAGGAGCGGAAACCTCTTGCCGTGACGTGGGAAAATGAGCTTACAAGGACAGAAACCTTGGTCAAGATTTGCCAGGACTTCAGCAGTCAAGATGTCACAACGGTAACTTTTGGATGTACACACGACAGCACGTCAGACTGTACACTTTTGTTGTAAAGTAGCCCGTAACGTAACCGAGTAGAGTGCTAGCGTGTAAGCCTCGACGTGCTGTCGTGTGTAGCTTGTGAGTTTGGCTTTATCCCGGAGATGTTTGCAAGCTCGCTAAAAAAATACTGGGATAGCTTAGTGACCGTCCCATAGTGGCTTAAATGTTCTAATACTCGGGAACGTGGAAGAGCTTTTCCTTCGTTATTTGCATTTTCTACACTTCCGAAAATTGCGCGCCAAGCATAATTAGTTGTTACCTGAGTAACATTCAAATGTTCATGCTTTGGAGATACTTTCCTAGCTGGAGGTTAAGTGGGCGTTATATTTGATACACTGCGGTAAACGAATCAACTGTTTAAGAGGCCCCTTCAAGACCGTGGGAACTCAGTGACGGCCAAGCGCGTGAAACACTGTTTTCTATAGCTGTTTTCAGAGCGAGACGGGGCGCTGGAAAAGTGAGAGGCAATGCGGCTGTATGAATGTAGACGAACTTCTTGACAATCTTGATAATCTCTCCCACTGTGCTGGTGAAATAGCGCATGTTCTTATTGTTGAACTGTATGACGAAGTTGATGTACTTGCGTCGGTTCATGCAGTTGCACTTGCGAGTCAGGCGCTTGCACACGGTGCAGTCGTCTTTACAATCCTGGAAATAGAGTCACCAAAATATATGTTGGGCTTGACCTAATCTGAGACCCTAGGCACGCCACTGCTCCAGATGCGAATAATGAAGAGCAAAAGTATGCAGTACCCACCGCCGCCGCGGCCGGCGCTGCCCTCCAAACCGAAGCAGAAGAAATTGTCAAAGAGGAAGCTATCCACGCAACGCCGCTCTAAATAGTCCTGGCCCAAGAACCAAGCCATCTGGTCAGACAGAGCCGTATAGTCCGAGATTCAGCCCAGGTATCGTCTTCAGCGAGGGGGCCGAGCAGCGGTGGACCAATGCCCTCGAGATAGCCAATGAGCTAGCCCAAAACCCGGCCAAAGAGTTCCAAGCCTATTTGTAAGTATTACTTTTTTCGATGGCTGGAAGAGAAAGTTGCCAAAGTTGGATGAGATAACGGTTACGGTGATATTTTAGAATTTTTTCCGTAAATTTCAAATAAATGATAGATCTACAGGGTGCACTCTAAGTCGATAGCGAAACTTTAAGTAGGCTGTCTACTGATCACTACCAATAACTTGTACTAGGTGGCGAAAAAAAAAGAGCGAAAAAATATCAGCTGTTTCATACATTTGGCGCAGTACTGAGTCGACCTTTTGTATGGAACAGCAGATATTTTTTTCGCTCCATTTTTCGCCAGGTAGGTACAAGTTGTTTGTTGTGATCAGTAGACAGCCTACTTAAAGTTCCGCTATTGACTTAGAGTGCACCCTGTAGAGATAAACCATGAGACCATAAGACGCCTTCCAAATAAATGAAAAAAACATGGGTTAGGTTTGCACATTGGAAACTCATTGCTTTTACTATCTAGGAATTTTATTAATTTCCCTGTTTAAGTGACCATATCCGAAAACTGCTGTTATACAAAATTACTAAACTTAAACATCACCTCAACCTAAAATACAAAAATAACAATGTCTCCTCTAAAAAGCTAAGTAAGAAAATGTAATATTATTAAAATAATTTAAATAAATAGTCTTCACAAACACCTTGTTTTATTGTAATAAATAACATACCTAAACAAAGCTACAGTAGTAAACTTACAACCCCTTACAAAAACTTAAGATAAAGAAAAATGTAAAATTCTCGATAGGAAGTCAGGAATAAAAGTAGGTAGGAAGTACCTATTTGATTGGAATGAACAAGATTACATTCTGTTAATTAAGTAAATGCGTTTAAAAAAACTATAAAATGAAAATTTTTTCAAGTAAATGTTAAAAATTAGAACCTAAAGGAATGGACTTAAAAAAATTGTGGAACTTAAAAACTAAATATTTTTGGTGTAACACAGCGAAGACATTGCAAAATGTCTCTATAAAGTTTAGTTTGTAAAGTCTTTGAAAGTATGATTGTTCGTTATTGTTCATAGAAGCTACTATATCTTTAATCAATACAATTAGGATCTGTGGGCTCATATTGCCTGTCATAATAAGAGATTCGTCTCCTATCAGAGGGAGGTGGTGTGCTTGGTTTGAAAAACATTGCTAGCAAAATGTAAAACCCACCAACAATTTTACTCAAAAAGTCAAGAAAACCCAAAAACATTGGAGTAGAGTTTTTGACCAAAATACTGGTCTCCCTAACCAAAGCCAGTACAAAAGTACCCAAGAAGTTTACGAAGGCGAAACCTCCTGTAAAGGCAGCAATCACAAAAGCAACAACAAACGTTATTAATTCTTTAACATTGCTGATAGTAAGAGCGGTTTTTAGAGTTTCCTTTAGTTCTGTGTATGTTTCAGTTAGTGCTTCTTTGTTGATCTCAGTTTTGGTTGCTGTGCTCTCCTTCGGTCGGCCGGTTTTATTTCCGCCACCGGTCAATATTGGTTCCACTTCCAAAAATGCATCGGTGATGTGCCTCAGACACTTCAGTTTCACCATTACTTCCTCATTTCTTACTTGGACTGTTTTTATCTGGAACCAAAATGCTCCAAGCGGTTGATTATCTATTTCTGTCCACAAACATAAGCCGGATGAGCTGTTATTTATTATTTCTGTGTCCGTGATGCCAATCCACTGAAATCTGTTAGAAGAGAGCAGTTGCTGTTGGATTTCTATTAGATCCCTTTTTAACTCCACTTCAGCAGGACTGATGATGACGATATCGCGGTATCCAAGGTGTTTACTTGCAAGCCGTCGCTCAACATAGCGGCCTAAAAATATTCTTGACTTCAATAACTCCTTGACGTAACTTTTTATTGATACAGCTGCATAATCGTCTGTACTGCTGTCGACCAGCGTCGGCGATGTAGAATTAGTTAAGTGAGATATTTCTGAACCACAGCTCATTTTGAAATAGGTACACTGAAGAACAAGAATATCGTCAAAATTACTCAAATACAAAATATGTAAATAAACAACACAACTTTTCTCCGTAGACAGATTTGCAATTTTGCAGATTAGAAAATTTTAAATGTCAAAGTGACAGTCTGATAAAAAAAAAGAACAATTCGGATTTTCGGAACATTTTTTTTAGCTTCGTTCAACAAATCGGAACTAAAATCTCAGTTCACAGATAAGAAACAGTTGGTATGGAACAAACCGGATTACCGGAAACTGCTGGGCCCTTAGCCTGTAACACAATGGTGCCAAAATGGGCTGTCTGGTGACTACTTCAATAGGCTTTTTTCGGGTTTTTTTTTTTTGTTGTTTATGAAGACGTCTCTAGATGGCGCTATTCTTCTCACCATAGAAAATGAAAATGAAGTTTAGCCAGAAAAAATGTCAAAGTCTGAAAAAATGTCAAACTGTCTATTGGTCTGTGCCGAGGTTTTTTCACAGATAACTACCCCGCCGCGCGCCGCTTGCTTGCTCTTGCTCGTAATTTTTGTTTCACAAATTCACAAGTGTATCCGTCCACGGATTTTCTTTATAATAATACCTACCTATAAATTATAAGTGCTTTTGTACATCTTGTACAAGTCATGGATGGGAAGTGTTGTGTTTTGGGTCGAATGAAGAAACCAGTTCAGCCTAGGCCAAACCAGTCTAGCCCTATTTGAGTAGGGGTAATGCAGATTATACTTATTTATGCTAGCCTAGTACTAACCCGCCGTAATTATCTGAACAGTAGGGGACGCATTTAAAGGCCGAATTTGAAAAAGTCTACATTCAAAAAGTCTACGGTATATCCGATTTTGTCCGGTTTGAAGGACCACTCGAAAACCAAAAGAGATAGGTAGGTATGTCAGTGTGTCGCCAACCGAACCTACTGACCTAACCTTTGTTTTAAATCTTTTTCGACTGTCTGTCACACTTCCAGGAATACCCTGTATGTTTAACACCCTATATGTTAGGCCTGGTTTCGGGGTTCTTAAGGGGTTCGAAAATTTCGTTATTTTTGCGCTAAACCTCTTAGTTTACGAGATATGGTAACATTCATACCTAAAATTTCGTCAATATCAGCTCGGGCTAGGCCATACTAGTTTATCCTGGAGCGTACAATATTCTTGCTAGGCCAGACTGGATTGGCCCAGGCCAAACTGGTTTCTCCATACGAGCTTCGGCTAGACTAGTTTGGCCTAGGAAATACCGGTTTATCCATACGAGCTTCGGCTAGACTGGTTTGGCCGAGGCGAAACTAGTTTATCATGAAATCGGGTTTGGCCGGTAACATAATACAACAGAAATGGCAAGAAAATAAGGATTATTAGGGGTCAGGTCAAGCGGTTGGTCAGGTGATTATTTTCCATCACAACTTAAATACCACCCGACGCCACGGTACGCCATCCGACGCGTGCAGACTTATCTGGCGTTCTTTTTGGTTATCTGTGATCTAGTTTGACATTTATTCTTACTAAAATAAAGCGCCATCTAGAATTTTTATTATAACTAAAGGAAAAAACCCTATTACGATTTGCTAACGCTGTCTGTCCTTTTAATGTTTTTGTAGTACAGCAAAGAATATTTTGATTCTAATTCTAGAGGATTAGTTCTCTGGTTGTAGGAGAAAAACGAAGAGAGCCCGGTTTTGTCCTTCTGCCGGGATGCCATTGACCCGCCATTGCGTTACAGGCTAAGGGCCCTGTTTTGTTCTTTTGTTTCCAGCACGTCTAGCATGATCTTGGGTATAGAAGGCTGTGGTATAGGTGTTCTGTGAGCATGATAGAACATATTAGGGAACTCGATAATCCAACCGCGCGATACACAGCTCTTTCTCTTTTTTCTACCTCAAGTATTGTGACTGCAGGGGCGCGCCCGAAACACGGTCTACTATGTTTTTCGTCGCGAACCACAGCCGTCCCCGGTGTTCTGTGGGGCCGTCTCAGCTTCATGATTAAGCCTCTGAATGAGAATCGAAACTAGTCGGCTTTTTGAGTCGTTGATTTGTTTTACACCAGCCATCACCATCACACAATATCTCAGCCCAATGAAATGAAACTCAAAGATAAACTGTACAATATAATTTGTATTTGAAGGGGTATGCAATGCTGGCATTTACAAGTCAAAAATCCATTATATAGGTTTCTCATGTTCTGGGATTATTTACACTGTAGTTTTATTGTTTATAAAGATAGGTACAGGTATCGTCACGAGTTATGAGCGCTCGACGAAACTGGTGGGGATTTCTGCGCAAGTGTGTACAATCGCGCGCAAAATGTCTAATATCCACGCGGGATCTAAGACTGACGCTGAGCTGAACTATAGTTGAGTGAGATACTATAAAAATCGGAGAAACTGACTAAACTTAACGATTTAAAGTATTCTTTGCGGACGTTATATTTTAAATGGTTTTCTATACAATAATCCTGACATTACGATAAAACGGGTGTACAATCAATGAAAAATAATCTCAATCCAATATTATTGTACTCAATAACTTTTTTGAATCTTTCTGAACCGTCTTTTTAAAACATTTTGTTTCGGCATTCTTTCTGCGAGGAAATAAAAAAACGTTGTGTGCGACTGTACCCCGAGGCTGGAGCGACTGATCTACCAATCACGCGCCCGCGCTCGCCGGCGACCGCGCCTCTCCGTCGCCCCCCGCGTACCCCACCAAACAGACCGAAAAAATGAGTTCTGCGCATTCAAGGTCAGCGCTCATAACTCGTGACGCGACCTGTAGTATTATTAAATAAATTAAAAAAAAACATTAAATTAGACTTTTCTACCAAACAGTACCAAACTTATTCATGAATGAATGTAACATTTAGCTTTGATCGCTTTGATGCTCGGACACAAAAAAAGAGATGGAATCTAAAGACAATCTGATATGACTTAATACTATGGAAGAGAGCCTATCGATAGCCCATTTAGAACAAACATAAATCATATAAATAATTAACTGACACACCTTATCTTGGATTATAATATCAGTAGGAATACTCAAACAGAAATTAATCTTGGAAATACTCAACATTTAAAACACAAACTAGAACAAAATGTTGACAGAACAATCTTAATTAAAATCAGTAGGTATATTACAATTACGTTTATCTAAATAGAAGGACAAATATTAGAAATTTTCCGTATTTATTTATATATCAAGCAACCCATCAGTTGCGTTAGCTTGTGAATTAATATTAAGAACTTGTGAAAAATATGTCTATAAGTAGAGAAGTTGTAATAGTCTACACTGATAGGTCGGAGTAATAAAAATCCAATAAAATTATTCTAATTGCGAAGTGCAAATCATTATTATTTAGTACCTATGTAAGTAAATTCAAAGTTCAGATAGATATCTAGCTTTAGGAATCACAATAATAAATTCCCCTAACTAACTTAAGTACTAGTGTACTTCAGACTCTAGAAGCTAAAGATCATGTAAAACCACAAGATACAATTGTAATATTTTTCATATTTTTGCACATTCACAACCGCCATTTTCATTACAAATATTCTGTCTTCGTTTCGTTGTGAAAATAAACCGCGTGCTTTCGCGCACGTCTACGAATTACATCAAATACCGGCGGCCTATTACCGACCTTACAGTTAGGAAGCAGGAAGCGAACAGAATGCGATTATTGCTCTCGAATCGCATTGCAGATTTGGAACGATTGCTCAAATCTAAATTAGCACTGAACAAGGGCGTCGCCAGCCGATGGCGCAGGGGGGGGCAAGTTGACTTTACCTACTACAATTCATACTTTTCTCATTCTCTATGAATGAGAAAAGTAGATATGAATTGTAGGTAAAGTCGACAGCACATGAAGCTTTTCACTTGTACTACGAGCCTTACATCTACAGCCAGAGCGTAGTTGAGCGTACGGAATATTAGAGTGGAATCGGTGAATTCATTCGAGTTTCGACGTACGGGAATGATTGTTCAAGGCTTGAACTTCAAGCAAATTAACTCAAAGACTTAGGACTTTGGTTGCATTATATTTGGCAACTTTTTTAGAATCTCTAGGGGGGGGCAGGGAGGGGCAGCTGCTCTAAAAAAGTTGCCTTGGCGACGCCCTTGGCACTGAATACATTTGGCAATACGACCGTATTGCAACCGACCGCGCAGTGCAAGCGTTTAACTGATTCCTTTCTGCAAGATCGATAATCAGGAACCGGTTTACACACAGCTAACTCACGCGAGGAAGAAAAGAGCAAGGTTAGTTTGACACTGCAGCGCCGAGTGGTCTCTTCACCCATCTACAGGGTGCACTCTAAGTCAATAGCGGAACTTTAAGTAGGCTGTCTACTGATCACTACAAACAACTTGTACCAGGTGGCGAAAAAAATGGTGCGAAAAAAATATCAGCTGTTCCATACAAAAGGTCGACTCAGTACTGCGTCAAATGTATGAAACAGCAGATATTTTTTTCGCTCCTTTGATTTCCCCACCTAGTACAAGTTGTTTGTAGTGATCAGTAGACAGCTTACTTAAAGTTCCGCTATCGACTTAGAGTGCACCCTGTAGTGTGAGTGAAGGTGCCACTGGACGCTGTATAAATCATCTCATTACGTAGATGCAAAGGCCTTAGTAGTAGTTTGACATCGTCCCAGCTCCCTCATAGGAAACATGAGCTGAGCTAAGGAAGATCTGCCGCGGAGTAACTAGTTACAATAATGGAGTCATGAGCACCCTGTTATGATTTAGGCCTTAACATAAAGTCTAATTCTTCATTCAAGATAGTACACTGACGTTTACGGTGTGACCAGTCTCTGCTGAAAATTAAATAGTGTGGTGACTAAAAGTTTGACATGAATCGAATTGCGTAATCGATATAATCGATTTATAGGCCGATTGATGAAAAGCTTATTATATGAAATTAACTAAAAACTTATTAATTAGTAATGAGAAAGTGTGATTTGGTCCACTTTTTTTGAGGAGTGTTAAATGCGTTAAAAATTGTGTTTTTTAAATGATCTATGGAAATATTGCGTTCCGTACGTTTTTTTTCCGTCCGGAATTCCTGACGCACGGGCTACCATGCGGAATTTCGTATTTCGCTTTTTTTTTGTGACTGAGCTGAATCGCACAACGAGTGGAATGCATCACTATTACAATAAATATGGCAACATTATTTTGCAAAGTGACAGTTAGCATCTGTCAGTTTACTATCCTGAATAAAGAATTAGACTTTAATTACGATTTAGTAGAAACTGAACGTTCGAGCGGCGAGCCTATCGAATAATGGCATCTAAGTAATACGCACTTACTGTATCTAAATGTAAAATACACAGCCCGTGGAGGGACAAGATTCTTCGACACTCCCAAAACTAAACGAAAAAACGCGATAAGTATCTCGCAATACGCAACATCAAGTCTTGTCTCTTTTTGGTTCGCATTCAGTACGATTCGACTACAGATCAATATACAACGGACGACCTAATCCCACGACTCCCGTCGTCAACATCAGTTCAAGACCGAACTCGAGTAACAATTAAAAAACCGGCTACAGTAGAGACGCTAAGTTATTTCACAATAAGGAAGCCGTGAACACTCGTTAAGAACTTGTCGAAATTGTCTTGGAAGCGTATTTTGTGCGGCCGCAGTCCGTCAAACAGAACCCCGTTAGTGAGTATGCCAAAGGCTTCCTCCAGTCTCGGTACGTTAGCGGGGTCGTTGACGGCGAACGCCTCTATGAGCTGCCGCGCCAGACCTTCCAGAAGGGCCGGTTTGATGCAGGTAAGCGCGTAGATGGCTGCGCCGGCGTCTAATATGGAGTCGGGGGGGATTTCCATCTTTATAATGAGCATGAGTAGGAGCTCGGCTAAGGAGAGTAGGGACAGGGAGTAAGGATTGTCGTCGCCGAGCTGTCTCGCCTTGTTCGAGAGGCCGACGATGGTGTCGCAGCAGAGCCGGGACACGTCGCAGGAAACCGCCGTGAGGCCGACCCGCAGCGCGTTTACCACCATGTTGAAGTCTTCTATAGGCAGGTTCGTTAGCTGTGGATGTGAAAGAGTACTTGTCCTGAATCTGTTTTCATTCTAGTTTAATTTGTTTGGAAAATTCACCAGAAAAGTTGTTTTAACGCTGAAAATTCACAGCGTTAAAACCTGCCTCATCCATCCATCCAGCATCCTCTAGGCCTGGTGCGCGAGGCGCGGTAGAGTCAGCAGCGAGGGCGAGATAACGAGCACTAGACACTTGGGACTAAAGCTTCACAATTCTCGCGTGTTTCGAGCTTCCGTTATTGTAACGGACTTCTAATACACACCTGAAGAAGACTCCTTGCTGGCTTCTTTGGACAGAGTTCAAACCTGCTGTGCTCTGACCATGCTGTCGCTGCTAGCAGTAGCTCAAGACTGTCGGCCGCATCCAAGTCCCTTATAGCATCCTGTAAGCTTGGCGCGCGAGGCGCGGTAGCGTCAGCAGCGGCGGGCGGTAGCCATCGGAGGCTCCGCGTTCGTTCCTTTATTGGAACAGTAGTCTATTTTTTTTTCTAACTGTAGTCTACTGTAGCCTACCTTTTCGGCCGCATCCAACTCCCTTAAAGCATTCTGTAAGCCTGGCGCGCGAGGCGCGGTAGCGTCAGCAGCGGCGGGCGGTAGCCATCGGAGTCTCCGCGTTCGTTCCTTTATTGGAACAGTAGTCTATTTTTTTTTCTAACTGTAGTCTACTGTAGCCTACCTGGTCGGCCGCAACCAACTCCCTTAAAGCATCCTGTAAGCCTGGTGCGCGAGGCGCGGTAGAGTCAGCAGCGGCCGGCGGCAGCCATCGGAGGCTCCGTGTTCGTTTCTTTATTGGAACAGTAGTCTATCTGTAGGCTACCGGTCAGCCGCATCCAAGTCCCTTAGCATCCTGTAGGCCTGGTGCGCAAGGGCGTGATAGAGTCAGCAGTGACGGCGTGATTAGGAGCAGCACTAGACACTAGGGACTAAAGCAAAGTGTTTCGAGCTTCCGTTTTTTGAACTTCAGTAACGGACTTCTCTTTAATAGACACCTGAAGAAGACGCCTTGCTGGCTTCTTTGGACAGAGTTAGAATCTGCCATGCTCCGAACATGCCGTCAATGTTATCACTAGCTTCACAATGCTGTCGGTACATACCTGGTCGGCCGCATCCAAGTCCCTTAGCATCCTGTAGGCCTGGTGCGCGAGGCGCGGTAGCGTCAGCAGCGGCGGGCGGCAGCCATATGAGGCCCCGTGTTCGTTTCTTTATTGGAACATTAGTTTATGTTTTTTCT
The DNA here is from genome assembly GCA_949319315.1 of Zelleria hepariella. Lineage (NCBI taxonomy): Eukaryota > Metazoa > Arthropoda > Insecta > Lepidoptera > Yponomeutidae > Zelleria > Zelleria hepariella. The sequence continues at coordinate 11,004,051 of OX439392.1, read as the reverse complement.
ATCTGCAGTCTATTGCAGCCTTCCTGGTCAGCCGCATCCAAGTCCCTTTGAATCCTGCAAGGCGGGTGCGCGAGGCGCGGTAGGGTCAGCAGCGAGGGCGTGATCACGGACTGCACTAGACACAGTGCTCTTGGGATTAAAGCTTCACAAGTCTCTTTGTAGACACCTGATGAAGACGCCTTGCTGGCTTCTTTGGACAGAGTTAAAACCTGCCGAGCTCTGACCATGCCGTCGCTGTTAGCTTCTAATGAGTCGTTTTCAAAGCACAAACTCAAAGCAGTTCATAGAACACCCGGAACGCGGCTTTCAAAATTAATCTGTGCTAAGCGAAATTTGACAGCCGCGTTCCGCTTCTTCTATGTCCACGCCTGTAAACGGGCCGTTAGCACTAGCTTCACAAGTTACATACCTGGTCGGCCGCATCCAAGTCCCTTAGCATCCTGTAGGCCTGGTGCGCGAGGCGCGGTAGGGTCAGCAGCGAGGGCGTGATCAGGGGTAGCACGAGCCGCAGTCCCCGCGCGCAGGTCACACCGACCGCGCCATCCGCGCCGCACCGTGCCATGCTACAGATCACCTCCATTAGAGCGCAGATGTCCTGGGGATTTGAGAGGTTTAGTTTCGTTTCTTTTCTCCATAAATGGGGATAAAGTAGCAAACTTTTACTGTAATTAGAAAGAAGGAGGCACCCTAAAAGTTAAAATGTAAGTAAGTAAGTAACGGGGTTATCGGGGCGTTGGAGGTGGGGGATGTGCGGTCAAGTCTGTTCTTTCGTGGCACGTATTGTATCTACTGCAGTGAGGTGCCGTGGCAACTAAGGTCCGCTTGCGCCACCCAGGGTTAACCAGTTAACTCTGAGTTAACGTCAAAAATTGTATGGAAATGTCAAGTAAACTCAGAGTTACTTTGCTAACCCTGAGTGACGCAAGTCCGCCTAAAGGGGTTTATTCATTAAACAAGTGTGTATAATCCGCGCGGGATCAGAATGGGATAATACCTTTTGGAACTGAGACGCTCGCGGTCCGCCTGTCAGCTGTAGCGTCAGCATTTCGGCAAACTCTAGTTGTCTATGGCAAGCTCGCGTTGAAACTTTCTTGTGTTTTCTGTGCGCGTGGGTGTCTGCTCGAGTTTTATCACGTTTTATTCAATTAATGCAATAACATTTAATCGTTTTAGATTAGAACCATTAAACATTTTTGTGTATTTTCAATTTCATAACCCTATGATAGAACGTAGAACTAAAATTTTTTTTTACTGACGCTACTCGAGAACTGTCATTTTTGGTTCAGTTCCAAAAGGGATTATCCCATTCTGATCCCGCGCGGATTATACTCTTCTAGCTTCTCTGTATTACTCAGGCGGGGGGCACGCAAGTATGGGGGGGGCAAGGTGTCACCACACTACACTACAACTAAAATCAAAGTTGTACAAACCTCATAAGCCTCTTCCTCAGCGTCTTGCGGGATACTCGAGATCTGTCCCTGGTTCCACCGCGCGTACACTTCGAAAGTAGTATTGCACACCTCCAGGTACCTGCGAACAAACGACGACCAAGTTCAAATACCCACGAGTCAAAATGCAAATGTGTGACGCAAAATTTAGACGGCACATTTTACACACAATATTAATCGAGGTTATTGGCTTGTTTTTCGCGCGAAAAAACTAGTTCAATATAAAAACACGTATTCAGGGCAGTTTTTAAATAGTAGCTTTTTTCCTGAAACACGTCAACTTCAAAATAAATGTGATTTCCATAAACTTTTGTTGTACGACTTTTGGCAAAGCTCGATACTTTTTATTTATTAAACGTTTCTTATTCTTTAAGTGTGCATTTCTAACATTTCAGCGCTGCCTGCGCGGCGCGCTTTCGTGCCCCTCTACTCTCTACCACCTTTCCAGCCTCTCCCGCTCTTATTTGTTTTTTACGCCAACATTTTTTTTTTTGTTGAAAAATCATATGAAAATTGGAAATAAATGCGCTTTCACCAAAGTCGTAGAATAAAAGTTGTTGGATCACATTTAGATCACATTTTTTTTACTCAAACACCCCAAGTGTTCGAGTAAAAAAAGCTATTTAAAAATTGCCCTGCCCCTGTATTCTCTAAAATTATATCCACCGTAAAAATAACCGTTTTTAAATGTAAAAAAAAAGACTGTTCATTTTAATAAGGGCTATTTTCGAGTGTTTTAACGATTGAGTGGATTTTTTTGAGAATAGAGGCGCCGCTGTAGTGATTACGAAAGTTCAAGTTGTAAACTTACTTGTTGACATGCTGCGGCTGCACCGAGTGCAACATTCGCTTGGCGCTCTTGGCGAGCAGACCGAGCGCTGGCAACACCACGCCCGGGTAGTTATGGTACTTGAACACGATCCCCGGGAGCGCCTCTAAGGCACCGACGATCATCATATACTGCTCGTCCATTGGGCCCACCTGCGAAACAAGAGATGGAAAAATATTACGGATTCTGTACATTCCTGAATTAACTGTTTAAAATACCCCAGACATTTTAGCTTCAAATTAGCATAATCTCATAAACGGCTGAACCGATTTTGATAATACATATCTAAGAACACTCGCTAGAAAACCTGCTTCCAAATTTTTAAAAAGCGCTTCTAAATCGGTTCACCTGTTTAAGAGATACGGTGCCGCAGACAGACACACACACACACACCCTTATTCTCTCTCTCACACACACACCCTCTCACACACACACACACACACACACACCCTGCCTTACTCGACAGTGGTGCCAATTAGCGAGCACTAATGGTTGCCTGGCAGAGATCGCTTTTAGCGATAAGGCCGCCAATTGTATGCTTACTGATTAGTTTAAGAATTCCTTTGTAAATAATTTTCGTGTACAATAAAGAGTTTTCTATCTATCTAAAACGGTAGCCCCCTCATTGAACAAAAACAGTCCCTATCAGTGGCGGATTTTTGTTTGGGGGGGGGGCGGCTGGCACCCAATGAGCGTAGGTTTTCAAGATAAAAAGTATACAAAATTTGGTTGGTTGGCTGGCAACAAAATTTATTTTGATAGAGGGTCCCAGATGCTTTTGGGGGGGCCTTGAGCCCCTTAGCCCCACCCCCTAAATCCGCTACTGGTCCCTATCACATTGTAATACCGTCCCTACCTCGTGCACGCCGTCGACGACCCCGCCGAAGCAGTCTAACGTATCGGCCAGTACCGTGCGCACACGCTCCGTGTCTGAGTCAGCCGCGAGGATGCTCTGCAGCTTCTGCTGGAGAGCCGCCGTGCTCGCCACCAGACGGTTGCGGACCTCACCTGTGGAAAGTTTCATCATCATCATCATCATCATCAGCCTGTTAACACACACTGCTGAGTAAAGGCCTCTTCATAAAAAGTAATTTAAAAAAAGTAATAAAAAAGTAATTTATTCAATAAAAAAGTTACACAGTTGGTTAAAAAAAGACATAATAAAGTGGACATAATTAATTATTTGAACCATTTTGATTGGTTGCTGCCGAACTAGGCTTAAAGCCTGTGTTTCAGCATACAGGTCCCCTTACTTGTATGACATGAAGTGAGTGTGTGTGTTTGAGTCCTCTCTGTGTGTAAATGTGAGGGTGAATGTGTGTATGTGAGAGGGCGTGTGAGGGTTTTTATAACATATTTTATTATCAATTATCATGCTCACACTCTCACGATCCTGTTTTCCGACTACTTGTGATGTGTGGTTTTTCCTCGTTTCTGATCGAGTTTTAATGACATTTTAAGATGGGGCTGGCATGTTTAGCAAGATACGTTGGCTGTGTAAAATAGGGACCCTCAATCGATCTATTTATCAAGCTCATAAATACTGCTGAGCATAGGCCGCTTCCTTTTCACGCCAACCCCCTCGGTCTAATCTAATCCCAATCTCGTCCATTGTCCTCCCGCTGCTTTGACAATTTCATCGACCCATCTAGCTTTCGGTCTACCCACCGATCGTCGACCCATTCTAGGCCACCATTCCGTGACTGCCCTAGTCCACCGTCCGTCCTCCCGTCTAGCCAGCCTCTAATGATTAAAGATTATAGTCTCTGACATTAATGGCTATAACCCGTGTCATTAAAGAAAACATTTAGGACGGAGTTAAAAACCTAGCGTTGTCTCGCTTTGACTGTATTAATTAGAGCAAGAGGGCGAGTGTTTTGAAGTACATCCTAAATGTTTTCTTTAATGACACGGGTTATACCAAAGATGTGTGACATGGAATTGGACAACGCCCTCGAAAGGAATTCAAAGAACTTTGCTTGGGTGAGCGATGTTTAGGCACAACCGGCAGCTTTCTTTAAGATCAAAGAGGTGCAACTTCTGTACATCTGGTTCTATTACTTAATGCAAAAAAATCCAAAAAATAATCAACAACAAATCACAAACATTCACAAAAGCTTCGTAAAAATATAAAACCAAAGTCAATAATTATGATAATAAACATGTCAAAAGCACAAAAAATAAAAACAAAGTCAAAATAAAATAGGTTTAGATTTAGAAGATTTAGAAACACACACACCTTAACCAAATAAACCACTCCGGGCCATCTCCGACCCAAAGGTCCCCATAACGCTTGCTGCATCGCTAAGGAGATCCTTTGCATCAGAAAAGTATTGTATTTAATTGTATTCTGTTCCAGAGCTCATACACAGGTGGTACCTTCAGCATAAGTGGCGCAGACTGCGAAGGCCCGGTGCAGTTCTTTGCGCTGTTCGCCGGAGAGATTGTTCCCAGCTGCCTCCCACGCAGCCAGGTTTAGGAATTCCTCACAACTCGCCAGCGGATTTTGTCTGGAAGCAAGGACGTTCACGTCACTATATGATGTATATTTTCGATTTAAAAAAAATCTGAGCTTTAGAATGTTAAATTTCTTATAACGCAGAACTTATACAAATAACAAACAGTAGTGGGCCCAGATAAGAACCTTGCGCAACTCCCGATGGTAGGACTTTTTGTAACACCTTGAAATCCTACAGGACCGCCGAAGGCCCTCGAAAGGCCCTCATCATGGCTCAACAATCTCGCTGAATGGTTCAACACAGGCAAGACAGAACTCTTCCGTGCCACAAAGTCAGGGGTCCAAGTGGGTGTAATGGTAGTAGACCCCCGAAAGCGCCTAAAGAAGAAGAATGTTACTTGTGACACCGGCAAAGTTAGGTAGATACTAGAAACAATCAAAGAATCAAAGTACCTAATTTCAGGCCTCGCGCGACACAAAGTAGCTTACTTCGGTCGAACGCACAGGGCTGTCACTATTATTATAACGCAAGAGGCCGCGCACGCGGGCGAGTGCGTGCCTTCGTGCCTTTTTGGTCGTCCTTATTTGGACCAACCTGTAACTTGCCCCTGGTTACCTAGCTACGCCACTTGCCCGGACATGCAGGAATCCATGGTAATGAGAAGGCGGACGAGCTGGCGAGAATAGGGGTCTGAACGAGATTTTATCGGGCCAGAACCCTTCATAGGCCTCTCAATAGGTACTATTAAAATGGCCCTAGCGGCAAATGCCAAACAGAAACACCTTTCTAAATGGTCTAGTGTGTCAGAACTGGCACATTCAAAGGCCTTCATTGGCACATTAGGTACAGGTTGGGTATCCAAAATCTGTAGATATAGTAGGTGTAAGGTCCGACTAATTGTTGGAGCATTTTGGCACCAACAAACACCTACTCAATGTGGGGCTGTCTAATGACTCCCACTGCAGGGCCTGTAAAGAGGCGCCGGAGTCCATGGAACACGTTCTGTGTGACTGCGATGCTCTATCAAGTAAACGCATGAGTCTTCTCGGGGTAGCATATCCTAAACCGGAAGAGTTCCTCAACCTCGGTGACGATCTAAAGCTTATGACCTCGGTCTTTGCACGTCCTGAGCAGGAATAAGGACGGGGGTGACCAAAAGATCCCACTGGGTCGAAGTGTCCCGGGCTCTCAGCCTGGCCCCATACTGATAAGATAAGATAAGATAGCTACGCCACTGATGAACATCACCTAGTTTGATGGTTACATACTTGTGCATAGCATGTGCCAGTGTGGTCAGCAGCTGCAGCGCCTGCGTGGCGGCGGCGGGTTGCGCGTGCAGGTGACGCAGACAGGCGGCCGCGCGAGACACGAGGCGGGAGACCACCCACGAAGCGCCCGAGGAGGAGCGGCCCCATGCCGACTCGAATACTGCTGACATCTGGCGGGGGAGAAAAGTTTAGAAGATTCTTAAAAAAAAAAGTAGTGTCCGATTTCACCAACTATACTTAATTTTAAAGAACTTCTTGACTTTTTTTAAGAAGTCCTTAGCGTTATTTTTGCAAACAAAATTAAGTATACACCGTGCAATTTTAGTGGTTTTAAAGCCGAAGGTATTCCTGTTGCACTGGTCATTCTGAGCCAAATTCCAAAAATTTACTCCAAAATAAATAAATGAGCAAAAAAAAATACTATTCCCAATACAAATGTCTATCGCCAATCGACACCATTTGTATGGAGAAGTGAATTTGTTTTTCGCGCGTTTTGGAATGAAATTTTGTAATTAGGCTCAGAATCACCAGTGCAACAAAATACCTTCGGCTTTAAAACCACTAAAATTGCACGGAGTAGTTTGTGAAATCGGGCATTATGGCCTTTGCATCTACGTAATGAGATGATTTATACAGCGTCCAGTGGCACCTTCACTCACACTTGATGGGTGAAGAGACCACTCGGCGCTGCATTGCCTGGGACATTATTTTTAGGTGAAGATTCTTAACAAAATATCTACTTAATAAAAAAAATTAAATACCTCTTTTTTATTTTACTAAAACATATCTAAGAATACTCGAATAGTTGCGGAGAGCTCAGGATTGAATACGAAGCCTAGAAGATGCTCGTGGCACTTGATTATAAACCTTATTCCCTCCTTAGGGAGGGAGGGAACTTAGAGTACAAACCGGGCGGCGGCATGAGATAAGAGTTAGCCCATATTATATTCAGTAACCTGCATGAATCTTAGGGAGCCTACAAATATCTAGGGTCGGTCGATTATAAACCTTATCCCACTGACCTCAGAGTACAACCCGGGTCGCGGCATCAGATACGAGTTGGCCCATATCTTCAAAAGCCAGGACATGGTTGCAGATAGCTCTGGACTGAATACTGTTCCGAGTCCGGCTTCTAGCGCCGCACTCTCCCAAGCGCTCACGCGTAGGATCTCGCCCACTAGCCTGTTTAGGAGGAAAACATATAAATTTCTTCCAGCCAGCAAAATAAATGGTGAAATATTGTTGAACGAGCGAGCGAAGTTCTCCGAGTAAACAATCCGGCGTTTGTATGTATGTATGTATGTGAGTATGTATGTTTGTATGTATGAATGTTCGTTCGACGATAACTTGAGTAAATTTAGTCGGATCTTCAAGAAATTTGGTAGGCGGGTAAATGAGGCACAGAGAATTTTTAAGTTCGAACAAAAGCCAAATCGGCCGAGGGGTTGCTGAGATATGGGGTCGCGAGTTCAGAGTTCGGGACGAACTACTACAGGGTGCACTCTAAGTCGATAGCGAAAATTTAAGTAGGCTATCTAATGATCAATACAAACAACTGGTACTAGGTGGCGAAAAAAATGGAGCGAATGGAATATCAGCTGTTCCATACAAAAGGTCGACTCAGTACTGCGCCAAATGTATGAAACAGCTGATATATTTTTCGCTCCATTTTTGTCGCCACCTAGTACAAGTTGTTTGTATTGATCAGTAGACAGCCTAGTTAAAGTTTCGCTATCGACTTAGAGTGCACCCTATAGTATTGTGAAAATATAAGAGTATTCACAAAGTGCATGGAAATCAACAATCACCTACTGTGTTTGGCACTAGTTATAAGAGACGCCCGAAGCGCGCTCAGTACGCATGAATTTCTATTTATCGAATTACATCAAGCGCTGCCGTCCAAGTGACGCAAGTTCATACAGCCTAAAACGCACCTTCAGCCGTCATAGCGAGTCCCTTTATGTAGGTTTTTTATACAACCTGTTGTAATTCTGTGTGGCCATAATTTGCTAATCTGTCTCTGTGATGATTTTAGTAAAATCTTTAAGAAAAAAATATTTTCATGAAAATAAAGATGTCCATATTGTTATGCAGAAAAACTAGAATCAATACATGACGTGCGTAGGCAACTAAGCAGTGGAAAGGTTTCCTCAAAATATTGTTCTGCACATTTAGCGAGTGACGATTACATTTGGACGAACAGCTAGACTAAGAAGTTATCATAAGGAAAAATCTAAAAGAAAACAAACCATGTTTAAAATATCTCGGCAATTTAAGACCAACAATGGCTTTAACTTCAAGGAGATCTTTAGAATGTCAATATTTCCATATCAATGAAGACAACAAAGTATGTTTCTTTGTATAGGTTATTTATCAATGAGTTTATTTATTTTGAAACCATTTACATGTTTTATTTATCTTTTCCTTTTTATTATTATCATGCAAACGCATTTGTATTGTCCTTTTTGACGCTTCGATAGTATCATTAGATACCATGCTGAATACGGTCTTACTCACTTGACAATAGAGTCGACATTATCCGTGGACGTGCTCTCGCCAACTAAGTATCTTAGGGAAGCGTCGATGTTGGCGTTCTCGCGTATACTATAGTGGACAATTTCCGAAGGCATCATGACTGTTTCCCCCTCAGTGCAGTCTATGGCTATGAAATGACCTGAAATAAGGAGGAAAAAAATTAGAACCACATGTAAAAGATTTAAAAAAATCTCTTCTTTAACAAACGCATTTTCCGTGGACACAGACAGAACGAGTAAAATGCTTGCAATGGTCGAAATGCTCTCGAAACACTATAAATACAGGAAATGCTCATCAGCGCTATTTATCGAGGACTCATGCCCGATTTCACCAGCTATACTTAATTTATAAGAACTTCTTAACTTTTAAAACTTTAAAAGGTAAAAGAAATTCTTAAAAATTAAGTATAGTTGGTGAAATCGGGCATCAATGTCCTTAAAAAAAGGCGACACGATCTTGAAGACACTTTCATCATCATCATCATCATCATCAGCCTGTCAATAACAACTGCTTAGGAAAGGCCTCTTCATACTCACCCCACCTCTCACGATCCTGTGCCAGACGTAACCACTGTTTTCCGCATGCCAACCAATTTTTTTAAAGTCAACTTGAAAGGGATCGTGAGTGATTTTGCAGGCCCTGTTCTGATGACAAACTGGTGAAGTAACAGTACTTTCCGAAAAAGGAAGACTCCTTACCAGTAATCATAAGGATCCAGTGCAAGTCTTCAAACAAGCTGACTAGTTGCTCGCCGCCACTCACTTGCATCTTGCCCAAGTGCATCAGTTGCAGCTGAGCCTCCAATCTGCAAAATAAAATCCGTGGCGCATTTAAAAGTCCGAAAAAAGATTGGAAACGGACGGTTAGTTGGACCAAAACCGTGAATTCCAATCGATTGGAATATGCTTCATTTCTGTAGTCTTTTTTATAGATTCATCTGAATCTAGCCGCTTATGAATGAGGCTGAGATACGACAGATCCTGTTAAAATTATTATCGGTTTGTGAGATAGTGTATTAAATAAATATTTAACATACAAGATTTTTCAGGCGACTTCGACTGCGCCCACATCTTTTTATATCTTTCGTAAAGAACTCTTACCTCTTACTCCGATCCTGCAGCAAAGTAAAAAGCACATGGCAACAGTGGGCCGGTGCCTTACGAGCTATAGCGCCAATAGTCAGTAGGACGTTACTGTGCTGCTTGCGCTCATCTTCCTCTATGTCTTGGTTTATGTCGTCACCGCAGCCGTCGCTGCTTTCTGTTCCCCTGGTAGATAAATAAGAGGTTGAGTAAATACATTGTTGCATGAAAAATTGGATTTTATTGTTTTTGAAAGCATGCTTAGACTACAGTAGCGTCCGTCTATTGTCGACAAAGCTATTGAGCCAAGATTTTATTTAACGAAAAAATCTATCAATTCGCAAAAGTAATGCTTTGAAAAAAAAAAATTTTTTTTTTAAATATTTTTGTAAATATTTTTTTTATTTTTTTATTCACATACTTTAAGTAACGTTTATTGAAATCTAAGGCTATATTGTAAAAAAAAAACATACAATGCAACTAAAAATTGCGCCATATTGAAGAATAGCGACAAGAGTAGGGGCAGGCATGTCTTTTTGGATTCAATGACTACAAAGCTAGTCATATCTGTGAAATGTCCAACCTGGTTCCATCAGGGGGCGCCAATCTGCATTGCAAGTAAGTGTTGAAGACTTCTATACAAGGATTGAGCAGAGTTTCATTGGAGTACCCGTCTGTGTCATGGACTAATGTGCTCCATTTGTACAGGAACTTGTTTAGGGACTCCCGCCACACTGTGTCGTCATTCAACTGAGGAAAGAAAGAAAATACTGTAAATATAGTGAAAATAAAATAGGCAATAAATATTTTTAAGACAGAAAAATGCTTATGTGCAAAACAGTTCACTTATTATTCCAAAAATAAAAGCTATTGTATGCAGCCAATGTGCTGAGAGTTCTTATGTCACTAAAGCTACAGCTTTTAATAAATGAAGTAGTGAAAAATACTTACGCCTTCTTCAATAACTGCTCCTCTAATACAGTGACAAGTCAAACTGGTCAGATTTTGCAAGAAAGCAGGCGGCAACGCTGCTATCATCGCAGGAGAGAAGAACTGTATTAGTCTCCTGTAGATATCAGATATCCCAAGCATCTCTCGGTCCACTGGCTGGATGTTATTGATCATATTCAAGAAACTATTTACATAATTGTCCAAATACTGTTTCTTCAAATTGGTGTCTGACACGACAACACCACTAAGACCAGCGAGTTGTACTAGACAGGTCAATGAAGGATTAGCTAACTCAGGTATAGTCCTTACGTACATATGTATCTCAAAGAACAACGCTACCAACTCAGGTTGGAGGATAGTGTCCCTCCAGTTTAGGCTTAGACGTAAAGCTGGGGCTGTATCACTTTCATGAATCGCTTCAAAGACACCGATCAACCGTTTCGGCAGTAATGGTGACACTTGACCCCAGCACAGTACTGTTTCAACAATAGTCAGCAGTTGCTTTGTAAGATAAGCTTGATCTCCTTCAAGACGCAGTCCGGAACGGACTATCTGCTCCAGAATACCGACCGTGAAACGGAATATCCTCTTCAAATCTAATGCTTCAAAAGACTTCTTCAGTCGAAAGTGGACTTCCCAAATCAGGCCCACATCTGCTGACTTGACTGTGATGGCATATTCCTGCATGATTGCCAAGATTAAGGAGCATGCTAGTTTCTGTTGACCAATCGGTGAGCCCAGAATCATCTTCTCTAGTTCGCCAAGTAAAGCTTTACGTTCTCTGCCACCATCATCGATGCTACCTCTTTTGATAATCATTGCAATAGTCTGAAACAAATGGGCTAGGATTAACCGATTGAGTAGCGTAAAAAAAAAACAGTACCCTCGGGGCGTCTATGAGCCGAAGTAATACCTATTGGTTAAGTATTATTAAAACATGTGAAGAACCAAATTTTCCACATTCTCCAAAAATCCAGCCTTACTAAAAATTATCAGTTTGACTTAAGTTTTAAACCTGGGCAAGTGGGCAGCCTGTTTTTATTTACCCAATGTGTTTTAAAAATAGTATTATACTATAATGTGTGCTGAAATCGTTTTATACATCTAAGAAACCAACCTGCAGCAACTTCTCCCGTAAGAAAGACGGTGAATCTTTTCTCAGCAGGTAATTCAGCAAGTATTCCCTTAGAGATGAAATGTCAGTCTCAGAGAGCAAGCTCCACTCTCTGATAAGGGCAGCTTTCATCAAACCAGCTGCTTCAAAGAGAACATAGTCATTTGAGGATTTTTCGAGAATCTCTCGGCAAAGTTGGTATGGATTTTTTGTGCTCCGGAATTCCAGGAATACACTTTCTGCTTGATGACGCTGCTCTGATGACACCAGGTTCGGCGGGGCCTGTTGATTGATAAGAAAAATGACATTCCTCCCATTTATTGAGGTTATGGGGTAAATAGGGAGGAAAAGTTAACAAATATTCATAATGATCGATTTAGCTGTATTCATATTTTTGAGACTTGCTTAGATAAAGAGTAGAGAACGATAAAATAATTTACCATCAACATCTGAGCCGCAGTCTCCAGAGTTTGCATAGCAGAGTTTTCCATTGTTTGCGGAGTAACTGCAGACAATACAGCTTGGAGATGAATTAGATATAAATTATGGGTTACTCTTGAAGCACATCACTGCTTGAAATCGCTGCAAAAACGCATAATTTCGAAGGAAAACAGTAAAATATTTTTTTATTCGTAATTTCTCTTGACAACCCTTTGTTTGACATTTGAAAAAAGTTACCATATGACGCCACCACAGAGTATTATTCTAAATTGTTGCCACATTGAAATATGTTTTTTGCTCCGCTGGGTTCCTCCACCACCAAAGGGTTCGCCAACGTCCTATCTGGCCAGGCCACAGGTCCCAACTGCTAGAGGTAGCATATGTCATATAGGAGAAAGGAATCGCAGAGAGCTCTGCTGCGATCTCTGATATGACAACAATCTTCGCGTGATGGCAGTAACTTGGTGATGCCACACGGTGTTCCAGCCACAGTGACAAAATTGACAAAGCACCCGCTCGAAACACTTATCTATCCCACTTGAAGCACAAGAGCTTAGAGCAACGAGAGAGGGCAGTATCGTGCGCTAATAACCTTTATGCTAGACGTGCTGGATCCGGGAAACCCATACCCATGACGCCACTTCCATGGTAAACGGGAGGGAGGGTGAAATTGCTTGCTCTCACTCACTTTTCCATTGAAGGAGCTAGGGAGGGGAGGAGCTTACTCCTCCCCTCCCTAGTGAGACCTCCCTTGCTTTACTAAATATTATGTTTTAATGATGTACGATTTATACTTACTATTTTTATTCCCACTGTCCTGTACACTCAAATATTATCAAGAAGAGATCACTCTTGGTGATAAGACGATAATTATGTACGTGTTTATGTACTGTAACGAGGCAAACCTCCGTGAACATACTGGCCGATTAGGCTGTCAAGATCGAAATTGGAAGGCGATGAAGAAGCGCAGACGTTTTGTGGTAAAAAAAATCGATAGTCTAATGTTAGGTAGGGGCCGACACGGTCAATGAGAAATAAAAAAATTATCCAAAAGATTCAAGTATATTTTATATTAATAGTTAGAGTGTAGGCTCTACAGTACCTACAAGTACAACCTACAATACATACAGCGCCATCTATTCGATTTTATACTTTGGGCTTTTGTTTTTCCAATCAACCTGAGGAAGATTTCATCTCCACTCCACTTCATGATTTATTATTTTTTTAATACACTGGCAACAGCTAATGCAGATTCTTCTTCAATGGTTTTCAACCTTATCTCAAGAGCACCCTTGTCCAATCGATGCATGCATAAGAACTTCCCATTTAAGAACAATACAGGAATATCGTATCTGTACAGTCTTAACCACCTTACATTTTCTTTTTCAGTTATATCTACTTTCTGGATAGTGATTCTCCCTTTGTAGGGTTCTAATTCTTCCATCAGAACATCACATAGTGGACAAGGATCTTTCGTGTAGAATGTTATGACGGGAAGGCCTTGCATTGGTGGTTCAGGCCTGAAAAATAATTTTAAACTGCTATAGGTATTGTAGGAAAGCCAAAATAAAATTCAAAGCTACAAACAGATTCCGAATTTATTAACCAATTCATACAACAAAACATAAACATCTTAATATGCATAAGTTATATTCTCTCGTATAAAAGTTGTATAATTTACTTATTTTATAACAATACTATTTCCTTATATTAAATCAATTCAAGTTCCTGATTTGCTATTGAGATTAACAGTATAACCCGCATAATATGTTGTTAGTTTGTTATCATTTCGATTAATGTAAAGAAAACAAACTCAAGATTCATTAAGAAAACAGCAGCAGACTTCAACTAAGTTCAACTTACAATTTTTCGATCATAATGGAGGAGGCACCACCACCACCGTTGCAAATGGAAGCAACACCCTTCTCGCCTTTCTTCAGGGCATGGCACAGGTGGACTACTAATCTCGCTCCAGACATGCCGATAGGGTGGCCGAGACTTACTGCCCCACCGTGCACATTCACCTTTGATGGATCTAATTCTAAGATCTTTTGATTGGCTACGGCAACAACACTGAAGGCCTCATTGATTTCCCAAAGTGCTACGTCATCCTTTTTCACTCCAGTTTGTTTTAAAAGTTTAGGGATTGCCACCGCCGGAGCAATCGGGAAGTCGATGGGGTCACACTCTCCGTCAGCAAAGCCGACTACTCTAGCTATGGGTGTAACATTCAGTCTTTTAGCGGCATCAGCAGTCATCAGAATGAGGGCCGCCGCACCATCGTTCAAAGTTGAGGCATTGCCGGCAGTAACTGTGCCATTTTCTTTCTGAAATACTGTAGCTAGTTTTGTGAACTTCTCGAAGTTGACCCTTTTGTATTCTTCGTCTTCAGCAAAAATTACTGGTGGGGCACCTCGTTTCTGGGGCACAGGTACTGGGACTAATTCATCAGCAAAAGCCTTAGCTTCATAAGCTGCGGCACTTCTTTTGTAACTCAAAATAGCAAATTCATCCTGCTGTTCCTTAGTGATGCCTAGTTTCTTGGCGGTGTTCTCAGCACAGTTGCCCATGTGGAATTTATTGTAGACGTCAGTCAATCCATCGAAGACGATTCCGTCAACAAGTTGCATGCCACCATAACTGGTTTCTCCTCTCTTCAAATAGAAAGGCACATTTGACATAGATTCCATTCCACCTGCTAAGTAGACATCGTGACTGCCAGTTTGCAGTCCTTGTGATGCCAACATGATAGACTTCATACCGGAGGCACAGACTTTGTTGACGGTGGTGCAGATTGTGCTCTTCGGGAGACCCGCAAATATTGTGGCCTGTCTGGCAGGGGCTTGTCCCAGGTTGGCAGAGCATACATTGCCAAAATAAACCTGAAAGCAACATAAAATATTGTTAGGTAATATTGTTTATTATCTAACCATGTAAGTGATAATTTATCTTTTTTCGTGGCCAAGATAAAAATGCTGATGTGAAGTAACAATAGTAAGGTAGGTACCTACTAAATCTTAGCATCACTGTGGTGGTAATGTTTGTGTCTAAAGTAACTCTAACTGTAAATTTATCAGGGTATCATCAAATACAGGTGAAAGTAGGTGAAAAATCGATTAACCTCTTTAACTTCCTCCATAGGAATGCCGGCTCTTTCGATGGCTGCTTTCGCCGCCACAGCGCCGAGTTGGGAGGCCGACAGACTCGCCAGGCTTCCTCTAAAGGAGCCAATAGGAGTCCGCACAGCCGACACGATCACCACCTCGTTCAGAGACACCTTCGACGAATACTCCGCCATCGCGTTCAAAAACTAAAGACAAACAAAAACACGGTAGAGAAAGTGGGACCACGGAAACGCGCTAACTCATCAAATACGTGGCCGCTACGAAAATCACCTCAAAAATTCAAGTAAAACCAGTTCACGAAACCTTCTAGCCTGGGATCTCATGCAAGACTGACAACGGACATTAATCTTTTGCATGCGATTGTTTGGAAAGTTAGAAGAACACGAACCTTTGCCACTGGGCGCATTTTTATGCTAATTATCCTGCTTCCTCTTAATAAAATCATGATTTAAGCTTATTGACTACTGCGAACGACAAAAAGTTATGAAAGGCACTGATGAATGGAACAAATGAACTTAAATCTTGATAAAATACAATTTATTTACATAAATTGGCCGATACTAACAGTTATCACACACATCTATACGAAAATGTGTGCTTTATTTACTTGAACAGTAGGTCGAGTTTTCAAGTGCAAAAATATACGTTTCGAAAAGCAAACGCACTTTGCCCTAGGAATGACGTAAACTGATTACAAATAGGGTTCCGCACGCCGCATGTACAGAACAATGAACATAGTTACAAAGAAACTTAAATGAACCACCAGAATACAGAATACTTGTCGAAAATCCCAGTAGAAAGACAAAACCGGGTTTTCCTCGTTTTTCTCCTAGAACCATCAAAATAATCCTTTATAATTAGAATATTCTGTACTGTTTAACACAGGAAAGGACAGACATAATTAATAAATCGAAATTGAAGTCTACAATTGGGAGCCTATCGAGGCACTATACCATACGAATATGATAGAATTATAAGCTAAGCAAGCTTAACAGAACCCAGTACCAGAATATTGATTCGTACTTCACTATTATTTTTGATGTGACATGTTCCAGACTAGAAGTTTATTTATTGATGCACCATTGATCTGGAACACGGCACAAAAAACGTACTCCGAGTTTGGAGTATAAACTAAACGCTAATTCTGGATGCCCTCCGTATTATATTTATTTATTACTAATAATAAATTACAATATTACTTAGCTAATTTAAATAATGTTACTAACATTTTTGTTTCAGTTTTTTGATAAATGAAGAACATATTTATTGATTTTTTTCCTATACAAAACTTTTTGCCAAAGCGAGGTCGAAACGCAACACCACAGACCAATTTTGACAAATTTGACAGCTGACAGTTCGTATTTATCTGTGGCTCACCCCTTTTCTTTCGCTTTGCTTGGCTTCTTTCTTGTTCGTGATCGTTTTGTTGGTTCGTTTCATGTTCGTTTGTTTGTGGAAGCTGTGGTGGAAGTTCGTGGTGTGGCGTGGTGGTCAAAGAAAAAACAAATAATTTAACGGTAACTATGTAATTTAGCATGTTCCTTGAGCTGCTCGGATTTATAACTGTTAGTGGACTTGGAGAACTTAGGCGATAGAATCATTTATACATTTCATCAGAATCATTGCCCACCTTCACAATGCATTGTTGTTTGGCCCCTTGGTGACATTGGCACAGAAAGTAGTCTCTTATTCACTGGTATAGGTATAGGCACTTATTCACTGATACAGTGGAAACTACAAAAAATACTATACAATGTATATTCAGTTGCTAAGTGTTCTCAGTGATAAAGTCAGTCTTTCTTTTCAAGATCCTGGTGATTCAGGTAGTCCTCAAGTAGCTTGGTTTCTACCTACTATGTAACTAACAATTACAAAAAAACATAACCACACTTGGTGTTTTAAGACAGGGTCAGATTCTCAGTCAGTCAGATTCAATAATGTAACTGATAGCTGAAGAAATACTCTCATGTGGTGTGCTATAAGCCAAAGCTTAATTTTGTTCAGTCTCTTATTTTCCCAATATGATTTGTAGATTCAATGTAAATAAGATGCCTATGTTGATCTGAGTCTGGCTTTAGTCTGGTTAGCTAGACAATTAACACATATCCACTGCCATAATTAATCAAATAAAAATTGGGGAGCTTTCATGAATATCCATCAGATTCTTCTGTCTATTGATTTATTTTTTAGGATTTTTTTTACTATGTATCGGTAACTCGTTTTATACATACCCTGTAATTTTGTATAACAAGTAATTACACCGCATGTCCATATTCAATAATGGTAAGCTGACACATTTAAGGCCAACACTTGACCGAACTGAATCTGTCCTAAGCAAGCCTAAGTCTGTTTTACAATTTACATTGTTTAGGAAAAATCTTTGGCATTTGCATCTATACATTGTTTACGATGGGACCTCCACTCACACTAGATGGGTGAAGTGACCACTCAGACACTGCAGTGCTTGCTTAGGATATATTGAAATAATTGAGTAAGCTTGCCCAGCACCTATACCATTTCCATTATTTGAGACTTCTGAAATGCAAGTTTCCCCATTATTTTGTCTGTGGTAATGTGCCGCACACACCGCTTGGAGTTCTGTGGTTCACATTCAGAGTCCCGCATTCTTTCTAATGTATGGGGTGGCTTGGAACCGTTCACACTGAAGCTATCAGAACGCGGAGTTCTCGTGAAGCAAATCTGAGAATTCTGAATGCGGAATTCCGGGGCAGTGTGTCCGGCGCCTAAAGATTCTAAGTATTTTTATTAAGGTAATCGAAACAACCAGTGACTGCCAATGCCCGTGACTTTACATGCATCTCTATTTAACTTTAATTTAACATTGCACTAAATCTGCAACAAATGCAGATGAGTTCATTCTCCCCTTCACTTTGCATATTGGACTGCTGTAGGTTGTGTAAAAGTCACACTTATCAGACTGTGTGCCTTATCTCTACACTTGTCACCATCTATGAGGAAATATCAACCATTATCTGAAGATGACATCTATTACCTTGTCTTACAGGCTTGATTACCTGTGTATGACAACATCATTCATTCATTAGATCAGTACTTGAGTGGAAGACAGGTTTGTAGTTTGAATTCTTAATTAATTAGTGAACCACAATGTTTAAAAGTGTACAGTGCAGTCTGCTGTGACATGTTGAAGAATTTGTTTGTTCAATACAAATACACTCGGCAACAATAAATATTATTTGGATAACCTACTGATTCAACTTATCTGCCAAACAACTGGAGCTAAATTACAGAGAGGTATTAAAGGACTCAAAATGTTTATTTATTTTGTGGATGTTTAAGATAAGATAGCTTAATGAAGAGACAAGCTAATGAGCTATTCAGGCTATCCAAACTTCATAACATTGATTTATCTCTAATCTGATTCACATTAATAAAATATTAAGCTGACAGTAACCGAGACATTTATAAACCAGCCTGCCTACAGTGATTCATGCTTGGTTTCATCAAACATTTATGTGTACTTTTACTACTCGTGGTGGAGTAGATAGACGCTGTTACAATTTCGCGTGGATCTGTTTGTAATAAAATTATTATACTGTCACATGACAAGTTGCACTCGCCTGCTCTATACAAACCTACATAGTGATGTATTTTTTGACACAACCATGATAACAATCTTCATCTCGCACACCACTGTTCCAGTAATTATGCTTATTAGTGCGTTGTTTCTCATGTAAATATGTGCTGGCATTGACTGACTCTAGTCCACCATGTACAAATTGTGGAAAATTATTGTGTCGAAACACTGTACGTCCGATACTGTTTAGTGAAGTGTGAAATTTTATGTTTTGCAGTTGAAGCTCAGTTATTTATGGATAATGTGGGCCCAGTGTGTTGTTAAAGGCAGTGTTTTGTTTCAGGGTTGCTGCCTAAAAGGGCGGGGTATGAGTTGGGCCATGCAATAAAGATGGATGTGGTAAACTATGACGAGGGCCGCTACGAACACCACGGGGACATCCCCGGCAGCAGCCTCGACAACGACGACTCAAGCAGCTCCTTCCACTCAGACGCTAACGACCTTAGTGATGACTTCGAAAAAACAGACGACGAAGACCTCAAAGAAGACTTACAAAAGACAATATTGGATTGCTACAAAACTGATCCCAAGTTTCAGCTCAATACGACCAGTGATGTTGCCAACGACGAACAGTTTCAAGCGTCTGCCTTGTGCCAATTTATGGACATCTTGAATGACCTAGATGAGGTTTTAGACAAGTCGCTGCTCGCATGTTTAGATGACGTCGTAAAGCCCGGCGATAGCGACGAAGATGATGTGATTTGTAAGTTGAACGAAGCTGCGGGAGGGAGTCTCACCACACGTCCATTCGGAGAAGGCAACAGCTCTTTGGACGATGACTCACGCGTCGTCGTTGTCAGCAGTAACTGTCGACCGTCACAGGAGATCAGTACCGCGGACAATGTGTCTGAAGAAAGACCTCCGCTCAATCTAGTGCGCTCAAAAAGCCTATCGGATATCTCGGGCCACGAGTTGGTCTCGCTGGAGCGCGCTGGCACGACGAACGACAGCATCAGAGGTTCGATGCGGCGCCTGGACCCTATTGTCCTGCCGGCGATATCCACCGAAGAGCCGTTGACGTTGCCTGTGATTTTATTTCTCGAGCATCATGTGAACATGCGTCCTACCAGTGCTCCCATACAGCTGCAAGTGACGGCGGCTAACCTGACCGGTGACGTCACATCGGGGCCGCTGATCGTAGGGCGGAGAGCGTTGCTGATGAACCGCGCGCTGTCGCTGCCGTCTCCGGGCGACAGTGACGTCACAGCCGAGTGGTCGGGCCGGCAGACCGCGCGGAGCGTCACGAGGAGCACCAGCACGTCCAGTTCGTCGGAGGAGTCGCTCAACGGCGTGCTCCCGCCGCTGCCAAACTTACCCAGTGCCCCAGATGAGAGGTAAGACTTGGATATTTCGGTGCATAAAACTACAATTTGCAATTACTTTACGTGACGTTTGGTGTATTTAAACGAGTGAGCAAAGCAAGAAAAGTATTTTTTTTTATTCGAATATGAGCCAAATCGCTCAAGGGTTGCCGGCCGAGATATGGTAAATCGCGAGTTCACAGATCTGGGAGAGTTACCAGTAATATTGTTGTATCATACTATTCATAATAACTCACTAGCTATATAAAACGCAATGTACACACGACAGCACGTCAGACTGTACACTTCGTCGCCCGTAACGTAACGTAACCGACTAGAGTGCTAGCGTGTAAGGTTCGACGTACCTACTGTCGTGTGTACATCAAAGTGTCTTGGAAAAAAAATGCTACGATGAACTTCAACCTATCAGTGTAGATATTCTTTCGCATGATGTTGATGGATGTCAATGTGTTTCTTTTCTTTTAGAAATGAAGAGACTGAAGAGCCACCGTTCGGCGTGTGGCCTCACCACCTGAGCGCCATGTTGGCCTGCCTCAGCTGCACCGTGGGCCTGTTCAACATCTCGCGCTTTGCCATATTTAGTGTTCACTTTGGAGGTAAGAACGTCGTCCGTCATCCGCATAAGCGCTTACGGCATAGCTGGACTAGCTAGCCTATTGTGTCCAACTATGTCGATCGGCCTTACCGGTAGGATTGACGCAGATTTGACTGTTCCATTTGGCCTCACCATGTATGATAGCCTTAATTCATGCTCTTCATGCTCACGACACGTCTTACGTCTTCCGATTTGAAAGAAATATCAACTGGTCTATAATTTTGGTTCGCGATGTTCACGACGTATTATGGTGATTTTTTGGTGTGGGCTCATTCTAAAACTTGTCCATCTTGACAGACGTACAGAAGGGTGGACAACAACGTGTACAATCCTAAAACGGTTCCGTTTTGACCTTGACCCTAAATCATGTGAAGAAGCAGAAGTACTTGAACGCCAAACTGCCACCACACCTCGGGAAACAATCAATTTATAACACATGTTGTGGATTACTATAATAATACCGTATCTAGTTCGCTCTGTTTCCCACGCCACAATTAATTGACGGCAGTTATTATAACGGTTCGTTTTCCTTTGCAGCTAGTTTCATCGTTCAGTTTTTTATACTATCCCTTTTGATCGGGATCCCACTGTTTACCTTACATCTATGCCTGGGCCAAGTGTTGGAAGCAGGGCCCGTTGACATGTGGAGGATATCGCCCATATTCCAAGGCGTGGGGGTCTCACTGCTACTCACTCAAGCTATCATTGGAATGTACAGCATCATCGGCGTTTCGTGGGTATTTGTCTACTTTCGGGACTCCTTCATAACGTCCGACGACAAGTACAAGTGGGCGCTTCCGCACGATTTGAGTTTCGAAGGTGAGTGTGACTGTAGTTTATTTTATTATTGTAGCCTGTATGACTGTGTCCTGCAATGGGTAAAGACAGCCTCATAGCCCAGTTTTTTTGGCCCTGAGCCACCTCCAACCACTCTGGTAAATATTAATCGAGATGGTCTTTCCATCTTCCTCCACACGGGAGCATCTAAATGATAAAACTCTAAAACGATAGTGGGGGAATCTATCGTGAAATCACAAATTCATGCAACGGACCTTTGCATGTACTTGTACTCATGGTATTTGTCCAAAGAGCTAAGCAACCTCGATGCAGTAACCTCGATAATTATGACATAATTGGATTGTGCAGGAAGCGTGCTTATTGAAGGTCGCGATTTATTATACCTACCTAATGCTGATTGAGTCAGTTGTTTTCGACCCACTCAAGGATGCGATTTTATTGTTCCATGAATTTTGCCTAATACATTCTAATGAATCGAGGATTTTGTATAATGCACGGCGGGCGTACGGGTGGACGCGACATTTCTCAGAATATGGAATTTAGGGATTCAAAATGTTGTTTAAACACGTAATTATGAGTTGTTTTAAAACAATAAAATCATGCTTGACATTCTTAGTAAGCTTACTATAAAGCTGCTACAAATGACCATGGGAAATTTTGTATCCAATGGACTCCCTCTTGATCAGACATGGAATGAATATCATACACTTAAGAATATCGCCATAGTTAACCCAATCAGAGTAGCTACGGCAAGCACTTGCCGTGATTTTTGCCACGGTAATTTCTTAGTCTTCTTTAGTATGCCAAATATGTCACAAGTAAGAGACGTTTACACAGTCCGTCTACATAGTCCGATGACGTTTGTTTCATATCTTCATGATTTTCAGATGCCAGCGCAAAAGCGAATATCACATACAAGATCCACGAGACCTTGCCGCAGTATTTCCACGGCGAAGTGCTGCAGAGAAACTTGGGTTCCAACAACACACATTTTGGTACAATTAAGTTTCAAGTTGCCTTCAATCTGGCCGTTGTGTGGATGATCGTCTTTGTTTCGCTGAGCAAAGGGTTGCGATCTTATGGCAAGGTGAGTTACGCAACTTTGAGCTTTATAAACACTTGATTTGACGTCCCTATATTTAAATTTTCCCTATATTTAATGACATAGGCGCATGAAAAGCCTAAACAATATCTAAACATGACTCTAGCTAGACTCTAAAATCTAGACTTCTAGAGTCATAGTGCAAGCACCGCAGCGGCCGAATGGTCACTTCACCCATATATTTTAGTGACTGAATAAATTATTTATATTTGCCTTTTTAAATCTTAAATCCTAAGATAAAAGACACACTCAACGATGCGAGTTTTCCACTTTTCCAGTCCATCCTTAGGTTGTCTGGAAGAGATCGTTTTAAGCGATAAGACCGCCATCTGTACTTTTAGGTTATGAATTCTTATAAATAATTAATTACTGGTGTACAATAAAGTGTCCTCTCTCTCTATCTCTCACTCTCTAAAGCTTAAAAAATCTCTTTCCAAATCTCTAGAATTTCTCTTTCAAATAAACTTTGTACCTTCGTATAAAGCTCCTATTTTGTATTCTCTTTCAGGCAGTGTACATGCTGATATTTTGTATTATCTTTCAGGCAGTGTACAATGTACATGCTGATATTTTATATTCTCTTTCAGGCAGTGTACATGCTGATATTTTGTATTATCTTTCAGGCAGTGTACAATGTACATGCTGATATTTTGTATTCTCTTTCAGGCAGTGTACATGCTGATATTTCTGCCGATCTGCGGCACCCTCATCCTGTGCACTAAGTTGCTCACTCTGATCCCCTACGATACGGTCACGAATATATTCTCAGAGACGGAGTGGGGCGAGTTCTTTATGAATAGCAATGTAAGTATATTTTCAATTATACAAACAAGGTCGTTAACAAACGCGAAACTACAGGGTGCACTCTAAGTCGATAGCGGAACTTTAAGTGGGCTATCTACTGATCAATACAAACAACTTGTGGTGGCGAAAAAAATAAAGTGAAAAAAATATCAGCTTTTCCTTACAAAAGGTCGACTCAGTACTGCGCCAAATGTATCAAACAGCAGATATTTTTTTCACTCCATTTTTGTCGCCACCTAGTACAAGTTGTTTGTATTGATCAGTAGACAGCCTACTTAAAGTTCCGCTATCGACTTAGAGTGCACCCTGTAGAAATCCAGTCGGAAATGTGTCATTGATGATAAATTTTTCGTAAAATCGACTTCAATCAGAAAGTTATTTTCGCCGTCAAACTAGCACCACAAACCTCTACCGGCTAGAAAGGCAACTTAGGGTGAACTTAGCATAGCTTGAAGCGTTTTTTGACAACTGTGCAACTGTTTACGAAAAGGGTCAACTTGGTAAAGCTAAGCTCATTAACTCGCGATAGTTTGCGTTTTCGGCCATTCGCAAGAGTATATTTTCTCACCATTTCGCTCTCGGCCGAAACGCTCACAGCCTAGTTGGACTAGCCATTCTCAATCGATTTGCGAAGTTAAGCAACATCGGGCGCGGTCAGTCCATGGATGGGTGACCGCCAGTGGCAATAATGTCTGAGCGCTTCCGTGCTTCGGAAGGTACGATAAACCGTTGGTCCCGGTTGTTAATAACAATCGTTAAGCCATGTCAGAGGCCCTTTGGGCGGCCTAACAACTCTGACACCAGAGGTGGCCACTACCTCATACGATTCATCATCATCATCAGCCTGTTAACACCCTCTGCTGAGTAAAGGCCTCTTTATGCTCACGCCACCTCTCACGATCCTGTGCCAGGCGTAACCACTGTTTTCCGGCTACTTAGGCTATATCGTGGGACCATCTGGTGGCTGGTGATCTCTTCCCCTCTCGGGGTCGCCATTCCGCAATGGACTTTGTCCATCTGCTATCGGTACGTCTCGCCAGGTGTCCTGCCCACTTCCACTTCAAAGAACGATACGATCAACTAACTAAAGCTATACCAAAACATCGTACGGTGCTCTGGAGGTCCAATATAATAACGCCTTTAGGACACTGTTGCGTCTTCCCCTGTTATTGTAGTGCTTCAGCCATGTTTTCTGAGGCCGGAACTGACTCGTTTCATACGATTATCAGGAAAAAGACGGCTTCTCTGTTGCTGAGGGTGCGGGGCAGTAGCAACAGTCTGCTGAGGGTTATAGCTGAAAGTTTCAACCCTTTCATGAAACTTTTTATTACGATTACGAAGTCGAAATTAGCCTTACTGTACTAAGTAATATGATAATATTAAATAAACCGACCGTAATCGTTCCAAATTGTAAATTTAAAAGTTTTTGTATTTTATTTTATATTGTGTTAGTAGATAAGTTATTGGATTTTGTTATCTGAATAAATAAATAAATTATTAAAACCATTTCGCTCTTCCATATCCAGAGTTGGGCCGCGGCGACTCAAGAAACCTTCCTGACATGGGGCCTCCTAGGGGCGTGCGTGACGCAGCTGACCTCCCACAAGAATGCCAAGCACAAGTCCAGCTCTCTGCTGCAGAGAGAGAGCCTCTGCATTGTCGCTTTCACGTTCGCGGTGCTGCTGCTAGGGTCCTTCCTGGCTAACACCTGCTGCCGGATACTGAACAACTACGGATATTACTATATTCCCGGGAGCTTCGGTGAGTGTGTTTTGAAAAACTTCTATCAATATTCGTATTTGAACAAGCGAAGCAAGAGAAGTTCCCCGAGTCTACTTGAACAATCCGGCGATTGTATGTATGTACTAGTGGTTCGCCCCGAACTATGAACTCGCGACCCCATATAAACTTAACAACCCCATATCTCAGCAACCCCTCGTCCGATTTGGCTCATGTTTGAACTTAAAAATTCTCTTGGCCTCATTTACCTGCCTACTAAATTTCATGACGATCGGACTAAATTTACTCAAGTTATCGTCGAACGAACATTCATACATACATACATACATACATACATACATACATACATACATACAAACGCCGGATTGTTCCAGTAGACTCGGAGAACTTCGCTCGCTTCGCTCGCTCGTTCAATGAATGTTTGTTCGACCATATTGTTGGTCGGAACATTGTACATTTTCACCTGTGTATTTTTTTTATTGTGTTTATTTCGTATTATAGTTGAAGGAATTCTTAGAGAAAAGGAACAAATTCAATTGAGAAATGCGTGTTCGACATTCTCCAGAGCTGGGAAGCGGACACGCGAGAGAGCTGTTTAAAAAAAATTACTTATCAACTTTCGCAGAATTTGTAATAAAAAGTCGCCAAAATTCTTAGCAGTTTGTTAGCGAATCAATCGCACTCAATAAAGTATTAATTGCTTAGGTATGTTATAAAATTAATACACTCTGTTTTGTACTTACTACTTACTTACTCCGATGGCTCAGCGACCCGAAGTGAGTCTTGGCCTCAGACACAAGAAGACGCCACTGGTCTCTGTCCTGCGCGGTCTCCTTCCAGTCGCCTGCTTGTAGGTCGCGCAGGTCTTTGCCCACTTTATCCCTTCAGCGGTATTTGGGATGGCCAACTGTTCTTCGACTGCTTGGTATTCCAATTAACTGTTTTGTAGCTTTAACAAAACAAAAAATATATAAGTGTTAAAAAACATCCTAACTCTTTTTACAGGGTGTAACCTACTCATCAGCAAGATGTCAATTCTGTAAAAAAAAGTTGGAAAAAACAATTTTTATTTTATAACCTCAAAAATGAACTTTTTTGTTTTTGGTAAAAGCTTAAATTTAAAAATAACTTTTTTGTTTGTAGTTGCATTTGCATAGCTTTGAGTTGTTAAAACATTGTGAAAGTCATTGAACTCAATATTTAAGAAATACTTTTCTTCCGCCACAGCGTTAACATTTTATTAATTTAAAAATCAACGGATCATCATAGAACAAAAAAAAGTTTTGGTTGTGATCCCTATCACCGCGTGCTATTATCCTGTAAAAAGAGTTAGGATCTTTTGTAACACCTTGTATATGTGTTAGGGTCAGTTCCATTAGCAGCGAAGAACTTTTTCTTTCTCCAACCCACAGAGAACGTGAAATCCAGCCAGTTCCTGTGGCCGTCGTCGGAGCCCCTACCGGGCAGCGCGGCCTCCACGCCGATCCGCTACATGGGTCACTACGGCAGCCTGGTGGGGGTCTCTGTGTGGAAGGCGGGCTCCACGGCGCATCAGCTGAGCGGCTGGCAGCCCTTGCAGCTGGCTACGCAGATCGTGCCCGCCACTCTGGCTGTGCTGCCGCCTCATTTGGTGAGACATTTTATCATTCACTACAGTATTTTTGTCTTGGATCCCTGCCATCACTAGCGGATTTAGGGGGGGGGGGGGGGGGGCGGTACAGCGCTGGTCTTAGGGCTACATGGGCCATGTAGCCCTAAGACCAGCGCTGTACCGCTATACACTAGCGCCATCTTGATTAATTTCGTTAAGCCTCTTAGCCCCCCCCCCCCCCCCTCCTAAAAGCATCTGAGACCCTCTATAAAAAGTTAATAAATAACACTGGAAATGGTTGTTCTAGGCCATATTGCTTAACGAAATTAATCAAGATGGCGCTAGTGTATAGTGTACATGGCCCATGTAGCCCTAAGACCAGCGCTGTACCGCACTACGGTAGCCTGGTAACATGGGTCACTACGGTAGCCTGGTGGGTCCCTGTGTGTAAGGCGGGCACCACGGCGCATCAGCTGAGCGGCTGGCAGCCCTTGCTGCCCCCGTGCTGCCGCCGCATTTGGTGAGACATTTTATCATTCACTAGGATGCCCGCCACCTGATTTAGAAACAACTGGTGGCAACTTGGCAGTGGGTGGATTGAAGATAGGAAAATGTTACATTACAATAACATCCGGTGAATGAATGGAATGAATGAAGCGAATGTAACAAATGAAATGAATGAAATTAAATGGATAAAATTAATAAATGGAAAGATGGTGCCCAGATGCGTCATCTTGCTTTATGTAGTGAAATAAAGCGCTATGGCGCTAGTGGAAAGCGGTACACCGACAAAAATACAATTTGTTAAACCGTTTACTAAACAGAGGAAGAGTATTAGTTTGAATTTTAAAGAGCAATATTTTCTCAGCTAATTTTAAAACGCAGACGCAGCAGATATGATCTTTTATTTACTGCATCCTGATTAGGAGATATACCGACAAAAATACAATTTGTTAAACCGTTTACTAAATAGAGAAAGATGAGTTTGAATTTTAAAAAGCAATAGAGTCGTGCAAAGCTAACTTTGCAGTGGAGCATCCGAAATAGTAATTTCCGTACGTTGCTTTTGTATGTTTTCACCATAATTTCAATGTATTCCACAAAAAAAAATTGTAACACACAATAACTGACGTAACATGTACCACTTGTAGAACTTGTAACATGTACCATTGCAACGTACGGAAATTACTATTTCGGATGCTCCACTGCAAAGTTAGCTTTGCACGACTCTATTTCCTCAGCGAATTTTAAAGCGCAGACGCAGCGGATATGATTTTTTTATTTTCTACATCCTGATTCCGAGATTGAACATCCTTTACTTCAATAACAAACTTTTTTTAAACACGAGATCCTTGGAGTTTCTTTACCATGCTTCTTCTCCAAGGACGATCAGAGCTAGTGAAGCTGGAGAAAAAAAAGTAGCTAGATACTTAGTATTAGATAGTAATAAGTATCTGATTTATATACCTTTTTTACTTTAGATAATATTTTGACGTTCAATGTAAATAATTTCTTTATAGCATATTGAATTAAAAAAAAATATCTGAATCTGAAAAAACTCCTTTTCTGGTTCCCAGCTATCGCCAGCCTGGGCGGTGATATTCTTCTTCATCCTGATAATGTTCGGCATCGCGCAACAACTGGCGATATGGCACTGCGTCATCACCGGAATCATGGCGATCAACGCCAAGGCGCTGCGCGTGTGGGAGACCACGATCACCTTCCTAAGTTGCGTGTTCGGACTCGTCATGGGACTGTTCTTGACCACCGATGTGAGTATTCATCACCGGCATCATGGCGATCAACGCCAAGGCGCTCGCGTGTGGGAGACCACGATCACCTTCCTAAGTTGCGTGTTCGGACTCGTCATGGGACTGTTCTTGACCACCGATGTGAGTATTCATCACCGGCATCATGGCGATCAACGCCAAGGCGCTCGCGTGTGGGAGACCACGATCACCTTCCTAAGTTGCGTGTTCGGACTCGTCATGGGACTGTTCTTGACCACCGATGTGAGTATTCATCACCGGCATCATGGCGATCAACGCCAAGGCGCTCGCGTGTGGGAGACCACGATCACCTTCCTAAGTTGCGTGTTCGGACTCGTCATGGGACTGTTCTTGACCACCGATGTGAGTATTCATCACCGGCATCATGGCGATCAACGCCAAGGCGCTCGCGTGTGGGAGACCACGATCACCTTCCTAAGTTGCGTGTTCGGACTCGTCATGGGACTGTTCTTGACCACCGATGTGAGTATTCATCACCGGCATCATGGCGATCAACGCCAAGGCGCTCGCGTGTGGGAGACCACGATCACCTTCCTAAGTTGCGTGTTCGGACTCGTCATGGGACTGTTCTTGACCACCGATGTGAGTATTCATCACCGGCATCATGGCGATCAACGCCAAGGCGCTCGCGTGTGGGAGACCACGATCACCTTCCTAAGTTGCGTGTTCGGACTCGTCATGGGACTGTTCTTGACCACCGATGTGAGTATTCATCACCGGCATCATGGCGATCAACGCCAAGGCGCTCGCGTGTGGGAGACCACGATCACCTTCCTAAGTTGCGTGTTCGGACTCGTCATGGGACTGTTCTTGACCACCGATGTGAGTATTCATCACCGGCATCATGGCGATCAACGCCAAGGCGCTGCGCGTGTGGGAGACCACGATCACGTTCCTAAGTTGCGTGTTCGGACTCGTCATGGGACTGTTCTTGACCACCGATGTGAGTATAATCCGTGCGGGATCAGAATGGGATAATACCTTTTGGAACTGAGACGCTCGCGGTCCTGTAGCGTCAGCATTTCGGCAAACTCTAACTCGCGTCGAAACTTGCTTGTGTTTTCTGTGCGCGTGGGTGTCTGCTCGAGTTTTATCACGTTTTAATCAATTAATGCAATAACATTTAATCCTTTTAGATTACAACCATTAAACATTTTTGTGTATTTCCAATTTCATAACCCTATGATAGAACGTAGAACTAACAATTTTTTTACTGACGCTACTCGAGAACTGTCATTTTCGATTAAGTTCCAAAAGGTATTATCCCATTCTGATTCCGCACGGATTATAATTATATTATTTTACTAGCTTTTGCCCGCGACTTCGTCCGCGTGAAGACAGAAAAAATATATGTGGTTTACATTGCCCCTAAGTGTAATAGCGTGATAATATGTAGCCTATGTGTTATTCTAATGTCTAAGCTATCTCCATTCCAAATCCGTCAAGCCGTTTCAGCGTCAAAGAGTAACAAACATCCATCCACACTCACAAACTTTCGCGTTTATAATAGTAGTAGGATGTGCGTCACACGTCCATTGAGTGATAAAATATTTTTCAAAATTATAACCTAAAAAACCAAAATAATTTCTCAGCAATAATTTATCGAAAAAGTACTATGTTTCGGTGTCTAGTATGCGTGGCTTTCGGGTCTGTTGGCGGTCTTTTAACACCCTGTAGGTAAAGTCAAAGACACTCACTAATTTTTAGGGTTCCGTACCCAAAGGGAGCCATTGTATGGCGGCACGAAACTCTCAGTGCGCGAGTCCGACTCGCACTTAGCCGGCTTTTGTTCAATTGACGCACATATACAGCGCGCGATAAGAGCTACCTAGCGTGTCGCTGACCGTAGATTGTACATTTGAAACGAAGTCTTTTTTGTCACTTCCAGGCCGGCGTCCGCATAGTCCACTTCATCGACTACGCGTGCGTGGGCGCGTGGTGGCACTGCGTGTTGCACGTGGCGCTCGCGTGTGGCGTGTTCGCCGTGCGCGGCCGGCCCTACTCCGGCGAGGCGGTCGCGGCGGCTCTGTACTCCACCAGGACGAGGATAGAGCGCGCCGCCGCCGCCGCGCTCAGTCTGGCCTGGAGTGTGCTGCTGCCCGTGGCTTTGTGTGTAAGTTAAATAGCTTTTAACCTATAAAGTTAGGGTTAGATTTGACATAAGGTTCATAAGGAACCTAAGGAAGCAGTTATTGAATCTCTACTCCACTAGGACGAGGGTAGAGCGCGCCGCCGCCGCCGCGCTCAGTCTGGCCTGGAGTGTGCTACTGCCCGTGGCTTTGTGTGTAAGTTGACTAGCTTTTATTGCCTTTGTAATTTGGTAGAGAATCGTTTATTGAAGCCGTCGCCGCGGCGCTTTAGGTCGAGATTAGAGAGGGCCGCCGCGGCCGCGTTCAGTCTGGCCTGGAGTGTGCTACTGACCGTGGCTTTGTGTGTAAGGTAACTAGCTCCTATTGCCCTCTACATTAGGTTTAGATTGAGTTATTGAAGCGGTCGCGCTGTACTCCACCAAGACGAGGATAGAGCGCGTCACCGCCGCGCTGAGTCTAGCCTGGAGTGTGCTACTGCCCGTGGCTTTATGTGTAAGTTAACTAGCTTTTAACCTATAAAGTTAGGGTTAGATTTGACATAAGGTTCATAAGGAACCTAAGGAAGCAGTTATTGAAGCTCTACTCTACTAGGACGAGGGTAGAGCGCGCCGCCGCCGCCGCGCTCAGTCTGGCCTGGAGTGTGCTGCTGCCTGTAGCTCTATGTGTAAGTTACTAGTTCTTATTGCCCTCTATATTAAGTTCGCCGTGCGCGGCCGGCCCTACTCCGGCAAGGCCGTCGCGGCGGCGCTCTACTCCACTAGGAACAGGATAGAGCGCGCCGCCGCTGCCGCGCTGAGTCTAGCCTGGAGTGTGCTACTGCCCGTGGCTTTGTGTGTAAGTTAACTAGCTCCTATTGCCCTCTACATTAGGTTTAGATTGAGTTATTGAAGCGGTCGCGCTGTACTCCACCAAGACGAGGATAGAGCGCGTCACCGCCGCGCTGAGTCTAGCCTGGAGTGTGCTACTGCCCGTGGCTTTGTGTGTAAGTTAACTAGCTCCTATTGCCCACTACATTAGGTTCGCCGTGCGCGGCCGGCCCTACTCCGGCGAGGCCGTCGCGGCGGCGCTCTACTCCACTAGGACGAGGGTAGAGCGCGCCGCCGCCGCCGCGCTGAGTCTGGCCTGGAGTGTGCTACTGCCCGTGGCTTTGTGTGTAAGTTGACTAGCTTTTATTGCCTTTGTAATTTGGTAGAGAATCGTTTATTGAAGCCGTCGCCGCGGCGCTGTAGGTCGAGATTAGAGAGGGCCGCCGCGGCCGCGTTCAGTCTGGCCTGGAGTGTGCTACTGCCCGTGGCTTTGTGTGTAAGTTAACTAGCTCCTATTGCCCTCTACATTAGGTTTAGATTGAGTTATTGAAGCGGTCGCGCTGTACTCCACCAAGACGAGGATAGAGCGCGTCGCCGCCGCGCTGAGTCTAGCCTGGAGTGTGCTACTGCCCGTGGCTTTGTGTGTAAGTTAACTAGCTTCTAACCTATAAAGTTAGGGTTAGATTTGACATAAGGTTCATAAGGAACCTAAGGAAGCAGTTATTGAAGCTCTACTCCACTAGGACGAGGGTAGAGCGCGCCGCCGCCGCGCTGAGTCTGGCCTGGAGTGTGCTGCTGCCTGTGGCTCTATGTGTAAGTTACTAAACTCAATTTTTTTATTCGAGTCCACGGAATGACAGTCAACTGTCATTCCGTGGACTCGATTTAAAAATTAGAGTTTAGTTCTTATTGCCCTCTATATTAGGTTCGCCGTGCGCGGCCGGCCCTACTCCGGCGAGGCCGTCGCGGCGGCGCTCTACTCCACTAGGAACAGGATAGAGCGCGCCGCCGCTGCCGCGCTGAGTCTAGCCTGGAGTGTGCAACTGCCCGTGGCTCTGTGTGTGAGTTAACTAGCTCCTATTGCCTGCGTGCTGCACGTGGCGCTTGCGTGTGGCTTGTTCGCGGTGCGCGGCCGGCCCTACTCCGGCGAGGCCGTCGCGGCGGCTCTGTACTCCACTAGGACGAGAATAGAGCGCGCCGCCGCCGCCGCGCTCAGTCTGGCCTGGAGTGTGCTACTTCCCGTGGCTTTGTGTGTAAGTTGACTAGCTTTTATTGCCTTTGTAATTTGGTAGAGAATCGTTTATTGAAGCCGTCGCCGCGGCGCTGTAGGTCGAGATTAGAGAGAGCCGCCGCGGCCGCGTTCAGTCTGGCCTGGAGTGTGCTGCTGCCCGTGGCTTTGTGTGTAAGTTAACTAGCTTCTAACCTATAAAGTTAGGGTTAGATTTGACATAAGGTTCATAAGGAACCTAAGGAAGCAGTTATTGAAGCTCTACTCTACTAGGACGAGGGTAGAGCGCGCCGCCGCCGCCGCGCTGAGTCTGGCCTGGAGTGTGCTGCTGCCTGTGGCTCTATGTGTAAGTTACTAGTTCTTATTGCCCTCTATATTAGGTTCGCCGTGCGCGGCCGGCCCTACTCCGGCGAGGCGGTCGCGGCGGCGCTCTACTCCACCAGGACGAGAATAGAGCGCGCCGCCGCCGCCGCGCTGAGTCTGGCCTGGAGTGTGCTGCTGCCTGTCGCTCTATGTGTAAGTTATTAGTTCTTATTGCCCTCTATATAAGGTTCGCCGTGCGCGGCCGGCCCTACTCCGGCGAGGCCGTCGCGGCGGCGCTCTACTCCACTAGGAACAGGATAGAGCGCGCCGCCGCTGCCGCGCTGTGTCTAGCCTGGAGTGTGCTACTGCCCGTGGCTCTGTGTGTGAGTTCACTAGTTCCTATTGCCTGCGTGCTGCACGTGGAGCTTGCGTGTGGCTTGTTCGCGGTGCGCGGCCGGCCCTACTCCGGCGAGGCGGTCGCGGCTGCTCTCTACTCCACTAGGACGAGGGTAGAGCGCGCCGCCGCCGCCGCGCTCAGTCTGGCCTGGAGTGTACTCCTGCCCGTGGCTTTGTGTGTAAGTTAACCAACTGTTATTACCCTCTACATTAGTTTCAGAAGGAGTCAACTTCTATTGGGAACGACGAAAAGGTCGGAATCGTTCATTGAGGCGGTCGCCGCGGCACTGTACTCTAAGACGAAGCTGGAGCGGGCCGTCGCGCTCCGTCTGACCTGGAGATTGCTACTGATTTTGCTACCTCTTATTACACTTACAGTTAGGTAGCGCGGCGCTGTACTCTATTAGGACGAGGGTAGAGCGCGCCGCCGCCGCCGCGCTCAGTCTGGCCTGGAGTGTGCTACTGCCCGTGGCTTTGTGTGTAAGTTAACTAGCTCTTGGACATAGGGCTCAGAATCAGTTATTGAAGCGGTCGCGGCTACGCTGTACTTCACTAGTCTGGCCTGGAGTGTGCTACTGCCCGTGGCTCTGTGTGTAAGTGTTACTAACTTACGAGCTAGTTAGAGCTCTTTAACATAAAATTCAGAATCAGTTATTGAAGCTTTCGCGGCCGCGCAATAAATTTTACCTGGTGATCTCTGCGTTGATGCAAGGATCATCTGAATATTCTTGGTTTGACGAAACTTGAGTGTCATAGTGCGGTATGCATTACACGATTGACAACGCACAAATCGGCTCTATTAGTAGTCTTCTTTTCGAAGTGAAATGAAGCAAGGTGGCGCTAGATGACAGCTAGATTTGGATATAATAATACTCGGAATACGTACACAAGTATACGTTTGACACAGGTGTACGCAAAATAACTGAGCGGAAGAGTAATTACACTTTATTGTACACACAAACAGATTAGAGGACAAAACAGTAAGAAAACACATATACAAAGGCTAGCTTATCCCTGTAAGAGATTTCTTCCAGGAAATCTTGGGGGATCGAAACAGTTGTGAAAAGCGGGCGTGCATAATGTGCACATAATATACTACATAAACAATAAAAATAAAACCAGTACCTAATCATGATCTACCTTCAAGTTAAAGACACTCTGTATATTTTGTTTCTTCCCAGGCCGTATGCGTGATAGACTTCAGAACGGGGCAGCAGCGGGTGTTGTACAACTGGAGGAAGCCGGCCGGCTACTGGCCCGTCTGGAGCCGGCAAGTGGCGGTGCTGATCCAGCAGGGGGCGCTGCTGATAGTGCCCATCACGGCCTTCATACAGACGTGGCGGTACATGAGCAAGGGGCCGCCGGATATTTTGGACGTGAGTGATTGTTATAACTTAGTAGCTGACCCGGTGAACTTCGTATCGATTCCAATACAAAATGACCAATTTTTATTTCTTCAGTTTTTCAGCTAATCCTTTAACTTTTCCCATATTTCTTTGCTTTTAAACCTACCCTGAACTATGGTGAACTAAACAAAACAGTAAATATGCAAATCGGTCCAGCCGTTTATTGATTATTGATACACGCTGTTTTTTTTTGTGGTATTTTGTTACACTGTTGTATTTTGTTACACACATTTTGTCTATGTTACTTGGTAAAAAATTGCAACCACAATCCACAATCTTTTCAAAATTTAACATTTAAACTAGAAGGTTGCAAATACTTGGTTTGAGTTCTAATATTTAATTGTATAAAATGTCTCCCTCAGGACAGGCTTTGCCTAGTGAGGGAATTAGTCACACTGGAAATACTTAGAAACCTTCCTGGCAATAAACATTTTTTATTTATTTTTATTTATTTTGTTCCAAAGAATGAGGAGTTAGAATCGCTGTCAAATTTGACACTTGGAAAAATCCCTATTTATATGGAGATGTGTTTTTTTCGCACATTTTGGAGTTCAATTATGGAATTTGGTTCGGAATCACCAGTGTAACAAAATATCTTCGGCCTTAAAACCATTAAGATTTCAGCGTGTGCAAGCTTGAATTTTTATTGAAGGGTTTTATTGGTATTGTACACATGACAGCACATATAAATTCTTACACTTTCGTTTCAAAGTCTCCCGTAACGTAAGTGAATAGAGTGCACGCGTGAGAGGGTCTAGCTATTTAGAATTTTTGAGCTATTTAGAATTTTTGAATTTTCCGTTTTGAACTCTTAGGAAATAAAGTTCAAATTATGATGGTAATTTGACTCGTATCTCAGCCCCGGCGGCACGACGTGTCGATTCAAGTTTTTATCCCGCTTTCGGGTAGCGGTAGAAAGCGAGATAAAATATTTTATCGGCACACCATGCAAGCTCATTCGAGCCTTATGAAGAGTTTATTTTTTATTTTTGTTCATAATTTTGCTCAAGGTGTAGTCCAAATCAAACTTTATGAAGTCTGTGAATCTAGTCACAAGTCGCGTCGCAATAACAAATTTTGGGTGTCAACGGGAGCGTGCTGTCAAAGGATAAGTTTTTTTTTTGTTAATTATGGGACACTATACAGGCTACATAAAAATAAAAATAAAATGTAAATTACATGCCAACCGCTGAAACCTGTGGAGGTACGTGCGGTTGTTCGATTTTAGCTTAATTTAAAGATCTAGCACGGATTAGTGCTTAAGAAAAAACAAAAAAAAAATTGTCTTAGTAGGTAAATAAAAATTTCTATGGGACGCCGTTCTCAGTTCGTGCGTCGTTGGGTAGGTTTTTCTTAGTACTGATTTACATTTGTTTGGGTTTATGCGTAGGTCGTAGTTATCGCCTTGACAGTACTTAGTTTGCGCGGACGCGTTCTCGAAGCTCACTTCACAGACTTCATTAAGTTTGAATCGGACTGTAGCTAGTATTAATTACATTCTGCTAAAACTGTTGTGGTACCTATTTTGCTAGAAATGAAAATGATATTATTTTAATTTTCCGCTGCAAAGGAATACGATGCCAATGATTGCATCGAGGAACTGGTAAATGTTCATTGCTATTTTGTACATTGTAGTTTGTTTCAAAATAAAAATAAAACTATCGACATTTTATTTTCAACGGCTGAACCGATTTTGATAAAACATGTCTAAGAACCATCGCTAAGAAAAAAACCGCATCCAAATCGGTTCACCCGTTTAAGAGCTACGGTGCCACAAACAGACAGAGACACACACATAAAAAACTAAGCCTTAGCTTTTTGCGTCGGTATGGCTAGTAAAATCGAAAGCATCGTCTTAAACATGGCGTAAATTCTTTGGTGAAAGCAGGCAGGATTGCCCTATTGTATGGATGATTTTATACCACAGAACACCTACAGGGTGTTAAAAGACCGCCAACAGACCCGAAAGCCACGCATACTAGACACCAAAACAAAGTACTTTTTCGATAAATTATTGCTGGGGAACGATTTTGGTTTTTTAGGTTATAATTTTGAAAAATATTTTATTACGCAATGGACGTGTAACGCATATAAGTCATATTGCGCAAGCGTAGGTATAAGTTTATGTTACTTAATCTTGAAGTGCCGATGTTTAGAATACATTGCGGGTTGCAATTTTATGGTTTAATGGTTTAAGATTTTTATTCTCATAAGAACATAACAAAACGTTCACTTAGAATGAGAACTAACTAATTAATATTATTGCATGCAATTTGAGCTTATACTTAGTAAAAATTACTAACATTTAAGTTAGTTAAACAATACTAGTAGCGTATCTTATTATAAACATTTTTGATTGATATGTGGTTTTTATTTACATATTGGTTGCGTGTTTTTAATGTAGGTAGAATGCAAAAATTGTTATTCCAACGTAGGACTACACAGTGACTAAACTTTACAAGCGACATTCTTACGTACGTATTCTGTTAAACTCTTCTTGAACGTGCCTATTTTCTCAGACTCCTTTATACACTTTGGTAGTTTATTGTATAGTTGTGTTCCCTCAAACTTTATGTTTTTTTTACCGTAATTAGTTCTAGGCGTTATGGTTTGGCGTTTGGTTATGGCGTTATGTTATTTTAACATTGTTTTTTGTAAGAAATATTCATAATTTTGATATGGCTTCTTGAGAAGATACTGAATGTATTTGTGCAAAAAAAAAAGTTTTGAAAAGTCCGACTTTGAACCTCATTATCTCGGAAACCGTTGATTTCCCAGGCATAGTTCCTTCGGTAAAAATGTTCCTTATGATGAGGACAATACGTGGTTTCCCGCTTTGTTGGCGGTCTTTTCACACCCTGTATATACCCTAGTTTTATACTCGAATCAGGAATGAGGAGAAAAACTGAAAGCTTAGCCGCTTGGTGGCGATAGTAGGTCGATACAAACAATGGCCATATTGGTATTCTGATACTGTTATCCAAATGGAAAAAATCATTTGGACTACGATTCCGCTAAATAATAACCCAATAAATTATGTGGTAAAGCGTCGCGAAATTAAAACGACAAAAAAACGAATTCAGATAAAACTAACTAAAGTAAAAATATTTACTCATTCACCAATAGAATTATTAAAGATAAGATAAAGATAAAATATTATTTATTGTACACCAATATAAATACAGGCTAGGAAAAAAACTTAACTAAACAAGGTACAATTGGCGGCCTTATTGCTAACAGCAATTTCTTCCAGGCAACCACTGATGGAAAAAAGTGCTACGGAATTGAGAGACGGGTAGTTGGTGCAATTATGAATAAAAACCGATGATATTAACGAATACAAAATCTTTAGCACGTCACTATTTCTTTTTCGGCATCCGCTGATATCACTTTGCAAAACGATTTTTTCAATGCATGATTGTAGTATTACTTTTTCTCTGTGACGCCGTCACCTAAATAATGGGTCCAGATAATTATGTTCTTTTGTCCGTACCGTTCCTCCGTTCCGTATCAGCGTCGCGATCCAAAAACCTAGTGTTTTTGCCTGTAACACAATGTTGCCAAAATGGGCTCCCGGTTGACGGTTTCTATTACGATTTATCAATGCTGTCGGTCCAGTGTCGGTCCTTTTAATGTTTTTGTAGTACAGCAAAGAATATTATGAGTCTAATTCTAGAGGATTAGTTCGCTGGTTGTAGGAGAACAAGGAAAAAATGCCGGTTTAGCCCTTCTACCTGGGACGCCATTGATACGCCATAGTGTTACAGGCTAAGGCCCCTGTTCGGTACGATACGGTATCTCGTCCACACTAGCGTTGGATCGCGACGCTGATACGGAACGGAGGAACGGTACGGACAAAAGAACATATCTGGGCCCAGCTTAACCAACCAACCTCTCCCCACAGCGCATCCAGAACCTGTACCGGCCGCGGATGGGCACCCCGAGCGAGGAGCTCCCCCCGCGTCCCCCGCCGCCCCCCGCCGCCGCGCCGCCGCCCGACCCCCCGCCCAAGTACACCCCCCCGCCCTCCTACTCGACCGCGACCGGGGCGAGGCTGCTCAACACGCTACATAGGAGCTTCAGGACCTTGAGACGGTATGAAAAAGAACGATTCTTCCTTTAGGTAAAACGTCAACTTCCCAGAATGTCCACTTCCCAAAACGTCAACTTTTTTTTATAAGTTCAGTCGACAGCACATCAGACTATCGCCTGATGCTGCCACCCTTACACTGGCTAGCATCCCCATTCGCGATGCATCCAATGGAATCCTATCCCTTAAGCTCCCCATTGGCGATGCATCCAATGGAATCCTATCCCTTAAGCTCCCCATTGGCGATGCATCCAATGGAATCCTATCCCTTAAGTTCCCCATTGGCGATGCATCCAATGGAATCCTATCCCTTAAGCTCCCCATTGGCGATGCATCCAATGGAATCCTATCCCTTAAGCTCCCCATTGGCGATGCATCCAATGGAATCCTATCCCTTAAGCTCCCCATTGGCGATGCATCCAATGGAATCCTATCCCTTAAGCTATCCATTGGCGATGCATCCAATGGAATCCTATCCCTTAAGCTCTCCATTGGCGATGCATCCAATGGAATCCTATCCCTTAAGCTCCCCATTGGCGATGCATCCAATGGAATCCTATCCCTTAAGCTCTCCATTGGCGATGCATCCAATGGAATCCTATCCCTTAAACTCCCCATTGGCGATGCATCCAATGGAATCCTATCCCTTTAGCTCCCCATTGGCGATGCATCCAATGGAATCCTGCCACGCCAAGCATTCCAAAATGCGCTCGTCAGTGTGGAAAACGGTATCCGTTGGGTTTTGACCGGTTTTGGAATGCTAACATTCGCCAGGACGCATTCCATTTCGAAGCATCTTGAATGGGCTAAAGCCGCCCATTCACCGGCGTTTGTAAATGACCCCCCGCCTAAGTACACCCCCCCGACCCTCGTACTCCACCGCGACCGGGGCAAGGCTGCTCAACACGCTACATCGGAGCTTCAGGACTTTGAGACGGTATGAAAATGAACTAGTCTTTTGTCGCCTGTAGCTGCCACCCTTACACTGGCGATTGTAAATGACCCCCCGCTATCTGCCCACTGCTGGAGAACGTATGCCTCTTCATGTTTCTTCTGTCTTATCCGGTCGGCGGCTATTGTGGTCCAGGTTGAGCCTGAGACGGTGTGATATCTGTTACTGCGATGTTATCGACTAGTTGCATACTCCACCGGGCTGCATCCAAGCTTCAGGAATGAGACGATATGATAGAGTAGTTTCAGGACTTTGAGACGGTATGATAAAGAAGTTCCCTCCGTCGCCACTTCATATTATTGCGGAAAGAAACAACCTCACGCCCCTAGTTTTATCCTGCTACGCAACTGATTCTAGGCAGTTATACATACTCGAAAGGTGATCTGCAGCCAACCTCAAAGATGTTTTGCACATGATTTCGTGTTGTTTCAGAATGGCGACCCGCACCGAACCGAACACAAGTAGCAACAACAACGCATCACAAATACCCATCACATTGAGCGAGAGCGTCGACACAGACCGGCACATTTCACTAGAATCACAACCGCCGGAGTATAGCGGTATGTTCACGGCTCCCTCTCTCACAATAACCGACGAAACAGACGCGAGGAGCAACGGACCGTCTTCAACCTCCAGAAACTCCCTCACCTTCACTAGAGGTTACCTAAGACGGTCGTTTGTTAGGAAAAGCGACTCCGTCAAAAGCATAAGGTCCAGTTTACGTAGAAGCTTTAAATACGGCGGTGCCTTAACGACAAGTCACGAGCATTTGGTGCGTGAGGCTGAGCCCATGTCCAACACTGTCGCCATGTCCGCCATGTTGGATCCAATGGGCTCCCCTCAAGCCCGCAGCCGTGCCTCTGTGATATGAGCTTTGTTTTAATAACGTTAGAGTTTAATATTCAAATGCTTAGGAGAGTACTTATTCGTCATGTAATGGCCGCATAATTTTTATTGATAGCAGCAAAGATGAATAGTTTGTATACTGTTTTTTAGATAACAATTTTAAAACAGTTGTGTTATGTGAGTGAATCTCGAAGTAATTGAGGCTGTCTCGGTAAAGGGTTTTGTATTTTAACTCTTGTGTGTAATGTCGAAATGTCACATATTTATTGACGAAAGAGTTCAGAGATTATTACGTGAACGTGCTTTGAATGAAAGCCTAAAATTCTTGCGAAGGCCCTAGATGGGTATGATAAGTTTTATAGTGATAGCCATTAATTCCATTACTAAAACGCTTTATTTATACATAATATTTTTCGTATGGTAGATATTAGGATGTTGTTTTTATAAAACATTAAACATTCCACAATATCAAGTATTAAAAGACGCCATGTAATATTCTAAGAAACAAACAATAATACTATAGAAGTTACTCGTAATGTAACACAACATGTATACTAAAATTATGAGCTTAGGAAGTTGTGTGAAGACAGTTCTATCCAGCCCCCTTAGCACGCTGACCTTTTGCCCACTCTCAACTGTCACCTTAGCCACTTAATACTACTGAGGTGACAGTTAACAGTGGCTAAGGTGACAGTTGAGATAAGACAAAAGGCCAGCGTGCAAAGGGGGCTGGACCTCAATATTTTATACGGTTCATCAATTTTATATTTATCTCACGAACTAGAAATGTGTTCTTCATAATTTTAGTTAGGTACGGTTATTTTATAAGTTAGCTGTGTTATGTAGCGAAACTTTTTTTGTTCTGTTGAAAGTCCACGAAACAAAAGACGAATGCTTTTTAGTGATTTAGGGCGGTTTAAATCACATTGAGTACAATGAATTAGATTTTTTAAGTGATTTGTTTTATAAGAATTATCTTGAAGAAGTACTTAATTTACCTCTTTCGGTGTATCGTATTTAATTTTGCAATACATTAGAGAAGATGTTATGTTATTATGTTGATTTGTAAGACTTGAGTATTTTGTGGCGGCTTATTTGGTTCCTTTTTGAATGCATTTACTCCTTTATTTTTGTAACAAACTTAACATATTTTTACATCACTATCGATGATCTTAGTTCTTTCTAGTCACGTTCTTCCACGTTTTCGGTTTTTATGTCATCACAATCTTCTAAAGAGTTTTAAATTATGTATTTTTACAGCACTATTAGCACTTCTATTTTAATTTATTTTTTGCTTTGGAAAAATCCTTTGTTTAAATTTTTACAAGTACATTATTTACCTAATAGAATAAAACAGTTTTTTATGGAATGCTTATTAGTTTTTTTTACCTAGATTATCAGGTAATATAAACAAATGATTAGATTAATTTCTTTATTGTTTTGAAACCATTCAATTAAACAAAATATTATTATACATAATTCATTGAAGACGTCACATACGCCATTGTTAAACTTGGTAAACTAATTGTATAATAGACATACAACCAACATAAGAGACGATCTATCTTACAGTTCTTAAAACAAGGAAGCTGAGGTTATGAAATGTACTTAGAAAGTAATAGCTAAACTAAAGCAACTTAGAGAGAAAGAGAAGATTTGAAACAAGAGAACGAAATAAACACAATCACGAGTTCACACATTTTATGACCTCAACTCCTCTTCTTTAGTCCAAAATCAAAAGGCACTCTCAAAATAGTCGTAGGTATGTGGTCTTAAACGACTACAAAACACTCAAAATGTCCATAAAACAATAAGTAGTTACAAGGCATAATATGCTAAATAAATACTAAACACGATTAGTACGTAAACTATGAGTATATCAGCAGTTCACCAAGCGAAGATGGCACATCGTGGCTATTAAGACACAGATAAAATATATCCACTAGAGTCAATTAGTACAATGTAAAATAATTGATACTATCGCTAATTGCACTATCAATCAAATTTAATCAGTCGAAACGCCCAGCATTGCTTATTCATTGTAACGTACTCCTTAATTTCCAAATTACAAACATCCAATCTTTGTATGGAATGGAAGTAAGTAGTATATCGTCAACTTTACAACGCTACAACGTGTTTATCAATAAAGGGGTTAGAGTAAATTGTAAGATCTTGCCTCATAACTTCCCAACAGAACAGGTGATACTAATTTCATGCAGAGAACTTTAATCTCTAAAGTAAACTATAGGTCGACCGCTTAAAGGCTCCCAACACAGGCGCGTTTTATCGGTCGGTAGTACCGCATGCGTTATTGCGATATCTGTTATCAGTACATTTTGTATTGGGAACGTTGCGGCGTTATCACCGCAGCAGTGTGTAACTCCATGGCCATACTTGTACAAAATGTACTGAAAACAGATATCGCAATAAACTATCGACCGATAAAAACGCGTTTGTGTAGCCTTAATTCGCGGATCGCCTGCTAGGTTTGCGGGAGGAGAGAGTTACGGGTGACACCGGGGGTGTAACGCGGGGCTGCGGGGCAGGGAGCAAATGTCACAGTCGACAGTGCTCCCTCAGGGGGCTAATTCTCGGCAATCTCGAATGTGACTTGTTACTAAGGTTTTCTTCGTAGAATCTCGAATGTGACATACCATTAGCCCCCAGCTCGCAGGCGATACGCGAGTTACGCGGTCGACCTATAGTATGCCCACCCAAACGATCCGTCGTCACTCCAAATGGCCACACTAGTGTCTATGGTTAAGAGGAAACGCGGGTAGCCGCTGCTTCATACAAAAAGGGAGACCTCTTTCCTCCCTGGATAATTATTTTAGAATAAATATGTTTATGCCATTCAATTTATATGTACCTCTGCCATGTCCCTATGGCCCGGTTTTTGAGTTGAGAATTTTGCTAAGCAAATGGGTAAGTATCGTCCTGTCTCTGCAGATTTCTCACAAAAGAGCGTGACAGAGCGATACGTAAGTATGTGCTTAGTAAAATTCTCAACTCTGAAACCGGGCCTATATTTTCCTTTTATTCTTTTTTTTTTTCTAAATCAATTATCCAGGGAAAAAACAGGTCTCCCTTTTTGTATGGAGCAGCGGCTACCCGCGTTTCCTCTTAATTTTATTTATCCGTAGTCACTCTACAATAGAGTAGCAATTCGGTGTGACTACGGATCGGTTAGGGGAGTGTGACTATGACTATCACACCAATTAATGTATCCGTAGTCACACTTGAATTTGATGAAAAAGTACTAACCAGGTGATTTTGATAGCAGTATCAGTAGTATTACTATGGTAGTATCAGATGAGCTGTAGAGTAGCATGTTTCTTATCAACATTATGAATAAAGTTACCGAATCATTGAGTTGAGATTGAGCAGACTTTTGGGCGTTTTCAGGTTCGTCGGCTCCTTCTTCTTTGACGGGTCCATCATGAAGCATTTCCAGAGTCTGAAACAAAATATGCGACTTATAAGTCTATAGACGACATTGTGCAGAATATTTTGTTTTCCTTCTCTACTTACTAGTCTCGTCAGGTCCAAATGTCGAGAAAAAAAGGTAAAAACGTGATTTTGCTTTTGAAACCAGGACGACATTTTATTGAAACAACTCCTTTATTGAAACCAAAGGTCAGACAAGCTTAGCTACCGGCTTCAAGAGAGTATACGTACAGGTAGCGTCACGAGGTATGAGCGCTGACCTTGAATGCGCAGAACTCATTTTTTGGGTCTGTTTTGCGGGGTACGCGGGCGGCGACGGAGAGGCGCGATCGCCGGCGAGCGTGGGCGCGTGATTAGTAGATCAGTCGCTCTAGCCTCGGGGTACAGTCGCACACATCGTTTTTTTGTTTCGTCATTGAAAGAATGCCGAAACAAAATGTTTCAAAAAGACTGTTCAGAAAGATTCAAAAAAGTTATTGAGAACAATACATATGTATTGGATTCAGATTATTTTTCATTGATTGTACACCCGTTTTATTGTAATGTCCGTTAAAATAATTGTATAGAAAACCATTTAAAATATAACGAGTGTTAAATCTGCAAAGAATACTTTCAATCTTAAAGTTTAGTCAGTTTCTCCGATTTTTATAGTATCTCACTCAACTATAGTTCAGCTCAGCGTCAGCCTTAGATCCCGCGTGGATATTAGACATTTTGCGCGCGATTGTACACACTTGCGCAGAAATCCCCACCAGTTTCCTCGAGCGCTCATAACTCGTGACGCTACCTGTACTCCCCAAC
The DNA here is from genome assembly GCA_949319315.1 of Zelleria hepariella. NCBI lineage: Eukaryota > Metazoa > Arthropoda > Insecta > Lepidoptera > Yponomeutidae > Zelleria > Zelleria hepariella. The sequence goes on along the minus strand of OX439392.1, from coordinate 10,959,076 downwards.
TGTCCCCTTCGAGATTGCCATCGACATGATGTGTGCAGAGAGATGGTGACCGTACAGTACAGGCTCCAACGACGTAAGCCTAGTACTTTTTCATCAAATCAAGGACAGTTGGGATTTGGGAATAAAGAATCAGCTCTACTAAAGTAAATCACTCACCGTAGAGTTTCGTCAGCGGCGGCGGACAGCACAGTGCTGCCATCTGGCGACATGGCGAGGTGCAACACTCGCGCCGTGTGTCCCGAGAGCTCGGCCACTGGTGTCAGTAGAGGATACTTCCAGATCATCAGCTGGTTGTGCGCGTAGCCGTGGCCGGAGATCAGCTCCTTGTAGTGCGTGCTCCAGAGGATCGAGCAAACCTAAAAGAGGCAGCTTTGGTTTTATTCAAAATAAAAAAAAACTGATTTCAAAACATTTATTGCAAAATAAGGTTACATTTTGTGTCTAGCTTCCAAACTATGATATTATCCTGTGTAGCCAGGCTTCTTCCAGTGTATCTTATTGGTATAAAATAGTTAGTGTGGTACGGTCGGCCACAGTCACAGATACCCCATGGCAGTTCTTACCGCGCACGGCATAAGGGCGCCAATCTAACAAAAAGGGGTATCCTAGCGTGTGGCCGACTGTACAAGTCGTTTATAGCCGAGGAAAGTCTGTTTAGGCCTGTCCGATAAGCGGAAGTAAAATATGTATGACGCTCTTTGCAACGGAATAGACGCAAGAATAATGCGCAGGTGTAACAAAAGCATAACACTATTTGTCAACCAGTGCTTGAGGCAAATTCTAAGTATATTCTGGCCAAAGAAAATTACCAACACAGAACTATGGAGAAGGACTAGCCACAAACTAATAGACGAGGAAATAAAGTTGCGAAACTGGCGTTGGATAGGTCATACTATGCGAAGACCCGAAAACTACCCCTCCAAGATAGCACTGAAATGGTGTCGTACTGGAACACGAAAGAGAGGGCGCCCTAAAACTATAATCCGCGCGGAATGAGAATGGGATGCGACCTTTTGGAACTGAGACGCGCGCAGTAAGCAAACTCACGTCGATGCAACCTTGTCAAAGTTAAATACAGTATGTTTTCGATTGACTTTGACAAGGTTCCATCCCATTCTCATCCCGCACGCATTATACCTGGCGTCGTCGATCAGTGCAACAGGAGGCAACAGTCTTGGAATGAGCATATCCAAGCTTGAGACGAAGGCGCAAAATCGGCCAGATTGGATAACTGTTTTGAGAGCCCTATGTCCCTGATTAGGGATAAAAAGAACTGATGATGATGATGGTGCTGATAACAGCTGATTACAATGCTGTGTGTACCTGAGACTTGGTGTCGACGGTGTTGAGATTGGAGCCGGTGTTGACGTTCCAAATGCGCAGCGTGCGGTCAGCGGTGCCGCCGCCCGACGCAAGTATACCGGCGCTCCACGGACACCACGCGAGCCCTTTCACCGCGGCCAGGTGTTGGCTGTTCAGACAAAATATGACGTCAGACAGGTACATGGAAAAGTAGAATATAATAGAGTAAAATAGAATACGACGAGGGACGACGTTGGCGAGGGATGCGGATGGTGAGGGACCGTGAGAGGTGGCGTGAGGGGTAAAAGGCCTATACCCAGCAGTGGGCAGAGGTGGGCTGATGATGATGATGATGAAAATAGAATAATCGTTTATTTACTGACAACAATTTCACAACTTATAGTAAGGTGTAATTAGGTACTTATAATTAGGTAGTCACTCAGAAGGGATGACCTACTCATACCTAACCCATAGTACTCGTAATTCCAACTGTGCGCAGTGGTCAGTAAAAGGGCTTCAGACATTAGAGTCGAAATATTTGTAGGAATGCATGAAATTATACTCGCCACAGATAAAAAAAAAAGGTATTAAAATTGGGTTTCTAATGCCCGTTTTCACCAACCACCCCTAATTTTAAAAGACCTTTTAACGAAAATTATCTGCGCCTCTGCAAGTCTAGGGGTCATGGATGAAGGACCATACGAATTCCACTCACAAGCGTTATGAGTTGAGTGTGTATGATCCTTCATCCATGCCCCATAGACTTGCGGAGGAGCAAATAACTTTCTTTAAAGATAAAAAAAATAATAAAAAAAAGGCCTTTTAAAATTAGGGGTCGTTGGTGAAAACGGGCATAATTCCTTCTTGGAGTAACTAAGTATGGCCTTCTCCCTAAAGAAAGTAGCTATGCTCAGGTTTCTCCCAAATATTGTCCTTTACAGATATATTTGTATTTCTACTAGTGATCACAATGGTATTTCTAATAGAAAATAAAACCATTGGTATGTACAGCCAAATGCCACCACCCACAGACCTATTATTATGACTGAGCCACCAGTCCACCACCGCTTTTTGGATGGAAAAGTATTCTACGATAAATAGAGTAGATCTGAGTATTCGACTTGATGATAACTAGTGGTTCGCCCCGAACTGTGAACTCGCGACCCCATATAAACTTAACAACCCGATATCTCGGCAACCCCTCGACCGATTTGGCTCATGTTCGAACTTAAAAATTCTTTTAATTTTATTTACCCGCCTACCAAATTTCATAATGATCCGACCAAATTTACTCAAGTTATCGTCGAACGAACATTCAAACATACAAACATACATACATACATACATACATACAAACGCCGGATTGTTCCAGTAGACTCGGAGAACTTCGCTCGCTTCGCTCGCTCGTTCAATGATGACATCCTTTTATCTCTTATCAGGGACACAGGGCTCGAAGAAAAGATCTCTATTTTTCGCGGTCTCTTAACTTTCTCTCTTGCCATGTCATTCTGTTTGGACAGGTGACTGTCTGGTCTCCGCAACGCGTGTCCGATCCATCGCCATTTTCTTTTTTTTTTTTTTCAATTCAATTTTATTTATTTGCCATAAATTACATGTGGTTTAACAAAGGTGTTCTTATGTAAGTAAGTGTATCAATGTAATTTTACCAATTAGGTGTAGCAAGAGTAATTTTAAGTATGGAAAACCTTAACCTAAAATGCATATTCCTCCAAAAATTCTGTAACTTTGTAATAGTTTTTAGATAACAACAGTTTAAATAAATCGCGCTTGAACTGATGAAGTTTTGATCCGACTTACTTGAAAGAATACAGGTACTGCGGTTGCGAATAGTGTTGGCCCTGAGCAAGCGGCCAGATGTTGAGCAGATTGTCGTTGGCGCCAGAAGCTAGGTACTTGCCGTCCGGTGACCACTTGAGGCCGCAAATCTGTTGATGGAAGTTCAACGTTTAGTTTAGAATAGCTATTTGTCTATAGGACAGCTTTCTGCGGGGCTGGTACGGTCGGCCACAGTCACAGATACCCCATGGCAGCTCTTACCGCGCGCGGCATAAGGGCGCCAATCGAACAAAAAGGGATATTTTGTATGTTGTTGTTCAATGATAATAAACGTTTTTCTATTTCTATTTCTATTTCTATATCCTAGCGTGTGGCCGACTGTACCTGCTATGAAATCTAGAATCAAACCTCAAGTTACACGATGCAGATACTGGAAAAATTACAAAATTAATCAAGAGTTGTACAGCTAGATTCAAACTTTATGACGGCTGTGAAGTTAGGTGCGAGCGTAGTTGCCAGCGTTTATCAAGATGTCGAAAATTCCAGCCTAGGAATTTTGAGTTCTTCGCATTGGATCTTACGATGTTCCGAGTCACCATTAAGTTTAAAACGAACTGTATCATAAAGTATAAAATTTTCCTTGCTTTTTTATTAACACCTAGATGAGGCCCATAAATTAGTGCCAGAAAATAATCTTAAAGATGGCGGTCGGTTGAAAATTAGGCGAATTACACCCTAAAAATTCTATGGGATTTAGTCGAAGGCCGAAGGTTGAGCCGCAGTAATCTAAACGAGGCCAAAGGCCGAGTCCCAGAGACGCTCATTTTAAACACTAGCTGCCGTATTCATATTATAGAAAACAAAAATACATGTTTGAGGAGTGTTATAACTTTATAAGTCTGAGTTTGTATGGGTGTGGAGGGTTTAGTTTATAGTGTATCATATTGGAGATTGTGTTTTGTAAATAGGGGCCGAAGGCCACGCTCGCAGTAAACAATCCTCATGAAGCATACCAGCTAGAGCGTAGCTTAGAGCGGCCGGGCTGATAGCCACCTTCTTACGTAAGGGTGCAGGCTGACTGACTGACCTCCTGCGTGTGTGCGTTGATGGTAGTGACGGTCACGTTGTCTCACGTCGTGGTGCACTATGGACCCGTCGTAGTGTGTAAGGGTGCACGCTCACCTCCTGCGTGTGTGCGCTGATGGTAGCGACGGCGTGGTCGCGCTGCCTCACGTCGTGGTGCACTATGGACCCGTCGTAGTGTGTAAGGGTGCACACTCACCTCCTGCGTGTGTGCGCTGATGGTAGCGACGGCGTGGTCGCGCTGCCTCACGTCGTGGTGCACTATGGACCCGTCGTAGTGTGTAAGGGTGCACACTCACCTCCTGCGTGTGTGCGCTGATGGTAGCGACGGCGTGGTCGCGCTGCCTCACGTCGTGGTGCACTATGGACCCGTCGTAGTGTGTAAGGGTGCACACTCACCTCCTGCGTGTGTGCGCTGATGGTAGCGACGGCGTGGTCGCGCTGCCTCACGTCGTGGTGCACTATGGAGCCGTCGTAGTGTGTAAGGGTGCACACTCACCTCCTGCGTGTGTGCGCTGATGGTAGCGACGGCGTGGTCGCGCTGCCTCACGTCGTGGTGCACTATGGAGCCGTCGTAGTGTGTAAGGGTGCACACTCACCTCCTGCGTGTGTGCGCTGATGGTAGCGACGGCGTGGTCGCGCTGCCTCACGTCGTGGTGCACTATGGACCCGTCGTAATGTGTAAGGGTGCACACTCACCTCCTGCGTGTGTGCGCTGATGGTAGCGACGGCGTGGTCGCGCTGCCTCACGTCGTGGTGCACTATGGAGCCGTCGTAGTGTGTAAGGGTGCACACTCACCTCCTGCGTGTGTGCGCTGATGGTAGCGACGGCGTGGTCGCGCTGCCTCACGTCGTGGTGCACTATGGAGCCGTCGCGCGCTCCGCTCGAGCACACATACATGTTCCAGGCGAGCGAGCCGACGCGCCCCGAGTGCCCGTCCATCACCTGCCGGAGACAAACAAAGTATTAAGATGGAGTAGAGCATTCTGGGATCGTAGTGTACTGAAACATTAAACACTTTTTCACAGGGGCGAGGGTCTTGTTATCTTCTTCGACACAGCAAGAAGATGGCAAGACGTCTCAACAACATTTCCCGGAGTCATCAGACAGATAGATAGATAGATAGATGTAGCCTGTACAATTGTACATGTCCCACTAGCTGGGCAAAGGCCTTCTCTCAGAGAGAGAGTTCGAGCTTAATCACCACGCGTGCTCAATGCGGGTTGGCGATTTTTGCGTTGAGGGTATAATGCCTCATACGCTCAGGTTTCCTTACGATGTTTTCCTTCACCGTCAGCGAGTGGTATTGCAGAGAGATAGAGCCGAAAAAACTGGGCTGGGCGGGTTGCAGGCTACACAGGCAGCATACAAATTATGTATGAAGATGGCTCTGCACGTACTGACTTTGTCTTTGGTTTATAGTAGTCGTCCGTAACGGTTTTATTCACATAAAAGGTTACCGGCTGCCCTTTCTATATATTATAAAATTTATAAAGTACGTAATTCTGCTTATAAAAACCTAAGTTTTGCAATTCCTAACCCGCCGCAAACATTTAAAAAATCCCATACATTTTTGCATTGTCCCAAAAGGGCAGCCGGTAACCTTTTACGTGAGTTAAACCGTTACTGGCGACTGCACTATTACGCCGAACAACCTGAGTATGTAGACAGAAGGCGATATGAAATAAAAGCCAACAAGACCACGTAAAAAAAAATAGAAGTTAAAAACTAAAACCCGACTACTAAAAGGCTTAAAACAAGACCTTCTTATCCTTAAAATAGACTCATAGATAATTAATCGTAGTCGGAGGCCATCGGTATATCAAATGCGAATGTGGTGTCCTCCGACTACGATTAATTATCTATAAGTCTATTTTTTTTTTTGAGCTTTTTAGTAAATCATTTTGGACGATCATCCAGAACAGAACCAAGAACGGCAAAAAAATACACGTTTTGGTATTTTTTGTTCTATTTGTTAAGTTGACGGTACATGTGTTATACATTTTTGAAAAGGTCTTTTAAAGCCCTTTCATTTGATATCCATGAAGATGGTATTCGATAATTTATATTTTTAGGTCCACCACTTTAGGGCGCAGCACAGCGGCCATCTTGGTTTTTTTCAAAATTAAACTATCCTATGTTACCTGGGCGATTGAGACGAATCCAACAACACCTCATTTGTTGAAATCTTCCGAGTAGCTTAGGCTCTAAGAGGGAACAGATGAACACACAAACATACCCACATACACACATACATACATACATACGCTGCTAAAATCATAACCCTCCTTTTTGCTTCGCGTAGTCGGGTAAAAACTAGAGACAGCAAGAAACACTCACCCGCAGCCGTTTGATCTTCTCGCAGTCCCATAGCTCGACGGTAGCCGAGGAGGTGCCCACAGCCAAGTGCGACCCGCCGCCCTGGACCCAGCTCACCGAGCACACGGTCTCGGCACCCTCCAGTGTTAACAGCAGCTCTATCTGGCCCGACCCCGCGTTCCAGAGGTAGACGGAGCTACCGAGGGCCACCGCAAGGATGTTGGACGCGCTCCAGTCTACCAAGTTTAGGTCTGTGGGTGGGAGGTAAAAGTTTAGGAGGGTGATTGATTGATCATGCTCCACAACTATCCATATCCATCCATTGTTTCGTAGTGTTCTGACACACACTGCATTGTAAGTGCAGTCATCTGAAGGGGTACGGCTTAAGGTGGGATGATAGCAACGCACAGTGGTCGATTTGTACGATTTAGGCGGCCAAAACTATTTTATGCTTTATTTCAGTAATAAATACGACAACAAATGCTAATCTGGTATTTTAGAGTGAATATATATGTTTATCCCTATTTGTTTCATTGAAAGCGTATTTTTCTATACAAAAAAACATTTCTGTGAAAATATTTTTGTAAATAGCGCCAATGTTTTTAAATTTTCTTTAAATCTCCCTTTGGTGTAAAATATATATTTTGAGTTCATTTGAATTATCGAAATCGGCTTAGTAGTTTTTGATATTTGGGTTAAGAATTATCACAATTTGTTAAGTAAAAGACGGCCGTACATAAAAAAAAATGTTTATTCTCTACAGTCTGCATGCCTATTTAAATTGAAAATAAAATATGGATGACAAAAAAATACAGTATACACTAAAATTAAATGGTCAATTATACTAAATGTTACTTACAATGTTAGGTACCGAATCATAAACAATAAGACAATATTTTATGAAAGTTTAACATACAAATTGTTATGTTACTCTTTAAAAGACAATTCTTCCTCACCGTCACTTTCCATGCATTTATCACAAGTGCCTTTTGTATTTGGCTCTGCAGGAAGCAAAAGCTCCAAAGTTTCCTGCAAAAATGGTTTTGATCGGATCTTCTTTTTTTTTCTCATTGAACTGATGAGCGGATCTGATGTCAAGAGTAACCTGTGATAAATATCAAGGTTACAGTCTTCGCGTGAAAACTTTCGAGCAAAGTTTAGACGGTATGAGCGAAAGTGCTTATTACGAGTTTCTGCAGCTTCCTCCGAAAGTTGACCAATAGGCACTAGAGAATTTTCTATAACTTTTCCACCATGTGCCAAAATTTTATGCATGGTAGGAGTCATAGAATGCCAACCATATAACTCTACATACAGTTTTGCTGTCTCCATGGCGTATTCATCAAATTTCGGGACATCTATTTTGTGACCGCTTGATATGGCTTCCAAAATAACTTTAATTCTATAAATAAAATTAAAGTCTATTCCCGTTATTTCAGCAGCCAGATGTGGGTTTTCAAAAAATCTTCTACTAGTATTGCCGTCATTTGTGTTACCAAAATTACATTTTGGCATATCTACCAAGATACCTACTTCTTCTCGGAATCTTTGCTGAATCTCTTTTTTTTTTGTTGTTCTAGCATCTTTTCTGCTTTGGTTCTTTTTTCACGGTATTTCCCAACGGGCAATTTATAAGCTAAATGTAAAATACTCTCGAATAATCGAATTCTGGCATGTAAAGTTGATAGGCCAAATTCAAGCGATTCTGGGTGAATTTCGTTTTTTTTACTTAAGTCATGAAAGTTTTTTTAAGTGGCTCCGCATATGTAGCATCTACTCGTTGATTTGGTGTCAGTCGCCGCATTGCAAACTTTGCCGTCCACCATGTCATTTTAAGACTGTGGCTAACCGAGAATTTTTGCCCATTCAGTTCCAATTCCGTGGCTTTTAGGGACTTCACACTGTCCCGAACGTAATTTATTTCATCTTTTGTAATGTCTGTAGACTCTTTTATAAATCTGAATCGTATCGGGCGGCAATATCGTGGTGAAGAAGGAGTCGGGTTTTGCCAAACCATTTTTGTTTTGTCTTCGCCGCAAACAATTTGTAGAGGCACGAATGAGCTCAAAAATATATTTGCATCCGAGTCGGCGTCATTCATTAACTTTTGTTTGTATTGAGCTTGTTGTGAACCATCACAACCCCATTTGCAGATAATCTGCAAGGAATTTCTCTCAGTTTCTGTAAGAGTCATTAGTACTTCTTCGAGGAAAATTGATAATCGCGTGACGGTGTGATCTAACAAAGATTGTAGATCACTTTCAGCACAGGAAGCGGTCACTCGTAGCGTCTCTTTGGGTGGGTAACATTCCTGTTTAGCCTTCAACACTAATTCGTAGCACGGGTAAAAGCTTCTGTTGGTTGCTCGCACAATTTCATATTGACTTCGTGTCAAATCAGCGTCCACGCACATTCGCAGTGCCTCCCGAGGCGTAAGGGGATCTTGTGCCTTTGATTTGGAATGTCTTTTTTTACATTCGTTTGCGGCTGCAGGCGAATTTGTAATATCTTTTAGGACTTGCGAGGCGTTTCTTTTTCCTTCTTTTTGTAAAATTACTTGCGCTGCGTGAACTATCACTTCTTTGCCTACAGAGGAGCGAACTTCTTCTGTTTTCCTCCTTTTAGTTCTTTCACTACATTCACTGAATGTTTTGCTAGGTCGTCCTGACTTATTATGCGTTTTTATGGGCATCTCGAACGTTCCTGCTAACCATGCATCATTGCTTATAAGAAATTTTTCTAGCGTGTTGCGTGCTTTGGACCATCTCTTTTTTATTTCTGTTTTAAAATATGAAAATTTATGATTTATATACTTTTTGTCTTCGTCGGAGTCCTCGTAAGACATTAACAAATAATTTTGTAAGTATTCCAATTTGTCGTTTATTGATGGAGAGTTTTCCTCAATCATCTTATCAAAAAGATATCTGCGAGTTACTACCTCCATGCCCGAGTAACTTGATGAACCTAGAACAACGAAAAGGAATTTTAACGCAAAAGAAACAAAAAAGGAATTTTTCTCACTTTCTGCCTAAGTTAATGAATTATTATTTTTCTCGCGAAGTGGTCAAAGGTGGTGGCTATTTTTTTTGTGGTTATCTGCTCAAAGAGCTATACTATTAGAAACCATAAGGAATTTAACTCGGACGGTCTCGGAAGTACAACATTTTTACTATTGAAAATAAAAAAATGATAATATTTTCTATGAAAAAGGGCGATCTTTGATACGTTGTAACTGCACTAAATATTGATATTCCTTATCTTAATTTAAATTATATTTGAAGGAGCTTACCTGAATTTTCGACTTCCATCACTTTCACTTGTAACTGAATAATATCCAATGAAATATTCACTTTAGAATATCGGTTGCGCTAAGAGTGTCGAGAACGAACGCGTACAGCTTGCGCGACGATCAAGTTCCGACTACCTGTGGGGGCGCGCACGCAGTTCTAGGAACTGGGGAGGGGTGGGGTTTGGGCAGTCGGGGTGTCTATTTTTCCGGGAATCAATTTGTTTTGTTATAAGTTAACTTTGAGAAATGGACTTTTGGCCGCCTAAATCGTACAAATCGACCACTGTGCAACGTGGCGGGAAATTCACAATTTTCACAGTTATTTACATTTTGTAGCTAAAATGAGCTATTTTTGTTCAGCGATTTTTCGTTCGTGGATTATGTGTTCTGGTCTACGAAGCAGTGGCACTGCCCAAAAAACTTGTCGTAGACCAGAACACATAATCGGCTGAATTATTGTTGTTCTGTTGTTTACAATAATGAAAAGAATACTTTGTTATTTCCGCGAACGAAAAATCGCTGAACAAAAATAGCTCAATTTAGCTATAAAATGTAAGAAACTGTGAAAATTTTGAATTTCCCGCCACGTTGCTATCTTCCAGCCTTAAAGGGCTTTTTTAACTATAAAGGGACATTTCCCGCCAAGCAGATATTATGCTTGGGGACCGGCCGGGTCCAAGTTCCAACTGATCGTTGGAACTCAGCTACGAGAAATATTTTGCTGGCGCGATGCAGGATTGTAGCGAGTAGCGTTTTGACAGCTAGAGTATGTAGCAGTTTCCTGTACGCCCGACAGGGGTCGCTACAAAAGATTACGTTTTATTTGAGAAATCACTCGTTTGACTTTCGTATCTTCTAGTGGCATGCCGCGTACCTAGTGTAGGCAGCGCCAACGTTCAGGCGAGGCGTGTGCAGGTTGGTTATTTGTTTACGTTTAAAGGCGATGTTTGTTGCAGTACTATGTACACACGACAGCACGTCGAACCTTACACTCTAGCACTCTACTCGGTCACGTTACGGACGACTTTACAACACAAGTGTTCACTCTGACGTGCTGTCGTGTACCTAATGGATCTACTTTCCACCATCCTTAGTTCAAGAGGACTTGGAGATGTTGAGATGATAAAGATTTATCAATCTGATGTTAAAGATTACAAACGTTAAGGAGAGACTCATGCCCTACAGCAAAATGGAAGTAATAAATACTCACAATAATCATCCAGAATGTCAGGAGCGTCCAGGATTCTGTCGGGTGCTTGTGGAATGTATCTTGTTGTGTTCTTCACTGCCGATGGCACTTTCGCCTGCAAATTGAAAAATAAAATATGAAAGTCAGTTCACTAGAAGACTATTACGTTAGCAGCAGCTCATTGGCATGGTAACTAGTGGTTCGCTCCGAACTATGAACTCGCGACCCCAGTTACAGATGTGTAACGTTGCTTACGCCATTCGCGCAGGCGCGCGCGCTTTGCATATAAACTATACAACCCCATATCTCAGCAACCCCTCAACCGATTTGGCTCATGTTCGAGCTTAAAAATTCTTTTAATTTCGTTTACCCGCCTACCAAGTTTCATAACGATCCGACTAAATTTACTCAAGTTATCGTCGAACGAACATTCATACATACAAACATACATACATACATACATACATACAAACGCCGGATTGTTTTAGTAGACTCGGAGAACTTGGCTCGCTTTGCTCGCTCGTTCAATCATTTCTGGCATCATTTAACATGTTTACTGCCAGACAAAGGGGCAATGGAAATAAAGATTTTTAAAAATAAAAATCTTCATAAAGTTCCCTAGCACAGGTTAGTGCTTTAGAAAATACAAAAAGTGGCAATGGAAATAACAATCAGTCTGTAGCAAGTCCTTAATTTTTAGAGTCATGTTCCATTAACCAGGTTTATTTTTATTAGCCATTAAATGCTCTGTGTAACTAAAGTTGCTTATTTAACTAAACTAGTGGCCACAAAAGTCCTAAATCTACACTATCTCAACTAATAGAGTGCATCTACTTCTGATTTCCACACTCAGTCCGGTCCATGCAGAGGTTGCCTGGAAGATGCTTTTATCGAAAAGACAGCTTCTGTGTTTAAGAGTTATCCATCTAATTCTAAAGACCATAAGTCACAGTTTTGCAATAAAATTAAGTTAAAACAGCTCACCTGTGAGTAAACTACGCGCAGTCTGTTCTGGTACCCCTCCGGGGCTGCCGGTGCCTTGCAGGTGTACTGCAGCAGTCGGCCGGGCTCCGTGTCGGAGAGCGCTCGTCCTAACGCCTCAGCTGCCGCTGTCTGCGCCACCACTTCCTCACCTTTGTCTTCTTCACGGCTCATCTGGGTTGAGAGAGAACACCTTTGTTGTAATGAGGGTAGAGATGAAAGAAAGCTAAGATATAAAGCAAACTGTTAGGAACTATACGTAAATCCACAAATCCGGCGTACCGTTTGACAGTCATAACTGTCAAATTCTAGAATAGGGCAACATTATTCTAGAATTTGACAGTTGTCGGTCAAACGATATTCCAGATTTACACAAACCAAGTTCTTTTAGGCATTTATACCCAAGTTTATACCTTCTCACATGTCTTAACAATTGTTACTCTTGAGAGCTAATTATTGTTACTGTTGAGATTCATGGGGAATTATTGGGCTAATAGACATAGCAAAACATGGATGGAAATATTTGTAAGAAAATTATCATAAACTAGCCAATGAGGACAACACTCAGTCTGCGGTAAATATAATATGTAGAGCCCTCTGTAGGAATTGAACCCACAAACTCCATGTCAAGAAGCTTGTGTCGATGGCAAGAAATCAATAATAATGTGAATGATATAAAAGTGTTTTCATAAAATAACATTGGGTAAAGTTATAATTGCGGTGGTAGTCTTGTGGGTAGAACAGTGGACTCTGATGTGAAAGGTCCTAGGTTCGATTCCCGGTGCGGGCATGTATCTATGACTTTGTTTAATTTCAAAGTTATGTACATTTGTGAATTTGTAGTAGCAATACCACTCGCTGACTGTGAAGGAAAACATCGTGAGGAAACCTGAGCATTTGAGGCATTATACCCTCAACGCAAAAAACGCCAACCCGCATTGAGCACACGTGGTGATTAAGCTCGTACTCTCTCTCTGAGAGAAGGCCTTTGCCCAGCTAGTGGGACATGTATAATTGTACAGGCTACATCTTACTAAAGTAAGAATTATGTACTTACTTTATAATGGCACAGGTCATAATTTGAGTTGCTTCTGGATGGTATGAATCTGTCACCCTTGTTCGGGGTTTTGGAAGGTTTGTTCGGCGTCGGTGTTGTTGAGCGACCTATGTAACAACGATAGAACAAATATATTATGGGAAGAGCGCTTTACAGTAATGATGAAGGTAGATTAGTTGACACCACGCATATTGAACTCGTCTTTCATAGGCTAAGAGGATGATGATCACACTAATATTATGAATGCGAAAGTTTGTGAGTGAGAGTGTGTTACTCTTTCACACTGAAACGGCTGGACGCATTTGGCTAAAATTTGGGATGTAGATAGCTTAGATACCAGAATAACACATAGGCTAAATGTTTGGTTGACGATGTATGAAGCATCAACAACCACAATGAATAGAACTTTATTTGTACTCACCAGGGGACTTATTCTTCGACGGCGTTTTCTTTCCTTTCACGATATCATTTCGCGTGGGTGTTTTGTTACTGGACAGCACACTGTTGTTGCAACTTTGGTTTGAGGACAAAGACAACTTCTGCATGGACTGATTGCAACTCAGGTTGGCGTTGGAAATGTTCTTGAATGACGCACCGAGCGCTGGGTTCATGTTCTCGTTGGTTTTCTTTGCCCACCTTTGCAGCGGACCTCGCGTTATGGGTCCATCCATGGTAGCCAAACTATTGATTTCATTCAAATAGTTGAACTGCGCCATCCTATTCACCAAACACTAAAGTAAACGACTCAGCCAGCACGAATTTTTGCAAGAGAAACAAAGGGAATTCAGATGAGCAAAACGAGCGAGCGTTACTAAATATTCAAAATCAAAATGCCGTTACATCAGTGTGCAGCTGACTGTCAAACTGTCAAGTCAAGCAACACAGATAACGTGTCAAGCGAAAGTTGCTCTGTGATAGTAAAGTGTTGCCGTTGGAAGTGTTTTTACAGGGATATTAGATATTTTTAGGTTCTGTTACGAATAATCGGTTAATGGAAACGTCAGGTCGTTGATGATGCAAGCAAGAATGATAGCAGCGTGGCGAAAATCCAATTTTTTTACAGTTTTTTACATTTTGTACGAAAAATCGCTGAACATAAATTGATCAATTTAGCTACAAAATGTAAAAAACTGTAAAAAACTTGAATTTCCCGCCATGTTGCTATCGTCCAAAAATGGGAAAGAGATAGTAAAGAAGGCAACACTATTAGTGTTGCCACTAATCATAATTATCGATATAGAACGTAAGTTTTACATATCCTAAACATTTCCGGTTTGAGGTCTTTTCTGACAGCTTTTAAAAAAAATGTTCTCATCAAAGCGTGGACAGACAGATGGCGTTCAGGGTGACCAGACTAGGCGAATTGTCGCCATTTAGGCTACCTCAGGGGTTCAAATGGCGACCATAAAATCCAATCGGCTACCAGTAGTCATTTAGGCTACCTGAAAATTGGAAACGGGCGATTTAGGCTATCTCAGGATTAATTGGCATTTATTTAGCCGATTTAGGCTATTATCGCAAATTTATGGAACAATTTCCCTGATTATTCCTTAAAATTCTTGTAACGAAACGTAATTATGCACGTGGAAAGAAGGATTCTTCCACTGATTGTGACGCTGAACTTTTGCATAAAGTTAATATTTTAGTTAGACTTTAGAATAAAACATTGTTAAATGGAAACTTTTTTTATTTTTTTCACTGTCTTTTTTAAGTTTCTTCTTTATTTGGGCCGAATTTGGTCTAAATTTTGGCTAATAAGCTCAAAAAGTTAGGCGAATTAGGCTAAATAGACGAGAAAAAAAAAATAGGCGATTTAGGCTACTCGGGAGTCAAAATTAGGCGAATCGAGTTAGCTAAAATCTGGTCACCCTGATGGCGTTGATTCGCGAAACTAACCACCAATAGAAAATCTAGACAAAATGCACTCAACCACAGCCTTCTTTATAAAGAAGGCTGTGACTCAACAAAACAATACTATTGTCAGCGGTCGGTGACGAAATGAACATTCGGCGAATGTGTGAACGCCACAGGGCCCACAGGCGAAGCTACGCGTGTGCCGAAAAAACCGACAACCTCACCAATACGCGCGATGTTGGCCGAATGCCCTGCCTGCCTGCCCGCCAACATGCAAGAATACCCCGTCTACACATTCGCGTATATTCGCCACACGCCCCTGCTCGGCGAATGTGTAGAGGGGCCTTATCGATTAAATACATCCGATATACATCCACGCACGCCGCCGTGAAGCTCCGTGGTGAAGCCATGGTTGTCGCACACGTAACGTTCGCGGAAGTCGTTTATTACAGAAAAGTTCAAGGCGTCTGTCCGCAAAAAAAAAATGGTGTGTTCGATTCGAAATATTTAAAAACAAAAATATCATAAACGGCTGAACCGATTTTGATGAAACATGTCCAAGAACCATCGCTAGAAAACGTCCTACAAATTAGAAAAAACCTCATCCAAATCAGTTCAACCGCTAGATAGAATTATGTAATAATTCATTATTTCGAATAATTAAAATTCATATACAAATTATATTGGCCCCACAGACGGACACACACAGCGGTCAAACTACTCCTCTTTTTTGGGTCCCGCCCAGGGGTTCAAAAAGGTCAGTCTGAGAGAATGTAGGCTCTATATTATCTAAAATCACCTAAAATTCATCGAAAACCTCGCTGCTTGAAGAGAGCGGTGATTTTATTATAATGGTGACCTTGATGTTATAATGATCCAGCGGGGGTAGCATGACTTTTATCGAGGCGGATTTATCCAACAAAATGGCGGTTTATCAGCATTTTTGACGTTTATAGTGGGTTATATATCGCTATCGACGATTTATAACCCACTTTAGACGTCAAAAATGCTGATAAACCGCCATTTTGTTGGATAAATCCGCCTCGATAAAAGTCATGCTACGGGGACAGTCCCCGTAGCATGACTTTTATCGAGACGGATTTATCCAACAAAATGGCGGTTTATCAGCATTTTTGACGTCTATATTGGGTTATATATCGTCGAGAGCGATATATAACCCACTTTTTTTTTTTTTTTATGTAGCCTGTAATGTGTCCCACTGCTGGGCAAAGGCCTCCCCTTGTGTCCTCCACACTTTCCTATCTGGGGCCACCTCTTGCCACCCCGGTAAAAAGGTTTCGAGAACGTCCCGCCATCTCCGCCTTGGCCTGCCACGGCGCCGGTGTCCATTTTGAGGCAACCAGTCAGTGGCGATTTTCGCCCATCTGTCTGGACCCATGCGGCTTATGTGACCAGCCCAGTTCCACTTTAGCTTGGCAGTCGCAACTCCAACATCGGCGATTTTGGTTTTCGAGCGCAACCCACACATATAACCCACTATAGACGTTAAAAATGCTGATAAACCGCCATTTTGTTGGATAAATCCGCCTCGATAAAAGTCATGCTCCCCCGCAGGTTGCTATTGAAGGGCTCTATTGTGTTACAATTAAACAAATAAGAAAAAACAATATAAGAAATAATTTTATTTCATAAAAATAATACATGACACGGTGGCAGTAATGCTATAAAACATGATTAATTCATAATAATGAAGACAAAGCATAAGTATTTTAAATTAAACACGAACAGAATTCAATATTTAATTAATAGTAGATAGAAGGCGGTTTTCTTTTTATAATCTCGGTTGCCATGAATCTTTATAGGAATATTAACACAATAGGAACCTTATTAGAATACGAAAATGCGGATTTGAGCATTCAGATAGAAATTATTATTGATACACTGGAACATACTACAAACTTACGTTATTAAAAATATATTCGTTATGTTCGATGCGTAAAAAAATTGTGCGCACTTTTATCAGGAGCTCGTCTAGCATAAGACTCGTATTGACTTCGACACCTCGTTACATCACGCTGTACTTCCCGATCCCGAAAGTGCAATAAAATACATAGTTGCCGATATCAACAGGAGTCTATGCTAACCCAGCAGAAGTATATTACAAATTCGGACCCACTTATGACCAAATCCTAGTATAATCCGTGTCATTAAAGAAAACATTTAGGATGAACTTAAAAACACTCGCCCTCTCGCTCTAATTAATACAGTCAAAGCGAGACAACGCTAGGTTTTTAACTCCGCCCTAAATGTTTTATTTAATGACACGGGTTATATGAATGAATTATAATAATTTTAGACAATGTAGCACCACAATTTTCACTTATCATTATTTTAGAACTTACAACTAAGTCCTCGAAAGGGAGATCCTCAAATGGACAATTATAATAATATGGATTCGACAAATCACTTAATATTTAATAATTTGCTTTGTTATGTTGTTCAAATTGTATATAAAATATTTAACTAGGTACGTATAAACAAAACCCATGGAGACACGGTATTTTCTTCAATTTAAATATGAATAATTATTATTCATTACTGATTAATTAGTAATGTTATTTTTTCGATAAAGCTAAATCTAGACGGTGAAACAACCGTAGTAGTTTGCATTTACTTTATCATAGTGTATCATTCATCACATGCATTTTGATCTCAGCGAAATATTCGTTGTCATTATGTGTTGAAAATAATTAAAGAGAAAGAGAGCTAAAAAATGAATCTAAAAGGATGTAAAATCTAAAAATTCGCTAAAACATGCCACGAGTAAATTAACATTACGTACATAATCGAAGATTCGAATCAGTCATTTCAATTTATAATGCCACGATTTTCCTATAATCTTAATAATAATTACGATACTATATTATTATTGTACTTATGTGAAATAAATTGATCTAAAATAAACCTTTGCTATAAAATATTATTATACAATACAGTCCGTAAATGCTGTCAAAACAGGTGGCGTATAATCTGTAGCACGTATGAAATTTGGCGGACCACATAAAAATGCTGAATATTATGTATGCGGCATAGTCCGAACCTAAATTGAGTAAAAAAGCTATTTACACGAAGTGCACTGGCGAGCAAAAACATGGCAGCGTTGCATTATTTTGAGCTAGGTATAATATTAAAATTAGATTTAAGGTTCAGTAGCTTGGTAGGAAAGCCCAAATTTTCACAGTTTTTTAAATTTTGTAGCTAAACTGAGATATTTTCGTTCAGCAATTTTCGTTCACGACAAATAGTATTGTTTTCATTAATCTAAACAACACAACAACAATAATTTATGCCAATTTGTTTTTCTAGTCGAAAAAACACACTGGCCCAAAAAACTAGAAGTTCAAACTTACTCAGCAAATCTTATGAGTTACATTTTTGTTGTTTATAATAATGAAAAAATACTGTTTTATTGCCGTGAAACAAAAATAGCTCAGTTTAGCTACAATATATTTTATAATATAAAATTCGTGAAAATTGTGCATTTACTGCCACGCTTTTCACCCTTAAAAACAAACTTAACTTTGACAACACCTTCTCAGCCCTTGGCTTAGTATGAGCGCCATATCGACATGGCTACTATTTATCTTAACTATTATTTTATTCTAACACATTGCGCTTGTTGCCATTTAATACGGTCCATAATCATTCGTAACATTTTTTTTTCTGCACACTTGTGAACACATTGGACATAAACTTTATAGTGGCACCATATTCATGCCAGAGTTACAGAACCAGAGAAAATGGCTTCTACGACCGACGGACAAGAAAGTGGTCCTCTAATTGGTTCCGTGTTTACCTGCGATGTTCGGAACTCGAGAATAACCCGCGCGCGATGAGAATGGGATGGAACCTTGTCGAAGTCAATCGAAAATACAGGGTGTTAAAAGACCGCCAACAGACCCGAAAGCCACGGATACTAGACACCAAAACAAAGTACTTTTTCGATAAATTATTGCTGGGAAATGATTTTGGTTTTTTAGGTTATAATTTTGAAATATATTTTATTACGCAATGGACGTGTAACGCACAGAAGTCATATTGCGCAAGCGTGGGTATAAGATTATGTTACTTAACCTTGAAGTGCCGATGTTTAGAAAACATTGCGGGTTGCAATTTTAACGTCGTTTTTTGTAAGAAATATTCATAATTTTGATATGGCTTCTTGAGAGGATATGTTAAGAACTAGATACTGAATACATTTCCAAAAAAAAAAAATTTTTGAAAAGTCCGACTTTGAACCTCATTATCTCGGAAACCGTTGATTTCCCAGGCATAGTTCCTTGGGCAAAAATGTTCATTATGATGAGGACAATACGTGGTTTCCCGCTTTGTTGGCGGTCTTTTAACACTCTGTATACTTTTTTTTACTTTGACAAGATAGCTTCGACCCGAGTTTGCTTACCGCACGCGTCTCAGTTCCAAAAGGTCGCATCCCATTCTCATCCTGCGCCGATTATATTTATGAATTATGAGCACTGAGCAAGGATCGGATATTTTGCTGTCATCAGGGGAATAATCGAGATTAAGCGTTGACGACAGTTTTCGCCCCACGACGAGTACGTACCATATTCCTTTATTTTATTGTTTAAAGCAAGATGGCGGCACTCGACGGGGAACTATAGTAGAATTCACAAATGACTGGAAACGTTTGACAGGTCGATCTGTCATTTTCCTAAATTGTGGCCAAATTTATTCCAAAATGACAGATCGACCTGTCCAACGTTTCCAGTTATTTGTGAACTCTACTATAATCGCTTATCGATGCGTTACAGGCGCCGAATCAGTCAAACGGATAGGAATTTTTGCGGTCATGAGTAGCATAACAGCAAAAAATCCGTTACATGATTAAGAGCGAATTTATGACCGTCTTCGAAACCCATGCTCTCACGCATTCTGTTGATCAACTCTGGCATTACATTCTTCGTCTACAGTAAACATTTAAAGCTAAACCTTACTAAGTCCACGAGTCACAACCTGTCAGGTAGTGTGTGCTATGAGACTGCTGGCCTCATCAGGTTCATTATGTGGATATGGCCGGGGTTATCTACTGTCACGAAACAGGCGAATTTGTCGTCGTGGCAGAGTTTTTTCGCGTTCATACCGGAAAGCTTGATGCAGGCGAGGATCTCTTTGCGCTTCGAGCCTTCTTTGTACCTGTAATGGGGGATTAGGGACTTATTAATAAAGGCCTTTGCATCTACGTAATGATTTATACAGCGCCCAGTGGTACCTTCACTCACACTAGATGGGCGAAGAGACCACTCGGCGCTACGTGCCTGGGACGTTGTTTTAGTTGGAGTAGGCCTGCCCAGCACCTATACCATCCTGACAACTTAGTCGGCCTAGCCCACAGAAAAGACGAGTCAATACGAACTAAGCCGCGGATTTCCTCACGATGTTTTTCCTTCACCGTTAGCGAGTGGTTTTGCTACTTCAAAATTTCAAATTCACAAATGTACGTAACTTTGAAAAGAAACACAGTCATAGGTACAACACACAAACACAAGTCACAGGTACATGCCAGCACCGGGAATCGAACCGAGGTCTCTCGCTTCCGAGTCCAATGTTTTTACCACTAGGCAAATGAAAATGAAAAATGAAAAAAGTTTATTTTTAGCAAAAAGAAAAAAAGCAATAAGTAAAAATTGAGGACACAATTAAAAGTTATGAGTATTAGCAACTTAGGGATACCCCCGACTCCTAAACTAGGGTTAACCTGTATCTTAGGAGCCGGAGCTCTTTCTAGAGATGGCAATTTTATGATGAAGTTATAAGTTATAAAGTATTGCATTCTTACATTGTGTTTCGTTTAGTTGGTAGACATTTTTGCAAAAAAATAAAATAAAGTAATTGAAAAGAAAAAATAAAGGTGCGTACTAGCAACCCCGCTTTTCACCGACAGTCCCAGCTCCATTGTGTCTCATAGTTTCGGTTCTCTAAGAAATAAAGATTAAATCCCAATATTAGGGATTGTCGGTGAAAAGCGGGCGTAGACAAAAAATAAAAACAGACTAAACGTCTGCATACAAAGGTTTATTCTATTGAAAAAATCAGCCTAGCTAAAGAAGATTAGAAAAAATCTTTAGCCAAACTGATCGCCAACCTCCGATAGGAGACGGCACGCAAAGAAGAAGAAGGCCTAAGACTCACGTCTTCTTCTTCCAGAGCGACTCCCAGCAGTCGTGCGCGTTGTCGTTGCCGTCGCCGAAGAAGAAGTTGGTCGGTCCAGACTCAGGTTCTTACAAATTGTCGCTTTATGATACTAGGCCCAGATTATCCGGCTTAGGACATGTCAGCTGATGAAAGATACTCCGGCATCCTCATTCTAATAAAACGCCTCCTATGGCCTCCTATAGGGGATTCTTAAAGCGACCATTCGTAATAGACCAATCTGTCAGTAATTTTATAAACAGATCCGATATGTAGCCAGATCCCTTTTGTGGCCAATTCACGCATACCTATGTACCTAGAACGTAATTATCTATACTTACTTTTAATTATAATTCGGAAAGCAAAGTTTTTTGTTCGAAAGTCCGTTATTGGCTTAATCTTATCTTTAAACAATATTGAGAAACTAATTTCAATATTTTTTATTTTGGTCCAGTAGTTTTGTTTTTATGCGCTAAAATGTTTTGTTCCTACGACCGCCAACAGTATGCAGACCGTCGCGTGAAGGTCATAAAACCGTATCTTTGAAACGTTGTAAAATCCAAACTACTGAACCAAAATAAAAAATATTGAAATTAGTTTCTCAATATTGTCTAAAGATAAGATTAAGCCAATAACGGACTTTCGAACAAAAAACTTTGCCTTCTGAATTGTATGTATGTGTGTTTTGACGATAAATAAATGTATTTTCTTTCTTCTTATGTAATAAGGCCTACGACTCACGTCTTCTTCTTCCACAGCGACTCCCAGCAGTCGTGCGCGTTGTCGTAGCCGTCGCCGAAGAAGAAGTTGGTCTTCCGGTCCAGACTCAGGTTGTCGAGCGCGGCGGTGATCTCAGTGCGGTTCTCCATCGGGCTCGGCAGCGGCGTCAGCACGTTTATGCGCGTTCTGGAAGTGAAAAATCTTTCTTAAGCCGCTGGGCATAGTGAATTAGCCCGCGCGCAAAGAAATACAAATCGCATCAAATACACTAAAAAAATCGAAAATATTCACATATCAAACCCTAGAATTAGTTGAGACTTATCGAACACAGCCAGTTTCATGTTGATATCCAAAACAGATTGCAAGATATTTTGCTTGAAAAAAAGTGCGCCGCCTATTTTTTTTCAAGCAAAATATCTTCAAAACGTTTATGAATGTTAACACGAAACTGGCTGTTTTTTTATAGGTCTTACCTAATTATAGGGTTTGATATGTGAACATTTTCAATTTGTTTAGTGTATTTGATACAGGAATCGATTTTGTGCATTTTTCTTTGCGCGCGGGCGATTCACTATGCACGGCGCCTTAATATATAAAACAAAGTCGTGTTAGTTACACCATTTATAACTCGAGAACGGGTGGACCGATTTTTATGATTTTTGATTTGTTGGATTTCTCTCCGCCCCAAATAGCAGAATAATTATTAAAACAACGGAAAAATTCGCGAGAAAAAAAAAAGTCTGCGCGGACGAAGTCACGAGCAAAAGCTAGTTAGCAATAAGAATGCATCCAGAACCAGTGGCGGATCCAGGTTTTTGGTTTCGGAGTGGTTTGAGACCGCTGAGAGTAGGTTTGATAAGACATAATAAACACAAAAAAACATATAAATTTTGGTATGCTTTTGGCTACTGTGTAATAAGATCCCAACAGATATCCTAAGTTTACCAGAGGCCCGATTAAAAAAATGTGTAAGGCACACGTTGTGCCAAAAGGCCTATTACAGAATAGATGATTATCTAAATGACAAAGAAGTCTTAATCCAGTTCAGCGCACGATCACCACACTTACCAATGTGTTATTTTTTAAGTTCCTACCTGCATTACAAATGTATTATTTTTTAAGCACGAGATCCTTGGAGTTTCTTTACCATGCTTCTTCTCCAAGAACGATCAGAGCTAGTGAAGCTGGAGAAAAAAAAGTAGCTAGATACTTAGTATTAGATAGTAATAAGTATCTGATTTATGTATCTTTTTTTTACTTTAGATAATATTTTGACGTTCAATGTAAATAATTTATTTATGGAATATTGAATAAAACAAATTGATTTTGATTGATTCTGATTCTGTGTGCCCGCCCCAGCGGCGGCGTTCTGGGTTGGAGGGAGTGGAGGGACGCTTTTGGGGGGAGTGGACCCATAGGTCCGGAGCACCAGTATGATGATGATTATGACGACATCGCCAAAACTCACCTCCAAGGGCCCCGATTCTGCGCCCGTATCCTCATCAGATACGTGACGTTCCACCACACGATCTCCGAGGCCATAGTCACCAGCACCAGCGGCGGTTGTTCATCGTCACTATTAAAGAATAAGAATGAATAATAAAAGAATAAAAAAGGCTTAGTACCAAAAATACTTAACTAAACTTAAAAGCTAAGACAATTAATTTTGACATTTTTGGTAAAGGGAGCACGCTCAGCTGTGTCGTCGTAGAGACGTTGGTGGCGCTGTTTTTCAGCGTGCCCCTGGAGTTATACAAGGTGTTACAAAAGATCATAACTCTTTTTACAGGGTAATAGCACCCGGTGATAGGGATCACAACCAAAATATATTTTTTTTTGCTCTGTTACGTTCCGTTGATTTTTTATTAATAAAATGTGAACGCTGTGGCGGCAGAAAAGTATTTTTTAAACATTCTTTCCATTGACTTTCACAATGTTTTAACAACTCAAAGCTATTCAATGCACTTACACATACATACATATTTTTAAATTTGAGTGAATACCAAAAACAAAAAATATTTTTATTTAGAGGTTACAAAATAAAATAGTTTTTTTCAACTTTTTTTTACAGAATTGACATCCTGTTGACCAGTAGGTTACACCCTGTAAAAAGAGTTAGGATGTTTTGTAACACGTTGTATTTATAATAATATTATATGCGTAGAAGGCGCCTGATCAATAGAGACTTATACAACAGAGAATAAGATAAATACAATAAAATAAAAATAAAAACAGACCTATTGGAGCTATTCGACGTATTGGAGTAGTTGAACATCTGGGCAGCGACGGGGGATTGCGCGGTGCTGTTGCTACGGTAAAGTTTGTCGGGGACCGGAGAGAAGAAGCACGCTTGGACCTTGGACTTGTGGTGCCGGAGGAAGTAGAGTTGACATTTGCCTGGGATGTTCCAGATCTGTAAAAAAAAAAGTAAGATGTACTTTTTTGTATTTTCTAGAGCACTAACCCGTGCTAGGGAACTTTAAAACATTTTTTATAAGGTTGAACAATTCGCTCGGGACAGGACTTGAACCCGCAACCTCCTGTATACCGTGCAGGCGCTCTAACAATTGAGCTACCGAGTCAAGTAACTGTCGATGCGAATTTTCTAACCTCATTGCAACTCGTCTTACGGACGATGGGGCGCCATCTAGTGTAATAGTTTGCACTTATCTACACTTATTTTCTTTAGTTAGATGTAGCCAGTGGCGTAGCTAGGTAACCGGGGCCCTGGGGCATAAACAAACTAGGGCCCAAACTGTTCAGGTTTTATAAAGTCAAAATACAGGGTGTTAAAAGACCGCCAACAAAGCGGGAAACCACATATTGTCCTCATCATATTGAACATTTTTGCCCAAGGAATGATGCCTGGGAAATCAACGGTTTCCGAGATAATGAGGTTCAAAGTCGGACTTTTCAAAACTTTTTTTTTGCAGAAATGTATTTAGTATCTAGTTCTTAACATATCTTCTCAAGAAGCCATATCAAAATTATGAATATTTCTTACAGAAAACGACGTTAAAATTTCATCCCGCAATGTATTTTGTACATCGGCACTTCAAGCATAAGTAACATAAACTTATACCTACGCTTGCGCAATATGACTTATGTGCGTTGCACATCCATTGCGTGATAAAATATTTTTCAAAATTATAACCTAAAAACCCAAAATCATTTCCCAGCAATAATTGATCGAAAAAGTACTTTGTTTTGGTGTCTAGTATGCGTGGCTTCCGGGTATGTTAGCGGTCTTTTAACACCCTGTAGATAGGTAAACAGGGTGGTTCAAATAAGGACGTCCAATACGTCAACTCAATCGGTTCAGTAGTTTCGGAAGAAATTGGGTGTGACAGACGGACAGACAGACAGACACACGAGTGATCCTATAATTGTTCCGTTTTTTCCTTTTGAGGTACGGAACCCTAAAAATTACCAGTCATAAAAATGACCAATCATACAAATATCCAGTTATAATAAGGTCCAATCATAAAAACGCCGACTGTAGTGTAACAGCCCCTCTACCCTTGACGCATTTTTTTTCAATATGGAGCAATTTACAAAATTCAAAATTGTACGAATTAAGACTCATTTTATATTCATATTCTACAAATTAGTATTACCTTCGTATAAACATTACGAAGTATATAAAATCAAAGGATGACTATGCGAAGTAAAAGAGAAATTCTGTAAAAAACTAGCCAGGTTTCGATGGAGCTGCTTGTTTATCTCTAAAAAGTAATGAAATCTAGACAAAGTCGTGCCAAGTCTAAGGTTCCTTACTGCGATTTCTTTATTATTATTATAGTTAATGTTGAGAAACTTGGCCGTTAAAGGGTACACAAGGGTACAAAACCAGGTACTCCACTGCCGTGCCCCCAGATTAATTTTGAAACTTTGTTAATATGTACGCAATGGCGTCAAGGGTAACCCCCCTGTTCTTACCACAACATCGCCCGAATCAAGTCCCATGGCAAGAATGTGTCCGTCAGTAGTGAGATCGCAGGACAGTATCTTGTAGTTAACTTTGTTCTCTTGTACCGTTTGCAGGTAAAGCTCGTGGGTTTCGTTGTGCTCTTTCAGTGCGAAAGCCTGCGAACAAACACGCGTTTTAAGTTAATGGTATAGTGGCCACACGCCAGGATACCCCTTTTTTGTTCGATTGGCGCCCTTGTGCGGTGCGCGGTAAGAGCTACCGTGGGGTATCCTAGACTGTGACCGACCGTACAATGCAACAAAGCTGTATTTAGCGTGAATCTGAACAGAAATATTATAGAGACTGATTTTAAAGTCGCTCAAAAGTTGAAATGGGAGACTTTGATTCTAAGCAACTTTATAAATCGCGTAAAAGTTGGTTGCCAACACAGTAATCTCGTCACAAATTGTGTATAGAAGTATCATTTGTGCATTTCAAGTTTTCAAATATGACAGACTGTAAGCTTTCCGCTTGGTAAAAGATCTAAAATCTGGCAACATACTCGTATTTTCTTTATTATTCCTAATTATAAGATCTAGCTTACAAATAAATCAAGTAATACATACATAGTATACTATCGTCGGGCAATTAATCTACATCCTTCCGATCGAGAAGCCAAGATTACCCACTGACCAACTAACCTGAAATTTCCCGTAATCATCGCAGATAACCAGCACATTCTTCTGATAGGCCGCGCAGTTGACATACACATCGGTCTGTCTTCCGTTCAGGACACCGATGAGTTTCATCTCCTGGCACCATAGTTTGATGGTGGCGTTATTCTCCACGGTTACCATGCCAACGCCGTCGACCCAGAAGCAGTCAACGAGGTAGCTGCCCCTGCAAAGCCTTCTCTTTGTATCGCTGGTGGGGAACTGGCGCTCTTTCGAGGTTACGGAGGCTTCGCTGCCCGAATGGGAGAGGCTGTCCGGCGCACCGTTCTTCTTTTTGTTTATTCCTGTCAATAACTACAACATTAGAAATTTAAAACACTCCCGACATTTTAGCTTCAAGCATATCTCATAAACGTCTGAACCAATTTTGATAAAACATATCTAAGAACACTCGCTAGAATACCTGCTTAAAATATAAATAAAAAAAAGCGCATCTAAATCGGTTCACCCGTATAAGAGATACGGTGCCACAGACAGAGACACACACACACACACACCCTCACACATAGCGGTCAAACTTATAACACCCCCCTTTTTTGGTCGGGGGTTAAAAACCAAATTATTACGTTAAAGCGAAGGGAAAGGGGATGCGTTTTTTTGGGTAAAAAAACGAGCCGGTAAATGAAAATCCCTATCCTAAACTATTTTTAGAACCTAAGGTCTAGATTCCAGATCTTAGGAATACCCGCTGCCGCCAAAAGTGGCCGTTTTTGGCCAAAAGGGGAAGAAAATTGAAGCATCACGCCATTTCATAAAGTAGAAAATCATCATTAGTGGACCACGATTGTCATATATTATAACGATTAAACAAATAATTATAAGTATTCTAATTCATACAGGGTGTTAAAAGACCGCCAACAGAGCGGGAAACCACGTATTGTCCTCATCATAATGAACATTTTTGCCCAATGAACTATGCCTGGGAAATAAAGGGTTTCCGAGATAATGAGGTTCAAAGTCGGACTTTTCAAAACTTTTTTTTTGCAAAAATGTATTCAGTATCGAGTTCTGAACATACTCATACCTTCTCAAGAAGCCATATCACAATTATGAATATTTCTTATCAAAAACGACGTTAAAATTGCAACCAGCAATGTATTCTAAACATCAGCACTTCAAGCTTAATTAACATAAACTTATACCTACGCTTGCGCAATATGACTTCTGTGCGTTACACGTCCATTGCGTGATAAAATATTTTTCAAAATAAATTATAACCTAAAAAACCAAAATCATTTCCCAGCAATAATTTATCGAAAAAGTACTTTGTTTCGGTGTCGAGTATGCGTGGCTTTCGGGTCTGTTGGCGGTCTTTTAACACCCTGTATATCAACCATAACGCTTTGATTCCTTTTAATTACATGTCTTTTGGTTACCTAAATGCGGGTGTCGGGGTGTCGCGGTGCTGTGTGGACGTGCGTACGGTCACCTCTAGAATATTTTTGATAAATTCGTATCCTAAAATTGTGATTGGTGGTTTCTCAAATTTTTGATTTCTTGTCGCACTTGGGAGGCTCTTATGGACTGGCTCCTCCCACTGGGCGGTCCTAGAGCGAGATAAACTATTTACGTGTGCTGCGCCGCAAATAAAACACAGTGTTTTCGTGTTGCTGCCGCTGAGTTTCGAACCGGTGCTTTCGGGTTCGAGAGGCGAGCGTGTTACCGTCGGGCCAGTTGGAGTGAGGACGGTGAGACGAATTTGTGCGTCGCTTTCTGCGCGCGCGCCTACGAGTGCTACGCGAGACTGCTACGCGTCGCGGGGCGCGTCACCGGTGTGCTACGGGCTACGCCTCATCGTACTTCTCTGAGCTGCGCTACGTTAAGCTTGTACCGGTCAATTTCACACATTTAAGATGTCCAAAATACAGCGGTCTCCTCCACAAACTCGCACCGAGGCTTCCACTCTACAGCCACCGCAGTCTTTGATGTCGGTGTCGGAGCCGGACCTAGCACAAATAAATAAGCAACAAGATGGAGCAAATGTAACACTGCGTCACAAAAGACCGCGACTCGGCGACAGTGATGACGCCGACCCTATGCAAATCCTGTTGCTGGAGGTGCGTTTGTTGCGCGAAGAAATGCAGGCCATGCGGGACGATATGCGTGAATCCAGGCGTGAGACGCAGGAATTCCGATCAACGCTTGGTGCCTGCAATCAGCGTATTGACGCGGTGGAGCGGCGGGTCGACGACCTTGAGAGGAGGGTCACTGACGTGGTGGTGTCGACTGGAACGAAAGTCCTAGAGGAGGCTATAACGAACCTTCAGATGGAGCTGAACGATCGGGACCAAGACATGTTGGCGAACGACGTACAGTTCACTAATATAACGGAAGAGCGCGGCGAGAACCCGGTCCATCTGGTGTCGCTCATCGCTGTGAAGCTGGGTGTGACGGTGGACGAGCGCGACGTGGTCAGCGCGGTGCGCGTGGGCCCCCTCGGCGCTGGTACCGACGACCGCAGGCCGCGGCCTCTAGTGGTGCGCCTGGCGCGGAGATCTACACGTGACGCGCTGCTGCGAGAGGCGCGCGTGCGCCGCGGTGCTACTACGGCAGATATGGGTCTTAGTGGGGAGCCGCGACGTTTTTACGTCAACGAACGGCTCACCAAGCTGAACAGGCAGCTATTTGCTAAGACCCGGGAGCAAGCTCGCGTCCATGCTTGGAGATGGGTGTGGACCAGGGATGGGCGGGTGTATGTCCGACGCGCTGAGGGGCAGCCCTCATACCGTATTCGTAGGGAGATAGATATAAATAATATTTTTAAAGCTGACAATGTTCGCCTTTCACTGTCTGCCTAAAAGTAAATTACTTTTTATAGTGATTTGTATATTATTTATAATAAGTCTGGGATTCAATGTTGTGTGTGCGTCAACGTCAATGTCGCGGTGTGTCAGTGTGCTGGTTGGTGCCGGTGGAGTCTACGTAGTCATGCAGTTGTTATATTACGAGTATATTTTTATAATATTGGAATTTATGTTTATACATACACTTCATAATATAGGATTTATAATATTATTATTTATACTGTTACATATGGTATGTAATTTTTATTATTATAAATATGCCTAAAACCAAGCACTTTCGGGTTGGTCTTTTTAATGCCGGCTCATTAGGGACGGGACATGACGAGCTTACTGTCACTATGACCAATCTATCGGCCGATTTGGTAGCCATTAATGAAACGTGGCTTCGTGAAGGTGAAGATGGACGCGCGCCGGTCGTGCCCGGCTACCGACTACGCCATGTCCCGCGCCCGCCTGGCTTTCGGGGTCGCGGTGGCGGTGTCGGCTTCTATGTGAAGCGAGGCGTCGCTGCACGGCTCTGCGCTCACCCTCCCGCTCCTCCCGTGGAGCAGATGTGGTTTCGAGTCAACGTAGCTGGTAAAAAGCTCATAGTCGGCACGGCGTACCGCCCCCGATGGGTTACGGCTGATATTTTCTTTGATGCGATTACTGACTCACTGACTTCTATGACTGACTACGACAGTATTATATTGGTAGGCGACTTTAACATTAACTACACTGACACCAACGACAGCAATTTTAGATGCCTGGCGCAATTCTTAAATTCGCTGAAGTTGAGACAAACTGTTGACCAACCGACCCACTTTACCGATCACAGTGAGACGACGATTGACCTTGTTTGTACCAATGCGCGGGTGCGTAGTGTCGAAGTGCATCACATACCGGATCTAGGTCACCATTCTTTTGTTACTGTTGACCTACAAGTCAAAAAACAAAAGCCCGTGCCTATGACTATAACTTACCGTCCAATTAAAGACATAAACCGTGACATATTTGACGAGGACCTGTGTTCACTTGACTGGGACAATATTATGTTGTTGGACAATGTTGACGACATGCTACGACAGTTCAATGACCAAATTACGGGACTTTTTGACAGACATGCGCCGGTACAGACTAAAGTTGTGCGGGAATCTCCCAAACCGTGGCTTACGAGCAACGTGCGTTTCATGATGCGACTTCGTGATGAGGCACATAAAAGGTACAAGAAAACCAAACTGGACGTGCACAAAACGTATTATTTGGACTTGAAACACCTAGTCATCTCCGCCCTTCATAACGAAAAACGCGCCTTTTTTGAACAAAATATCAACAGCTGCAAAGGAGATCCAAAGCGCCTATGGAAAAATTTGAAACGCTCAGTCTTACCGGATGGACGAAGCACTGAGTTACCCGCACACTTTAATGATGCTGACGCCATTAATGACCACTTTATGAATGTACCGGGAACGACTGATGTGACTATTTCGGACTTGACTTACTTTGAATTTCACCGACATGACAAAGCTACTACCTTCTCTCTAAACCCTGTCACTCCCTTCACGGTTGCTAAAATACTATCATCCATCAAGACAAAAGCAACAGGAGTTGACCGGATTAGCATTGACATGATTTTACTTACTTTACCTACGACATTGCCGACCCTCACTGCGATTGTTAATCGAAGCATTTTGACGAACACCTTTCCGACTGACTGGAAGACTGCGAAAGTTACTCCACTTCCCAAAAAACCCAATCCTGCCCACATTTCCGATCTCCGTCCAATTAGCATCCTATCTTGCATGTCTAAGGTAATTGAGAGGGCGGTATGTGATCAGCTGTCGAGGTATCTGGAGGAAAATGGCATTCTACCGGAATTGCAGTCTGGATTTCGGAAGGGTCGAGGGACGGCTACTGCGTTGCTGGACGTCGTGGACAACGTACTGTCGGCACTCGACAAGAAGAAAAGCACAATTCTGGTGCTGCTAGATTTCTCCAGAGCCTTCGATTGTCTCAATACCTCCCTCTTATTATCAAAGATGTCGTATTATGGATTCGATAATGCTGCGGTTCGGTGGTTTGGTAGTTACCTGTCGGGCCGTGCGCAAACAGTGGGACTGCAGAAAAGTGATGGTACGTTGCAGTTTTCGACAACAAAACAGCTGACGCGGGGGGTCCCGCAAGGATCCATACTAGGCCCTCTATTGTTTATTTTATATAGCGCTGACATTGTCACTGGTGTAAAAAATTGCAAGTTCCACCTGTACGCGGATGACACACAGCTGTACTTGTCTACACCATCTAAGGATGCAGTTGTTGCTGCTCAGCAGATCAATAGTGATCTCGATCGCATAGCGACATGGTCTGACAGGAACTGTCTGGTGCTGAACCCTAGCAAGTCAAAGTACATGGTACTTGGTACTACACATCAAATCCATAATACGGTGCAAGGACTTGCCGACAGTAATATAGCTATTATGGGAGAACCAGTGGAAAGGGTTGTAGAAGCAAAAAATCTCGGTTTACTGATGGATGGAGAGCTTCGCTTTGAAAAACATATAGGTAACGTAGTGAGGAACTGCTTCTATCGCCTTAAACTTCTTTATAATATACGCGATTACCTTAGCATTGATTTGCGTGTCAGGCTAAGTGAATCGCTAATACTATCAAGACTGAACTACTGTGATGTCGTTTATGGTGGCTGTATTCTTGACCGGACAAGGAGGTTAATACAACGTGTTCAAAACGCATGCGCACGTTTTTGCTTCAAGGTCCCTCCCAGATCCCATATCACTCCACACTTGAACAACGCAAAACTCCTGAACATGGAAGCTCGACGAAAACTCCATCTTGCCATGCTGCTTTTTGGGGTTATACGCACACAAGCCCCCAGTTATCTCTTTAAAAAGCTCGAGTTTTCTACCAGACAGCGCAGCGTCCACAAGGAGAGAATTCTCATCCCCTCGCACACCACGGTGACATTTCGTGGTAGCTTCAGGTATGCGGCGTCCAAGTGTTGGAATGATATTCCTCCCCCAGTCCGTGAAGCCCTCAGTAGATATGCTTTTGGGCGCAAGCTCAAGGCATATTTGCTTGAACAGCAGAGACTATCCTTCCCTATCCGAACTTCTCGCCGCAACTCGATTTGACGACGTAATCACATCAGTTAATCATCTTTTGTTATACTTTAATAATGTATAAAGCTTATATATTTGAATTTTATTTATACTGCACATTTTATTTTATCATTATTATTAAGTTTTAATCATTATAAGTATTTGTTTAAAAATTTGTACGTAGGTATATCCATGCCATGAAAATTATTATTTATTTATAACCTTGTTCATTACACACCAATCATAGTTTAAATAAGTTTATGGTATTATACGCACACCGCACAGCAACTGTGGCACGCGCGGTCACTACCGGCACTAACTGAAAATCAGCGCTGAGGGCTCCCACCCTCAGCACAATGCTGAGCTAGTGCCGTTTGCAATACAGTGACACACCGCGACATTTTACATGACCAATTATGTCTTCTGTCTTTTTAATTCTGTTTTTTAGTTTGTTTGTTTTACTTTGTGTACCTGAGGTGTGTCTGTTTGCAATAAATGTCTTTTTCTTTCTTTCTTCTTTCTTCTAAATTATTTTGAATTTCGAATTTGAATAACGAAATTAGTCCACATACCTTGAATATCATTCAGTATCTCCTGCGACCCAAGGTTCATATTTCCCTTCTGCAACATTTCCAGCTTCCAATTGCCATCGCTGTCGAATCTATACGCCATTAGACACCTGTTCTTTCCAGCTACGATCAGCAGACCCGGGTTTATAAACTTTAGGTATTGTACTGTGCTGTACACATCCATTATGACCTTTGTTTCTTTAGACCTAAGGGTGTATTTCTTGACGCTGCCCGACTGCAGGCCGAATATTAGGTACTGGTTGCAAGGCGATATTTTGATGACCGTAATCTTGTCTTCCGATTTGGACGGTATTTCTGTTAGAACCTTCCTGCCTCGTATAATCTGTGAAAGAAAAAGTATTCAGTTACAGTTGTTCTATCTCACGAAGGCGGATGAGCCATACTTGTAGTTGTAATGCGTATAGACGCACGCTCTTGTGTGCGTAACTCAAAAATTCGAAATTCTAAGACACACACGCAAAGACAATGTGCATGTACGGCCACAATCTCAGATACCCCATGGCAGCTCTTACCGCGCGCGGCATAAGGGCGCCAGTCGAACAAAAAGGGGTATCCGAGACTGTGGCCGACTGTGCATACATTTACACACACGAGTATGGCTCATCCGCCTTCGTGAGATAAAACATCTGTACATTAATTTGTGGTTGGTAGGCAGATTAACACTTTTTACTGACAGCTCGCGGTCGATAAAGTTTTTAAATGCTCCGCAGCCAAAGAAAATTAGCCACAGATTACAAAGGGCAAACATTGCAACCGGTCGTGCATTTCCAGCGCGGTAGCTGCTTCCTAACTGCAATCAGGGGGCGAGTAATAATAATTTTATTAACACAAAAAAAAAACAGCACAAACCTGAATATTATTCCTGTCATCCACGACCGCCAACAACGGCTGGAAGCCACTATCCTCATTTCCGTTACATATCCCCTTTAGATTCAACGGCTTCAGAGAATGTCTGTCCAGACTCATGGTCTTCTTCGCTGGTTTCTTCTCGGTTTCCTTGTAAGTGATGAAGGACTGGTGTCTCTTGGGGGTGGAGTGTGGATGGTCGGAGGGAGGGGTGGCGCGGCCCGAAGGTGTCTGGGGTGTGCTTGAATGGAGGAAGCTCACGTCGAACTTGGTCGTTAGGCGGACTTTCCTGTTGGAGTCATGGATGGTGTTATGAGCGAAATATTGAAGATTGAAAGAAGACATTTGTGAAAACGCGACAGCTCACAAATTACATATTTTAGTTACAGGTTCATACATTCCATTCCACAGACAACAAAGTACTTTGACTTTTAGAGGTTGTAGTTTTTCGATGGGATGAAGGTTATAATAATGTAATGTCAGTGTATTGGCCGAGAGGAAGTAAAGTGCTACTGTTACATTATCGTCATACTATCGAACAAAAAACACCAGAGACTGAGACACTGTCAGCATATCCGTTCTTTCTGTATTATTTACCTGTGTTTCTGTGTGGTCTGCGAGACGTATGAGGCGTCGAGCCGCCACACTTTCGCCGAGTGTTCGCACGCGCCCGTCCCGGAGACTAGTACGTCCGAACCAGGCACGAACTCGTCGTACCAAACCTCGGATACCGCCATGCATACCACATTTCTGTTAAAATAAAATAATAAAAAGGTTAAAACTGTGGTGGCCCAGTATGGGACGACGATCGGTCGGTAGACCAAAGGCAAAATATTGTGAAGACAAGTCGGCAAGGCGTGAAAAGGCACAATGGTTTACTCATGGGTTGGAAAGTGGTGGAAGCTTTGCAGTAAAATGTTTGCCCGTTTATTTTATACGTATTAATTTGTAGTAATAATACCACTCGTTAACGTTGAAGATAACATTGACCAGTTAGGGGAGCACAATGACACGATAAAAGTTATCGGCTATCGCCATATTGCTTTATTTCACCGCGCAAAGCCAGATGCCGCTATCAGATATTGGGATAAAACTTTTACCTTGAAGTTATGCTTCCCTACCCCTAACAGAGCGTGGAAGGTATACAAGGTGTTGTTTTTTAAAGTGACACCCGACTCAGGGGTGATAATTTACACGATACAAAAAAAAGTCAGTGAAAATTATCCAAAAATCATTAAATTGTGGCCATTACTATTATGCTAACGCACTCGCATTATCGGGCGCCATATCGCGCGCGCGCTTTGGGAAGGCCGAGGGTGTCCGCACGTCGCGGTTATTATAGAACAAATTGAACAAGGTAATTTATGAATAAAAAAAAAAGGTTATTTTTAGTTTCAAGCATTACTAAAACTATCTTCCCTGAATCGGGTGTCACTAATCAAAACACTCAGTATAAAGCTCAACGAGAAAATCTTGAATTAAGCCTGACTACGTACCCTCGCCTATTATCCAGATCGAAGACATACGAATTGGTCTTCAAATCGATACAGATAATCCTGCTGTCGTCCGTCGATATGAACAGAAGCGACCCACTTTTGTTGACCACGGCTGTGATGAAGGAGACATCCTCTTTCACGTCGTTCCTTGAGATGATATCCTTGCAACTGTAGGTATTGTAGTTGTTTTGCGAGTACGAGTGGATCTTGAACTCGTGTTCTAGAACTTTCTTCTCGTTTAGCACCAGGATCCTGTTGTTGCCTGTGGAAATAGTGATTTGTTCTTGGTTTAAGAATTACTGTTTACCACGCTCACTAACAGTTTTGCTACCCCAAAATATTATCCGTGTTCGTTGATTTTGGTGTCAATAGTTTTTGTAGATTTTTATGTACGTCTAAGCCTTTTCCTTCTTTTTTTTATTCGTTGTAGCTGAAATGTATTTTTAGATTATTTGTAAATTTAAAAAAAGGAAATAGCTTAGACATGATAAAAATCTACAAAAACGATCGACAAGTCGAGAATTGATATTGGGTGATTGACTGACTGACTGACTGCCGATTTCTGAATTGAGAAATGCGCTAAGCAAATGGGTACGTATCGTCCTGTCTCAACAGATTTCTCACAAAAGAGCGTGACAGAACGATAGTTAAGTATTTAGGAAAATTCTCAATTCAGAAATCGGGCCTTAGTGATTGCTGGATTTATTGATTGATTGACAACAAGAGAGCGATTCTCGACACCCGTTTTTCATACATATCTTTCAGCCCTAAAATTATGAACAATTATCTCACCAGGCATAATCCTAAAATTATGAACAATTATCTCACCAGGCACAGTCCTAAAATTATGAACTATTATCTCACCAGGCACAGTCCTAAAATTATGAACTATTATCTCACCAGGCACAGTCCTAAAATTATGAACTATTATCTCACCAGGCACAGTCCTAAAATTATGAACTATTATCTCACCAGGCACAGTCCTAAAATTATGAACTATTATCTCACCAGGCACAGTCCTAAAATTATGAACTATTATCTCACCAGGCACAGTCCTAAAATTATGAACAACTAGCAGCCCGTCCCGGCTTCGCACGGGGTAGAAAAAGACATTTTAAGACTCATTTTTCTACACCTTCGGTTACATTGTTCAAATTTTACCAAAACGAAATGTAGCCTATGTCAAATTGGAAGAATGTAGCATTCTATTGGTGAAAGAATTTTTTAAATCGGCCCAGTACTTTTTGAGCCTATTCTTTACAAACATACAAAAATAGGTACAAATTTTTCCTCTTTATAATATTAGTGTAGATTATCTCACCAGGCACAGTCCTAAAATTATGAACAATTATCTCACCAGGCACAGTCAGTACGCTCAGCACGGGTATGGCCTCCTCAAAGCACACGACGCGCTCTTTGGTCCTCAGATCCAGTACCTCGATGTAGTAGTTAGCACCGGCGCATGTAGCCGCCACTACGTGCTTGTCGTCGTTGGAAGGGACGCACGAGATTATCTGTTTGTCGCGGTCGAAGTTGTCTAGCACCTGGGAACAGATAGACAAGATGTCAATACCCCTACTCTGCCGCAACACAGTTTTTTAACTAGCGCGGAGGGTAGTTGTTGCTGTTAGGCGGTTACCACTTACTTCGCTGATCTCTTTATATAAAGTAACCCATATAATGATGTATCGACTGTATGATTGGCATTCAAGTCATTGTGTATAACTGCATGAACATGTATTTCATTTTTGCATTTTTTTATAATGCTGCCACACATGGCCATTGCGGTATTGGCTTATTTATGTCATTTTTTTGTTCAATAACGACACTTAGCCAACATGGCATCCACACATGGAATCAAATAGCAAAATACCGTGATATTGCCATTTTCTTCGCAAAAATCAGGACACAGACTAAAGTGGACATTGTTTTCAGCAACATAGAGTACAATATGTGGTGTTCTGTGGGCACGCGCGAACTGAACTTGTCCATGTGTGGACGCTATTTACGGTATTTGTCTTTTTGCCTCCTTTGATGTGCGTTGAAAAACCGACAGCAAGGCGGAAACGCGTTTTTGCTATTGGCCATTTTTGTCAAAACGGCAAAAAACGCCAAATAAACCATCCACACATGGTCTTTTTGCTGTAAAAAAGACATAAAAGCCAATGCGTAACGCCATGTGTGGACGCAGCATAAAATGTTGCCATCCGTCGTGGGATTACGTAATCTTTTGGCTAATTTGCTATTGATCTTGTCGGTCGAGGTTAAGCTTATTAAACTTGCTCTATAGTTTAGAAAATATTGATATTACGGGCCTTAGCGTAGTAAGTAAGTGTTACCTTGATGACCCTCCCGTCAGTTCCGTACAGTATGATCATGTTCGCCGTGTGCGTGAGCAGAAGCCCCTCGTTGTTGGTCCAGCGACAGTTGACGAACGGGCCCAGCTTGGGGCTGATGGTGACAGGCGCGCGGTAGTTCTCGTTGTAACTCACTTCTTCGGGCTCTGGGGAATGGATACGACGTTTGGTGTGACTTTCTAGGCCATCCAGTAGCGGATTTAGAGAGGTGCTAATGGGCTCAAGTCCCCCCAAGATTGCGTACACCAACCAAATTAGTTTTAAATTGTTAAGATAAAACTCATTTTTCATAGGTATGTTCGTTTTAGTTTTTGCTAACCTATAAACAAAAAGTTACGGCATGTTAAAAATCAATATTGGTTGAAAATTTTATTCTTTCTTTTTTACGAAACGACCGTCTATGATGGAAAATGATGACGGGGCCTACGATAGAGCGAGCTTTCTCAGTAAATGCCCTAAACGAAAATATTTTTAGA
Organism: Zelleria hepariella; assembly: GCA_949319315.1. NCBI lineage: Eukaryota > Metazoa > Arthropoda > Insecta > Lepidoptera > Yponomeutidae > Zelleria > Zelleria hepariella. The sequence goes on along the minus strand of OX439392.1, from coordinate 10,921,005 downwards.
TAAAAATAATTTTTATTTCATCGCCACAAAAATGCCACAATGTCAAATACCTTCTTCAATTGCATTCTCAGACAGCTCCTGTTCCATTTAGTCCATGTACCAGATGTTGAGAACCCCTTCGCTGGTCAAGGCGCAAATCTCATAAATGGCCAGTGTTTTTCTTTTTCTTCACCATAGGGCGTCGCGTTCAAATTTCGAAGAGCACATAAATGCTTTAAATTCGGCTTTTACACGATCGTAAGTTACTTTCCGAGCGTGAGAGATGAAATGGTTTTTAATGTAGTTACCTTCTTCAATAGCATTCTCGGCCAGCTCCTGCTCCATTTCGTCCATGTACCAGATCTTGAGGACCCCCTCGCTGGTCAAAGCGGCCACTATCAGCGCGTTGGTACGACACGTCGCGACCCACTTGATGGGACCGCCCGCATTCGGTAGCTCCTTCTTTAGCTTGTTCGTGAACAGTTTTGTATAGAAAATGGCCACGAACAAATACTTTCGCGGAGAAGCGCGTGTAAACGAGGCTCTTTTTTCTTCCGGTTTTATGGCATCTAGTTAAATCCAGTGTTTTTTTCTTTTTCTAAACCATAGGGCGTCACGTTCAAATTTTGAAGCGCACAAAAATGCAGATAGTTTAAATTCGGCTTTTACACGATCGTAAGTTACTAGCAAACTTTCCGAGCGGGAGAGATGAAAGTTTTTTAATGTAGTTACCTTCTTCAATAGCATTATCGGCCAGCTCCTGCTCCATTTCGTCCATGTACCAGATCTTTAGCACCCCCTCGCTGGTCATAGCGGCCACTATCAGCGCGTTGGCCGGACACGTCGCGACCCACTTGATGGGACCGCCCGCATTCGGTAGCTCCTTCTTTAGCTTGTTCGTGAACAGTTTTGTATAGAAAATGGCCACGAAAAAATACTTTCGCGGAGAAGCGCGTGTAAACGAGGCTCTTTTTTTCTTCCGGTTTTATGGCATCTAGTTAAATCCAGTGTTTTTTCTTTTTCTAAACCATAGGGCGTCGCGTTCAAATTTCGAAGGGTACAAAAATGCAGATAGTTTAACTTCGGCTTTTACACGATCGTAAGTTACTAGCAAACTTTCCGAGCGTGAGAGATGAGAAGGTTTTTAATGTAGTTATCTACTTCAATAGCATTCTCGGCCAGCTCCTGTTCCATTTCGTCCATGTACCAGATCTTGAGCACCCCCTCGCTGGTCAAGGTGCCTACTATCAGCGCGTTGGCCGGACACGTCGCGACCCACTTGATGGGACCGCCCGCGTTCGGTAGCTCCTTCTTTAGCTTGTTTGTGAACAGTTTTGTATAGAAATTGGCCATGAACAAACACTTTCGCAGAGAAGTGCGAGTAAACGAGGCTCTTTTTTCTTCCGGTTTTACGGCATCTTGTTAAATGGCCAGTGTTTTTTCTTTTTCTACACCATAGGGCGTCGTTCAAATTTCGAAACGCACAAAAATGCAGATAGTTTAACTTCGGCTTTTACACGATCGTAAGTTACTAGCAAACTTTCCGAGCGTGAGAGATGAGAAGGTTTTTAATGTAGTTATCTACTTCAATAGCATTCTCGGCCAGCTCCTGTTCCATTTCGTCCATGTACCAGATCTTGAGCACCCCCTCGCTGGTCAAGGTGCCTACTATCAGCGCGTTGGCCGGACACGTCGCGACCCACTTGATGGGACCGCCCGCGTTCGGCAGCTCCTTTAGCTCGTTTATGAACAGTTTTGTATAGAAAATGGGCACGAACAAACACTTTCGCGGAGAAGTGCGTGTAAACGAGGCTCTTTTTTCTTCCGGTTTTATGGCATCTAGTTAAATCCAGTGTTTTTTCTTTTTCTAAAGTTCTAAACCATAAGGCGTCGCGTTCAAATTTCGAAGCGCACAAAAATGCAGATAGCTTAACTTCGGCTATTACACGATCGTAAGTTACTAGCAAACTTTCCGAGCGTGAGAGATGAAAAGGTTTTTAATGTAGTTACCTTCTTCAATAGCATTCTCGGCCAGCTCCTGCTCCATTTCGTCCATGTACCAGATCTTGAGGACCCCCTCGCTGGTCAAAGCGGCCACTATCAGCGCGTTGGCCGGACACGTCGCGACCCACTTGATGGGACCGCCCGCGTTCGGTAGCTCCTTCTTTAGCTTGTTTGTGAACAGTTTTGTATAGAAAATGGGCACGAACACTTTCGCGAAGAAGTACGTGTAAACGAGGCTCTTTTTTCTTCCGTTTTCGTGACATCTAGTTAAATGGCCAGTGTTTTTTCTTCTTCTACACCATAGGGCGTCGCGTTCAAATTTCGAAGCGCACAGAAATGCAGATAGTTTAAATCGGCTTTCACACGATCGTAAGTTACTAGCAAACTTTCCGAGCTTGAGAGATGAAAAGGTTTTTAATGTAGTTACCTTCTTCAATAGCATTCTCGGACAGCTCCTGTTCCATTTCGTCCATGTACCAGATCTTTAGCACCCCCTCGCTGGTCAAAGCGGCCACTATCAGCGCGTTGGTCGGACACGTCGCGACCCACTTGATGGGACCGCCCGCGTTCGGTAGCTCCTTCTTTAGCTTGTTTGTGAACAGTTTTGTATAGAAAATGGGCACGAACACTTTCGCGAAGAAGTACGTGTAAACGAGGCTCTTTTTTCTTCCGTTTTCGTGGCATCTAGTTAAATGGCCAGTGTTTTTTCTTCTTCTACACCATAGGGCATCGCGTTCAAATTTCGAAGCGCACAGAAATGCAGATAGTTTAAATTCGGCTTTTACACGATCGTACGTTACTAGCAAACTTTCCGAGCGTGAGAGATGAAAAGGTTTTTAATGTAGTTACCTTCTTCAATAGCATTTTCGGCCAGCTCCTGCTCCATTTCGTCCATGTACCAGATCTTGAGGACCCCCTCGCTGGTCAAAGCGGCCACTATCAGCGCGTTGGTCGGACACGTCGCGACCCACTTGATGGGACCGCCCGCGTTCGGCAGCTCCTTCTTTAGCTTGTTCGTGAACACGTGGAAGATCTGGGGGGGAAGACGCGGCTTTGTTACGGTGAGGCGTAAGGGTTAGATTTGCATGGACTACATGTGGTTGCTGGACAAAACCGTCTTCAAAACCGATTCAATTGCGGAAAAATATATTTTTTTTCATATAGTACGCACTTTTTGTATTTTCTAGTACGGTCGGCCACAATCTCAGATACTCCATGGCAGCTCTTATCGCGCGCGGCATAAGGGCGCCAATCGAACAAAAAGAGGTATCTGAGACTGTGGCTGATTGTACTACGGGTTAGTACAATCGGCCACAGTCTCAGATACCTTTATATTGGGTAGGGAACTTTATATTGATTAAAAAAAATATCTTCTCACCATCGGCTACGACGAGACTGAGTCACTCCTACCTAAGAACACAAACACGTCGCGGCGTCGACGTGCGCGTCGCCGCGTGCGGCGTCGCCCACGATCTTCTGCCGTTCACGGAGTGGTGGCGCGTCCTTCGGGGCGGTGCTCACGTCGACCGTCCGGCTGGATGGTTCCGGCGCCTGGCAGGGCTCACCTCTAACTAACTACCCTACTACATACACACACACTCACACACTCTCGCACACACACACACACACAAACACACCCTCACTCACATACACACACCCTAACAAACACACCCACAACTTAAAATTAACAATATGTTAATTATGTCGTAATAGCATTTTCAATTTCATTTTATTTTAATTTTATACAACGGCACGATAACTTTTAAGAAATAATCCATAGCGACCCGGGCCCCCACGACACAGGGTATCCTAGTGTGGGGACCGCTGGTAATTCTCACCTGTCATCAATTTCTTACTTATAAGTGTTATCTATAAGAACTTCAATGTACAGACCGTGTTCCTTTTTTTAAATAAACAATTTTTTTTATTTTTTTTTATTTTTATAAAAATTCGCTTCTTGCATTCCGTTTAAAAATCTTTATAAAGCACTTTTTGAAAAAAAAAAAAATACAAACTAAGCACACTTGCCTACAGCCATTTAGGAAACCCACGTTAGAAAATAAAGAAAATAACTTTTAGATTGATTGGTTTTCCCAATTTGGCTGCTAAAGTTATACAAGAAAGCGTTTACACATAGCCTAGTAAAGACAAACCTTTATAACGCCAGTGGTTGTGCCGACCAGCACGTAGTCGCCCAAGAAGCAAACGGAGCTTATACTCTCCTTCACGTCGATCGTTGAATGTGTTACCTCCTCGACGTTTTGTTCATGTCTGTAAATAGATAGCATTTACATTATTTTATTATTATTTTCCGTAGACTTCACCCCTAAAGCTAGACGTCCATTAATATATATTTTTTTAAATAAAATATATTTATTTCAGGTTTCATGGACCCATATAGATATTACATTTTTAAAATAAATAATAAATTACATTAAAAACCGTACAATCAGGTTAAAAACACAAACACACGCACGCAAATACGTACTGTCGGTCACAGTCTAGGATACCCCATGGAAGCTCTTACAGCGCACGGTATAAGGGCGCCAATCCAACACAAGGGCCATCCCAACCGTGGGGCCGGCCGTACCTACCTAAAGTCTAATTCTTCATTCAAGATAGTACACTGACGTTTACGGTGTGACCAGTCTCTGGTGAAAATTAAATAGTGTGGTGACAAAAAGTTTGACATGAATCGAATTGCGTAATCGATATAATCGATTTATAGGCCGATTGATGAAAAGCTTATAATATGAAATTAACTAAAAACTTATTAATTAGTAATGAGAAAGTGTGTTTTGGTCCACTTTTTTTGAGGAGTGTTAAATGCGTTAAAAATTGTGTTTTTTGACTGATGTATGGAAATATTGAGTGCCGAACGTTTTTTTTTCGTCCGGAATTCCTGACGCACGGGCTACCATGCGGAATTTCGTATTTCGCTTTTTTTTTGTGACTGAGCTGAATCGCACAACGAGTGGAATGCATCACTATTACAATAAATATGGCAACATTATTTTGCAAAGTGACAGTTAGCATCTGTCAGTTTACTATCTTGAATAAAGAATTAGACTTTACGTATTAAACTATACCTATTGTTTGTTTTTTTTTTTTTTTTGTAAATGTGCTTTTCGCAGCAATGACGGATGTACGGGCAGTCAATCCTGCCCGCAATCATGGCTAGAGCGGTGTTGGTGCTGGCCCGCACTCTGCGCACCAACGACGTCGCGCGCCGGCGCATGGTCGCGTGGAAGCACTCGGTGCGATCATGCCCGACGCGCTGCAGTAGCGGGGCAGCCTCAACACCGCCCTTGAAATGAACATAGTACTTACAACAAATCAAAATAGAGCTCGTTCTTAGCGCAGTTTTCCTGCGCGATCTCGTACGCCTTCGTGTAAAGTATTCCTTTGCACTCGTGTTGGAGAATGCTCTGCACGATGTCCGTACGCGGGAACCGGTAGAGGTCATTCCCGTGGGTGCGGAGGAACCCTTTGATGTGGAACACCAGCTCGCCGTCTATTTCCTGGGAAAACAAATATGCATAATAAAATTTATACCTCTATTTTATTTGTACCTATATTGTATTATGTCTTTTGTGTTTGTTAATTGTGTGTTCTGTTGGTGTGGCAAATAAACTATGTAGTAAGAGTCATAGTGGTCACTTCACCCGTCTAGTGTGAGTGAAGGGGCCATTGGACACTGTATAAATGATCTCACTACGTAAATGCAAAGGCCTCAGTTTTTTTGATGGTTTGAAACTAAAGAAGGTAGTAGATGGCGTGTCATGTCGGTAAAACGTCGCAAAAATATAAATGTACATAGAAAAATTAAGTAAGCATTTAGTGTAATACTGACATTATCTTATTGCCAAGTCAGTCGTACATACATTTGGTGCATTACTGTCGTCTGCGACTACTTTTCTTTTACTTTGATTTTTTTGCCTTATATGAAAAGTTGTTTGTGTCTAGCTAGAGTGGATAAATGTGAGCTTAAAATATCTCATCTTTTTCCTTTTAATTACACTGTCTTCTTAGATTAGGTTACTAACATAAGCATCCTCGCCTTTTGACCGACTAAAAGTTTGGGTAACGTTGCCATTTAGCCAGATGTTGCGAGTTCAAGTCTTTACTATGAATAACTTAACTAGCATAAATAGTGCTTTAGAGACACAAAAAGTTAATGAAAAGTCATCCAGTAATCTTGATATTAAAACAAAGTCGTGTTAGTTACACCATTTGTAACTCGAGAACGGGTGGACCGATTTTTATGATTTTTGATCCACCAAGGATTTCTCCCCGCCCCGAATAGCAGAATAATCATTAAAACAACGGAAAAACTCACGAGACAAAAAATAAGTCTGCGCGGACGAAGTCGCGGACAAAAGCTAGTGTATGATAAAGAATACTCACAGTCTGCGCGATCAGCGATTCGTACTTTTGAAAGTCCATAATGGCATCGGCGGGCCCCGTCAGACGCACTTTGTTCCCCAAAAACTTCAGGTTCAGAAACAACTTGAACAGAGCCCATTTGCCATCCATATTCTTCGTGTGAAAGATGTGGTGGCCCACGTAGAAAGCTATATAGCCGTCGTCCGCTATGTCCACTGGATAGTTGTTCAGGTTTTCATAATGATAGCTCTTTAGAAAGTCTACGTGCATCTTCTTGATTTCTTCTTCAGTGGAGCATGTCCTTAGGTAGTTCATGATCAAGTCGTGAACCTCGTAATTGTAGTTTCTCTGTTCTTGATTGTAGCACTGGATGATCAGGGATTTGCTCTTGAGTTGTGACATGATTTCTTCGACGTCCCTGATGGGTTTGTTCCACAGTTTGCTGATGACTCGGGATGAGACTTTGACGTTGTCAGGCAAGACCGCTAGCATCTTGAAAAGCGGTAGGATGTCAGGTTTGAGGGAGTTGATGCACATTTCCACCGTCTTCATTGGGTTGTCGGCGCTTCTTGAGATACTGAAAAGGTGGCTTTGGTTAGTTACAGTTACAGGATCGAAGAAGCGATGTTGAAAGGAAAAGGAGGATGTATATGTTTGAGCCCACATTTATCCGACACAAGCTTTATTTACGGCAGACAAGTAAAAAACCACAATGTCATAAGTTTGTTCAGTGGCACTTGAACACACGAGATGGGTGAATTGTCCATTTACTTAGACGCTCTGTAATCCATACTGTATACAATTCTGCAAAAAAAAAATTGTCCGACTTTGAACCTCATTATATCTGTTCCTTGGGAAAAAAATATGGTTATTATCAGGACAATACGTGGTTTCCCACTTTGTTGGTGGTCTTTTTACACCCTGTATAGTGTCTGAGAGATGTTTGTATGGAGCACCTTTGCATTGCGCCTATCCTCTCAGTACCAAGACAGTGTCAATACGCGCGGAACCAACTAACTAAGTAACGGATTTCCTCGCGAAGTTTTACAAGAGCCAACCATACTTACAAGAAAAACTCCTTCTTCCTCAGCATATTGATATAGTAATTCCAATGCCGTGTGTCGTCGATAAGCCTCTCCTTATTTTCAGCCAGCTGCGCCCCAATGAGGGCTACGTGAAAGGGGCTGCCCTGGCATATCTCGTTCAGTTTCTTCGCCTGTCGGGGCAGTTGCGACACGTCCACCTCTAGACACGAGGCGAACAGGCGCAGCGACTCGATCTCTTCGAGGCTGTTCTTTATCTGAAAGTGTGCGGAGGATAAATGACAATTCCTGGCCCGATAGGATGCAAGATAGTGGTTTTTCGAAAGGATAAAGTTGTAAGAGAAAATCGGTTACATTGTACTACACACGCTTGGAAATAGAGACGTTTACAGGGAAATATTTAAATAGCTTTATTCCTGAAAAAAACAATTTAAAATATGATTTCCACAACTTTTAATTTTGCGTCTAGTTGTATAAATTGGAAGCAGAAGAGCACCTAAATAAGTTCCACTGCAGATCTGAGCTGTATTTATCTCAAAGAAGACAGATACAAAACCTATACGCGGCTTGGCTACGTCAAGCTTCAATGATGCTCAGGTTCCTATCACGAATGAGTCATGCATGATTGGCATGGTCATAGTTACATAAACCTCTCACACAACTATTACAACACTCGTATTTATCAACAAACCACCGACCTTGACAATCTGCGGCTGAAAACTGGCGACCACATCCGTGTCCCGTGTCGTGACCAACATCTTGCAGCCAACGTCGAACGCGTCCACGCATTTCTTCATATTAACTTCGTCCAGCACGAAGAGAGCTTCCTTCAACGCTGGTTCGGAGAACAGGGTTTTCAGCATGTCCCTTAGGTCGACCCAGGACCAGTCGTAGCTGGTGTAAGAGTGGCTGTCGGCGTTGGAGCCAATGCTGGACATTGATACGGAGCTGTTCATGAATGTGCTGTCGTTTCGGTGCATGTACATCGTTGACGCCTTGCGGTGGAGCCTTGGGGACAAATGGTGGTTCGGTTAGTTTGGGCTTGGTGTAAATTGTACTAAATGATAAAAATATAGTACTAATTGTGATCTTTAGTGGCAAAAATTATACCTAGGTTAGTTCAGGCTATGTCCGAAAACCGGCAACTGATTGCACCTACGGATGTAGATTAGTTACATGCCGAGACATATGCCCTTTTGTTTCCACATAAAATGTTACGGTATTGTAGTATGTTAGTGTTTAGTATAAGAAAAAAAGTTAATTTTATAGCTAGCAATAAGTGACTGAGAGTGATCCATTGAGTGACCTGATAGTTTAATACACCACCGCTGTCTATCCGGCTCTAGGAATATCAAGAAAGTGCCGGATCACTTTATTGCGCGTTATCACTTTATTGCTCTATGCGATGGTCGATCAAGCAAGATGTGGTGGCAAAAATATATTTTGGTAGAGCAGCTCTCAAAACTTTTGCAGTTAGGTACTTGTGCATTGATGGATGCAGATGGCGGAAGACCGTGAACTTAGGAAAAGCCTCTCTGTTACAGTGGTGCAGCTAGGTAACCAGGGGCCCTGGGGCAAAACAAACGGGGCCCCCAACCAAACTGGTTAGGTTTTATCAAGTCCAAATATAGATAGGTATACAAGGTGGTCAAAATAAGGACGCCCAATTATTTTTTTCTTCGCACTTATTGCTTTCCAACCTGGGAGATTTTTTAGCCACATTAATATAAAAATGTGCAGTGCTTACGAAAGTTTAAGTTGTAAAATAGTTCAACGGTTTGGTGTCAGGGTCCGAGGGGGCCCCCTGAGCTTGGGGGCCCCGGGACATTGATTGGGACTGTGATCAGAGTTACACTGACAGTAAGCTGAAACTCACTTATTCTGCTGCGCAACGATGTCATCCTCAGTCCTCACGTTCCCTAGGTTCAGCCAGAAGACGACGCCGTTAAAGTTGCTGGTGATCAGCTCAGGGTTGTTCCTCAGGACCCCGATGGCGACAGAGGTCTTCCCAGACCCTGACATGCCGTGGAGGGCCAGGATCTTGTGACGCGAGAGCAGCTTGAGCTTGGAAGACACGTCTTGCTCCTGGATAGATAGATAGATAACTCTTTATTGCACACTATAAATTATTTACAAGGGAAATTCTTAAAACTTATCAGTAAGACTGATATCGTGTCTGGAATATCGTGTAAAAGAGTTGTTTTAAAATGTTAGGCTTGATGAGATGATTTATACAGCGTCCAGGGGCATCTCCACTCACACAGATGGGTGAAGCGACCGCTCGGGCGTTGTAGTGCCTGGGACATTTTTATAAAAGTTAACAATAACCCAACATCTCAAGACTTAAATATACCTGCAAGGTGACTTACCTTATCGATGGCAAAATGAAGCTTCTACTCCCCCATAATTTCTTAACCCCAAATTAAAGTAACGACACTTACTGCCGGTTTCTGAATTGAGAAATTCGCTAAGCAAATGGGTAAGTATCGTCCTGTCTCTGCAGATTTCTCACAAAAGAGCGTGACAGAACGATAGTAAATTATTTGCTTAGCAAAATTGTCACTAGAAACCGAGCCTAAGGCCCGGTTTCTGAGTTGAGAATTTTGCTAAGCAAATGGGTAAGTATCGTCCTGTCTCTGCAGATTTCTTACAAAAGAGCGTGACAGAGCGATACGTATGTTCTTAGTAAAATTCTCAACTCAGAAACCGGGCCTTAGAGTAACTGCGCTAACGACATAATTATGTCAGTGACACTGGTGACCGTAAATACTTCTCATATGACACTTCTTCAAAATCCGTCCAACAGTTTAGCGGAGGTACGGCAGTGGGCTGTATGAAAACATTGTAAGGAAACCTGTAAAATAGTATAACAATTCTTGTGTGGCATTCCCCGCATTTCTATCTGTCTCATTGATGTATTTTCTTCCAGTCATAACAAACTAACAGGAAACACAATGCAACAAACTGTACGTAAACAAATTAAAATTAGAGTCATACATAAGGAAATAAAAACACACGTTTATTGGTGCAGACTTAAAACGTGTACTTATAACGGTACTCAACATGAGTAGAGTCCTCGCAATGTCAAAATAATTCGTCCGTAGCGTAATGAATCACGACGACCACGCTTTATCCACGACGGATAAATTATTGGGAGGCACCGGATCTCGGATACACGAGAATTCTTCAATACCAGCAAATTTTTTTACGTAGCCTCGGTGTTTTTGTTCCACTTCTGGGCATAGGCCTCCCCCAATTCACTGCAGACTTTTCTGTTTTGGGCCACCTCAGACTACTCCGGCATGTATTTAATTTTGTCGAGATCTTCTCTCGATCGCCTTTGCGGCGTACCTCGACTAAAGCACAAAATAATTGGGAGAAAGGAAGTCGAATTAGGCAGGTTATATTTACCATAGACAGACAAGGCATAAGACATTTGGACTACAGGTTGAAAAAAAATCTTGTCCCGTAGGCCAGAGGTGGGCAACCTTTTTAGACGAAAGAGCCAAAAATAGCAATTTAGTTTTTAAAGAGCCACTTAAAATGTCGATTTTACTCTTAATTTAAAAAGGAACATGGCCCCCCCCAATGATAATTTACAGCTCTTCAGCACTTATTATGTTTAAATTTTTGCTTATGGAACTGAAGAGCAACTTATATCGAAAGAGTCGCATGTGGCTCGCGAGCCGCAGGTTGCCGACCCCTGCCGGAGGCCATTCCATTTACCTCTTTATGCCTCTGCACATAGTGCTCCGGCAGTCTTGGCACATCGCCCCGACTCAGGCTATCTTCTAAGCTGTCGTGGAGCGCCGAGTGGTCCATGTTCTCTGGCGAGAACTTCTTCCAGAGCCAGTCGTGGTCCTTCTGGAGGCTGTCGACGAACGCTTTGTACGCGTAGTTATTGCCCTTCTGTATTAGGACGTCCACTAGGTAGCGGGTGCGGTCCACGCGGCTCGTCTGCAATGGATGGGCGGTTTGTTAGTAAAGTGAGTGTTATGGCGCTGAGAGTTAAGGCGCTGGAAATAGTGAATTAGCCCGCGAAGAAAAATGCACAAAATCGATTCCTGTATCAAATACACTAAACAAATTGAAAATGTTCACATATCAAACCCTACAATTAGGTTAGACCTATCCAACATAGCCAGGTTCATGTTGATATCCATAACACATTGCAAGATATTTTTCTTGAAAAATGGTGCGCCGCCTATTTTTTTCAAGCAAAATATCTTCAAAACGTTTATGAATGTCAACACGAAACTGGCTGTTTTAGATAGGTCTCACCTAAATCTAGGGTTTGATATGTGAACATTTTCAATTTGTTTAGTGTATTTGATACAGGAATCGATTTTGTGCATTTTTCTTTGCGCGCGGGCGATTCACTATGCACGTAAGGCGAAGTGAGAGTTTTAGAAGAAATAAAGTTGCGAAAGTGGCGTTCGATAGGTCAAACTATGCGAAGACCCGAAAACCACCCCTCCAAAATAACACTTAAATGGTGTCCAACTGGAACACGGAAGAGAGGACGCCGTAAAACTACCTGGCGTCGATCAGTGCAACAGGAAGCAAACAGTCTCAGGACGAGCATATATCCGAGCTTGAGACCAAGGCGCAAAATTGGCCAGAATGGAAAACTGTTTTAAGAGCTCTATGTCCCTGATTAAGAATATCAGGAATTGATGATGATGATGATCATGAGAGTTTTAGGTATTTGAGGGGGTGAAGCAGACGAAGTGACGGAGGGGTGCTCGCGCCGCCAATAATACATCTTCTTGCAGTGGCGCAAGTTTTGGAATGGTTTGTTTGAGGTTCAGTTCAAGTCCTGTCCCAAGCTAGCTTTTGAAACTTACCTATTGTTTCTCTAGCACGGATTCATTCTTTAGAAAAAAAAAGCAAGTGTTTAGTTTTGGATAGAGGGGACAATATTTTTTGCTCTTCTGAGCCAGGTTTTTTGCCAAACGCTAAGCATAGCTTTTAGCGCAAAATATACCTTTTTTGAGGTTTTATCTTTAATTACAGGAAGCCCTTTCGCGTCGTTTTTAATTGTTTTTTCGATTGTTTTATTTATTCTTTAGGTGCCGCACACACCGCCCGGAGTTCTGCGTTCTGCGTTCCGCGTTCTTTCTAATGTATGGGGTTGCTTGGAACCGTTCACACAGACTATGTCAGAACGTGGAGTTCTCATGAAGCAAATCTGAGAACTCTGAACGCGGAATTCTGGAGCAGTGTCCAGCGTCTTAGCTCTTAAAATTTTGGAGAAGTACAATTTTGGCTCTCACCAGGTTAACAATATGGTCGAAGTCGTCCTGTGATAGAGCCTCGTAGGTGAACAGCTCGTCTATGATGAAGGCGACGTCCAGGTCTCGGACGATGTCCTTCTGATGCTGCTGCAGCAGCATCTTGTGTTTGGGATCCATGATTCTAAACCCCTTCTCATCTGAAAGGAAACAAAGGTCGCTAGCACTTTTGACTTACATTTCTTCTATTAATTGCGATAAATAGGAGTAAACTGTAATCCTACTATCCTACTAATATAAGTTTGTAAGTATGGATTCATGGATGTTTGTTACTCTTTCTCGGTGAAACAGCTGAACGGATTTGGATGAAATTTGGAATAGAGATAGTTTAGACATCAGAATAACACATAGGCTACATTAATATGCGTGATAATTCACGCTTTTACACTTAGGAGCAAAGTAAAGCATATATCCTTTTTCTGTAGTCCACGCAGACTACAAATGGCTAGTGTACAAATATGTGAGAACTCTATTGCACTCTATTCAGTTACGTTACGGGCGACTTTGCAACGAAAATGTAGTCCAAAGTCAGAATGTCAGGATCCCTGTCAAAGCCAGAAATTAGATTCAAATAATGAAAAACATATGAAAGGTAGGCCACTGTAGGCATTGGGCAAGCCCGCTCCATCGAAACATGAGCCAGGCGCTAGATAAAAGCCATTTCAAGTGCATGAGCTGTGTGAGTAATGGCCACTTTAAGTTATACTACAAAATTATCTGCAATTTAAGGCCTACTTTTGGTTTTCCTATTCAAATACAAATACTTTATTTGTCAAATATGGCTTTATACAGATGATATTATAAAAAGGTTAATGTCTATCCATATTTTACCTTTCGGCGTACAAATATAATTGAATTAATAAATCTAAAAATGACATATATCAAATAGTTACACACTTTTGTATTTTATCATTAAACGTCTTGTTCACAAAGTTTTATCACTATTATTATGGTTGATATGCACACCAAATTATTCGATCACTGATAAAACAAGCTTAATAGTTAAGACACTACACAACACATGAGAGTGGTCTAATGCCGAGCACATTTGTATTCAAACTGAGTGATTTCCGATGCGACCTTGCGGAGAGTAAAGACGCCTACATGACAATACTATACGCAAACATCGCCGAAATTGTGAGAACAATCGGTCACTGACTCTGGTGTGTGCCTCATTGAAGGCCAAGGTTCCCAATACACATGTATTACTTCATCTGTTTGAATTAAACTGTAATTGGTTTTAAAAGTAACAATTTAGAACAATGTACAAAGTTTTTTAGGTCTTTGCATCTAAATTCTAAACAGATTCAAAGGAATATCTTTTAGATTCGTAGATCTTCTTCTTATAGTGCCGTCTCCTATCGGAGGTTGCCAACCAGATGGCTATTTTGCCCTTTGAGTTCTATCATTAGAACTGGACGAATAGAACAGTCCACGTATCATCCGAGGAAAGGTACGGGATTGAAAGAGATCTGGACGATTCATAGATGCTTCTCCACAAATGCAAACTTTAGATTCTAAAGCCCCAAACTGTGGAGTTACAACTCCACTCACACTAAATGGGTGATGTGACCCCTCAAAAGCTGTCGTGTCTGTGAAGGGTGGATGTGTGTGACTGTGAACCATTCTTACCTTCCATACCTTTTAAAATACCTGGCGTACGATTGGTCATTTAAGTGCAGGAAAAGTAGGTAAATCTTAATTATCAGGACCATTTATTCTGTGTCAAGGTTGTTAGCCAAATAACTTAAATTGTATGCAGGAGTTAAGTGGTGTGTATAATCCGCGCGCGATCAGAATGGGATGGAACCTTGTCGAAGTCAATCGAAAATATACTTTATTTGAACAAGGTTGCTACGACGCGAGTTTGCATAACGAGCGCGTCTCACTCAGTTCCAAAAGGTCGCATCCCATTCTCTTCCCGCGCGGACTATAAGTAAGTTTATCAATGTAGGTAGGTATCTGTACACTTGTAGGAACCTGTTGTGCCCAAACAAAACTTAGTCATACCTACTGATGATAAGGCAATAAAGCAATCAGGAGTATGTATGTTTAGTTTAAAAAGAAGGTACTTGGGGTATGGAAGTGTGGATACTTTAAAAATATGTAGGTCATGTTATTACATGTTGGTACTTACTCGACAGCATGGCTCTTTATAAAAGAAGAAAGTATGAAGTTCTTGAACAAAGCTAATTTACATACTTACAAGCTTCTCAAAATAAATTAATCAGTCTTTGTCTAGGCTTAAAGTTGGCTGGGTAAACAACAACAATAAATCTGTAAACAAAATCTGACCAGAGAAAGTAAAGACTGACAACACTATTACTATTCACTAGCTTCAATGGTGATTCACCCAATGGAAAACGAGGCACACAGGCAAAGACAAAGTTAGCTAACAGCCAGGTGAATGAGCCAGCTGCAAGAGAGCTTTGACCTAAATTGTAGCTATTCAACTGCATTTATCAGTTATTTATCAGTATCGCTTGCCACGGTGTCACATTACAAAACTACTGTGTAACATTACTAGATAAAAAATACCTACCTATAATATTTCAATGACGGGTGCAGATCTTTCGGTTTGGATATTATAATAACTTTTATAAGTTGATCGGCAAAATTTAAAAAACTAAAAATACTGCAAGCTTAAATTCATAGACAGAGATAAATGCATAAAGGAGCTGTGAGTTCCTTGTGTAAAAAAGTCTGCATAGCTTCCAGAAAATAGCTCAATGAAACAAACAATCTTTTTTTTGGAAATTAACAATGAGAGTTATTATGGGGCACATTTTTTTTGAGAATACAGCAGGTGTTTTTTTTAGTTTGAACAAAAGTGGCATTTCCACTTACTGCCTGCAGTGCCTGACTATCAAGAAGGAGTAGGCTTGTCCAGTACAATCCTGCGAGCTGAGCTGAGTGAGCTTAGTCGGACTAGCCAACAGGAGAATTTCATTAACCGCTTGATTGACGAAAATTTTTTTCCAGTACCCTCAGGGCGTCTATGAGCCGAAGTAATACCAATTGGTTAAAATATATGTGCAGAGCCAAAACCGTGGTTGTGCCTGGCACAGGATTGTGAGAGGTGGCCTGAGCATGAAGAGGTCTTTACTGAGCAGTGGGTGTTAACAGGCTGATGATGATGATGTGCAGAGCCAACTAAGTTGTGGGAACAAAGGGAAGCTACTAAGCAGACCCAGGGTAGTTCAATGGTTGATTCACAAAAAGAAAGAAACCAGAAGCATATTATGGAAGAAAGTTTTCTGCCGCTCTTAGAGCCAACAGCAGGGCATGCCAGAGGTTGTGGAATGCAGTTTAACTCTTGGATCAAAATTATGTAGTTTGAATACTTATGAGTGGTTAAACCTGAATAAGTAAACTGAAGTGATGAATAAACAACAAAGATAACAGGTTTGTTGCATACCTGTTGAATACTTCAAGGAACATCAACTAGGGCACGAGGGAACCACTAATTAGAATGATTTCTAATAGTGGTAGCAAGTACTGTGCTTCAGAATTAGGATTTAGGTTCTTGTCATGTCTTTGTACTCAAGATGATGGTCTTAATTCTATGATGGCAATAATAATAAAACAGGTTTAAACTATCAGGAAACACTTCGTCGCCCTAATTCTAATATGAAGTAAGTCAAAAATGACAACTTTTCAGGAGGCTCAAATAACCGTTTTTCTACGACATCTTTAAAGAAAACCTTATTTAACATGTACTAGACTTTTTATCAAAATTTAACGTACTGTAATATAATGTGCGGAATTTTAATGATATATTTCTTATTCTCTGTGATTTCTGACTTACGCTTTATTAGTTTCCTTAATTATCTGACATACGACTTATTCGAACAAACAATTTGTATTGTTTTAGGTTTTACCTGTATAGAGTTTGAGTCTTCTGATGAAGATGACCACGTATTTATTAGAAATCTACGTGAAAATGGTTTAAATATACCCAATTCTAAAATGAAATGGCATAACCGCATAAAATTTTTAGAAAACAAACTAATATTTCGGCCAAACAGCGTGGTCCAAGTATCGCAAACAGTTAAATAGATAAAAAAGAAAGTATCTCTTGGAGTTCTACTGGGGATTAAATAGTAGCAGATGCAGTCTCATGTTACAATAATCACAAATTACCTGAAATACTTGACAGCTTCATAACTTATCAGCAAGATGACGAACTATTCGAAGCTATAAAATGCGATTCAATCTCCTTCAATAATGATAAATCAAAACGAAAATGAAATGGAATCGCTAAGTTAGGTAGGTGCTTCATGAAACACAGGAGCTGGAACTGGACGCAGAAGCCATAAATACTATTCAGTCTCCTTCAAAACTGATGCTCCAAGCCGAAAATGGAAATGCTAAGTGATGTACTTACTGAAACACAGGATTTGGATCTGGATGCAAGAACGGATACAATAGCTACCTCTGTGGTTGAAGATATCACAGATGTACAGCTCGTCTGTGAAATTGTTACGACTAAATGCATGTATTTTACTAAATGCATGTTCAGGCGCTCTCTTACTTCGTTTCTTGTTATTTTCATCGACTTTAACAGTTCCAGTTTCGTCATTTCCAGCCCCAAAGTCAACCGCACTGTCCAGGATTAGTATGTGACACATTATTTTTAGATGTTGCAGTTACTTTGGGTGCACTGCTAGGGCAATATGGCAATGGTGTTCATGGCATTTCTTCAGTTCCAGCTCGAAGGTAAGTACGTGCATTTAGTCGTAGCAATTTCACAGACAAGCTGTACATCTGATGTATCTTCAACCACAGTGGTAGCTATTATATCCGTTCCTGCTTCTAGATCCAGGTCCTGTGTTTTAGTAAGTACATCACTAAGCATCTCCATTACACTTCCGGCTTGGGGCATCAGTATTGAAGGAGATGGAAACGTATTTATATCTTCTGCGTCCAGTTCCAGTTCCTGTGTTCAGTAAGTACCTACAAAACATAGCATTTCCATTTTCGGCTTAGAGCATCAGTATTGAAAGTGAATAGTATTTATGGCTTCTGCATTCAGTTCCAGCTCCTGTGTTTCATGAAGTACATAACTTAGCATTTCCATTTCATTTTTGTTTTGATGCATCATTATTGAAGGAGATTGAATCGCATCTATAGCTTCTAATAGTTCGTCATCTGGCTGATAAGTTATGAAAGCTGTCAAGTCGGTATTTCAGGTAAGTTGTGATTATCGTTACATGAGTCTGCATCTGCTACTAAATATTTCAACCCCAGAGCGGTACTCCCAGAGATACATTGCTCTTTTATCTGTTTATCGGTTTGCGATACTTAGACCACGCTGTTTGGCCGAAAAAATTGTGTGTTTTCTAACATTTTTATGTGGTTATTCGGTTTCTTTTTAGAATTGGGTATATTTAAACCATTTTCACGTAGATTTCTAATTAATGCGTGGTCATCTTGATCAGAAGACTCAAACTCTATACAGGTAAAACGTAAAACAATACAAATTGTTTGTTCAAATAAGTCGTATCTCAAATTAAATCAAGATTTTTATATTTTCTAATAAATCGTAACTCATTTGCCGTTTTTAACTATTCATTTCTATGAATTGAATTATAATAAGTAACATAAAAAATACGTCTATCCATTTATATGACCTTACACTAAAGATAACAAACAATTGCATATCTTTTAACCGTAGGAATCCAACTAAATCATCCCTTCAAACAAGCAGCGACCGGCTCTCTTTATTTTTCCATGTAAAAGGATGAGTTACGCTTTATTCGAATGGAAAATTGATGCTTTGAGAAACGACTTATTGTTTTGAGTCAATTATCTCTTTTTTTTCCATACAAAGTTTGCAAAGTAAAGACAGAGATAGGTGTATTTTTGTCCCCTTTACCTAAAAATGTCAAAATGTCAATTTCGTTAAAAAATGACTTACGCTATATTAGAATTAGGGCGACGACTTACCTTCTCAGCCCAGGCCTGGATGTGTCATACTGATTAGGAGTCTTTGTTAGAAACTGAGAGCTAATTACCAATTTCCAGTCATAATTTCGCCCTGTTTTCACAAAGTGCATTATACCTGACCTAAACGGTCAAAAAATTTAAAAGAAAATAGATACAAAACGAACTTACCCGTATCTGGAGCTAGCTATAATAATGCATTTCTTGTTGTAATAAAAGTCTACAACAAATAGACACACGGTTCACATACAATTTTGCTAATATTCGCTAGAAAATTACGAGTTTACGGCAAGCACAACAAGTTGTGCATTTTATCACCATTTTATCAAACAAAAGTGCACTTTTTTGTTTTCGTTTATCTAATTCATTGCATTTCCTATTGAAAGGAGGATTGTGATTGGTACTTGGGTAGACAATTTGATTAGTTTCATTGGCTAAAGTAATTTATTTGACAGATAGTAAATGAAAACAGCCTTATTTAGGAGTCTTGGTGTTGCTAGTATGTAAAAAATAAATTAATCTTGCTCTGTGTAGCTTTGTCCGCTCTGTGAAGTTCACTACGTTCTACGGCACTTCCGGTTTTTTTACTTCAATATAAAACCCTTAGATGGCGCTGTTTAGGTCTCAGTTTTTTTAGTTCGGCAAGTATCCAGCCGATGGCGCTGTTTTTAATTTCAGTGCGTGTCCACGTTTTTTTCCTCTGAGATACCTATTCTGAATTTCTGAAATAAAAACACAAATTTTTATTTCAAAACTTTATTTCGGCCTAGTAGAGCAAATTGGCTGTGTGACAGACTGAGAGACGCACGAGTAATCCTTTACTGGGGGGTTACCCTTGACGACATTGCGTTCATATTTACAAAGTTTGAAAATTTATTTCTCTTTTACATAGCATAGTCATCCTTTGATTTTATGTACTTCTTATTGTTTATTCAAAGGTAGTACTATTTTGTACAATACCAATATAAAACGTGTCGGCGACTAAGTATGTATTTCTGCGAATTATCATTGGGACGAATTCTTCTTTTTGAAAATTCTTAATTTTACCAAAACGAGTCTTAATTCGTGAAATATTGAATTTTGTAAATTACGCCATATTGAAAAAAATGCGTCAAGGGTAGAGGGGTAGGTTCCGTTTTACCCTTTTGTGCCTGCAGAACCCTAAAAATTAGGGGTCTAAAGGATTTTTTTTTTATTTCTAAAAACTTCCGCGGTATAGCACAAAAAACCTGTCACTCACTATCTATAAACTGCAAGCGTACGTAGTACCCAGCACATTATGGCTGGGTTAGAGCGTAGTATCTATGGGTTTTATAACCCTATCTACCTAACTTGTTGAGTATAAGACCGAAATATGATCGAAATGTTTTTAAATGTGTGGTAGAACTCAAGAACTAGGTATAGGCAAAGAGCATATAATACAGTATAGGTAATATACCCCGCTCTATCAATTTTTTTTTGCGTTTGCTTATCTTTGACACAAAATAAATATCACAAACTGACTCCGCACTTTTCACATCTTATGGCTTGATTAAATAGTTATTTGTTATGCAAGAATGCAAAATTATTGTTTGCGGCGAGTACTTGTATTGAAAACCGAGCTAGCGAAGGTTTCTAAAATTGAGCCACGAGCGTAGCGAGTGGTTCAAAAAAAGAAACCTGAGCGTAGCGAGGTATTCAGAAGCACGAGACGCAAATAATATTGCATTCGTGCGAAACACAAAACTTTTCATCTCACAGAAGCGAGGAAATGATTTTGTTAGCCAAGCGGGAAAAACTCTATAGACAACTACTTACAGGCAAAACAGGTGAGTCAAATAAGTTCCTTTTAAAAGCATATTTTACTGTAGTTACGGCTGCCGCACTAAAGTTTTGAGCTTCGTTGGTATTAAAACCATTCGGTTTATTAATAATTTCCTGAAGTTTATTTATCCAGACACAAATATAATGTAAATAAAAGAATGTTTTTTTTCCGGGTACATTCTGAACTTTTACCATATAAAATAAAAAATTGTAGGAGATAAAAAATGAAATTAGTAATATCGTTTAAAAAAATGTATTTAACAAACCAAAACATAATTATCTATTTGATAAAACAGAAGCGAAGCATTTTTTTTATTTACTGGTATTAAAAATAAATATAGTGTACAAAATATTGAAAAGACTATAAGAAGAAACCGCGTTTCTGAATGTTCTATTCCGTGACTTTACCTTTTTAAAAGATCCTTATGCCCCATTTACATTCACAGTTTTGTATAGAGAATGGGTACGAACAATCACTTTCGCTGAAGTACGCGTGTAAACGAACTATCAATGAGGATCTTTTTTCGGTCGGGATCTGGCATCTACTTAAACGGCCAGTGTTTTTTTCTTTTTCAACACCATAGGGCGCGGGAAAGACTTTCCCGGGGCGTCGCGTTCAAATTTCGAAGCTCACTAAAATGCAGATAGTTTAAATCCGGCCTTTACACGATCGTAAGTTACTAGTAACAGCAAACTTTCCGAGCATGGGAGATGAAATAGTTATTTGTTATGCAAGAATGCAAAATTATTGTTTGCGGAGAGTGCTTGTATTGAATACCGAGCTAGCGAAGGTTTCTAAAATTGAGCCACGAGCGTAGCGAGTGGTTCAAAAAAAGAAACCTGAGCGTAGCGAGGTATTCAGAAGCACGAAACGCAAATAATATTGCATTCGTGCGAAACACAAAACTTTTCATCTCACAGAAGCGAGGAAATGACTTTGTTAGCCAAGCGGGAAAAACTCTATAGACAACTACTTACAGGCAAAACAGGTGAATCAAATAAGTTCCTTTTAAAAGCATACTTTACTGTAGTTAC
The DNA here is from genome assembly GCA_949319315.1 of Zelleria hepariella. Lineage (NCBI taxonomy): Eukaryota > Metazoa > Arthropoda > Insecta > Lepidoptera > Yponomeutidae > Zelleria > Zelleria hepariella. Next base: position 10,899,515 of record OX439392.1, on the reverse strand, counting down.
GGCTGCCACACTAAATTTTTGAGCTTCGTTGGTATTAAAACCATTCGTTTTATTAATAATTTCCTGAAGTTTATTTATCCAGACACAAAAATAATGTAATTAAAAGAATGTTTTTTTTTCCGGGTGCATTCTGAACTTTTACCATATAATATAAAAAAATCTAGGAGATAAAAAATTTAATTAGTAATATCGTTTGAAAAAATGTATTTAACAAACCAAAACATAATTATCTATTTGATAAAACAGAAGCGAAGCATTTTTTTTATTTACTGGTATTATAAAATAAATATTGTGTACAAAATATTGAAAAGACTATAAGAAGAAACCGCGTTTCTGAATGTTCTATTCCGTGACTTAACCTTTTTAAAAGATGCTTATGCCCCATTTACATTCACAGTTTTGTATAGAGAATGGGCACGAACAATCACTTTCGCTGAAGTACGCGTGTAAATGAACTATGAATGAGGCTCTTTTTTCTCTCAGGACTTGGCATCTTCTTAAACGGCCAGTGTTTTTTTCTTTTTCAACACCATAGGGCGCGGGAAAGGCTGTCCCGGCGTCGCGTTCAAATTTCGAAGCGCAACAAAATGCAGATAGTTTAAATCCGGCCTTTACACGATCGTAAGTTACTAGTAACAGCAAACTTTCCGAGCGAGGGAGATGAAAAAAAAATTGTTTCGTCTCTCTCCTTTTTTATTAAAATAATACCTGACTGACTTCAGCATTGACTGTAATTCAGCAACGAAACTGTTTTATGTAGAGCACAATCTTAATATTTATATTCTACGAGCCTCGCTTATGTTATAGTTCTATAATAGACCAGTCCAAATATACATATAAAAAAATATACTTAGATAGACTTGGACATGAACCGCAAACCACCAGGTAGGTACAGGCAGATGTAAATCGCAACAAAAGACTCGCAATATCCTTGCGTGGCCGTACTGTAAACACAATTCTTTTGAGAGCGCCTTCAAAGGACCTCATGAATGGCACCAAGCCGCGAGCCTTCGCCTTTGCTACCCACCAGGGTATCTTATACACGTTATCTTTTAAAAATCACCCTTACTCTCTTTGTAATAAGAACTTGAGAAAGAAATAAAAGATTTGATATGTTGGCGGAATTATAATAAGATTTATTGTAACTGATCTTGTTTTGACAACGACAATAGTGCGAGATCCGACGACATTGTGTGGTCTTGCAAATACCTTTGTACTGCGGCCGAAGTCAAAATTGATGTTTAGAGTAAGGCACCTGGTCGTAGGAAAAAAAGCTTCGTGTGAGAGAAATTTTCTGTTCCATCGATTAATTATTAGTCCATTTAATTTTATTTTCACTGTAAAGAGGGCAGTGCCGCGAACGCCACGCTTGGTTTTTTTTAACACGCATGAATCTACACCAAGAAAGATAATAAGTAAGTACCTCGGTTCCTAATAATCTTAACGCCAAAATGCGATCTCTTCCAGACAACTTTTCGATGGTCAGCCGGGGTGAGATGGTAGCAATAACATAAGCCGTAGATTCGACATTTATCTACTTCTGTTTCTGTTGCTGTCTGTTGTTCGTAAGGAGATCCTATAGTTGAGAGGCACGAGTAGAACAAATTATAGTGAGATGGTAGAAACACAGGGTTAGTTATTGGCTTAGATTCGGCAGACCAATGAACGATAATGGCTCTACACGAGGTGGCCACAAGACCACATTAGTCGAAAAGACAGTAATAAAACTAATTTTATCACCCTTTATAGCCTTTCTCTGGTACTTGCCTATCGGTTGTTATCACCGAGCGTTCTAACGTTTTTAATGCGTCCACGATTTTCGAAAACTTCAGTGTACGTCACGGCCATTGCTCCATTGATACCGGTAAGAGGTTACTGAGTGATGGTAATGTATTCTGCGATACCTAAAGGAGCAATGTCCCTCAAAAACTGTTTAATCTACGACCTATAAACATAAAGATGTCCATCGCACATCATTAAAGAGCGATTGTTGTTAAAACGAATGGGGCATTAAATAAACTAAAACAGCCTCCTGCCTCACTCATGATAATTAGGTATTGACGGATGGCGGGGGGTTATATTGGGCGTCTGGGCTCGTTAGATTTAACGACAATCATAACTTTACCTCAGTTGACGGCTCCGGTGAGGTGCCATGAGGTGCTATGAGTCTACGACCTCTTGAATATGAATCTCATAACATTGGAGCGGCATTTCATTTTTTCGTGGCATCGCATTATTTAGTTCTGTCGATCCATAATTAAGTAAGACTTTTTATGATAATTTTCGTGACTAATGAGACCGTATTTATTTATACACACGATGTTATTTAATGGTAGAGTTCATATGTTCTGAGCTAACGATTACAAATATATTCCCATTTGGGATTTTTGCCTAATAAGGTTGCTTTGCGAATATTTTGTTCGGGTTAACGAAAGTAGAGATTGTTTGTGGATGAAAAACTTGTTGAATAAACCGACGTTCAAAGCAATCACATTATCCTAATGGAGGTTGAAACAAGCAACGATTGGAGGTAGCTAATAAGAAAGCGGTAGCAGATTTCGAACTAAATAAACTTAACATTTCTCTACAGGCGCATTTACACTGAACTCTGCAACTCGATTACATTGAATGATCGCTAAAGACCGAAAACTTCTCTGATACTTATTCCGATTGCATTACGTATGTTAATATATTAAAATATAGACAAGTGAGGTATTTTATTTACTAAAATGTAGAGAAGTGTCCAAGTTGCCTTAAAAATGAACTACCCAAAGTATTAGCAAAAGTCAGCTTACTTCTTTTCTTATGTGGCTGGTATAAATATGAACATAACCTAGCCTAGAGCCCAAATAGATTCGGGAGCGAGTCCAAGTGTAAACCCGCAATACAGCGAGGTAAATACAACATTTTTGCACACAGGGCACGTTCATGATTGGTCATTTCAGTATATCTCTGTTAGACGCCGGCCGAATCCCGAATGAATTACGGGAATTGTTTATAACTCGATACTACTGGGGATTTTTGTCGGGATTCTTTCCGCTAAAGCCATCGAATAGAGCCTTCCTCCTCATTATTTCGTGATCTTTCGTAATGGGTTGTGTAAACGGCCGGCGTTTAGTGTTCCTAATGGTTCTGAGTTTGATTCGTGAGGTCCCAGGAACGATTCCTAGTGGAGACATGTACAATGTGCATACTTACTTATGATACTTATGTGGAGAGTTTATTTTCAAAGTAAAGCATAAGTATTTCTGAATTTGTTGCAGCAACTTACATTATCCATTAAATTGCAACTCATCCAGCGAAACGATTATGTAAAGCAACAACAAATTAGTTATTTAGTTAGTTACTTGTCCCTCGAGGGATAGGTAACGATTTCGATCTTGAAACATAAAGTGAAACAGCCTTTAGACATAGGAAACACATCAGCCCATAAAACTGGGAAGAGCTATCCTCCATGTAAACAAGTTCTAGGTACAAATGGCCAATAAAAAGAGTTAGACCTATCTTAATGATCGCACACTAACAGGCGGTACGCCGGCGCCCATATATCATTGATTGCCGATACCATTGTGTGTTCGCCATTAGCTGGAATTAAACGATTTAATTTTCCCCACTTTCCCTTCATTCATGGGCAACACCTAATCACAGCCCACGGACAAGATAATCCAGCGATTTATTGCTAGCAGTGTCGTCAGTTGATAACTGTTGTGGTACACACGGATTTATAAACATCCGCGCTGCTAATCCTACTTATCCTACTTCCTACTTATATTATAAAGGCGAAAGTTTGTGAGTGAGTGAGTGAGTGTGTTTGTTACCTTATAACGCTGAATCCGCTGGATGGATTTGGATGAAATTTGGAATGTAGATAGCTGAGACATCAGAATAACATATAGGCTACATATTATCACGCTTTGGCGCTTAGGAGCAAAGTAAACACACAAAGATTATCGTATAGTGGCTATTTGTATAAAAGTGAACGACAAAACCATTTACCATAGACCCTCTGTCATTACGTAGCGTTGAGCCATTTACTTTCCTAAATCCATCTAAAACTGAATAACGGTGAATTTTGATCTACCAAAAAGTCCGAAATGTGCCGCAACTTTGCATTACAATCAAACGATAGACAACAATGAAGACGTTGTTTTTAATTATTGCTGTCATCCGTCAATGTCACAAAAATGGTATCAAGAAAGCAATACAGTAGAAATCAACATAGACAAAAAAAATTGCTTCAGTGATAGCTACTGAAATGGTTTCTTAATTTACGAACCTTGCATCCAGCAGTGTTTATCAAAGATCTTTACAAAGTTGCGGTCCGACGTCCGTCCTGAGATCTCTTGGCCAGACGAGATGGAATCCGTTCAGTGCATTGCTGATTGCTGCTTATTCAGGGAAGAATAAGGATGCACCAGACCTCGAAGAAAACTAAAGATACGATGTTCTGACCAAAAAAAGCCGCTGTGTGTACTGTGCAAGTATGAAAAACATTGTAGAGTCTTGAGCTACCAAAGGCGCATAAAATCAGCCAGTGATGGTGTAACCTGAGCAACATGACCGCTTTATTTCCACTAAGTACCTATATAGTACCTAGAAGGACTAGACAGTGGCACTTTTACATAATATCATAGTCGCCTATTCATTGTTGATAACTCTGATAGGCTTTCCACATACTTCAGAAGTTCAGACTGACGAGAAGATTGGAGCATGTGAAAATCCCCGAACCGCCTGCGTGGTGGTGTTGCCCGCATGAAAGATATGTGAGGAAAAGAGTCAGAAGAGGTGTTTCGTGCCAATCTTAAGCTGTACCGACAAGGTCGCATCGTCATTACTGTCCTGATGCTCCACAGTGCAGCTGATAGGATCTCTTGGAGGCGACCCCAGCGCGCTCAGGTTAGCGCGTTTCTGGGACGGCAAAGTGTGACGCTTTCAACACGAAAGAAGAATAAGACCGACGATTTAAAACCGTTGTTTCAGACTATGGTATCGTAGACGCTAAGAAGACGCGTTTGGTGTTTCAGAAGGGCAGCTCATAGAAAAAAAAATAACTATTCAATGTGATAGACATAATATGGATAAGTTTTTCTGATATTATGATCGTTGTCTTTGATATAGCACGATGCAAAATAAAATACATAAAAAACTACACGAATTTTCATATACTTTTCTCTGTTAAGTAACTTCGTGCCTGTAATACGAGTAGGTAACGCTAACTAGCTCTGTTGGAGATCTTTTACAGTTTTATAGAATGCCAGTCAGATGTTGAGACCTGTTACGTACCTACTGCATCGAATGCTGAGTGCTGATATATTCATTCACACAACTGTGCAAGCAAACGAGATGTACTTGGGTTTCAAACTACGCATTAGGATTCTCTAACATCGGGAGAGGCAGTGTCCATATAGGCCACAAAGGCACGAAGACTTGAGGCGAGACCAACTACAGACAACTACAACAGAGACAACCCAGACTGAAAGTTTGCAGAAAGCAGTAGCAGATTAGCGGACTCAAAATAAGAGTCGAAATATTCGAGTGTGTCTTGAAATGTAGGTAACCCACGTTCAATCAGTTAGATGCCGATAACAGTAGGTATCTGCATCTTTACTCCGTTGAGTTTGGAAGAAGCAGATAACAACGCATGGTCCACGGGAGCGAAGTCTGATAGCGCTGGGGGTCAGTTATAAGTACATTTAATAATACCTAGGTGGTAAAAAATGCTAGGTACAATTGCTAAATCACCACAAACTTTTATCCTTTTTATTTTATCCACGTGAATGAAGTCGTGGGCACTAGCTATACATTGCTAAGTAGCTTATCCCCTGACTGACTTCGATGGAGGGGGAAAAATAGAGCTGCAACTGTAATTAATCTTAGTCAGCGCGGACGAAGTCGCGGGCAAAAGCTAGTGAAATTATATTGAATTGCCATAAATTGTTGGGTGACAAAAGCCTCTGCCACAATGATCGACCAAATTGGGCATTACCCCGGCTATTAACAATGGGTCGTATTTAGGTTAAATAGTAGTGTGGTCAAAACAGACCACCCCTAACGCACGGGTGCCTTACGGCTCACAATTGGTTCCTGGGTGTGGGGGCCAAGACGCTGCCCGGTGACAAAAGTGCATGACGTAATTTATTACAGCAATGAACATGTGTGTGGCATTTTATTTACCCATTTGCGGTAGGCACCTTGGTCAATACGATTTATATTCATGAGCTGGATCTCAGAGCAAACCGGAGACGCGGTTTCTATCACTGGCCAGATGACGTGATTATTTTGAACCACAGATATAATATTCTTGCTGAGTAACCTTGCCCGATGAAGCCCATAGGTTCGCCACCAAACAATGTGGACAAATTGTAAATAACGAACTAGCGCAGCCGCATTCTGACCATTCATAATTAGAGAATCTTTTTATGGAATATCTGGAGGTATTCTCAGTGGTATGATGACGAGACAGAAATTCTTGTGGCACAAAGGGGATGTGGGCCAACAGGAGCGGAGGTAGCCGGCTCGCAGCCGCGGGGTCTTCCGTCAATATCATAGACAGCGGGACACCATTGTCGCTGGCTCCATTGTAACTGAAGCACTGACCAAAAATCATTAATTTTGTATCACAAAGCGGGAACCCACAAATCGAAGCTCAGGGAGAAAAAAATAGGAGCCATTCAGGACCGGTCACTGACATGCGTGGAGGTGCGCCGCGTATGCCGTGTGCGAGAATATTTTTGATTTGTGTTTTAATTATAATGATCAACGCGCCGACAAAAGATTTGTGGCGTGTAGGATTGTTGATTTGATATCGAATCAACCTGTGTAGTTGCATAATGTCATATCCGAAGATATCTGGGTTTTCTCTCTATCATAGTCCGAAAATGTTACACAATAGAATGCGTTTCTTTGGATTCAGTTTTCATCGAAGCCTGACCTAGATATCGGGTTATGTCCTCAGTCACTGGCTTCAATTCATATACCCTGCTCTGAACGCTATGTGGCAGCAGCAACACAATTCCCTGTTGTGCTAGGCGTCATCAGCGGTCAGCTGGAAACCTATAAAACGAGAATAGTGTCCTCTTTGTTTAGGCGATGAATTTAAAGTAGGTAGTGGTAGCCGCAGGAACAGTACCCCCGCCTAACAGCTTTACGGCTCTTACATAAATCATCTAGTCTTTTGTGATTAATGTCAACGTAAAAGCATAAAGTTTCATATTTAGTGCAGCGAGCAACACCGTAGCTAACTGAACCGGATTAACGAGAACTCCCAAATACGAACTGACTATAAATATAACTTGCGGCGCATTGTTTACACGTAGAGTGAAATTTTACATTTTTAAATCCCCACATAAATATTCTAAATCAGCTGGTTCAATGGGATTCTATCACCAAAATATTTAAACAAATCATTCAAGTATTAATAACGTATCGCGTAACAAATGCGATTAAAACCGCTAAGTCGGGGCTCCAACACAGATGTTTTGGGCAAATTAAAAAGCGCTGCGGAGAAAAAAATATGTCTTTGTGTTGACAAAATTCGCTTTATCCCGTAAACCGGAATCCAGTCCCCTCCGCCGGAATAATGCTAATCATAATGGCATTACATTCATTCGCTGGATTTCATCAAGTATCTTGGGATCAACTCTCCATTCCCTTTACATTTTTTGTCATTCACAGCCTATTGCTTTTCTCATTATGAAGCACTAACTTCATTAGAGTCGTAAAATTGCCTCTGCTTATAATCGCATAAATAAATTAGATTTCGCGAATTCCAAAGTAAAAAATGCCATTAGGAGAGTTTCTCTGAGAGCTGCCGCCTTCGAATTGCGTTCGCTTTTGTAAATACGGTCTTTTTCAACAACTGTTTTTTGGCAAATGATGCTGCATTACTGCACGCACCGATGTCTTTTACGATTATAATGTATGGAGTCGTGAAATAAAACTGCACATTTGGCGATAACACCCTCAGATAAAGCAACAATGACACCTAATGCCAACCGCGAGCTTACAAAACGTTGCCATTAGCACAACTGATACAAAATATTTTGACGTTTACATGCAGCTCCCAAAATATGTATGGGTCTACGGGGAACCATTAAAGCCATCGAGGCACTGTGACAAAGCGAATGGCAGACAGCTAGGAAGATCGATTCGATTTATGCGTTTTTTGCGGAAACATACAATAGTCCCTAGTTATTGGGAGATAATAGAATGGTGCGGCATGGGGAACAGTTGGCAGCCATCGATTCGCTATGTAATGTGGTTAGTCATGGCGATCAAAATCACATGTCATCTGCATTTGGCGTAATAAACTTCGATGAAAACAAACTTGATCACAAAGTAAAGGTCTATTTGGGGCCAAATTGGACGAGTAAAAATAACTCATCGGGAAAACAAGCATGTTGACGATGGCCAGATATTTATCATGTCACAAACAAACGTATAAAGCTGGAGATTTATTTCGTACATCAAACGTGACAAGTGACGACGCCTCCGGATGAAAAAAGAAAAATATACCTACTCTAGTATCCTCTATGGGGTGGAAGACACTACGTTTCAGGATGTGCGCTCATAATAAAAAGGAGATTTAAAATTTTCGGCGTTCATCCCATGTTTCACGACCGACGTAGTGAGATCTCTGAAAGTCGCCCCTGAAACCCCTCTGAGTACTTCACGTAGTGCACCGCCAAGGGGCAAAGTAGGTCCTCGCAAAGTGGTCGAGGTTTAAGAATCGGTTGACGAGACGAAAGAGCCGTTTTGATTTACAACTTCCTGCCTGTGAGTCTCAACCGATCTCCACGATGAATTTCGTTCCTAATACTTTCGTGTTTTCCGCAAAATTCCGAGTCTAAATAAACAAAAAAGTTATATAATAAAATCACTGTACAGCCCAACATAAAAGAGTAGAGATTAATATTGGAGGATCTAAAAAAATCCTCCAGAATGAGGACCTTTATGCCAGGTATTATAGCAGCAATAATCCTCCATCTACACGCTAAAAAGTATAGCTCCTCCAAATGACACTCAGTACCTAAATCGTCTGTAACGGACGCAAAATTTAGAACACTCGATTTTTTTTATCTAGCCCAAAATTGGTGTCGGCATTGGATGTACCCAACGGCTTAACGTCGGCACTAAATGTGATGGGTTGTTATGTGACGAGCGTTGACTGGATGTCCGTGGCATTCGGGGAAAATGACAGAATCTTTCACGATGCTCGTTTTGTGAAATTAACCTGTGGCGCCAGCTAGTTCACTTCCTCATTACCTTGTTTATGTTTAATTCTTCTGCAATTCGTTTAACTGAACGAGCGAGCGAAGTTCTCCGAGTCTACTTGAACAATCCGGCGTTTGTATGTTTGTATGTATGTATGTATGTATGTATGTATATATGAATGTTCGTTCGACGATAACTTGAGTAAATTTAGTCGGATCGTCATGAAATGTGGTAGGCGGGTAAATGAGACCAAGAGAATTTTTAAGTTCGAACATGAGCTAAATCGGTCGAAGGGTTGCTGAGATATGGGGTCGCGAGTTCATAGTTCGGGGCGAACCACTAGTAATAGTGTCATAAACTCATACATAACTACTAAACTAAACTATGTAACTTTGATGTTTGTATGTATGTTCGTTCGACGATAACTTGAGTAAATGAAGTCGATCGTCACGAAATTTGGTAGGCGGGTAAATGAGGCAAAGATAATTTTTAAGTTCGAACATGAGCCAAATCGGTCGAGGGGTTACCGAGATATGGTGTTGTTAAATTTATATGGGGTCGCGAGTTCACAGTTCGGGGCGAACCACTAGTTACATGAATGTGAGTGTATGATTCGATGTCCGCTTTTAAGTTTTGCTTGTTCTTCGATACCATCTCCCAGTTTTTTTCTAGGTAATCTTCGTTGCGAAGATTTCTCGAGTTATCTAGTGAGCAGCAGTAAAGCACGGTCACAGTTATATCTCAGTGAATTAAACGGGCACAAATGTAACTTAGGGTGGTATTAATAGTCGTCTGAGTTCACCTACTTGAGATCGATCTCAAGGAGGTAAATGTCAAGCCTTGGGTAATGTCAAACTTGAGTAGCTGTTTGCTTATTAATAGACACGATCTTGAGATTGACATTGACATTAGCCGACTTGCTTGAGTGAGTCGACTTACTTGATTCGACGCCATATTAATAGAGCCGACTTGAGCTCGGAATTGAGTGAGTCATTCATCTTTTGACAGTCCGTGACGTCTCAATTTCAATACAACGTGGTTTAGAGTACTAGGCATGCATAAAATGTTAAGAAGCTGTAAGATCACTTACTTGAGACCGGAGTCGCTGGCATATTAATAGACACATCTTACGTGAGTTCACCTACTTGAGACCAGACTTGCGACTGTCATTTCCAAGTGCAGGCGATAGCCGACTCAAGTTCGTGTTTTTCATTACCCGACTACGCAAAGCAAGAAGGGGAGTTATTTTCTTTGATAATTAATATACAAAAATGATGTTTAGTCAGCGCGCATCCAAAGCGAACCTACCGCAAGAAGTTGCAGCTTAACAATATACTTAGGACCATCGTCGACATCGGAAGTTACGTGGAAAGGGACCTTGTGGTGTGAAATCATTTGTCGTCGTCATTCGACCGGCACCTCTACCACATCGCTATGACTAGCCAGAAAAGTGTTTCTACCAGCCCGAGTTCTTCGAGCTGCAAAACTCCAGCAGCTCAGAGCCCCACAGTCATATTACCAAGCAAGAACTCCGAAGAGCTGAGGTTTAAAAAAATAAGCTGGTACTAAGTTTGAGTTTAGTTTGGTATATAGCCTCAGACGCTCCGGTTTCCTCACGATGTTTTCCTTCACAGTCAGGGAGTGGTATGTATGCGACTTTGAAATAAATTAATGTCATGGGTAGGGTACATGCCCTCATCGGGACTCGAACCAGGATCCGTCGATTCCGAGTCCATTGTTCTACCCATTATGCCACCACCGCGTCACCATCTAAAACTCAAATACTACCTATAAAGGCATGGTAGAATCAGAAGCTACGAGCTTGTACTTGGCCAAATACTGAAGTGTTGTCAAAATTAAGTTTTAATTTCAAAGAAAAACTACTTTTTGCAGGCTCCCATAATCTTGTAAGAAACTACACCACACACTAATAAAAAGGCAGAAAGTATATTTCAACTCTTTCCTTACTGAAAATCCGGGCTCTATTGCGTTTCACGAAAGAGTTCCCTTGACGAAACTCTTATTACGATGTAATAGGGACTATTTTTGTACAATCCAAGGGAATTGTTTCGTGAAACGCACGTACACACGACAACACGTCGACTTTTACACGCTAGCACTCTACTCGCTTACGTTACGGTCGACTTTACAACAAAAGTGTACACTTTGACGTGCTGTCGTGTGTACAATAGAATTTGAGTGCTGTAACGTGAATGACGTCATGTCAATGGTCTGAAGGTATTAGGCGTGCATAAACATCCGGAATCTCTTATATGGCGATTGGTGACAGAAAGCTTCATGTAGTATGATACATATCATGTAGATGGCAGCACAACATACAATTCAAACCTCTTTACTCGTACCTAGTTTTTTTCAAAGCCCAGTTGGACCATAGAGGTTACTAGGCATGCATAAAATATAAAGCGGATATAGTAGGGAAAACTTGAGGGTGTGGTATCATTCAGACGAGTAGTAGGTATTTAGTAAATTAAGTTGATACTTGAAGATAAATCTGAATAGGGAAGACCTTAATTAATGTTACATAATTATCTTTTTTTTTTCTAATTGGAAAATAAACAAGCCTGGGAGAGTTGTAACATATTTATTAATACAATATTGTTTCCTAATCATCATCTAAAATTTCTACACCTGACATGAATTTGCGCTGAGTCGAGTATTCTTCCCCTCATTTTATGTGTTCATTCTCCACACATTATTCCAGGTTTCGGGACCAAAGCTGGTGTTTTAAAATTGCCTTGGTTTTTATCCCTCCTATCATAACGCCCTTACTTCGTCGATTATGCGTCGGACAGTAGGTACTTTCTGATTTTCCTGTAATCAAAATAAAACATTAATGTAGTAGAATGATGTGCGCAGCGATCAAACGTTAGGTTTGCAGTCGCTCTATAATTTATTATAAATTCGCTTGGCTAATTACTACTTTCTCTACGTAAACATAACCTCTAAAGTTATATTAAATGCGCAAAAAACGTTGATGATGGGGTATTTTAAAGACCTAACTGACGATATCTGTAACTTATATCGTAAACTAGACGATATCTGTAACTTGTATCGTGAACTATGTATATTTTATACAATTATAGTGAATAAATACCTGTCTTGTCAGCAACTCGTTTGTAGAGGTCATCCAACTGGGTCCGCTAGGTACTGAAGCTCGAAAAACGGAAGCTCGAATAACGGAAGCTCGAATGAACTGAAGCTCTCTGTTGGAAGTTTCCGGCATGATATTTTTCGGCCAAAATATTGAAAATAACCTCTCTGACGCCATTTATTATCCATAACCGACTAAAACGTTCAATATACTGAAAATCACAAGAATTTACGAGACATTTTTATAATAATTATTTTCGTAGTTTGACTGATGTTTGACAATAGAAAAAGTTTTTTCTTTTATTCGACAGTTCTGAAAACAGTGAAAAAAGTTGTTCACCGTACGAACCTCTTTGAAGGTGAAACTGAGGTTGTGGCTAGCCTCTTTCTAATGTATGGTAGCCTATAGTCTGTAAAATATAGCTTGAGCTCTGTGACAGCTGTCATCGAAATCATACCCATCAAGTTCCGAATTTTTTAACGGTAAATTTACTCTACGATAATCTCATACTTCATAGGTGCAGAATTAGTGACGTACGATGAGTTATCATAACCATAGACTAGAAACTATGCTGATCTTGCACATAAAAAAATCGACGATCACAGACAGCAGGATAGCTTGATAGTTGTGTTGAGTGAATTATTAATACGAGTGCCGACCGACGCCTATTTTAGGCTTCGTGTTTTCAGTTCTCATTGCTTTGTTTTTTGTTGAGTTTTGTTGATCGTTTGTTATTTTTATTCGTTGCATAATGCCAAGAACGAAGAAAACTGTTCTAAATAGTGAATGCCGTGCGTTTATTATTCACTTACGTGAATATTTCGAGCGCGAGAACCAAAATGGTGGTCCGCTTTTGCCATTGGCGCAAGTATGCAACAGAGTCTGATCAATATTCCATGTTTGTTTTCACTATACTTTCATACTGTGTTTAAAATAATCCTATTAGCAATAATATTCTTGATAATCAATAATTATTATCATGATTATTCTCAACATTGTCCCATCACTACCTATACCACTTTGACATCTGTCACAGAGCTCAAGCTATATTTTATAGACTATAGTACATTCTTTACTCAAGTCGTTGAAATAGTTCATTCTTGACCCAAGTCGAGGACTTGAGATCGGTCTCAAGTAAGCGCTGCTTTATTAATATGCTGAGTTACTCACTCAAGATCAAGCTCTTTGTTGCCAAAGTAACGAATAACAATGCTGAATAAAAATGGCTGAAGCGAGTCAGATCTGTTCCTTTTTGTCTAGACCAGGGTGCCGCTACAAAATTGTGTCGTCATATTGAACGAGCGATCGAAGTATGTTTGTATGTTTGTATGTATGAATGATTGTGTCGTCATAAAAATATAAAGGCGGCTTAATGGAATTAAAAGAATTTTAAAATTCTAACATCCAAATCCAAATCGGACGAAGAGTGGATATGGGGTTAGCAAAAAGTTAGTCATCCTGAGTTCACAGTTCGGGGTGAACCACTAGTTATTATAATCGAGTACCTATTTGGAGTAGAGTTCGTGTTATATCTTGTAACATCACTTTTATGTTTGTGGAATCCTGGACTATTATAGAAATGACAAGTTGCCAACTGAATAACACCGGACCATGGACAATTTTATGGACCAAAAGGAGGCCAAACTCAGGTTGTGCCTTTTCGAATAGTCTCTTTATAATGTATGGGCGCCTAGTACTTTTGAGTTGGGTTTAAGCTTTTTGACCACATTTTGAACCTTAAATGGTATCATTCGTTCAAATAGTTCATTCTTTACTCAAATCGAGGACTCAAGTTCGCGCCTAAGATAGGTTTATTAATAAGCCAATGTCTCAAGTCGGTGATTTTTGTTTTCTGAGTTCACCTACTTGAGACCGATCTCAAGTAGGTGATCTCAGAGGACTATTAATACCAGCCTAGAGGTAGAGTAATGGTTCATAACTAACGAGTACTTTTTTATTTTCTGTCATTTTACTACGTGCATTCTAGGATAGTTACCTTAGCGTGGCATTAATAGTCGTCAGCTCAAGCTTGAGCTCAAGTAGGTGATCTCAGAAAACAAAATCACTGAATTGAGACCTTGGCTAATCTCAATGTCAAGCTCAAGCTAGTGTCTATTGATATGCTAACAGCTACTCAAGCTCGAACTTGAGCTTGAACTTGAGCTTGACATTGACATTAGCCAAGGGGTGATTTTGTTTTCTGAGATCACCTACTTCAGCTCGAGTCTGAGCTGACGACTATTAATGCCATCCTTAGGGTGGTATTCTAGAACGCTACTTAAACTCAGTTTAAACAGAGTTCAGACTGTCGATAAAGCAGTGCATGTTTTGATATGAAGGGAAGGAGCTGACGACTGTTTTATCGACAGTCGACACTACTAAACTCTACTTAAACTGAGTTTAAACACAGATCAAGGAGCTTTCTAGTTTGGACTGAGTTTAAACAGAGTTTAAGTAGCGTTCTAGTTTGAACTGAGTTGAAGTAGTGTTCTAGAATACCACCCTTAGACACGGTACTGCAATGTAGAGATTTGAACTTTTTTAAGCTATAATTGAACCGTGTTGCGAACATTATACACCTCGATATCTAGTATCATTTTAAGGATCAAAAGTTGCAATCGGACGAACTATGCTCAAAACAATCCGAGAAATAGCAAAACCTTACTTTAGTGTAGAGCTCAGTAGTGACATTAGCTTTACTTGAGCTCCAGCTTGAGCTGACGACTATTAATGCCACCCTTAGTGTGATTTATACAGGGGCATCTTTACTCACACTAGATAGGTGAAGCGATCATTCGGACGTTACAGTGCTTGGGACATGTTTAAATGGAGTAGGCTTTACCATCGTCTGAGCTCTCTCATACATAGTCTTCTTCTTTTTCTTCTTCTTGGTTTACCTCAGGTTGCCGTCAGCTCTCCATAATCTGGGTATTGCCAAGCGAAATACATGTTCGACACTGGCTATCTCCTCTCCGTCCATTCCCTAATGTTTCAGAGCCACGACTTTCTTCGTCTAGCAGCGGTCTCCCCCTCAATCTTGCACATCATGATCACTTAAAGAAGTCGATACCAGTCGTGGCGAAGCACACGTAGGTAGCATACAAGTATATCTTCTTCTTTTTAAAGGTTTTTACTCATGTTGAGTTCTCGGGAACGATTGACGCGTCGCAGTACTTCCACGTCTCAACGGTTGCCTGCGCACATTTCCCATCAAAGTGGCTGGAAAAGACAGTTTAGGAAAAGCCCAAGACATTCGTAAAGAACGTCTTGCAATGAAAGAGACCTACACTCAGCATTGGGTGGCTGGCTACAGGTTGAAGAAAAGAGAAAACTTCCACATTCGTGACTCTATACACCGTCTGCTGAGTTTAAACTGTGATAGGTAGGTACTGCCGATTTCTGAATTGAGAAATTCGCTAAGCAAATGGGTAAGTATCCTTCTGTCTCTGCAGATTTCTCACAAAAGGGCGTGACAGAACGATAGTTAAGTATTTACTTAGTAAAATTCTCAATTCAGAAACCGGGCCGTAGTATGATGGGCCTAAGAGGAACCACACGGCCCGGTCGGAAGCGGCCACTTACCCATTGATCTGTTAACCCTTTGCGGGCATATTTTTGCGTTTCGCCGCCGAGCGAGCGAGTAGTACCTAACGCGCGAGCTAATAAAACCTTTCATGTTACCGACCGCTTTCATCCACGCGAGGGTACTTCAGCAGTCGGTATGGAATGCACAGCCAGCACAGGATTGTGCAAAAGTCTATGTTCTTTTTATGTATAGCCAATGAGCGGTGGTAGCTCAGAGGGTAAGGCAATGCAATCGGAAGCTAGAGTTCAAGTCCCGATGCGAGCATGCTTTTAAAATAAACCCATGTCTTTGATTTATTTTAGAAGCACGTTTTGTCGCAATACTATTCGAGAGAATTAGTTCGCTGGTGGTAGGAAAATTCGGTTTTTTCCTTCTATGGGGAATCTATCGACACGCCATTGCGTTACAGACTGAAGCCCTGGAGTATAAATAGTTATTTATAATGAGGGGACCCAAAAAGCTTAGCATACCGTACGCAACACCAAACTTTTTTAAACGACACCATTTTAAGGATAATAAGTAAGTAAATAAACTAGTTCCAACGACAGCTCGTTAGTCCGTACAATTAACAAACATTTACCTAATGGTGCTGCTGACACTCCGCATGAAAGTGCTTAGCTAATGATGTCATTCTGTGAGTAATTTGACAGCTACAGTGATAACACTGGGCCACTCGATAAGAAGATGCCAGAAAGTCCGTTTAGTTGAATATATTTTCTCTTGCTTTAAAATAACAATAAATATGACAAGGTTTGGTCCGCTTCATTGGTAATTTAGTTTGTAATTAAGCCAGAAATACAATACCTACAGGGTAATTTTAATAGCTTTATTCTTCAAACAGGTCGACTCCTAAATGTGATTTAAAACAACTCTCTATACATCTTCGCAAAGCACTTATTGGCTAGGGTAGTGTTTCCAACCTGTGGTCCGCGGACCTCTGGGGGACCTCTGGGGCACCGCGGGCATATGTTTGGGGGTCCGCGGTCCCATACGCATCTATCTTACTTATCTATCTAACTCTCTCGATATCTTTAGTGTCATTAAAGAGCTAAACTTGGGTCTAAAAGGGAGAGATAACAACATCTTCGAAGTTTAAGATAAAATAGAAACAATTGAGTTGAATTTAAATTGAATAATAATATCAACTCGCACATTTCTGACTTAGTTGCAAAAAAGCAGCACCAACCTTCTCATTAATGTTTTTCTACGCAAAAGTTTGGTTTTTGTTTTTTAATTTAATGAAGGAATACTAAAATATAATATTGTCTGAAAATTGCACCTTTTTTTCACTCAGGGGTCCGTGGCATTATGCTTGATTTCCTTGGGGGTCCGCGGCTAAAAAAAGTTAGGAATACTCAATACTCAATACTCAATACTTTATTGCAACCATAAGTATAAGGAACCTCTGGGCTAGCCTCTAGGCTTTATTGCAACCATAAGGAACCTCTGGGCTAGGGAAATCAGTGCTTTAGAAATAAACTAAATAACAATAATTACTTAAAGGTGAATTTAATTTGGTCGACGTATAACATTATTTGATGAGCTAGGGGCTGATGCGACTCGCAGTCTGCATGGTGTGGCGTATCCACTGCAGATAGGGGCTGACTGGCGTGTAGATGCCAAGCAACAACGGATATGTCATCACGGCCACGCCTGCCACCTTGCCGTCATGCAGAAGAAGCCCGCCTGAGTCACCATGCCATATCATCTGTTGTTTACCACATTTACTCGTCAAACAGATTGCAGGGGTCATCAATATCGTATCTTTCGGGCATTCGGCGACCATTCCTTCAGCCACTTGCAACGGTTTGTTTAAAGCACTTTTAACAAACTGAGCCTTGACTTGACCGTAACCAGCCACCATTATCTCGTGACCGATCATACTTTGGTAATCCACAGCTGACAGTTTTGCGAACGATTTTATCGCCACCTTCTGCACTAACAGTAGTCCTATGTAATTTTTTGCACTCAAACCATATTCTTTGTTGTAAAATTGGTACAGCGGGTGAGGATATTGGGCTACAACTTTGCTGTGCGTGATGGTGGACTCGCGGGGAATAGAGACGTTTCCGTAGCGAATACTGTTGATGGGAATCCGGAGACAGTGGGCGGCGCTGATCACCCACTCACTGGTTATCAGTGATCCGCTGCAGATTTGCCTGAAGACCTGAAACAAATGCACATCAAAAGATACCAGCGAGAGACTGCGCTGAGCATGAGCAGGCAAAGAACGACTGATTAATGTGGATGAATGGAAAGATGATAACCTAGCTATATCTTAGAGGTAAAGGTGAAGTTTTTGTTGATTATTGATAATTTGGGGATCTCGGCGGAAAAAAGGCACTATATCTGTTTATATGCAGAGGGACGTAAAATGGGGTCAAACAAACCTCACATACAAACCTTTAAGGACACATAATATAATCCCAAAAATATGTTGGGCCTCACCATATTATTATAGGCACAACTCAGACTTTAAAAAATGTGTATCTTGGCACCAAAATGAACGTGAGCACAATTTGTTGGAATATGGTCTCGCTTGAAGGTTTGAAACGTTTTAATTATAAGTATTTCTGTAGATTATTATCCAGGATTTGTTTAAGAAAATGGAATCAAATGCAAATAAATAAATATTGTCAAAAATATTAAACTCAAGAAAATCGAGTTTTGGGCTATCAACTCAATTTATGATTTGGTTTGTGTGGTGCTCGTCGTCGTATCCCCTGATTACCTTGTTGAACGAGCAAGCGAAGCGAGCGAAGTTCTCCGAGTCTACTGGAACAATCCGGCGTTTGTATGTATGTATGAATGTTCGTTCGACGATAACTTGAGTAAATGTAGTCGGATTGTCATGAAATTTGGTAGGCGGGTAAATGAGGCAAAGAGAATTTTTAAGTTCGAACATGAGCCAAATCGGTCGAGGGGTTGCTGAGATATAGAGTCACGAGTTCAAAGTTCGGGGCGAACCACTAGTAATGTAATCAAATAAAAAAAACACACTGACGATTTCAGGGTCCATTATTTTATCTTCTAACATAACAGCGAACGGGAAGAAGTCCGCGTGGCGCTTGTCGTCGTATCCTTTGATGACTCTGCGCTGCACCGTTTGTGCCCGCGCAGCGCAGGCGCACGCAGCGAGCAGCGCGAGACCAACCCACCGCATCTCCTGTAGACATGAGCGAAACAGTGCACTTCGAAGTCATGATATATTTCATGACATTTCATACCGCGTGATATTACCTTATATCATGGCACCAAACATGACACATGACATCATGGTATTTCTTCATTGCAGACATGAAACATGACATCATGGTATTTCTTCATTGCAGACATGAAACATGACATCTTGGTATTTCAGCACACTTTCATTGCAGTACGTACAGTGTGCTGAAATGCCATGTGTCATGTTTCATGTCATCTAGTGTAATGAAATGCTATGTGCCATGCTTTATTCTCTCGTGTAATGTGTAATATTTCATGACACCGTTGTGTAATATGTCTTTTGTAATATTACAAGCATTACCTACACATGTCTAATCTCCTGCATACGGGGAGCGCTGCAAACTCTTAACCTTTCAAATATATTGTGATCGTGATTACCGGTATGACTTGCTAAATCTACCGGTCCGATTTACCAGTAAATCCTAAGATTTACAGCATATTGGTTATATGTATGTATAACAATATAAATGTTATGGTATCAAACTATTGTTTTTTGTTTCAAGGAAATTTTTATTTGATTAATGAATTGAATTTAAAATTTATTTCAATTAAAAGGAAACACATACAATTTTCATTTGTATGGAAACCGTCCCGCCAAAGTTGTAAAAATGCACTGAATTTTACTTTAACAACTTTTTTTACTTTTGTTTTGTTAAATTATCAGGTTTTCTCACGAAAGGATCACTCAAAGTGAAGCTACTTGTCAGACAAGAAGTCAATGTTCCTAATAATATAAAATACATAATATTGCCAACATTGCAACAGAGCAAATAGGTCCGCTTGCGAATATTTTATTGTTGTTGCTTTTATTGGAACGGGCGATTTCATTTTTAACAGTAAAATGTTATAGCCTAACCAGCCGTTTTACAAAACAAAACTAGTTTTGCAAGAAGTTCATAATTCCAAAACTCCCGTGTCAATTTTGTTCACACTTTTGCTTTCATATTCCTATATTTTCATAAAGAAAACGGTTCTTAAAAACTAAAACCAAAAAAAAGGCAAAATGTAAAAGTTAATAAACAAAGAAACTTTTAAGTTTTAACTCCTTTAATAAGTGTTTTTTTGGGTTGTGCCGTATTCATGTTACGATTTTTTCAGCTATAGGTATATTTTTCCGAATTCATGTTACAATTACAAGGTATTATTTTTCCTACTCATGATTTTATTTTTCTATTAAATACGGATGTCAACCGATGAAACCGGAA
Source organism: Zelleria hepariella (assembly GCA_949319315.1). Taxonomy (NCBI): domain Eukaryota; kingdom Metazoa; phylum Arthropoda; class Insecta; order Lepidoptera; family Yponomeutidae; genus Zelleria; species Zelleria hepariella. The sequence goes on along the minus strand of OX439392.1, from coordinate 10,879,174 downwards.
AAAATAGTCGTAGCATGAAAAATCGTAACATGAATACGGAACAACCCATTTTTTTCCTAGCACGGGTGAATGCTTGAGAAAAAACAAAAATTTATGAAATGTTGAATGTTGTGTAGCCAAGCCGACTTTCTGTGTACCCTATTTAGTGATAAGCAGAGTGCGTTATCGCGAATGTGGTGCGTCAGCGCAGCAGGTAGCAGCATAGGTACCACGAGTGCTAATATTGTCGGTCCTGGGTCTGCCGGACGTCTGGTCAAAATATGGTATTGTAATGTTGGTTAAACTGCCTCACTTATTGATGTAGAATGCATTCTAATTCTTTAGTAATAAGGTTGTTTATCCAACTTGTCACTTTCAGTGACGTGTTTCCTTGATTAACTAGTTTGATTTAGTAACCTTAATGTAAGCTAATAGGTATTATTTTACTTTGAATAGCGCTTTTGGATTTAAGTCACAGACTTGCAGTGAACAATTGGACAAGCTATTTGCGAGTACTTATAGTAAATCTGACAGCTCCTGAATTTAAGAATCTTGGTGGTCGGTATTGATTAAAATGAGCTCTATTACATTACCATTGTATATCGCACATAGAAGCACTTTTATATTTTTAGCTCGTTTAAACTTAAATTGGAACTTATTAGCATCGCGTTTTCTATACATTTTAAATGACACGTAAACATAAACTAATTTCAATCGATATACAACGTGTTACAAAACATCCTTACTCTTTTTACAGGGTGTAACCGACAACAGGATGTCAAATCTGTAAAAAAAGTTGAAAAAAAAACATTTCATTTTACAACCTCAAAATTGAAAAAAAATCATAACTTTTTTATTTTTGGTATTAGCTCAAATTTTAAAATATGTTTGTGTGTGTAGGTGCATTTACATAGCTTTGAGTTATTAAAATATTGTGAAAATCGATGAAAACAATATTTAAAAAATACTTTTCTCCCGCCACACCGGTCACATTTTATTAATTAAAAATCAACGGAAAGTCATAAAGCAAAAAAAAAAAATTGGTTGTGATCCCTATCACCGGGTGCTATTACCCTGCAAAAAGAGTTAGGTACTTTTGTAACACCTTGTTTAAACTATACAACCCCATATCTCGGCAACCCCTCGACCGATTTGGCTCATGTTCAAACTTAAAAATTCTTTTAATTTCATTTACCCGCCTACCAAATTTCATAACGATCCGACTAAATTTACTCAAGTTATCGTCGAACGAACATTCATACATATATACATACAAACATACATACATACATACAAACATACAAACGCCGGATTGTTCAAGTAGACTCGGAGAACTTCGCTCGCTTCGCTCGCTCGTTCAATCAATACTTCAGTCCATTGACTTGTGTTCTTCAATTCCGGAGAAATCAACAAAGTAACACGCCATCACCCCTCAGCCTGTCCAATGGTTACTTGGAAAATTGGTCAATGATTTTGCAACTTCCGGTGAGCAGCGTACCTACGACATATTATGATGCCGCTACACATAGGTCCGGCATGGTACGCGAGCCAAACACTCACGCTTGTCCTGATACCAAGGAGGTATGTTATGTTGTAATACTTTTTAACAAAAACTCTATATCAGTCTGCAAGCTTAGCATAAGGACGGCAATGCACGTCCGATTTTTCCATCCGATTGTCTGATCAGACTACATTTCTATGGACAGGCAATACACGTCCGATCCGATAGTCTGATCGTACGTCCGACTCGGAAACAGCGTACGATTTTATGGCCGATCCGATTGTCTGAAGGCGCGGTCTGCATACTTCTGCATAGAGACACAATACACGTCCGATTTTTTTCGTCCGATTTGCCATTTTGTCTCTACAAGGTGTTACCAAAGATCCTAACTCTTTTTACAGGGCAATAGCACCCGGTGATAGGGATCACAACCAAAATTACCAATACCAAAAACAAAAAAGTATAACCCGTGTCATTAATGAAAACATTTAGGATGGACTTCAAAACACTCGCCCTCTCGCTCTAATTAATACAGTCAAAGCGAGACAACGCTAGGTTTTTAACTCCGTCCTAAATGTTTTCTTTAATGACACGGGTTATATGCTAAATAAATTTTGAGGTTATAAAATAAAGGTCGATTTTTTTAACTTTTTTTATAGAATTCACATCCTGTTGACCAGTAGGTTACACCCTGTAAAAAGAGTTAGGATGTTTTGTAACTCGTTGTATATCGTTCGTGACACTGAACGGACACATGCACGGAATATTCAAATAATACTTATGCCTTTGAATTTAAAGTAATGATATGATTTATATAGCGTCAAGTAGCACCTTCACTCACACTAGATGCATGTAGTGACCACTCGGACTATGCAGTGCCTGGGACATTGTTACGATGTAGTAGGCTTGCCAAGCACCTACTTATACCATCCTGCCTGACATCTTAGTCAGAGCCAACGAATCCGCGGGTTTGGTCACGATGGTAAGCGAGTACCTACAGGGTGCACTCTAAGTCGATAGCGGAACTTTAAGTAGGCTGTCTACTGATCAATACAAACAACTTGTACAAGGTGGCGAAAAAAAATGAAGTGAAAAAAATATCTGCTGTTTCATGCATTTGGCGCAGTACTGAGTCGACCTTTTGTATGGAACAGCTGATATTTTTTAGCTCCATTTTTTTCGCCACCTAGTACAAGTTGTTTTTTATTGATCAGAAGACAACCTACTTAAAGTTCCGCTATCGACTTAGAGTGCACCCTGTAGTATTGATACTACAAATTCTCAAATTTACGTAGGTAACTTTGAAAATAGTCCGTCATAGGTATCTCAGTTTAAAGTCCAGTCCATTGCTACCTATGCTACCGCCGCTTATGCAATAAATAACAGTTTCATCCTTCCGCTCCGTATGCAACCATCGGGATGATAGCTCGAGAACGACTGAGGTCAGAAAAAGTCGGACGAAAAAATCGTATTGCCGTCCATCCGATCCGATTGTCTGATCACTTTTGACCGACCCAGCCACGGTTCATAAAACTACAAATCCTCATAAATAGGTTTCGGTTCTTAAGAAACCTTTTTTTCAGAACTTTTTTTTGCGTAACGAAAAATTATTGATCTGTACTTTATGTCAATGTCAATGATAGGAAAATGGAAATTTTGACTCTCCTAAGAGAAGAAAAACGACATAATATATATTATTTGGAAGATTTTCCTATGCTTTATCCCGCGACCTAAAGTTATAGCATGGAAAAACGTGGCCGACCTTAGGCCTACTCCACAAAGACTGGAAGTCTTTGCGAGATACAGAAAAAGTGGAAAAAAAGAACGACGGTAAGTACCTACTTACTTCCTAGTGAGAAACTAAGTACCTACCTACAGGTGGAATCATAGGTACAGTCAGCCACACGCTCGGATACCTACTCCTTTTTGTTTATTGGCGCCCTTAAGCCGCGCGCGGTAAGGGTATCTTAGACTGTGGCCGACCGTAAATCCTGTTCAAAGGTACTTGTTTAAAGGTACTCTTATTAGGTACACACGAGTGAGTGAGTGTTTCGTGACCTAAGCTGTCGATAAAAGGGCCACTATAATAAAAATAGTAGTCTGGAGATGGTGCTATAATTATTTTCGTTTCATGCCTGTCCCTTGCTTTGGTTCATCCTTCGCTTGCTCGGTTTTCTATACAATCACTCGCACCTAATAATAGTTTTACAGCCTTGCATAACGAATTACTACTTACCTACTGTTTCAGAAAAAAAGAGAATAGAAGACGGACGGTCTCCGGTGGGGGCACATCCTGCATATTTTATGAAGAAGACAAAATTATATTTAATATTATTGGTGTAGTGTAGGCTCACCAAACCTAGGGTTGCCAGCCCCGGAGTCGAAGGTAATAACAATACCACAATAAAACCTTCCTCCACTACCACCACCTCTACCACCAAGTGTTCTCTCTCTCTCTCTCTCTCTCTCTCTCTCTCTCTCTCTCTCTCTCTCTCTCTCTCTCTCTCTCACCGCCACCAACCTTTAAAACCTTTAAAACCACCAACCTTAAAAAAATATTAATTTGGTATACTTACCTATAAAATTTGCTGTGGATTACGATGCTGGTTGTACAATTAATTAACACAACGTATGTATTTAAGGCTGGAAGATAGTAGTGTTACGGGAAATTAAAAAAAACACAGTTTTTTACATTTTGTAGCTAAACTGAGCTATTTTTGTTCAGCGATTTTTCGTTCGCGAGAATAAAACCGTATTCTTTTCATTATTGTAAACAACAGAACAACAATAATTCAGCCGATTAGTGTTCTGCGCCTCTATTATCTAAAAATTCCACTCAACCTACGAGCGTCAAAACACTCGAAAATAGCCCTTATTGAAATGAACAATCCTTTTTTTGACATTTAAAAACCGTTATTTTTACGGTGGATATTTTAGATAATACAGGGGCTGGTCTACGAAGCAGTGGTAGTGCCCAAAAAACTTGTCGTAGACCAGAACACATAATCGGCTGAGTTATTGTTGTTCTGTTGTTTACAATAATGAAAAGAATACGGTTTTATTCTCGCGAACGAAAAATCGCTGAACAAAAATAGCTCAGTTTAGCTACAAAATGTAAAAAACTGTGAATTTTTTTAATTTCCAGCCACGTTGCTATCGTCTACCCTTAATCTTTAAATTTAACACTCCTTTGTACTGCTGTTTGTTTTCCTTAATAAATAAAATAAAATAGTCAATCAGACGAGATAACTCAAAAATAATGAATCATCATTCGACGACGAAAAAATACTATTAAAAAAACCGGCCAAGTCCAACTGGCACTCGCGCACCGAGGGTTTCGTACCATCAATCTCTGCATTTAATTGGAAGAAAAAAAAACATCCATCGCGCTCTAGCGTTGATAATTTGATATTTGTAACTAATATAGAGGGCGCTAGTTTCTATGTCATGTTACATTTCTAGAGACCCCATTTTTTGTAGTATCTTTTGATTCTGTTGACTTAGAAGCTTGATTTTTTTAAGGCTCAAAGAGACTGCAGACCTGAGTATTTTGATATCAATTTTAACCTGATACCTCCACGCGTTCTTGAGAGAAAGGTCTTTACCGACAGACAGACCGACCACAAAGTGATCCTATAGTGGTTACGTTTTTACTTTTTAGGTCCGGAACCCTAAAAACGGTTGGGAAACAAGAACACTTTGTTGGCCTGACAAGAACTATATATCATCATTGCTAACACGTGATAGAAAGAAGGGTAGAAGGTAAGAGAGGTAGAAGAAGGCCACGGCGAAGGTATTTTGATCAAATTTAAGAGAAGGCTGTGATCTAGACGTACCAGGCTGCGAAGGAACTGGCCTGTAACTGAAGTTCATGGAGAATGATGCACTGACAAGAGGATTACTCTTAAATACGTTTATAATGATGATGACAAGCCCTATATAAAAAGAGAACTGCGAAAAATAAACCTGGAAATATTGCTCTTAGAGTAGCAGGGGGCGAGACCCGAACAGACCACTTGGATGGCCTACATCAGCAGAATCAGTAAAATTGTTCAATTTACCAACAGTGGAAAGTGAAGTCAACGAAAACAGAGACGTTTAGTTTTAGAAAAATCTGTAGAAAGTGAAATAGTGATTAGCTTATTATTATTATTAGCTCTATTATATTATTAGCTCTATTATATTATCTATCTATAGTTAAGAATAAAGTTCGTTTTGTGAAACAAATCACCTAATTATTTTTTTAGTGCAGCAGCACTTTCTCGATTAGTTTAGTGGATCCGTTACACTAATCTACACTTCTACACTAATATTGTAGAAAGGAAAAGTTTGTAAGTGCGTTGTTGTTGTTGTTGTTTTTTTGTGGTTCTAACTTCTCAACATAAGACCTTATTAGGTATCTATGAAGAAATAAAAGCATATTTTAAGTACAGATTCCTTTAATTTATTATACTTACAATAGGTACCTACAAAGTTCAAAGTTCAAAGTTCAAAGTTCAAAATATTTATTTGCGAAAACATTACAGATTACATGTAGCAAGGGTCTTATAGCTAAAACGTTAAATGTAATCAACCGCTTTATCAGTGGTGTGCAAATTGAAACTTATATCTAAAAACATGCTATATTTAGAATTAAACAATGGTTATGATTATTTTCAATGTCTATTATATAATTATTTCAGCAACCAATTTTATTAATTTGATAATGATTAATGTCAGCTCATTGAAGATTATTGTCTATTAAAAAATCGTTTATTGAATAGTAGGCCTTACGTAATAGAAGAAGTTTTAGTTTATTGTTAAATAAATATTTAATGTCAATTTCCCTAATCGATTCTGGCACATGATTATACACCTTTGACATCATACCAAAGACACTTTTCTCAAACAAAGCTGTAGAGCGTGGTAGGGCACGTATTTTATTCTTATTTCTTCTCGTCTGGCTTTTAAAGAGGCGTGGATTAGATTTAACAAAATTACACGTTTCTAGAATGTACAACGATGGGAGCGTGAGGATGTTGAGCTTAAGAAAGTGTGGCTTGCAGCTTTCTATCGATCTGAGACCGCAGATCGATCTTAAACATCTTTTTTGGGCTATAAATGCATGTTCCTTGTCGGTTGAGTTACCCCAGAAGATAACTCCATATCGTAAAGTGGATTCTACGTATGCATAGTATGCTGTGAGGACAGCTGACTGATTAACTTTTTTGGATAGCCTGTAAAGAGCGTATGCAAACTGGTTTAGTTTGGTACAGACTTGGTGGATATGCGCTTTCCATGTGAGATGCGAGTCAATGTGCAATCCCAAGAATTTTGTATAATTTACTTCTTTAAGGGGAATGTCATTGTATTTAATGTCCAAGGAGTTAGATTCATCTTTAACAAGATAATTATTTGTGAATGTCATAATATTGGATTTATTTAAGTTTAAAATTAAATTATTGTTCGTCAGCCAATTCATCACCTTCGTAATTGCATCATTATAGTCAATTTTCATATTGGGTATGTCATTGGACTTAAAAATAATAGTACTGTCATCGGCAAATAGTACCATATCTTGGTTTATTGATTTCGGAAGATCATTTATATAAATTAAGAAAAATAGTGGCCCTAATATACTTCCTTGAGGCACGCCATAACGTACGACTCTTGGCTCCGATAAATATTGTGTTTTAGTATAAGTTACAGGACAGATTTTTGTTATAGCTGTATATTGGGATCTGTTGCTCAGGTAAGACTCAATAAGATCAAGTGCTTTACCCCTTATACCATAGCATTTAAGTTTAGATGTGAGGATAGCGTGATCCACATAATCAAATGCTTTAGTCATGTCCATAAACAGTGCAGATACAGGTATTCTCTTATCAAGGCAGGTTGTAACTTGCATTAAAAATCTATAAATGGTTTTATTAATATTTTTATTTTTCCGAAATCCATTTTGCTCCGGGGCAAAGAGATTAAAGTTTTCTAGGTATTTGTATATGCAATTATAAATTACTCGCTCAAAAATTTTAGAAAATATAGACAAGAGTGCGATCGGCCTATAGCACGACATATTGTCTTTATTATCTTTCTTGAAAAGAGGTTTGACAATAGATATCTTAAGCTTATCCGGAAATACCCCTTGTTCAATACACAAGTTAATGACATGAGCGAGTACTGGCGATATTATAGAAGATACGTGTTTGATGACTTTGCAAGAGATTCCATCCATCCCAGTGCTATTTGTATTTTTTAATTGTCCTATAATGTGCAACACTTCGATGGGCGTGGTTGGCCCCATGAATAATGACTGAGGGTGGTTATACTTAATCAGTCGGTTAGCGCCATCTTTACTCCCCGAAGATGTGACCTGATCAATGTAATGGTCGTTAAAAGCATCAGCCATTCTTTTGGGATCCGTAATAATCTCGTTATTATTCCTAATAAGTTTTATGTCATCTTTCGGTATGTTCGTTTTAGTGTTTTTGATAACGTTCCATGTCGCTTTACATTTGTTTGGTGCATTTTTTATATAATAGTTATTTTTAGATCGCTGGGTAAGTTCTAGTATCTTTTTTAAACGTTTTGAATACGTTCGAAGTCTCTCTTTATTTTCATGTGAACGTGTATTTCTGAAATTCTGAAGAAATGTTCTTTTCCTTTTCCAAGAAGGCCGTTTCCACTGTCCCCCAAAATAATCGCGTCTGGAAATGGCCTCCATCCATTCTCCCATTGCGTGTACAATGAGAAAAACTATCATGCACAGAGCCTGGCCAGCGAGCACGTGCATTGACCTTGACGGACCAATTTCAGGATGCAGTACTTAGTTGCAGGTCGCAGCGGCATCCAGTCGTTTGTTTCCTCATTGGAGTCTCCATTGAGTTCTGTCACTGCTGTATCACATCACGGCACTATCAAGTTATCGGAGGGTTGTGTGGCTCATGCGGGTGCTTTTGGATAGCTTTATTCATTTGGTAATTTAAGCTACAAGCCATAAAATATCTTTGTAGCTTAATGACTTGCTTGACATTATTTGTAAGAGCCAGAGTAGATTATGCTTGTGTTTTTAGCCCCGCTTCTTGGCAGGGTTAGGTTTCCTTGTCTTCTCCCTCTATATTTAGCTGGATTTGTGCCATAAATTCATGCCCACAGCACTGCACTAAAGCCGCATTGTATGATCGACTCAATGGATTTGTTTGAGGTTGGATAATTATTATCTGCGTAAACTTGAACCTGAGTAACCATCTGCCGAGAAGTACTACGGCTGTAAATACATAATTTAGTTTGGTTTCATTTCCAAAAGATTTTCCAGGTTTTCTCTTGAGTGAAAGTGAGTGATGCATGACTTATGTCAATTCTGGCAAGTATATGGTCAAGTTGGCAGCACACTTTCATTTGTTTTCACGTCGCGTGGTCGTCTGCCGGACGTCTGCCGGACGTCTGTCCAAACGCACTCCTGGTAGACCCTCTGAAATAATTCGGTGACAAAGGACCGGAAACGTGGTGAAAGGGGTTTATGAGTTGTGTAACCATTAATCATCTTCGTAAAGGGTGTATTCGCAATAAGACAATCTTGTAATAGATAACGTGTATGTGTAAAGATAGATTGTAGAGTCCTTGTTAATAATATTTTTTCTGAAAAGTTCCATAACAGGTCTTGACAGGCATTTTAGCCAAGAACGATCAGAGCTAGTGAAGCTGGAGAAAAAAAAGTAGCTAGATACTTAGTATTAGATAGTAATAAGTATTTGATTTATATAAATTTTTACTTTAGATAATATTTTGACGTTCAATGTAAATAATTTATTTATGGCATATTGAATAAAAACATTTGAATCTTGAATCCACGTCTGATCTTTTGTCAGATTAAACCACGTTTAAACTACAGATCCACAGATGAACATTCTTCAATTAAGGTCCAATGATAGCAGCGTGTGGGGATTTTTTATTACAGTATTTTACAATTTTGAAGCTAATCCGAGCTGTTTTTGTTTAGAGATTTTTCCTTCACGGCAATAAAATTGTATTCTTTTCATTATTCTAAACAACAGAACTACAATAATTCAGCCTATACAATTTTATTGCCATGAACGAAAAATCTCTAAACAAAAATAGCTCAGTTTAGCTTAAAATTAAAATTAAAAAAAACTGTGAAGAAATTTAATTTCCCGCCACGCTGCTATCGTTGGACTCTTAGTAAACGTCACACTTAGTTGCCAATAAGTAAAAAGTTGAAAACGTAGCACACCTAAAAGTTGATTTAAATAATTATTTATTCATGCAAAAAGAAAAAAGTTAAATAATACAATGAATTTCAATAAAATTTACAAAAAAGCTTCGTCTTAAATTAAAACTAAGATTGATAAAATAAAATCATAAAATTCATAAAAAAAAGAAAAGAACAAAAAGTTGTAACTCTTGTACTGAAATAGTCCTTTTTGTCCGATTGACGACATTATGCCGCAGCGCTCAGAGCTACAGTTACTATGGGGTAACTCAACGTGTCGCCGACCGTACCTACTATCTCTATAATTTTAAGTCGTGGTAAAAATGTATGAACTTATCTCTACTTCTAATTTATCGATGGCGAGTGCAGGACCCAAAAATTCGAAAAACTATTTCTGCCAATACTCCGATCGCCTTTTCACACGCTTTCCACTAAGCGACCCGATCGAAATTACGATTAAGGCAAAACAAACAAAGTAAGCACAGCCATGTTTATAAAAGCTCGCGCGGCGCGCTCCTGTTCATGCCAATCTTGCGGCGAGCAACTTGTTGCCCGTTGTGAACTTTTGAGGCGAGCGAGAAGTCGGATCGGGCCTCCCGCTCGTCTTACAACTCCCTTAAAAGGTGGCGCGCTGGTTAACTGACAAGCACTTGCTAGATTCTTTGGAGTAGAGCTTGAATTCCTAAAAGCGGTCGAAATACGACTCGTCGCTACAGCTACGAGTGATTTTGTAACACATTTTTACGAACTATGTGAGTTTATAGAATGCAGTTTACAAAATATTATCGTTTCGCGTCTAGGAACAGCGCTAGATGTAGCGCTAAAGTCGCTAGGGCGGCAGCGCGCTCGAGGGAGGAGCTGTCGCGCGCGGGGAGCGGGCCGGCCGGTCGCTCAACCGCCGTCCGTCACTCAGCCGGCAGTCGCTTCTTGCACAGCTGAGGGAGCGCACGTGTGTACGCGCGAAACTTTCCACGCCCGCGCCGTTATGTGCCGAACTTCGAAACAAGTTTGACGGGAAATTCACGAAGTTTTCCGGAGCTATGAGTGGTACAGAAAAGTGTTTGAAGTGAATGTGACAGTTGGACAGTGCTGCAATGATGTCGATGGGATTGTTGTGTGTGTGGTGGGTTTGGTTGGTTGCTCGAGGAGCCGGTGGAGCCTCACTGACGAGCCGCGTGGCGGAGGCGCCCCAGGAGTGCGAGTGGCAGCGCGTGTCGGGCGGCGCGGGCGAGCCCACGCGCGTGCAGCTGACCTGCTCGCTGCGCACCGCCGCCGGCGCCACGGACCTGCTGGCCGACCTCAGCGCCTCGCAGGCGCAGCGCATCACCGCGCTAGACCTACACTGCACCGACGTTCTCTTCTTCGAGAGCTCTCTAGACTTTGGGAGACGCAAGGAGGAAGGAACCGAACTACTCTCCCGGTTCCATAACTTGAAAGAGCTGCGGATAGAGTCCTGCAAAATTCGCTATGTACCATCGGCGGTCTTGTCGCCACTCAGTGGATTGAGAACTCTGTCTATTAGAACGCATAACACAGACTGGTCGGCGATGTCCATGGAGTTCCACAGAGACACTTTCAGAGGACTCACTGACTTGCGAAGCCTGGATTTGGGCGATAACAACATATGGATCTTGCCGTCAGAGATATTCTGCCCGCTCTACAATTTGAAAGAGCTCAACGCTACGCAGAATAGATTACAAGACATATCCAATCTTGGATTCTCCGACTGGGGCAATGGACCCACTGCTCCGGGGAAATCCTGCAACACCGTATTAGAGATACTAGACATGTCATACAATGAAATCAGCTCTCTACCAGACAATGGATTATCAAGTTTACGAGCCCTGCAGAAACTGTTCCTTCAAAACAATAGAATATCGACAGTAGCAGACCGAGCCTTTGTCGGACTGAGTGATTTGCAAGTGTTAAATCTGTCGACGAACGCTCTGACTGGTTTGCCGCCTGAAATGTTCCAGTCGTCACGCGACATAAAGCAAATCTATCTGAACAACAACTCGCTGAGTGTGCTCGCACCTGGCCTCTTGGAAGGGCTTGATCAATTACAGATATTGGATTTATCCGTGAACGAATTGACAAGCGAGTGGGTCAACAGAGACACCTTTTCCGGATTAGTGAGATTAATTGTGCTGAATTTATCCCACAACAGAATTACTAAGATAGACTCGCTCTTGTTCCAAGACCTAAATAGCCTACAGTTCTTGAGCTTGGAATACAATAACGTAGCAAGAATTGCTGATGGAGCGTTTTCCAATTTGAAAAATCTCCACTCACTCTCATTGGCCCATAATAACATCATAGAGGTCGACACAAGTCACTTTTCAAATCTGTACGTGTTGAACCAACTATTCCTTGACGGAAACCGAATTACTAAAGTGGACTTACGCTCTTTCGAGAATATAACAAAACTTCACGATTTGGGGCTTAGTGGAAACCAGTTATCAGAAGTGCCGGAAGCCATAAAGACTTTGAGATTCTTGACATCTCTGGACTTGGGCATGAACCGTATCACCAAAGTCACAACATCTCATTTCGAAGGTTTGGATGATTTGTATGGATTACGGCTTGTTGGCAATAAGATCGAGAAAATATCAAAGGACACATTCGCTGCCCTGCCCTCTTTGCAAATACTGAACTTGGCCTCTAATAACATTGACCAAATTGATGATGGAGCTTTTTCATCAAACTTGCAGTTGAAAGCCATTGGACTAGACGGGAACAAGCTTGTCGACTTGAAGGGCATTTTTACGAATACACAGCCCCTTGTTTGGTTGAATGTCTCGAACAATGAGTTGCTATGGTTCGATTATAGTCACATTCCAACAAACCTGGAGTGGTTAGATATGCATGAAAATAAAATAGAAAAGCTCGAGGACACGTACGGGGTAAAAGAGACGTGCAGCGTAAAAATGCTGGATGTGAGCTTCAACAAAATAAGAAATATCGACGAGTTCTCGTTCCCCAGCAGCATTGAAACACTTGTCCTCAATAATAACCACATAGAGAAAATAAATCCCGGAACGTTCCTACAGAAATACAATATCAACAAAGTGATGCTGTATTCAAATAAGATAAGAACTTTAGAAGTGGGTGCCTTTGCGATATCTACTGTTCCAGATGAGAAAGACTTGCCTGAGTTTTATATCAGTGATAATCCATTTGCGTGCGACTGCACAATGGAATGGCTGCAGCGAATTAACCAATTAAGTCAACTGCGGCAGCGCCCTAGAGTAATGGATTTAGAAAGTGTAAAGTGCTCTCTGACACATTCGAGAGCAAAGTCGGACGTGCCATTACTGGAGGTAAAATCTTCCGAATTTTTGTGCGGCTACGAGTCGCATTGTTTCACCCTTTGCCATTGTTGTGACTTTGACGCCTGTGACTGCAAGATGACTTGTCCAGATAAGTGTTCGTGTTATCATGATCTCACCTGGAACTCGAACGTGGTCGATTGTTCGAGCGCCGGCTATGATCACGTGCCCGAGAGAATACCGATGGACGCGACCGAAATATACTTGGATGGAAACGACCTAAAAGAATTAGGAAATCACGTTTTCATTGGTAAAAAACGACTACAAGTTTTGTACCTCAATAACAGTAACATCAACACAATACAAAATAGAACATTTAACGGTATTGAATCGCTGAGGATCCTCCATCTTGAAAACAATCATTTGGAAGTACTGAGAAACACGCAATTCACGAGGCTACAGAATCTCAACGAACTGTATCTTAGCGACAACAAGATTAGAGTCATCGAGAACGATACTTTTAATTACCTGCCGTCATTGGAGTTCCTGGACCTTGACAATAACGGGTACGCTGATTACATGCCCTGGCGAGTTATTACCGACAATAATCCCCGCACGCGTGTGTCGGTCGACGGGAACAACTGGATATGTGATTGTAAAGACGTCACCCTTCTCAACCAGTGGCTTGTAAAAAAGGCAAAAGACACCGAGTCCATGATGTGCTACTTTGCGCACGGTCTGCCCATGAATAAAACCATTGCGGCGGTCGCCAAAGAGTGCAAAACAGAAGTCACCACCGAGGCAACTGGGACAGAAACTTTGAAAAGGCTATTTATAGACTCGTCTGATGGCGTAGAAAACTACATTCCATACATAGCAGTAGTCCTCATCATTGCGATAGTGCTCTTACTAATGTCTGCCCTATTGTTTATGTTCCGAGAAGACTTCAAATTATGGATGCATTCGCGATATGGCATACGTGTATTCAGTTCTACACCAAAGGACATGAATGACAATAAAAACAAACGGTTCGACGCGTTCATTGTGTACAATCCGCGGGACGACGATTTCGTGACGCGCGCAGTGAGCTCCGACTTGGAGAATTCAGGACATTCTTTGTGTTTACAACACCGGGACCTGCAGTTGCTCGAGCGCCGGTCCGGCGACAGTCTCGTGAGTGCCGCAGAGAGTTCCAAAAGACTCGTCATAGTGTTATCAATAAACTTCTTACAACAAGAGTGGTACGGCCCGGACACGAAAGCGGCCGTGCAAAGTGCGGTCAATTCAGTGAACGTTAGGCATAGACGTCAAAAGATAATTTTCCTCGTGACAACAGACTTGAGTGCCATAAACATAGATCCGGACCTGAAAGTGTTGCTTAAAACGTGTACAGTGATTGTGTGGGGTGAACGAAACTGTTGGGAGAAGCTAAATTTTCGGTTACCGGATGTGGACATAACGTTACCGAACCGGACGCTTCATAATGCTAATAACTTGAAGACTGGTAACAGGGAAGGGTTTGGGCGTGGGGTGGGGAATCTCCGGTATACGGCGCCGCCGACGGCGCATGACCCTTGGTATAAGTACGGAATGGCACCTCCTGTGCTGATGATGTCAAGCCCTATGCACTCCACTAGTGCAAGCGCCGAGGTGTCTGCCCGCAGCACTGAGGACGAGACTTGCTCTGTAGCCAGCAGTGACGGCCGTCCGGACGACCGCTTGCCGCACCATCACAGTTACGTCTCCATTGACAATCATCAGTGCGAGGAGAGGCCATTGCGACCCGCGCAGCAGATTCCCATGTCCAACACTAGACCTAATAACATGAGAAAAACTTACTTTGTTTGAATTGCTTGAATTTCTTTATTGTTGTGTGTCTTTGAAGAATGTTTTGTTGAACGATCAGCCATATCAAGTAACTGTAACTAAAAGTATATCATACGATACGTAGCTTGTTTGAAGAAGTTTACGAAATTATCTAAAAAAACTGTTAAAAATATCTAGTTGGTGCTCAACTGTGTGTAAAAGTTAATGTACTTTATAAATAATTGTCTTGTTTCTGCAGTACCTGTCTAAACAGTTTTAAAAATTTTATAATTGTCTTTATTTTGTACATAAATTATAAGTATTGTGTTATTTTTTAGAGTAATGGAAATACTGAACGATTCACATTCCAATGTTAACATACGTAAATGTAACTGTAACTGGTAATGTAAGGTTCCTGATTAAGATTAAACTCGTGTATTTATGTTAGTTCTATCGTGCTAATAGTGCAGATGATTAACTTGTGATAATGTTAGGTACTTACTCTGAAGACTTGAACAAATGAAGTGAGACGT
This sequence comes from Zelleria hepariella, assembly GCA_949319315.1. Taxonomy (NCBI): domain Eukaryota; kingdom Metazoa; phylum Arthropoda; class Insecta; order Lepidoptera; family Yponomeutidae; genus Zelleria; species Zelleria hepariella. The sequence continues at coordinate 10,863,877 of OX439392.1, read as the reverse complement.
GTAAAGAAATGTACGATATTGTAAGAAAATGTAAATACATAGTAGCTTGTAAGGTAAAGTTGTAAAGAACTGAAATGTACCCTAGTCAATTGTAAATAGTTAAAAGAAATTAAGAGTAAGCACATTTTTGTGATGTAACTTTAGCTAGAACATGAAAATTTCGTATTTATTACGCTTCCAAATACAGAGTATGAAATAAATTAATATTTTGTCTACTAAATTTATGATTTTTTTCTCAAATATATCTCCGACCTTACTCAAAGTAATAATCACTCAGTCGCTGCTAAAAAAAATACATTTTTAGTATTCTCTCAAGCTCAACTTTACAACTGAGAAATTAAGATACATTCTGATATTGCCTCAACTAGTAGAGAGCCATAGAATTCTTCACCGACATAATCAATTTAAACGTATCGCTTTGTTCACCCTGCCACAGACAAATGTATAAATATTTATTTTATCTAAATTGATCGAGCTGGATAAGATCACGCCCTCAGCCGATATGATTTTAATTTAAAAAAGCGGCCGCGACATTGCGCCAGCGCCGCTGCCTGCTGCGAAACTATAAATCATCGTCCGAATGCCCGATGGATGAATAAACAGCATTTTAATTGACTTTTTGGTGTACAGCGATGTCTCTTCTAAGGCCTGCCTGTTGAATGACAGAATGTATTGCAATAAAACTTTCTATCAAACGGACAACCATGAAATCTAAAAAGATTGAAATAGATCACAGAAAAGCTTTCTTTTCTCCATAGGCTATGGTTTAATATTATTGTCATTATGGTCGAGGTAACCAAATATTTTAGAAGACACATTTACATGAGAACTTAATACTGCTTTGGATGGAAATATTCAATGGATTTTCTTGATTTTAAAACAGGCACTTTGTACCGATTGGTTTCATTATAGAGATTCATAACGGATTCTTTACTATCCTAGGCTTGTGGGTGGTCTACCTATCATGTGCCATAGTTACCAACATTTGAATACCCAATCTTTGATCCTAACATTCTTTGCCTAATATGAAAGCCTAAAACTAAAGAAAAGAAAATAAATGCAAACAGTTACAACTTAAGCTGAGGACAAGAGTCTGTCCTTAATAATCACAAGCACCCAGTCAACATCGTTACAAATTTATTACCAGCAATAAAGTTTCATGTGAAACATTATACTCTGGAGGAACACAAACATAGAAACGAGGCATGTAAGATTCCGGATCTAATGGTATCAATCGATCCGGCGATGTCACGAACCCGAGGCTATCTGTTAGCGCCAACAACGTGCGAAGAACACCACTCTTCACTTTTTTTCGTCCATGTAACTTGATATCCCATCGTTGATCGTTTATAGGTGCCGTACTGTCCCCAAACCCGTTCCAAATGGAGCTGGACTAGTCGAGGCATATTCAAGAGGTGACAATTGATTATCTGGCCCTCGTGGAGACAAAAACGTCCAGTCGATCCGGTGCTGTGTGTAGGCTGAGTAGAGACAATAGATTGGTTTCTGGTTTATGATTCTATAAACGTTTATGTCCCTATAAATGGCCTTTTAGCTTTTGGTGACGTTGATATTGTGATGTTATCGGTCTTCAGACAGGTTTATAGCGGATGGCCCGTGGAGTCTCTTATGGATGTAGCGCAATTAAAACATAACTGCTACAAATCTGCAACAAAAAAGTCGTACCTAATCTAGCTGAATATTCATCTTCGCAGTTTATGGTATGTAAGGAAATTCATGGCTAGGTGTCGGTTTTTGCTGGTGTATCTCGAAATTGGCACCGAAGAATGTACAAGTTACTAGAGAGCTTAAATATTTTTGAGGCTGAATATTTTTGAGGCAAGGAATTTATTGCTGTTGATTCAGATATTTTTGACGCCCTCAGTGTATTTTTAAAATATATTTATCATAAATGATGGACTGATGGTCAACTTAGAATTTATATTAGGTAATGATGGGATATGAAGATAAAAATAAAATAATGGTTTGCAGCGCTTATGCGTAGGTTGCCTATCGCTATAACAAAAATTTGTTTATAATAACTCAATCGATGAACAAATCGGATACAGGATTTGTATAATGTTAATAACGACTTTTGTATGTTATAAATATTGTATGGTAATTGAGGGCTATAAATAAGTTTTTCTTATGTGGGAACGAATCATGCAAATATTTGCATTTATATCAATTGAATATCTCTGTGGTGTGATTGGAGCTCCAAGGAAACACAACAAGGGTAAGCTAATACCGATTTATTTTGTGAAGTATGGTATTAATTTGATGACCTTTCTATTATGATTACACCTATTGATCAGTCTTTGTGTCTATTGCGTTCGATTTATTCTGTGTCTGTAACTTTATTAGGTATGATACAGTCAAAGGTTAGACCAATTTGGTAACGGCAGGCTTTACATCATATTGAACACATATATCCTCCTGTTGGTGAATAAGTAAAACCTTGGTACGTACCTACAATGCACTCTTTGCTTCTTAGAGGTCCACTGCAAGCTTGTCTTACAAAAAAGAAAGTATTTGATATTACACTTTACACAGTTTTCCATCCTGCATGTCTGGATAACAGCAAGCGACTGCAACTAGCCACGAAACACTAGGCTGAAGGCTAAAGTAAGTTCTATTATATAAATGAGCTAGAAGGTTCTTCCACTGATACCTTCAGGGGTAAGGGTTATGGGCTTTGAGGATTATACCTATTTTCTGCTTTCTAAATTTGAATTGCAATAGGAACAGGTGGTACAGCATTTCACAACTACGAATTATGAAAGAAACCAAAATCGTTGAGCTTCACCATTAATTAGCCATGATTGTGTACAAAACCTCAATCGAGCCAGGTGGTTACGGCAAATAACAGTTTTCCATCCAAGATTAATACACTATCGGGTCGGCTAGGAATCTATAGAATTGCCCAATGCTCAAGAGGCAGAGTTGTTGTTAATAATTATCAGACTGCAGCTGTTTCCTCTGTGGGCGTGGCGCGAGCTTTTTTTTAATAAAGTATTCCACCGCTATTGGTCGGTGCAAAGGAAGACATGTTTAAGAATTACAAATTTAAATTCGCTAGGGAATGGCTGCGTTTGGGGTGCGGAATGTGCCGCATATGTTCGCGCCAGTAATGAGCTCGGGGTGCGACAGGTTTTTTGTCAAACCTCTTGAAAAGACACTGTTATCGATGAAATGTTTCTTCTTCAACTTTACAGCCATGACGTTATGATTAGTGCCGCGCAAAAAAGAGCATAAAACAAACGTTAATTTTACGCCGTGTCTCCCCTTTTCGGGTCCAAACTCGAGTGCTTTTTTCTAGGGGTTGGCGATACGAGGTTAAATTAAGAAAGTAGAAAATGTTATAATTATTGCGTCATGCCGTTCCTACCACGCACGGGGAACCTGGGTGGCTTGCGAGATCCACACCCTGATAGGGAATTTATTTTTTATTTTTAATTGCTATCAGTGATCACAGGCGAGCATCTAACCCCTAATTTTACTTTTGATATACGATTTTGGGAACATCCGAAGCATCTGTGGATCGTTAGTCATACAAATCCAGGGTATTAAGGCGAACGTTTTTATCTCTGGAATGAGTGCGGTCGCCGACGGCCCTAAAGATATAGAGACAGACAGCGTAGAGGGGGCTTTTTGTTCAGGTAATTCTTGGTACGTGCTAAAGACGTCTACCTGGAGATAGCTTCTGAAAGAATATTTTATGAATAAACAGAACCATTTTGCTTAGAGCTAACTCTCAATAAAATTATTCTAGGTCCAAATTCATTCTCCTTACAAAGTTTGCCAAATGAATTTTTGAATTAGGCCATTCCCGTCGCTTTCCGTGAAGGGTAAAGCAAAACGACATCCTATAGTTTGATAGATTTTTACAAGTGAAAGGATGAGAATATTTGTTGCTGGTTGGTGGTGGTTTGTAGTAGGAGGCGATGATTCATTGAACATTTGGGCTGACTTACTGGCTAAAGACGGGGGGTCTACCGGCTAAGACGAAGCCGATTGGCGAAAATCGGAATTCGATTTTTGAAAAATGTACTGCCACCCAGTTAATTTTTCATAAATCGAACTTCGATTTTCGCTAATGGTAATCGGCTTCGTTTAAGCCGGTAGACCCCCAAGACCAATTTGAACATTAGTGCCTTTGCCTACCTTCTACTTATCTTACCTCTCAAAGAAAATGGGCACAAGTTCATTTTAATGTTTCGGTTGAAGTTAAATGAATCATGCACGCCCAAAACATAAACGTGGCAAAACATTGAATAATTAATGTGACCCCCGATAGGCCATTACCGGTATCTATCCATCGATTAAAGTGCCCTATAAAAAACCAACATACTATAACAAACAAAAACGTTTGTGGGAAATATTGCCATCTGGGTACTTGTGTTGTTTATTTGCGATCGATATTGGAGCCGCAACAAAACCGCGCGCTCTAAACGCAAAAAATTCGGCATATGTACAAAATAAATCCAGTGGCGTGCACTTGTCGCAAAAAGCATTAAGTGGGTGATATTGAATATGCTGATTACCGAACAGAATGTCCCGGGTTCGCTGCGCCGGCTCACAATAGTTCGTTAAAATCGGCCGGGGAGCAAAATGCCAGGGGTGGGGTAGAGTCGACGACGTCTGTTGGGTTGAAATTAGTTTTGGTCACAGAAATGATTTTGCGAATCCGTCCAGCCGTTTCAGCGTTAAAGAGTAACAAACATGCAAAAAGATGCTGCTTTTCATACACACTTTTGCATTTATTATATTAGTGGAAAACAAGTCCATTTAAGATGTCGCTTCGCGCTTCGTCAGAAAAACAATAATTTTTTTTTTATTTTAACCTCTGAGCGACACTCGTGATGTCATTATTTATCGGTCATTATTGTTCCACCTTACCTCTATTTTGAAATTGAACCTGAACTTTATTTAGCCCAAGTGCCCAATGCGTTAAATAGTTTTGAGATCGTATTGTTGCCAAGACACCTGGGGCCTGTTTCTTTAACGCAATGGTGCCAAAATGGGCTCCCAGTTGACGGCTTTAATTACGATTTCTTTAAATGTTTTTTTAGCATGTACAGCGAAGAATATTCTGATTCTAATTCTAGAGGAGTAGTTCGCTGGTTGTAGGAAAAAAACGAGGAAACCCCGCTTTTATCCTTCTACTGGGATGCCATCGATACGCCATAGCTTTAATAGGCCGGCTGAATGGTAGACTCCACCGATCCCCTGTCCCACATTGTCCAAACGGGCGCTCTCCCTGCTGTGCCCTGTGCAGTCTTCCCTTTGCGTTTCGCCGCCACACCGCCCTCGCGCTTGGCACATTCTAGCCGTTTTTATTTCAGTCACGGTCCTTGAATTACGTAATTAGCGGTACGCGGTAGCTTATTGGGGCGGCCATCTTCTCCCTACCGAACCCTAATTAACTGCTTTAAAAAGAAAACTATTGTTATTGTTACTAGACCTCATTTAGAAGCCAGTAATTAGTGAAAGAACTGGAAATGAACTGTCAGAGGTTGAAACCGATGTTGAACACTTGTCGTTATGATTAAAAATTTAATAACAAAATAACAAGTGGTCACAAGTGGTGGCTCTATCATTCATACATTGTTACTTTAGACAGTGTGTAGCGTTCGACCCGCCGTCACTACCCCAGCGTTATTATATCCCAGAAACGTAGCCGTAATAAATAAAACGAACATTTGGTATTGAACACGACACAAAAGAAATAAAAAACGGGGTCGCATAAAAAGCATCCGCGGTTTATCTATTAGTATCTAGTTAGTGTTACACGTACAGATGTTACCCGAAATAATAATCCCTCCAAGCAGCGTTCTTGCACGGTTTTTGGAAATTGGGAAGTCAGAAAAAAGAGCTTCCTTTACCTGAGTGGGTTTGAAACAGTAGGATTTGTGCCGTTGAACAAACAGTCGAGGGAGAAAGCAAAGATACACATGTCATCGTTACAAATATACAAATTATTTCTGGAAATACGACGACGGGAACATTCTTCTTCTTTGTTTAGGTATAAAAGCTCTTTCGAGCTTACGTTGCTCCGACCCTTTATTATGTACTCTATCAGAGTACATAATAAATGTGCCTGAGAAATATCCTCATATCTGTGTTATTTACTTCACGGACGATGATGGGAAATGTGATGGAAAGTATCCTGAGGACATCGAAGATAATTTTATTCTGAAGCACGAATTGTGCGATACCTAACGACGATTGAACATTGGTACAGTCGGCCACACGCTAAGATACCCCTTTTTGTTCGATTGGCGCCCTTATGCTGCGCGCGATAAGAGCTGCCATGGGGTATCTGTGACTGTGGCCGACCGTACACAAGACAGCACGTCGACGCATACACGCTAGCTCTCTACCCGGTTACGTTCGACTACAAAAGTGTACGCTCTGACATGCTGTCGAGTTTACAAATGATGAAACTGGCTCAACTGAAATAATTTGATGACTACATTTAGGTAGGTATCCTTTCGAGAAAACGGTAATTTTTCTTAATTTATTTTATAGTTTAGTTAGACTGTAAATAATTAATAAAAAACCTATAATATTTGTTTGAGCTAATTTCACTATGTAGAGTTTCTTACTTCACTAGGTATGTAGAGTTCAAAAGTGTTTTGAATATCAAGTTTAAGAAAAGCAGATGCCAGGAAACGAATAAGTACGAATGAAGATGTTTCTTTTCAACGGGGGCGGGCGGGCAAAAAAAAACACAAAATAAAGAAGTCGGTTTGTCTCGAAATACAAAAATATCCGTAGTTCGGTGGCAACAAGTTCCTGTTTCATGACACACCCATCTGTTAGGAGCAAATCGCTTACAAAAATATCGCGTTACAGTTTGTGAACTACCATTCATTGAAAGAGCGCGGATGCTTGAGCTTTGGGAGATCGAGGGTACCTTTTTTGGAGCGTTCTTTGGAGATATTAAATGTCTGCGGTAGAGGCCAATTAATGCAGGGCTTACAATGGAAGGCACGATGGGCGTGCGATCCAGTTCCGACCGGAAAAGTTCGATCGAAGTGCACAATCGCACGAAATAGGACACCGTGCGATGCAAAACCCACCTGTAGATATGCCAGCTTCACCCTTATTGACATACAAAGTTTTGGCGAATGAAAGCAAAATTCCTTTTTGATGATTTAATGAATACGTAATTAATGTTAATTAAAGATGTTCCTTGAAGGCGTGTTATTAACACGCGAAGGGCTTTCAACGCATGTAAAGGGGTGTTCGGAAACTTACGAGTATCAAAGTGGCGTAACTTCTTGGAGTCTTGCAGACTCGTGTCATTTTAAATTTCCACGTTCTCTTTATAAAAAACTCGTCTTTTACAGTTTAGTTTTACAAGTCAGTCCTTTGGAAAGGCTCCAAGTTTTACATCTACTGGCCTTTGATAAACTTTGCTTAAGTCAATGATTATTTAGCAAGCAATTTATATTGCTTGGACAACTGGTGATTACGGTCATTATAGCATGATAAGTTGCTCCCGTTTAATTCAATAATAACAGCAAGAACTAGACGGAATTTCAATCCATGAAAGGTAATTGGAAATTAATAATTAATATAATAATAATCTGCGAAAGAAATCAGCGACATTATAATCGTGCTGGTTGCGGGCTCATTACAGATAGTAATTTATATGTGGAATGACATTTAATATCCAGGTGATAAATATTAAATATCGAGTGCGCCCGCGCAGAGGAGAGGCTGCGTTGTGGGGGGTTAAGCGAATAATTGTGCCTCGCCGCAGTCCCGCGCCCATATTTTACTCTTTAATAGCCCCCCTTAAAAGAACTTGCCTTTAATTACCTAATCTTTAACATCGCGGGCTAACGTCTAGCTGATTGGGGATAATGGCCGATGAAATTAGAAAGCTCTCCTTAAAAGCACACTTTATTGGAAGCTCTTAACTCATACTCCATTGTTAAAGTATCGCAGATTAAACAAATAAAGTAGAGCGTCCGGTTTGACTCGTTCTCAGGACGTTTGCTGTTATATTCTTCAACATTTTGGGTGTTCCCATACGATTATGTCGCGGTCTTCAATACATGCAATTAAAACTCTATAAAATTTTAATCATAACAAAATATCGGCCCGAATATGATTACATTTGTATGATGTTTATGATTCAAAATGAGTAGATTTAGGAACGAATTATACAAATTTTGACGTAAATTCATTAAAATTCACGCCGGGTGACTGTGAATGGACAAGAAATGAGTAAGCAGACTGTAATAAAAAGGATTTGCTTGTTATGTGTCGGAATAATAATGTTCTCTGGAGTCTTTAATATTAAAATGTAAACTTTTAATTTGCCTAGAGCTAATAAACATTTAAGTAGTTCTATCATTCAACGTCAACTCTGTTAGTTATGTGTTACATATAAACCACATAATATTAGCATAATTATCGTTAACTGTGTGCCATAAATAGCTGAATATTTCGCACAGTGAACGGTTTTCTGGCATCTTTGAGGTTCGTTGATAAGGTGTGTGTGGGTGATCCGACTACGAGAAAAATTATAATAAAATGTAGCCTTTTCATATAGCTATTTTAGATTATTTATTTAGTGTCTTCTGCATGTTTTTTCACGATGTTTTCAGTAACAGTTATCGTTCTTTCTCTTCAATATAATCATCTGCCTGAGGTAGTATGTACTCTACATAAAATATTTTTTTTTTTGCCAAAGAGTAAGTACCTACCTACTATTTTAAATCGATTTATTGAAAAAAAAAAAAAAAACAGTTGTATGATGTATCAGGACTATTCAGGAGCATCCAGTTTTAATCTATATTTTCCGCAACCAATGTCTAACAATGTTAAATAGTATGAACTTTTTGCTATCACATAAATTTTAAGTGGGACATCCACCGAACTAAATCCCATAGAATCCGCATTACGTATAAAATCACAATAAAAACTTGTCCCCCCAGAAACAAATGATATCAGCAATAGAACAATACGAAACATCATTTCGACCATACGTCTAATATTCGAATGTCAACCTTATTGCATTAGTGTACAATTTTACTTTAATTGCACAGACTACGAGCAAATAAGCTCCCAATGGCAGTTTGGACATCTGGGGGCACGGCAGTGCCCCCGCCAGGTCGAGCGCGAAGCAAACACTGCCGTACCATCCTTTACTGGAACCATTTCGCCGCATTTTCAGCCCCCTATTTGAGAACCTCTGGATAAGACGAGAACGCAGAAATTTTCGTCATCTAGTAAGTTATATTCACATACTCAAAATCCAAAATTTCAAGTCTGTAGGTCATTTAGTTCCGAAGTTAAGCGAAAGCAAAGTTTCGCATTTATGACACACACTCACTCATGATCATCAAAATAGAACTAGTACTTCCCATAAACACAGAGAGCTGAAATTTGGTACAGAGTTAGGGTTTAATGGCCACATAAAGGGAAAACTATACTAGTGGTTCGCCCCGAACTGTGAACTCGCGACCCCATATAAACCCCATATCTCGGTAACCCCTCGACCGATTTGGCTCATGTTCGAATTTAAAAATTCTTTTAATTTCATTTACCCGCTTGCCAAATTTCATAACGATCCGACTAAATTTACTCAAGTTATCGTCGAACGAACATTCATAATGTTCATAAAAATTTTCAGGGGCGAACAACTAGTTGAACGAGCGAGCGAAGTTCTCCGAGTTTACTGGAACGATCCGGCGTTTGTATGTTTGTATGTATGTATGGTTGTATGTATGAAAGTTCGACGATAACTTTAGTAAATTTGGTCGGATCGTTATGAAATTTGGTAGGCGGGTAAATAAAATTAAAAGAATTTTTAAGTTCAAACATGAGCCAAATCGGTCGAGGGGTTGCCGAGATATGGGGTTGTTAAGTTTATATGGGGTCGCGAGTTCACAGTTCGGGGCGAACCACTAGTACTTACAAGTTAACAAGAAGAAATAGTCGAACGATTAACTGTATTCTACTCGAACATTACACAAATTAAAAAACTGTGTCAAATCAGAAATAAATCAATATGCCCACGTTTCTACAAAAAGAAGTGAAATCCCACCAAAAACATTCTGTAAAAAACTAACCAGGTCTCGATGGAGCTACTTGTTTATCTCTAAAAAGTAATGAAATCTAGACAAAGTCGTGCCAAGTCTAAGGTTCCTTACTGCGATTTATTTATTATTATAGTTAATGTTGTGAGACTTGGCAGTTGAAGGGTACCCAAGGGTACAAAACCGCGCCATGACGCAGGTGCTCCATGACACCATTGCACCAATCTGTCGCCAGAACCGCTTGTGTACCCTTCAACGGCCAAGTCTCACAACATTAACTATAATAATAAAGAAATCACAGTAAGGAACCTTAGACTTGGCACGACTTTGTCTAGATTTCATTACTTTTTAGAGATAAACAAGTAGCTCCATCGAGACCTGGTTAGTTTTTTACAGAATGTTTTGGTGGGATCTATTTTTCCAGACACATTTCAGAGTTCTATGTTGTATCTAGTTTTATCCTTGATCGAAGGGGACATCACACAGGCTCAGGCTACATAAAAAAAATAAACTCACTAACAACTATTCTGATCGCCATTGTTGCCTGCTAAAGAAGAAAATGTTTTTTCTTTTTATTCAGGATCTAAACTTTCAGTACCTTCATTTGATCAATATTTTCTTGAAAATTTTATTTTGATCCAATGGACATTATCGTAATAACTTCGAACTATCGTAATACTCAAAATAAATACCCTTTAATGCTAGGTGTTCAGCTATTTTTTGATTTGATGAAAGTTGTATTAAAAAATTTGGCTGTTTTCATTGTGTAAAGTAGCACTTTTAACCCTCTCGTCCATTGACTGTAATGTATTGTATGTAACACTGTCATTGTTCTCGACTAATAAAAATGATTATTTTTTTCTAGGGCATGTTTTTCTTTCAAGGGAATGAAGTCAGGGTACAATAGTTTTGTATCGTCCGCGGGAGATAAGTCGGGCGCGAACCCGATAAAACGAAGCTCGCGACTTTCGCACAGCATTTTGATGGACCGAAACGGAACGGGGTGCGGCGCTGCTTTGCTGGTGCGAATCGGGATTCGGGCGGGGTGAAATACATGGAAAAATATCGAGTTTTCTAAAATTATTCATGGATCATTTTTGGTTCACATGTTTAGTAATACTTATGGGTATAGTTTACTTTGTACAAAATATGCTCTAGCTAGCCCGTTGGCACGACACCGCTATAAACGCTTTTCTATTGATCTTTCTTTACGTTGTCATAACGCCGGTGCTGGGCTTCTTGTTTACCATGGCTTGGATATCTTCAAACCACCTCGCATAGATATTTTTTTTATTTTTAGGGTTCCGTACCCAAAAGGACCCTATTACTAAAACTCCGCTGTCCGTCCGTCTGTCTGTCTGTCCGTCTGTCTGTCTGTCCGTCTGTTACCAAGCTGTATCTCATGAACCGTGATACCTAGTTAGACAGTTAAAATTTTCACAGATGATGTATTTCTGTTGCCACTATAACAACAAATACGATAGAGAATGGTACGGAACCCTTCGTGCGCGAGTCCGACTCGCACTTGGCCGGTTTTTACTTTATCCTGCTGGCGTAGCATAGCATAAGCATACTATAGCAGAGCGTAGCATGAGCGACATGTCTACGATAACTCGCACCCGCTTTTTTATCTATACAGGGTGTTAAAAGACCGCCAACAGACCCGAAAGTTACGCATACTAGGCACCAAAACAAAGTACTTTTTCGATAAATTATTGCTGGGAAATGATTTTGGTTTTTTTGGTTATAATTTTGAAAAATATTTAAATACGCAATGGACGTGTAAGGCACAGAAGTCATATTGCGCAAGCGTAGGTATAGGTTTATGTTACTTAAGCTTAAAGTGCCGATGTTTAGAATACATTGCGGGTTGCAATTTTAACGTCGTTTTTTGTAAGAAATATTCATAATTTTGATATGGCTTCTTGAGAAGGTATGTTAAGAACTAGATACTGAATACATTTCGGCAAAAAAAAGTTTTACAAAGTCCGACTTTGAAACTCATTATCTCGGAAACCGTTGATTTCCCAGGCATAGTTCCATGGGCAAAAATGTTCCTTATGATGAGGACAATACGTGGTTTCCCGCTTTGTTGGCGGTCTTTTAACACCCTGTATAGAACGGACAGACATAAGTGACATAACTGTATCGAGTGTAAACTGCAATATACCGGCTCATGCTACGCCAGCTGGAAGAAGCTTCGAGGCAGGAGAGCAGCGCCTGAGCTCGCCGCTATCGCGCTCAAAGCGGCCGCCATGTTTGCATTTCGATCGGCAACCTGTGTTTAAGTTGACTCGGGAATTATATCGCAGCGATTAGTGTAATAACTGGTTGGCTCGCGAGGCTTTTTCTTGTTTCAGAGCATGCGCTGCGCTCGCGCTTACACTTCACCATCCCGATGCATTGCATCGCCCATTTCGATTGTTGGCATCGAGCTCATTGTTTTCCGCGCAATAAAATTTGCCCCGTAATTTTATGATTGCGATTTTTATTTTTGCGAGCGCATGAATGCGATTAATGTCCGCGATTTCTTTTATTGTTCTCTATGGTAAGTATAGGGGGGAATTAATGGATAATTGTTTTTAAATTGAAAACTTATTTGACAGAGAAGGCTTTTAATTGTATAAATGGACGCACCGAGCGATCGAGTGATACTTTTATTAATTCTTAATTGCAGAGTCAGCATGATATTCATAAATAAAAAAGTTATAGGTTACTGTCAAATTTAATCGCCGAGGAATTCCGTACAAATACGTTCGTCTATAATTTCGTAGCCAAGCGCACAATTTTCCGGAGGCTATTCTTTGACGAGTTTTTTTTATTTATTACACAACGGAATCATTTACTAGTCATCCCGATCGTGTTTATAAGCAAAACGAATGATTCGAAATGGACAAATGTGCATTGCAATATCATTAAAGTCTGAAGATTGCACGGGTTGTTATTTATGCATGGACACGAACACGGTGCGGCCGCTAGGTCTGCGCTCACCTTTATTTTTACGTGATTCGTATATTGAGAGTGAAATTAAGAAGGATCAATTTATCGACTGTTACTTACGCAGCGTTTGCTGGTGGCAAGGGCATCAGCAGAAATTTTGTATATATCTTTAGGGTCTCATTGAACGATAAAAAAAACACGGTAACTTAATGTCGCTCTCGAAGAGCTCAGTTTGCTCAAGCCATGGCATTCATGTCTTCTTCTACTAAAAATATTTTCTTTTTGATCTTCAGCATATTTGGTACATCTTTCCTCTTGGCTTTTGTGGCAGTAAAGTTAATCTTTTCTCCAAAAATATATTGTTAGGTGGCCAAAACACTCTTCAGAATAGAACCTTGAATGGTTATTTGTAAAATACTTATTGTGCCTTTGTTCCAATCGCTCTTAGCCAGTGTTTTTTTTATAGTATCGGAAAGGGATAAAATATCGAGTATAACAGCATCCAATAGCTTGTAATTGCGTGTGCGGCCGGAGCGTAAGTTGCGTTTATAAAACTAGTTGTAAGCAGGGTTACCAGTTTAAAATGTTTGAAGTCCCGATAAAATCCGGACGTTTGCAAAAAAAGTCGGAACTTTGCACCATTAAATGGATTTAAAAATCCTGCTACGAGGGCGTTCTTCTACATCTTCACGCTTTTTCTTAATTCATATTATTTGATACCCCTAAATAGAAAAGAAAAGACAAGACAGGCGAAATGTACTTTAATTAAAAGCTTTAAACATGATAATATCAAAAGTTAAACCACTTAACACATTAAAAAAAAGAACAATAGATAACAATGTCGGAAAGGACAGATAATTATAATATCCATGTTTTTTGTGCAATCTTTTTTTTCTTTCTTTCTTTTCTTTTCTTTTCTTTATAAAAGTGTAGATATGTCTAAAAATCTTTTAACCTAAGTAAATCTTTCATCATAAATATTTTATTTTCGCCAGACTCACTACATTCTTTCTCTACCCCGTCATTTGTCCTCGACCGAATCCGTGCACATGGTAACCCTAGCAGCAAACCGCACGGAATGTAAACCAGAAACCTTCAGGACATTAATGTGTATTTATTGGAGATGCCCCGTAATGTTTTTATCGGGTGCGTGTTTAACTAACTGACTCTTAGGTGCATTATATTGAAAGGTAATAAAATCCTGTCCAACTGCAATTACTTGGAGTTCAGTGCTTTATCCGATTGATGTTTCAATAGGTTTCAATCGATGCTTCGAGCTGCCAAACGTTGATATAGTCCTTCGGGTTAGGCCAGCAAAGCATTTAGCATGACGTTCTACAGTCGACAGCACGTCGATCCTTACGTGTACTCTATTCAGTTACGAAGCCTCGGTATTTGTGTCCCACTGCTAAGGCAAAAGCCTCTCCCACGTGAGTTCATGCTTTTCTATCCTGGGGGTCTACCGGCTAAAACGAAGCCGATTACCATTGGCGAAAATCGAAGTTCGATTTATGAAAATCAGAGCGTATCGCCAACAAACTGCTTTGCAGTTTGGCGAGATTGTTTCTTATAAATATAATTAATTAATTAAGAATTTAAATAAATAAAAAAAAAACTGGGTGGCAGTAAAATGAACTGGGTGGCAGTACATTATTCAAAAATCGAACTTCGATTTTCGCCAATGGTAATCGGCTTCGTCTTAGCCGGTAGACCCCCCGGGAAAGTCTACCTTTTCATAACAGCTGTATACCTTTTCACCAGTAAAGTCGGTATTTTTATAAATTTTATAAATTTTGTATTATTTACAGCCACATTTTGTTATCAGCTGCATTTCCTGCGACATCTCTCATCCGTGCTAGTCGGGTGTTTGTCAGAACCCGTCGACGCTAACGATCCGAGGATCCCGTGGATAATGCGGCAGCGTAATTAGTTGCAAGATGCGGCACATTTTGTGACTCAAAATAAAACCGACAAGTGCCAAGTGGCGAAAAGCTGCAATGGACTGTTTTATATTAAGGGTAGACGATAGCAAGGTGGCGGGAAATTCAAAATTTTCACAGACTTTTTCATTTTGTAGCTAAACTGAACTATTTTTGTTCAGCGATTTTTCGTTCGCGAGAATAAAACCGTATTCTTTTCATTATTGTAAACAACAGAACTACAATAATTCAGCCGATTATGTGTTCTGGTCTACGAAACAGTGGTAGTGCCCAAAAAACTTTAGCTACAAAATGTAAAAAACGGTGAAAATTTTGAATTTCCCGCCACGTTGCTATCGTCCCACCTTAAGAATAAATTCTTGTGCGGATATAAATGAAAGAGCGAGCTCAAGACGCAATCATGATATCTACCGGCCTGCGCCAAGGCAAGACAGCAGTCAGAGTGTACACCTTGTTGTAAAGTCGCCCGTAACGTAACCGAGTAGAGTGCTAGCGTGTAAGCGTCGACGTGCTGTCGTGTGTACGAGGTTTTTTGGAAGATAGAAA
The DNA here is from genome assembly GCA_949319315.1 of Zelleria hepariella. Taxonomy (NCBI): domain Eukaryota; kingdom Metazoa; phylum Arthropoda; class Insecta; order Lepidoptera; family Yponomeutidae; genus Zelleria; species Zelleria hepariella. Next base: position 10,848,393 of record OX439392.1, on the reverse strand, counting down.
GATGGCCTATTGCAAATGATAATGTTTTATTAGGTAGAGCCACTACTGACACTTCCAAGCAGCACTTGCAGGACCAACTATTGTCTCACAATATTTTCATTAACTGTTGAGTACCCATCGTAACTTTCAAAATTAAATAGAGTCTTACTTACAAACCACCCTTGGGTTTCGAATCTGGAATATCTAACTCGACAGTCAATTGTTCTGCTGCTTTTACAACCGACAAATTTCTCCGCCTATCCTCTGCCTTTGGGGTACCTACGTAGAGATATGCGCAAAAAAGTTCTCTCAAGACGACGTTATAAAAGAATAATAACTCTATCAATATCATTCATTTCCTTACAAAGATTGTGAGAAAAGCTCTGACGATGATGGAACTAATCTAAGCAAGCGCCTGGGAAAGTGTTTTGAAACTAGAGACTTCTTCGTATTGAGCTGGCATAGGTACCTACCGTTCTATATCGTGTTACAGCTCTTTGTCGAGAGTTCAGCTTTACCACTGTGGGATAGTGGCCGATGGCGGAATGCGTGATGTGATGACATCCGGAGCGCGTTACAAGTGTCATTTTGACAACTGTCGCATTTAAGTACGCTGCTTTAGATTATTCCTCACGGTGTTTTCCTTCACCGTTTTGGGGTTAGTTGGCTCCACACGTATTGACTTGTCTTTCCTGTAGGCGAGGCCGACTAAGCTGTCAGGATGGTATAGATGTTGGGCAAGCCATCTAAAAACAATGTCCCAGGCACTGTAGCGCCGAGTGGTCTCTTCACCCATCTAGTGTGAGTGAAGGTGCCACTTGACGCTGTATAAATCATCTCATTACGTAGATGCAAAGGCCTTAGTTTAGATTATTTATTGACCGAGCGAGCGCGAAGCTTCTCTGTCTCTGTTTCAGCTTGGGCAAAAAAGCTTTCGTATGTCCGGATGACCCGCTGTTCTCCTCTAAAGGTCGTATTTCTCAACCGATTCTCGTGAAATGAAACCTGCTCGGTTCGATAATAGGGATGTTGACAGGTTAGTCAAATGAGTTACTTTTAAATCGACATTTTGTATGAAAATACTAGCTTGTGAGGTCACAAGCTGGTATTTTCATAAAGTACTTAAATGTTTAATTGATTCAAAATTATTAATTATTTATGGAAACATGATGTGTTAGAATTAAGGAGATGTTTTGAGATATTTGTTTTGATAAAGCATTTTTTTAAATTTATTGTTGATACAGTCAACATCCATTAAGGATTCAGACTTTCTGAAAATTTTCAAAATGGGTGATATATGGGCATTACAGATGTATGTACAAAAATTCAGCCATATCAAAAGTTTACATTTTATCAAAAGGCCTATACTTAGCGTTCCATATCGTGTTACGATCAATTAAACGTGCTTAATAGAGCAAGTTTGTGTACACACAGTAGTTACCTAAACTATAAGACGTAGGTTAGGTTCAGAGAGCTACCACAGCTGTTTGGCCGATTGTCTCAATTAAATCAAGTGGGCGCATGGCCGACCCGCCCCGATTACCAGATCAGTTGCAATTGGAACCGTTTATGGATGGCAACCTCAGACATCGAGGGATACGCCAAAAGTATCGAACGAAAGGTATTCTACTATTTTTTATCGATACTTTTCATACGTTTATAATTCTTGATGCTGATGCTTCTGATTTACTAACGACAACACTGTTTGACCATCCATCGTTACTTTGAATAAGATAGATATAAATTCATTTGAAATCCGGTTCACTGGATACCGACCACGGTGCTCAATTTCACATTGGCGCATTTTTGTTTAAATTAAACGCCAGTAACAGTATTGATACATGTATTACGCGACGTACTCTACTCAGTTCAGGTATCGATAGTTTTATATTTTTGCGTGTCGCTAAGTACACCAATTGAGGCCCGATTCCACCACATGACAAACGATATACGACGTTCGGTTACTGTCAATTCCGTATTCATAATTCTTGCTCTCAAACGGGCCGATGCCTTGTTCCCGCTGACATGTGAATTTATAATGATTATGACAAATGCCGATCGAATCAGCGGTTGTCATAACAAAAGAATTGGGACGTACTTGTAAGTTCTTGTGCTAAACGACAATCGGAGGAAGTTACGAGGTGACATTATCGGAGCAACTTGGACTCGTAAACGTTTTAAAATAGGGAAGTAGAGTTTCACTTTGCGGAGACATACTTTTCGAATAAAAAGCCGGCAGTTGAGTCATTTGCTTTCAATTCTATGTCCATTGTAATAAGAACTATGCGATGGTAAAGCTAGTAGTCGTGATACATCACTATTCTAGTGATTTTAAAATCGCATGACACTCGAAATTTAAACTAGCTGTAGAGTCGCAAAGTAACAAGAGAGCTTATGTTAATGCTCATTGTTGTAGGGTAATTGTGCAGGAAATTATTACGCCGAGGTGTCCTCTACGGGAGGCAGTTCTAAATCCATTAGTGCAAGAAAATGTCACACGACAATTTTCCACTAGTTGACTCCATCGTGGCCACCCGCAGAGTCTGCTCGCAGCCAAAAAGAGCTAATAACTATTATCTAAAACAGTTGAGCGGGCCGCGTCAGTGAAAATTATGATTAATATCTGTTTGGGTAACGGTGCTTGTTCGAGACCGGGGAGACGTCTCGCGATGGGAATCACTCGATTGTTAATAAATCTCGCACGGTACGCATTGTATACCCATTTGCAGTTATATGATCTATTGAATTGTATGTTTTTGAGGCAACAATTAGTCGATGAGTATCAGTAAAAGTGAATGAAGTGTGAGTGGTGAGCTGTGGATGTGGAGCGCCACAGCGTGTAGCGAGCGATCGCTTCGTGTTGCTGTCAGGCGGCGGTGTGCTCTAGCAAGGAGGTTGCTGCAGATGCTCTGACAGGCCTCTATTTAATAATAGTCCTCTCCTAGGAGATTATCTAGCGCAACGCGTCCGCCCAGAGCGTCCGACGGCGAGCCAGCCTGGTAGCGCTGTCCGCCGTCATTATGCAATTGAAACTTAGTGAATTATTACGCACGATAATAATCTTCATAAATAAATAAATGGAGCGGCGTTCTGGGCGGCTTACAACTTGCGCATTATGTAGCATTCGACGTTCACTCTCGGGAAACATCGTCGCGGCGGCGGCGGCGGCAGCCGTACTCTACATAGAGATAGTGTCGAGCGAAAGTGTCGAGCTTTTGTTTCGAGAAATGATTTATGCAAAACGTTGACTCTGTACGTATAGTATGGATATTGGGCATGTTGTGGGATGAAAGTCGATAAGCCGTTTGGGAAAAGAAGCTTTGTCGGGGCGGTTTCGCCGGCAGTGATCAGTTTCTATAAAGCAATGTTTCGACAGCAGCGGGACCGCGGGTCGCTGGGCCACTGCGGCTGCTTTAATTGAATTTATGCAGGATTGCGGCCGCCCCGACGACGAAATAGTTTATTGCTAATTGATCGGAAGCCGAGAATTTCGATACAATTCGAGATATGTTGCCTAGATTAATAGATTAACAATTTACCCCCACCTTTGCAGGCAAATATGTCTTCCGGTGCGGCGGTAAGTAAGGCAGCAAGTGAGTTTCAATCTCTCAGTACAATCAACGCGGCGTGCCCGCGCTTCTCGACAAAAAACGTTAATTACTAATCACTATAAAGCAAACATTCAATTTACAAGGCAAGTTAATTGCGATGGCCAGCGCGGGCTTATAAAAAAGCCGAGTAAAAAACACTATCTTAACTTATTTCTTAATTATAGACCGAATCGTAGCAGCGGGCGAGCTTCGTGCAGGCGAAAAGAGGACAAGTCTTGGACCATTCATCTTCTCTCCAACTTTTACTTTGTACTTTGTTACTCAAGTATCAACGTCTATTTTGCAACCGACAAGTGGCTGTATTAGGCTAGGTACGAGTGGTCAAAGCAAATCGTATCTTCAATAATTACATGTTAATGATAGAGGTTATCAGCCGCTTAATATGTGTTCCTCCTTTATCTATTAAATAACCTGCGCATACTTATGTATTACTATTAGGTATATTTATTATAAGTTTTAATTGAATAGATATACACTGCGTCTAGAATAGGCCTAGAAATAAATCTGACTTTAGGTGTGCAAAAATTGCCGCGGTCTGTAAGCCTTTTAGATGGAGATTAAAAGCTCCAGTCCAATATGGCTTCAAAAGGGGCTAACTCTACATATTGTCCTCAGACGACTAAGCCCGACCGTGCCATCTCATTTGAAAACGCCAGACGTATAAATTCAGCTCTAATCCTACAATTGTGTGAGAGGAAAATTGGACGCAATTCCACACGCACTCGTTGGCCCTTTAGGCTGCAAATCGTCATGGTTTATTGCCTAATGAGTGTAGGGTGACACCGACTACTAGTCTCTTGAATAATAATACACAGTGGCAATTACACGGGCTATTCACTAGAACGCGAAGCAAAACAAACAGTATCACATACCGATGAGTGCGGCGGAATTCGATACACTTTTACCTTCAAGTTTCACCTCACCGGAGGCAGTCGCGGTGGCTTCCATTTATTTAAACACGGCCATTCCAAACTATGTTAATGCATTTAGAAACATAACGTTTACGATCGAAACTAAAACATTTTTCGTCATGAGTGCCGGTAAAAGGCAATTCGTTGGAGGCTGTACGGGTAATAACGGGGGCAGTTAAGATAAAACAAGCAATAATAACGTCAGGGAAATTACATAATAAGCGCACTAAAGCCGGGAGGAGAGGGCGGTTTTTTAATTTTATTCGAGCGGCTCGTGGTGTTTGTTTGTTTATCCTGGATCTGGCGGCCATTTGTCGCGCTCAAATCCGCTGAGTGACAAACAATACAGGGTGGTGGACGTAATGCCGCGTCGTGCCGATCCGGCCGCTACGCATTGCTACAACCCTGTTAGCTGGTTACCGAGGCCCCGTAAAAGGTCTCCCAGCGAATATAATGGATTGTAATTGTGTACTCATAAGCCGCACCATGTTCCATTCTTGCTACGATTGAGACCGACGATACATGGGAAATGCACACTTAATTGACGTTTTGTATTGTTTTCGTCAGCGGCGGGCGGCGGTGGCGCTCGCTGTACTAGTTTTTATGCATTGTTGAACTTTTGAGCAACTTATTGTGTGTTAGTGGGAGTAGTGCCGGCCGGCTTGAGAATCAGGGCTTCCTTTTTTGAATTCCAGAGTTATTGATCGTAGTTTGTTTAATTGCTAAATAGAGGCAATCAAGGGGTTCCATTAGCGAGTTTGAGCCAATGAAAAGGCTACATTGTGACGTGCAGTGAAGGCAAGCCACCCTGCGGCGTCAGTTGAGGCACTTGGCACCCGCCATTGCGTGTCTTGATCAATTTACATGTCTTTTTTCTGAGACACTCTAATACTCGGTTGCTACCGTCTTATAAGCTACTTGTTTATTGCTTAGCTGCTTTTTTCTCGTTAATAACAAGCTATTTCGGGCTGCGATGAAGGAACTCTTTCGTTGTGTAATTTGACGCAGGATATGATAATATCGTGCTCGGTATTTGGTTCGTTTAGTGCTTCTTTTGTGAAATTATTGTGCACGTGATCTATCAATGTTCAGGTTTCGACCAAAGCAGAGTTTAAGGTGGAAAGATAGCGACGTGGCGGGAAATTCAAAATTTTCACTGTTTTTTACATTTTGTAGCTAAAGTGAGCTATTTTTGTTCAGCGATTTTTCGTTCGCGGCAATAACATAGTATTCTTTTCATTATTGTAAACAACAGAACAACAATAATTCAGCCGATTATGTGTTCTGGTCTACGACAAGTTTTTTGGGCAGTGCCAGTGCTTCGTAGACCAGAACACATAATCGGCTGAATTATTGTTGTTCTGTTGTTTACAATAATGAAGAGAATACTGTTTTATTGCCGCGAACGAAAAATTGATGAACAAAAATAGCTCAGTTTAGCTACAAAATGTAAAAAAACTGTGAAAATTTTGAATTTCCCGCCACAGTGCTATCGTCCACCCTTAAGCATGGGGAAAAACTACGGAGATGTAATAGGCCCGGTTTCTAAATTGAGAATTTTGCTAAGCAAATACTTAAATACGCTCTGTCACGCTCTTTTGTGAGAAATCTGCAGAGATAGGACGATACTTACCCATTTGCTTAGCGAATTTCTCAATTCAGAAACCGGGCCATAAGATTGGCAAAGCTGCCGCTTCTCAAGCATGCCCTGATTGTTTATTGAACGAGCGAGCGAAGCGAGCGAAGTTCTCCGAGTCTACTGGAACAATCCGGCGTTTGAATGTTTGTATGTATGTATGTATATTTGTATGTATGTATCTATGTATGAATGATCGTTCGACGATAACTTGAGTCAATTTAGTCGTATCGTCATGAAATTTGGTAGGCGTGTAAATGAGACAAAGATAATTTTTAAGTTCGAACATGAGTCAAATCGGTCGAGGGGTTGCCGAGATATGGGGTTGTTAAGTTTATATTGGGTCGCGAGTTCACATTTCGGGGCGAACCACTAGTGGTAGAGTATTTTATCAATGCTATGCACATGCTATGTAATAGGTTGTATATCTGTATCTACTAGCTTTGACACGATCTTTTGCTGTATGATTGCTTTGAAACTAAGTAGAGTGATGGGTTTTGGGTAGGTACATGCTACCAACAGGATCCGAAGCGGGACCTCCTACTTAGAAGACACAGTTCTACACTTAGGGCTACCAATTGTGGTATACGTATCTAAACAACAGCTTAGCTACAGATATTTAGAGAGACACTGAAAATAATACATCTGCCTGCGCTGAGTTGTTGATAGAATGGATGCTGTTAGGACAGCGATACGATACGATACACTCTTAGTATTTTGTAACTCTATCTGCGACCCACCTGTTGCTATCTTCCGACTAAATTGCAAGCAGTCTATTTTAAACACAACGGCCACCAAAGATCTTCGGCGAAGTGTTTGTAGTTTCCTTGTCGACAAAGGTCCAATTTACCTAAGTTTTTCTCTGTTCGTTAGTTGTCAGTGGTACATAGTTATCTCTACCTCCACAAAACCATCCCACATTGTCTGACAGGCAACGTACAGCTAAACAACTAAAAATAGAAGCGTGAAATTAGGAACGTAATTCTTATGATCCGTATGGGGGTGTAAAAAGCGCTTCTTCACTACACCTGCACCTAGGTTTATTGAAAATAATCCAGGGGTTGTGCGTTTGTATGAGAAATGTTTACGGGACTGAAATGTTTGGGGGCGAAGACTACTAGAAAAGGAGTATTTTTCCGATTTTTCTTGAACTTTTGACCTGCCCTAAACAAATTAAAGAAACAAACACCGCAGTTAGTCTAGAGGAAAGTCTGTTTATTGTTTGATCTGTCTGTTGTTTGTTTGTCTGGTCTGTGTATCTACAAAAATATTCCGCGACGAAAAAAAAAATCCTTCCAAAGCTATCTCTAGGACGTCTCCCAGAGTTCGTTCACACTGGCGGGTCCAATGGAGCGTTAATTAAATTTAATCGATCTGATTGTCAGCTGGTAGCAGAACAGATTCTATCTCGGCACGCAGTGATTGGTCACAGTGTGGTCAGAGTCGTGGACGCGTCGCCTCCCGTGACTTATCCCGCTCAGCTTAGCTCGGATTAAAAGAAATGCAGCTTCCGGCCCTGTCGGGTATAAAGACATCGATTGGATCCGAATACGGGGTATCGATTTCGCCTTGCTCGTTTTGTTTTGCTTTGCTTTGAATAGGCTTTTATTTCGCGAGATCAATGGTTTCAAACAAAATCTTAGAAGAGATGCTGGTAGAATAGAGACCTCACGTTTGACGTTAATCGAATAGAAATATTTAGTGCTGTTGACACCCTCGTCGATGTCGATAAGTTGGAGTGGTTGATTGTGACAGTTTTCACGATCGAGAGCAAAGCAAAGACGCGCCACTTTCGGAGTTGTATCAGAGTGTTTGTCCGCCCATTGCTTTGGCGACACGCGTAAACACACTCTCGGACCATCCGCTCGTCCAATGTCCATTCACTGAAGGAAAACATTTGGAATCATAACAACAGGCGGCCGGCTGCAGCGTTTTATATTCACTCATTTATTTGTACAAGGGAACTCGTTACGTCTAAATGAATAAAATTGATTGCTTATACAAACTGTGCGCCCAAATACTCAGCCATCACGATAAATAAAGGCCCTCGGAAAAAGGTACAAAAAGCAAAAGCACGGGTCTGTCGGGCGGCGGCGGTGCGGGCGCGGGCCGGCCTTGGCGCGGCCCGTGAGACAAGTCGATTTTGTTATTTGTTTATACACAACACAACACTACCTGTTCCTCACCGTGTGTCGGTCGGTAGAGAGGTATAACCCGTGCCATTAAAGAAACGATATATAAATGTCGGACACTCTCGCGCCCTCTCCCTTTAATCATATCTCCGTCTATACTCACACGTAACGTTAGCAAAGTCATTTTAGGCAGTCCTGATTAGTCACCTACGTTTGGCTAATAAAACACGCCAAAATACGTTCGCCTCTTATTGATTTTTTAATGTTTGTCGAGTTATTTCAATATTGTAGTTTACGTTAAGTGTTGTTATTTGTTGAGGTTTGTACTACGTTTTAATATTTTTGATCTTATTTTTATAAAGATTGTTGTTTAATCACAAACCCAACGTAGAACAATTACCTAAACAATAAAGAAAGCATCCTAAAACAATATTTCCTAACCAAAAATGTAAGAAAGTTTTAGGTATGAACCGAAATCTTATTTTCGTAACCTCTTTTTCAGACCTTACCATAGGTACCCGCCGCCATTTTCATATCGTTTCTCTATTGGCACGGCTTATAGAGAGAGACTCGAGACGAGAGCTGATGCTGCACGCACACACGCGCCGCGCACTCCCTGCGCGCACCCATCGATGTCGAATCGCCCGACGTATTTTACGGTGATTTTCGTAATGAACGTCGATTTATTACCAGGTTTCGCTTAAAATAGCCTTTATAGACAAATATGAGCGCGATTACAATCGACTTTATTGAAACAAGCCACGAAGCCATAGCCGCGAGACGTATTTCACATAAAAACATCATGAAATACCAGGCTCGTAGCCGGTGGAACAAAGGCCGTTAAACCATCATAACTGACACCCACCATTAAAAATTGTGTTGTAAGTGCACATATTGGTTTTCCTAATGTTTTTACTTTAATAACGATAAAGCGGTAATAAAGATGAGTAATCGGAAATGAAAAGTCGTGTATGAATCATTGATAGGCTAATGTTCTTCGAAGGCTGTGAAGATCGTATTTAAATCGGACTGTACATTAGTAGGAGATACGGAAGCCGCAGCGATATCGTAAAAATATTTCATCGAGACTCTACCGCTACCTGATAGCGCTACGCACTGTAACATAAAGTAGCCATTCCCATGAGAGCCTTATAAAATTTATTATCAACAACATTGTCAGAATTATCTATTTAATGTGTTCGAAAACACGTACGGTAGATACGACTTCAATCGGAACGAAAAGGACGACGATTTTTTTCTTTCTTTGCATCCTTTAACATCGTGACTTGAGCCGACCGATCCTTATTCGGGGGTTGGCCCCCGAACCAATGCGAGCCATTTACAATGACATTCCAGTCTTGTCGCTATCCATTGCTGTGCAGACAGAGATGATTTATTTACAATGCGATCGGGTACCTTCAATGTACAGCAAGTATCTGAATTGTCAGTCCAAGCATGATGTCACGTAACTGATTTGCGGCTCCCAAAGACAGATCGCCGCAAAAAACACTCCGAAGATATTTCGATATTTACTCGAATCTTGGCGTCTGACGTGACAATATGATCGGCGAAAAAACCAAGAGCGATTTGGTAATAAATGTGCCGGGAGGTTTTTTCTTGTTTCAATATTGTTTATTGTAGATATCTCTCTCGATGGGAGTGGTTCATGACCTCAGCGCGATTAAGGCTCGTGATTTAGATGACTATTATCATCGGGTCGTCTCAATAGATGAGTCGTTGTTTGAATTATGTTACTTCCCGTTTGTTTGTTCTGTACCGCTGTTACTTTGCCAGTAATTATGTGATCATGTTTCGTAGTTTATCTATTGATTTCGGAGTCTAGAGATCTCAATTAACTGTGGTTCGATGATCATTGCTCGCACCGAAATGGTTATGCGAGAGGGCACTCTATCATCAAAGTCTTTCTTTAGAGAAGTTGTTGTTTACCTCTGACTCACGAAGTTGCGATATCTATATGGAATTGAAGATAGATTGTTCAGAAGACTAATTTTAATTTTAAAACCTGAGATGCGCACGAGTTGTGGCCAACCAGTAGGCCGTTAAAAAGCTAATGAATTGGGGCTCTGTAAGCCGCTGGCTGGAAAGAAAATGACAATCAATTAACGCGGACTGGCACACTGCAAAGAACAAAAACAAAAGAAGACAATGCAATTCGGAAACTTTAAAAATCGAACAGAGCCGAGAACATGAAGAGCTATTGGTAAGTACACGATGTATACCGAGGGACGCGTGACCAGTCCGACACGACCGCTCGGCGTCCGCGCAGATGTTCTCACGACACGTTTTGACATTTCACTGAACAAATATAGAAGCCATTTTCGAGCGCCAGGCATCCCAGGAATGCTATCAAATTGCAAATATTTTTAAGTATCGCCCCGTCGACCTCTAATCGGTTTTAGGGTCCGGCAGAGGAATGGAAAACTTCAAGTGAAAGCTCTCGTCTGCCTCTTTGTTCCGATTGCATTTTAAATTACACGACAGCTTTTGTTTCTTGTGAACTTTTGAACTGAAATTTAATAGAGCATTTGTGCTAGACTACAGGGGTTACGGAACCCACTCATAACTTTGCGTTCTTTGACTAACTTAATTTTTAAAACCTTCGATTCAGATCGGCCGATGATAGAGTAACCAATAAAACCGCCTCGTAAAACTAAAGAGACCTATTTAAATGCGGGCTTCCAGTAGCCGCGCACCTATTCAATTCGGTCCAAAGCTCCGTAGGCGGCGGCGTCGATATTTTGAGAAAACTTAGGCTGGTATTAATAGTCCTCTGAGATCACCTACTTGAGATCGGTCTCAAGTAGGTGAACTCAGAAAACAAAAATCACCTACTTGAGACATTGGCTTATTAATAAACCTATCTTAGGCGCGAACTTGAGTCCTCGATTTGAGTAAAGAATGAACTATTTGAACGAATGATACCATTTAAAGTTCAAAATGTGGTCAAAAAGCTTAAACCCAACTCAAAAGTACTAGGCGCCCATACATTATAAAGAGACTATTCGAAAGGCACAACCTGAGTTTGACCTCCTTTTGGTCCATAAAATTGTCCATGGTCCGGTGTTATTCAGTTGTCAACTTGTCATTTCTATAATAGTCCAGGATTCCACAAACATAAAAGTGATGTTACAAGATATAACACGAACTCTACTCCAAATAGGTACTCGATTATAATAACTAGTGGTTCACCCCGAACTGTGAACTCAGGATAACTAACTTTTTGCTAACCCCATATCCACTCTTCGTCCGATTTGGATTTGGATGTTAGAATTTTAAAAATCTTTTAATTCCATTAAGCCGCCTTTATATTTTTATGACGACACAATCATTCATACATACAAACATACAAACATACTTCGATCGCTCGTTCAATATGACGACACAATTTTGTAGCGGCACCCTGGTCTAGACAAAAAGAAACAGATCTGACTCGCTTTAGCCATTTTTATTCAGCATTGTTATTCGTTACTTTGGCAACAGAGAGCTTGATCTTGAGTGAGTAACTCAGCATATTAATAAAGCAGCGCTTACTTGAGACCGATCTCAAGTCCTCGACTTGAGTCAAGAATGAACTATTTCAACGCTTGAGTAAAGAATGTACTAGGCTACCATACATTAGAAAGAGGCTAGCCACAACCTCAGTTTGACCTTCAAAGAGGTTCGTAAGGTGAACAACTTTTTTCACGGTTTTCAGAACTGTCGAATAAAAGAAAAAACTTTATCTACTGTCAAACATCAGTCAAACTACGAAAATAATTATTATAAAAATGTCTCGTAAATTCTTGTGATTTTCAGTATATTGAACGTTTTAGTTGGTTATGGATAATAAGTGGCGCCAGAGAGGTTATTTTCAATATTTTGGCCGAAAAATATCATGCCGGAAACTTCCAACAGAGAGCGTCAGTTCATTCGAGCTTCCGTTATTCGAGCTTCCGTTTTTCGAGCTTCAGTACCTAGCGGACCCAGTTGGATGACCTCTACAAACGAGTTGCTGACAAGACAGGTATTTATTCACTATAATTGTATAAAATATACATAGTTCACGATACAAGTTACAGATATCGTCAGTTAGGTCTTTAAAATACCCCATCATCAACGTTTTTTGCGCATTTAATATAACTTTGGAGGTTATGTTTACGTAGAGAAAGTAGTAATTTGCCAAGCGAATTTATAATAAATTATAGAGCGACTGCAAACCTAACGTTAGATCGTTGCGCACATCATTCTACTACATTAATGTTTTATTTTGATTCCAGGAAAATCAGAAAGTACCTACTGTCCGACGCATAATCGACGAAGTTAGGGCGTTATGATAGGAGGGATAAAAACCAAGGCAATTTTACAACACCAGCGTTGGTCCCGAAACCTGGAATAATGTGTGGAGAATGAACACATAAAATGAGGGGAAGAATACTCGACTCAGCGCAAATTCATGTCAGGTGTAGAAATTTTAGATGATGATTAGGAAACAATATTGTATTAATAAATATGTTACATCTCTCCCAGGCTTGTTTATTTTCCAATTAGAAAAAAAATTAGATAATTATGTAACATTAATGAAGGTCTTCCCTATTCAGATTTATCTTCAAGTATCAACTTAATTTACTGATTTACTGAATGATACCACACCCTCAAGTTTTCCCTACTATATCCGCTTTATATTTTATGCATGCCTAGTAACCTCTATGGTCCAACTGGGCTTTGAAGGCCGGCAAATTGTCTTAAAAAAAATAGGTACGAGTAAAGAGGTTTGAATTGTATGTTGTGCTGCCATCTACATGATATGTATCATACTACATGAAGCTTTCTGTCACCAATCGCCATATAAGAGATTCCGGATGTTTATGCACGCCTAATACCTTCAGACCATTGACATGACGTCATTCACGTTACAGCACTCAAATTCTATTGTACACACGACAGCACGTCAAAGTGTACACTTTTGTTGTAAAGTCGCCCGTAACGTAACCGAGTAGAGTACTAGCGTGTAAAGGTCGACGTTTGTCGTGTGTACGTGCGTTTCACGAAATAATTCCCTTGGATTGTACAAAAATAGTCCCTATTACATCGTAAGTAAGGAAAGAGTTGAAATATACTTTCTGCCTTTTTATTAGTGTGTGGTGTAGTTTCTTACAAGATTATGGGAGCCTGCAAATAGTAGTATTTTTTTGAAATTAAAACTTAATTTTGACAACACTTCTGTATTTGACCAAGTACAAGCTCGTAGCTTCTGATTCTACCATGCCCTTATAGGTAGTATTTGAGTTTTAGATGGTGACGCGGTGGTGGCATAATGGGTAGAACAATGGACTCGGAATCGAGGGATCCTGGTTCGAGTCCCGATGAGGGCATGTACCCTACCCATGACATTAATTTATTTCAAATTCGCATACATAACACTCCCTGACTGTGAAGGAAAACATCGTGAGGAAACCGGAGCGTCTGAGGCTATATACCAAACTAAACTCAAACTTAGTACCAGCTTATTTTTTTAAACCTCAGCTCCTCGGAGTTCTTTCTTGGTAATATGACTGTAGGGCTCTGAACTGCTGGAGTTTTGCAGCTCGAAGAACTCGGGCTGGTAGAAACACTTTTCTGACTAGTCATAGCGATGTGGTAGAGGTGCCGGTCGAATGACGACGACAAATTATTTCACACCACAAGGTCCCTTTCCACGTAACTTCCGATGTCGACGATGGTCCTAAGTATATTGTTAAGCTGCAACTTCTTGCGGTAGGTTCGCTTTGGATGCGCGCTGACTAGACATCATTTTTGTATATTAATTATCAAAGAAAATAACTCCCCTTATTGCTTTGCGTAGTCGGGTGATGAAAAACACGAACTTGAGTCGGCTATCGCCTGCACTTGGAAATGACAGTCGCAAGTCTGGTCTCAAGTAGGTGAACTCACGTAAGATTGTGTCTATTAATATGCCAGCGACTCCGGTCTCAAGTAAGTGATCTTACAGCTTCTTAACATTTTATGCATGCCTAGTACTCTAAACCACGTTGTATTGAAATTGAGACGTCACGGACTGTCAAAAGATGAATGACTCACTCAATTCAGAGCTCAAGTCGGCTCTATTAATATGGCGTCGACTCAAGTAAGTCGACTCACTCAAGTAAGTCGGCTAATGTCAATGTCAATCTCAAGATCGTGACTATTAATAAGCAGACAGCTACTCAAGTTTGACATTACCCAAGGCTTGACATTTACCTCCTTGAGATCGATCTCAAGTAGGTGAACTCAGACGACTATTAATACCACCCTTAATCGATACGCATGAAATTTACAAGGCGGTTTATTTAATTTGGTGTTTTACGTGTGTGTGTGTGTGTCTGTACACGGTAATTATGCGGCGGCCGGGCGCGCGGGCGCAACAGCGCCGGTGGTCCGGCGCAGGCCCCTCCCCCCGCTTCCCCGCTCCCCCGCGGGGTCCGGTATAGAAAATGCCCTCCTACACCTGGGAACTCACGATCGGACACTAGCCGAGTGAAGTGAAGGACGGCGCGCCCTCTTCACTGGGAACAACGAAGTTCGGCCTCTACAAGTGTAGAGAGTATAGTGAGATGAGATTGGGATGCGACCTTTCGGAACTGAGACGCGCGCGGTAAGCAAACTCGCGTCGAAGCTACTTTGTCAAAGTTAAATAAAGTATACAAGGTGTTACAAAATATTCCAATCTTTTTTTACAGGGTAATAGCACCCGGTGATAGGGATCACAACCTAAATATTTTTTTTGCTCTATGACGTTCCGTTGATTTTTAAATAAATAAAATGTGAACGCTGTGGCAGGAGAAAAGTATTTTTTAAATATTGTTTTCATTGACTTTCACAATGTTTTAACAACTCAAAGCTATGCAAATGCACCTACACACACAAACATATTTTTAAATTTGAGCTAATACCAAAAACAAAAAAGTTATGAAAACTTTTCAATTTTGAGGTTATAAAATAAAAATGTTTTTTTTCAACTTTTTTTTACAGAATTGACATCCTGTTGACCAGTAGGTTACACCCTGTAAAAAGAGTTATGATGTTTTGTAATACGTTGTTTTATCGGTTCACCGAAAATCCCATTTCCATCCCATTCTCATTCGTAGGAACGGTCAGCCACAGTCACAGATACCCCACGGCAGCTCTTACCGCGCGCGGCATAAGGCCGCCAATCGAACAAAAAGGGGTATCCTAGCGTGTGGTCGACTGTATTTCGGTTATACGTTAGATTGCCGCGTTGGGACGGGATATGCGAGACTTGATTGAGTATTTTGCAGTGATCGCGCCTGCACTGCGCTAACGCTTGCATTACGCCAAACATTTAATTACCGCTCTGCTAAGTTCGTTGGTTATCTTTCTTGATATAAAAAGCTTACTCTGTAAAAAAATCGCATTCTTGCTAGTCCCCAAACCAATACAGCTCTTATCGAAAGATACAATCTTTTATTTTTGACAAATAAACAGAATTATTTGTCGAAAAAAAAAAATATTGATATTTTCCCGTAAATAAACAGGTTAAGAGGACTAGCAACTTTGCGATTTTTTTAAGAATAAGCACACTGTTCGTCACTAATCTGCAAATTTATTTCTACTTACGAATTGCAAGTATGTGTACTACAGCACGTAGACCCTTACACGCTAGCACTCTACTCGGTTACGTTACGGGCGACTTGACAACAAAAGTGTACACTCTGACGTGCTGTCGTACTTAATCAAGGCACCGGTAAAACGTCATGCCCCAAACCAATGCCCTATGGATGAGCAGGTGCCTCTGCTAACCCCTTTGGGGTAGTAACCGCCTGGTACAGGGTACAGGGTGTTACAGGAACGACCTGTCGATACTTGATGGGATCGTTCCACTAGTCAAACAAGCAACATTTATATGGGACCAACAACTCTCGGACAAAGAGTCAGTTGAAGTTTAGTATGGAACAGCTGATAGAAGCTCCATACGACCTCCATATAAGAAGGTACAAAGACAGCACGTCAGACTGTAAACTTTTGTTGTAAGATCGCCCCTAACGTAACCAAGTAGTGAGCTAGCGTGTAAGGGTCGACGTGCTATCGTGTGTACCTTACAGGCAGTAAAAAAATCAAGGTCAACGTATGGGACCACTAATAATAGATAGAAAGATAAGCATTGTATTCAATCACCACAACAAAATACAAAAAGTAATTCAGAATAACCATATTTTACAAACTTAAATTATAAAATTCAAAATTTAAATTACATGGTTTCTGATAATAAATATATTTGGCCTTATGTGTTGCGGCAAAGAAAAAGGTTGTAACTCAGCATAATGCTGTGAAGATTGGAAATAATGCCGCGGGTTCTTTCACAATATTTTCCTTCACGTCTAGCAAATGATATCTATTGATACTAAAAATTGCCAAGTAAATTAATAAAAACTGTATTGATGCATGCCACCACTGAAATTCGAAGCTGGGAGCTTTCGCTTAAAAGTCCACCGGACTACCAGCACTGAACTGAACCCGTCTTCTTAACCGCTAACTTGAGTAGTTGTGAGTGATGCATTAAGGAACCGTTTTCGCCTACGTTTATGGATGTGGTTGGGGTTTTCAGGAAAGAGGTAAAGCGCAGTTTAAGTAATAAGTTTAGTGCTATGCAAATCGTTTCCGATAATTGAATTTTAGTCAGAAGTTGGTATATGGGTTTTAAAGCTCGCCTAGGCCTAGGCGCCATTAAGGAAATGTTGTCATCGTTGAAGTCTATGACGAAAATGAAACAGTGCTAAACTTTCCAGCTGGCTTAGCACAAGAATGGGTTAGGCCATAATCTATTATTGGTTTACAATATGTATTTGTAAAATAAATAAAATACACTATTTAAACAGTCTATTCCGACATTTATCTTCTTATCCTCCGACGCAAAAGTACTGCAAAAATCTGACCGTCTGTGGCATGCATCGTAGTTCCTAAACGAATGGACCAAATTTAATTCAATTTTTATTTGTTTGAAAGGCGATGTGATCGAGAGTGTTTCAGATCTAACTTAGCTAGATTTCATCAAAATCGGCTAAGCCGACAAGTCGACAAGTCGACTTCTCGAATCCAAACTAAGACATTATTCTAAAGAGCGTCCACTTTACGAACTATGTACTTTCTTCCTCCACTGACAAGTGAACTAACTGTCATTGAGTGCTAACCGCAACGCGTAATTTGCATTTATGATCGTAGTTAAATGGCTAAATGGATTCACGTCGTTTGTTCCTTTCTTCATAATTACCCATTATATGTCCACTTTTATTACCCTATGTCACGTTCAATGAATGTGAGTCTTTGATTTTTTGTGCAATGACGTATTGCATTGCAAGCATGACGGGTATTTTTTTGCAACATAAAAAAAATAAGAATCGTTTTTATTATCGAAGTAAAATTAAACTAATTTTATAAATTCAAAGGTTTATCGACCATCTTCGCGACTTGGGAGCAAAGTAAAGCACATAAGTCACTGCTATAATCCTTTTTCTAGTTCTAGACTGACTAAGACCTTAAAAAGCATTATTAATCTATACAAGCAAAGTAGGTATCTAACCGATAAACAAAGCTTACTGCAAGCGTAGCATAAGAATGGATTAAGCAATACATAAGGGGGTTATAACTATATACATCTCACTCTTTTGTTTGACATAGAGTGCGATAGGTAGAGTTATAAACCCATGGATAGGCTATAACCCATTCTTATGCTACGCTCTTGCTGAAGAGCTTTGGCTTCTTCACACGGACGAAAAGTCTAGTTATTTGTCAACAGTATCAATCGTTTTTCAGCCGACGTAGTACACACGACACCACGTCGACGCTTACACGCTAGCACTCTACTCGCTTTCGTTACAAAAATGTACGGTGTGACGTGCTGTCGTGTGTACAAGGGGCTTAGCATTAGAGTCATATCTATGGGTTTATGGCTCGATACACCTATGTTTGTACTGCTCTAGGTAGATCAAAGATTGGGATAGAGATATCGTATCCATATCGATATGTCAGCGCTCTTGCTTCACTGACTATGGCTTAGCACAAGAATGGTTTAGGCCATAGGTGGCGTTATAAATAGGTCTATCTCACTCTTTTAATCGCTATCTATCCCACTCTACATAGGTCAAAAGAGGGGTATGTGTGGTACGGCCGTCATATCCAAAATGGTACGTCTGGGATCCTTTCTACGCCATTGCTCTCACGAAGGTTTCGCTACTTGCGACTGAAATGAAGATTGCCGAAGTGACAACGTAATTGCCTACCTACTATCTAAAATTTACAACGTTTCACCCTATTCTGTATGCGTGTCTTTGTGCATAAGACTTTCTTAGAAAATGTTAGCAGATGACTCAGTTTTATGAAACTTTCCCCAACTTTAACAAACTTCGGTGACAGTTCCATTCCGTTCGAATCCGTCTAAACAAACTGCTAACAGTTTTATTTTACGATGTTTACACCATTTTTACAATGGCAAGTGCAAATGTTATAACGGGAAATAAAGGGATTAACCAAAAAAATCTGCAAGTTTGCTGAGATTTATTAAGTGCAATAAAAATGGGTTGGCGGCGGCATTTTATACAGCCCTTTCAAAACTAACGGTTTTAAGTGCTCAAGGGCAGTTTTGCGAAAACAATCCTTCTCTATTGTCCCAGGAACGGTGCCTTGTTTTTGTTTGTATTCGCAACTCTTTTGGCGAACCCTTAAGTTTCTTTTGTAGTGCGGTGCGTCTGCTACTAGCTAATTACTTTAACGTTTAGGCAACGGTCCGCAATAAAAGTCGGCATTTGCAAAGAAAAGGATACCCACGTTTTTGGAAGTCTCCGTTACTTTAATGGCGGAATTATTATTACAGAATGTTTTGCCAAAAGTAATTAAAAACATAAATGTTTAACCTTAACGAAGACGTCTCGGCCTTGTTGTAAAATGCTTTTTTTACGGTTCAATTCACGCGAGTCACAAAAAGGCTATATTCCACGGTTATGTATGGCGTTGTAAATTTTTCAAAGGGTAAGCGTAAAATTGTTTTGCGCAGCGGCTGCGCATCAGAATGCCCAGATATTCTCGATAAGGCGATCGAATGGTCCACGCAGTAAGATATGCACTTTTAGCGGCGGCGGCGTGTAGACTGCAGTTACTGTATTGAAACGTCCTACAACACCATTAAACTGATACCGTCGACTAAAGGTGAACAGACAACTGAGGTATCTCTTTCCTCTAGAGTCTAGCTAGAAAAATGCATAGAGACGGTCCAGCTCCAGAAACCAATAATCACTGAAGCAAGTAAATACTTTAGTAAATTTTGCATCTCGGCGGTCTTGAGTATTATGTGGTACCACAACTAGGATAGATATCTAGGTCGATCGGTCTTATTGAAGTGCCTTCAGAAGTTCTTACAGTGGATTGGCGCAAACTGATTAGTTCAACTACACTAGTGGTTCGCCCCGAACTGTGAACTCGCGACCCCATATAAACTTATCAACCCTATATCTCGGCAACCCCTCGACCGATTTGGCTCATGTTCGAACTTAAAAATTATTTTAATTTCATTTACCCGCTTACCAAATTTCATAACGATCCAACCAAATTTACTCAAGTTATCGTCGAACGAACATTCATACATACATACATACAAACACACAAACGCCGGATTGTTCCAGTAGACTCGGAGAACTTCGCTCGCTCGTTCAATTATCACTTCAGCTTCAGATATCTTTTGCCAAACCTGATTGATTTTCTTGCTTGCAACTGTAGCTTCCTTACCCAGTGACAGAGGTTACCATAGCTACAGCAATTTATGCCTGTTCGCGCCTTGCCCTGTGTAAACTGCACTGAGGGGTAAGATGTAGAGATTAGATCCTCATCGCTGGAGGCAGCAGTTTTTCATCGCGCCCGACTCCGAGGTGTTCAATACAAGAATGCTGCTTCGAGCCATGCTGTGCACCGGCCAGTGTGGTGTTTGTCAATGTCCAATAGGATCTTAGTTGGAAAATGTGTAAGGAGGGAAATGTTTGGACAAACGTGGAATAAAAAACCGGCCAAATGCGAGTCGGACTGGTGCACTGAGGGTTCCGTACTGTCATACAATTGAAAAACTGGTTGAACGGACCCTCGGTGCGGGAGTCCGACTGATGCTTGAGCGTTTTTTTTAATTATTTGTTGTTTTAGTATAAAGTAAGCCCTATAATACGTTGTTTGATGCTCGCATGTTTTACCGTTTTAAGGTCTTTGCGATAGAGCAAAACGTATAATAACACGTTTGTTGTATGGGGACCCCCTTATTTTATATTATTAATATTTTTTTATTATTTTTTGGGTAATCCGCCATAATAATACCTACATAATCTGTGAAAATTTCAACTGGCTACCTATTATACGGTTCCAAAGATTACGAAGTTAGTTAGGGAAAAGTTACTATAAAGTTAAGAAAGAAAGACGGACAGACAGATAGACAGCGTAGGCAGAGTAATAGGGTCCCGTATCCCGTTTGGCACCCTTAAAAAACAAATCATGTTATTTTCTTATGAGTTTGTGAGATAAAATGGGCAACAGGATTATTTTGGCCACCTGGCTCGCGCGATGGTCAGATCTGTCCTTTCCACCATAGTTCTGTAATTGTTCTCTTTTATTATGCCTTATGTATATGGATTTATGATAGGGTTATGTCAAATTGGGACGGAATACTTACCTGGTGAAACAAGGGGCCCGATTTTATTGGATGATATTCCTGCCTCGGTTGTGCTCCCTTTGATGATCGCAAGCATGACGTAAAGAGAAGTGGTATCTCGACTTTCATCACGAACTCAAACACTCCAGCTTACGGTCAGAAAGAAAATAAAATTCCATCTCGGAGCTTATTATCATAACAATGTTTTCCAAATATTTCCGTTCGGCGTTTGCCCTTTCAGTTTGCTTTAGACGCTTCATTAAGTTTATACCAAAACCTTTGTGTTTTCAAGATTAAAGCCATCGGTTGTGCAAACAGTTCGTCGTGCGCAATGAATGGAGCGTTAGTCAATGGATTGATAATTTAAAAGGGATATGTTGAGTGGCAATCTCGTTATTTCAAGTGGTCTTCGTTACAATATTCCATCTTTTCTCCGGGATTAAGGCGCCGTGCATAGTGAATCGCCCGCGCGCAAAGAAAAATGCACAAAATCGATTCCTGTATCAAATACACTAAAAAAATAGAAAATGTTCACATATCAAACCCTAAAATTAGGTGAGACCTATCTAAAACAGCCAGTTTCGTGTTGACATTCATAAACGTTTTGATGATATTTTGCTTGAAAAAAAATAGGCGGCGCACTTTTTTTGAATAAAAATATCTTGCAATCTGTTATGGATATCAACATGAAACTGGCTGTGTTAGATAGGTCTCAACTAATTCTAGGGTTTGATATGAGAACATTTTCGATTTTTTTAGTGTATTTGATACAGGAATGGATTTTGTGCATTTTTCTTTGCGCGCGGGCTAATTCACTACGCCCAGCGCCTTAAGTTTAAACTTCTTATCGCCCTTCTTTGAGAGGGTTGCTATCTTGAAATGAAATTTAGATCGAGAGAAGACTCCACACGTGCGGAAGTAAACGGCAAAAGCTAGAGCCTAAGAACTTGACGTATAATTAACAACAGTATAAAAATAAATGTAGCCCTGGCAGTCAAGTCTCGGAGGGACATAAAAGATGAAGAAAATATATAAACTAACTAGTAAAATAACTATAGTCCTGAAGAGTTGTGATACTCGTACTTTAACTAACTACGGAGTACGGGCTAATTTCACAATAAAATCAATGTACTGTTGTATAAACGGTTCGGCATCCGGCGTTGAAAGATTTCCACCCACACAGGAGCTCTTATCTCGGCGACTAATTCCCCAGGGCCCACGACGTACACAAAGCCACGAACACACGCAAACTTTAGCTTTTACTCAGCTACAAATAGAAGCTATTATTAGTCGATAAATGGACCTTAGGTACAAGATGTATTAGCATTTCAACCGCTCGACCCTGTTGAATGGTATCCCCGTACTGTGCAATTACGCAAACAATATAATAGCTCCCTGTCTGGGGTCTGATGTCCAGCTTATTTACTACCACTTCATGTAGAAGAAAAGAAATGTCAAGGTTTCCTGCGCCGTGATTATCGCGTCACTCACCGAACGAATCGGGTTACGAACAAACCCCCTTTGTGAGCCTTATTCGGGAGGAGCAAGATTGGTTTTACGTTAATAGACGTGTTAAGGGCTGTTGTTAGTTCATGAAATGTGTCTTCAGGCGAGGATCGGAGTTTCGTTTTAGTTCTCACAGTTAATATTGCAGATATTTGATACCGAAGCTCTATATCCTGTCCTACGACAATACATGAAAGACGAATGTGTTTTTGGGTAAAATAAATCGGTCTCCAGTTCTGTCACGCCGATTTCACCGCAGACGAAACAGGTTCCTGAATCTATTGCGGGGACATTTTCTATTAACATTTCTAAGAGGTCCAGGGCTTTGTGAGGGCTACATTGTCATCTTTTTGAAAATTCAGCGTATCAACGGAGACAAATCTCTGGAGCTGGCTCTCACCGGCTTCTTTATTCCTTCCACAAAGGACGTAATAACCATATCAAACGACTGTGTCCTTTGGCCGCGCTGCATACATAGAGGCGAAGTATGGCCGAAGCCTTATTGTGTTTTAGAGTGAAGAAATGCGTTTTGTTTCCGTCGACGACGCGCCTCCCATTCCTAATGTGCTCGAGTATGAGTCGAGCATAACTGATGCGCTGAGTAATACGTTCGAGGCTCGCGAGGTTCGGTCTCGTTTGTGGAGAATGGCACTTGTTTAGCAGGCGACGCGTCACTTTGTGACGTAGACTTGGTTTTCCCGTGGGGCATAGGAAGTTCACTGGCAATTTTACGGCCAAAATATAAAACTACTACCTGCGCTCTATCGACGAAAAATGGAGACTAACTGGGATCAAAAGAACAAAAAAATATACAGCTCCTTGCTGGAATCGAGCTTCAAACCTCTGTGTCAGTAACCAAGCGACTTATCGTAGGACCAACGACAGTGGCGGATGCAGGATTTTGGTTTGGTAGGGGCTTGAACCCAATGAGCGTAAGTCTTCAATATAAAAAGTATACAAAATTTAGTTTTATAGACGGTTTCAGATGCTTTTGGGGGGGGGCTTGAGCCCCTTAGCCCCCCCCCCCCCCCTAAATCTGCTAGTGACCAACGACATAACCTTGATAAGTTTAAAAGATCATGGCTTCTGGAGCACCACTTCGATGATATAATAACATAGCCAGGGCGTTCCTACAAAAACTTTCAAATTGGGCCAGCCATAACTCACGTCAAATTGGGTCCATCGGTCGCGACCACCGCTAGTGCCCAATTACGGCCGTACCAAAGTTATGTCACATCGCGTTGGACAAACGTCACAGCCGACAACCGGCATACCAAGGCGTCGACATGAGAACCATAGCCCGCCGACCCCGTAATGTCAGTGTTCCCATCCTTTGTGCTCCGACGTCATTGTTATTAAAGTAATCACGGCCGCCCCGTGCCCCAATCGAAACATTATGGGATAAACAAAAGAGAGCAAGAGGAATTCAATGAAAAGCCATTATGTCCCCGCGGAGTGCCCACTCCACCTCGGGCTCTGTTGTCTCAATATTTTTCTTACTCGATCGAGTTGACACGTTATTCAAAACGCCGCCCGGAGTTTTGAAGGGTCCTCGATAATGGGCGATATTTACGGCTTTAGATAATGCTGTTTAGTGCATGAAATTATTACGGAGAATAAAACGGTTGTAAATGCTTGGCTCAATATTTGTCGTGGAGGCAAGATCATTTTAACACTGGATATCGTTGGGAGTTTGGGACATCCGACAATAAATCATTAAAATCACCTCATATAATGTTGATCCCAAAGCGGTAAGCAGAGCTTGTGACATACCTACCTACTCTTAGATTTTGCCAGATTTCAGGTTGAGTATTCAAAGAAGCAAATGAGCGTTTCTCTTTTTTTTTACCACAACACGTTTGACTCATGTCCGGTGGGTTAGAAGACGTATAACTTTGTTGTTATATAAAAATTGCTGATACTTGTGTGCTTATATGCTTCTTTAATTATCATATTAATCAGAAAAAAATATGACACTATGTTAATAGACTGAATATCTAGTTAAAAATCAATTAATTACTAACCATGGAAATGCCCAATGTATGAAAAGTCAAATGTCCCACCTAACAAATTGTTCATTGAAACTTAAATATTTTTAAAAAGTTCTATGAAACCATCCCCGTATTTTGGTTTTAAAACGTGTTGAGAAGTATAAAGATCCACATTTCAATGGCATTTTAAGGGATTTATTCGTGTAACTGAGGGAAAAAATCTATTTTATGTGTGTCCCGAAAAAGTTCCAAACCAGAGGTCAGACTTTGTGACCCACTTTAGAGCCACAAGAGGGTAAAAATTACCATTTTACTAGAACTTTTTCGAATCTGGCCACTCTACAGTATGCCACAGAAAGCCGCAATATTCGTTTATGTGTCAGTGTTGCCACTGGGACAAGGCCATAACGGCGCGTCTACCTTGGTCCTCTAAGCAACTTCAACTTTGTGACCAGGATTCTAGGTAAGTTGATTAGAATTTGTCACATGTTTCTATTGTAGCATAATGCTCAACTACCTGACACTAAATTAAGTCATAGTAACAGTGGTTACTTGTCTTGTAGTTCCAATAATATTTTTTTGAAAAAGTAACCGCACTATATGTGACCGTCCATTTTGCAACTTTTCTGTGGTCACGTATGCGACGGAATATTGAGTCACAAAAACTGAACTATTAAGGTACGCTTACATTTTAACAGCTCAAGAAAATGCCTCTAACATCCGCCAAAAAAAACAAGGCGCTAAAATAGAAGCAAAAAACAGAAGAAAGCAAGGAAGCGACTAGATAAAGGCCCAGATATAGGCATAATTTGCGCCGCCAATGAAAAAAAAAATCATATCTTCTTTTTGGATGCGTTTTTTGCTAAAAACGCGTCCAAAAAGAAGATATTTTTTTTTTACAATAATAGTTGTAAAATGTTTTCTAATATTTAAAATATAATGTGTTTGTGTTTTCGAATCCGTCATTTATTTAAACTTACTTTCTTTTTGATTAAAATATATTGCGTAGTAGAGATGGAGCCTTATAAGATCTTTTTTGTAACCAACGGCTTCTTTTTTGTAACTGTCCCAAACTTTTGTTTTTAGTAATTCAATTTAAAGTACTAATTTATTAATTTAAGATAATGAAACTTATTTTGAAACTAAAGAAATACTCAACATATTAGGAAAAAATAAGTATTTGTTCATACAATGATTATTTTTGAAGTTATTGAAAACTTTAACATAAATTTTGGTTGAAGGTTACAAAATATAATCTAAACCCTGATTCTGAAACTATTTTCAAGTTTTCATGATCTTTTTCAGGAAATATGATTAAAATGGTTGATTATCTATTAGATTTAGATCATTCTGATAATAGAAACTGCGACTTTATAGTATTTTTCATACAGAGAAGGAGTCACAAAATTGGAACCCTTAATCTACCTCTATTTAGTAATTATTATTTATTTCCCAAAATCTTCATTAAATTGGAGTTTCTTATGAAAAGTCCAATAATATATTAGTTAAGCAATCGGAATTCATACAGAAAAGGAATACAGAAATATTTTTAATTTCAGCGAACTTTTGAAAGTGTGGTAAAAAATTTGAGAACTGCTCAAATATAGATACACTTTATATTTCTGCTAGCAAGTTAGAATGCGTTTACATATTTTCCAATTTATAATTTTTGTGACGTGGTATAAAACGTGGTCCAAATTCTGAAAATGACAGATCCTTACCCATACCCATGCAGTGACAGAGACGCTTACAAACTGATTTATAATTAACGGATATAGTGGTAATTAACTTATGAATACAGTGTACAATCATACCGTCGTGACGAGTGTCTCCGCAGTGGTAACATACACAGCCAGATTAATGAATTGTCCACGGCGATCTCTTCGATGAAGGACTTAGATATCTGACTCAGTATTGATCCGACAGTCGGTTAATGTGTTTACGGGCGGCACGTTTGTGATTCCATTAGACGAGACCCGCGGCCGCGACTCAGTCGGATTAACGCGACGATTGTCGACTGAACACACGACATAAAGCAACCCGGTGTATGTTAGAGAATAAACCCCCGCAAGAATGTCCAATATCAATTTCGATATTCACTTTTGAAATGTTATGTTACAGGGTTATAAAATCTAATGCTCCCAATAAGAATGTTAAACGTATTCAACAGACCAAAATGAAAGCTTAAATTAAAATGGAAATGTTTAGAAACGTATAAAGATTATTGTGAACGGCTGAGGATGCCACTCGTTCTTTCGTTAGAAAGAATTCCTTTGGAAAAACCTAATCGTAAATTGAGGGCGTGGAGAATTCCAGATGGTATCATTTGTGGACAATTTAGGCTTTCGGTAGAGCGTTTTTATGTGTCTGCCGTTGAAAATATTTCAGTGTTTACAGTAGGTACGGACATAAATTTTGTTTTAATTAATAGCGAGCTCCTTCTTTTCTTTGTTGTTGGCATTTCTTTGTATCGAAGTTCGAGATAACTGTCGTGTCGGTCGGTGAGTCACATCGCGGGATCATTTGCGAATTGGTTGTAATGAAGCTGTAAAGGGGTCCCTCGGCCAACAAAGCCTCGGCTGCATTAAACGTTTTCACAACTATTCATTTATGTTTTTACGAGTACAACGATTCTTTGTTTTATGGCGAGCAAACAATGAATTTACTCGAAACGGTTTATTGCTATTGCTGCGTGCATTAAGAGTTGCGATGTCTGAGACGTTGCGAATTTCCGTTCCCTTCTCGGTAATGTAAGACAAACGCGGGGAAGAGTTGGCGATGGACACTTTTATTGCATTACTGTTTGATTTATTTGCTAGTGCAAGAAAATAGGAGACAAAATGCGATTTGTTATTTAACAGCAATTGCTTTCTTTATAGATAAAAAGCACTCAAGCGTTGTAACGTTTCATTACGAAGATAAGGCTTTCAAACCTTTCATAGACAGTGCGAGAAATCTTTGAAGTATACGACGTAGGATCCCACGGCTTTGTGCGTTGAAGGTTCATATCGAAACAAATGAACTAACAATCGGAGGTGCTCAACGGCTCAGACTTGAAGCTGAGACCTTGAGAATAGACGCTCAATAGCAGCAGACTGAAGAAGCGATTGGTATTGATTGTGCGAGTATTGTTGCGTCTATTTGCATATGCCACGAGGAGTCAGTGCGACGCTATCAGCCCGTCGATCGCCACTTGTCAAACTAAAGCCTCGTAAGTGCTCCACCACTTTTGATACGACGCACTGAGAATATGGTACTAAAATGTACAGCGCAGTTACAGTAAATACTATCTGACTTCATAAAAGTTAAGTTGGGACCGCTCGGTGTGTGCAGTGTAGGTACTGTTTGAATTATGTCAGAGAAGCGTAGAAAGTAGAGTTAACAAAGCCAAAGTCTAGGCAAGTCTGGGACAATAGTTTGTGTAGAGCTTTCCTTTTCTGAAATTTTTACGGGCTTGTCTAACAGCACTCTATTCATCTCAGGCTGACACTTGCTGACTAATGGACAATACGAGTTTTCTTACAGACATCAAACTTAAGTAAATATTTGTGAGAGGAATTATGTTACACGCCATTGTCTCACCATGACTGGTTTAGATTGATAGTTCATATTTATTAGATATAAACAAGTCACTTCAAATTAAAAGGAACCAGTTTTTAATACACGGGAGAATGGGTAGGCAACTCATAAATATGTCAGCTCGAAATCTTATATCAATTCCCATGGCTCGAGCAATTTTTTGCACAACCGTTTCGCTTGTAAACTTCTTACGGCAATTTAAGACTTTGCTTATAGTTTCACTACAAAGTTACCACAGGATCGCCTGGGGCTAGTAAATGCTACTATAGACATAAAATAGTATGCCTTTTTGTGTCTTCACTTGCCTCTACACTCGTGGGAGACTGAGCTTTAGTTCGCTTCGCATATGGTCCAAAGTGCCCTGCCAAATTGTCATTCAAACTACATTCAATTTGTTAGGGCGAGTTTACATAGGACCCGAAGTGCAACATTAGGCTTTGTGCTCACGGAAAGGATAAATATTGGTCCTTTACTTCGGAGAAAAATGCGTTTAGAAAACACGCGGGCCGCTGTGTACGGTTTTCGTTATAGGAATTAAGGAGCGGTTGCTTGAAGGCTCGCCCCTTTTGTTGCTCGCCAGTGTATAATGTGTTGTTTAAATTTGGTCAGGCTTTGATTGAAGCCGGCCGTCGGCTGCCGCTGCCGGCATATTTGTTATAGAAGAAAATTGATCGCACATTAATTTTCGAAGCAATAAAATTGGGGTGCTCCTTGTTTGTTTTAGAATGCATGTTAAAAGTTACCGACGTGGTTGTTAATAGGCTACCGTTTGGTGGGCCGCCCGCCTTGCTCAAATTGAACTGGGCAATTAGTTCTTGAGTAATTCTCAGGAATCTGGACTCGGGAGAGGTAAAAAAGTAAGAAAACACTTTATAGAGATCGTCTTGCAGCGTGATTGCACAAGGGCCTATTCCTTTAACTCATATCTTTGCAAATTATATTTCCATCACTCTTCTGTTTACCATCGATGCATCAAAACGTCTCGAACGAGCTAAAAAGAAACAACAGCTTGCACTTTATAACGGCTTTATTTCTGTTTGGATCCACAAAGGGGAGCCATGCGATGCGTCTACGCACCTCCCGCATAAACATGCTAAATGGTTGGATTGTTCCCACAACTAATGGCACCATAATTTTATTGGAAACACGGAAGTTTCTCAGGAGGTAAATTCCACTTTCAAAAGGCCTGTGGAATAAAATAGATTTCATCTATCGTCTCACACAATCTTTATGAAATGTGTAAGTGTTTTTCGTGGGTTATGTGATGGTCACCCTACTGCAGCTACCATGCGCGCAGGAGTCATATAGCGGTCATAAAGTTGACCAGCCGCCGCGGGTGTAGGGAAATAAAACGTGGCGGCTTCCATTCACACTTGTGTCCTAAAATATTTATCTTTTCCCTTCCAATGTAACTTATGTGCGAGTGGTTTTGTGAAGGAAGACATTGTATTCTAGTGAAGGATGTTACTATCAGTTAAGAGCGCTGTTTATAGGCACTACCATAACACAAAATAAAATTATAACCCTATGGTCGGCAGGTCTTTACTTTACTTGAAATATGTGTTAAAGTTGGAAAGGAATATTACTTTGGGTGTGGTCTGTTTAATTTAGGAATGCATTTATATTTACTTCACTTTAGGCTACACATAAAATCAGTCTAAAATACAGATGAAATGTATTCATCGTGTCGATTATATCTCATTGAATCATTATAATGTGACGGTCTATAATCAGTGTCAAGTTACGATACGTGTCGAAGTGAACATTTATTTTTGGAGCGCGATAAATATTACCAACACTTTGGGGTCAAATATTTGCATACAACATTTCAACATCGATACTGTTCTATAATAAATTCCACTGTTGAAAGATAATTTGCTTTTAATCAGAAAATCAGAATTTATTGACCGTTTTTGTTAGGATTATACACTTTGAGGATCGATAAAAAACACAGCTACACTCAATGCTAGACGTAATAATATGTTTAGCAGAATCCTATACCGCTAAGAGGTAATTCTTCCCATTTAACTTCCTCCAACGATCGCCGTACCCCGTGATATTTGTATGTGGCAAATCTTCAAATATGTTAGGAAGGGATGAAGGGCACAATTGACATACCTGAGAATCAATTTTTCAAGCTCAATTCCTAAATTCATGTTTTTCTCACCATATGTATTTCTCACGTTTGACGGCTCATAAACACGGCTCGTAGGTTTCGAATTATGAGAGCAAGTATTGAACCGGGATGATTTAAAGACCCTATGATTTTAAAGTCCGAGCCGAGCCTTATTCGATAAGGCCCACCACCACCAACGCATTAAAACAGTTTTACTAAAAAAACACTAAGGTCAGCTTCAAATTGTTTCAGTGAGAATCTTATAGGTTTATTGTCAGTTTGCAGCCCATCAAAACAAAGTATTCGGCTGATCGCTCATGACCAAATAACAATAACATTTAAGCCCACGACCGAGCAAACAATAACCAATATAAACTTGATTCCCGAGTGCTGACAGTACAAATAACTTGCATTATTACTATGACTCATCCAAAGGTGCATTTGTCATTAGAGGCTTAGGAAACTGTAGGAACGTTGCGCAAATGCGCAATGTTCGGCTTGGGCTCCGCGTTGATGTCTTTTGCTTGAGCAAATAAGATTTTTGCGAGCGGGGAATTTTTACGATATTGCGTAGGTTGAGATTATTATAAAGATTGGCTTTTCGTGGTTTTATTATTATTAAATTCTTATTTGTACAAAATTAAATACAATAATGGTGTACAAAGGCGTATTTAATGCTAGATAGCATTTTCTACCAGTCAACCTTTGGTGTTGTAGAAAGAATGAGTAGGGTAGTGCGCAATAAAATTACATAAACTATTTATAATAAGTTAACTACTTATTATTAGAAAGGGGGGATTACCTTACTTTTATTAATATTTTATAAAGATGTTTTTTATATTTTTTATTATTAAATTGTTATTTTGACTTGATTGACTTATTTTGGAAGGGATCGGACCTAAGATCAAAATTTGCGTAGCAATGAGAGTGCATTTGGTGAAGAAAACAAACTGAGCATTCAGTAACGGGACATAAATAAGCGTTTGACCGTTTCCACGCGTCAGCTTAAATTAAAACCCAAAATAGCCGAGTTCAATCCCACAAACAAAACGCTTAAGTAGTCGGTTTAAAAATACGAACAATTTGAATAAATATTTTTAGTTCCGTGACAGAAAATGTGTTTCGAAACGCGCCTGTGTCGGATTGGAGCCGTAATCTATCAGACTCGAGCGCACTTTGAAGATAAATTTACAAATGGCGCAGACGCCGCGCGGTGACAGCCACTTCGGTCTATTCCAAACTCATCTAAAGTCCATTTAAAACTTTAAAATATTTTACAGCGTCTAGTGACATCTTCACTCACACTAGATGGATAAAGCGACCACTCGGATGCTGCAGTGCCTGGATCATGTTAAGATGGAGTAGCCTACCCAGCACCTGTACGATTATCTTAGCTTAGTCACATTAGCAAAGACACATTAGCAATACCAACAAAAGGCAGAGCCTTGCTCAACAAGCATCAGCCAAGTTAATTCTGTAGAATAACTCTATGCTGATATTTTTTCACTAATGCAACGTATTTGTTTAATCGTAGTAGCAGGGCAATGTATGCCGAATAAGATATCCCACCAAAAACATTTTCATGTAAAAATGTTGCCAAGACGAGACCTACACCTCGCACTGTCAAAAAGCTATCAGATCTCATGTAGAGCCAAGCTTCAAACTCTACACGCCCTAACTCTACCCCTACAAGCCCTAACTTCACAAAATCTACACCTTAGTCAAAATATGTGGCCAAAAAATAAATCAGTATGAAAGCAGTGATAGTTTTAAAATAGATTTTTAGAGTCGCATTGGAATAAACCTATACTTGGACGCATTGTCACAGATGCGGACGGATCCTTAGCGGTTAAATATAATGGCTATTAATATTTGTGATGGGAACTTTAATGATCTATGATTAACTCACTGCGGTACTGATTGTAATGGACTACTTTTGAATGGTTTTATGCAGGAGAATTTATCTAGAATGGTGGGACATAATGATGATACTTTTTTTGTCGTGGGTGGGCCTAATAAGAATTAATTGTTGCCCTCGTTTATGCCTTATGTATAACATAAAGATAAGACACAATATTCTTTATTGTACACACACCAATAAATATACAGACAGGAAAAGGTGACTAACCAAAACAAGGTAGAATTGGCGGCCTTATTACTAAAAGCTACTTCTTCCAGGCAACCACTATTGGTGTGATCTACACACAGACATATATTGGTGTGATCACAATTTGTATGATTTTGATGCACTTATTTGCCCGATTCTAGATGTGGCTAGTATTTTAAAGTTACTATTGTAAAGCTTTACTACCCTGGTTTGAAACAAAACTATAGCTTAAGTATTTTGTGAACCTACTTAGTTTTGTTTAAGCGGTGGTGGTCTAGTGGGTAGAACAGTGGACTCTGAAGCAAGAGGTACCCGGTTCGATTCCCAGTGCGGGCATGTATCTATGACTTTGTTTAATTTCAAAGTTACGTACATTTGTGAATTTGTAGTAGCAATACCACTCGCTAACGGTGAAGGAAAACATCGTGAGGAAACCCGCAGCTCAGTTGGCTCCACACGTATTGACCTGTCTTTCCTGTGGGCTTGGTCGACTAAGCTGTCAGGATGGTATAGGTGCTGGGCAAGCCTACTCCATCTAAAACAATGTCCCAGGCACTGCAGCGCCGAGTGGTCTCTTCACCCATCTAGTGTGAGTGAAGGTGCCACTGGACGCTGTATAAATCATCTCATCACGTAGATGCAAAGGCCTTAGTTTTAGTTTTTTTTAGTTTTGTTTACACAAAGCAAGAGCTAGTGATGTTTTACTATGTTCCAGCAAAATAGCGTCTTCGCAGCGTGTTTGTGTCGTTTAAGGCAAACGAGTAATATCAGAATTAGACTCTACTCTAAGTAAGGAAATACGTACGTACCCTACTGGTGGTCAAAGTGGCTGTTGTGCACTGGAAAAGGTAAAGTATCGAGGTAAAGCTTTGTGTAATGCTACCTACGTGTTAAGATCTTAAAGTACACACCTACAATAAACGTTGCCACTCTAACTTGCACACTAAAGAGAAGCAAGAATTTAAGAAGAATTTAACCGATTGCCGTGAGAAAGGGTACTTTTCTAAGCTTCCAAAGTTTTAGAAATATCATTCAAAATATTTCAGCCATTTCCATGCATTACATGAACAAATAGACAATTTTGTTTCATATTCGCAGGTTTTGCTATTGCAGCGGACTCAGTGACAAAGAATAAAACGTATAAAGTAGACACGACAGCACGTCAGACTGTACACTTTTGTTGTAAAGTCGCCCGTAACGCAACCGAGTAGAGTGCTAGCATGTAAAGGTCGACGTGTTGTCGTGTGTACATGCATGGTAGAGATTGAAGAGATCCAAAACGGTAACAACAATTGAATGCATTTGTACTAAAACCAAATTATAAAGAGCTATAAATTCCAAGCGTAAGTACGTTTTAAACTATAAAGCGTACTATAAACAAGTTTACGATGGAGCCTACCGCCTAATTCTATTGTCTGCACACGTGACCGACATGTCAAGTGGAATCTAAATAGTTGTGTTGGGGCTACATTGTCTAACTTCAATATCTATCACTATACTTTTAAGCCTACTCTCGCGAACTCGCGACCCCTGTCAGGGCGCACAAGAAACTGCTACAGCTGTCAACGCTAATCGCTACAAATCCTTATCACGCCATCAAAAGAACGTCCAATTCAGTTGGATTCGGTCGGCTTGCTTGCTTGGCGAGGAATTTCCCTAAAAACATCTATGATCGAGATCATACTCGTATCATCCGCTCCTCCTAAACTATTGTAAGGTATTGCTACGCAATACGACCTTGTCTTCCCTGTGGACTAGGCCGACTAATCTGAGAGGATGGCATAGTAGATGCTTGGTGGGAAAGCTTGTGGGCAAGCCTACTTCAACTAAACATGTAACGACCGAGTTGTCACTTCACGCCGTGTGAATAAATAAATAAAATAACTTTGTACAAAAGAAAATAATAAAAAAAATATATATGCATTTTTCTTAAATAACTAACACTTTTGAAAAGGTCAGAGACTCAGCAGAAAAGTTGTTTTTCAGTCTCCGCCGGGTCGATCACCGGGTACTATTAAAAGTAAAAAAAAAAAATTGTTTTATCGCATAGTAGAGCAATATTTTAGATAATATTCATTCCATGAGTAGAGGTCCTGTATTAATCATGCAACGTAACGGTGCCTAAGTTTTTTGATTGTACATCTCGTACTCAATATCCTTCAACAACGAATCGCGATCACGATTTCAGTTTGTCATCAAGTTTTAGATGTCGAATTGAAAATCATTGTGTCACAATAAGGCCCCGGTTACATGCGCCGTGAGGTCTTATCTGAGGGTCATAAGTTCGGGTTTCTATTTATATTATACCTACCTAGGTACATTATTATTTTCGGATTCTTTAGTTAGACCAAGCTACATTCTTGGTATGACGTATGCATGTCTGAAAAAATTTCAACGTCCCCAGTTAAATAAACTCACCTCGTGCTCCTGTTCGCTTACGTTACGGGCGCCTTTGCAACAAAATTGCAAAATGCTGTGAACTGTACTTCTATTTCTGGGGAAAGAGCTCTTCTGTACACTCAAGCCTGGATCGCAACTGCAACCCACGACAGGCAACTGCGGATAAAAAAGGCTCGCATTATTTCTCCATGATAAGCCTGACTCGCGTACACACAACAGCACGTCGACCCTTACTCGCTAGCACTCTACTCGGTTACGTTAAAGGCGACTTTACAGCAAAAGTGTCACGCTATAAGATATTCAAGCGTGTCGCTGACACGTACACACGACAGCACGTCAGAGTGTACACTTTTGTTGCAGTCCTCAGTATTTTGATATAAATTACAACCTGATATGTCCACGCGTTCTAGAGAAAAAGGTCTTGACAGACAGACAGACAGATAGACAGACAGACAGACAGACAGACAGACAGACAGACAGACAGACAGACAGACAGACAGACAGACAGACGGACAACAAAGTGATCCTATAATGGTTTCGTTTTACCTCTAGAGGTCCGGAACCCTAAAAACAGCATGTATAATTTTTCATTATTTTGCTTTTGAATAAAGTTCTTTTTAATTTATTTGTTTATACAGGGTGAAGTGACAACTCGGACGTTTATGTCGAACAATAATGGGTATCCTTCCGTATCGCTGACAGTACCTATATGGGCCACGGTAAAAAAGAAACAGTTGCCTAACTCGGCTGCCGCCTAATCCTGTTGTACCCCTACGTGACCTTAATGTCAAGTGTGTTACGAGTAGTACAAGACGGCGCGAGGTACAAACTACAAAGTACTCGGGGATGTGCTGACAAACGCCGTCCTACTGGATTCAAATGAGTTGCCCCGATGTTCGGTGGACAGGGGTTACTTCTGCTTGGGATGATAGATTCGGGCTTATATTGGTTTTTGTCTACGCTGTTTAGAGACTTTTTCTAGAGTCGTGTCGAAGGCCCTGTCCGGTTTTCATATGCTGTTTCATCATTATCACCATCATTGTCAGCCTATCCCTTCCCTCTAATGGGTAAAGACCTCCTCCCTCCTCACCACTACTACTAAATAATGTACCTTGTATTTTTTGACATCTATTCGTCCAGCATGAAGAGCTCTACATCGCGCGATTGCTCTACCATATACACCATCTGCTAGATATTATTATGTTGTTATGTACGGTCGGCCACAGTCACAGACTCCATGGCAGCTCTTACCCCGCGCGGCATAAGGGCGCCAATCGAACATTGGCGCCCTTATGCCGCGCGGGGTATCCTAGCGTGTGGCTGACTGTACACCAGTCCGGTTTTGGTGCATTTTTTAATGACACCTTTATTGTCATGAAAAAACATAAGAACAAAGGTAGGGGAAGGTTTTTGCCCAGCATCGGGTAATACCAGGGCTATGAAACAAATGCAATGCCGCAGCCATAATAGGAATACGACTTTAGTAGTTGCTGACACACTTGTGTGTGTATAATTCTCATGAATAAAAAGTAAGTTGACGTTCAGGAGCGTGGCCGACTAGGGCTGAGACACATTTACATTTCCACGTCGTCGTGTCAGCGCCATTGTTTTGTTTTAGACTGTTTTAAATGTTAAATTATCTGAGTTTTACTCCCAAAATCGGTTGAACTTGACATGATCCTATTGCATCGGTTAGTTGCCGGAAGTAACTATGTTTAGAATATCAAATAAAACTGAATAAGCCATTAAAATAAATAAATGTAAATCAAATAAGAAAGCAGCTGTCACAGGACGGACTGCGTTCAAACCCGTCAACTCACACAAAACATCAGCTTATAGTCTCAGGACTGATCGCAGATACTGACTTTATATTAAAATAAAATAAAAAAAAGAATATCAAACCAAAATTTTATTCTTTAAAATGAGACGGGAAATGCAACAACGGAAAACCACTCGACCAACGTTTTTTTCTTTATTAGTTTAAAGAAAAAAACGTTGGTCTGGTGGGTCTCAACATGACTTAAACTTAGCCATTTTGCATGATGCTTTATACAGAGTTCAGGGCCACACACTAGCTAGCTAGATGTTGCCCAGCACCTGCAACATCGTCTCAGCTATCTAGCTGACTAAACACTACTGCCTATTTAGATTGGACTATTTAGATATCTACTTATGATCTTCAACTTTTTAAACAATTATAATAAGTTGAAAAAAATTCACTCGGGACAGGACTTGAACCCGCAACCTCTCGCATACCGTGCAGGCGCTCTACCAATTGAGCTAACTTTCCCTAGAAGAAATTATTGTGGCATTTAATGAGTTCATAGCTGCAATAGTTTTCAAATAAGTAATTAAGTACCAACTCAGAGTCTCACGAGAGTTACTTAGGAAAACGGCTGAACTTTAATGAGTATTTTACGATAAAACTTGCTTGAGTCATCTTCGTCCAAAGTCATCAATTACCTCTGGCGTTTACGCATGTAGTTCGGGTACTAAAGCGGTCGCGAGGTCGCGTCATCGCTGCTCTTTAATGAATTTTCAACAAAAACTTAATTAAAAACCCTATCTCGCGTGCTCAAAGGAAATGAACTCATTCTTTGGGCACATTGACTGACGGCGCACTGACGGCCACTCATTATATAGACAACAACCAGTTTTACCAAGCCCCCTTCCTCGCCCTCTGACTTTAAAATGCATAGGGGCCGGGTGCACCTTTCAAAGACTTACGGGAGGTCAAATCAGACTGGTGGTCCCTCGGATTTTTCGAAATTTCCTAGTTGACGAGGAGACGCCCTGAATGTTTATTACTTAGCTAATTAATCATTACTGCGTCACATGATGTCCACCTTGACGAAACTTAATAACCGTGCAGTGTTATATCGTAAAACTATATTTAAGCTCTATATTTTAGTTAAGAAAGTCACAGTACGTTATTTTGAGGTATTTTAATGATAAAGCTATCGTAAATAATCTACTATTATTAGTCAGAAACACACAGACTAATAGTTGCCTGCAGAAACATTGCTTCGCTTCCATCGCAGAATGACTATAAAACAAACGTTTTTTCCACCATCCGCTCCCACCCTGTACAAACCATCACGTCTACAAACGCATCAAAGTGTGCACCAGCGAAAAAGGGTAAAAAGGCCCTCTCATATCTGTATGAAGACGCTTTGCCTTCAACAAAACCAACATGGGCCGCAAATTGGCGAGCTAGAGGCGGCGTGTCGTGAGTCGACGCAGCGCAGCGCGCCGCGGGCGCAGGCGACCGGATGCGGCCTGAGTGCATCGGCGGAGCGGGTGGCGTTCTGCTTCTCCACGTGTGGTTGATACACTTGCGGTTGGTTGTTCTGTGGAACTACACACATTTTTTGTTCTTTTACGGGACTTTTTTTGGGTGGGCGGCGACATCCAGCGTCATGCAAGTGAAGCACTTGTAATCTTTGTTGTATCTTATGCGTCATCTTCAGGATATCCTGCCTGTCAGAAAAGGCGAGAACATGCGACAAGTGTCTGTGTTGCTCCCCATCGGCAGGACCTAGAAATTCAATAGGTATGTATTAAAAACAGATGGAAATAAATGACGCTCTTGGCTCAGACACTTGTGTAACTTTTATTATAGAACAAGAACAATGTTTTATTAATCTTTGGATTCCTTATAAAAAGTCCTTAATCTTAATTTAGTCCAGATAAATCGTTACGTAGGCTTTAAGTAGCTGTTGAATGTTTCCCACCGCTCGGAATGCTAATAAGCCATGGGCCTTATAAGTCCACCGCGATTATTTGCCCAGCAATGGCAAAAACCCATTAAACAAGCTTCTTTTAGTGATTGAACAAAGACACGGCTCTGAAATGCTGTTTGACTATGATGTTTTATAATAGGTACAAAATGCAAACCTCGGACGCGATAAACATAAAACGATTGTAGTTTAGGTTGTGAACAAAGTTTGTTGTTCAAATACTTTTCAGGTGATTGAGGAAGGCCTTTGCATCTACGTAATGAGATGATTTATACAGCGTCCAGTGGCACCTTCACTCACACACACTAGATGGGTGAAGAGACCACTCGGCGCTGCAGTGCCTGGGACATTGTTTTAGATGAATGGTTGTTCGTTCCTTTAATGCTGTCAAATTATATCACTTCAAAGTTATGACAAATATTGGGAACTAAATTAAATGATATGGCGCTTTAGTTTACTGTATAGACGGTATTTTATGTCAGAAGAATTTGAATAATAATATAGCGATTTTTTCCGGACCCCAGTTGTTCTGCTAAACTAAATTTTGCTACAACGGAATTACCTAGTAACAGGTTAACTAATTGTGTACAATAAATAACATTCTCAGCTTATGGAAATATTCCCAATTTCTCAGTACTGGGTGTTACAAAAAAACTTAATTCACCCGAGCTTCCAAATTACTAATACCATTATGATGTTAATTTATAATTTGTTACGTAGCGAAGAAGGTTCTCGCGGATTTAAAATGTTGTTTGTTACTCATAGAAAATCTCAACACAGAACGGCAGCTCCGTGCATGAATTAGGTCTAGAAACATTCTGATAAGGGACGATCCTTTTTAAGTTATCGGGCTAAGATTCTGTGACAACAGCCTAACTTGAATTCAAAATGAATTCGACATTTGAACATGTAACGCTCCGCAAACATCA
The DNA here is from genome assembly GCA_949319315.1 of Zelleria hepariella. Classification (NCBI taxonomy): domain Eukaryota; kingdom Metazoa; phylum Arthropoda; class Insecta; order Lepidoptera; family Yponomeutidae; genus Zelleria; species Zelleria hepariella. Next base: position 10,809,080 of record OX439392.1, on the reverse strand, counting down.
AAGTTCGCAAGCAAAAGCAGATATCACTATCGACATCGAAGATGATAATTCTTTTTTGAGCACAACAATGATGAGCGCCACAGGAGATGTACCGAATACTAATGTTAGTGATGATAAAGTGGCAAACGAGCTCAAAGCTAAAATAGAATCTCTTTACTCTGAACTGAACGCTGCACATGCTGAGATTCAAAAACTTATCGCAGAAAACGGATCTCTGAAGACAGTTATCCAAAATCAAGAAATAACCATTCAGCTTTTAAACGAAAACGATGTGACGAACTTGATTAGCACATCTACACCAAAATCTGAAAGAAGTACTCAAGCCAGAATAACTGAAAGAACTACTCAAGCCAGAATAATAAGAAATGAATCTGAGGATTCTACAGAAACAATAAAACAGAGCCAAGCAAGGAATTCCAAAATAGCCACCACCAGCAATGCGATGGCAAACAAATTAATGAGCAAAATTACAGAGGCTGATTCCGAGCTGAATGAGGGCGATGAAAAACCAAACACAAATCAAACTCTACATGACAAAAACGACTATGCAAAACCGCACATAAGGATCTTCGGCGATGAACATGCCAGTGGATTGGCTGCCAATATGATAAAAGCCAGGAGCGGCAAATGGAATGATAAATACACAATAACATCACTTACAAAACCAGGTGCAACTGGAACGAAAATTCTACAGGATCTAGATGGCAGTTTAACAGACATGAAAGAAAATGACATCATAGTTTTGGCACTAGGCATGAACGACAAAAAGCCCTATGAGCTGATGAATGAACTCTGTATAACTCTAGGAAAGCTTCAAAAATATAAAGTCTTTATTGTCAACGTACAAGTAAACTTGCACATAAGTGAGACAATGCTAAACAGCAAAATTAAACTGTTTCTGAACTACCATGCAAACTGTAAATTCATAGAAATAAGGTCCAAACAGAATACCAACAACTTCACACACAACAAACACCTCCAACACGAATTCATCAAACAGCTCACAAACAAACTGAACATAGAAATAGATCACATACAATACAAAAAACAATTCATTGACCCAATAAAAACTATACTAAAACTAAATAACACAGATAACAACACAGGTATTAACTTGACACCAAAAGCTGCACAAAAACCAACAACATCAAGCACTGGTGTTTATAAATCTAAAAAAATAGGGACTATACCATACTATTTTAAAAAAATGCACGAACGCCATAACCAACAAACTGAAGAACTAAATAAGACTCAAACATTTTTTCGTGAACAATAATAAAGAAAGAAACAAACCTAAAATAACCATATTCCATCAGAATATAGCAAGCGTTCTAAGCAAAAGAGACATACTACAGGCAACTATAGCTGATTTAGAGAGACAAAATAACAGTATTGATGCTATCTGCCTATCAGAAACATTTTTAAAACGTGGGTCGGAGTGCAATCTTAGAATAAATAATTATAAATTAGCTGCCTCTTTCTGTAGAGTCAATGAACGAAGAGGAGGCACTTGCATATTACTTAAAGACAACCTAGATTTTAAATTGATACCAGTTTCATCAACAGAGTACGATTTCGAATGCTGTGGTGTAGAATTAACTGCACATGATATTATAATCATATGTATTTACAAAAGTAATACAAAGAATAATACCACAAGTTTCCTAAATAATTTAGAAATGCTAGCTGATAAATTAACAAAAAAATATAAAAAGCATAAAATTGTATTGACAGGTGACTGGAACATAAACTTATTAGAATTTGATAAAGATACAAAAGAACTAAAAACTATATTAAAGAATAATAATATAAAAAGTCATATTGATAAGCCAACCCGTAAAAAATCATGCTTAGATATTATAGCTAGCAACATCCCTAAAGTTGATACTAAAATATATAAACTAGGTCTCTCTGATCACGAAACAGGACAATTTATATCCTTTGTATCGAAACCAAAGTATAATAAACCAAAATACTGGTTTGAGACAAGGAGGGATTTTGGCAGTGACAACATACGTAAATTTTTAGAATGCCTTTCCAGTTTATCATTTACTGAAATCTTAAATGAAAATGACTCCGAAAAGGCTTTCGATGCCTTCCACGATCTTCTATCTCTTTTTTACAACCTCTGTTTCCCAGAAATAAAAGTAAAAATTATAAAAAAGCCAATAAAAAATAAATGGTTGACAAAAGGTTTAAAAAAAAGTTGCATTATCAAACGAAAATTATACCTAAATTACCACTTATCTCCAAACAATAAGAAAAATAATAAAATAACTTACACGAAATACTCACAAGTCTTAAAAAAATGTATTACACAGGCACAACAAAATATAAATAGTAATTATATTAAACAATCAAAAAATACTTGTAAAGCCGCATGGGAAACAATTAAAGCAGTACAAGACTTGAAAACTGATAAAGACGAAATAAAAGAAATAATAATTGGAAACGAAACACATAAAGACCCGCAAAAAATCTGTGAAAGATTCAATGATTTTTTCATAAATATCACGAACAATACAAAAAAATATAACCCTACATACACAAACACAATTGAAAACAACAATAAAACTATCTTTATAACGCCACTTGATGAAATTGATACACTAAAAATAATAAAATCACTAAATAACACAAACTCCACAGGCTATGACGACATAAATACAAAAATGCTTAAACTAGCCGCTCCTTTCATTATAAAACCTCTTACACATGCAATAAACCTATTCATAGAAGATGGAAAATTTCCAAACAGGTTAAAATATTCTATAGTAAAACCACTTTTTAAAAAAGGAGATAAAAAGAATACCAATAACTATAGACCTATAACTCTAATACCAATTCTCTCAAAAGTATATGAAAAGGCTATGTACAATAAAATATATGGTTTTCTTGTAAATTTCAAAATACTTAAAAAAGAACAATTTGGTTTCAGAAAAAGCTATTCTACGACATTAGCATGCTTCCATCTTATAAAAAATATTACCGAGAGCTTAGATAAGAGTAAAACAATAGCAGGTGTCTTCCTAGATATGAGTAAAGCATTCGACTTTGTATGTCACGAAAAACTATTAAACAAGCTTTCTCAATATGGGATAAGGGGAAAATGCCTAGAATGGATAAATAGCTACCTGCATGACAGACAACAATGTGTTGAAATAAAAAGAATCATAAAAAAAGACAAAGTATCATTTAGGTCTAAATACAAAATTAATAGTCATGGTGTCCCACAAGGTAGTGTATTAGGACCACTACTCTTCATATTATATATCAACGATTTGCCAAACATAACTACGATTGTATTCTCTTTGCCGATGACACCACACTACTTGTAAAAAACAATAAATCCCTACTTGAAACTGAAATTAATAAAACTATAAAACAAATGATTGACTGGCTTACAGACAACAATTTAAACCTAAATATAAGTAAAACTAAATTAATCAGATTCCAAACATACAACTCAACGCCATTACACTTAGACATTAAACACAACAACACCACCGTCGAAGAAGTTGACACTACAATATTTCTAGGCTTAGAGATCGATAAACACTGTAACTGGAAAGCACAGATAAAGAGAGTTTGTACAAAATTAGATAGGTTTGTTTATGTATTAAAGCGCCTCTTTCAAGTAGCTACCAAAGAAGCTGCCCTGAATGCTTACCATGGCTATGTATCATCCATACTCCGATACGGACTTATTCTCTGGGGTAACTCCGTAAATCTTGAAAGGGCATTTATAGCACAAAAAAAATGCATAAGAGCACTTTGCGGTGCTAATATCAGAGACAGTTGCAAACCATTATTCGCTGCCTTAAAGATTCTACCACTTCCGTCTCTTTATATTTTTGAAATTTGTACCTTTGTAAAAAAAAGCCCAGATATCTTCAAAAAAAACTATGAAATGTACGATGCCAGGGGCAGAAATAAAAATAAATTGTATGTTCCTTCTAAAACAAAAAATGTATACTCAGAAAATTCCTACTGTAAGGCAATACAACTTTTTAACTCCTTGCCAGAAGAGATCAGAAACCTACCTCTAACCAAATTTAAAACTTCATTATTCAAAATCCTAATAGAAAAAATGTATTACACAATTAATGACTTTTTGAATGACTTTAAATAATAGCATCTCAACTTCAAATTCTTATCTTATGTGCCATAATACAATTATTTATAAAAAATGTTAAAATGCAGAGCTTTTAAATCGTTAAGTTTGTTTGTAGTTTTTAATTTGTTTGTTCTTTAAAAAATAATTTATGTACCCACCTCAATATTTACGCACCTTTACTGGTAGAACATGCTGCACTATTTATATTTTTATACCATCTTTACATTATTGTAATACCATGTTTCTTGTAAATAAATTCTTCTTCTTCTTCTTCCTTGTCACCCAAACCTTATAATACTTGCTCAAGTGCCAGCTCAAGTAGGTATACACCGTGCTAATTTAGTGGTTTTAAACCCGAAGGTATTTTGTTGCACTGGTGATTCTGAGACAAATTCCAAAATTTAACCCAAAATGAGCGAAAAAAATAACCACTTCCCAATACAAATGTCTATGGCCAATCGACACCATTTGTATGGAGAACTCAATTTGTTTTTCGCGCGTTTTGGAATTAAATTTTTTATTTGGCTCAGAATCACCAGTGCAACAAAATACCTTCGGCTTTAAAACCACTAAAATAGCACGGTGTATAGGTAGGTGATCTCAGAAAACAAAAATGTTAATGTCAAGCCTTGCCTAATGTAAAGCTTGGCTGTCAACATTGTAAAAGTGTAATTAAGTGTAATTGTAATAGACACTAGCTTGAGATGGGAAAAAGGCCAACAGTGGGCAGAGGTGGGCTAATGATGATCTTGGTTAGTAGTTCTATATTTCATCATTGCTTTGGATCTTCTGTTTTTCTTAGTTTTTGCTAATCATTAGACGAAAACCTAAGAGGATTTACAGAGTACTTACTTACTTACAAGATTTTAAAATAATTTCAATAAATGATTGGGTTTAATTAGAAATGTACTAAACTTAATTAACATTTTATTAATTAACTGTCCAGTTTTTTACTTGAATGATTAGCAGCTTTTTGCAATTATATGAATAAAACAGAGCCATTTATTAAAAATTTTGCTGATTGGGTTTTTTTCGTTCGATATCGTGTAAGTTTTTTTTTTAAATGAAAAAAATAAAAGCCGTCGCAAAGCTAAGTCCCTACTTCAGATTTCAACAAAATACACATACTCTTTGGTCTGTGTATTGTTGATGCCTACTCAACCATATTTTACCAGGAAATTCGGTACAATTAACAATATTATAAAGGCGTGTCCAAAGTTGGTGATTATGACTGTTCTATATCGCTCTGAGCACACAATAGCTACAACAGAAGAACATAAGTTCCTCTGCTTATTCCGTAAATATATAGAGAGATGCAGTAGGCTTGCCCAGCACCTATTCCATCCTGTCAGCTTAGTTGACCTCTAGACCACAGGAAAGACTACTTTAATATGTTCGGAGCCACCTAAGCCGCCATCTAAACAATGTCCCAGGACTTCCAGGCACCGTTGGAGTGCAGATAATTTCACCCATCTTATGTGAGTGAAGATGGCAATGAACGATGAATCAATCATCTCATTACGTAGATGCAATGGCCAATTTTTTCAATAGAGATAACTATTCAGTGGCTCTGCTTTTCATATCCTACAAGTAATACTTATTAGATGGTTGACATCAACAAAAACGCATTGAGAGATTAAACATATTGGCTAAAGGTGATATAAACAGAACTGGGGGTCTATCGGCTAAGACGAAGCCGATTACCATTGGCGAAAATAGAAGTTCGATTTTTGAAAAATGTACTGCCACCCAGTTCATTTTACTGCCACCCAGTTAATTTTTCATAAATCGAACTTCGATTTTCGCCAATGGTAATCGGCTTCGTTTTAGCCGGTAGACCCCCTGGAGCTATCCGTCTATATTGTTTACTCTACGCCATCAGCTTGATTGGTGTAGCATCATTAAACCGCGAGTATAAAGTAATAACAATGCAATTTGTTATGCTACGATACATTAACGTTTCCAAAACTAATAGACCGTGGAAACTATCGCTGTTTTGACCCTTCAACTTTGCCTTACGCCGCGTTCTGGATACAATGAATCATAAACAGAAGATCCTCTCAATACCGAGGGTCTTCAAAATTACCCCGGACTTGCAAACCAAACGTATTTTGAGAAGCAAGGTCGCCTGCGACTTTGCAGTGCAGATATTGTGTAACGTATGATCAAGCACTGGGTCAGAGACGTATGCCATATAGCCAGAATGGACAAGAGCCGCTGGACCAGGCGGGTTCTTGAGTGGAGACAGTGGCAAAATACCAGGCCACGAGGCCGCCCACCGGCGCTGGGCGGATGACGTCCGGCGGACGGGCGGGTGAATAGGCGGGCTACGACTGGATGAGAAAGGCAGCAAACCACAAACATTGGAATTTTTGGGGAGAGGCCTATGTCCAGAACCATGGACCAATAGAGGCTACTAATGATGGCCAAATTGCACAAAGAGATATGGAGCGGGCCATGCTAGGCATTTCACTCCTTGATCGTGTGCAACGTCGACATTCGACATTCGAGCATCTGGCTAGACGGGAGGTTGGACGGTGGACTAGGGCATTCACGGAATGGTGGCCTAGAATGGGTCGACGGTCGGTGGGTAGACCGAAAGCTCGACGGGGCGCTGACATTGTCAAAACAGGGGGAGGGCAATGGACGAGATTGGCATTAGACCGAGGGGGTTGGCGTGAAAAGGAAGAGGCCTTTGCCCAGCAGTGGGCTTTATTTATGAGCTGGACAGATAGACAGAATAATGTTGGTGAGGATACTGATGAACAGGCACAGAGCTTATTTTATGTCTGTTCTCATGATGTAAGTGAATAGGCCTGAAAATGATACTCAAACAAGCCCTCGGAGCTTCTGGATCTGCTGTGCTAAAGACATTATTTGCAGTAAGCAGCGGCAAAAGGGCTCTCCATTGTGACATAAAGCATGTTGCAGGCATGTTGCATTCGTTGCAATGTCAATTCTGGCCGGAATTGCGCGCTCACTCCACCACCCGCCAGATTTATCAGGGGTTTAATTGCATAACTTCAACATTTATCGCAGCTCCATTCAAATGTATCGTGATTAAAATGGTGATAAAGTGTGATACATTTTCGCTTGTAGAACATATTGGGTTCTAAAGCAAAATTGAGCAACATAGAGATTTCGTTCACTGTTATACAAATTATTACAAATAACCCACAATCGCTTTTAAAAACAGCTTGTGTCAAACAAACGCTCTCTGAACTTTGTGAACACATTTCTAATGTGAAATTAAAAGGATTTTTCGATCGATGTTGCAGTTACATAATTAGTCCGCAGGCCGCTCTCATTTGCATATAGCGGGCATAAATTCTCGTTGGTAAGAACGAACCTGGCACTTTTATTGTGCTCGTCTTTGTGGGGAGGCAAAAAATTTACAGGTTTTTTTCGACTATAGGCGGACACAACCTTTACACGGTGTCTCTACAAATGTTTATTCCATTCTACAGGGTGCAATCAAATTCGATATCAAAACGAAACATTTTAGGGTTCCGGACCTCAAAAGGATAAACGGAACCATTATAGGATCACTTTGTTGTCCATTCGTCTGTCTGACAAGATGGGGACTTTATTAGGACAAGCTATTTAAAAAAAATATATTATTACAGAATTATTATTGCTACCAAAAAAATTAAAAATATATAATATCCCATTTCCCCCAAATATATATATTTTTTTATATTTTTCTTCCAAATAAATGCGTAGAATGACTCCACTCACACTTGGCCGTTTTTTACTATGAGGCGAAGAAAAGCTTGCGGTCGTATACAGCCTGAAAAAAAAAACTTTTCGCTATCGAATTCGATTGCACCCTGTAGAAGCCGATGTGATGTCGTGCTGATGAATGCTGAGTTTATCTTCGAATAATTAATGTTATATGCGATTAATAGTTCATCGATAAACGTTTAATCGATCGATATTGCTCCTATTAGCAAGTTGCAGCTTCAACTTTGCAGACTACAACTTGTAGAGTTTTTAGGGTTCCGTACCTCTGAAGGTCAAAAAGGAACCGTTATAGTCAGCTTTGTTGTCCGATGATAAAGATTTAAAGCTGATATTCATATCTAATACAAACGTCTACGATTATTTGTACATGTAAAAAAAATATAATCATATCGTAAACGTAAACGTACTCTTCAAAATCCGGGCTCAGTTTGTCTTTCAATTCAATCCGACTTTAAGTTTTAGCGGTGTGTTGTACGGAACCCTCGGTGCGCGAGCCCGACTCGTTCTCGGCCAGTTTTTTTATTGTCATCAGAGTGTGTGGTCGTATTAATTTATCGATGTTCAGTTCTTGCGCTACGTGTGAGCTAAGGCCATTCAGTTGTCTATCCATCTATCTTCTTTGTAGAGACTGGGCTTTGACATGCATTTGGAATGATTCTTGGATTTTAACACCCGTTATCCGCTATTCGATTTACTGATGTCAATGCAGGGGGCTGATTCTCGGGAATCTCGCATTCGACACATCTCGAAGGAAACATCTCATGTCATGTCGATCTCGACTGCTCCCCCGACCAATCGAGTCATGTCGAGCGACAAAGGCAAACATCTCGCAGAAATCTTGTGCCTTATGTCGAGGAGGACTTCGTGAGAATAGGAGATGTGACACCGCCATATTAGATTTTTCCTTTTTTTGCCCCCAGAGAGGTTTCGTAAGATTTCTGGAGTCTTCCTTCTCAACAGCACAAGATAGTCGTTATGTGTCTTGTTTTTCGATAGGAAGAAGGTGGCACGAAAAAGGCGGTTTTCATTTCGGACTTACGTACAGTCAGCTCCATGCTGGGATACCCATTTTTGTTCGATTGGCGCCCTTATTCTGCGCGCGGTAAGAGCTGCCATGGGGTATCCTATACTGTGGCTGACCGTACACACGATAGCACATATGAGTTTACACTCGTAACGTAACCGAGTAGATTGCTAGCGTGTACGGGTCGACGTGCTGTCGTGTGTACAGTCAGTGATAGGATACCCTATGGTAGCTCTTGTCACGCGTGGAATTAGGACGACGATCGAACAAAAAGGGGTACCCTATCATGTCGCTTTGCACCATCTCGACCAATTACATTATAATATCATTACTCTCCAATTAAAATTCCTGAAATACAAATCACGCAGTAATTAGGTCTTACCCTTAGTTTCGAGATCGCCACATTGTATTGACCAGTTTCGACATGTTCGGGGCTTATTCAATTAACCTATTGTAGTGTATAGCTAATATTGTAACCAAAAACCGATACTCCTCATATTACGTCTGCCACATTAAGGGTATGGAACCCACTCATTCAAACAAACATCGAAGGGTGATTCTAAGATTTATAGTTGCATGTCCTCAATTAGAGGTAGAATAAAAACTAAAGAGTCTCCAATGTTTTAACCTCCTTAAGGATAGTTTTGCAAAATTTATGATCATTAGCTTTTCCCGCGCAGACTTAGATAAAAGTTGCCAATATTTTTTGGTACTGAAGTCGCGGGAAAAAGGTAATAATTTAAAGCTTATGTGTTATTCTGGTGTATTAGCTATCTCCATTCCATATTTGATAAAAATCCGTCAAGCCAGCATGAAAAGAGTGCCCAACACACAGACACTCATTGACTCACAAACTTTCGCATTTATCAATTATCATACTAGTGTGATTTGATAATCAATTAGTTAATCACCTCAAAGCTATCCACTGATCTTAGCAACCACTTAATAAGATGGCCCATTATCGCGGGGAGCATACCCTTAAGCAGCTCCTTAACAAACAAGGTAGCACTGTTCGATACAGCTCATCGGATTCGATAAGGTTACGATATTTTAACCAACATCATGTCGCAGTAAAGTTTATTAATCCCGTTTTTATTGACATCGCCCGGAGCAAATCGTACAAGTGCAATAAAATCGTATTATTGATTGATAATGAATTTGCGCTAAATTTACTGTCCTCCCATTTAATTCTGTTTATTATCTTTCGATTGAATCGTTTTATGGGTGCTTTAAGCGGAGCAAGGTTAACCTTAGTGGCTCTTTTAATTTAAATTCGAATTGCCTATTTTATTATTGCAAAAGGGATTTATAAAAAGGTTGAATTAAATAAAATAAAATTTTATTGCAAGTAAAAATAAAACTATAGCTGCCCTGTGACACATACCTACATGACTTGGCCACACTTGCGACCTTATATTTTAACAATTTGGCTTCGTAAACGGTTTACAATACATTTGTTTATGAGCGGTCATTAAGACGATATTAAAGTTGATTTATCGTCGCTTCTCAGTGATTTTGGCTTCAAATCACCGCTTGAGCTAAAATTGTAGAGCGCATTCAATGAACAGTCCGTTCATTTGTTAATATTGTTCACCGCCATAATATTTACAGCAGCTGTAAAGTTTTGGCGGCTATAAAACATTCTGGTACAGTTTTTAATAATCCCTTTTTAAAGTTATTTTGGCTGCCGTTCAAATTACTTTTTAATGTTGCTCTTTATTTATGGCTTATTCAAGTCGGCTTGAGGTCTGAGCTGGGTCTTGGGCAGTCGTGGTGTCCCAATATTGCCAATACAGAGGCTTGCCACTGTCTCATTGGGATATAAAATGGTGGATCTGCTTACCCACCATCTCCAGTCTCCACCATAAAAAATCCAAGAGTCAAACACAAAAATATACGTACACATCGTGTTACATAGTTACTTACAGAATTGCTTGTGACTTACATAGTCAAATTGATATAGGAAATGTTGTCCAGACCAATTTTTGAGGGTCTGCTACTAGAGTGCAGTCATGTCAATACAACGTGTTACAAAACATCCTAACTCTTTTTACAGGGTGTAACAGGATGTCAATTCTGTAAAAAAAAAGTTGAAAAAAACAATTTTTATTTTATAACTTCAAAATTGAAAATTTTTCATAACTTTTATGTTTTTGGTATTAGCTCAAATTTCAAAATATGTTTGTGGGTGTAGGTGCATTTACATAGCTTTGAGTTGTTAAAACATTGTGAAAGAGAATGAAAACAATATTTAAAAAATACTTTTCTCCCGTCACATTTTATTAATTTAAAAATCAACGGAACGTCATAGAGAAAAAAAAAATTAGATGCTATCACCGGGTGCTCTTACCCTGTAAAAAGGTACTTTTGTAACACCTTGTATTTGTTTGGGAATGAGTGCGGAAATAGTGTGGCAAACCATAAAATATCTGACTGGATAAAATACTTTGATGTCATAGCGGCAATCATGGAAGTAATTATACCAAAAGGAATCCACACTATCCAACAAAAGCCAGAACCAATGCATGGCAATATTGCTGAGCCGCAAATCTCTAGACTTGAGAGTTGGGAGTATCTGCGTACCACACGCTCCTCTTACACGTCGCGCGGGTACTCGTTAATCTACAATAGGGTTTGTAAGTATAAATCTCTGTATTTTACTGGATGGCGCTGGTGTTCGATACGAGGCTGTCCTTGTTGTCTGATCGCTCGCCTGAATCGAGTGGGGTTTTATGAGCGAATAAATACTGGCCAAGACTGCTCTCCGCGCGCTGGGTCGTGCCGGATCACCTTTGTGGACCAGTTTAATACACTGACATAGATTCGGGAAAGCTACCATGAAAGAACTAACCTAGTATACAGGGTGGTACAGACAGGTCCTGTCATATCGAAGGCGGTCTCTTAAGTTATCAATACAAGCGACTTTTATTATGACACCAACAGCGAAATAGAGTCGAATATTAATATGGAACAATTGTTTTTTTTTTTTGAGATTCTGAAGTTCGTCTCATAGTAAATGTTGCTTATATGGATTAGTTCAACGACCCCCTTCAGTATGACTAGAACTTTTTATAACACGCTGTAGTATAGATAGAAACGTGAGTCTTCTTAACCACAGATGTATTGAGCCAGAAATTGCATTACGCGCCTGAAAAGTCGTTCGGAGAAATGGTTGCGTTTTCAATAGAATAATGGCGCAAGACAAAAGCATAGTTAAAATGACAATAACAATTACTTTTACTTTGCGTTATTTATGTAGGTATTGTCCTCGGAGCGTCATCAAATTTAGTTGCATCGCATCCATGTCGGTGCGACAGCGAGTGGGCGCGACATCGGCGTGGGGCTTCGGCTAAACCCGACAAATATCTCTAAAACTGATTCACTTACGTTATCGGACAGTTTTGTCTCACTATACCCCGTTCGATATCAACGGACATCTCTATGCTTTTGCTCCACCTGTAAAATATTAGATGCGTCTTAGGGTGGCATTTAATAGTCGTCAGCTCAAGCTCGAGCTCAAGTAGGTGATCTCAGAAAACAAAATTGGCTAATGTCAAGCTTGAGTAGCTGTCAGCATATTAATAGACACTAGCTTGAGCTTGACATTGACAGAAGCAAAGGTCTCAAGTCAGTGATTTTGTTTTCTAATATCACCTACTTGAGCTTGAGCTCGAGATGACATCTATTAATAGGGTTTTGGGGTTTTAGATTTTTATTTTCTCATAAGATATACATTTTGTTCACTTGAGATGAGAAAAACATTTCTTCAGATGGATTCTTTAAACGTACAACACTTCATACTTAATACTATTTTTATGCTAAAGATATATTTTTAGATTACAAATTTTCAAAGACGTGTGCTTTAAGACGAGATTTAAATATTGGTAGGGAGTCTGAATCTTTGATGACTTTTGGTAGTTTGTTAAACAGTTGTGCTCCCTCAAACATGATAGACCTTTTTCCATAGCTTTGTGTGCGCGGTGCGTAGAGTTGTAAATGGTTCTTTGTTCGAGTTTGATACCACCCTTAATTCGTGAAAATACCTCGCTTCGTATAACCGGACATCTACCGAAAAGTGTAAAAGCATTTTTTACGGGCCAAACTCACGCTAATGCCCATGTTTGAAAGAATCACTGCATCTATCCTTTTAACATGTTAATAAAGGTATGTAGGCGTGGGCGGGATGTCATATACTAGCAGCCATTCCGAATCATAATAGCCAATAAATAAAATGAGCTCGCATGAAGCACGTTAAAAGACTGGAGTTAACATAAGTTAACCATCATTCATGCAATAATAGTTTTCTCATGTAAATTAAATTCATTAGCTACCTGGGTTCTACGGCCGCGTCGCGCATCGGCGAAATCATTTGTCAAAAAGCGGAATTATTTGAATAAACGGCATTATTACATCATGTCCAAACTGTAATTACTTTGGACTCTTTGGGAAAATTCATAATTTAGCCTCTTGACTGGACAGCGTGCTCAAAACAAATAGATGAAGCGAAGGATTGAAGGTTGTTGCTGACAAGTGAAGCTGACAAGCTGACAAGTGACTAACAATGGTTTCCCTTCTACAGCGTTGCAGAAAGGGGCTGTCAATGTTTAGGTGGTCGTTGGTTCTAATTTTAACAAGAAATAACTTTTATTATGGGGATAACTGAAAAATATCCGAAATTTAAAGTGCGCCATGCAAAAAATCTGTAACAACAGCTGCTCCAAATTAGCTACCTATTTCTATTTTAGTATTGATTTTTGATTCGAGACTTTATTGAGAATTGAAGTTGGCTTCAGGGGTAAATAACTTTCGTAATACCCTGGTTGTGTTATTGTATATTTTGTTTCTATTTTGTTACTGACAAAAAAAACCTTATCTTGAATTTAGTTTCCGTATCAAGAACACTAATAGTGTAAAAATTTTACGCCTCGGTTTTTAACTAAAAATCTCGATCATAAAACTACTAATGATGTTATGAAATAATTATACAAACAATTAAGAGTCTCTACGATTAATGACTCAATGGACGGAAGGTTATCTCATTTACAACAAGTTACAAGGTATAATTGACGGCATTAGATACCAAAACAGGCCAAATTACCTAGAGTCTCAAGAAATAGAGTTAATTCAGTATAATAAAGTGTCCACTGACCGCAATTCATCATCGTTGACAATAACATGTTCCCAGACATGATTCGGACGAAATTATATATGTGCCTCTTATTGAACAGGACTAATAAATATTTTCAACTGACATTTGGTTACGTTTTTTTGCCCTTTTTCGAGCTAAAGACAAAGGCTATATCCGCCCACGGTTGCATCGATGTTTGGAGGGCACTAAAATTATATTTCGTGTTCACTTTCCGAAGACATTCCGAGACTAATGATTTCGAGAGATATCCTCCCCTTGAATGTAAAACGGCCCCGCCCCCAGAATGAATTGAAACACTGCCCGAGTGTTTTTATATTTATTTATTAATTGTTGTTTTTCGACGGTTGGTGGCCTGGAGAGGCAAAAACGGTTTATTGCGCGAGAGTTTTAGATTGAGCCTCATGAGTTATTAGCCGGGCCATAGCGATCTCGATGAAGAAAACACATTAAACATATTGTGACTAAACACCATTTGTTACTTAGCGGATTCCATGATGTTATATTTTGCCTTGTTGAGATCATCTTACTACAAATTATAACGTGGTTTATGACTCAGAATTAAGAAGGATGACAAAGCCACAGCCATTTATCAAATTCAACATGTTTGTGTAAATAGATCCAACACTAAAACGACTGATGTGACATTCACCCACATGACAAACCACTATTTGCAGTGATCGAAATCAGTTTTTTTATCATTGCAAATCGGTAGAGTCAGGTTGCATTTTATTTACAGTGTAAATGCCTGCACTTAGGCATTGGAATAAAGGAGATGTATTTATGACAATATTAATCCAGACTCTAGAGGGCATGTAACATACGTAACAGCGTACGTCAAACAAATTAATAATATCTTTTGTTAAAATTACAACCGGATCACAAAAAATCTGCCGTAGCTCTGAAATTAGAAGCGCGTAGCTTTTTGCTATAGCAGGTAATACTTTGAAGTATTTTTTAAAAAATCAGTTTAAGGGTAGACGATAGCAACGTGGCGGGAAATTCAAAATTTTCACAGTTTTTTACATGTTTATACATGTTGTAGCCAAACTGAGCTATTTTTGTTCAGCGATTTTTCATTCGCGGCAATATTATTTTCATTATTGTAAACAACAGAAAAACAATTATTCAGCCGATTATGTGTTCTGGTCTACGAAACAGTGGTACTGCCCAAAAAACTTGTCGTAGACCAGAACACATAATCAGCTGAATTATTGAGGTTCTGTTGTTTACAATAACGAAAACAATACTGTTTTATTGCCGCGAACGAAAAATCGCTGAACAAAAATAGCTCAGTTTAGCTACAACATGTAAAAAACTGTGAAAATTTTGAATTTCCCGCCACGCTGCTATCTTCCAGCCTTAACTGCCAGAGTGGTTGCGAGAGGATCAGTAATATTTTATTCACACAATTTCGCTTCAGGTAGCGTGCGGCGCCCAGCAGTCAGTCGCTGTCGTGACCACAAAGAATCCAACTACTTCCGCCATGAAATCACAACTAGGAAATCCTCTTACGTTACTTATTTATTATTTTATTGTTTAGTCACCGCCCCGCGTACGTTTGTGCGAGCTCGGTAAGCCTGTATGCTTAGCATGGTCGTTTTGACACTCTCTCGAACTCGAGTGACAGACGTGCCATGTCTATTGTGCGAGCATGGCAGGCGGGACTCGAGATGGCAATAGATTAGGGTCATGTCGAGCAAAAAGTAGTTATTGCCATTTTAATAAAAATGTTGTATTTTTGTCTCCATCGCCATGTTGGCGTAGAGCCAACTCGAGCCCGACCGACAAGTTAACAGTTTTGCATAGAGAAGGTCCTATCTCGGGCTTACCATGCTGCCCATACTGATGCCCATACTGATGGAGCCTTATTCCGAAAAATAACCTTCTGCCTCCGACGTAGATAAAGGTCAACCTCATTTGATTGCATTCTACAATGAACGAGTTCACGCCTCGGATTGCTAGAAAGCTTGATTGGGACATTGCCTAATCGTATCAAACTCCATTGGGTGACCTTTCATATTCTTGCATTATTATATTAAAAGTGAGATAGGTAACCATTGCACAATGCGAATTATAAAACCGGGCCTGCAAACAAAGGCTGAATATGAATCGGAATTAGTTGATAATTATTTGGGCTCTGGGCGATTAATCATGCGATTTCGCTTGCAGTTGACCGGTTTTTTTTTTATTAATCGGTACGTAATCGCGACGGGTTACAGTGTGAATGTGTTGAATTGATTAATGTACGGCGAATAATTTTGATTATCTCTGAGCTTTATGTCTTCTTTAGGCACAATGTGCCGGTTTTTATTGCGAAATTGTCAATCAGGGCCTTCATTGTATTGAGTTGTTGTATTGCCGATTGATGAATTAACCATGAGTTTTCCTTAACTAATTTGGACAAAGCATTTAATTGGAATTGGGATTGATAGCAACGTGGCGGGAAATTCAAAATTTTACAGTTTTTTACATTTTGTAGCTAAACTGAGCTATTTTTGTTCAGCGATTTTTCGTTCGCGGCAATAATAACATAGTATTCTTTTCATTATTGTAAACAACAGAACAACAATAATTCAGCCGATTATGTGTTCTGGTCTACGACAAGTTTTTTGGGCAGTGCCACTGCTTCGTAGACCAGAACACATAATCGGCTGAATTATTGTTTTTCTGTTGTTTACAATATTGAAAAGAATACTATGTTATTGCCGCGAACGAAAAATCGCTGAACAAAAATAGCTCAGTTTAGCTACAAAATGTAAAAAACGGTGAAAATGTTGAATTTCCCGCCACGTTGCTATCGTCCACCCTTAAGTATCTTCGTGCCTGTAATACGAGTAGGTAACGCTAACTAGCTCTGTTGGAGATCTTTTACAGTTTTATAGAATGCCAGTCAGATGTTGAGACCTGTGTCGTACCTACTGCATCGAATGCTGAATGCTGATATATTCATTCACACAACTGTGCAAGCAAACGAGATCTACTTGGGTTTCAAACTACGCATTAGGAGTCTCTAACATCGGGAGAGGCAGTGTCCATATAGGTCACAAAGGCACGAAGACTTGAGGCGAGATCAACTACAGACAACTACAACAGAGACAACCCAGACTGAAAGTATGCAGAAAGCAGTAGCAGATTAGCGGACTCAAAATAAGAGTCGAAATATTCGAGTGTGTCTTGAAATGTAGGTAACCCACGTTCAATCAGTTAGATGCCAATAACAGTAGGTATCTGCATCTTTACTCCGTTGAGTTTGGAAGAAGCAGATAACAACGCATGGTCCACAGGAGCGAAGTCTGATAGCGCTGGGGGTCGGTTATAAGTACATTTAATACTACCTAGGTGGTAAAAAATGCTAGGTACAATTGCTAAATCACCACAAACTTTTATCCTTTTTCTTTTATCCACGTGAATGAAGTCGTGGGCACTATCTATACATTGCTAAGTAGGTAAAAATTTGGGGAAAAGCCCTGACTGACTTCGATGGCGGGGGAAAAATAGGGCTGCAACTGTTAATCTTAGTCAGCGCGGACGAAGTCGCGGGCAAAAGCTAGTATGTTCATAATTACACCTGTAACTAACGGCATCTGCAATCAAAACCTGTCTGTAATACCGGCCAGTGGACGCCACCTACGTCACAGGTTGCTGTTTGACTGGAAAAAGTTATAGATGTACTGGAATGTGTAGTTATAGGCAGTAATAAGCAATCGCGATTAGCAGTGATATCTCAAGCACTGCACCACCCGCATAAGTTCGCCCTTATCTGTGGTTGTCTTTTTTGGCATAGAATGTGGCGCCCTTAGAAATCTGGAACGAATAGTCAGTCTGTGGTGCTGACAGCGAGACGGCAAGATTTGGTTATTTTTATGAGGCTCCACTAAACATTGGCCCATGTTGGCAACGTGTACAGGGGGATTGGTGTATGCTGGCGGGAAATCGGCCACAGTGGCGCGCAATGGTGATGATTGGCTTGGTCGTGGTTGGGCCAATGTTTGCTGGGGCCTATAGATTTTACATGAACATTACGACGAACAACTTAAACTTGCTCCTATAGGTAGGCGCCGATTCAATATACATATAGAACCCCAACCTCGCGTAGTTTCACATTCTTCATTCAAAACACAAATAAAGTCCGTTCGCTACCATAGTGTCACTTTGATATTTGAGCCTTGGCGCGCGGCGGCATTTCACAAAAGAAAGTAAAGGAAGCCGACGGCGGCGCAAACACGCCAGTGAATTTGGCTCGCCGCTCGTCATTCTATAGGAAGCGTCGTCGTATTGAGAGGTTGTGCTTGTGACTTTTGACTTAGTATTTTGTATTGAGTGTCGATCGCCGCATGTACATAAAATGTTTTTTCGTCCGTGGGAGGATAGCGAAGTGCCTCTAGACGAAACTTCGAATGACCCAAAAATTAAAAGACGAAGGTTTTGTAAAACATGTTAGCAAACTCTAGTTAATGTCCATCAGCATTGTGTTGAAATGAATTTGTATGCGCCCATCACAGATACTTCAAAAATAGTTGGTATCCCAAGAACCAAGATTGCCGTCGTGTGTACCGACACTATCTAAGCGAACGGACTTTAGGCACACATCACTAAGCAACAATTTAATAGAGTCCGATGTCTGTAGAATTAGTTAATCCCATCAAAGAGTAATAACTCCGCAGAGGGCAATAATAACAGCTCATTATTATCATTTTACTTGAGCCGGACGACGATACCCGAGCGCTCTATCTAATGAGGTCGGGATATCGGAATAGAGTGGGTAATTTTATTGGGTATGCTCATGAAATTTAAAATTTTTTGGGGTTTGGGATCACGGCTCTACCGCGAAATTCAAAACTCCTGTCAGGTTGCAAGGGACAAGAAAATTTTCCTGGCAAATGTGACGATATTTCATTTGGAATTTAAGAAACTCCAATAAAAAGCCGTGGCGAAAATGTCGAAATACAAATTAGAAATAAGCTACTTAAAAGTTTAGCTACCGGCATTGCATCCAAACACAGAATAGGATTCCGCATCCCCTATCTTCTAGTTCATTGCGTCCCACGTCCTGTATTCAAAGACGTAATACTTCTAATTGTACAAAATCCGATTCAAGAGGCTTACCGACGCATAAACTCTTTTTCCACTTCGGGGGGCAAACAAAAACGCCGCATCCACACAAATGTAATCGTTCTAGTGGTCGGGCCCATAAGCAACTAATAACGAATAATTCACTCACCAAACACGGTGTAGTAACAAAGGCACTTTTTGCTGAGACAAAATAAAAACACCATATGGATGTCGTCATATTTCTTGTACGTTATTATAAGCGGTGTCGAATGAAGTATACTTTCTTTGTTAGAGCAGTTTTTTTTTAGGAAATACAAACAGATTTAAGCATCGACCGCTACCTGCGCTCGAGTGCGGATTTTCGGAATTTTGGTTTTTGGGAAAAAAACTGATGCTTACCGCAATATTGTTTTTGTGCGCCTCGAAAACTAAATCGCCCTAGACAGGCGTCGCAAACGTTTTCATACCGAGCCTGACACAGGTTTTAAATGATCATAAAACTGTGCGATAATTAGTTCCCAGTTATTTATAACTTAGATCAGGTATAAATATTTATTTTAGTACAATTATAGTAAGCGTAGGTATAACTATAATAAAAACCTGCAATTGAGAGGCTATAAATTACTTTACGTTAATTAAATTACTAGCTAAGGACCCATTCGCCAAGAATATAATTACATTAATTGCGTAGGGAAAGTCTATTTCCCTTCAATTTATATCTAGGCAATTAATACCAAAAAAAGACACAATACCAGTTTGAAAAGCTTTATTTTTCTGTAGTTCGACATCAAAATTAATATTTGGTTGACTATTTCTGAATTCACGACAGGAGTCAAGGCAACATTTTGTTGTTTGCAAATCTACTGACTGACTCCACTGGAAATTTCGTATCCATTGCTGTATTTGTTTTTGATCCTCGTGTTTTAAGGTTTAAAGTTCTAAACTGTGCGATCAATGGAAGTAAAACACATTGAAATATTGTATGATTATTGGAATAAAACCCATATTAGCTCTTTCGAATGATATATCCGACATATGGCGATCGTTACGAATGTTTCATTGTTTTTATTAGGGTTGGTTTCTGCAACGGTCATAATTTATAATGATCGGTTAGGTGGCAGTGAAAAGAATACTTTGGTTTCGTAAACAAGCGTTCAATTTGTTGTTTTATCGTTATGTGTCTGCTACGGCAATCACCAAATCACCTGCTTAGAGTGGCGATTAGGATAGTAGAGAACCGAGTCAAGCAGTGGACAATAAAGCATGGTGATTATAATTTATTATCTTATTGCCTTATATTTGCGAGCGATTTTCCGATAACATTGTAAGGGTAGAGCTGCTTCACAAAAACCTCCAAGATATACAAGGTGTTACAAAAGTACCTAACTCTTTTTACAGGGTGTAACCTACTGGTCAACAGGATGTCGAATCTATAAAAAAAAGTTGAAAAAAACAATTTTTATTTTATAACCTCAAATATAAAAAAAATAAAATGACTTTTTTGTTTTTGTTATAAGCTCAAATTTAAAAAATGTTTGTGCGTGTAGGTAGCCTTTGTATAGCTTTGAGTTTTTAAAACATTGTGAAAGTCAATGAAAACCATTTTAATAAAAATACTTTTCTCCCACCACATCGTTCACATTTTGTTAATTTAAAAATTAACGGAACGTCATAGAGCAAAAAAAAAATTAGGTCGTGATTCCTATCACCGGGTACTATTACCCTGTAAAAAGAGTTAGGTACTTTTGTAACACATTGTATACAATTTTATTGTACAACCATCATGCAAATACTATGAAACAATTTCCTTCCAGTACTGGTACCACGAGTGCTTACTGTCAATGTCACTGAAAGTGACAAGTTGCATAAACAACCTTACTACTATAGTATTAGGATACATGACAGACGTCCGGCGGACGTCCGGCACAGCTTTTTCGCACTCGTGGTAGCTATACAGATGCTATAAATTTTGAATGCACATTTTTGGCAAGACGGAGCGCGTCTCATTTAGGCGATCCCATACGAAGATGCGTAATTCGGCAAAGTAAACATCACATAATTTAAATTGGGACAGGTTGGAAATGAGAAAAATTTCACAAATAATTGCCGACGTACAAGTTAATGGAATAATTATAATTATACGATGGGAGTAAAGGGACCGCGACCACCCGCCGCCCGCTACGAGTTTCGTCGATTGTTATGTCCAAAAAAAGCAATTAAAATGAACCAACAAGAAATTGCCTCGAATCGTAAGGGAAAATTACTTTTTTAGGTCTTCGCCGAGACGTTTTTTGACTGTTGCATTGAATTCGAATTTCTATTTCAATTTGCGTCAATGATTTCGTGAATTGTCACCAATTTGATGTTCACTGCGATGGCTTATTTTTGTTTTTAATTTAAACGAACAAACGTTTTTAATTTAAACGACAAAAATCGACTACTCGTATCATTTGGTGTTTCGGCCTTGCGATATTCGATATACCTAGAGTACTTATAGATACTGTAGAGTGTAGATATAGAATATTCCTGAATATTGTTGGAAATCTATTCTAAAGTCCTATGCTAAAGATTTGTAGCAATTCCGTGGTTTACTTTAGAATATTCACTGAATTTAATTAAGCCTGGAATTGAACTGTCATGTCAGCTGAGAATATTAACAAATGGCTGCCTATGAATATTAATAATGTGTGCTTTATATTTGTATGATTAAGAAAACGCTCTCGACGCCCGCAGCCACCGGATTGATTAATAGTTTAGGAAATTGTTAACAACCTTTTGTCTCAAAGAAAATAAATAACTGCCTTGAACCCATTCTGATGATGTTAGGTTCCTTCAAATATCTGATAAGCATTTAACTATGTAGGAATAAGCACAGCAGTTTATTATAGAAAATGTAATGTGCCTTCACATTTCGATAACTTTAGAAATAAAAAGAATAGAATATTCTTTATTGTACTAGAAAATATTTTAAGGACAGACAGCATTCATCAATTAATGGTACACACGACAGCACGTTCACCCTTACACGACAGCACTCTACTCGGTTACGTTACGGACGATTTTACAAAAAAAGTGTACTATCTGACGAGCTGTCGTTAGTACAAAAAAAAAATTGTTCCATGAAAACTTTTATCCCTAAATTGAAAATTGAAACCTCGTCGGCAGAATTATCTCATACAAAGCCCACATAACTACTTGTAGGCGCAAAGTTTTAAGTTCAGAGTTATTTATTTTATCAGTGGACCTAAAATGAAAATAAAATTGCTCTTAGATAGTGATACCATGTAAACTGTCGAAGGGAGATGGATAGAAGCCTTGAACCGCAGGAAACGTTGATAAGATAGAGTCTGATTGAATATATTTATCACTTACACATAATTAAGTGTGCTTTTACATACGCTTTTAGCATCAAGTGGAGCAGAGATAGAAAAGGTATCTAACCTAATAAATCAATGATTCGCGTATTTTCTGTCAATTTAAAAATCATAAAGAGAATTTCACCTTTTGCTTTTGGTTCAATTTCCAAGCAGATTGATTTACGTGAATATTTTTCATGGTATCTTTTTTTGACATTCAATTCCATTTCACTGGTACACTTTGTGTCCGAGCTACGAGTGAAAGCCACTCGAATTGTGTTTAATATACCTCACAGCTGGAGTAAGGCTGGTTCGTATATCTTTTATGCCCAAAGATACCGTGTTTAAATTAAATAGAAAGTATGACACGTTATAACTCCTACCTACGGTTTATAGATTCTGATAGGTTAATTGGGCTCTCTTTATTAATTCATTAACCAAAGTTCCGACGTCTTTATTTTGATTCAGATAACGCACTAGTCACGATTCGGATTGGAATGTTATCTTTGTACCTCGGGGAGTATGATCGAAGATCACGCTTGTTTGTCGGTGTTTGTCGCCTTTTTGAAAGTTGAGAAATGTTTTTATGCTCCCATGCTGAGTATGACAGCTGCCCGATTTACTTGCCGTAAAAAACGAAGCCAAAAGCGTCAGGTTTAAAGGTTAAGTCAAACAATGAGTATGAGCGCAAACATTCGACATTGAATCGATTGTGTCGATATTGACAGCGAATCAATTTGAGACGGACTTAACAAATATAAGATCGTCAAAGAGATAGCCGGTCGATGTTGTCTGTAACGATACAGACATGGCTTTTTGATTACACACATTGAATCGTACTCGTACAACGTCTGAATTGACAAATCTTGCTGATTAAACTTTATAAAGCCTTTTTATCTTTATCACACGATGCAAGCTTGTTTTTTGGTTGAACGAAGAGTTCAGATAAGTTTGCAGGAGTGGTACTTGTTTTACGAAAACAACGGTTTTGTCTCTGCGTAACATGCGATAGCCATCTCTGCCGGCTCCATTTTCGAATGCAATGATCGTTCGAGTGCAATAAACGTTTTATTGTTGAGTAATCGATAATAGGCTCTCAAGGTGATTATTCGGAGAAATGTGAGATTGACAATAGTTAAGTGTATGTTATGCGGTTCGCGACACAAAGATATTAAAAGTATTTATTTATTTGATCACACTTTTTATTAACTTTATATCAACTTTATATCACTTATGATTAACTTTTTATCACTAGATCCACAGTTACGGAGTATCGAGTTACGATGATTTCGGAAATAGGATAATACAGAGATCGGAGTTAGAGTTACAATAGAGATGACCTATGTCATCGGAGTTCGGAAATAGAATGTGTTTGTGATTTTACAATGCTGTCTTAAATATGCTAATTGTTGACATAGAATTAGATAATGAGGTTGAACTTGGAACTGGACTCGTAAACAGTAAACAAATGCACGTGGGAACAATAACATTTCCTGGAGAGTGAGAAAGTTACATATTTAGTTAATAGTACGTAGCTTCTAAGATTAAGGACTAAACAAATATTATAATGAACTAAAACTAATAGAGTTATGAGGCACAGAAGGTGCTGATTGAGAATACAGAACATGTAGGTACAGAAGGTACCTCGCATTACATAACACCTCCCCCCTTAGAATAAAGATTGGGCATTAGTGCCTGATCTTGAAGGTGTAGATCTTGAAGAACTTGGAGTTGCTCGTAGTGATGTATCATCTTCGTCCTCAGAGATGCACGTTGTCGTAAGAAACAGTTGTTAAATATTTGGATGCAGCTTCTGTCTCTGCGTCGTCGGCGAAAACCAATAAATCCATTGGGACAGTACTTGCAACATTTCAACATGAAGTATGCCATGAGTGTGAGAGCAATGGCAAAGTAGATCCATGCAAAGGTTTCTGTGTTCTTTTCTATGAAAGACGTAGACTTCATTTTGTCGAGTTCTTCGGAATACTTGTCGATATGATGTTTGATCTGATTGAGATTATCTAGTGGCATTTCGTTGATTGATATTGGAATCAACTTCTGGGATTTTAGTTCATCGTGTTCTTCGAAACAGTCGTCTGTTCTTATGTCAGGAATGATGATAGGGAAGCTGATGTTGTTTTCATTCCTTTGAAAAGCGACGAGTGTACTTTGACCAGTATGGAGTTTACGTCCTTGTGGTAGTGATATTATTCCTGATCCATGAAGGTTGTGATGTGAAACTTGATTTTCACAATAGAGAACACTTTGTGTTGGTTGACTCAGAATGTATAACCAGTGGTTGTTGCTCAGAGACTGGAACGTATTTATCTGGGCTGGGAATGTTGACCTAGTACAGATCTTCGGGAGTTTTGACGTGGTGCTGAACAGGATCTGGATCTCACACATGGGACGTGTATCGGCGTCGTACAGCACAAAGTCGGTGCAGACTTTTCTTTCAGTGGCATATGTCTTGCAGTTTGCCAGAGAGCTCGTCGAGATGTATTGTTGTCCACTTGGGTTCGTGGCTAGATAAGTATGCTCAGGCAGGATTGTGGAATAGTAGGAGGAATTGGGATATTGTATGGGAATGGAATGGATATGATATAGCGTGAGAGGGTCATTTCTTACTAGAGGGAATTCGAGAATATACACAAGTCGATTGGAATAAACGTAAGCTGATAGTGTAGATGATTCTAAGATTGTGTGTAAATTATTAATTGTTACAGGAGCTACGAGTCTGTTATTAGATCTTATATGGTTAGAAGATAATAACTGTTCATTCAGATTACGTAAAGATATTATCGAATGATGAATAGCATTAGATTTCGCAAAAAGTATGCTAGTGATACAATCGTTGATTTCTCCTTCTAGGCTGATAACTAGTTCTAGGATTTGTAACGATATCGAGGAAATTTCTTCTGAAGCTCGAATGTTCATTATGACTTTAGTTGTCGAATTCATATAACTATCCAATCTATTAATATTTTCATTGATTACTTGTTCGTCATAAGATATTTTAAAAATAGTTTCGTTGAAGTTCTTGATGGTTGAAGACGTTATATGAATTTGTTTTTTCATCAGGTTCGTTAAATCTAATTCTCGTTTTTCAAGTTGATCGATAAATAGTCCATAGGGCTTCGCATCTTTAGCATCTGGGGTGCCAATAAGCCATTTCAAAATAGAACTGAAACCATCAATAAGTTCTCTTTTTTGACGCGTGTTCTGTCCTAGATACATACTTAATTCGGAAAGTCTTTCATCAATTTTATCGAGGTTTGCTAATTTAAATGCAGAATCACATGAACGGATGTAACAAGGTTTCTAAATTGATTGGTACAATGATGGTAGTTTTAGTATCAGTCGTTTTGGTGTCAGGCATGTTGCCAACTGGTAAATAATGGAATAATAGATATTACGAGATTTCGGAAGTTGAAGGATTTGGAGTTCTTTGAGCAATACAATATCTGAAGGCCACTTACCACAGTAACAGCTATATGTGGACCATGTTCGTCCGGGATTTTCAAAGCTCTTTGAGCACCGTTTGGAGTCTTCCACACGTTGTTTCCCGGTGAGTGGATCCTACCGGCTGCGCCAAATTTGTTATGCGGTTCGCGACACAAAGATATTAAAAGTATTTATTTATTTGATTACACTTTTTATTAACTTTATATCAACTTTATATCACTTATGATTAACTTTTTATCACTAGATTCACAGTTACGGAGTACAGAGTTACGATGATTTCGGAAATAGGATAATACAGAGATCGGAGTTAGAGTTACAATAGAGATGACCTATGTCATCGGAGTTCGGAAATAGAATGTGTTTGTGATTTTACAATGCTGTCTTAAATATGGTAATTGTTGACATAGAATTAGATAATGAGGTTGAACTTGGAACTGGACTCGTAAACAGTAAACAAATGCACGTGGGAACAATAACATTTCCTGGAGAGTGAGAAAATTACATTTTTAGTTAATAGTACGTAGCTTCTAAGATTAAGGACTAAACAAATATTATAATGAACTAAAAGTAATAGAGTTATGAGGCACAGAAGGTGCTGATTGAGAATACAGAACATGTAGGTATTTGTGAATAAACTTTTTACTTACTTACTTACTTACTTACTTACTAGGTACAGAAGGTACCTCGCATTACATAACATGTAGATTGTCAAGAGTGGCAACGATACTGAAGCAATTCAATCACATCGGCCTGACTGGAAGTTCCGGAAGTTCAGTTTGGCTTCACCCTGTAAGCCTTTAGTTTTACCGCGGACGTTGAACTTCTTTTCAGGAAAGATCAATAATTAAGTATGTATGTGTATCACAATTTTCGAAACGGTTTGATGGAGCTCTGTGATCTTTCATTGACATTATTTATACGGCATTCTGTAAAAGTATGTACATTTTAGTCACAAGTTAGGACTTAGGAGGACATTTTGAGAATACTTTAATCTGTATTTTAACTGTGTCAGACCAACAAACATGATCTTAAATACCGAACAATCGGTCAATCGTTTCCAACGTCACACACGAAACCTGAGCATGATTTGGTAATGTTACTGCCTTACTGCCATTGCATAATGCGATCACGCGTGTCCAAGTCTATACAATACTGAAAGAGTTTAATGGACTGGACTATTGTGTTCTGACGGACACCACTTTTACTACGAACACTCTACCAAAGTTACGAATTCTTTATTTGGTTTGTATGCTATTGCGCGCCTTGTTCGCGAAGCTTTCAACTTAATTTTCTATCAGCGGTCAATGTATAGAGAGCTCAAGGTAAAGTGTGTCGCCATTGTCGCATGGTGTCACTTCAAACAGCTGATTATTTGGACGTTTTGACAGCTGACCGGCCGCTCAAACTGTCACCGTGAATGGCGACGCAATCGTTTAGATTACACCAAGGCTAATTGAATACAAAAGCGGTGATAAGTGGAGAATGCGCTTTAAGCCGCTTGCGCAATAAGTTTGGTTAGAACTTGGTGATAAGTTTGTAGGGTAGGTACCCCGTCTACAAGCACCGCCAATGAAAAAAAAATCTTCGTTTTGGCTACGTTCCCTAGAATTCACAGGCTTAACTATTTTTAGGACGTAGGTAAGGCCTAGACTCTAGATAAGCCTACGACTAAATGCCGCAGAAGTATAAAACGGCCGCTTTTGACTTGTGGGGGATTTATTCGTAACCATTAAATCGATATTAAAAGGTTGTAGGATCTGGAATCTAGGCATTAGGTCTTAAAATAGTTAAGCGTAGGGATTCTCATTTGAGGATTTTTTTTTGGATTGAGGAATTCGTAGAACATTGTTATGGTACGGTCGGCCACACGCTAGGATACCCCTTTTTGTTCGATTGGCGCCCTTATGCCGCATGCGGTAAGAGCTGTCATGAGGTATCTGTGACTGTGGCCGATCGTACCTTCCACAGGTATAATAATTTTGTATCTGGAATATAAATCTTGTTCAGTCTCCTTTAGGTATAATATGTAGAAAAGATGAGTGGGGAAGTTATTCGATCGTTTAACCATTCGGCAAAAACAAAAGGTTTAGCAGTAAATATTTCCATTAGCCGAAGAGGCGAAGCGCACAGACCAGACAATCATTTAGTTAGTTAATTATGAAGAAGCATTAATTTTTAATTTGCATTCGGTCTCAAGGACGAAATCCCGAGAAGTCTTATTCTGGTAAGTTAAAGACTGATACTTAAAAAGAGAGTTTTGTTAATTAATTTTTGGATGCCCAAAAACTAATTAAATAACCTACATAAGGTAGGTAGGTACCTACCTACCTACATAACATACATAATAGTGATTACGCGTGTAAAGGAAATTCCATAGAATGTATAGGTAGGTACATACATTTAATGTTTAGGTATAAAATGCCATTACCTACACATTTATGGCTTAGCACAATAATGTGAAACGCCATATCTATAGGTTTGTAATAATGTCTTTCCCGCTCTATGTATAAGTCAAAAGAGGGAAATAGATATAGTCATAAACCCAGACATATGGCCTATCCTATTATTGCAGGTTTCATTGCAACTAGTCCGAAACATAACTTTGTGAGGTAAGGGACCTGCATTTTGAAACTTTTACTGCCGATTTCTGAATTGAGAAATTCGCTAAGCAAGCACTTAAGTATCGTTCCGTCTCTGCAGATTTCTCACAAAAGAACGTGACAGATTCAGAAACCGAGCCTTAGGGTGGTATTCTAGAACGCTACTTAAACTCAGTTTAAACAGAGTTCAGACTGTCGATAAAACAGTGCATGTTTTGATATGCAGGGAGGGATATTCAAATCAAAACATGCACTGTTTTATCGACAGTCGACACTACTAAACTCTACTTAAACTGAGTTTAAACAGAGTTCAAGGAGCTTTCTAGTTTGAGTTTAAACAGAGTTTAAGTAGCGTTCTAGTTTGAACTGAGTTTAAGTTCTAGAATACCACCCCTAGGCCCGGTTTCTGAGTTGAGAATTTTGCTAAGCAAATACTTTACTATCGTTCTGTCACGCTCTTTTGTGAGAAATCTGCAGAGACAGGACGATACTTACCCATTTGCTTAGCGAATTTCTCAATTCAGAAACCGGCAGTTAGTCTCACGGGCCTGAGCCTCATAGTAGACAGAATCAGGCTGCGGCCGTGTGGCCTAGGGCGTCCTACACACAGGGTCTGTCTTCCAGTTAATGACATCGTTAAATATGAAACAGCGCCGTTACTACGCAGTAGGAGCCTTTTGATACCACCTATTATACTCCTGAGGATACGCCTAGTGTTCTCAGGGAAATTCTGCTACGGAAAACTGAGATTTATTGCGTAGTGCGAAGAAAGCTGAGTATTTTCTGAAACTGAAATAGATAGCATGATTATGATTGGCCGAACAGATTGTTCCTATTACTAAATAGTGATAGTGATTAGGTAAAACCAGGCTGCATAAGGTTAATTAATTTTGATATCTAATTTCGTTTTGAATACATTTTTTAAGTTTTCAGTGAGGGCGAGAGAGTTGCAATTATTTATAATAATAAGAGTCGATAAAATAAATAAAATAAAAATATCTTCGTCATTTTAGCTTAAAATTAGCATATCTCATAAACTGCTACACCGATTTTGATAAAACATATCTAAGAACACTCGCTAGACCACCTGATTTCAAATAAAAAGAATCGGATTATAATCGGTTCACCCGTTTAAGAGCTACCGTACCGTACCGTGCCTAAGACATACACACAGACGGACAGACCCAGACACACATAGTGGTCAAACTTACAACACCCCTCTTTTTGGGTCGGGCTTAAAAACAATGAATCACCCACTACAAAAATTACAGTACACGCCACTTGTACCTATGTACTCATATTTCGGAATAATAAAGAAAACATCAACCTTTTATCAATGTTAACTTAGCATTTAACCTAGGCAATTTTGGTCGCGAATTTATTCAATTAGGTCGACGTAAAAGTGTGCTGTCGACTCGTGCGTGCCTCCAGCCGTGCGTACATAACATGTTTTGTGATAAGATAGTGACTAAACAATGATGGGTTTTTAGGCACGGTTCAACGTTCTGTACTTGCACCAACAAAGATGAGTGACAAGTACAGAGAGTCCGCTCAGTGGAAAGGAAGAAAATGTCTAGGCAACTAAACATAGGAACGATCATGCTGTTGAATTCCTGAGCAACATAGGTAGCAGGTTTTGTGCAATGAATGAGTGAACCTAGTGGAGTCTGGGCTTGCCACGAAGTCACGTTAATCCAATGAGTTAGAGAGCTCGTCTTCGTGATATACAAAGCGGCCGGGGCGCGTGCCCTGTAAAATTTATTTATTTTCAAATTTGTCACTTCATATTATTTATTTTTTCAAATTGCAAATTAAACTTCCAAAATGTTTATGTTTATGTAACAAATGAATGATGAATATCAGAATATTAACCTCATGAAAGAATTTAATTTTACTCTAATTTAATAAGGTCCATAATTTAACATTAGGCTTGATTCCGCTTAACGGAAGAACATTATGTACTTATGTAACTACTGCAAAATATATTATACCTACTTATCTGAATCAAATCTGGGACGGCGCTGGAGACTGTAACACAGTTCTTTTTTAAGAACTAGCACAGACTCCATCGTAACTATAGTATGCACAATTTAACATAAGTAGCCATAAAGTCTTATAACCTATATTATGTACACTTCTTGTAAACCTACTTCTTCTTGAAATAAATAATTTTTAATTTAATTTAATTTTAAAATGTATGGCGCTCGGCCGCGTGCCCGAACGCTCGCCCTGTAAAATGTATGGCGCTCGGCCGCGCGACCGAACGCTCGCCCTGTAAAATGTATGGCGCTCGGCCGCGTGCCCGAACGCTCGCCCTGTAAAATGTATGGCGCTCGGCCGCGCGACCGAACGCTCGCCCTGTAAAATGTATGGCGCTCGGCCGCGCGACCGAACGCTCGCCCTGTAAAATGTATGGCGCTCGGCCGCGCGCCCGGACCCTCGCCCTGTAAAATGTATGGCGCTCGGCCGCGCGCCCGGACGCTCGCCCTGTAAAATGTATGGCGCTCGGCCGCGCGCCCGAACGCTCGCCCTGTAAAATGTATGGCGCTCGGCCGCGCGCCCGAACGCTCGCCCTGTAAAATGTATGGCGCTGCGGCCGCGCGCCCGGACGCTCGCCCTGTAAAATGTATGGCGCTGCGGCCGCGCGCCCGGGCGCTCGCCCTGTAAAATGTATGGCGCTCGGCCGCGCGTCCGGACGCTCGCCCTGTAAAATGTATGGCGCTCGGCCGCGCGCCCGAACGCTCGCCCTGTAAAATGTATGGCGCTCGGCCGCGCGCCCGAACGCTCGCCCTGTAAAATGTATGGCGCTGCGGCCGCGCGCCCGGGCGCTCGCCCTGTAAAATGTATGGCGCTCGGCCGCGCGTCCGGACGCTCGCCCTGTAAAATGTATGGCGCTCGGCCGCGCGCCCGGACGCTCGCCCTGTAAAATGTATGGCGCTCGGCCGCGCGCCCGAACGCTCGCCCTGTAAAATGTATGGCGCTCGGCCGCGCGCCCGGACGCTCGCCCTGTAAAATGTATGGCGCTGCGGCCGCGCGCCCGGGCGCTCGCCCTGTAAAATGTATGGCGCTCGGCCGCGCGCCCGGACGCTCGCCCTGTAAAATGTATGGCGCTGCGGCCGCGCGCCCGGGCGCTCGCCCTGTAAAATGTATGGCGCTCGGCCGCGCGTCCGGACGCTCGCCCTGTAAAATGTATGGCGCTCGGCCGCGCGCCCGGACGCTCGCCCTGTAAAATGTATGGCGCTCGGCCGCGCGCCCGGATGCTCGCCCTGTAAAATGTATGGCGCTCTTTAATGCCGAATGATCTACATTTATGTAGGTACAACTTTTTTACATGGATAAGATTTTTACTATGGATAAGTTGGACTGTCCGAAACAACGTTCTGTACTTTAAAGTATATTTAAGCTTGCACTGAAATCTTATCACATCCTTTTTAGAACACTTTGTCCATTGTGATGGGGCTTAATGAATCATTAGGGAGCGGGTTAAGTTATTTTTAAAGGAAAATTGATAAAACTTTTTGCTGAAGGTAGTGAAGGTTAAAAGTAAAAGACAATTTGAAAAAAAACAATGTAAACAATGTATATAAAATGTACCTATTCTTATAGCATAGAAATCCATTTCCTCAATCATTACCAATTGGCACTCAACAATGTTGAAATAACACACATTTTATCCTCCACACAATCCCTCTAGCTTATCCTATCCGCCATAATAATATTTACGTATCCATTTATGTACAAGGAGGCACTCTAATTGAAAATGGTCGCGGTCGAGTGCCCTCCTCATATCTCGACGCTAAGCATCTATACAAATTGTGATGATTGGCCCAAGCCCACCTGTCAATCAAACCACTTCAATGGAAACTAATGATTTTTGGGGTTTCGCGCGTTAGGATGGGCGAGATCACGAGACCGTGTGTGTTTATTGTGTAAAAAAAAAACGCACAGTCGCTAGTCTTCAAAACCGGTTTATTTGCGGGAAAATTGCTCTTATCGAAATAAACAATTTTTTTTTCGACAAATAATACGTATATTATGAAAAAAAAAATGTTTATATTTTCCCGCAAATTTTGAGGACTAGCGATTGTGCGTTTTTTTTAACAGAATAAGCACAATGTTCTGTTGTAAAAAGCAACCGTTGTAAGGATTTAAAAACGGCAAAATAAAATGCTTTTGTACTATGGTAAGTTTTTGTTAACACGATATTATAATGTTTCAGTAAAATATAAAGTGAAAGTGAAAGTGAAAGTGAAAGTGAAAGTGAAAGTGAAGTGAAAGTGAAAGTGAAAAAAACTTTATTGCCGAGAACACATAAAATAAAAATTTTGTAACAAAATTCCGAGCTATATGTATAGATTTAGTAGGGTAGGTAATACTTAGAGCTAAGCTTTAGTTGGGCAAATGGACTCATGCTCAGCTGTGTGCCGACCGGTGACAAGTCACCGGACGGCGCTGATTTTCAGCATGCGCCATGGACACAATAATAATTTAGTTACTTGAAGCAGTTTCAACATTTTTTAAATTATACAAAAAACAAAACAACAATTTTTTTGAGAAAATAAAATAAAATACAACAACAGAAACGATTCAAAATTCCGAGAAAAACATAAACATAATCAAGGTTGAACAAATGATGTGATACTTATACATATAGATTCGCCTCCGATCAAGGATAAAAAATTCCATAGGTAGAACAACTTATACTAAAGTGTATGTTTGTGTGTGTGTGTGAGGGTGTGTGTGTGTGAGGGTGTGTGTGGGTGTGTTGTGTATGGGTTTATGTAAAGTTTGGGGGAAGAAGGCAGACGCCACAGTTATTTGCGTTATTCCCTCTGCTCAGCCCTAGACCGTGGTCTTGGGATCGGCATATACGATCCACACTAACTGAACTTTCGGACTCTACATCTCGAAAAGATAAAGAAAGACATAAAAAAAACTTCACTTACAGGCTAAGCCAAATTGAAATCGCGAATAAAAATTTGCTTCAGCAAAATGTAAGCCTCATTTACATGTGTAGTTAAACAAACAATCTTCGCTCGCTGTGAAACCTTTTAGGCTCGAGTCTACCTCGCACTTGCCAACTTACTTTCACATGTTGTGGTACAATGGCAAAATTTCGTTGAGAAGTAAGGACTGCCTTGTTGATTTAGCGGTAAGTTGCTTGCTTGTTGGCCGGTGAACGTGGGTTCGCTACCTGTTATAAAATAATAACTTCTGGGCAAACCCATAGTTATGTATGACGCTCATATGCTCATAAGTTTTAGGGTGGTATTCTAGAACGCTACTTAAACTCAGTTCAAACTAGAACGCTACTTAAACTCTGTTTAAACTCAGTTCAAACTAGAAAGCTCCCTGAACTCTGTTTAAACTCAGTTTAAGTAGAGTTTAGTAGTGTCGACTGTCGAAAACAGTGCATGTTTTGATTTGAATATCCCTCCCTTCATATCAAAACATGCACTGCTTTATCGACAGTCTGAACTCTGTTTAAACTGAGTTTGAGTAGCTTCTAGAATACCACCCTTGGTTTGCCGTCGACTTGGTTGTACTTATTTCTTACTAGCTTTTGCCCGCGACTTCGTCCGCGCAGACTTAGTTGTTTTCCCGTTATCACAATAAAACATAGCTTATAGCACTCAGCAATAATGTAGTTTTATAATCGGATGAGTAGTTTTGGAGATTACCCCCTACATACGTACATACTTACAAACTTTTCCTCTTTATAATATTAGTGATGATAGCTAGTGCCCACGACTTCATTCACGTGGCTAAAAGAAAAAGGATAAACGTGGTGCAATTTAGCAAATTGTACCTAGCATATTTTTTACCACCTAGTAGGTATGATGTACACACGACAGCACGTCAGACTGTACACTTTTGTTGTAAAGTCGCCCGTAACGTAACCGAGTAGAGTGCTAGCGTGTAAAGGTCGACGTGCTGTCGTGTATACTTAAAATACACCCCCTGCACTATCAAAGCGTTGGCCCGAGATTTCGCTCCCGTGGACCACGCGTTGTTATCTGCTTCTTCCAAACTGAACGAAGCAAAGATGCAGATACCTACTGTTATAGGCGTCTAACTGATTTAACGCGGGTTACCTACATTTCAAGAAACACTCAAAGATTATCTTTTCTTTTTAGCCCTATCCTATTATTTTGAGTCCGCTAATCTGCTACTCCTTATTGCAAACTTTCAGTCTGGGTTGTCTCTGTTCAGTTGGTCTCGCCCCAAGTCTTCGTGCCTTTGTGGCCTTTGTGGTCGTTGTAGACACTGCCTCTACCGATGTAAGAGAGCCCTAATGGGTAGTTTGATACCCAAGTAAATCTCGTTTGCTTGCGCTGTTTGGTGAATGAATATTTATCAGCATTCGCTGCAGTACGTCACAGGTCTCAACATCTCTCTGGCGTTCTATAAAACTGTAAAAGATCTCCAACAGAGCTAGTTAGCGTCACCTACTCGTATTATAGGCACAAAGTTACTTAACAGAGAAAAACTTTAAGAAATTTTATTTTATTTTTTATTTAGCATCATACCATTTCAAAGAGAACTATCATAATAATTGGTTTCTGACACCTGAAAATATGAGATAATATCAGGAGATACTTAACCATATTATTTCTATCACATTTTATAGTGTTTTTTTCTATGAGCTACTCTTCTGAAACACCCAACGCGTCTTCTTAGCATCTCCGATGCCATAGTCTGAAACAACCGTTTTGAATCGTTCTTCTTTCGTTTTGGTTCTTCTTTCGAGGGGTCTCCTCCAGGAAATCCGATAAGCTGCACTGTGGAGCATCAGGACAGGTATGAAGACGCGAAGTTGTCGGTATGGTTTATGGTTTAAGTCCAGCGGATTCAGCGTTATAAGGTAACAAACACACTCACTCACTCACTCACAAACTTTCGCATTTATAATATAAGTAGGATGAGTTTGCTGCGCGCGTAATAAGAATGAGGTAGGCCATAGAGCGATATGTCTACATATTGTAAACCTATAGATACCTACCTACCCCATTCGTGTACCAGACGTAGGCGTGGTACACGAATGGTTTACTGAATGCTTAATTTCTTCGTAGAGCCTACTTAAGGCAGTACAGTATATGTTTCTCCAACGATGTTTATGATCGACAGGACCGCACGGCGAAAACAAACGGCCAATTATGAGCTCCAAACAATTTTCATTTATCAAAACGTTTGTTATTGGCGGCTCGTTATCTATCAGCTGTTGACAGGCGAGCGTTATCCTGTTAGAGGTTAGGGTTAACACATGTGGCAGTGTTGCCAGAACCACTTCGGCAAAAATAACTTGAGACAGAAAAAAAAAATTTTGCAAACTACAAGGGTCATTAAAAAAATATGTTTGTATTTCTGCACCCCACTCGTTAGCTGAGGTACTTCCACTTCCATTGCCATAATTAAGTAACTACAACTAAGCGGCCTCAGCATGTACAATTGTACACTATGAGATGATTTATACAGCGGCGTCCAATTGCACCTTCGCTCACATCATATGGGTGAAGTGACAACTCTAACGATGTAGTGCCTGGGACATTGTTTTAGATGGAGTAAGCTTGCCCAGCACCTATAACACACACCGCAGACCACAGACAGAGCCCACAGACAGTAAGTGTAAGTTTGAATGGCAAAAGTTGCTTTTAATTAAGAGTTTCTGTAATATCTACATACACTTTATCCTGTTATTTCTTCTAGCAGGATAAAAAATATACTTCCATGGCAATGAACCAAAGGCAACAAAAAAGTGGAAAAAAGTTTTGTACCTGTGTACGTTGTGGGTTAAAAGTACCAAAAACTTTACCAGTCCAACGTTTTGGCAGCGCTGTACACGTGATGTGTTCCTAACCTTGCAATTTCCAATACCATGGATGGGATGCTCGTTAAGTCTGCGTTCGAAAGCGTTTCAAGTGTTTTAGATAATGCCGGTCGTCTAAAACACTTGAGCGAATCGCGTCAGTGAAAATTATGATTAATATCTTCTGGGTTAACGGTACACGCTGGTGGAATCGGGCTAGAGCACGACTCTCATGGTAGGTATGGCGGGTTGATTAAGCGATTGCAATGGACATGGGTGCTATGACCATTGAATCGACTAAATGAAGTTCGATATAGATTCATTGCGACGACACGCTGAGGGCATCGAAACCATTTATATCTCTACATAGTATAAAACAAAGTTGCTTTCCGCGTCTGTCTGTCTGTATATCCGAGAACTACGCAACGGATTTTGATGCGGTTTTTACCATCGGTTTGATATTTTTTCAAGGAAGGTTTATACGTATACTTTAATGATTCGCGATATTCACACATAATACTCTACATTCTAATTTTATTATGGCAGGGGCGGTCGATAATTAATTGCAATTAAAGATACATATTATGTAGCACAGTACTACTACGTTATTTGTAAGTACGTACCTTTCAGGTTTAGTTGTACCTTGTTCAAGCATGCAAATGTAACCTAGATATAAAGCTTAAGGGTGGTATTCTAGAACGCTACTTAAACTCAGTTTAAACAGAGTTTAGACTGTCGATAAAGCAGTGCATGTTTTGATATGAAGGGAAGGATATTCAAATCAAAACATGCACTGTTTTATCGACAGTCGACACTACTAAACTCTACTTAAACTGAGTTTAAACAGAGTTCAAGGAGCTTTCTACAGGGTGCACTCTAAGTCGATAGCGAAACTTTAAGTAGGCTGTCTACTGATCACTACAAACAACTTGTACTAGGTGTCGAAAAAAATCGAGCGAAAAAAATATCTGCTGTTTCATACATTTGGCGCAGTACTGAGTCGACCTTTTGTATGGAACAGCTGATATTTTTTTCACTCCATTTATTTCGCCACCTAGTACAAGATGTTTGTATTGATCAGTAGAATGCCTACTTAAAGTTTCGCTATCGACTTAGAGTACACCCTGTAGTTTGAACTGAGTTTAAACAGAGTTTAAGTAGCGTTCTTATTTTAACTGAGTTTAAGTAGCGTTCTAGAATACCACCCTAAGTTTGATTATCAATTTTATCTACAAAATTTTTGCACCTACAACGTAACTTTATACCTAGCGTTAGCGATGACCATTGATATCGTGTCATAGGCCCGCATCGCAGTGGGTTAGCTAGCGCAGTCGTATCTCACGGCAGCAGGACGCATCGTTTGTTTGACTGCGTGCCAGCCAGGGGAAGACCGGTCCATGTCGCTACTGCTTCAAATTCATAATTTTTCAATGAGCCTTTTTGTATCGCACGCCCGGGCCCGCTGACAAGCGCGCTTATGGCCTACGCGATAAGATCGCTTTTGTGAGCCATTAGCTAAAGTGATTGACGTTGTTGGTTTGTTGTGAGTAATTTTGTTTGAAATCTAGAGCGGCGAACGTGCCTTTTTTGTCGGTTTACGATGTGTAAAGAGAACAATGTTGACACGAGAAGTTTATTATTTCATACGAGAATTGACTATGCAATCGTTAAGTGGGCTTTGTGATGGAGTGATAGAGCTATTGATTTGGACGTTTGGTTTGATAGCGCTGAATGTACAGTCCAACCAGTCAGTTATCTGTTTCCCAGTCAAGCATACGCGCGCATATTCCCAGCTAAACATTATACCTCTTTCTTCGAATGTAGGTACTAGTGGCCTACGATACCTACTATATTACAGGTGAAGGTTACATTATGCCAATCACAAATAGCTAATTTGAAAGCATCGGCATCTAATGGACTTGGGTATACTAAACTAATCTGGCCGGATATGCGCAAATATCTTCAAAATGGTTAGTCACATACTTGTTTGTATAATACAAGGTGTTACAAAAGTACCTAACTCTTTTTACAGGGTAATAGCACCCGGTGATAGGGATCACAACCTAAATATTATTTTTGCCCTATGACGTTCCGTTAATTTTTAAATTATTAAAATGTGAACAATGTGGCGGGAGAAAAGAATTTTTTAAATATTGTTTTCATTGACTTTCATAATGTTTTAACAACTCAAAGCTATGTAAATGCACCTACACGTACAAACATATTTTGAAATTTGAGCTAATAACAAAAACAAAAAAGGTATGAAAATTTTTCAATTTTGAGGTTAAAATAAAAAAATTTTTTTTCAACTTTTTTTTACAGATTTGACATCCTGTTGACCAGTAAGTTACGCCCTGTAAAAAGAGTTAGGTACTTTTGTAACACCTTGTATAGGTACATATATTTTCTTAAAGGTAGGTTCGCTACTGGTTCATCAAAAACGGAAGGAGTACAGAAATGTGGGTTGGACTGATGACGTCGAAGTGACAGGAAAGGACTTTGGAGGAAAGCAGAGCAATATACCTACCTTTACGCATGCCTACTTTAGTTTTAGCCTTTATTTTAGGCCATTTTATTAGTTGTACTCTTATAATAATTATGT
This sequence comes from Zelleria hepariella, assembly GCA_949319315.1. Classification (NCBI taxonomy): domain Eukaryota; kingdom Metazoa; phylum Arthropoda; class Insecta; order Lepidoptera; family Yponomeutidae; genus Zelleria; species Zelleria hepariella. The sequence goes on along the minus strand of OX439392.1, from coordinate 10,770,164 downwards.
CATTGACGATAAGCGACGAAACTAATATCATACGAGGCGTATTATAGAGTAGAGCTTCGGCCTTGGCGATAAGTCCCCATAAAGTACCGACCTAGTTAGAGCCACCCCTATTCACAGTCTTCATACAAACAAAGCCAGTAGCCTCCAATCTTACGCGGAAGATAAGCGTAGAATTATGTTTAACTCTAAGAGCGTTTGGACAATAGTCTCAGAGAGACTTAAGGGGCTTTTAAACGTTGAGCAATGGTAAATGTAGTTACGAAATTGTAGTGCTGAGTATCATCACTGATACCCTGTAGTCCAGGGCTGGATTTAGAATGAGTAGGCTTCTAGGATGAACCTATTCGTATTCGTAATCTTGACGTTTTCCGCAACTCGACTGCTGTTGAGCCTATTTTGCGTGAAAGCTTAGTGCAAAAGCGAAAGATAGAAAGAGAAATAAAGCCATGCTACTTATGCCGTCCCAGCTCCTCGAGAAAATCCAGCGGACTTCGGATGTTGCTGCAGGCCTCCCGCAGTTTCCCTGGGCTTCCGAGAAGAGTTTATTTATTTATTTATTTATTTTTGGAAGGCTAACTGAGTTGATCGTTGTGTGTGTGTGGCCACCCCACCGTTCACTCCACCAGCACGTGAGCGGCTATCTCTTCTGCCTCTATGCATGCTCTGCAAAGATGACTGTCTGTAATACCTATGACAAAGAAATGTTTGTTATAATGTCAGTGTCCTGTGAGGACGCCCGTTACCAAATTCAGTTGTGCCTTGGTAAAATTTAGGAGAGATCGGGAGGGACGGATGAACGGTACGGCCATTCCATATTCGTGGTTGCCACTGAAACGTGGATGGAATGGGAATGAGTCAAATGCGGCGGTCGCAGCCCAAGGTTAAGCAAGAGTGACTTTGACTTCCTCAAAAATTAACGATGATCTCGTAGAACCTGCAGGACTGTCTATAGTCTCGCATCATTAAGACGCCGATACGCCGAACGCTTGCGTTGATTTCTTCGACTCCGACAAACTAGTGGGCTGATACCATTGTATTTTTTTAGGTGGGTACTTCATTACGAGTACCAAGTATGTCTCACAGGATTGAGTTTAAGAGAAAGAAAAAAAAAATTGTCTTCATTTCAGAAATAATAACGCAATGCGCTTCTGGGGGTCTACCGGCTAAGACGAAGCCGATTACCATTGGAGAAAATCGAAGTTCGATTTTTGAAAAATGTACTGCCACCCAGTTCATTTTACTGCCACCCAGTAAATTTTTCATAAATAATTGAACTTTCGCCTTTCGCCTTTTCAGATTTTCGCCAATGGTAATCGGCTTCGTTTTAGCCGGTAGACCCCCTGCATTGCATTCTCAGAGGCGATCCCTAGCAAGTGGATTTTGATTTGGGAGCGCAAATATGACGCTTTCGACACGGGAAAAGGAGACTACATTTGCTATTTTAGTGATTCTGAGCCAAATTCCAAAATGTTACTCCAAAATAAGCGAAAAAAAAAACAAAATTCCCAATACAAAGTCTATTGCCAATCGACACCATTTGTATGGAGAAGTGAATATTTTTCGCGCGTTTTGGAATGAAATTTTGTAATGTGGCTTTGGACCCCAAAAAAATTGTGGTGCTCTCTAGGATAGTCTGAGCCTAAAACCGGCCCTGGTTCAACAGATTCTGTCATCGGATTGTGAAACAATAAACAGTAGCTTGGCGGATGCGTCCATGCCTGTCCGTGACGGTATTGTGAGTTGTGAACTTGTGACCATAGCAAAGTAACTTACGATTCGCTGATTAGGAAGATCATTGGCTCGTTGTATTGAGCAATCGCCAAGCTCTTCAGTTTCGATGATTCAGTTACACAATTTACTTGAATGAACTTTAATTGAACGTGAACTTGAATCAAAAGTTACGACACAATGCTTCGCGGAATTAACTATAGCTAAATAACACACAAACGCAGATAGTGTTTGTGTTGCGCGAAATAACATCAGTATCTGCCTTTGTGAACTTTGGAAAGTAAGTAGCGGTTTATGTAAATTTTACATTATTACGCGTCCTAAATCGAGGTCATAATCTTTCTTAAGTGACGAGACCTAAAACTCGAAGCAAGTAATTTTAACTCCATAATTATTGCCTCAAACGAGCGTGTTTCAATCCAGGCGACAGCTATTTTTTTTTTTAAAAACCTTGCGTTTTCACTTTAAAATAAGGGTAGGTACCAATCTCACAAACAACTACACCGATTTTGATAAAACGTGTCTTAAAAACATCGCTAGAAACCCTGCTTTCAAATAAATAAAAGTAAAAACGCATTCATGCCACGGACACACAGACACACACACTCACACATAGCGGTCAACTTATAAAGTTATAACACGTATTTTTGCGTCGCGGATTAAAAAATAAAAAGCTCGATTCCGTTACGAGAGCGGTTTTTAGTCGGCAAGCGTTTTCAAAAGTTTTGATGCCAATATTGTCTTTCTTAACCTAGCAAGAAGTTTTGACTTGCAAACTGCTTGCAAAACAATATTCCACACACCAAGATGTAAGAATTTATTAATTATTTTCCTTTTTGCTGTTTAAATAAAACGTACTGGCCGCGCAAGATATTTGATCGCCTTTAAAACGGATTAAGAATAAATGTATGTTTTCTTTTTAACCGACCGAAAGGCATTTTGATAAATTTTTCGTCAATATCAGCCAATAAAATGATCAACAAGGAGGATATTATGAAAATAATTACCTCTTTTTCGTGCGATGGTAAGAAAAAGGTTCGTCGAACTGCTTAAATAATAATAATGTATTTATTTATTGAGATAACTGAGATCCATTGTGTTACAGACTACTTAGTTTAAAATAAATGAGGAGAGTTAAAAAAACGCTCGTGTGGAGGGAAACCCTACGACGAGTCAAAAGTTAAGGGCCGAAATGTACAATTTTCGTCATCTAAATCCTCGCCCGCTATCTTGTATTGACACAAGCCACAGACGAAAGTTTAAGCTAACTGCATAGCTGTGATAACAGCTGTGGATTATCTGCTTCACTGTCAATTTATCAGCTAACCATTTGTTCTTATTGGGACAATACATACAGAGTGCTTAGTTCGTTGATTTTATTATATTTTCTACAAAAGCCTGAGCGAAATTGATATTTTTTCTTTTTCTTTTCTTTTTTTCTTTAAATCCAAATAACTCGAAAACGGTGAGATTTTCTCTTATGATTTTTTTTTATTATTGGTATCTTATTGGAAATGAACCAAGCTTTAACCTCCCGAACTTTGTCGCATCGTTTACTGTTAATTCATCATCAAACGACCTATTTTGTATGAGCGTTTGTTTCTTTAGTAAAATAACACAAACATATTTGTGGGTCTTCCATCCAAGTCACCTTCGAATATTTTATATAGTTCCAATAAAATATTTGGAGCCTCCCAGGCCTCCTTTGGATATTTTAAAGTAACTAAAGTTGTATTGTCATTCTGCAGTGTTTACTCAAAGTGAAGTCGAGTTCTCCCAAGAAATTATAATAATGATTGGCGTCTCGAGGAACAATAAAAGAAAACTAACAATAACATTCAACTCTTATCGTTGATTTTAAGGCCAAATGTGAAGGATTACGCTGACTTGCAATATAGCCTTTAGAGAAGTTATAAACTTATAAAATTCCTTTGTAAACTAGTACAATATTTGCTGCGACAACCATTTTGTGGGGCTACGAAGTTTTTTTATAAGCACTCAAAAACTGTGTGGCATCGTTAAAGTCTTGTTTGTTCTTTTTTCGAATTCCTGCTGATAGGTAGTCCAATTTACCACATGTTGTCTCGTTCTCGCTATAAAAAATAATATCCACATGATTTGACGTAATTTGTATCATGTTATGACGAAAGGCTCGTGTGTTTAAGTGTAATTTTCCTCTATGCCCGTTATTAACCAGTAACCATCCTTTTTTTTTTGGAGGAAGCCTAGAAAAAAAGTTAACGAGGCTCATAGGCAAGAACACAATATTACTTTTTCGGCTCATTAAATATGGTTCACTGTTCTGCTCCCTTTTCTTTATTAGTTTCCTTTTCGTATTTGTCAAAGGATGTAGATACTAGCGTACGACAATAATTTAGCCAAAGTCTTTACATATTTTTGTCTATAATCAACTCATAGTTTTGTTGCTATTACTAAACCAAATGATTTAATATTAGGTCACTGACATCGGTCTAACATAAACATATTGACATATTGCAATTTCTTCAGATCCTGGAACCACCCAACAAAAACAAAGTTATGATCAATACAGCTCATGTTTTAGACATGATTCCATCTTATCATTGGCCGTTATCTTTGGAATTGGCTCCCAACACGGAGTTTTACGAGCACGAACGCTTTAAAGTCCTGTTCGCCGAAATACAGAAGCCGAGACAAGCTTCTTAAAACGAAATTAGTATGATAATTAGTTCTTGACGAGGAGACCTAAGTGCCTTTGTCTATTTCGGTGTGGCTTCTTAGGAATACTATAGCGACTTGAAAAATGCGGCTACATTAGCTATACGTCGATTGTAAAGACCCGGTTTGATGAAGTGTAAAATTATGTGAACGTATCCCAAGATTGAAGCGTGTGTATGTGTGTTTCCTATAGATAGACCAAGGTAAGTACTGTAATAACTTTATTATTTTACAGTTATTAAGTGTGTATATCGGTGTCGTTTCTTAGGAATGCTATCGCGACTTAAAAATGTGGCTATATTGTTATACTAGTTGTGCCCGCGACTTCGTATGCGTTTTTACACATTTGACATTTAATTTAAATTCGACTGTGGAGGAAAACTCAAAAGGAAGGTTTTTTTTAACCCCCGACCAAAAAAGAGGGGTGTTATAAGTTTGACAGCTTTGTGAGTGTGTCTGTATAAGTGTTTATGAGGGTGTGTCTGTCTGTGGCACCGTAGCTCTTAAATGGGTGAACGATTTGGAAGCTTTAGGTTTTTTTTTAAAATTTGAAATCAGGTTTTCTAGCGAATGTTCTTAGTTATGTTTTGTCAAAATTGGTTCAGCAATTTATTAAATATGCTTATTCGAAGCTAAAATGTCGGGGGTATTTTAATAGTTATTATTTCTTAACTTGCGGTAGCAGGACTCAAAAGAAAGCAATAGAATAAAATAGAATAAAAACCCTAATCTAAACAATACATTTATAAATTTAATAATAAATATGTATTGTTTACATTAAGGTATCTCCCGTGATAAGATACCAGGAAGCTTAGCATAAGAATTGATTAGGAAGTAAAAGGGTTTATAATATGAATCTCCCTCGACGTAGAGTGGGATAGATAAAGTTATAAGCCCATATATAAGGTCTTACTCATTCTCATGCTAAGCCAGCAAGCAAAGCATACGGCTAATAACTCTGTCTATCCAGCTCAAAGGTAAACAATAGTTATTTGTTATGCAAGAATGCAAAATTATTGTTTGCGGCGAGTGCTTGTATTGAATACCGAGCGGTGTTAAAAGACCGCCAACAAAGTGGGAGACCACATACAGGGTGTTAAAAGACCGCCAACAAAGCGGGAAACCACGTATTTTCCTCATCATAAGGAACATTTTTGCCCAAGGAACTATGCCTGGGAAATCAACGGTTTCCGAGATAATGAGGTTCAAAGTCGGATTTTTCAAAACTTTTTTTGTGTATTCTAATGTATTCAGTATCTAGCTCTTAAGAATCCCCTGAAGCTCTGCAGCCCTCTCGCTCGCACTTTTAACATTTTAATTCATTGTAAGAGAATGATTAAACTTTGGACAATAAAATATAGTTGCAGACATAGATAATAAAGCTATCGACATGTGGACACACTTTTGATTTCATATTCCTACTAATAAAAAAAAATATCACTGAACTTCGGTTAAAAGTAGTAGTTCAGTAATTTTTTTTTAAACGATAAATGTGAAATTTAAAGTATGTCTACATGTCTATAGTTTTATTATCTATGTCTGCAACTATATTTTATCGTCCAAAGTTGAATCATTCTCTTACAATAAATTAAAATGTTCAAAAGTGCGATCGAGAGGGCTGCAGAGCTTCAGGGGATTCTTAACATACCTTTTCAAGAAGCCATATCAAAATTATGAATATTTCTTACAAAAAACGACGTTAAAGTTGCAACCCGCAATGTATTCTAAACATCGGCACTTCAAGCTTAAGTAACATAATCTGATACCTACGCTTGCGCAATATGACTTCTGTGCGTTACACGTCCATTGCGTGAAAAAATTTTTTTCTAAATTATAACCTAAAAAACCAAAATAATTTCCCAACAATAATTTATCGAAAAAGTACTTTGTTTTGGTGTCTAGTGGCTTTCGGGTCTGTTGGCGGTCTTTTAACACCCTGTATAGTCCTCATCATAACGATCATTTTTTCCCAAGGAACTATGCCTAGGAAATCAACGGTTTCCGAGATATTGAGGTTCCAAGTCGGTTTTTTTTTTCCAGAAATGCAATTTTTTTTTCGGAAATGTGTTCTGTATCACGTTATTAACATATCTTCTCAAGAAGCTATATCAAAATTATGAATATTTCTTACAAAAAACGAAGTTAAAATTGCAACCCGCAATGTATTCTGAACATCGGATAGCCTAGATTGTTCCCAGAACCAGGACTTATCACGGTCCTAAATTTGACTGAAAACTATTCAGCGGTATTCACGTGATGAGGTAACACACAGACAGACAGACAGACAGACAGACAGACAGACAGACAGACAGACAGACAGACAGACAGACATAGACCGTTTTTTTTGCATTTTTGTATTCAGTATAGTTTACTTAGTAACCCCTGATAGTTTTTTTCTAAAAATATTCAATGTACAGAATTGACTTCGCTAGAGTTTTATTATAAGTATAGATTACTTCGATTCTAAAGAGGCTTGATGAAGCGTAAAAATATGTGAACGTATCCTAAGTTTGAAGCGTATGTTATGCATGTTTCCTATAGACCAAAGTAAGTACAATTATAACTTTATTATTTTAAAGTTATTCCGTGTATTTCGGTGTCGCTTCTTAGATATACTATGGCGGCTGAAATTGTTATGCGGCTATATTATACGTCCATTCTAAAGTCCTGGTTTGAAGTAGTGCTTAGAAAATTATGTGAACGCATACCAAGGTTGAAGCGTCTGCGTGTTCCCTATAAACGAAGGTACTATGATGATTATAAGTAGTATTGCAGTAATTATGTCTTTTTCGGTGTCGCTTCTGTTGTACTATTACCTACCACGACTTTAAAGTCACGGTAGTACAATTTTTCTCTCCTTATCTCGTTTCTTATTTCTATTGCAACATATCGATGGCTCCTACGTAAACTACCGTATGTTCAAAAAGCTAACTTTCCAGGAGAGCCATTTAAAGATGTTTTCTTTAACCGTTCTTTTGATTTTAAAGCTTTTGGTTTGAAATTTTTACCATAATTAGTTTATTTTGGGCTCGATTTTTATGTGCTAAAGTAAAAGCTGTATTTTGAATACTTTTGGAGATATTGTTGTTACGATTCTTTACGACGGGGTAACGAAGTAAGAAAATATCGTATGTTAATCTTACCATTTTTTACGGCGTGGATGAGGTGACTGAAAATATCGTATGTTTCACATACCATGTTTTACATGGATAAATCGCAGGTAAAATGACATGACTGTATGTGGCACTTACAGTTTTTTACTTTGTAAATCTCATGAAAAATAGTATGGTATGTAACATTAATTTAGTAAATACATGGGGAAATATTAAAATTTTAAATGGGACCAGAGGTTTATCTAAGTGATAATTCATATTTACTTAATTCATTATATTAATGCCCGTTTTCACCAACGGCCCCTAATTTTAAAAGGCCTTTTAACGAAAGTTATTTGCACCTCTGCAAGTCTATGGGGCATTGATGAAGGATCATAAACACTCAACTCATAACGCTTGTGAGTGGAATTCGTATGGTCCTTCATCCATGACCCCTAGACTTGCAGAGGCGCAGATAATTTTCGTTAAAAGGTCTTTTAAAATTAGGGGTGGTTGGTGAAAACGGGCATTAGTAGAACATAAACCTAAATTTTAAAGAAACATTTCTATGAAATAACTTTTCATACTTCCTTATGTTTCCATTCCACTAATCAATTTGTATATTTCCTATTTTCCCAACTGTCCCCTTCGAAACTGCCACCGGGATGGGGACTTGGGTAAAATTAGTGGCGTAAACCACCCTGGCAAATAGGAATTTTATTTTCAACAGTTTCCTTGAAGCTCACGACCGAATCAACTATTTATTCTTTCCAACTTCAAGATATTTAATGAAAAAGTACTAGACTTAAATAAAGTAGGAGTAGCCCATTGTAGACTCTCTGCCTCAATGCTTTTCTCATTACTTGGGTTTTTTTAAAGGCTTGCATAAACTCTAAAGAGGCCTACTTTAGGCTAACCAACCCCGATATTATCCGTTGATGAGCTCGAAAAGGACGGTTGGGAAATAAAATTCATATTTGCCACTGAGGTGGTAAACGCAGCAATTTTTTCTCAAACACCATGCCGGTTACAGTTTTGAAGAAAACAGTTAGAAATAAAGACTGTAAATTAGTAAGATATGAACAATCATAAGAATTCCTGTAAATTTTAACGAATCTGTATTGGAAATTCGTATTTGGAGATTTAGCATTATGTTGTCACATAGTTATTCTTCAGTGCCGGGTTTCGGGATAACTTGTATCAGCCATTTTCCTATTCTTACTCAGGACATGCAAAAGGCTAAGAGCTAAACTTTACCTAAACTTTCAAGCTTAGGAGTCCTTGATAGTTATCCCAAGAAGACTGCAGCAGTCACTCAGACTCAGACGTGTATTTTCTCTGGCGTAGATTGACAGATAGGTTGTTGGTTACTTTGTGGTTGTGGTGGTTGTTGGTTACTTTGTGATCCAAAGATGAGTCAGACATTTCACCTATTAGTATACAGACTTAGTAAAAGAAGCCAAGCCAAACACAGTGTACCTACCTTAGGCAACAATGAAAGTACCACGCAGATCGGTGTTTCAGTTTGGCTTACTATTGTGTTAATACTTAGAAACGTTCATATACTGTCTATATAAAGGCCACTGATCCATTAACATCTTCTCGTTACCATGCACATGAACACCGCGTGTCTAGGAACTAGACCAAATGAAATTAATGGTGACGGCTGAGCTTGTCAAGCATATAGACACAGTTCTCAACAAGTCTTGAGTCCATCCAACTGGCCAAAAGAATACATTTAGAATAAATACAGATTTATCTATGATTGTAATACTTGAATTTATTAACTTACAGGCTATGAACAGATTTTCAGTCTAAAAGCTGCAAACTACCACAAGATTGGGCCTTTTTAAATCCTTAGGATTTAAGTTTGTGAGTATTTGATGAACCAAATGAGGATCTCTTAATCTTTGTTTTGAAGCTCCTTTGTGGAGAGTGTTTGTATCTTCAGTAAAAAATATATTTTATAAATTAATTTCTTGTTACCTTCATGTGTTTGGTGTTCAGCTTCTATTGGTATTGATTTGCCTACGCCAAGTCGAGTCTCGGAAATTTAGAACCCGGGTAATTAAAATTTCATCGTCAACCAAAGCGTATCTCAAGCATGCATACAAAAACGGTTGGTCAGTCTATAAGAAACCACATCCGTGTGTCATTTCAAATCCTTGTTAAAAATAACTCTAGTGAAGGTCCCAAACAGTAGTGTGTAATTTACCATCATGAAGTAAGTATATTTGTTTTCCACCATACGATACACAAAGCGGAAACTTTTATGTTATGGTTTTGTTTTAATTTTTAGTTTGTTCCATCCGTTTAATAAGTAGTCGATTTCAGTGATGGTTTTGTATTAAAAATATTTTGCTAACATAAAAAAGACGTTATTATTAATCAAATCTGCTTTAAGTAATATAAACAATTTGAATTATTTGAATATTTAAATAAATGATCTAATTTTTTTTGTTCAACCTCCATGCAAACTATCGTATCTGTAAGATATTGTCTTAGGCTCAGCTTAATATTGCAACGTAAATAAATCTAAGTGACACATACAATAGTTAACAGGTTCATATAAACCAAGTAAATAATCGTACGTGTTACATACGATACAACATCACTTTTTATCGACGTCGTACAAAATGGTATGTGTTACATACTATAGCATACCCCCTCGAAAAATCTACGTACGTAATCGTATGTGTTACATATTATAGTTTTGAACAAGATTGATAGAAAACGCAGTAAAACTAACAAAACTGAATGCTTAACATGTTTAGTAAGAACATGCCTCATCAAAAAACACAAACTCAGATCTACGTACTTCCCACGTAGAGAATGGTAAGATATACTTACGGTAGGCGTAGCATGCAATGTGTCCCACGTAAACTACCGCAAGAGGTCAATACGATAGTTTACGGCGCGCCCGTGATCAACATACGATAATTTACGTCTGAAAAAAATTTCATTTTTGAATATTATTAAGTTTTTGTTTATGGGATACATGCGGAATAATCATCTAATGACAAAAAACGAAAAACATGAAAATCGCCATTTTGTGGGATACGGTAGTTTACGTAGGAGCCATCGATATATAGTTACAGATAGATATTATAAACTACACAGTTCATCTTGCATTCTCAAGTACAACTGTACGGTCTTCAAGTAAACATTTTACTACCAAAACAATTATCTCTAGAAACAAAGTAGCCGCAGAGGAAACACGTTCGAGAGCGCTGTAAATTTCACTTGTCATAACATAAAGTTGCAGCTTTACTGCAGTGGCTATTGTGAGGTCAAAGTTAATTTATTTCTTTGTAGCCAGAGTAAAGCAGATGGGTTGGTTAAAAGCTAAAACGTAGTGGACGTTGTGAACGATGAAGTTTGTCACTCAGCTGTTTACTTCAAGGCCCCTCTACACATTCGCAGAGCATGGGCGAGTGAAGGCGAGTAGTAAATACAGGCCAACATAGCCGAATATCGAATAGGTGTTCACATATTCGCGCCTGGCTCATAATAACTAGTAGTTCGCCCCGAACTAAGAACTCTCGATCCCATATCTCAGCAACCCCTCGATCGATTTGGCTCATGTTCGAACTTAAAAATTCTCTTTGCCTTATTAACCTACCTACCAAATTTCATGACGAGCCGACTCAATTTACTCAAGTTATCGTCGAACGAACATTCATACATACATACAAACATACATACATACATACATACATACAAACATACAAACGCCGGATTGTTCCAGTAGACTCGAAGAATTCGCTCGCTTCGCTCGCTCGTTCAATTACTAGTGGTTCGCTCCGAACGACGAACTCGCGACCCCATATCTCAGCAACCCCTCGACCGATTTGGCTCATGTTCGAACTTAAAAATTCTCTTTGCCTCATTTACCCACCTACCAAATTTCATGACGATCCGACTAAATTTACTCAAGTTATCGTCGAACGAACATTCATACATACAAACATACAAACATACATACATACAAACGCCGGATTGTTCAAGTAGACTCGGAGAACTTCGCTCGCTCGTTCAATTATTGTTTATTGAAGCGTTTGCGAAGGACGTCGAAGTAACACACGGCCGCGGCTATTTATTTGTATACTGCTTACAACTATTCTAGAAGTATATCCTACTTCCTACTCCTATTATAAACGCGAAAGTTTGTAAGTATACAGGGTGTTAAAAGACCGCCAACAAAGCGGGAAACCACGTATTGTCCTCATCATAAGGAACATTTTTGCCCAAAGAACTATGCCTGGGAAATTAACGGTTTCCGAGATAATGAGGTTCAAAGTCGGACTTTTCAAAACTTTTTTTTGCAGAAATGCATTCAGTATCTAGTTCTTAACATACCTTCTAAAGAAGTCATATCAAAAATATGAATATTTCTTACAAAACACGACGTTAAAATTGCAACTCGCAATGTATTCTAAACATCGGCACTTCAAGCTCAAGTAACATAAACTGATACCTACGCTTGCGCAATATGACTTCTGTGCGTTACACGTCCATTGCGTGATAGAATATTTTTCAAAATTATAACCTAAAAAACCAAAATCATTTCCCAGCAATAATTGATCGAAAAAGTACTTTGTTTTGGTGTCTAGTATCCGTGGCTTTCGGGTCTGTTGGCGGTCTTTTAACACCCTGTAGATGGATCGATGGATGGATGAATGTTTGTTACTCTTTCACGCTGAAACGGCTTGACGGATTTGGATGAAATTTGGAATGAAGATAGTTTACACATCAGAATAATACATAAGCTACATATTATCACGCTATTACACTTAGGGGCAATGTAAACCACATATCTTTTTACTGTAACTCACGCAGACGAAGTCGCGGGAAAAAGATAGTTTAATATAATTTATATATTTTTCCTCTCTAGTTTCTATTTTTAATATTTTTATAGTTCTTTTCCTTACGCTTTGCACTATTTGAGTCCCAAATTGCGTGCTCAGATTGATATAATTCAGTAAACTTGAAAGTATCTTCATTGATCCACGATGTTGACGTTTTAGTTAGGCCATCAAAATACTGATTAAAAACAAAACAATACTGTCGGTGACGAAATAAACATTCACCGATTGTGTGTGAACGCCACAGGCGAAGCTACGCGAACATTCCTGTGATGTGTGCCGAAAAAACCGACAACCTCGCGAATACGCGCGAACATGCACGAATACCCCGTCTACACATTCGCCTGTATTAACCACTCGCCTCCACTCGTCCATGCTCGGCGAATGTGTAGAGGGGCCTTTGGGTTTGTCTATTGTTCTCGTCTTTTCGTTTTCCTGCTTCAATAACATTAACTTTAATTAGATGTGTCATTCGTGTTTCATATGGCACATTGTGTGCAAGCTTCAATTAGTAAGGTTGAGATATTGACGGGCTTTAACTTAAGCAGCTAATTATAATTTAAATAACGGTTTTTAAGGCTGGGGTGATAAACTAATGGGGCGTCTAAACCGGAAAAATTTTTCGGCAATATATGGCTGCAATATTGGCAATCATAGCCCAGCTAAAACATTTATTTATTTTCATTATACAGTCTTTATGTCATGCAAAACAGATAACATTTAAAAATATAATAGAAATAAGAAGAGAGTGGCTGAAACAACAATATGTATAACATCCCAGCAACCTTCTAATATGCATCGGCCATACCAAAAATATGTGTGGCCATATGGCCGGGCCTTAACTGCAATCTGCAATATTGCATAGGCTGACAGGTATATCTGCCCCTCTACCCTTGACGCATTTTTCCAATACGGCCGCAATATGTCGCAATTTACAAATTTTTATATTTAACAAATAACAGCCTTACCTTTGAATAAACATTAAAAAGTATTTAAAATCAAAGCATTACTATGCGAATTCAAAGAGAAATTAATCATAATTTTTTTTTTCAATTTGATCGAAAAAGCGTCAAGGGTAACCCAGCAATGTAATAGTATATTTCATTACAAGTGTGGAAAGGCTGTCATTGCAAAGAGTTCCGACAAATGGCTACCCGAGCCGAGGCGCAGCCGAAGGCGAGGGTTGACAGTCGGAACAAGTTGCAATGACGGTTCCGCACGTGTACTGAACGACTATTTTTAATACAGTTGCGAAAAAATGAAGCAATTTAATAAAATAATAAAAACACAATAAACTCAACTAACTTAACATTTTTGACTTTTCCGGTAAAATGTTCTCCGAAGCATTATATGCAATTATACTGAGTTCCGGTGGTGTTAATTTAAAAAAAACTAGGGTCGAAATTACTCATTTTGTGCAACAAACAACTAAATCAAAGAAAATTTCTGAAAAATCAAAATGGCGCCAACCGTAGAATATAAGCAGAGTTTTTTTTTCTTCACCCATTCTGGTAGGCAAAGGCAACTATGCCCATACAGCCAAGTCTTCAGTAGAAGTTTTTTATTGATATGAAATGAAAATGAAATTTAATGAAATGAAACCTAACCAAACTCATTCAATCAAATCATTAAATCTGATATTGAAACAAATTAGTAGCTTCTTTTTAGTACATTACTGCCGCGATCTGTAATAAGTGCGTTTCTGGCGCGCTTTTGATGGCCGACAGAGCGCAGCGTAGCGCAGCTCAAGGCCCTCACAATGCGGTCAGCATTGCAGCCCTTGATGGACAAGCTGAAATGAAGGCCGAGACCGAAGGTCGAGGCCTTTATAGCGCGGCCAGCAAGGGCTGCAATGATGACCAAACTTCAGGGCCGAGAGCGTAGCTAAGCTAAGCTCGAGGCAATCATAGCGTGGCCAGAAGCGCACTCATTGCAGACCAAGGCTTGTATAGTGCTTTACTCAAACAATGCGAGTAATTAAAATATTAATTAGAATAGTAATTAACATAGTAATTTAATTAGCTTACCATTTGTCGTAGATTAAGTACTTTTTGTCGATTTTCCATTCCGCAAACTTTTTGTTGGTAAGCTTGCTTGTATTTTTCTTTTGACTTCGGTGGCAATAAATTTCCAATTACTAATTTCGCTTGATTTTGAATGTCCGGCGGTGTTAAACACATTAAATCCGAGGATTCGTCGCTTTGAGAGTTCACTTTTTCAACAAAAACACAGAAAAAAATCACTTCGAACAACGCGCGAAAAGTCGAAAACAATATGGCCGCTCTTTTTTTTTCTGTGCAATGTGTCGACTGCCAGTACCCATACAGCCTAATTCTAAATAAATACTTTTTGCACCTGATGTTTGAGTTCTATTTATGAAACAAAACTCGACATTAATGTTTTTCTGGCCGCAAAACACAAGACATTAATGAAATTCCATACAACTTTTCTGGCGCCTAATCCAAGTAGCCCGCAAGTCCGACTTTGCTCAAAGAAGGTTGTCGAATTAATGTCCACATTACGAGCTTTTTTGAGTAATAGAAATATACGTATTTGCACGAATCATAAAAACTTTTTTAGTAAAAACTTCATGGTTGGTTTTTCTTTTTAATAGACATTATTTTGACAGTTGGGAAAGAGAACGCACGAGTGCGGGAAAGGTAAAAAAAAAGCACGCGTGTGTAATAGCCCACATCCCGAACGCTATACGTCCCTGCAATACGCCACTTTTTGAGCAACTGTATTAAAAATGTTATTTACCAGCTGCAGCCACATATTGCCGAAAAATATTGCCAACTTAGGTGCGCCTTAATGTTTTTACCAACGATAAATACATCACGAAACGCGATGGATGTTAGTAGGTTTACGGCGCACACGATTATATTATTAAAAGGAATGTCCCGGATTATTAAGTTTTGATAGCACGAAATTTAAGCTCTGTCGCAAGGCCCGAGCGTGGAGTGCACACTCCGTTGTTTATTGTTGAATAGTCATTATATGTAAATTGTCAAGTCGTGATGATGTTTAGACTGATAGTGACGAGGCATGTTTCGCAAGGCGAGGCATGATAATTGTTTCGAAAGCCCACCACTACCGTGTGGGTGCACCACACCACAGCACCGCACCTGCCGCAACCGGCATAATGTCCCGAGATGTAAAACTCAAGATTCCCTCTAATGATAGACATAAGATTTATAAAACGTGATCCCACAGGCTCAGTCAACTTTTACGACTTCTTAACACAGGTAGTTTGAGTAACCTAGTTTTCTATTATGAAGCACTTTTTAATTAATTTTATAATGACATACAAGGTACCCCTCTATTAAGTGCCATTAATTTCGAAAGCAATTATTCCTTTGCTCCAAACATACGTTTGCAATGAATTTGCCAGCCATAAAGTAAACGCACAGTTCTTTAGTGCAAGCTTTAAAGTGAACTATAACAAAGTGACATAACATAACTAAGTGACAGTATTAGTTGGGAACGATATAAAACGCTAGTTCATTAAAAAGTTGGCTCAAAAGTGGCGTTTTAAAAGTTGGCAGGTATCCGATGCGGCCAGGTGTCCGCTTAGTTTATCTGGCACACTTGAGCGTGGCCAATTTGGCACCACTATTGGGGCTTAGGTTGCTACTGCGCACTTAGGCCTTTAAATCAACTTCATACGCGCACTGAATACTACTGACTTATTTACTTACAAACTTTTGGGTGGAGCCTGCGATGACGCCTGTCTCTTCATCGTTCATCATCATATTCATCAGTTCCTGTCATCCCAAGTCAGAGGGCTCTTTCAAAACAGTTTTGCAATCACGCGTTTTTCACGGAAGAGATGGCGCCCTAAAACTACCTGGCGTCGATCAGTGCAATAGGAAGCAAACAGTCTCGGGATGAGCATATCCGAGCTTGAGACGAAGGCTCAAAATCGGCCAGATCGGAAAACTGTTTTGAGAGCTCTTCATCGTTACTATACTTACCTACTAGCAAAATTTAAGTAAATTGAAGTCTCTGACTGACATCCAGTTTTTTGGTACAATACCCATAACGCCAAAATAGTTATACATAATAATTATACAGGGTGTTAAAAGACCGCCAACAAAGCGGGAAACCACGTATTGTCCTCATCATAAGGAACATTTTTGCCCAAGGAACTATGCCTGGGAAATCAACGGTTGCCGAGATAATGAGGTTCAAAGTCCGACTTTTTTTTTTTTTTTTTGCAGAACTGTTTTCAGTATCTATTTCTTAACATACCTTCTCAAGAAGCTATATCAAAATTATGAATATTTGTTACAAAAAACGACGTTAAAATTGCAACCCGCAATGTATTCTAAACATCGGTACTTCAAGCTTAAGTAACATAAACTTATAACTACGCTTGCGCGATATGACTACTGTGCGTTACACGTCCATTGCGTGATAAAATATTTTTCAAAATGATAACCTAAAAAAACCAAAATCATTTCCCAGCAATAATTTATCGAAAAAGTACTTTGTTTTGGTGTCTAGTATGCGTGGCTTTCGGGTCTGTTGGCGGTCTTTTAACACCCTGTATTGTACCTACCTTGAAGAGAAGTAGACTTATGTCGGTACATAATACCCCAAAATTTAGGGACGCCCAAATACTCACAATGTTTCTACTAAAATGTTTTTTTGTCTTCACCCCTTATAAGCATTCTACACAGCCTATGCTCATTTACGTCGCCGATCAATATTAATGACACAAATTGACGTTAGCCAGCCGATAATCTTGCTCTACATGTGCTAATTAAAAGGACATTCTCCTACACAATGATCGCGGCTGTCCCAGAAGACAACGTGGAGGCAAGCGCGGTATGCTATGCAAAGTCTTTCTTCCCAGTCAATGACTGACTACCAATACAACCATGTGGCGAGTTTTAATGCGTATTTGTTTTATCGCATCGCCTGCCCACCACGGAGTCGAACTGACCCATCCACATTGGATGGAATCCGTTGCTGTTTTGGTTACAAAGAGCTGCAAACAATGTTGCAGCAAAGCGGTCAGCGTACGTCGTGTGAGACTCTACAGTCGATAAGGAGCGGCAGGTATAAGCGGCGGGCGCTTCTTCAGATCGCCACGCGATAATGGCGATCACGGGGCCCCTGACATTTCTTTTCTTTTATCGCGAACGGTTGCAGTAAGATAAAACGGCAATAAATAATCCGGGAAGGACACCGTCGGAACGTGCTCTCGGTTGCACTACCCATTCGTGCCCGCGTAATTATGCTCTACGCGATGTTTAAAGGTCCCCTTCTGTTGACATCACAAAGAATCCGCTCCGGGTTATTAAATTAAAATTCTTTCGCAATTTCACTTGACTCCGTTGGATTGAAACGTGTTTATTCTGTGCAGTCTGTGTTCTCGAGGATATTACAACTCTATCATAAAGTGAGCTTGTTGCGATCCGGCTTTTGCGGGAAAACATGCGCAACACAATTTTCAACATCATCCACTTCATCATCCGTCCGGGTTTAAAGCCATGAATGTAAGTGCACCAAATCACGCAATGTAGATGTAGAAGCTTTATGATGATGCTGATGTGTAGCGCAAAGTTGAAACTGGAATGTTGCTCGTGTGGATGACAGGTGGTGAATTACTGCATACCATAAAAGTGATCTTTAACAACTATCACCCATTATCCCTAATTAAATGCGATAAATGCTTGGTTGTTAGTTCTTATTAACCGACTTCAAAAAAGGAGGACGTAAGCCCGGATCAGACCCGTATGTTTGTTATCTCAGAACTTTTTTCTACGTGAACCGATTTTGGTGATTATTTTTTTGTTTAAAATAGTATACCTACTTTTCATGTGGTTCCATAAAAGATCTGATGAAGAACTTCAGAGATGGAGAACGGTACTCCTCAACGGACAGCAGAAAATCACTTGGAATCAGTGCTTAATAATAATAACAGTGTACCTTTTCAACATCGAAGTGAGTATTTTTTTTTATTTTGTATTATTTTACGTCAAAATGTTGAATTAAA
The DNA here is from genome assembly GCA_949319315.1 of Zelleria hepariella. Classification (NCBI taxonomy): domain Eukaryota; kingdom Metazoa; phylum Arthropoda; class Insecta; order Lepidoptera; family Yponomeutidae; genus Zelleria; species Zelleria hepariella. The sequence goes on along the minus strand of OX439392.1, from coordinate 10,751,778 downwards.
AGTGATAAAGTTTTAAAAATTCCACAAAATTCGATATTGCGTCCAATATCATCATATAAATATTCCCAAATAGTCCCAAATCCTGGCCTATCCGCGCCATATCCTTTTACGATCAAAAGGGCCTGTATTAGGAGGTAGACGTAAAGTAGAAATAAGCATATTATGCGTGTCGCATCTCGCGAGCGGCGTCTTCCCGCGAATCTGTCTCGATGCTTGTCACGCGTATCCTACGGGATGTTGATGGGACGCGATAGAGGGAGCGGCTGCGGGCTCAGCCCAACTGGTGCGCGTATCACAAATCTACAATTCATAGTTTATTATGACAATTCAATGTACAAACGACAGCACGTCGACCCTTACACGCTAGCACTCTACTCGGTTACGTTACGGGTGACTTTGCAACAAAAGTGTACCTACATTGTGACGTGCTGTCGTGTGTACGTTGAGTAGCCTGTACAAGCTTACTATGTAATTATACATAAAAGAGGTAACGAAAAAGGTTAGCTACTATCCGACTATTCAATGTACACACGACAGCACGTCGACTCTTACACGCTAGAACTCTACTCAGTTACGTTACAACAATAGTGTACACTCCGACGTGCTGTCGTGTGTACATCGAATTGTCATAATAAACTATGAATTGTAGATTTATGAAACTGGCACGTGGTGTTGTCTTCTGAATATCTGGTAAATTGAGGACTTGAAAAGAAAAGAAATGAAATGAAATATTATTGTACACACGCACGACAGCACGTCAGAGTGTACACTAGAGCATTATCGTGTAAGAGTCTTTGAATTGAATTGTCAATATCAATTTATCAATAAAGATTATCAACAAACATTCAAAGTCAATTTTGTAGATCATTTAATGGAGAATATTTTGGGCATTTACAGTATAGTTCTCTCGTAACAAAAGACGTTCTCGCGAAAAATAAAAAAACGGCGATGATTGACAGAAAAAGGAAAAAAAAGGAGAGAAACAATTATGGCTCTCTAGGTGTTCCTACTTCTAGTTCGAAACGTACATATTATGAAAGCTACGTTAGTGCCATGTTTCAGAACTCCTGCTGGCATGTAACATACATACATCTCGTTAAAGACCCCTAATTTGAAAATTGAGCTCAATTCGATGTCTCTGTTTAGCCTTTCGGTCGAAAGTGTGGTGGCATTTGAAAAAGGATCAGTGTAGCAGTGCCCATATCTTGCGGGTCCACTAACCATAACTGTATTTACGTTGTATCATAGACGTCGCGTTACGTGTCGATTTGTATGCGGCGGGTGTCGTGTCGCCATGTGCCTCTTGGAACTTTTACGAAGAGCACAATATTGGGGACGATCAATTTTTGTGCTCTTAAGATAAGTATTTTGATTTGCTGCGAGGGTTGTTTTGGGGCGTTCATATGAGATAAGTGGCCCCTTGTTTGGTGTTAGGTGGAGACATTTAACGTGTTAATTGGTCATTTGGGCATTTGAGTCACGTATAGCGACGCACATGCTAGCTGGGATGTCGCAGCGTGAACAGAGACAACCTATTTAAGACAACATCATACTTTAGGAGGATATTCAATGCACACTAGTTTTAATAGTCGACCATTATTCTTTTACGTTGTTTTAAGACTACGATTCTGCTAGAAAATTACAATTTATTGATTACCACGTGCAAACAAAAAGTCACTGGTAGACATATTCTTTTTCCTTCTCGACAACCTGGAAAATACTTGCACTCCGTCTATAATTTAGATTAAGGTGTTACAAATCACAGACGACAGACGTTAATGGAAATAAGTCTTACTGGCTTTGAGACCATGTCAACATGATAGCCTTTTAGTTTAAACCAATGGGTACATGAGATGACTAGCACAGCAATAAGTACTACGTAATTGAACATCAAAGTGGCCGCTCTAAAATTGGTAACTTGTCAAGAATACAGGTTTTTTAAGACTCTTTCTATGATTGACAGTTTAAAGTAGGAATTCGAACTTGTTAAAACGAAGACCACAAGTTCGTGGTGCTTACGTGTTATGCTTTTTTATGTCTTTGCCGTGGGAGCGTGTTCGGCGCGAACTATGTCGCAAAGCGGACCAAATAATGGACTGCTAAAATAGTTTTAGCTACGCTGGCGTGTTAAAATTTATTACAGCCGATATCAAGTTTCGGCCTGTGACACACGGACCATAGAATTCCTCGCATAACGAACATTGTTTGCCGTAAATTTGACCAAATAACTTCCACGACCTAACAGCACTATGGAGGTTCTAGGAATACATTTTTAGGCGCACGAAACCGATACAATATTTATCATGCTACAAAGTATGCGACTAAGAATGAAGAACTTTACTTACAGCAACCAGACATTTATAACTTAAGCTATTTTCTATTCTGTACGACTGCCAAAAATCCAACTTAATTTACGATCACTTTGTATCATTATTTTTAAAAGATCAAAGATCTACCAAAATTCTCAAAATGATCACGGACAGTTTATAAATAAACTTTATGACATGCATTTGGAAAATGTCGAAAGAGCAATCGAATAAGCGAGTTCGGAAACCCACTGTAGCGCAAGCAGTCGGTAGGAATTTAGGTAAGATGCTATCATTATACCGGGAGCTTAGAGTTTTATGTGAGTTATATCGTCATAAATAAAATGTACCGTTGTGACACCTACATAATACGTCAGCGGGTGTAGGTGACGGCCATGATAGTCTCGCTAAAACTCTTCATTCGATCTTTTGTGTGTGTATATTGTATCGAGAATGTTTATCAACAGACCAATAAAACAGCGGTTGTTTTTTATTCGAGGGTGTTAATCGGCCTATAAAAGTTCTTAAGCGAGTTCTTGATAAACTAATTCATACTTTGGTATTACTTCTTTGCATTGCAGATTGAAAAGTGAAGAATATGCGTGAAACCGGGAAGACAGTCCCATAATATCGAGCGCTTAAAGTCGACAGATGAGATGTCAGCAGAAAATTGGATTTCGCAAAATAAATATGTCGCATTCGCTCGGAATTAAGTGGGGCAGGTTTGAATCTAGATTTTCTGCCAACTTATAATAAGTTTCAATTTGCTTTAGCGCACGGTGAAGTCGGGACCCGGCGAAAAGTTAATTTTCGAAGTGTGACTTTGCGCACACAAAAGATTCAATTTCTGTCCACCACGGTTATTGAGATTATGTTTTTCTTTTCTCGAAGGCGTCATTGTTCAGGCGTGAGGATTAAATCCGCAACAGCTGGTGTATAAAGCCAGCCAGGTAAAGTCATACCTTGTTACAGAGATGAGTGACAGATCGGCAATTGAAATTTAAATGAAATTGTCAAATTTCCGACATGAAAGTGAGTTTAATCCGTTTTGTTGACTTTTGTTTGAATTATAAGCTTGTTAACGTGTACCGTTATCAGTTATTTGCATATATTTGAACGCAACTCCGTTTTACTGATCCGTTCCCATAAGCTCGCGTGGGCGGCCTGTAGCGTGTGCTTAAAATTAGTTTTGGCGGACGAATTTGTCCCAACTTGGTCACAAAAGAAGAATTAGGAAGTGGAATTGAAATTGCGGCACTATAGAGATAAGTAAAAGAAATGCATGAAAATGCATAAATGTTCTTACATTTCACTTATTCTCTCCTTTAGCATACAGTTTGTCTATTGTTGGTCACCAATGATTAATGTGTTTGTACGTGCTTCCTTTACTTTTTTATGCTTGAACCTTTATAAAATAGCTTTTTTTATTTACAATGTAACCTTTGAGACATCAAATGATGAATACCTACCTTATGTCCCATTTACGTAGCAGGTAATTTCTACATGTATACCTCGTTCTTTTTGTGTGGTAAGAGCAAAACCTAATTGCTTGTAATAATTAGTAATTTAGCCCAACTTCTCCAACCTAGCACCTCATTTTTCTCCACCTTCATCGAGTGCCAATATAATTTTATTAAGACGAAATAAACACAGATTTCTGACCATCATCGCACCATGCGTATCCGCGGGTGTGGTCCTGTTTTCGCACGACCCTGATGATTGAGCCTCGAAACGTTTTAGGGTCCCAGGCTTTCGCACATGTCCGCTAAGTGAGCCGAAGAATGCCCGCCGCATTGTCGAGCTCAATAAAACTGGACGAGGAAATCTGTTACGAAATTCAACGGCTGTGGGCCGGTTGGCTCTCAAAGATTGGCTCCTTTATTTTGACTCTACATTGGATCACACGAGATAACTAATTACAGTAAACCTGAGGGTAACATAATACTCTCAACGCAAAAGCCGCAAATACACAATGGTCACACGTGGGGCAAGGTAAAACTCTCTCTTTCTGAGAGAAAGCATTTACTCACTTATTTTTATATCGATTTGCTCACATAAGGGATATGTCATTATTAGGCTATAAACTAACTTTCATTGAAATATTAGTTATTTGTCGGTGTTACCTGTGGTGTCACTAAGCTCACTCATTATAGGTGGTCGAATTTGCCATGTCACGATCTACTTTCGCATTTAGCATTACTTCACCGTCTACTATGCAGATTATTTGAATGAGAGAGAGACAGACAGATAGAGAGATATATGACGTGGTGTCTAGCTCTCTATTGTATATTAGTCATATCATATCATCACCTCCACCCATTGCTGGGTTCTTCATAATAATTGCCATTTTAAAACTTATCAGGGACCAAACCGAGGTTGCGATGGGGCTAAGCTCTTCCGAAAAAGGGCTTATGCGGGAATAAAGTTAAAACGCCCACACACGAAATTTTCGAAGTTTAAGCTTCTTGACGTCGCCAGTTAATATCTATGCAAATATGCGGGTATCATGTTTCTTATTGATTATTAAAGTAACATTATGTTTTTTATTGCTTTTCTTTTTGGAGGCGTCGGTGCAGGATTTTTTTTTCTTCTTTACGCAACGAGTTGCTGTAATAAGTTTTAGATTACGATGAGAAAATCATTCTGCTTGCCAAAATAATAATTGTCTGACAATAATAATCTGCCTTACCTACCAGACTCGGACAAAGGATAAGCTGGATGATCTTTTAATGACTCTTAAGTATGCAATTTTTTTTTCTCTCCCTAACATCATGTAGGCCGCGTATGTATTTTTAAAGCATTAATAGTGATTTATATGACAAGCGGAACATGGCGCTGGGACTAATAAATGTATCAGTTTCGCCCGAGACCCTTGTACAGTACTTTGTTTATTGAAAACGGACCCAATAAAATAAATATAAAGAGCCAATGGCCACCGACGTCTGCAGTCGAAATTAATACTCAACTTGTTAACGATTCAGACGTTCTCAGACTCTTTATTCTTTATAGCGGCAGTTAAATTCAAATTTTCTTTCTCAACTGCGATCCAATGTGGACGAAGGTCGGGACCATCAGGTAACTGTTAATTTGTGCTAAGGCTACCAAGACATATTTTGCTGGAAATACAACCAACGAGGCAAAGGTAATTTTAAAGATGAACATCGACGGACTAGGTCAAAAATGACACCTAATTATCGAGGAATCAATGTCAAAACTAGAAAATATTGCTTTGAACTATGAGCGGTGAACTTCGTAACAAATGTCGGAATGTTCTTGGGGCCAACTAGCTTTGTAACGTTAGGTTACTCGAAGGTCTCCGGTTCAGACATCTTGTATGCCGGCCTTTTCCTTCAAATATCTCTTTTCGGGCACAAACCTTTGTGAAGCGCTCTGGGACGGCGTTCTATCGCGTATTAAATGCGGGTGAAATGATTTTCACAGCGGGAAGTTGATTTTATACGGTAGACTTGGCCTGAGCGGTGGCGCGGGCGCAGGTTTATGTTGTTTTTTGTGCTGGCGGTTTTAGAAGTTGTCAGCGTGAGATGGAAAGAGGTAAATCAAGCTAAAATATTTATTTTTGGACGTTTTATAGTTAAATCACGCCCCTCAAATAATTGAAAATTATAAGCACGTTCTACCGTATCTACCTAAACCTAATCTTTGTTATAAAAAAGTAAGATGTAGCCTCTTCAATTGTACACACGACAGCACGTCGACCTTTACACGCTAGCACTCTACTCGGTTACGTTACGGGCGACTTTACAACAAAAGTGTATAGTCTGACGTGCTGTCTTGTGTACATGTCCTTCTAGCTGTGCAAAGCATTTCTCCCGTAGAGAAAGAAAGGATAGAGATTATCTTTGTAATTAAATGTTCATACTATTTACTGAGTTTTTATTTTTAAGGGTTTTCATGACTCCTTTGATTCGCAACCGTCTCCCTTACCTCCTACGTAGGTAAGTACGTATTTAGATCCTAAGAAATATCTACTCAGTTAGGTTCCTACGTTGATGATTTCAAATTTGCCTATTCCTAGTATTTATGGTGCGGTCATGTGTCAAGGGTGGCAAAAGAGCGAGTGGCAAAGCACATCTTCTACTCAGAACTTGAGGAAGGCAAGCGTAAGCATGGCGGTCAACTCCTCAGGTTCAAAGATGTGCTAAAACGGCACATGAAAAAGTGCAGCATTGGTACCACAACATGGGAGCAAATCGCTGCCGATCGGCCGGAATGGAGATTAATTATTAATACCAAGGTCTCCGACTTTGAAACTCTTCGGCGGTCTGAGTTGGACGCGAAGAGGGATGAGTTGAACGCCCGTCCACCTGCGGCGATCAACTATTATTATGAAAATGGTGTGCTCGCATGCCCGCTATGCTGTAGAACATTCACGAAAAAGATCGGCTACATAAGCCACATGCGAGCACACCAACGCCGACAATAACGGAGTTGAAGTATTTTTTGTATTTCGTAAACGGTTAAACTTACTTGTATTATGTTGGTGTAGCCGACTAGTTTCGGTTCTCATTCGGAGACCTTAATCATGGAGCTGAGACGGCCCTCAAGACGCCGTGGCCAGTCTCAGACTGCGTGTCACTAGGCGCCGCGCGCGCGCTGACAGTTCCGGTGCGGGGGGAAGGAGGCGGGGGCGGCAGCGGGGGCGCGTCAACAAAAGAGTTGAAGTAGTCGCCGAGGCCGAAACCGGCACGGAACTATCACGTACCCAGGGAACCCGATGGTTCTCCCCAGGGCCGCGTGGTACCGGCCGGCGGTAAAGGCGGAAGGAAGTGGCGTCGCGCGCACGCACCTAATCTCCGACCGCTGACCGCACGCCGCTACCGGTCACGGAGCCCTGTTGGCACAATATCAATCGTTGGGTTAGTAAAATTATTATGGAGACTAGCTTTTGCCCGCGACTTCGTCCGCGCTGACTAAGATAAAGCGCTCACAACCTAGTTGTACTTCGATTGGCAAAGTTAAGCAACAACGGCCGCGGTTAGTCCATGGATGGGTGACCGCTAGTGGCAATTATATCTGAACGTTTCCGTGCTTCGAAAGGCACGTTAAACCGTTGGTCCCGGTTGTTGTTGATTAATAACAATCGTTAAGCCATGTCCGAGACCTTTGGGTGGCCTAAAAACTCTGACACCAGGGGTGGCCACTACCTCATACGATTACCTACCTACTAAGATAAAAAGTTGCAGCTCTATTTTTCTCCCGCTATCAACGTCAGTCAATCTAGCAAACGTTAAAAATTATTTTGCCTGTACTAAGTTTGGTAGCCCGTTTTTCCCTCTTAGGGGCGGAATTGCGAAAATTCCTTTCTTAGTGGATATTTACTCCACATAAAGAAATTTCAGGTCTCTAGGACCAGTTGTTTAGGCTGTGCATTGATATCTCTGTAAGTCAGGACATTGTTTTTCTTTATGTATAGATATTGGAAGGTCTTCCGACAATCGGGCAATATCGGGCACATAGGTGCAAAAGGCCATGCGTTCTATTTCTTTGTCAGTTTGTAAAATCAAAGTCGGTTGAGTTGACTACGCAGGTACCTTTCTTGTGAGCTAGGCATCCTAAATTTTCAGCTGAGTAAGCCTATTTCATTTCATTTTCATTTATTCAGTCACAATATAAACAATTGTATTTGAAATTATGTAATCTAAACTAGCACTTAAAATAATTAAAATTAAACCTACCTACTTATAATTCCACAGAATTAAAAAAATAATAAAGTACTCTAAGTGTGTGTGTATGAGGGTGTGTTGTGTGTGTATAATGTGTGGCGTTTGTGTGACTAGTGAACCTACCTATTTAATACGGGGTTTAAATTCTTGCCTTCTTGCCTAAAGTCACTTAACTCATGTTCTACTTACTTCATCATAAGGGGGGTTTTGTACAAAGATGGAATAATTTGAAGTATCTCCACGTAACAGCCAGAGAACTTAGATCAAAGCGTTGGATATTTTTTTTCCCAGCCGCTCTACTTTCGTACTGTTATCTCAGTTCGATTAGATTAGACCTACACAGTTTGCTAGAATAGTAATTCTGTTTGTTCGTAATAACGCCCACCCAGTGGCCACGGGAGCAATAGAAAGCTCGCTTTCTGTCAGCAGCACTAAAATGTTTCACGTTATTTATTTACTAGTATCAATTTCTATAGCAGAAGTTGCACAAGAGAATAGAAAACGGGTCTTGTGGCCGGTTTTCAAAATGTGTGATATTTCATACAAGAATCTATTTGAATGTCGATTCGAGTTTTTCTTGCTAATCTGGTAAGAAAAACTGCCTTAGACAAAGTCCCGAACAGGGGCGTGGTACCAGAACTTTAGACAAATTGATAGTTACGTACTTCAAGGTAAGTATCGGAACCAACGGAGTTTCCTCACTACGTTTTCCATCAAATTGTGGAAATATTGTAAATACTATTATCTGGCAGCGAAATACTGGGCTATCACAGTTGTGGTCGCTGTAACATAAACTTATGGGAAACAGTAACATTAAAAAAGTATCTACGTATATTTTATTTGTCTGAATCCTAGGTATCGTTCTCTATGTTTCTACCTGTGATTCTATACCTATGAATGCTATGGCAATGAAATCGAAACCAGCATACAATAATATTGCTTTCATCGACCTTGATCGTAGTTATTGTTTGAGGCCGAAAGTCTAATTGCGAGTTGTGCAAGGCACGCGGCGCGGGTACGAACAATCAAACTGTTACTCAATGTATTAAACTCTATGATACTCTATGGTATAGGATAGTCCCAGATACAGGAGATGGTTTGGTTGAGCGTTGGTTATTTTGTGAGTTATTAAGTACTGCTGGAGATTTGTACACATAGTTGTAGGCACTAAGTACAATAGCAGGACCCATTTCGGTTTAGTAAGCCAGTGGAGTAAGTTCTGTGGTAACCCATTATACTTACTTCTTATATATCGTTACTAAATATAGGTATCTAAAAATAGTAATATTCAATTTTGTTGCTTTAAAACATTGTAGGTCTTGCATCTTGTAGATTAAAAAAAACTTAATTGGCTGTCTAGTGATTCTAATAAGAAAAAGAGACAAAAAGCGCAGGTAAATTTCTTATTGTAACCATTCTCCTTAAAATACCTCTACGATTTAAGTTCTCATAAGAATTCAAGAACTAAATCTGCAAAAATATGGGCAATTCCAATGTCATATTTCAAAGAGCTCAACATACTGCAGTCGTATTTCACCTTGCAAATTTAATAAGTAGGTATAGCGTCCCCCGAGGACTACGAAATGGCAATAATTAATTTCTAAAACAAATGATTTGAAAAAAAAACCGCATTCTCCGTCGACCTCGCATGACTAACCTCAAGCTAGAATGATTTATCCAAATGGATGTTAGATTATACTGTAAAGAAGCCAGCGGCTATCGTGATTACAAGTCTACGGCCGCCCATGGAACTATTCTGTTTGGACACGACGTGCGTTTTATTATTGCGATCAATGCAACCTATAATTAAACAAGTATTTGTTTACAACAACCCGTGGGTGGATTAGATCGTGATTTCGCAACAATCGTCAGTCAGGTGTTAGTTTGATTTGCGCCCGCAACATTCGATTATAATCATTGGACGTGCAGGTTTTATACGGCCTGTAGTTTTAATGAAGTGTTTGATATTTTGCAACAATTTCCATTGTGGTATAAAAATTGTTTTCTGGACAGCATTGACACACAAACACATGACTGTAAGAATGATGCATGTTGAGGTAATTTTAAATTACAATCTAAGTGCCGGCATTGCATATCAAACAAAGGCAATTAGGAGGAGTGTAACAGAATGCAACGGGATTAAAACTTAACGGCCAGTGAACACTTGTACAGGGGTCCCTCTGGGTGCTATGTATCACAGGTGACAGTGGAGAATTGACATAATTAAGCGAGTTCAAAGTGAGCTGGCGCGGTCCGATGAACTGTCCGGGACGATTTGTTCGACGCCAGGAGATGCGGTGGAAACACCCCCGGCTCTTTTGTAGAGGAAGTACAGAAGATTTCAACCGTTGTGCGCCTTTATGTAGACTGATTGGAAGGTATCAAAACCACGGAAGAAGTATTAAGGATAGCCATGAACAGATAACGGTGCAAAGAGCTGACTGGAAACCTGCTATAATGGAGAGGCATTTCAAGAAAAAGAAGCCTTGAAGGGAGAATTCACTGGAATGGAAAATCCGCAAGGAAATATTGAAAGAGAGCACGTTATGGTGTTCGTCATTTTTGGCTTCTTGAACCTAAAAAAAGTCCAGGTTTGCTAAATATCGAACAACAATTTGACCAGCTACAAAAGTTTTGGTGGAAAGGTACTCCTCAACACACGCATTTTCAATGAAATTGATTAATGGTAGTTTTTATGGTTCTGAACCCCAAAACCGTCCCGCGTATTGCATACCTTGCATATTGATAGAAACAGTAGTCAAAAGTCCGAGGTTCACGGCGTACTCAAGGCGAACATTGTAAATCGGGTTACATCTTTGTATGTGACTGTACCTCCTCTATACCAAGGATGGACATTAAAGGGGGATAAAAAATTCCGTGGCCGAATGAGACAATGTTTAACGTTGCATGTTGAAAAGTCTCTCTACTTGGGGAAGTGTCGTAAAAGAGTTTATTGGTTCGGGACTTTCGCCTGGGCGGAGCCGTAATGTGTGGCAGAAGTTGGCCTTCTAATGAGATTCTGTTTAATGGGAATGCTGTAGCCTTGTCTAGACGAGAAAATTGAGAGTATTTTTTTATTACCGAGGAACGGATATTTACGAACGTGTCAAGCAAAAATCGTTCCATCAATTTAGCTAAATGTGATTTTATTAGGTAATTACAATAAAAATTACAATGCGTAGATTTACTCATTTTAAAATAATCGTTTTGAGTTGAGTTCGTATGATCCTGCATCCATGACCACTTGACTTGCAGAGGTGCAGATAATGTTCGTTAAAAGGTCTTTTAAAATTAGGGGTGGTTATGAAAACGGGCATTAGTTTCATAAACTTGGACACAAAAGAAATTCTGTCATCCAGGTCATCAAGGTTTATTTTGAAAGAACTCTACTGTATCTTAACTTAACCTATAATACGATGAAACGTTGCAACTCGCAATGTTTCACGGGTTAACAATCCTGAAAAGACTGATTTGAATGTCAAGAACTCGATACGATTTTTCTTTTCCAAATGACTTCCAACTTCCAAGGCAGACAGATACCTACATCCATTTTACAGGAGTTGTACCATAAATCACCTATAGAGGGTAACGTACGGCTCTACCTACTATATTGCGTTAGGGTACGAAGAGACATGCATCTATAATGGGGTGTCGCTGTCAAAGGGCTATTTGTCTTTTTAGAAATTGTAGCAACATTTCACAGCAATGTACTCTCACATTTTATCTTGCTCGTGTTTTTCTATTTTTCCCTCTCACTTGATGTATGGGGCCCGTTTCCGCACTTTCGAATAACACTCCTGTATTCCCTTTATGCAGCCAGTTTTAAATATTTATTGCACTGTTTTGGAGGGCCATTTGTCCGGCTAGCAGGACTAAACGTACCGATAGAGCATTTATGTCTGTGGCAGGAAGCACAGGGATACTACATAAAACATGACAGCGCACTTTCGCGTCCATATCTCTGAAGTGCTAAGGAGAACATTGCATATTGCCATCTATTTTTAAGTCATAAGTGGTAAACCTGTAAGTTTGATTGGGATTAACTAACTACTTATCGATCCGCTTGCAATATTTCTTATCATAGTCTCGTGATTAGGAAATTATATTGCGGGAAACAAAAACAAACCCAACGAGTTACTAACAAGTTTTTCACAGTGCAGCCTCTTCACACAAAGATGAACCATCAATCTTTGACCACATGACCTATAAGCAGTACACAATTGAATTTAGAAAGGCAAGAATCCGCCTTGACGTGTAGTGTAGGTGTTGCCGATATCGATCGGATAGCATTTCATCAGACAAACGGCCGGGAACGCGCGATTATCTAACCCAACGAGGAAGTGATCTCCATGTTGATATATCTGCTACGTATGCCAATTAGCCAATTAGAGAGCGAATACAACGCGCGCCGGCGCCGATAAGAAAACGTTTACGTGCTCGCACCCTGAGACATTTCCTTTATTCTCGGCTCAGATCATTAATCTAAAGTCAGCTAATATACCTAATTGAAGGGGAAAATGGACGCTCGTGTGCTGCAGCTTTCGGTTATTTATCGCCATTCTTAAGTTAGTTATGCAGGTGAGAAATATTCCTTGAGGTATTTTAAAGAAATCTTTAGAGTTGAAGGTGTATAATTACGGAGGATTCGTGGAAATTCTTGGACATTCATAAGATTAAAGTAGCCTAAAAAGTTTGACATTAAGTAAGGACACTCCTTTGATGCCTTTGATATGGTACAAAGAGCACTGCCTTTTTCATATTCATAAACGGATTAAGATTTACCTCAATAGATAGGCGTAAACTGACAGTTATTTGGTGAAGGGAACAAAATGGGCGCGCTTATTTCTGGGCCGTTTTTGGTTGCGCTCAGTGACTGGTCTCTTGGGCTCCTACTCAGAAATAATGTTGGTCAGGTTTTCCTATGATATTTTACTAGCAATTTTCGAGTTGGTAGAACTCACCGAACTAAATCACATAGAATTCGCATTACGTATAAAATCACAATAAAAACTTGTCCCCACAGAAACAAATGATATCAGCAATAGAACAATACGAAACATAATTTCAACCATACGTCTAATATTCGAATGTCAACCTTATTGCATTAGTGTACAGTTTTACTTTAATTGCATAGACTACGAGCAAATAAGCTCCCAAAGGCAGTTTGGGCATCTATTTTTCCAGACTCATTTCAGAGTTCTATGTTGTATCTAGTTTTATCCTTGATCGAAGGTAGAACTATACACTTATGGCAAAACAGTTCTGCTGCTATTGTGTTTAAGTATTTTGTAAGTGAACGAAATACCTTTTAAAAATATTAAATTAGGGGATCGTAAAAAAAAAGTTTGATAACATAAAAAAGGATGGATTCCATATGAGTGTAAAATATCTTTCAGAGAATCTTGAGTAGGTAGGTAGTAGCCGTGACCATGTTTCCTCAAACGCAGCTAAGCCTTTAGTTTGATTCGTCGAGTAATTAGATGTTACGAATCAGATTAACGTCGATTTCAGGCAGCTCAGCCAGCTCTGGGTTCATTTGTAAAATACGTGATACCTACCCACATACCCACACATCAGGAGTAGGCGACATCTCGGACAAAATATTTTCGGACACTTTGTCCGAAATGTCGCTTTATTATTTTAATATTTTTGAGGCGACATCTCGGACACTAACAAATAAAGCTGTTTTGTACAGTCGGATAAAAGACTCCCTACGATCTTATTTATGAGGAGAATGTTTTGCCTCGTGTACCATTGTTTGGCATTCTGTCCCCGCGTCTCATGTCATTGAGCAGGTAACAAAGGCTTAGCACAGCCAATAAGTCCCACTAGTTATAGTGTTTTATAAAGACGTAGCGTAGGGCAGCGTTAAATCAAATCATTTTTCTTGAAAAAGTATTAGGCTTACATAAGGTGGTAGGAGGATCACCACCTCAGTTCTAACATCATAACGCGGGGTTTGCTAGAAACAAAATGATGTGAGAACTGAGGTGATGATCCTCCTAGCACCTTATGTGAGCCTAGTACTTTTTCATCAAAAATGAGCCGAACGCGATCTGAGTGCAGACTTTAACTGTCAAGGAAAACGGCTCATATAAGCCGCTTTAGCTATCCTGAAATAGTCAGCTGTGGTAACGCTCTTTCTCTGTGTATTATATTTGAATACTTTAATAGCTATCTGACTGTACGATTCAGGTTCAATATTTTGAGAGTGTCCGAGATATCGCCTCAAAAATATTAAAAATACAAAGCGACATTTCGGACAAAGTGTCCGAAAATATTTTGTCCGAGATGTCGCCTACTCCACATCAGAACTAACTAATGTGATGTTTCAATTAGAATTAAATGTGAATATAGTAAGCGACAGTTGCGTCTATACACAATAGTATCTCTTTCATGAGTGATTGATGCTTGGGGTACACGAATAAAGTAAATAGTAGAGTCAAGTAGTATACAACGTGTTACAAAACATCCTAACTCTTTTTACAGGACCTACTGGTCAACAAGATGTCAATTCTGTAAAAAAAGTTGAAAAAAACCATATTTATTTTATAACCTCAAAATTAAGAATTTTTCATAACTTTTTTGTTTTTGGTATCAGCCCAAATTTAAAAATATGTTTGTTTGTATAGATGCATTTGCATAGCTTTGAGTTGTTAAAACATTGCGAAAGTCAATGAAAACAATATTTAAAAAATACTTTTCTCCCGCCACAGCGTTCTCATTTTATTAATTTAAAAATCAATCGAACGGCATAGAGCGAAACAAATATTTTGGTTGTGATCCCTATCACCGGGTGCTATTACCCTGTAAAAAGAGTTAGGATCTTTTTTAACACCTTGTAGTACTCTACCAGCCAGATTTTAACATACAACTATTTTTGATAGGTGTCACCGAGAGTTCTCTGTGCAGAGCCTGCATGGAGACAGACGAAACAACGGCTTATGTCCTGCTGGAATGCAGGGAGCTGGCAAACTACCGGGATACCGGGTCGCTCCCCGAAGTGCTCCAGAACATTCGTGGACTGCTGGACTACCTGAAGGAGCTGAATTGGCAAGGATTAAAAATCCCACCTGACCTGACGCAAAATAGGCGCAAGTTGACACGTTGTAACACTATTTTTTTTGACTCCTAGTTCCATCTGGTTGTTGGAACAATTTTTTTTGTTTTGGCTCCGGTCGTGTCACCTAGTGAGGGCACAAGGAACTAGCGGTGCGGCGGTTCAAAATTAGCCATTGCATGAATTCGGCTGCGGGAATTTGCGTTCCCGGCGAAAGTATAGCAGAGGCATTTTTGACATTTCAAGTACGAGAGAAACCGATAGACGCTCAGGTTGCGCGAGCGAGCGAGACGCAATTGCGTGTGTTAAGTTGGTAACTTGCAAGTGCGTAGTAGGTTTGAGGCCGCATGTTTTGTGGTGCTTCGTAACTGCGTAGGAGACTCGGCCATTTTGCGACGAGAACCCTGCCCGAGAGGTTGAGCCATTGACTCCAGTTTTCCCACCGGCGATTTTTACCCCCCCGAGTGACCCTGGACGCCAGCCTCCAGAGCTTTTGAAGAGGACCCTTTGGTCCATGAGAGTAGTTAGCACGATTTCGTGTATATTTTGTTATTGTGAGAAATACTCGGCGCGGAACATACCCGACGACCGCTTCCGAGTGGAACCAGCTCCGCAAGCTGATTACCCCACCGGAGGCGTCTACCGACCATCCTGCGGGACGCCAGTCAAGTTTACCGGACCAGTTCCAAAATCATTCATCATCATTTTCGGCCCACATTTGCCCACTATTGGGTATAGGCCTTTTCACTTGGTTTTTCGACTATGATTTAAGTAATTTTAAAAACTTATAATAAGAGTTAAGGAACTTAGAATAGGTAAAATAAGTGCGCATATTAGGAAAGCGAATCTCTTTCACCCAAACTTATATATCTGCCTGAAGAGGCCTTTTGTAAAAATAAAACTTTACCTTAACTTTTAAATATATTCTTGCACGGAATTTTGACGTTTCATTTATTTATTTACACTTACTATTACCCTCGTTTGGCCTTCTGCCGGGCGAGGAAAATTCCCATTACAACGTCCAGTTGCGGAAAACAGCCCGTTTTACCATTACCTTTACTCTACCAGCCCCGAGTATTCTCCCAGTTTTAGTTCGTACTCTACGCCAACTATACCTACTCTACTCTTCTTCTAAATCACTTCCCCAATTCTGAGGATCGTGACCACTGACCATATACAAGGTTCTTCAGTCATTACGGTCATAGGCACGAAGGGATGCGTGCTGGATGGACTTTTGCTCTACTAACTCTAAATTGGTATAGTTATAGATAGTACTACTCGTATTACGAGTATCCCGTTTACTCTACCCGTGTACAGTTGGATTTAGTCCTAAAATCATACAAAATTTGTATCTTCGGTCGCTGTTAACAACAACCTTTCTCAGACAGAAAAAGACCCAAACTTCTTTATAATTATTCTCCTTTATATTCCGTTCCATATTTAAACAGACGTTCTTGATTAATATCGTCATAAACATGTCTCCGGCCAGTTAAAATTGATTGTTTTAATGCCCATTGCCCATTCGGTGCATTGTGCGTCCACCTGTCGTGTGAACTCGCTTTGGGTAGGCGAAAGGCGCGGGCGCATTGCTGTCCAATAGTCGCGCTTTATTTATATAGGGGTGGAATTGTTTGCAGTACCTTTTTTTTTTTTTAATTCACAAAAAAGCTTCATCTTAAATTAAAACTAAGAGTAATAAAATCAAATCATAAAATTAAAATAAAATACGGAATGTCAGCAGAAGTCATGTCATGTTGCAGTGCCTACATTTTGAGTAGTGACTTGCATAATCAGCTATAATTATACTGATAGATAACCTACGCGGTTATTGACATGGAAGCTTATCGACGTCTAACAACAACTCAAAGTCTTACGAAAGTTTAAATGTAAAAAAAAACACAAAGGCCCGGTTTCTGAGTTGAGAATGTTGCTAAGCAAATACTTTACTATCGTTCTGTCACGCTCTTTTGTGAGAAATCTGCAGAGACAGGACGATACTTACCCATTTGCTTAGCAAAATTCTCAACTCAGAAACCGGGCCTATGTCTTTTAGAACCTTCACGTTTTAACTTATTTCCGTCCGAAGTTTGGACAATCCGAAGGTTTGGAACTTGAAAGAGAGTATAAGCAATTCTCAAGGCAGCCAAATGGTATGTAAGTGGTCTCTTATGTTGTAGGGCGTTCTATGCAGAATCTTTGAAGGTGCAATGTGTAGCCACCAGGCTCGCGGGTAAGACAGATCTGTCTCTATCCGCCATTGTTCTTATGACCTTGAATACAACATTCAGCAGCTGTCCACTTTTCGAATGAAATGTACAATGTAAGAGTCGATTTCTTGGTAGAGGATAGTAGAATAGGGCGCCTAGGCGGGTAAGTATAAATTATCGAATATGTCAACGGCCGACTACACTAACGTGTGTAAAAGTTGATTTGAATAACTCACTCGACAACATCCTACCACGGGCGATGCCAGCGGCTACCTTTGTACTGTATTTTTAACCCATTGTACGAATGTTAATGGGAAAATTGTATGACAAACATTTAAACATTTAATGAGGTGTTTCTTGCATATAAAACGAGCGGGTGACTTAGTCGTTTCGTCCTTTCGAACTTGAAGTGAAGACACAAAAGGTTCGTTTTCGCAGAGTTTTGAGTCAAATCTTGAAGAATTTACGAATTAAGTATATTTTTTTAGGATTCCGTACCAAAGGGTAAAACGGCACCCTATTACTAAGACTCCGCTGTCCGTCCGTTTGTCTGTCTGTCCGTCGGTCACCAGGCTGTATCTCATGAACCGTGATAGTTAGAGAGCTGAAATTTTCATAGATGATGTAGGTTTTAGAGTGTAATCAGCCAAGCATTACCGATCGGTTCTTATTTCCCCCATGCATTTTTATTACTATTTGTTAGTACCTATGCCAAACTCTACGAAACAATGAGCCGTTTTCAAAGCACAAATTCAAAGCAGTTCATAGATGGCGCTTGAAGGCGTGGCCATAGAAGAACCGGAACGCGACTGCCAAAATTAATCTGTGCTATGCGAAATTTGACGGTCGTGTCCCGATTCTTGTATGGGCACGCCTATAAATAAACACCATCTATAAAGGTTTTGAATTTGTGCTTTGAAAACGGCTCATTAGTGTGCAAAATTCTATATTATGATCATTGTGAACAATCCAAGTTTGCATTTCCATAAATTTTACATTTTTGGTCTGTCTTGTGTAAGTTGATTTTTTCGCTTCTATTATGTAGACGTTCTGTTTCTTTCTATCTTTCACTGGATATAAAATAATGTGATGGGCTGTAAGCATTGTTTTATAAATTATGGATTAACTGAATAGGGTTATTTGTTGCTTTCAAATGTCACCTTAGTGAATAAGTGTTTGTGCATCCGGTCTTTATTGACAAAACTACGCTATAGGGCGCAAGGAGGAGAGTTTCTGGCATCTGGCTTGTGTAATTTAGTATTACAGACAACAGAATTACAATTTACGGTAAACTCACTAGATTAAACACTATCGAATTAAGGTAAGAAAGAACTAACACTCGTAAATAAAAAAAAAAACAACATACATCCGACATTTTAGTTTCAAATTAGCATATCTCATAAACGGCTTAACCGATTTTGATAAAACATATCTACGATCACTTGCTAGAAAACCTGCTCCAAATAAAAAACAGCTGCAACCAAATCGGTTCACCCGTTTAAGAGCTACGATGCCTACGATGCCACAGACAGACATACATACAGACAGATAGACACACATAGCGGTCAAACTTATAATACTCTTCTTTTTATGTCAGGCGTTAAAAAATGTTAAAATGAGATGTCGCCGGCATGCTTTAGAAGTGATTTACCAGCTATAGGCCAACAGCTAGCTTAGTACAGTTCCCGGCGTATAACTTGAAAAATGACCTTGACTGCGCAGTAGGCGATTTTTAGGTCTCTTTGGCGCGGGACAAGGGGCGCGACGGAATTGCTATTGCTTCGGACGGCCCCGATTGGTTAAGTTTTGTTTGACATGCGCGAACTCATCCCCACTACGTAGACTTTTGCTCAAGTTATGCGCCGGGACCTGTATGAGCCTCATCTTTAAGGATACGATATCTCTCTACTCTTTTGATCTACATAGAGCAGTGCAGACATGTGTATCGATCGAACTGTAAACCTCGCTAGGCCGCTTTTGAGCTGTTGACACAATCATCCAAATCCACGACTTTCTCTCCTTTTACACTAGAGATTAATAAAACTTATGCATGACCGAGTCCTTAGTTTTTATTAAACAAAGCACAGTGGATAACAAAAATTTATGAGCCACCAAGGTCGTTAAAATTCAAGAATGGGCTGTGAATATTGATTTAATTTTGTTATTCGATTAAGACATCGCCTATCGCCACTGTACGAAGCGCCATACTTATTGCCACTTGTCACGTTCTGACAGAATAGGCACTCGATAGAATGTGGAAGCAATCCAAAATGCGCTTGTGTTTTCGATTTAAAACTCACTACTACCGTTACTCCCTTACAGTGGCTCTGCACGTATTAAAGTAAGATGTAGCCTGTACCTTACAATTGTACATGTCCAATAGCTGAGCAAAGGCCTTCTCTCAGAGAGAGTTCGAGCTAATCACCACGCGTGCTCAATGCGGATTGGCGATTTTCGCGTTGAGGGTATGGTATACTAATGCCTCAAATGATCAAGTTTCCTCACGATGTTTTCATTCAGTTAGCGAGTGGCATTGCTCCTACAAATTCACAAATGTATGAACTTTGAAATAGATTAAAGTCATAGCCCGCACCGGGAATCAAACCTGGGTTTCTCTATTCCGAGTCCATTGTTGTACGTACCACTAGGCCACAACCGCTCTTAACATTTTTTTTTCTGTGGTACAGGCTGTAAAAAATCTGCAATAAAGGTACCTACTTTTAAAGCTGCCCCAGTGTAAACATGTAGAGCATTTCCATGTGGACTTATCAAAGTACTTTTACACTTAATGACAAAGTAGGTAAATAAGATATTATTGTCAATGTACTCTACCTAAAGATCTCTGTGCATTTTGGACAGATATGTTTTGACTTCGACTTCGTCCACGTGGAAATGCTCTGCAAGTTGTTCGTGCTCTGTGCGATTAAAATTGTCTCAATCTCAATGGACCCTAACATTTAATAATATTTTCTGTATAAGTAACACTCATCGCGTACAACGTAAGCTGTGTAAGCTGACTGTACAACGCATTGTATCGAGCTTTATTGCCTTTCATTGCGTCTCAAGAATCCAGAATAATATGAGATTATTGAGTAAAGATACGTGTACCGTTGCGGGCGGATACGTTTTGCTTCGTGAATTTATTTAATAAATCATGTTCCAGTTTTCATGGAAGAGATTACATTGTGTTTGGGTAGCGGGCCCACGGCTCGTTTGTGACCTCCCTTCAATGCAATACCGCCAAATGTTCAACGTAACAGCTTAACTCAGCCCCCTTAGCTCAGCCGCAAAATTTCACTTTTTTGAGTGAATTTGGGAAGAGGCGTGCTGGTAGAAGAAGAAAGTCGTGGGGCCCCATCTTACGAAAATGTAAGTTACAAAAAAGGGAGAAGTCTTCTTACATGCCACTAATCCTCTAGTGGCATGTAAGAAGATTTCTCCCTTTTTTGTAACTTACATTTTCGTAAGATCTGCTCATTTTATATTTTGTTAACAGTTAACAGGTAACAGTTACTCACGGCATGCGCGCAGCGGCTGCTTACGCGCAGTGAGAGGCTGGTCGTCGCGACGCGAGGTGATTAAGGTCTCCGAATGAGAACCGAAAGTAGTCGGCTTTCCCACTGTTGTTATTTAAGTTTTGTTATTTTGTTTGTGAAAAAGTTTCAATGAAATATTGACCTTTCCAATGGTAAACCGAGCAATTAACATTTCGGCATTTCATTTCTAAAGCCTTTTTCAAGCGTGTTTGCTAATGAGACCGCTAGTACCCATGTGCCAATGCCCAAAGTATTGATAACTGAAGACAAAACAAGCAATCTGTTGGGGGCAAATCAGGGGCTATCTTCTGTGGTGAGTATTTTCTACCAATAAGTTTAAAATTGCCCGCAAAGGCTTAAGGTAAGTTGGAGTTCAGGTAATCGCACTTATCAAAGGGCTTTGCAATTTTAAACAAAATGAAACGTGCATGTATTTTGTTTTGGCACCGGTTATAAAATATATTTGTATGAAGACGGCAATTCTTTAATGCACGTATCGTTTTTAGTTTGATAGTTCGCTCTACTATTTTGTTGGAGGAAGGCTTCACGCGCCTGCCTAAGTTTTCCCCTTGTTTGACCAAAAAGTTTTGTTTTTCCTCAGAACAAAGTTAGTTTCGAGTTTCTCGCCATATGTCGTCGATATTGTGTGGTTTCTTTGATAGATAATATCTCGGATATTTTCCCCTAAAATGAAATACAGGAAGCGTTAAAAGTTAAGATCTTTCACACCTCCTCGTAAACGATATTTGTCGAAACGTGAAATGGTTGACACTAAATAATTAGGCGCGACAAAAACACTATTAATATTAATATATTCTGGAGACAGTGACAGGGACATAGGCCAAGTGACCGAAGTCTCACAATCGACAAAAAACTAATAAAAAAGAAATATCCATCGTAATAGAGGACCTACATACCTTGAATATAAATTAGCACCAAACTAAAGAATGAACAAGAGAGATAGCTATACTTCACACTATAATGAACTCGGATGGATAACCGTATCTAATAGAAAATTTATTACCTTATTACGATTGTTTTCTATTACAGCCTCGAAAGGTATCAAGTTCGTCTCTCAAGGTTTAACGAAAAATACTTCGCCTCTACATATTGGTTGTGATTTATATGAGAACTTCTAGTGGCAAGTGTTATTTACAAAAAAAAAGTATATTTAACATTACAGATAATGCTTTGCTCTGGGCTTACCTTACACTAACACCTATAATAATATACTATACCCTCTCTATCAGGTTGGCCAAAATAAAAAAAGAGAGGCAAGCTGCTCAATACTTGCGGAGCTAACCAAACTTTGAGTTCTATCAGTTTTTTTCACAGTTAGCGATTTAGTGAATTTGAAAGATTTATGACCTAAAAATGAACCAAGAAAAAGAGGCTAAGCGAAACATCAACGCATCCCGTAATTAATCATTACAAAAATAAAGGCGCAAAACACCGGAGAGGGTGTCCATAAATTAAGCAAAGCGGAAAAGGTCCTCCGCATATCGGTGGGACCTTTTAAGAGCTGCACACTCGCATGCCATTCCCTTAGTGCCATAGTTAAAATGCTTAAAGAATAGCTATTCATTAGCTGGTGCGAGAATAAGAATTCCACGGGCACTCTGAATATTCCCTTCGCTGAGAGGCTTGTATTGTCTTTGGAAAAATGCCTCGTTCCCGGCATCGGTGCTAAATTATGTTCCTTGAGTTGTTAGCAACACCGCGCCTGGGTGAATATCCTAGTTCATTATCTTGAGATTGTATAGATTTTATTGTCCCATTCTTGCGCAATTACCTAGCTGAGGCTGTGTTTTAGCCCCTGCCTCGGAATGCTACTTGCGCCTATAGATTAACTGCTAGGATGAAGTGTACGACACAGGCGTCTTGATGACAGTGAGAACTTGCCATTCGATTCTCTCCCACTTGATAATCTTATTCGAATGACTCACTTGGTATATCAAACAATAATTTTGTTGGGGCGAACGTGGGTCGTGATAACGTAGTTCGAAGAGCATGGTGTACTCACGTTGAAGGTCGTGGGTTCAAGACGCTCTCTTGGCCTATACCTGCCACAAAAATTAAATAACGTTTGACAGCATGTTTTATTTTCTGTGGCACCTCAAATTCCATACGCGTCCCAGATAAAAACTATACGCCAAAATATAAAACGTTGTTTTTCGTTTGAGGCTCAATGTTTTAAGCAAACCAATTGGAGCGGCTGGTAAACACACATACCGCAAAAGAGTCTAATAAGAAAACCTCAAATTGAGAACAGCAGAAAGTCATTATAGCGTACGAAATTATGCAGCGCCGCGGACTACAAATAAAGTTTGCACTTTACATATTTAAAGAAACACCAGCCTTATCGGGTCCATCGACGATGCTGCGCAGATACCTCTGGGGAGAAAAATGGAGCGAGTAAAGACAGGATTCTTATGCCCAGGCGCACGCATTAGGACAAAATTAAGTGCCCTCATGTGTTCAGCTGTCACATTAAAATGCCTTGGGCTACTTCATGCCGGTGTGGAAAAAATAAATTTCCTTCGAGGCCTCCCTCCCTTCGCTTTAGGTAAAGTGGATCGCCGACTCAGCAATGCGACGAATCTTACCTCATTTAATGTTTATATTGGAAAAGAGCCGTGTTTCCTTTGAATAAAAGTTTCACAATCATTTGATGACTAAGATGATCATTTGATGATTTGTGTAAGGGTACCTATGTAAGGTAACATTAATGATATCTTTGGTTGATGCTATTGCTACCAGACTTCCATATTATTGATACAGAAATCTGAGCTTTTAGCAAGTCTAGCATAAAGGACCAGATCGAGTTCGATAGAATGCGATATTAGGATGTATTTATGTAGGCATAGGAAGACCCACAGATATAGAAGACCCCTGTCATTAAAGCATTTGCCTCTAAGCACAATCATGACCAAGGAACGCATTATAAAATGTCCCAAGTTCAAGGCCCAAAAGACGCGTCATCGGCGTCACAGATTAAAAAGTGATTTCCAAATCGAGTCGATTGGTCTCGAGCATTCGGCTCAATTAAATCTGTGAACGGTCGGGCGAGCGCGACGGGACGAGATGGCATCCCGCGGGAACCTCCACTTGTGACATCCAAAGAATGGTCTAAGTCGAAAAGTTATTGATTTGATAGTGTTTTTTTAAAAGTGTGAGAGTGTAATTTTGTGTGTCAGGACGAAATGGCATCCCGCGGGAACCTTCACTTGTGACATCTAAACGATTTGAAAGGAAAATGGAGTAAGTCCAAAGTTATTAGTTTCGTTTACCAGGTGTAGTTTTAGAGAGATGACCAAGTAGTACTTGGGTACGTGAATATTCCTAAAACTATAATATTTTTGGGGAAAATGTTTAGAATATAAGCAGCTGAACTGTAAAATGTGAATCCAGATTTCTATAATAATCAGAGAAGCATAACCTTTTAACAAAATTGTCACTTACAGCCTAACGCTTTTGGAGTGTTAGCATAGAGTAGGAAATAAGTCGTGAAAAAGTAAAACTGGAATCCACATTCATTCCGCGGGCTGAATGAAGATTCTACCAGAGATGATAGTGGCCGCTTTAATGAGTTTAAAATGGCCCGGTTACTTTACTAATTGCTTGATTTTCACATTTCATTCACTGCAACTTGTTTTGTAGAGTCTGTTTTAATACGTTTATTTACGTAATTCTTATACGGTCGGTGATACGACCGGATACCCCTTCTTGATCGATTGACGCACCGCTTTCGATAAGAGCCACCATGGGGTATCCTAGAGTGTTGCTGAATGTACAGAGGCGCATTTATTGCAATGACAATTAAAAATTTCCAATTCCATCATTCGTGTATTGCGTAGCCGATTGACCGCTTTCAAAGTAATATAATTGCGGTTAGGTGTTTTTGTTATACATGGTGTTATTATTATTTTTTACTTCAGTTTTATTTTTTGCTTCAGTATTGTGTAAATAATCACCCCTGAGTCAGGTGTCACTTTACAAAACAATATCTTGTACAAAAAACTATTATAAACCTTCCATAAAAAAAAATACGGTGAAAACCATGCGTAGTTTAAATAGTTAGCGGATAAGCAGATGTGGACGCGTAAAGTGACTTTATTTTATACTATGTAGAGATAGAGGAAATTTGCTAGGTTTAACGACAGTTTGCTTTCTCGTTTTCAAAGTTCTCGTGTGGGAAAATAGCTGTATTTCTCATTAACCTAACCAAGAGAATTACTTCTGCAGTGGGACTACATCCGCATGGTATTAATTCCCATGTTAACTACTCTGCCACACCTTAGTCAACCCGTAACAGATTTCCTTAGCTCGCATATCCCTTCATAGGAGCATGATTTACAGGCCTTTCCTCGGACTAGGCAGGTATGTTCACTTTAGAAGTTTAACTCACTCCTTTGTACTGTCTCTTCACCGACCAACATGCACTACAATGCGGATAAGTTATCACAAGAGATTTATGTTGTTTATCGAATAAATTGAAATGTGAACTTATCCGTCTGCCTGTATTTATATAAAACAGTGTCCACTAGTGGCGGACTATTGCGCTGCGGCCCGCCCCGCCCCGATCCGCCACTAGTGGACACTGTTTCATATAAATACAGGCGGATTTTTGCGTTGCTATGCGGCCCGGCCCGACCCGCCTAGTGGACGCCAGGCTATAGTGGCCGTTCTGTGGTGTTTCCTGCCTCGGAGGCACCTCCGCAACGTGTTTGCTCTAGCTACCCGGTAACGGTGTAATAATTAAATCGCAACGGCGTACGGTAGCTGTCGCCTCGTGTGTCTTGGCTGGTTGCGTCCAAGGAGCCCTACTGTGAGTTGCATGGTTTACATCCTCCTTCTGGTCCTCTACAGGGAGGTAGAGAAAGGTCCTGTCATACCGAAGGAGGTCAATTAACTCACGATACAAGCAATTGTTACTATGGGTCCCAACCAACAGCAAAATCTCAAAAAATATCAGTGGCTCCATACATTTAGTGCAATAGGTATGGAACAGCTGATATTTTTGTCGATTTTTCGATCTTACCCCCATGGTAAAAGATGCTTGTATTGATGATTTTTACAACCCCTTCAATATGACCTTTTTGTAACATGCTGTATACTGGTTATTTACTGAGCTATTTTTATCCTATAAAAGTTTGAATTTGTACCATTTCTTCCCCCTCTACTCCTTACCAACTCTTGACGTGTTTCAGGAATAAACCTTTTTAAAAATTACCCTTTATTGGGGTTTGGCAGTGACCTCTTCATATTCAGGACCGTTCCTGGCAATAGGAAACCAATCTTTTTTACTGGCCCCTTCATTCTTTGATGTTTCTTTCTTTCTTTGGGCTCAGTACGGATTTTTTTCTGCAATGGATAACTTCTAACTTCTGCGATGATCCATCTATGTGCAATTCGAGCAAGTTATGGTTCCTCCCTGTTTACAAGACTTTTCCTCTACGAAAGATGTGCGCAGTTCTTACATCGCTGGTAATAGGACCTAAAACACAAAGGTTCACAACGGGATCTTCGTATGATTTAGTGCTAAGATGCTGCTTGTTACAATCTACCGGCGAACTAATGGATTGTTTATGAAATAGTTACTCTGTGTTAAGGCTGTCTTCTCGGTCTGTGGCTGCAACAGTGTAATGTGTCTTGATTTGTTGCTTACATTGGAATTATGGACTTCCATGGATAAATTGGACTACCTTCTACTACTGTTTGTGTCCTATAAGAGACCATACAGTCGGAAAATTGTAGTTCGGGTGTAATAGCAGTGTGTTAGTAAATTTTGCTACAGTGGCGTAAAATTTGTCTCAGAACTTCTTTATTATTCTGCCAGACGGTGTCTTTATGCATGAAGGTCATAGGCTGTGGTGTAAAGAAGTCTGCAGAGAAGGCGTGTTGAGGGGAAATTTAAGGCAACGTCCTATGGTGTATTTGTTGAGTGAGAGGTCTCTCATAATAATGTTAGATATAGCATGTTAGAGGTAGGTATTTGAATTTGGAACTTGTTGATACCAAATTCAAATAATTATGGTTGCTTCTATTATGCTATTACATCATTACTTAACCTTTTTAATCCATCCTTCTTCTTTAATTTTACTTGTCATTTTTACTATCGGTTCTTCATAATTTTTGAATAAAAAAAATAATGTCATCGTTCTTATTTCACTCCATTTCTGTTGCATTCCACATCCCGCCGACAGAGAAAGATTTAAACAAAGTAACAATATAATATTGTGAGGAGTTTTTTAAAGAGGTATTTAGCTTGTGGGGCCCTCCAAGGACCCACAGCTGTATACAATGCAAGTTGCAATATCAATGGCACATAAATAGGTAATAGAATACCTCTACTTCGTAAAATACCTCTTCTAGTTTTAAGAGTACATTAGGAACCTGTGTAAGCGGGACAGGCCCTGTAACTACCATTGCTTAGGTCACGTAATGACGGCCATGGGGGTCAAACCACCACTACCCTATTTTCTCCTCTTCGTCATATATTTCGCTTTGCGTATGCTTTAAGTCCTAATAGCAGCAAGTTCTTGCAGCAAGGTTGCGGTTTCCAATTAGATTCCACTTTGCATACGTCCTACATGCATATCGAGGTAGCTACCTACTATGCGTTTTGCCGAGAGTAGCGGTTTGAATGTAGTAGACTCTGATTGTTGCTGAAATCATTAGGTACTATTTTTTTAAACTTAAAATTTCGTAACCACTTTTTTATGCTTGATACTTTAACTTGATGATAGGCAAGCCTACTCCATCTAAAACAATGTCCCAGGCACTGCAGCGCCGAGTGGTCTCTTCACCCATCTTGTGTGAGTGAAGGTGCCACTGGATGCTGTATAAATCATTTCATTACGTAGATGCAAAGGCCTTAGTAGGTAGGAACATAGGTATAAGGTCTCCGAATGAGAACCGAAACTAGTCCCAAATCTGTGTGCTGTTTGACACAAGAACTGTAGGTCTCTTCCATTGGACTCCATTGTTTGACACAGTTTCAATCTATTAGCTATTTGAGTCTCATATGCTATTTGAGTCTGATAGGAACTACGTATAAGTTTTGTATCAAGGGTGTCACAGAGAATTCCCCTACATGTTTAAGAATTATTTTCAAATAGGTACCTACGCATGTTTTTCATATCAGTTAAGTAATTGTTAAAATACTTTTTGTTTTTTCTAAAGCACTAACCCGTGCTAGGGAATAATTTAAACATTTAAAATAAGTTGAAAAGAGAGAGTTGAGTTGAGTTGTATGCGAGAGGTTGCGGGTTCAAGTCCTGTCCCGAGTGAATTTTTTCAACTTATTTTAAATGTTTAATTGTTAAAATCTTATTCAAAAAAAGTCAAATAGCTGTTTTTTCCTTACTGTTTCACTGTTGTTTCACCACGACGACAACACAAAAATATAATATTTTGTTTGTTTTCATTACTTTTTGCTTTCAAGCTAGTACTGGCATTTCGTTTACAATATTCAATATCGCAGCAACCTAAGCTGCGATATTAAATTGTTTTGCAGGCCTACTAAGTTAAGAGTTTGCGTGTTCCCTTGAAGGATACACAATTGAGGAAAGTTATTGGGTATGACAGTTTTTCTTTTCAACCTCGCGACGCCGTAGGTTCTCGGAAATCCAATCAAGACTTTCGATAGCAACAAAAACTTGTCACGGCTTCATCACGTTCTTTTAAACAATCATCTAGATTCAATTCGCCGAAACTCTATCCAAAAATTTGACTGGAGTCACGCTATCTAGGCACGTGATAAGATGAAATAACTTTCAGTTGATTCCAGCTATGATTTGTACGAAGGTTTGAAACAACATTTTTTTAGCATTCCAGTATTCGACTATTATACTAACTTTTAAACTGTCGTTATATTCCCACTTCTTTTTGCTTTTAACTCTGCTAGAATATCAGGAAAAAAAAATCGAACCGTGTTTCGAACCGTTGCTGAAAATCGGGATATTGCAAATTGTGTGGTGATGCTAAAGTAGAGTCTTCCATTTTCGGCAAAAAAAATATTCGATGTTTTCCTAGGACCGTACAATGTACAGTACGTAACGTAATGTACAAACCACCATACAGCTAGAGATTGATGTTAAAAGTGGAAAAATCAGGGAGTCGAATTTCATGATAACCAAAATTGAAATTGAAAAATAATTTATTTCGGGCTAAAAACAGTGTTGACACAGAAACTTTTACAAAAGAAAAATAACATAGAGCACTTAAAGATTAAAATATTTACAAAACAAATAATAATAATAATTGCTAATGACAGTGGAAATGTTGTTGTGTAAGAGCTAGAGCATCTAAAACTGAGCGCGTTGACGCTTTCAGCACTATCAAAGTTTTAGTTTAGACAGTCCCTACCGATACTTAAACAACTGCCTATCGTCTAAAATATAGGAAATGTGACATTTCACAAACTGTGATCAAATATCTGCTCGTTCACGTTCAAAATGATGTAGTTACCCACAGTTTCCTCAAAATTACACCGAAATCTCAGCTATCTAGCCGACTCAATGTCGTAATAAAGTGACGAACTATAATTTCATCTTTGTGCTAAGAATCAGAGAGTGTCTGTTCTCTCCGTGGTTTACCGTTAACTAAATAGTGGTATTAATCATAATTTACCGAGCTGCGATACGTCTAAGTATTTTAGATAATGGGCATTATCACACCAATTCTATTTGAAGCCGGCAAAAGCTTTTGTTGACGAGTATATTTTACGGCGGCGCGTAATGGAATTTCGTGATTACGCTGTCTGATTCTGATATGATTTTACGAAGGAATTTTGTTCCAAAGTTCATAAAACAAACATTTTTCTTCATAACTTTTTTTTATCCGACATGAATAACGCTGCAAAAAACAACAAAATTTCGATAACAAGCTACAATAATTCTGCTAAGGCTGAAAGTATAAAATATTGTCTGAGACGGACACCGCAATTATTTCTTTAGCCCCCTGTTGGGAATCGCTGCTGGTAAGCGACCGATCATATTTGTCTTGCAAGAATTTTAATGTCGATTCCCATATGAATAATAATCGGTACGTAATGATCTAATAAAGGGTTTATCAAACCAGTTACAATTGCTAACCTACTCGTATCTGGTAAACTCAGCAAGAGCTTAATTTATGGGGTGACTACCACAGTCTAGCGAGATGATATCTGGGGGCACGGCAGTGCCCCCGCCAGGTCGAGCGCGAAGCAAACACTGCCGTACCATCCTTTACTGGAACCATTTCGCCGCATTTTCAGCCCCCTATTTGAGAACCTCTGGATAAGACGAGAACGCAGAAATTTTCGTCATCTAGTAAGTTATATTCACATACTCAAAATCCAAAATTTCAAGTCTGTAGGTCATTTAGTACCGAAGTTAAGCGAAAGCAAAGTTTCGCATTTATGACACACACTCACTCATGATCATCAAAATAGAACTAGTACTTCCCATAAACACAGAGAGCTGAAATTTGGTACAGAGTTAGGGTTTAATGGCCACATAAAGGTAAAACTATACTAGTGGTTCGCCCCGAACTGTGAACTCGCGACCCTATATAAACCCCATATCTGGGTAACCCCTCGACCGATTTGGCTCATGTTCGAACTTAAAAATTCTTTTAATTTCATTTACCCGCTTGCCAAATTTCATAACGATCCGACTAAATTTACTCAAGTTATCGTCGAACGAACATTCATAATGTTCATAAAAATTTTCAGGGGCGAACCACTAGTTGAACGAGCGAGCGAAGTTCTCCGAGTCTACTGGAACGATCCGGCGTTTGTATGTTTGTATGTATGTATGGTTGTATGTATGAAAGTTCGACGATAACTTTAGTAAATTTGGTCGGATCGTTATGAAATTTGGCAGGCGGGTAAATAAAATTAAAAGAATTTTTAAGTTCAAACATGAGCCAAATCGGTCGAGGGGTTGCCGAGATATGGGGTTGTTAAGTTTATATGGGGTCGCGAGTTCACAGTTCGGGGCGAACCACTAGTACTTACAAGTTAACAAGAAGAAATAGTCGAACGATTAACTGTATTCTACTCGAACATTACACAAATTAAAAAACTGTGTCAAATCAGAAATAAATCAATATGCCCACGTTTCTACAAAAAGAAGGGAAATCCCACCAAAAACATTCTGTAAAAAACTAACCAGGTCTCGATGGAGCTACTTGTTTATCTCTAAAAAGTAATGAAATCTAGACAAAGTCGTGCCAAGTCTAAGGTTCCTTACTGCGATTTATTTATTATTATAGTTAATGTTGTGAGACTTGGCAGTTGAAGGGTACTCAAGGGTGCAAAACCGCACCATGACGCAGGTGCTCCATGACACCATTGCACCAATCTGTCGCCAGAACCGCTTGTGTACCCTTCAACGGCCAAGTCTCACAACATTAACTATAATAATAAAGAAATCGCAGTAAGGAACCTTAGACTTGGCACGACTTTGTCTAGATTTCATTACTTTTTAGAGATAAACAAGTAGCTCCATCGAGACCTGGTTAGTTTTTTACAGAATGTTTTTGGTGGGATTAATATCTTTCAGTTAAGTGGTTTCGTACTTACTTTTCAACCAACTTAAAAAAAACCTACTTAAATTTCCCATGCACTACATAACAGCGTCCGAGTGGTTTCTTCACTCATCTAGTGTGGGTGGAGATGCCACTGGACGCTATAAATGATATGTCCCGTAAATGAAAGTAAAGGAATAAGATTTAAAAAGCAAGCCTACTCCATCTGAAATCCCGACCATCATTGAAGAAACCTGCTGAGAGCTTACGCCATGTGCTTAGTCGAATACTAATTGCGGCCAGTTTTTTCCGCCCTTTTTTCCATTTCACCATCTGACGGGTGACAGGCGCGGAGCACACGTCAGGCATGTGTGTAAAATGTAAAGTAAACGCGGACGACAGATTATCTGTCCACTTGACCGCTACCGATGTCGCCGGCGATAGTGTCACATTGAGACGACGAGTTAATTTAATAGGAGCCGCGCTTCTAAACCACAGGCTGGTTATCCAGCCTTTAAGGCGCGGTACATAGTGAATTAGCCCGCGCGCAAAGAAAAATGCACAAAATCGATTCCTATATCAAATACACTAAAAAAATCGAAAATGTTCACATATCAAACCCTAAAATTAGACCTATCTAACACAGCCAGTTTCATGTTGATATCCATAACAGATTGCAAGATATTTTGCTTGAAAAAAAGTGCGCCGCCTATTTTTTTTTAAAACGTTTATGAATGTCAACACGAAACTGGCTGTTTTAGATAGGTTTCACCTAATTCTAGGGTTTGATATGTGAACCTTTTCAATTTGTTTAGTGTATTTGATACAGGAATCTATTTTGAATCGATTTTTCACTATGCACGGCGCTTTAATACAAAAAAAGTAAGAGATAGCCTATTGTTTCTCTAGTTGGGCACAGGCAGAGTTTGTCTCCGCAGAAACGACCAAAAGGCACCTTATACTTACATGCTTAGAATCTTGGTTAGTAGGTTGCAATAAATATGACTATGAACATAAGCCAATTTAGTTATAATCCGCGCGCGATGAGAATGGGTTGGAACCTGTTCAAAGTCAATCGAAAATTTATTTTACTTTGACAAGGTTGCTTCGACGCGAGTTTGCTTACCGCGCGCGTCTCAGTTCCAAAAGGTCGCATCCCATACTCATCCCGCGCGGATTATAGCACTACATGTCTCCGATAGGGATCAAACCAGGTATGGGCTACTACCATGTAAACTGAGGCATAGTAGCGTCAATCAAACAAAAAGGATTATACCCTTCAGACGCCATACGTCTCACAACTAGCGCCGCCAATGGAAAATAAAAACATATCTTTTTTTGGATGAGTTTTTAGCAAAAAACGCTTCTGCGATTTCTCGACGCGAGGCTTAACTATTTTTAGGACCTAAGGTTTGGATTTCAGGATTGGATTTCCTACGAATGCAATCGATTCACGCCAAAAGTGGCCACTTTTGGCGAGAATCGATTGCATTCTTAAGTTCTAGGATCTGGAATCCGAACCTTAGGTCCTAAAAATAGTTAAGCCTCGCGTTGAGAAATCGCAGGAATGTTTTTGTTAAAAACGCATCCAAAAAAAAGATATGATTTTTTTTTTCATTGGCGGCGCTAGTTGTGAGACGTATTTCATCTTCAGCTAAATGCTGACCGGATGTAGAGAATAGGAGCAAATCCAAACAAAAAGGGGTTTACCTTTCAGCATACCTATAGCTGACCGTATGTAGAGATTTTTTATAAACCAGGTCTCAGTTTATCGAGGTTATCTTGAAGGAGATCTCTTTAATCCTCCTTGATCCTTCCACCTGCATTGAACTTCACGATAATTGATCTAAAACAATCAACCGAAACGGGTCGGACTGGTTCCAAACCGTTTATATCGATAATTAAAATAATTTGGATAAAGATCGTTACGTAAAAGTAATTTGAATTTTGAAAACGTAGACAGGCTATCTACTGGTTTTGAAAAATATCTTTTAATAATACATTGTGCGATAAGGCAGAAAAAACTTGAACTATTGCAAAGACTTAAACGTGGGTGGCGTGGCGATGGCATATTTTTTTTGTAATCCTCATGTCTGCATCGGACCACAGAGGCTATCTAATTAAGCGCGATCAACACTGAAAAAATCATTAAGTTGTCAAAAACAAATAAACTACGGTAATATAAAGAAAATTTATCTAAGAGCTTCGACGTGATGATGTGATTGTTCCTGTCTTCGAATTATAGCGGTGAATTAATTTAATGTTCACAATTGTTATTAGACATCGGAGGCAAAGAACTTGAATCCCAGGTTATTCGTCGTAAAACTATGGTCTTGAATTCTTGATTTTAAAGTGTTTTGTCATCTCGTCCATAAAATTCAAAAATAGAGTGGGCGAGGGGCCTATAAATTCTGTGATATACGTTTAAAATCCTTATAAAATGGAATGTGAAATTGGTGTTTCTCATCTAATAGAGTTCCGTGTTACCAAACAAAAGATTTGTGGAGCTATTTCTGGGGCATTTTTTTGGGTTATAAATTGAATGTTTTTCATCGAACAATACAAAACAATGCAAATACTTTGGAACAAAAAGAAGTTTAGTTTGTGTCTGGACTGGACAGTATGATAATCAACCTCCTCTTTCAAAATAAAAGACAGTTTTAAAACATATCTTGAGTTTTTGAACTTAAACGTTCGTGAACCTACTACCTAAAAAATGAATGATCTTCTGCTACAATATACAAGGTGTCACAAAAGGTCATTGTTGGAAATGTAAACTAACCTACTTGCAATCTATGGTAGGCTTGTGTCACTCGCAAACATGTCAACATAGTTTTATACGCTTTTACAATATATCGCTGAAATTCTTTCCCATCTTTTTCTGTCGTCGCCCATCTAACCCAACAGGTTATGGGCCCAGGGCGTAGCCCCTGTTCCACTGTATATTTTCACCAAAAACATTTTTCGAAGGCTTTATAAACTCAAAGTCAAAATGTTTACCAGTACAATCCCAATCGCAAAAACTACGAGGGAGTCAAGACTGGGAAGCGATGAAAATGAAAAGGAAGAAAATCGGGCATACGACAGAGCGGTAAACTTTTACATCAAACTATAAAAGTATGACCGATGGAAGAAATGGCGATGTCGTCGGAGCGCTTTCGGAAACGCAGTGTGCGTGAAGCGTGGTAGAGCATAGAGGCGTACCAGGACGACGACGGAGCGTGGTGTTCGCCATAAAATTAGCGAAGCCAGAGACATGGAGGAGCTTCGACAGGATGTCGGGTCTTGTGTGCTGCTGAGGCACAACAGAAGACTGGCGATTGATTCCTGGACAGCGGAGCATCCCGGAGCAAGTGCCAAAACGGGTCGGCTACGACGGAATTCGACGGCAAAGTGCAGCTGGAGATTTCGGTAGCAAATGGAGAGAAATTACTGGCCGTAGGACCCAGCAACTAGAGGACTAAGGGTCAGAAGTGTCATTCGTGATGGGCATGAGGTCCAAGCGATTCTCTTCAGAATGGTATCTATAGACTCGATACCATCGGGCCGTGTTTTGGTAGAGTGGGGTAACTGTGCTATGTCACAACAAGTGTGACGTTACCTTCCACTCAGTGGCCAAGCAAGTGACAGTTTTTGGAAGAAGTTTTCAAGAATTATAAACTTCATGGAAAACATGTACTGAAAAAGTGAAATGTCATAGTGAACATGACATTATGCTGTCACAACAGGAAAATGTAAATTATAAAACTATTTTACTGAATTTACCTGGTGACGAAATACAGATGTGTCCCGCGGAAGAAGGACAATGTGCTATGCAAATTCCACCCGTATCGAATCAAGGTAGGGATAGCAAAGCGTGTGGTTTGTCTGATTCTATCTACTCAGGTTCCGGGTTATTCTAGCATTGAACCAGAGGATTCAAACACAGAGTTTGAGGTTGCAAAGAAAGCAGCTGGGTTCATGCAGAGTAAGGAAAATAACCCTGAAGGAATGTCGAAGAGTGAAACCGTGAAAGGTGAGATAACTGAGCAGTTGAGAGAGGTGATTCGAGGTGAGTGCGAGTCCTTCCGTTTAACTAATCGCTGCTGGACAGTTTTCGACCTATCGGAGGGACGTAACGGGGAACCTGTGAGATGTAAATTGTTATTTACGAAGAAGAGAGGCCCAAGCGGTGATACGATGAAACCACAGAGGGGGAAGAGTCAGGACTGCAAAAATGACTATGCAAGTCTTGTTGGTGGTGTATTCAGCGGTATGTTCCAGAAGAGATAGCTACTGCAGCTTACTGGAAGGAGGCGAAGCGCGTTCTACGATACTATGGAAACGTCCATACTATAGTTTCATGTTTGGAAAAGGCGGATGGTCTTCACTGACTATAGTGACGGTGATGACTGGACATCTGTTAGTATGTAGGGCGGGTATGTACGTGCAATTGTACATATGTAAAGTATTATTTACTTTAGTTAGGTCGTAGAGCGGTTACTTCTCTGATTTAGGAAACTCTATCGCGTAAGGGGAGAGTCGCTAGTAAAGTTTGCGTTGCCTTGTACCGAGGCTGAATACATGGGACTTTTCTGACTCCTGTAAGCAACATTGTACCAAATTTGTGTTTGCTTGTGTGTGTATCATCATTAGGTAGGTATGTCGTGTTGATCGATGGATCGAAAACGTATCGAAACTTGTGAGTTTAACTTGAGGTCTGTCTCATAGTGTTTTTGATTTATTTATGGGAGACCTGTTTATGTTTTATAGACGTTTTGTGTCAGCTGTGTAATATACAGGGTGTTATTTTTGTATATTATACAGTGTGTTATTTTTGTAGCTTACCAAGTGCAAGTACATTGTATTAATTAATTTTGTACATTGTATTTGCTAGTGTTTAGTTTAGGAGAGGGTGTTGGAAATGTAAACTAACCTACTTGCAATCTATGGTAGGCTTGTGTCACTCGCAAACATGTCAACATAGTTTTATACGCTTTTACAATATATCGCTGAAATTCTTTCCCATCTTTTTCTGTCGTCGCCCATCTAACCCAACAGTCATAACTCTTTTAACATGGTGCAGGTGTAAGAGTAAGATTGTTTTAGGCCTTCGGTAAGGAAATCGGAAAGCCACACAATAAAATCAAATAAAAACAGTTGGAAACGCAGCAGAACCACTAAAAAGCCAACCGATCGAGCCTGGCCATTCGCTATTATTACTCCGTTGCTTTTAATCGAAGGATACAAACACTAACTCGTCCGCTGTGTGACTGTACGATGCGTGTTTGAATTTTATGGAGGCATAAATATAGGAGGATGTCGGCCCGAGTCTCGTGGCGCTGGGCGGGTTGCTCCCCGGCGACTCTACATCCTGTAAACCATAAAAACATACTTTTTATTTTAACCCACTAAATGGGCATCATTTGTTGTTTTTTGGTGACATTATACAACGTGTTACAAAACATCCTAACTCTTTTTACAGGGTGTAACCTACTGGTCAACAGGATGTCAAATCTGTAAAACGAAAGTAAAAAAAAAAACATTTTGATTTTATAACCTCAAAATAAAAAAAAAGTCATAACTTTTTTGTTTTTGGTATTAGCTCAAATTTAAAAATATGTTTGTGGGTGTAGGTGCATTTGCATAGCTTTGAGTTGTTTAAACATTGTGAAAGTCAATGGGAACAATATTAAAAAAAAACTTTTCTCCCGCCACAGCCTTCACATTTTATTAATTTAAAAATCAACGGAAAGTCATAGAGCAAAAAAATAATTTTGGTTGTGATACCTATCACCGGGTGCTATTACCCTGTAAAAAGAGAAGAGCATATTTTGTAACACCTTGTATATGACACCGCAGCGTCAAGACCAATCCAACGACATCTCATTTATTTAAATCGGTGCAGGCGTTCAGGCTGAAGGTATTAACATAGGAACGAACATTCCCACATACGCACATACATAACTGTGAAAAATATAACCCTCCTTTTGGGCAGTCATGTAAAAAGTTGGCCGGAAAGCACCGACACGGCTGGCAGGGGACCGGAGAGGTTGGCGTGACAGGGAAGAGGCCTATCTGCAACCGTGGGCGATATTCATGAGCTAGATAAATAGATGGCTTATGAGTTACCTCGTCTACAAAAAAACTGGCAATTCGTCGAGATACTTTTTGAAATAGTTATAGTAAGTAATTTTCGACAAAATTGATAGTGCAAACACTAACTTTTTCATAGCTAACATCATTATATTTAAGAGTTATCCTCTTGTCGGTGCAGCATTCTCCATCCACTTCGATCACAGGCCAGTTCCTTTGCAGCCTGGTACGTCACGATATCCACCTTCTCTTTAATTTGGTCAAAGTAGCTTCTCCGTGGCCTTCCTCTACCTCTCTTTCCTTCTATCTTTCCTTCTATTATTATTTTCATAGCTAGGAAGTCGATATTAGAGGTTAATGTAATTTACGCTGGCTTACCAAAATTAGCACCCGAGACATACATAAGCAGAGTAGAAGAAGTAGATTTTTGGAGGGATTCGGAGTAGCCCGGGCGACTTCGCGGGCCCCGCGCCTTCCAAACCGGTCGTAATTCTCATTCGCCGATCAACGGACCATTTGGGTGAAATTGTTTGCTCTGTTCCTGCTTTTGTTTGAACATAAACGCTGACCGATTTATGGAGATCATTGAGATTATTGCTTTATGAAAAACGGCCCAAGCTACAACACGATGTTGTGTCGGTGTCTATTTGAGTGTCCTAAGCTTCGTTCAACAATATTACTAAGTCACAAGCCTACGCAGTCAATTCAAT
This sequence comes from Zelleria hepariella, assembly GCA_949319315.1. Lineage (NCBI taxonomy): Eukaryota > Metazoa > Arthropoda > Insecta > Lepidoptera > Yponomeutidae > Zelleria > Zelleria hepariella. The sequence goes on along the minus strand of OX439392.1, from coordinate 10,713,685 downwards.
TATCGACTTGATAGAGCAAGAAATGACGGAACAAATTAATTGTCCAAAAACGTTGGCAGCTCGATGTTCTGGCCAGATATTTATGTTTTTGAGTCATTATAATTCGCGATTTCCTTGTTTCGCTCACTATTTTTTGTCTTAAGTGACAGCGAAGAGAAATATTTATTCTAGCCGTATCTTTATGACCTTTTAAGAATTTCTGTTCCATTTTTTCCCGGAACTTCGAAGTTCGATCGAGTTCCGATATAAAAACGGGTTGGTTCCAAATGATACATTGTCGAGAGAGTCCCACGCATCTTTTACTGGCCGTAATCAGATAGAGCTTATGAATTAGCCATCCATCACATAATGATAATAATATTTGACATCGACTTACGATTGTACAAAGGATAAAAGTGCAGGAGCATACTCATATTTATCGTGCCACGAAAATATTTTATAACGATCCATAGTACAAGGAGCTGTGGCTGAAGTTACTAGCTTGTGGATGAATGCAGCTTGTAATTAGGTACGACCCCTCTTCCTGCAGAATTTCCATCAATTTATGAATGAATACTTTCGCAAATTGCCTCGATTAATGTTCCCGATATTTACCGTCATTTATGCTGCGAGCGCATGTGTGTTTAGGCCGGGGCTGCAATTGTGCTCACGTGGTTAGCTTGGGCTCGTGATCTTAGATTTGGACGCCCCACTTCCTAGCTCCGGAGCTTCGGAATGTCGACTCCACTCGCGCCCCGCGTCGAATCAATATGATGCGGTACATATTTCACAACACATTTGTCAAGACCACTGACTCGTAGTAATTACTCATCGTGTCTACTAAATTGATATTAAAATTGTAATGTTCTTTGAGTGACATTAGAAAGTAAAAGCGCGCTACCTCCGCGCGACCCGGTTATCTATTAGAATTATTATTATTGAAACGTGATATAAACATCTTTCACATGCAGTAAGCTGATACCAATCTATTATAAATATAATATGACAATGGTGTATTAACAATGAAGTAGATGAGACGGTAACGGTCGTGGCATTTGATAGAGATCGGCTCGCTTCATTCATCATTTCAAGTTTGGTGAGATAGGAGCTCGAATGTACTAATAGTGCTGTGGGAGAGAATATAGTGCGTTTAAGATAAACAAACTTTTCACGATAAGCTGTTATGGATTGATCGTTTTGCCGTCTACACCACGATACTATTTGACGCGATAGTGTCTAGCTCGTTTATATTCAACTTGTAATAGACAACAATATTGCCTTCGAAAACGATAAAACGTCATTAGTCCAGAGGACTCGCTCTTGAAACTACAGAGACTCTACTGTCCATGCTATGATTGAAATACTGTCATAGTTTTAATTAACAATGGTACGGAAAACTACCTATATATGGGGGCAGGCTGCCTACCAACTATATTGTGGGCCTCTGCTTACTCTATTTAGGAAATTAGCTCGGGAATGTGATACGTTGTCTTGAAGTGCCAACATAATATTCAAACAATAGAAAGAACACGAATTAAATCGACACAAAGTTCACCTAAAAACGAATGTTTGTTCATTCTAAATTCTAAAATTAAGTTTGTAGAGTCGGTACCCCACCTTAGGTAAATCTTTCTCCTGAGTCGTTTCTATAGACAACGATAGCCAATCCATCGATTTACAGATAAACCGTAGCAGTCGACAATACGTCTACAGAAAGGGTTCAATCTAGTCCAGTCCGAGTTTGCAGCTTGGCCGACGGATTTGTCTCTAAGTCAAAAAGCCGGTTCAGTCCGGAAAATACCTCTTTATACCGGAAAATACCGGCCCAAACTGCACTGCCGCGGGCTCTCGATACATGCAAGTGAACGATGATTTGCACTTTAGAGAAAAAAGCTCCCGGAGCGGAAGAGGCGAAATAAAAAACGCATTTCATTACGACGTGATTCCCTCTAGTATTTGTCTTTCACTCAAAAAAGTGCCTTGCACCGTTTGCCTTCCATTCGCTGGGAAAAGTCGATTTCTTTATTAGTGGCATTAAGAATGCTAGACTAAAGTAGTTAAAGTATTCCATTAATTACATAGGTTAGGTTTTCCCTGAAGGAAAACATTGTGAGCAAACCCGAGTGAGATATTTAATATATTTTAAGCCGCAGAAGGCCTGACACGGTCTATCCAGCCAGGAGAAAGCTTTTGCACAGCAGCACGTCTAGCATGATACACCTTATCGAGGTCGATGGCACACGATGAAGTGCTCTCGCCCTCTCTGTTGATCTACACAGAGCGGTATACGCTACGATGTTTCAAGCTATCAAAGATCGATCATATTATTCTCTATAATGCAAGCGGTGCATCTTTATTGCATCGGAAAAACGGGCAATGCTACAAAAATGCCTTTAAAATTTTAAACTCGTCACCAAATGCAAAGTTCATGTTCCAACGCGGAACTAAAGGCTATAATTTAACTTCTAACAGACTGCCCAAAACAAACCCTGTCTCACCTACCCGTCCACGAATAAATTAACTTTTTTATTGCGTTACCAATGAATTAAACAAAAAAACGAAACAAACAAATTATCCCTGGCGGGGCCAACCCTTCACCCGTCACCCAGTTTCCGCTTAATGCACTTGTCTGCAACAAAAATGAACTGAAAAAGGTTTGGGTTCCGTAGCCTATCTTCTCTACATAGTTTTCTCTACAAAATCGCTTCCCGCGTTTGTCTGTCCTCTATACGCCTAGAACTTTTAAACTGCACAACGGATCTTGATGCGATTTTCAGCGCTATTGAGATATTTTTTCATTTAAGACTTAAGGTTCGCGTAGGCTTGACCAGACTTATAAAATCCTCTCCAATTAGTTGACCTACGTTTTATTATACGAAAATAATGAAAGGGTTGTTCACAACTCAGGGATCTCTAACTTGTAGTGTAACCCTATATCCTGCGAGTCTATCGAAGCTCACCCTTGAGTAAACGGACAATTCATTAAAGGACCTTTTGATTGATGAAGCCGATATACAATATACCTACATACACCCAGAAAACAGTCTTGTACGAACACCCTTATTAACCTTCAGTTAAGGCTGTAAATAGCTCACGTATCTGATTATGAAGTCATCTTTTCGATGAAAAATGACAAATCAATCGAGCTATAGTTTTTGATCGGCGCTGTTTCATGCAGGTGCTAGTTCAATCTTTTGATTGGATTTTAATGAGGTATTGTTTTTTTGTTTTTTTATTTAAGGCATTCGTATTTATGTGCTTAATCGATTTTATTACTGAATTCTAAATGTGTCTACCACTTTTGTTGTAATACTTCTGAAAAATAAAACTTTGCTTTTGATGACAGAGAAGTGTTTTTTTTGTTCACACGTGATTTTTAAGCATCACCACTAGTCTGCCATTTCTTGTTCTGATAGAAAAAAATCCATTCATTTCACAATTTCAAAATTGAAAATTGGTTCGGGCAGAGCACCGGTTCATTGTTTCGTTTGGCGGCTTCGAGGGACGAGATAGCCAAATTGATCGCCAACCTTCGATAGGAGACGGCACGCAAAGAAGAAGAAAATTGAAAATATCCTTATCTGCTGCTCTTTTTCCAAAGGTTAGTTCTTATCGTAAAGACCGTCATTTGTACGGTGTAGATGCAACAAAGAGCTCTCGCTCTATCTCCAGGTACAATATGCTAAGCCGGTGATGTAAAGGAAACTATTACCGATAATGTTTCAGCGTAGGTCCCCATTCATCTCATTCAGGAGGCAGCGGCCTGTTGATTTGTCCTGGCGTGGGAGCAACGTCACCATAAACCAAGATTGTAGCGACTCAACCACTGCACACTTGATTGAACTTTATTGTGTACAACGCAATTTTTAACCCCCGACCCAAAAATGGGGGTGTTATAAGTTTGACCGCCATGTGTGTTTCTTTCTGCCTGTCGGTGTCTGTCTGTGTGTGTGTGTGTGTGTGTGTGTGAGTGTCTGTCTGTCTGTCTGTGTACGTGTGTCTGGCTGTCTGTATGTTTGTCTGTGGCACCGTAGGTCTTAAACGACTGAACCGATTTGGATGCGGCTTTTTATTATTTGGAAGCAGGTTTTCTAGCGAGTGTTCTTACAAATGTTTTATCAAAATCGGTTCAGCCGTTAATGAGATAATTGCTAATTTGAAGCTAAAATGTCGGGGGTACTTTAAATTGTAGTAGTTACAGGAAGACAGAAAAAGGTGTGGCTAAGCGGTTGTGTGCGTTTGGTGTTTGGCATTGAAGTTAAAACGGAATAGTACAAAACTGATTTCTGAACTTAAACTTTCGTAAGTACTGTGTATTTTGTACAGTCGACAGCACGTAGAGACTGTTACACGCGTGCACTCCTTTCGGTTACATTATGGGCGAATTTGCAACGAAAGAGTGTAAGGGTCTATGTGCTGTTGACTGTACACCAACACCAATAAAAGTAAGTGGAACCGTTTACTAAATACAAAACTGATTTCGTTTTTTAAGTCCCTGGATTTAGGGTTAGAGCGGTTTAGAGGGCTTTTCCTTTAGGCTCCAATTCCTTGAGGATCTATTTCTCGAAGACATATTTTTTCTTGCAACCCGATACATAAGAGATTGGTAAACTGAAAAGAATGTAAGGATTCTTAATTAAAACGTAAGTGACTTCAAACGGCCGAACTAAAGTCTTACGGGTAACAAGTCTTTGTTTGTTGCAACAACGGCCGTCATTTCCGTCGTAAAGGTTGGCTTGGCACCGAGTTTCATTCATCGTGAAATTTTCAATGTGGTTTAAAGTCGGTAATAAAGTAGACTACGGTGTCGGTGATAAATATTCATAAAGTCAACACTACGCGAGCGAAAACAGTAATTGAAACACATAAACACTGCCTCCACGGATTCTCCGGACAACAAACCAAATGACCGCGTAGGACTTTTATTATTGACACTTCTCCAATAAAATCGGCTAGAGTAAACGCAACCCCTGGGAACTATAAAACACCTTCCTGCCCATATGATGATACTTTAACATGCATAGACTCCCATTTTATTAGAGGTTCACTGTGAGAAATGTGGCGCAGTAAAAAGAAGAAACATCGACCGTATACACTCGGACATTGACAATTTGGCGGTACTCGATATACGTTTTACCGTATTTTAGGCGCGCTGATGAATAATAGAGCAGGTTACGGGAATTGGGTACGATTTATGAAGGGTGAAGAGGGTTTTAATCTCACTAAATCGACCATAACAAGACGTATGAGCAAATTACTGAATCCGTTATGAGTTAACTGATACAATTTAATAGCTACTTGAATTGGAGCGGACATACGACTGAATATTATATCGGTTCGCGCAAGGACGGGCCTTTATGATCTAATTTTGCATTTTTATGGAACGATGCTCTCTCCGTATACAGGGTGTTAAAAGACCGCCAACAAAGTGGGAAACCACGTATTGTCCTCATCATAAGGAACAATTTTGCCCAAGGAACTATGCCTGGGAAATCAACGGTTTCCGAGATAATGAGGTTCAAAGTCGGACTTTTCAAAACTTTTTTTTTGCACAAATGTATTCAGTATCAAGTTCTTAACATACCTTCTCAAGAAGCCATATCAAAATTATGAATATTTCTTACACAAAATGACATTAAAATTGCAACCCGCAATGTATTCTAAACATCGGCACCTCAAGCTTAAGTAATATAAACTTATAACTACTCTTGCGCGATATGACTACTGTGCGTTACACGTCCATTGCGTGATAAAATATTTTTCAAAATTATAACCTAAAAAACGAAAATCATTTCCCAGCAATAATTTATCGAAAAAGTACTTTGTTTTGGTGTCTAGTATGCGTGGCTTTCGGGTCTGTTGGCGGTCTTTTAACACCCTGTATAAATAACATCATGTTTAGATTAGATTAGCATAATGTTATGAAAATTATTTATGATTTTACTTTTGAGCGTGCATCGTGAAATGCGTCGGGCGGACGGACGCCAGGCATCGGGGAAAATAATAACAGAGAAATAATGACAGAAAATGTATTTAAATTATATTCCGATGGGGCTGATGTTCAAGCTCATCCATGTGAAAGGTAAACTCTTGGCTAAGACGAGGCTGTTTTAAGATAAGCAGCGTATCTCCATAAATACTTGGGTGAGCGGTCCTCGTGGATCTTATGGGCAGCGCGCAAGGACTTAATTTTATTATTTAATTTATTATAACTCGAGCCTTCACGGTCCATGGTATCGGGCTTTTAATCATACTCCGATCGAATCATCGTTGATTTTCATAGAGGATTTCCATGTTGACTTACTACGGCTAGGCTTCTGAAACGGAAGTTTCAATTCGTGGCGATTTGTTCGAATTCGCATCGGTCTCGAGGGAAAAATATTGTACGTTTCCGGAGATATAACTGGTTGATTAAAATTTAAACAGAGATAAAATAAAATAAAATAATTAAAATTTGATTTCTTAGTTGCGATACAGAATATAAATAGAGACTCGTAATTATTTCTGCATGTTACGTGTCTAACGTAGCATACTTATTAGGTATAGGCTCGGTTTCTGAACTGAGAATTTTGCTAAGCAAATACTTTAGTTCTGTCAGGCTCTTTTGTGAGAAATCTGGAGAGACAGGACGATACTTACCCATTTGCTTAGCGAATTTCTCAATTCAGAAACCGGCAGATAGTGTTTGAGTACCTGGGCGATCGAGCTTCTACGAGATGGCGCTACATTTTAATGATTTTCTTTGACCCTAAGTAAGTTCATCCTGGTAGGTATGTGCTGTAGTAGGTACCCTTTACCGGTATGGGAAAAGGCCCAATACCTCAACATTTTATAGGTGCATTTGTAATTCAGTCGAGATAATAAAAATCCTATTTGTTAGTACCAACGCTCTCCATTTAGGTAGCTCGAAACCTCACATATAAACTTGATGGGCAGTAAAGCATGTTTCATACCTTGATGGATTGCTATTAATATTGTACTTTTATTATATGACCTAAGATGACAGGTTTTAACCTCTATAAAACGTTTATTGTCTAAGTATAAATTAGTATGTGTATTTTTTAGATTTCAGCCGATCTCTACATGTACTACGATAATTTTATTTTGATATGTAAAATAGGTTCGTGTAGAGACAGATCTGTGTCTATTCAGAATGGTGACGTCGCGCTGAGGTTAATATTGTATGTTACTACATGATACTTTTCGTTTACACTAAACATGCTTATTTTTACAAGCGGTAATTTTAGAATAATATGGTGGTTAGCATAACAAGATACAAATCCATTTAAAACAGTACAGCCGTTCCGGTAAGAAAATAAGAAAATGTGATTAATAACCGCATCTAACTAGCACTAGTAACAAGATGAGACCACACGGCCTTGCCTACCACTGCCTACTTATAACCTGGTAATCTATCTTTCACTCTCACCATTAAGAAACCACAGGTCTCCAGCTTTCTCATAACTTCGTTGCAGCCCAAATTACTGTCCTAACCTGGTGACCCATTCTTTGTCAGTAACAAGTTTGAAGTCTCAGCTCACCAGGTGCCACATGTCTTGCTCATTGGTATAATGGTGGCCGTTTGCTCTCTCCCGCACGAACTTGGATCACAGAGAAGGATAATACAGAAGTATTCGGTAAAAAGTGCTAGGAATTGATTCTTTCATTCTGGCCGGCACAGTGACCCAAAGTGGATCTTGGCTTCCGCAACCAAAGAGGCCAGCTCTCCCTGTCCTGCGCTAACTCCCTCCAATCCACCACCTGGAGCTCGCGCTGGTCTCTTTCTACCGCGTCTTCCCATATTTTGGGACGAGAGAAGGTTCATGGTCAAAATTACACCATGCAATCGTTAGTGTTTAAGTGTGTATTTTTGACACAAAATTAATGTTCAATTCAATTTGCTTCCCTTTGCGCTTGACCGTACGATTCATATTCGAATAATTTAATAAAAAATAAACATAATATAAAAATCGTCTACTAGAACACTTCAGGGGTCGTAAAATAATGCGGCTTTTTTAGCCTACAGCCGACTATGCGGCACAAGATACGCTGTGTGTGTCAACTAGCAACGAGCTAAAAAACAACTAGCGCCGCCAATGGAAAAAAAACATATCTTTTTTTTGGATGCGTTGTTTGCTAAAAACGAATCATCAAATGATAATCCCTAGGTTAAACTATTTTTAGGTCCTACCTAATGTTTAGATTGCAACGTAGAACACCTACGAATAAAACCCGCCGCCACCAAAAGTGGCCACTTTTGGTGCTGGTTTTATTCGTAGATGCTAGGATCTGGAATCTTGGACCTATGGCCTAAAAATAGTTAAGCCTAGGGATTATAATTTTTTTTCCATTGGCGGTGCTATTTGTGGGTAGAAGAAGTAGTGTGAGTTCTTTCCCTTCCTGGTTTGTGGTAAGACGCCATGATCTCGAGGACTCATGACACAGTGCTCTGCTGTCGTGCGATGCTTAATTAGCTTAGAACTCATGCCTTAGTACCCTCCGAGCACTGGGTTATCTTTTAGGGGCGCATGAAACTCGACTAACCTTCGTGTGGGATTTGCGTTTGAATTACCTATAGGTTATAGCTTCCGTTCGGGGAGAGATTAGTTGGCAGACCACCAGCCAGATGGTCCGACGGCCCGAGAAGCCGCAATGCAATGGTTTGTAGTTGATGATTGTGACAGGTGGCGTGAGCTTGAAGATTCCTTGACTCAGCAGTCTTAACGGGTTGATGACGATGGCTTATGTATGTGTATTCAGATGGAGTGAAGTATTTGAACGGCGGGCTTGAACCTTAGGATACAGTATCAATTTTCTTCGTGAGTTGACTCTTGATTTATAGTGTTCATGTAGCACGATCAGTGACCGATATGCATCCCTTACGATGTGTCGCCATCCCTTTCAGTAAATACAGCCTTTTCTCTACAGAACGTTAGAGTCTGACCCATATTACGAGTAGGAAAAATATTTTTGCTCTGGGCTGCCATAGTCTGTTGTGTGGGCAGGATACTGGTAAAGGCAACGGTTGAAGCACAAAAAAACGGCACTTGACTTTTGCAAATTTAATTCATAGGTTTTATGATCCGGGTCCTAAAAATTGTTAAGCATAGTGATTCTCATTTGACGGTTTATTAGTTGTATTTCAGCAAAAAAAAAACACGTCTAAAAAGAAGATATGATTTTGTTTTTATTGGCGTCCTCTTAAGTTCAGCAGGTTGCTCGGGTGGTCGCGTCTCTGCATTTTACCCTTAATAAAGGAATTAAAGGAATTATTAAGGGAAAAATTGTATACGAATAGTCGAATAACATACTGCCGATTTCTGAATTGAGCAATTTGCTAAGCAAGCACTTAATTATCGTTGTGTATCTGCAGATTTCTCATAAAAGAACGCCACAGAACGATACTTAAGTATTTACTAAGTAAAATTCTCAATTAGGGATTTTCTGACAGCTCATAAGTTGTAGTTCCAAATTTGTAACTAGATGTCGCTGACGAGACATGTTATTTTTTGTATGCCAGTTCGCGCTCGTTGGCCTTCGTATACGTCCAAACACATTTAGGTATTAGTTGTGGAGCAAAATGAAGTGTTTTCGGATTTACCATTCACTCATACAAGAACATTAACAAAGTCGTGCACTTTTTCATGTACTGTAAAATGGAAAGACAGCTACAACGATGAAAGATGAAGTCACAGAGCAATGAAGTGAAGAAATATTTTCGCTGTAATAAGCACTAATTTACTTTGTGATAGAAAACATGTCGTATCAACGCCATCTGTCACAGCTTTTAGAACTATTTTTATTTTTTTTTAGCTGTCAGAAAATCCCTTATTCAGAAACCGGGCCATGAACATTCAAGATAGAGCAACGTTTCTTTACCGCCTAACTAAACTGTAAATAGACCCACTACCACGGAGGTTCACAGTGATAATCTGATAATAACAACCGTTAACCGTGTATTGGTAGCCCATTACTGTTAATTTGTGAGACTGAGCAAAGAGCAGTGGTGTTTGTCGCTAATTTGTCGATTGTGACTGCGAATTGGTAAAGGTTAGGCGAACAGGTTAAAGTATTAATTAGCGAGGTTGTTACTATTTGATTATTTAAAATTAAATGTTAATTAATTAAGGCTGGAAGATAGCAGCGTGGCGGGAAATTCAAAAATTTCACAGTTTTTTACATTTTGTAGCTAAACTGAGCTATTTTACAAAACTACAAAGTCATGGCTAACCCACGGACATCAACATTCATCACAGTTTTTAACATTTTGTAGCTATGCTGAGCTATTTTTGTTCAGCGATTATTCGTTCGCGGCAATAACATAGTATTATTTTAAAAACTGTGATGAATTTCCCGCCACGTTGCTATCGTCCACCCTTAAAGTTGGTGGTTTGGTTTCAGCAGCTCCAAATGAAGTGGCAAAAAAGAGCATAATAGTATGAAGAAAAGGAGCAATACAAAAAGCTAGCTGTTAGTCCGCAAGGTCGGTTTACCTTACTGAGTAATGGTGCCAATGTGCTCATGACATGATCATGCATAGTTATTAGCATAATAGGGTCACGCAGGTATATCATGGAGAGTTATAAAGACACTGCAACTGTATTCGCATATCTATAGCGCTTTTGCAGCAAGAGCTAGGCACAGAACGCGTAAAACCCAGGATATTTTCGATCCATCAATTACCCAATGTCGCAACGCTGGCCGACCTTACGTCGTCCTAAACACCCATGCGCAGACCTCAAGCACCATATTTAACCCAAACGACCCGCGGGCACTACTTAAGCAAATACTCTGTCTGTAATAAAAGCGCATTGTAATTACGATAGCTATCGGGCCGCCCTCTGGTGAGGTCGTGTATCGGAGTGATCTCTTGGACCTGTCCACCAACGCGTCCTTGCAGGTCACGCCCCGAGATTTAGGCCGGCCACATACCTAGATGGAATTCCGGACGGAAAAAAAATCGAAAGCCTATAGATATGGCCTACCCCCTTTCTCGTGCTAGGCCTGCTGCTAAGGTTGAACGGTGACCGTAAAGTCAATCTCGCAATACGGGGCTAAGGCTGGCCACATTCAGACTGAGTTTTTCCGTAACGGAAAAACGAATGGGGATTCCGAACGCAGTGACTGCATACAAAGTCTATGGACCTACACACATACGGTTTTTTCCGTCCGGAATTTTCATAGATTTGTATGAAGTTGCTGCGTTCGAAATCCCCATTCGTTTTTTCGTTACGGAAAAAATCGGTCTGTATGTGGCGGGCCTTATGCCCCGTATTGCGAGATTGACGTTAAGGTTACCGTTCAACCTTAGCAGCAGGCCTAGCACGAGAATGGGGCTATATATAAAGGCTCACGATTTCTCAGTGGAGTTGTAAAGATATAGCTAAAACCTTAGATATGGCCTACCCCACTCTTGTGCTACGCGGCTACGCCAGATGTTCTAGAATCTAGCGTAGCTCGATCTAGAGTCTAGATACTAAATAGATAGATATAGAGTACTCTTTATTGTACACCAGGAAAATACTTTAGACAGAAAAGCAGGATCACAAAAAATAAATCCTAGCTATGCCACATGCTATCCCAGGTTTTGGTATTGCCATCGAAACTACAAACTCATGGCTAAAGCACGGACATCAACCGAGGGTAGTCCGAGATACAAGTTAGATGGTTCAAGTGTAAAGTCAGGTCATGTAACAACTTTGAGCTAGAACTTTTGTAACCACAACACACAGAATACCACATTTTGTTTCGCGCAAATAAGTGCTCTGCCGATAAGTCGGAGGGTACACACACAGTACACACTACTTTGTGTAAAATAAACTTTTTAAAAGTTTTTCTGGCTCATAGAAAATATTCCTTTGTTATGACAAGATAACATTAGCATAGTAGCTGGTCGAACATGAAGCAGCTTATGAAGTTTTGACAATTCAATATCTGACACTATACATATAGAAGAGCACTTTACCACATCCAAACAGGAAACAATCCCGATATGGAAGATCATCCTAGACGTGCAGTAACAGAGTAACATAACTTTTCCCAATACAAATAATTTCCAATCGATGGGTCGATGACATTGTCAAAACAGCGGGCAGACAATAGACGAGATTAGCATTAGACCGAGGGGGTTGGCGTGAAAAGGAAGAGGCCTATGCCCAGCAGTGGGATTTATTTATGGGCTGGATAGATAGATAGATAGAAATAATTTTCAAAGGTGGAAATCACCAATTTTCATTCCAATCTGACTTTAAGCGGAGGTATAAGACTGCTGCTGCTGTGTATGTAGCTACAATCAGCTGGCGACGGCAAAACTGGTTCAGGTGTTTGTGAACAAAAACTAAAGACTCGACCACTCGACATGACTGTCTCACACGGACTTATGCAGCTATAGACAGTAAAGATGGTTGAAAGGCTTCACATTATAATGGTCCAATTGCGTGGTTGAATGTACGAACCGTATCGCACCATCGATACGGCTCAAACAATGTCGAAATAGATTATAATGATACTTAAACGCATACAAATAGAGCTTCAGCCGTATAATTAAAACGGTAAACATAAAATACGGCAAGTTGTTTTGGACCGAACAGAAATTATTTCAAAAGAAAAATAATAACGTGGCCGCCCCTGTCAGTTCAGAAACTCAAATTATTGTCAATGCAATTTTGTATTCAGACCGTGTGCAAAAAGGCGTACCAATTATGCGCAAACGCAGTGCCCACTTAAATTCGATCTGCGCATCGTCTCGTAACAAACGGACGCAAAAATCGTCGACTGTTTGCAAAAACCGAGTATTTATGTTGAGCCTACGTGAAAAACTCTACGTTCGAAATTCCTTTGCATTTGATGTGCCGGAGTACCCGATACATACACATTCCGGTTCAGACCCTAACGTCAGACGAAACCAAAGTTACCTCCATATGTCATCGTGTCAGGCGCGCCGAATGCATAATGCATTGTTTCCATTATACTACGAGTTTTAACATGAACTTGATGTTTAAGTTTTCTTCGATGAATAAAATTCAGTTTTTTAGTTCCACGGCGCACTCGGTCTTTATCCTACGACAGTACATCGGCTGGGCGACTTTTTATATTGTACTGCAGCCAACTCGGGCATGCGAACCGTTGATTGTTTAAAACTAACTTTTTATCGACCACCACTACGTATCTGCAGCTCGAAGCGTATGTTTTATGACATAGCTTTACGATAAATACAAATAAAAATCGATCGACCAGACCATCCATTTCTCTGTTTTTCAGAAGTAAATAAAAACTTTTACTTAATTCGAAAATATCTTGTTAGGTCTGATAATATCATATCGCCGTTTGAAGTCGAAGGTTCTTCTTAGCAACCACAGGGCAACTCAAAAATGAATAACAGCATAAACATTTGAAGTAAGAAAATGATGCGAAGTTTCGCAGCCCTGTCGCTACAAAAAGTTGCACCGATTCATGTTTGGCATTTTTGTAGTCTGCTCTACATTTTCAAAGAAAAAATAAAGCGACTTCTAATAACATAGCATAAATAAGTGAACAATGATCGTATTAACAATTTTTACAACTTCAAATATTTGAGAACTTTTTTCAGTGCATTTAAAGACAGGGCAATTTAAAAAAAGCCTTTTTCTCGAAAAGCCGTAGAACTAAAGTACCCACTTGGAATTTACATTAATTTAGGAGTTGGGGTGTTTGAGGAAAAAAAAGTATTTAAAAATTGCCCGTGTTGCTATGTTGCTCAAAATTTGTGCTAGAAGTAACCTCTTATCTTACTTTGGCCTAAGTGCAAGTATATTGAAAATGGTTGTCATAATATGTGGCCATGCTCTATTTAGCGTGGGCCCTTGATTTATGCAGCCACACATTCTTCCTCCAAATACCAGTGACATTGAGAGCTAACTGTATTGGACTTCACTGCTCTGTTTACAAATAACAAGCCAGCTTCAAAGTACGCTTCTTGAACAAATATAACCGACTATGATTTGCTATTTCGTTGCTTGCCCGTGCCTAATATTTGAGTTCGTCGCCCAAGACAAACTCAAGCGGGACTCGCGTGCCTCAAGTACAGTCGGCTACACGCTATGATACACCTTTTTGTTGGATTAAAGCACTTATGCCGTGCGCGATAAGAGCTTCTATTTGGTATCATACCGTGTCACTAACCGTACGTATAATATTCTCCACAGCTAGTCACACTAAACACTGAACGGAATACACTGGACAAGACTGTGCAAACAAAACCGCCATAACATTTTAAACAGTCACGGAAATTGTACAGACCTTCAAGCTAGCGGTATACGCTGCCATTTAAAACGAAAAGCGAGAGAAATGAAATTAATCTCGCAGATAGGTAGCCGGAGAGATTACCCCATGCATAATAAATCGGCGACCGTAGTTGATTATACGCCGCTGACGTTTCAATTTGAGCGTTCCCATTGGTTCCTTATCACTTTCTAGGATTATTGATCGATTTAGTGGGCCGTATCGCTGCGATCTCGCTCGCCTGGCATAAATTACTACGGGCGAGTCCGCGACTATTGTCAAAGGAAGTGCATCAGTTATTGTTGCAGTCGCTTTAGCCTTTATCTGCACCGTCGGATCGCGATTCGGCTCTGCGGCGAACCGCAATTTATAGTGCCCTTTATTTGCTCGTCTTATTTTACTATTGAAAATTGTTTAGCGGAATGGACGCATGCCTATAATCTGTCCGGGGAAAGTGGCGATAATCTTTTATGTGCACTGTCAAGTGTTCTTGTGAGGAATGCGAGCAAACTGCGATGCTGCCTGAGATTTCAAGTGAGCTATTGTGTATGGGGGATGATAACCGCATAAATCACTGCGGGAGATAGATAAACTTAGCTCCGGCTCCTTCTAGCTTTTCTCGTATGGTAAACAGACTACCTTTCTTTCCAGTATTATACTTACCTTTGAACCTTCATTCTATTGTACGCTCCGTAGAGCTTAGGGTGTCCACTTACCTAGAAATCTTTGATTTTACGTTTTCCCTCAATTCACATGATCTGTACGCGAAAACTGGGCTCATCTTACTACGTAGTGGTTCGCCTCAAACTGTGAACTCGCGACCCCATATCTCGGCAATCTCTCGACCGATTTGGCTCATGTGCGAACTTAAACAATAGATTTATCTCATTTACCCGCCTACTAAACATGACTATCCGATCAACGATACCCAAGTTATCGTCGAACGAACATTCATCCATAGTTACAAAAACATAAAAACGCCGGATTTTTCAAGTAGACACAGAGAACTTCTCTCGCTTCGCTCGCACGCTCAAATATACTTAGATGTAAAAAGCTTAAAGTCGTCACTATTGTTTTAAAAGAAAAAGACTGATAACGTAACTGTTTTTGAAACGTTTCGTTGCAATTAAAATAAGATTTTTCTTTAGAGTTTACTATATAGAACAAAAAACTAAAAGGAGACATATTCTTGCATTAACGCTCGAAAAAGAAGAGAGATTTTGCCATCCCAACAATGAATTATTGTTTTTTAAAAAAAATATTGATAACGTAAAGTTTTTAAGTTACATTCTATTGTCATAACTAGCTGTCATAACTAGCTTATATTTTGAGGACTTTAGTTTTACGATTTTTTCCGGCCCTGTCGCTTTTCGCCTGCGTCGTGTTTTCCCTACGCCGCTCATGCAAAAATTTGTTTGTGAGGTCCGTCTGAGAAAAGGTCAAGTAATCGAAAACTGCTTCATACAAATCGATGGACGGTGGAATAGTCTGTACTACAACGAGTACCGAAGCCTTAGATAAAGTAGAGCACCGAAGCACCAGCAATACAGCCGCCGCCGCAGATACAAATCGTAACGGCAATCGTTCAAATCGGCTTTAATCAATTCGTATCAATTGTGATCGCGTCACATTTGATTGAGGGCCGATCAGCGTAATCTGTTTACCGGCTTCCTGTCTCGATTGTTATTGTAATCTGCCTTGTATTACCAGTTATTAATGTCCCCTATGAGATGCCGCGACGCGTCACGCATAATTTAGGCTCGAGGAGAAACCAAACTAGCTCTAGTAGGGTCGGCCACGTGAATTGATACTGGTTAATTAATAAGAGCGGTTAGGCATATTAGTGGCCAAGCCTACCTAGATATGTCTACTCCATTACTATTATATTTGTCTGGATTGTCTGTTCGGGTCTTGCCCCCTTTCTGCCTTTGCCCCCTTGTGTGCTTCTCATAGTATTTGTAGAGAATTGCCCCCTTTTTTAAAAGATACATGCCCGGACTGGGAATCGAACCGGGTACCTCTTGCTTCAGAGTCCACTGTTCTATCTATGTATCTGTTCTATCGGTCTATCCACTGTTCTACCCACTAGACCACCACCGCTTACTTTGTTTAATTTCAAAGTTACGTACATTTGTGAATTTGTAGTAGCAATGCCACTCGCTAAATGTGAAGGAAAACATCGTGAGGAAATAGTTGGCTCTACATGAATTGACTTGTCTTTCCTGTGGGCTAGGCCGACTAAGCTGTCAGGATAGTATAGGTGCTGGGCAGGCCTACTCCATCTAAAACAATATCCCAGGCACTGCAGCGCTGAGTGGTCTCTTCACCCATCTAGTGTGAGTGAAGGTGCCACTGGACGCTGTATAAATCATCTCATTACATAGATGTAAAGGCCTTAGTTTTGTCTCCATACAGTGCCTTTTTCTTTACTCTATCACTTTTCCAAGCTCTTATTTTAATCAAACATGATGTTTGGGTCAGCCTGGGCGCTGGAAAATAGTTCTTAGGGGATTTTGAGCGAACAGGACCCACAGGAACTAATCTTCTCTCTCCACTTTGTCTTGTTCTTGATTTCGTCTTCGGAGGCTCCGCATTCCATGAGGTCTTTGTCTTTACTTACTATGTTACATCAACAGAAAAAAAGTAAACTTGTGGCACAAAACGTCCATAAAACCGTTATGTTATTTAATCAGTGTCGCGCGTGACGTCTTTGATGATTAACAGCCCGAGGTTTTTATTATTAGAGACATCTTAACATCTTGTTTAGGCTTCGGTGCTGATTTTGTTGAGAGATATTTCTTGGCATACTTTTCGTGACTTTTTGGATGAAAGTAAGCTAAAGGGTTAATAATAATAGTATTTGTATGGTTATTTTATGTAGGTGCACCCTAAAATTAAATGTAAATTATACAAAATTGATAATTGAATTGAATTGAATATGTCAATCAGCTGTGTTATAGTGGACTTAAAATTAATTAAATTCATACACACAAATTATTAACATGTTGGTTGATTTAGTCTATGTTAGTACAATTATTGTACTAACATAGACTAAATCAACCAACATGTTACTAACACTATGGATACTTAAGTCTGAAATAAATGAATTGAATAAAAAGGTATATTATCCAGTGACACCTCCATATTATGTGCAGAGACCAGTCATGGACCAGAAGGACGAACCTGGGACATGTTTGGACGTTAAAATTGCCCACCTTCTCTCTAAACAAAACACTGTCAATAGATACGAGCGGATCAGCGGAGTCAACTAAGCCATGAGTTTCCTCGATGTTATCCTTCACACGATGTATTGGAAAATTTTATACAGGGTGTTAAAAGACCGCTAACAAAGTCATCATAACGATAATTTTTGCCCCCACGATGTTTTCCTGGATTTCCCAGGAACTATTCCTGGGAAATCAACGGTTTCCGAAATAATGAGGATCAAAGTCTTACGATTCAAAGAATGTTTTTTGCTGAAATTGTGTTCAGTACCTAGTCTATGAACTATAACATTATTTCTCAAGAAGCCTTTTAAAAATATTTCTTGCAAGAAACGACGTTAAAACGGCAACCCGCAATGTATTCTAAACATTGGCTCATGGAGGGTTAGTAACATGAGATTATGTCTACGCTTGCGCAATATGACTTCTGTGCATTACACTTCCATTGCGTGATGAAATATTTTCCAAAATTATAAAACCTAAAAAAACAAATCATTTCCCAGCAATACTTTATGGAAAAAATACTTTTCATCTCCCACGCTCGGAAAGTTTGCTGTTACTAGTAACTTACGATCTTGTAAAGGCCGGATTTAAACTATCTGAACTTTTGTGCGCTTCGAAATTTGAACGCGACGCCGGGACAGTCTTTCCCGCGCCCTATGGTTTTGAAAAAGAACAAAACACTGGCCGTTTAAGTAGATGCCAGATCCCGATGGAAAATAAAACCTCATTCATAGTTCGTTTAAACGCGTATTTCAGCGAAAGCGATTGTTCGTGCCCATTCTCTATACAAAACTGTGAATGTAAATGGTGCATAAGCATCTTTTAAAAAGGTAAAGTCACGGAATAGAACATTCAGAAACGCGGTTTCTTCTTATAGTCTTTTCAATATTTTGTACACATATTTATTTTTAAATACCAGTAAATAAAAAAAATGCTGCGCTTCTGTTTTATCAAATAGATAATTATGTTTTGGTTTGTTAAATACATTTTTTCAAACGATATTACTAATTTAATTTTTTATCATTTAAAATTTTTAATTTATATGGTATAAGTTCAGAACGCACCCGGAAAAAAAAACATTCTTTTATTTACATTATTTTTGTGTCTGGATAAATAAACTTCAGGAAATTATTAATAAAACGAATGGTTTTAATACCAACGAAGCTCAAAACTTTAGTGCGGCAGCCGTAACTACAGTAAAATATGCTTTTAAAAGGAACTTATTTGACTCACCTGTTTTGCCTGTAAGTAGTTGTCTATAGAGTTTGTCCCGCTTGGCTAACAAAGTCATTTCCTCGCTTCTGTGAGATGAAAAGTTTTGTGTTTCGCACGAATGCAATATTATTTGCGTCTCGTGCTTCTGAATACCTCGCTACGCTCAGGTTTCTTTTTTTGAACCACTCGCTACGCTCGTGGCTCAATTTTAGAAACCTTCGCTAGCTCGGTTTTCAATACAAGCACTCGCCGCAAACAATAATTTTGCATTCTTGCATAACAAATAACTATTGTTTTTTTATGTTTTATTTTAGGCGGTCTTTTAACACTCTGTATAACTTTTAAAAAATTAAAAATCTGGGTCTATGTTGGGATCCGGGTGGCGGCATGCAGGCTTTAGGTAGGTTTCCAGGTAGGTAACATAAATTAAAATACCCATTGTACCTACTTAAGTGGATGTTTTCCCCCTGGCGCCATCCTTCACGGTCTCATAGTTTTATTTGTAGGGAATCCTTAGTTGGATTCATATTATTAACTGTCGTCAAATGAAGCCGTATTTTATAAACGTAATGTTACAAATGGCCTGTGTTATTGCCAGCTGTTATCTGAATATATTTCAAAGTTTAACGACTTAATTATTTTTTAATTAAGCCGCCATAAAGTTTGCAGACTTTAAAGCTGAAGAAATCATCTTAAAACAAACAGCATAACGAATACTTCTCAATCTTTAGCCTCGAGCATTGACTCCCAGGGATAATGAAAAGTAAATACAACAGAAAAGTTAATCTACTCATTTGGAGAATTCAAATTTCTTAAAGTTCAAAGTCACTAGTAAACTTTCACTCGGTTTTAGTTACGACCGTGTCGCGGTTATTAATAATTTTTGAGCTCGGATTTGAATAATTCGGCAATTTATCGATGTTAAATACGATATTATGATGTTTTAGAACACCCACATCATACACCGGTGGTATTCAAATACCTAAATGTAACCGCACCGCGGGCTTCTGGATTTGGTCTTACGACTTTTTTTGCGGAATCAGTAAAATATTGTAAAATATTATTGATGACGCCTAATGAAACTGCTAATTTATTTTGATTTGAATTTATCGTTTTCATTATAGGCGTATAATTGATGGTTAAGTTTGCGAATGTTTTACAAATAACAAAATATATTCTTTTTAGGAATCTGCCATTTATAGAAACCCTAATATCAGAACAACATCGTGAAGAATACAATACCTATGTGTAGAGACATTATTTTTACCCGACTACGCGAAGCAAAAAGGAGGGTTATGATTTTAGCAGCGTATGTATGTATGTATGTATGTATGTATGTATGTTTGTGTGTTCATCTGTTCCCTCGCAGAGCCTAAACTACTCGGCCGATTTCAACAAATGAGGTGTCGTTGGATTCGTCTTAATTACCCAGGTAACATAGAATAGTTTAATTTTGAAAAAAAAACAAGATGGCGGCTGTGCTGCGCCCTAAAGTGGTGGACCTAAAAATAAAAATTATCGGATACCATCGTCATGGGTATCAAATGAAAGGGCTTTAAAAGACCTTTTCAAAAATGTATAACACATGTAGCGTCAACATAACAAATAGAACAAAAAATTCCAAAATGTGTTTTTTTTTGTCCTTCTTGGTTCTATTATGGGTGATAGTCCAAATGACTTACTAAAAAGCCCAAAAAAAATAGAAGTTAAAAACTAAAACCCGACTACTAAAAGGCTTAAAACAAGACCTGCTTATCCTTAAAATAGACTCATAGATAATTAATCGTAGTCGGAGGACACCACATTCGCATTTGATAAACCGATGGCCTCCGACTACGATTAATTATCTATGAGTCTATTTTAAGGATAAGCAGGTCTTGTTTTAAGCCTTTTAGTAGTCGGGTTTTAGTTTTTAACTTCTATTTTTTTTAATGAGTGACGTTTGAGTGGTCCCTTCACCCATCTCAGAGTGATCGTGATCTGTAATAGTGCAAAAACAAATCTGAGGCTCAAAAAAGTATACAAGCCATGCATGAGCATTTTAATAGGTCCGAAGGGACTTCAGGACAATCCCTATTTTGCCTTATGATTTATGCTTCTTTCCGAGACAAGCTATCAGTTGTAAAACGATTTATAATCTTTGTGATTTATTGGCATGGTATAACTTTTTATACCTCCACCTCAACAACGTGCTGGGCCATCAACTTTTAAGGGGAAGGGCAGGGACATTATAGTTTTTTACGCTTCGTTTTAGGCGACTGCTCTGAAACATATGTTTAACTTTTTAGGGTCAGCCCCTGCAAGTTTAGCTTGAAATCTTGCTTGATCGTTCAATACCATATTATATACTTTGGTTTCTTTCACATTATTCAAATAAACAGTTTGTTGTTTTCTTAATGAGTATCTAGACAAAACTTTATTATTACACCAGCTTTTGCCCGCAACTTCGTCCGCGAGGGCTACAGAAAAAGGATATATGCTTTACTTTGCTCCTAAGTGTAAAAGCGTGTTAATATGTAGCCTATGTGTTATTTTGATGTCTAAGTTATCTCTATTCCAAATTTCATTCAAATCCGTTCAGCCGTTTAAGCGTGAAAGAGTAATAAACATCCATCCATCCATCCACACTTACAAACTTTCGCAAATATTATATAGTAGGATTAGACATGCTTTATATAATGCTATGCCTTAATTTTGGAAACTTTAGGTAGAGGCTTGTTTTGTCTTTCCTGCGGGCTAGGCCAACAGAGCTTTCAGGATTATTATACCTAGGTGCTGGGGAAGCCTACTCCATCTTAAACAATGTCCCAGACACTGCAGCGTCCGAGTGGCCTCTTCGCCCATCTAGTGTGGTATGAGGTGCCACTAGACGCTGTATAAATCATCTCATTACGTAGATGCAAAGGTCTTAGGTAGAGGCTTACGAATTGAATTGTTTTAGGAGTAGGGGATTCGAAATGGTCACGCAAAAATTGTGTACACGGAAGGGGGCAACAAGTTTACGTTGAAACTTGTTCAATGGCATCTTGTCGCAGTGAAACTGACGCATGCACTCTTAAAATAAGGGTTTTAATTGCGCACTCATCGGCGGCGCATAAGTGAACTGATTCAAGACACGCGATACCCAATTGCTGATCCGCACAGATTGGCACATGCAGCAGGTCTCATTGAGATGGGCTGTTTACTCCAACAAGCTATCATTAACCGTTCATTGCAGGCGGATTTATACCGACTCCTCCGTCACGGCCCGTTCAGCGTACGCAATTATCCGACTCGCAATCTCCCCATTGTTGTTGAAATTTAAAACAAATTTCCTGTACAAGGGGGGTCGCGTTTTTCTGCCCTGCCAAATTGGATAAGAACTGTAATTATTCGCTTAAGGTTTCTGTTGGGAGCGCCCGTCGCACGGCACGGCCGTTGTGTGTAGAGATCGGTGTTTGTGGATTTATGCTAAAGGGGTTTATGAGCCGGAAAATATGCCTCCCTTTTTGCGAGCGCTTTCTGCAATCGCGGCCCGTGATTACTATTGTTTTACCTCAATCGCTTCGGTAATGCAATTTTGTCTTACAATATCTTGTTAAGTAAATGCAGTTTGCCTTTCTCTACATTAGCATTAGCAAAACGACAGTACTTCTCAAGTGATGTAATTTTTTGTGAATATGCAAACGGAAAGCCGTATGGGAGATCTGTTACCTTTGTAAAATTGCCCCATTTCAAAACAGTTGAAGATATTGTCAGTGTTATCATATTGTATTCCAGACGATTCATTTAGAGTCCAGTGGACCTGCATAAAGATGTAGGCGTGTCCACAAAACTATACTATCTTTAGTTGTCAAGTTATTTCAGTTTTAACAGGCTCAAAGCGTAATTTTGATCTCGACTCGTACAGCTCACAGTTTTTTTTATGACAAATGACATTCAATATTTAAATAAAAGAACATCGCGAGTGTCCCCATCGATCGGTTATAGTTTGTCAGCCTCCGCAATACCGCCGGATGTCTTGATGTTGCTGATAATCTCCCATCTTGGACCTTGGACTTCTTTTTACTCGTCTCGTGATGCCAACTGGAGGCGGCAGTAAATAAACATTTAACTGACAGATTTTTATTGACGTATAGATGTATGCTAAATACGTTTGAATCAATTTGTATGTTTCTTTTATATTACTCTAAGAAAACATCATACAACCTTTTTTATTCAGTGTTTTCAAATGCCAAATTTTAAGCTTTGGCTATATATATCATTTTTTTTTAAACCCTTTGTTTGCGTCTAAATCAATCAGCGACAAATGCGCGTAATAGAATAAACGTAACTGTATTCTACAGACTCTAGAACTTAACGAAGTGTTTAACTTGACACGAAAACAAGATTTTCTTATTAGAAAGCGAGAAGCGGGCAAATATCAACAGAAATCCCGACTGCAGTCTCATAACACCCGATGCTTACAGTTGACAGATAAGTTGTCAGCAGAAAATTGGATTTTGTAAAATAAACATGTCGCAATTCTTCGCTGTGCACTTAATGCCCGCCTCAAACCGAACTAAGCCTTAAGTACTATGACGCAAAGTAGGATTTGTAAGACGATAAAGCTTTCGGAAATGGACATCATTGGAAGCGACTTTGCTTCGATAAATCTACACTTTGAGATATTACTTATGCATAATAGTTTTATTTTATCCAACAATATTGATGAACCAAGGTAGGTAGTGGCCACTCCTGGTGTCAGAGTTTTTAGGCCGCCCAAAGGGCATCTAACATGAACCAAGGTAAAAATATAGGAACTGTTATAGAGAGAAACTTTGAATCGCTAGAAAAAAATGCTTAGCTTTGATAGTGTGGAACGGAATGCTTGAAGTGAATTACTTTTCGATAAAAAATAATCTATCAGCCTTCGTTAATATCCGGCCACGATTGTGCCACCTTATGGTATTTAGCAAAAAAGTTGTGAAGTTCACTTCTCGGTAGAGAAATTGCGTTCCAGCCTACGAAGACAGTTATTCTGAAGCCGTGTTTCTCATGCGCCGTCTGAGCGACGTCGGCCGTCATCGGACGCATTCCCGACGTCAGATGACGTTCAATCGACATCTGCCCGCGTCCGCTGTCAAACGTCAATCTCCAAGCGCGGACAATGCGGGCGGGTCTTGGCATCTGTCATTAGTTCATTACACACAAATTCGGGCCCCATTATTGAGATCGTTTCGGTTGAATGACCCTGCACTTAGATGGTCAATACCGGAGCTTTTTGAACGGGATTACTTTGTCAGGTACTCTGATTTATTGTGAATCATAAGGCACGAGAAACAAGCTTGCTAACTTTGTATTAAAAACAAAACGTAGGTTGGTTTCTCTTACTTTTATTGATGTCGTGATAGCCGACTACTTTCGGTTATCATATGTAGACCTTAATTTTGAAGGAGAGACGCAGCTTGCGCCGCCGCCACTGACTGCCTCTCTTTCGTTTTACCTTACCACAGAATATATTACAAAGAAAATAATAGTGTGAAAATAACAAGTTACTGTAGGGACTTACAAAATACAATACCAATAAACATCAACAGTAACTGTAATGGGCGAAATTCTTTCCCAATTTGTACGCCACACACGACTCAATAAAACTGCATTACTTAATAAACGACAATCATATCAAGAATCCATTTCCAATCAAATAGCAATAGCGGCAACTGGCCACACCTATCACTGGCATTAATAGAGAAAAATGTCTTTGCGAGATAATATAGCACTGATGAAAAAGGATCAGAAAGTCAGCTCAGCAACCTCCTTCAATGTATAAGAACGAGGTTGTAGTTACTACTTGCCTGTGTAGTGTGCCAAAGTACTCTAGCTATACAGCGTCCAGTGGCACCTTCACTCACACTAAGTTAGATGGGTGAAGAGACCACTCGGCGCTGCAGTGCCTGGGACATTGTTTTTAGATGGAATAGGCTTGCCCAGCACCTATACCATCCTGGCAGCATGAGTAACAAAACAAAATACCAAGGAGAAGGCGATCTAAATGAGCCTGGCTACAGTGCTTCCGCCAGTAGTTTTACAAAGTATCGGATCTTTGTTTTGTCTGGTTACTTCGAAGCGTGGGTTAGCCAAATTGGTCCCCACCCCAACCTTCTTTAGGAGACGGCTTTCTTGTGCTTTCTTTCAGGGTGTTCGCTGTGTGGCAGTATTTATAGAGCTACATCTAAAGACTAAGGCCTTTGCATCTACGTAATGAGATGATTTATGCAGCGTCAAGTGGCACCATCACTCACACTAGATGGGTGAAGAGACCACTCGGCGCTGCAGTGCCCGGGACATTACATGTATTAATTTACCAATATACCAAATTGGCACATTAAGACGGCATAAACTTGCCCAGCATCATACAATTCTTACTAGTTCTTAAGATTTTTTTCTGGAAGAATCGCCACAAATGGCATATTAGACAAATCGAATATAATGAACGAGGAGACTGAACGATTACTTTGTCAAACTCCCTTATGAAGCTGTCATGCCAAAATACATGTCGTGTGACAACCCCTTTCGTAAATAATTACAGATATTAAACATGCGGTAGCATTCGCCTGGCTTTTAAGGCTCTACAAACGAATATTAAAACAAGAGAATACCAGTTTGTGTAGTTTGTGAGTGCTGAATTACGTCCGATACAATGTTTGCTGGAGTTAATATTATTCTCCTTTCATTCTCACCATCTGAGGAAGAAACACTTTTATTTTATGAAAATATGTAAAATCCGAATTTCAGTAAAAAAAATAAACAATTTTATTACGAACGCAGAAGAAATGCATTTCTGACGTTTTTATTTTTTCACAAACTTTTTTTTTTCATGGGCTCGCGCGGTTTATTTTGCATACTGCCAGTTTCTTATCCATAGATTTGATTGATCTCTTTCAATGTATCAATCTATGTTGTTGTTCATTTGTGCTTTTACTTACAATTTCAAAATTCCAAATTTAAATAACTTTTTTCCTACGGGATTAACTACTTTAGTTCCTATTTGCGGGGAATGAACTAGGTCTTTTCGAATAGATATTGTGATAAAAACATATTTCCCAAGTCAGATCCTTAGGGAAAATGTTAAAGATATCGTTCAGATTGGCTTTTGGCTCGAGCGGGAGTCTTTTAACACCTAGCGTCTAGTATGACAGCTTTTTGTCCCGATCTAGGTAGATACGGAGAGTGAGTAGTGGGAGTGACCTATAAAACTTTTACCCAGATTAATCATAAAAAATAATATACAATGTATACCTACTACGATAGTTAATTCGCTATAAGTTGTACTAAGCCTGTCTAGGCCAACGATTTTATCGCAGAGCACGGTATGTTTTTCCTACAAGTAGGTATATAAAATTTAATGTTATTTGAAAACCACGCGTGAGAAAGTAAAGCCTCTAGAGGCAGCAGAGCTCATTGCAGAGAGAAACTTTACATAATTTGTAATATTAGAAGACTCAGAAATCGTTATGTTTGTAACAGGTGGAACGATTCACTTGGCACCTAATGCCTTACCGAACCGTTAATAAAAAATCGAAATTGAAATTCTCAAAAGCGAGACTCGTTACAATATTAAAATTCAAATGTGAACCCCAATAACGTCCAGAGAAATAGGTTTAAATACATTTTGAATTAAATTAGGATAGCTTATTTCTATTAAGCGACAGTTAAGGCGGGTTCAATAAAAGTGAATTGGTGTATGTGAAAGGGTATTGCTTGGCAATTGGTCTAGTAGTTACACCCAGCACTTTGGTGAGCTCTTGATTGGTATCTTTAGAAAGGGCAGGAGGGTCATCGGCTTGTGGTATTAGGGTTGGGTAAACGTGTTTGTGTCTATGATCTTATCTGCGGTCACTGCATATACGGGTGCCCGCGCCCGCTCTTTTATTAAAATCTCATGTTAAAATGGGAATAAGAATGCGATGGAGCTGACTGAGGCCCGGTTTCTGAATTGAGAATTTCACTAACCAAATACTTAAGTATCGTCCTGTCTCTGCAGGTTTCACACAAGAGAATGTGACAGAACGATACTTAAGCATTTGGTTAGTGAAATTCTCAATTCAGAAACCGGGCTTTATGAACACAAAACTGCTGAGCATTTTCTTAAAATACACTCTTGAATGAACGATACTTAAGCATTTGGTTAGTGAAATTCTCAATTCAGAAACCGGGCTTTATGAACACAAAACTGCTGAGCATTTTCTTAAAATACACTCTTGAATGCAAGAAGCTATAACTTATACGACCCTGATTTCCTGCGGCCCATGCAATGTATGCTTTTTATGTAGAGACGTGAGGGTGCAATCTATACTCACAGTCTTTAGGAATACAATTTAAGTTAGTAGCCAAAATAATGAACACATTAAGGTTTAGGTCAACTCCAAAGTTTTCTTTGTTTATTTTTGTACGGGCATTGCTAAATTGATACTGGACAAGAATCTAAATTAAATTAACGTATTGTACTGTCACAGAAATGTTAGCCGATAACAATTCAATTTGTGAGAATTTCTAATATCAAGAGTGTACGTGAAATAGAAATAGATTATTTAGGGTCAAGAGCCAATGCAAAAAGTGGCTCTACGTAATTTTTGTGGAAATTTATTAGTTAGGTAATTCATCTCATTAATTTTATGAAGCAAGTTTTTGTCTGCATAAATCGAACTTTAGGCATAGTAACGAGATGATTTATACTTCATCCAGTGGCATTTACACTTACTTTAGATGGGTAAAGTGACCAATCCGATACTGCAGTGCCTGGGACATTGTAATGAAGGAGCAGGCTTGCCCAGACCCTATACCTTTTTAGTCGGCAGAACCCAAAGGAAAGACAATATCAGCCAACTTAGCCGCGGATTTCTTCGCGATGTTTTCCTTCACCGTTAGCGAGTGGTATTGCTACTACGAATTCACAAATGTACGTAACTTTGAAAAGGCACTAAATTCAAGGTATTCGGGATTCGGAGCCAACTAAGACGGTGTCAACCCGTAAACGGGTTCCCAAGGGTACACCCAAAGAGTGCGTTGAAGAATTAATTCTTCGTCCATGCTGCGACAGAGGAGTGACCCTGACGCAAAATAGACGCAAGTAGAGACGTCGAGTTACGGAAAACAAATAAACAAATACAAATACAAATCACTTTATTGATGCCAACTTAAAAATAGAGCTTAATATTAAAGTAATATTTAATACTTAAACAATAAGTAATATTACAATGTAGAGAATGCTTTGGCATCAAAGGGAGCAGGCTCAGCATTAAGCTAAGCATGTAGGCACATGCAAAGCGCTGGTTTTCAGCAAGGCCCTATTTTAATCTTGTAGATACTTGTTGCTTGCCTGTTGAGGTATCAATATTATTCTAAACTAAATTAGAGATACTTATTTAAACTTTAAACTTATTCTAATACTTAAAAGAAGCAAAGATATTGACAGCTGAAACAAATTTGCACGACAGTAATTAATAGCATTTACAGCAATAAGCAGCAAAAGCAATGGAATAATATTATTTATAATTATGATATAAAAAAGGCATTTATTTAAGGTTAAAGCATTTGCTCGGAATAAAATGGTTACAAACTATTTGCAGATAAAAGTAAGTTAAAAATTAAATGAATGACCAAAAGTCGACCGCCCCACATAATGAGGTTATCGGGTTTTTCTTTTTTTCTTGGCTACTGTATGTTGCTGGCTTTTCTGAGATTCAAATAGAATAGCCTTGTATTTAGCCTTGAAACTATTTAATGATATTTGTTGTCGCAGAGGGGTGGGGGGGGGGCAAGTCGTTCCAAATTTTTGCCGAAGCGTATTTGAAACCACCTCTGAAACCACTGATTGTGTTTGTTGGAATGACAAGCTTATTATCAGATTTCGAACGGGTATGCTTTTGGTGGATGTTCCTAGTCCATGCAAATTTATTGAACAGATACTCCGGTTTTCTTTCATGGATAACTTTGGTCACAAAACTAGCCAGGTGGTGTTTCCTACGAGCCTCCATTTTTAGGATACTGTTTTCGATAAGGTACGGCGTGACATGGCTTCTCTTTGGGATTGGAAAACAAAAACGGGCGCAGGCGTTTTGAACCCTTTGGATCTTATTAGATGTCATGACTAGAAGTCTCGGCCCATATACTATGTCGCAGTAGTTAAAAAGTGACATAACCAATGACTCAGTAAGTATTTTTCTGGCATCCGTGGAGAGGTACTGTCTAAGACCATATAATGTTTTTAGTCTGTAAAATGCATTTTTTATTTTAGAATTAATATGATCCACAATCCATTTCTAGTCCTAAATTCCTCGCCTTTGACACTAACTCTATATCTTGCCCATTTATATTTAGAGTCAGACCTCGCTCTGTGACTGCTTTGCATTGGTGATCGGTGCCCAGGATCAGAAATTTAGATTTGCTGGGGTTCAAAACCAAACCATTTTTGCAAGCCCAGTTGTAGACGCTAGCTAAATAACTATTTATTTGTACCGCTGCCTCTTGAATATCATCAGGCTCAAAACTCAGGTACATTTGAGTGTCGTCGGCGTAAAGGTGTGACATACAGTGCGGGATGCTATGGCACAGATCGGCTGTGAAAATAATGAAAAGTAGGGGACTTAGTAAACCTCCTTCCGGTACACCCCTAATTAGAGCTTTAACTTCTGATCGCTCCTGTTCACCCTGCTCTCCCTCTGTTTCGACGTATTACCTTCTATTTGTTAAGTAGGATTAAAACCACGCACATGCTTCCTCAGATACGCCATAGTAGGAAAGTTTGGCAACCAGTAGTTCGACACTCAGACAATCAAACGCCCTAGAAAAAAACAGCCCGTTTTACCATTACCATTACCAGAGGAGTGAGGGAGCCGCTCATTACCGCAGGGCGAGAAGCGGCATCCGCGCAGGTGGCCCAGCCAATCGGAAGAAGAGCTGAAAGACAAATAGTTAATTAAAATACATATAATATTAGTACGAGGTGGACGGTAGGTGGACCAGGGCAGTAACGGAGAGGCGGCCGAGAACGGGACGTCGGTAGGTAGGCAGACCAGCGGCCCGGTGGTCAGATGACATCTCTAAGGTGACAGAGGGCCCGTGGATGCGAGCAGCGAGAGACCGAGAAGGGTGGCGTGAAGGGGAAAAGGCCTATACCTAACAGTGGGCAAATGTGGGATGAAAATGATGATGATGATGATTAGTAGGAGAAGACGTGAACGCCCCGTTCACAAATGGCAGCGAACAGTTGAAGACGAGCTGCGAGCCGTTGGGCTGAGCTGGAGGGAAGCCAGAAGAATTGCTGAGGACAGGAAGGCGTGGCGTGATCTTGTAAAGACCCTTTGTACCTCTGGGGTACCATAGGACAGCAACAACGACAACATTAGTAGGATGACAACTTCTTCAGTGTCGCTTTAAAGGACTTGAGATACAAATACGTTGGCTAATTATTATGGAAAAATTACAAAAACATGGAACAGAATGGTGGTACGGAACCCTCGGTTTTTTATTTGTTATTGCCCGACTGATTAGCTCACTGATGTGATCTTACCACTTTTTACAGTGAATGCATTTGTTGATTTTGTTGGTGCTTGATAGCCTCAAACCACTGTGACACTGAAAAAGCCCTCTTTCGGAAAAGCTTTTGTACTAATGTATAAGCTGGGGGTCTACCGGCTAAGACGAAGCCGATTACCATGGGCGAAAATCGAAGTTCGATTTATGAAAAATGAACTGGGTGGCAGTAAAATGAATTGGGTGGCAGTACATTTTTCAAAATTCGAACTTCGATTTTCGCCAATGGTAATCGGCTTCATCTTAGCCGGTAGACCCCCTGATTATGTATGTAAACCTCTCTAAAACTGGCACAAGTGTGCTCCGCCCACAAGCAAGCGCGACTATCACAATTATGATTGTAACTCTGTCGTGTTTATCATAAACACGCTCGAATGAAAGCCCCGAGACGTTGCTATAACATAATGTGATGTTTGAAGATGTTCACCGAATAACATTCGTATGTAAATGGGTTCCGGGACAAAATGGTTAGATATGGAAGATTCGATTCGATTTTGTTTCATGTGATCTAAGAGGGCTTTATAGACATTAGAGCAAGACAATAGTGCTGAGGTAAAAGGTCATCAGTATCAAAAAAAAAGACGCATTTTATAAATGAAGCTTCAAAATGTTTTACTTTTTTGAAGACGTACAAGTAAATCAGTTAGTACAGCTTCCTGAATGTGTAGCTTCTCATGTGTGTTTTCTATTATTTTATTTGAATGATTTATTGATCAGTCAAAAAGCACCTAAAAAGAATCCCTAAACTTTTGTTGTCTCAAATAAATTACTTTTAAGCGCGTATTGATGTTTTTAGTGTGTAGGTACACCGTTCGCCCTTCTTAAAATTCTGTCTGTTTATGTACAAGAGATGGATTTAGTATAAACTATTTTCATTTGAAACTCTACGGACACCGGGGCAGACTTTACACACCTCCTTGTTTTGTGTATGGAGTAGTGTTAGACGCCCGCTCGCTGTGTAGACGGCACATGCAGGCGACATGCAACCCGGCTGCGGAATAAGATCCAGATTGCTTCACAAGTCACGAGCTGAGCGAAAAATTAACAATGTTTCTCGGCCTGTTGGACGAACTAGGAACTGTCTTCATCATTATGGCGCTGTGCAAGCGATGTAAACTTTAGGGGTCCCCATACACTAGCGCTTTTCTAACTACAACGCGGCGGCCAAACTGTCGCCGCACGCAATGTACCTATCTTTAGGGAAACGGTTGCCGCCGAAAAATATCACGTGTGAATAGAGATAGAGATAAACTTCTATTCTAGAGAGAAACGGCGGAGAGAGAAATGAGAAATGTAGGTACAAGCCTTCTCTTACACAGAGAGAGTGTATATCACATCAAACGAGCCTCTGCAAATCGTCTATTATCCGAATCGACATCTCAAACGCTCAAATTTCCTTACGATGATTTCGTGATTATGATTCGAACCTGGGACCTCTTATGTACTGTAAAACCACCACCAATCCTTGGAGACTTATGAAGTCGTTGCGTTTTTAAAATGCTCGTGTGAAGCGACACATACTTACCTACGAGACGTAATTTTCCTTTCACTGGAATGAAACTGAAGTGCATCTATTATACCTCCAACCTACGCTAGTGACTTTTCCACACATAGATAAAGACTTACATCTGGTTTCACCCCTATAAAAGTTTTCACAAAGACTTAGGTACATCTTGTGACATTTTTTAGCGGCTGTATTTTGGAAAATCCTTTCTCAGTACCTTTCAAAGTAAGGAATAAGTTAATTAAGTTTTGAGTTTTGGTTTCAGCTGTAGGTACTATCAAGTTTTTTTGATGTTGATGTTGTCTATCAAGTTTATTTGCTGCAAATTGATGGAGTGTTCCAATTACGTTCGAAAGACAAAACAAAATTAAATGCAAACCTAACATGTTGAATCACTACTTCGCTTTGTTCACTTTTTTCGTCACATTTTTTGCTGTAAAGAAAGCTCAAACAAAACTAACAAAGTGCCTACAACCGAGTGGTCATAAAATAGCATCGCATGCGGATTCCAAAGCATCCCGCTCAGGTAAAAAACCTTCATGAATTTTTAAGGCTTTATGTAGTACAAACTAGCTGACTATGAAGCCATGAGATGGGATGAAGGTGCCTTGAGAATATTTAAATTCCTCGCGCAGTCGCTCTACGTCAGGGTACTGGAGATGCGAGTGTGACAGAACTTCGACTTTAGATACATAGGCAAAGGTCCGGACTGAAAGCGCGGTGCATAGTGAATTAGCCCGCGCGCAAAGATAAATGCACAAAATCGAATACTGTATCAAATACAGTAAACTAAAAAAAAAACGAAAATCAATCACTAGAATTAGGTGAGACCTATCTAACACAGTCAGTTTCATGTTGATATCCATAACAGATTGTAAGATATTTTTGCTGAAAAAAAGTGCGCCGCCTATTTTTTCTCAGCGAAAATTTCTTCAAAACGTTTATGAATGTCAAGACGAAACTGGCTGTTTTAGAACGGGGCATAGAAATGTGGGCAGGCAACCGATGAGATGGACTGACCACCTGTTCAAGGTAGGAGAAAAACACTGGATATGAAAATCCAAAGACCAAAAAGAATGGAGTGCACCATATACTCAGGGGTGATAGGTTGAAGAAGAAGAAGGCACTGCAGCGTCCGAGTGATCGATCACTTCACCCATCTAGTGTGAGTGAAGGTGCCACTGGACGCTGTATATCATCTAAGTAAGGAAGTAAATATTTATTCAGGCCAAAAAACTTATACTAGTACAGTTATTCTGCCAAACTAATAGTTTGTTGGCCGATTTTATGCTTTTTTATCTCAATACTCAGTACGGTCGCCACAGTCTAGGATACCCCATAATAGCTCTTACCGCGCGCGGTTTAAGGGCGCCAATCGAACAAAAAGGGGTATCCTAGCGCCGACTGTACACGCAAAACCTTAGCGCGGTACAAAACGGTGTATCAAACTGTCAAAGCTAGAAAACAATTGTAAGCCATAACATTCAGAGCCTTACTTTCTGTTGCATTTAATCTGTAGCAGGGGTCCTAAGGCACAATGTACATTGTCAACGCATATAAAGATACAGTGTTGCCTTTATAACGCCATTGTGCAGTGCCCCTTGCAGTTTCTTCACTGTTTCCACGGCGTTTCTACTATTCTATTATTCATGTAACAACTGCCTTACGCTCCTCTCCCATAGTGTTAATAATTGAAGATTTGCAAGGAAGTAGGAGAGGTAATGTACTGCAACGTACATGTCATAGATTGTCTGTTATGCATTTTGTTTCTGCCATTTGTAGAATGCTACAGGCGAATGGAGGGGGAGTTACTCGTATGATAGTTTGGACATAAATAGTGGAACAGGGCCTCAAGTCTGTTTTTCGATAGGATCTACTTTGTAAGAAAGAAACAGTTTTGATGTTGAGAGGGTGTAAAAGGACCATTGGCACTTTAGTATGAAGCTTGGGCTCACTGACAGTTGAGTTCAGGGTCCCAAGCCTGTAACGCAATGACGGGTCGATGGCGTCCCGACAGAAGGACAAAACCGGGGTTTCCTCGTTTTTCTCCTACAACCAGAGAACTTATCCTCTAGAATTAGAATCAAAATATGCTTTGCTGTATTACAAAAACATTAAAAGGACAGACAGCGTTAGTAAATCGTAATTGAAGCCGTCAACTGACAGCCCATTTTAGCACCATTGCGTTACAGGCTAAAGGCCCTGTTGACACATGTAATAAAAATTTACATTGTCCGACCCAGATGCAACTGGTGTCAAATGAAAGCGGTTGGAGTGTTGGTACTTAATTTTATTCTATGGCAGCTAAGTCAAAGTCGAGCGCGAAAATTTTATTGAGCATTTTTGTAACGTAAGAGAATAGAGTGCATGCGAGTAAGCCTCTACGTGCTGTCTTGTGTACGGTTGGCCACAGTCACACATACCCCATGGCAGCTCTTACCGCGCGTGGTAAAAGGGCGCCAATCGGATAAAAAGGGGTATCCTAGCGTGTGACCAACTGTACCATCCCATTAGTTTATACAATCACTG
The DNA here is from genome assembly GCA_949319315.1 of Zelleria hepariella. Taxonomy (NCBI): domain Eukaryota; kingdom Metazoa; phylum Arthropoda; class Insecta; order Lepidoptera; family Yponomeutidae; genus Zelleria; species Zelleria hepariella. The sequence continues at coordinate 10,679,416 of OX439392.1, read as the reverse complement.
CTTATATCACACTACACCCGTTAGTTTATAGACTCCCTTAGGTTACACCACATACTAAAGATGGAAGCGGTCCTTAGGGCAATATAATAATGGAAGAGTAGCATGCACGTTTCTGGTTAGGCTTATTGAAAATTATATTCACTATGCCCATTTTCAATACCAGAGCAGGAGAATATCAGGTTTGTTTGATATTTCCATGACCCTTGTCTATTGAATTTTGCTCTACATTGTTATATTTCTTCTGTTAAACTTACAGTAAAATATCACAATCTTAGAATCGGGTGCGCTACACTGTATATTTTTTGCAGGATTGATGTTTATCATTGGAAATACGGTTTGATAACTCATTGATGAAATGCGCAACCAGATATGGAACGGGAACCTGCATGATTGACAATCCATGCTATTTTTTGAATGACTTTTTATTTTTTTTACTTTGATCAAAATGTGTGATATAGACTGACTCCTTGTCAGGAAATCAGGAACCCCTTGTCATTCGATACTGGCACCTATGTCGCACATGATAAGATTTTACTCGGTAGTCGTGAAGTACCTAGCTATTCTCGTTAATTTCTAACTAAACGTGTATTTTGAATTACAAATTCATCACTAATTGGGTGTTATGTTGCCGGTATTCGAGCTTATCTCTTATATTTTTATCTAATGGGAACCAAGGAATGCACTTAATCTCCGCCGCTTTAGTATGTATCTGATTCAAACAGTAGTGTTTTGATCCAAACGAGTTCACTAATCGAGCAAAAAACCGCCGTTTAAGATAAGGATCGAGTCTATATTTTGCCATACAAGAATTATTAGGAATGAATTTTAAACAAATCAGCGTAAGCAAATACTTGTTCCATGCCAAAATATAGCAGCAATCTAAGGAGCAGCTGATATTCTTACGAGATGTTGTCAGTGGTTCCATAAATAAAATTTAGTCGGATCGTCATGAAATTTGTGTAGGCAGGTAAATGAGGCCAAGAGAATTTTTAAGTTCGAACATGAGCCAAATCGGTCGAGGGGTTGCTGAGATATGGGGTCGCGAGTTCGTAGTTCGGGGCGAACAACTAGTTATCTATGAGTCTATTTTTTTAAGGATAAGCAGGTCTTGTTTTAAGCCTTTTAGTAGTCGGGTTTTAGTTTTTAACTTCTATTTTTAATGCTGAAGGTCCTTTTAATGTTTTCGTAGTACAGAAATATTCTATGTTTGGGTTGAGTATCTTTGTTTTTTACAAGGCCGGGTGTTTTTAGGGAGATTTATCAGCCTACCAACTCCCAGCCTTGTACGATAAAATAAGTCGAGTGGTCACCCAGCTCTCCAACTATTACGCATCTTGCTAGACACGGAGTCTGGGTCTCGGGTCGCTCGGTTGTTCAACAGCGGATTGCACTTACAGCGGCATGCGGCCGATCGCTTGTCCATGCCAATCTTTGCTGCGACGATGCAAGGTGGGTTCGAGAGACCGCAGAAACTACCAAGTCTCAAGTTTGCATGATTGCTGCAGTGCTCTTCAGCTTATTGAGAAACGTCCGCCCTTTTACGGCCGACATATTTTGTTCTTCAATTGTTTTAAAAACTTGTAAGTACACACGACAGCACGTCGACCCTTACACGCTAGCACTCTACTCGGTTACGTTACGGGCGATTTTACAACAAAAGTATACACTCTGACGTGCCGTCTTGTGTACAGTCGGTCACACGCTAGGATAACCCTTTTTGTTCGATTGGCGCCCTTATGCCGCGCGCGGTAAGAGCTGCCATGGGGTATCTGTGACTGTGGCCGACCGTACCTACCTAAAAGGGTGTTCTGATTTAAAAAGCGAGTAATTTTTATGCGTTCATAACAACTTTACTGCCGTGCACCAAACGTCCATTTGGTCAAGAGGTTCTTGTGCCCCAGTTCAATGCTTCCTTAGCTGGAAACAATTGAATACGGAAAAAATGTGTTTTACTCTGTCTTAGCTATTTATAAATGTTAAGGACTACGTCTTCATATATTTTTTAGCTTACCTTTGGTATTTAATGTTACTATTCCCAAGACAATAATTTAATTCGTGGTTTGATGTGCGCTTCAGTGTTTATCGTGCAGAATCCTAAGTAGGTACCTACTTCAGATTTTCGGATTGCTCTCAAGCGTAAAAGGGTTTCTCAGAAAATTGACGATGTGAATTCTCGGTACGTATATCAACCTGCATACTGCCCATTACGTAATTCCTCAAACCACATTTCCTATATCTGTCGCCAAGCTCAGAAATCGTATGTAGAATTAGAGGGGTAAAATTAAAGTGAAACCAAAACTGACGTTGTGTGCTTCTCTATTTTGGCTAATGCGGAAAAGGCAGAAATACCTGGAAGTATTTACTACCTTGAATTGCAATATACAGTAGTAGCAAAGTTGACGAGCATCGCAAAGTTTGAAAAACTATGCACTAATTCGGTGAAATTAGGTCAAACCTCGTAAGGGAGAAAGAGAGATATGCAAATGAAAGTTGCTAAGTAAGCAAACTAGGCTATCGTACCTAATTATATTACAGGTCGAGCCTCGAAGTTTTCCCTTATCCGTAACAGTGTTATTCCATTTTCACGAAAGAAAACGCTGAAGTTTCCTTGACGTGCGGCGGCGACAAAAAGTTAATGGTATTGTGCCGTATTCACAATTAGACCACACGCGATTGTGTAAAGAGGGAAAAGAATTTAAATTCCAACTGTTCGAGGAAGAAATTCGTGCGTCAACCAGCCCCCTTCGTAATACTTTCTACGTTTCCAGGGCAAAAAATGTCTTTGAACGTAGCGCTGCCTTATTCTCGGAAAGTGTTTAGATCGGGCCACGCGAAACAAGACTGGCTATTTACGATGTGTTACATCAAACTCGGCCCCTAAATTCGGCTACTTGGGTGGTCGCCTTTGATAACCATTAGAGTTTTTACGGTTGATTTAATGATCACTCTTAAACGATCAGTAATAGTAAGGTCCTCCATTGTTTTTATGACAAACACAAGTAGACATTTTTATCGTCGGTAGCAAATGTTTCCCGTCAGTCCAGAGAGACCAAATCCTTTAAAGCGAAGGAGGAAGGTAATGTTTGCTTTACTTTATCTACTTTGAAATTTTCTCAAAGGAAATGGCAATGATGCGCTTTGTATTGAAAGCAGGGATACTATTACGGTTTCTACCGCAACTCAACATTACGACTCAACGTTTCAGTAACCTGCAAAGGAATATCGACGCATTGTTGCGAATGTACAGTCACTGTAATACCTTTAAATACCGAAGTGGTAAAATTGCTAAAACATTACCGAGAATCGTAGTTGATTCAAAGGGTGGTATTCTAGAACGCTACTTAAACTCAGTTCAAACTAGAACGCTACTTAAACTCTGTTCAAATTAGAAAGCTCCTTGAACTCTGATTAAACTCAGTTTAAGTAGAGTTTAGTAGTGTCGACTGTCGATAAAACAGTGCATGTTTTGATTTGAATATCCCTCCCTTCATATCAAAACATGCACTGCTTTATCGACAGTCTGAACTCTGTTTAAACTGAGTTTAAGTAGCGTTCTAGAATACCACCCTAAATCTGCATCGCACCCAGTCTACTCATCGTTCTTCATCTAGCTAACTATAAAGTAAAAAAAAAAAAGTAAAATACCTATAAAGCTATTGCAAAAGTACATAGTTTCATTACTTTATTTTTTATTTACATTTTTACAGGGCTACATAAAGGCATACCATAGTGATATTTGACATCCCAAGTTTTAATTAATTTTGGCCAACCTAGCCAAATATCATCGTTTAGGTGAAAATTATAACAAGGCACAACGACACAGATCAAAGTGACCATAATGATAGCCAACTTCCGATAGGAGATGGTACCCAAAGAATAAGAAGTGCATACAAAGAAGAGTTTGTCGGTCTTTCAAGCTAGCGGGCGTACTGGAGATCTCCACTATTAGTACCTTTTCCGCGTCTATTTTACCGTCTATGGTTGGCTAACTAGACCTCCTCTTCAGGATCTACTGGTGTCTTGCAAGTCTGTCTATAGGGTTGTTGCTAATGTCAGCAGTGTCTGTTGCAGTGTCTCCAGACGTAATTCGACCTGCATATTGAGAACGGAGTGCACTCGCGGGGGTGTACCGCTCCTGTTGTCGTCCTATTTGATTGAAGTGAAGCGACGATGCGGCGCGGTGTAAAATTCGGGTCATTCATCACCACTCGCTTTACTATCACTTTCGCCTACAACTTGGTAAAGGCTTTTCATTACAAACCTGAAAGGCTTGTTGCTGTCCTTTGCTACCCTAGAGGTACAGAGACCCTTTACAAGGTCTTCTAGCTTCTGGCTACTCTTCTGGCTTCCCTCATCTTCCACTGTTCGCTGCCACATAATCATAATCGAAACGTTTATTGCTTCATAACGGCTATCAGGCTCCAAATTTGAGGCAAGTCAGTGCTGAACCGGAGTTTGCTTTCCGTAGAAGTTATCAGTTTGGTTTTCAGAGCCAAGGAGAGAAGCTGGTCCTATTTTCAGCAGTGGGTAGAAGTGGGCTGAAGATGATGATGATGACGAAGTAGTTAAACCTTTTCTTTATCGTTGCTAATTTTTAAAACCTTCACCCTCGCTACTTCCTTACTATTAGCTCGACTTGGTGAGCGCTAATGTTTTTAAAGATATTTTGAGGGTCATAGAACAATCGTGTCACATCGCGTAAAATCGCGTCTCGTCTCTTCAAGTCTCCCACCTAGGACGACGCATAATCCCTCCGGCTCACTGACAGATGTTACCGACGCCCACAATATTACGTGACTACGTTCTTAAATAAAACAAGAAGCTTTTTCAATTTGGAATTCTAAAATAGATCGAAGTGTTCTGAAATGTGTTGCGTTTTTGTCCCGGCGGGATTCTATTCTTGAAACGATAGGACGTCTCGTTTTTTATTGATGTCTCCAAATGTGACCATCAATTTGGGACTTAGCATTTGAGTTGTTTATGTTCCATAAGATTACCATAGCGCATTATTGAGGAGGTGCCTTCGGTAATGAAGCGGTGCGGGGGAGTGTGTTTTAATTTTTCCGTGACTTCAGTTGGATGTTAGCATTGGTGTCACTTGTATAGGCGAGACGGGACAACACATGTATTGTCATTCCGAACCGCTCCCCTACTACAACTAACTTACAGAATCCGTTTCAGCCTTTTAGGAGATGATTTTCAGGGAACTCTTTCTTACCTTACAAACCATATCATGATCTAATCACGGTTCTGAGTTGTTTTTATCAGATGTCACAGTAGGTACTTCCACGCGGATGTTTTTTTAAAATAGAAATGTAAATGGTATTTGGAACGATTTTTAGGAGATTTCTTTTTTACTGACTTTTACATGAGGTTTTGGTATTTCGAATTTTGTTATTTTTTTCCTAGCCTGGTTGAAAAGAGAGGTAGAGGGAAGGCTGTAATTAAAATATTTCCACACTTTTCAGTTAGCACAACGCGTGGACGCAAATTGGATCATAAATTATTTACCGATCACTAGCGAACCATGCCACTGCAGTATGAGGAAGTAAATCTTTAATTTATTTATCGCTAGTTTTTGAGCCCGGCTTTTGTACTCTTTATTGACTTCAGCTTGACAGTTCCTTTTGGAACAACTGCATGCATAGCGCACCTAGAATGACTTTATTTGTAGGTAAGTAATGCCGTTCTGGGGCCTTAGCCTGTTACGCAATGGTGCGAAAGTGGGCTCCCAGTTGGTAGCTTAAATTACGATTTATGAATGCCGTCGGTCCTTTTAATGTTTTTGTAGTACAGCAAATAATATTCTGATTATAATTCTAGAGGATTAGTTCTCTAGTTGTAGGAGAAAAACGAGGAAAACCTGGTTTTGACCTTCTGCTGGGACGCCACCGACACTCCATTGCGTTACAGGCAAAGGCCCCTGGCATTGCAGCGAACGAGTGGTCAATTTACCCATCAATTGTGGGTAGAGGACGCCGGATTTTAACCACTGGACATTGTCAAGGACATCCGTAATCAATGTTACCAGCAATCTCGAAATTGCAAAGATATCAAAGCTATAAAAAAAGGAAACTACTTGTCTTATGCCTTTACATCTAGGAAAAAAAAGATTGTTCATTTAAATAAGGGCTATTTTTCTTAGAGAATAGAGGCGCTGGTCTTGTCATTTGAGTAGGTATCCTGCGTGTTAAGAGTACAGCCAAACCGACGGCGGTCTACAGTGTATCAATACAAAGGACGACTCTTGATTAACGTTCTCTTTTAAAAGCCTGCTGAATTAAATTCATTAACATTCCGTTTGCAAGAAAAACTTGTAATAAAGTAAGTCTATGCGACGGGTGTACATGCAAGTTCACTTATCTGCAATGGCGTGGCGTATAATGGTGCCACCAAACATTCGTGGCATTTCAATCGAGCGCCCGGCGAATATTTTAATTTGCGTCACAACCGGATGTGCCCATAAAGTATCAGTGGATAATTGTATAGCCGATAAATAGCTTATAGGTGGACAGGGCACTTATAGTAACTAAGGATCTTTTTGCATTCAATAATTGAACGAGCGAGCGAAGTTCTCCGAGTCTACTGGAACAATCCGGCATTTGTATGTTTGTATGTATGTATGTATGTATGTATGTTTGTATGTACGTATGTATGTATGTATGTATGAATGTTCGTTCGACGATAACTTGAGTAAATTAAGTCGGATCGTCATGAAATTTGGTAGGCAGGTAAATGAGGCAAAGATAATTTTTAAGTTCGAACATGAGCCAAATCGGTCGACGGGTTGAGAGTTCATAGTTCGGGGCGAACCACTAGTTATTAAGTTCTGTAACTTTATACTGTTTTTAGAGATGCACCTCGAGAACTGAACGATGGAATGTTTTAGGGTTATTGATGGAATAGCATGTTTAAGTTTAATTACATGTTTGTTTTAAAAGAACTCACAGAACGTTATAAAAATATTAACCGCCACAGGTAAAAGAGACAAAGGGTCATGTTAGTTTCAAGAAAGATCATCGCATTAATATGCTATCCCTAAAATCGCCTAAAATTATCCCCAACCTTGTTCCGTCTTTATCGGCACTTTAAAGTTGTCAGGGTTAATTGATGAAAAAATTATTATTTCAGAAAAGATAACATTATAGAGAATAGATAAACGACGTTTGGGCTATATACGTTTCATCTGTTCTCTTTTAATGTTCTCTTCTATTTCGCTTTTTGAAAATCCTTGAATACGCAAAGGAAACGTTTGGTAAATGCACTCAATCACTGTAAAGGGTATTTCAGTGTCCGTCTCTCATACAAAAAGAAACGCTCTTTTTGGTGGAATTTGGTGAATCCTTTAAGTTTAAGGTAGCGTTCACATTACACCATAAGAAACGTTTTTATGAGACGTAGTACAAAGACTGGAAAAGTATGTTGAAAACAAAAGCAAGTGAAAAATCAAAACTTTTAACCACCAGTTTTTAACGACATTATTCACTTTTAATGATTCGCGATATTTAAACATTATTGTATTCGAAACGGGTCCTGAATTGCCTAAAAACCAATCGCGATTCGACCCGTTTCGAATACAATAATGTTTAACGACATTACACCCGATAGTCGAAATAAAGTAAAACCATTCACTATGTTCTTAAAGTTAAGTCATTATTGAAATTTCATTCAACCATAACCTAATGAAATTTCAATAATCAGGGTAAACCCGTTTCGTAAATTTCCGGGTGCCTGAGCTCTTCGTCAAACAAAAGAGTGAGATACCTACATATAGTTATAACCCCTTAATATTATGTATAACGAAAGCTGTGTACTGCCAGGCCTTATGCTACGCTTGCAGCGTGCAATCTAAAAACAAACGCTCCGCTTCACGCGCTGACGTTCCAAAATTTTGGGGCCTCATGCCCGTTTTCGCTAACCACCCCTAATTTTAAAAGACCTTTTAACGCAATTTATCTGCACCTCCGAAAGTCTATTGGACACGGACGAAGGACCATACGAACTCAACTCACAAAGCTTGTCCCTAATCCACGACCACTACAGGGTGCACTCTAAGTCGATAGCGGAACTTTAAGTGGGCTATCTACTGATCAATACAAACAACTTTGTACTAGGTGGCGAAAAAAATGGAGTGAAAAAAATATCAGCTGTTCCATACAAAAGGTAGACTCAATACTGCGCCAAATGTATGAAACAGGTGATATTTTTTTCGCTCCATTTTTGTCGCCACCTAGTACAAGTTGTTTGTATTGATCAGTAGACAGCCTACTTAAAGTTTCGCTATCGACTTAGAGTGCACCCTGTAGACTTGCAGAGGCGCAGATAATTAATTTGCGTTAAAAGGTTCTCAAAATTACGGGGTGGTTGGTGAAAGCGGGCATGAGACGCTCAAGCTTCCTCATATGGATAGACCTTTACATTTATCCGTTAAACTCGAGCCAATCCGGCTCGTAGGCGCATTTGGTGGAGTGCTTCGAGCGTCGCAAGTCGCCGGCTCCCGCCGCTCGCGAGTTATTTTTGGCCTTCTACAAACACAATTTTGCACTCACATCCCGACATTGAGCGGAAAGGGGCAGAGGTTTCTCTCCGTGATAGAGTCGAGAGCCTATGATGATGAAGGTCATGCAAAAAAAGCTGCAAAAAAATCTCGACTAACAACGTAACACTGTAATTGTTCGAAAGGAATGAAAATTGCCTCTATTTTCAAGGGAGTGCAGCTATTATCTTACAGTTTTTTAAACTACACATAGTTAGTCAACGTCAAATGCAGTCAACGTTGATGGCAGAGCATTTAGCTTAAGAAAAATCTGGCATTGGGTTGAACTTTTGCGGTTATCTGGTTTGTGTCCCTTAGCTCCCTGTCTCTCCTTAAAAAATATCGCGCCTTACTTTGCTCTACCTAAGTAACACAGCGGGAGTGGGTGAAACTGATAATTCATATTTTATGGCCGTTTTCTATATGTTTTTGGGGTAACATTCCTTTTTACTTAGGGCTCTGGGCTTTATTTTTGTCGAACGGAAAGTTTTTAACTAAGTGACCTAAACGATGAAGAACGTTTCTTTGAAAATATTTAAAGTTTATACGTGAGGGCCTCATAAATAAGAAAATGTTTAGGCTTTTCGTAGATATTCAGGGCCTTTTTCATCATAATGACCTGTCTCTGTACCTAACCCTAGAAGTACACACGATAGCACGTTGACCCTTACACGCTAGCACTCTTCTCGGTTACCTTACGGGCGACTTTACAACGAAAGTGTACACTCTGACGTGATGTCGTGTGTACTTATTGCGTTGCACTCTACGAACGATTTTTCAACCTTTTAGTATGTAAGTAAAAACATAACCTTCCTTTTGTGCTTTGCCGCAGTCGGGGGAAAAAATGAAGTAAATACGAAAACTGCAGATGGTACAGTTTTATTGTAAAGTCGCTCGTGACGTGACGAGCGCTCGTGACGTAAAGTGCTGGCGTCTGAAGGGCGAGGTGGTATCGACTGTACACATTTTAGTTTTCTCCAAAGCGGCACTGCTAACCTACAGAGCTTTCTCAATAAACGAGTAGGTCATTTGTTATTTATTTAGCTCGATATTAGTCTCCCTCGGCACCCGGACGGTGTAGAGCAAAAAAGGGTTACCAGATGACAGGAATATTCCTGAAATTGCCGGAATTTTAGCACTTTGTCAGGGAAACATAAATAATTTGAAATTGACAGAAATGTGTCAATAAAAAATCAAGAATCAAATTGTTATATTCATATGATCTGTGCCTCTTAGTAATCCACTCACCGACCGACCGTCAAAACACTGGAAAATAGGCCTTATTGAAATGAATAATCTTTTTTTTCGACACTTAAAAAGGGTTATTTTTACGGTGAATATTTTACAGAATACAGGGGCTGGTTTAGAGATGTAAAAAAACAGTTTTTTTTCTGACGTGAAAAAAAACATTGAAAAAAAACGTGAAAAAAAACTGTTTTTTTTCAGGGGGACGTTTTTTTTCATACTTTCTTCTCTCCACTCTTAGATATAAATCTGACTCTGACCAATGGTATGAACGACCGAAAGAAGAGGTCAAAGTTGTCAAGGACAATACAAAGCTCTTTATTTGTAGGAATATAGGTGTCATATTTGAAAATTACTTTCTCTGTTACATTCCATATCCAAGATTTTGAACGCAGAGCTAGCTAGGCTAGAGTAAGTAAGGTCTTATATTATTTTCCGTGTTTTTTGTATGATATCTAAACCTTATATTGTTGAAGTCAAGGACTATTACTTTCCTCCACTATAATCTGTAGTACCTACCAATTGCGCGCGAAAGTAACCGAACGCAATGCTCGCGAGAGCGAGAGACTTCGTTGGAGTTTCTAAGGTAGTTTTTATGGTTGTTAGAATATTGACTATTATTGCTTGGATTATTGCTTGGTTGTTTTGCGCGACTTCTTAGTGTGTGTGGGTGGTGTTTTGTTTATGATTTGGTTAGGTACTTGAGTTGAGGCAGTAGTTGCAGTATGCGTGACGGTGAGAGAGACTGATTTTTGTTGACTGTGATTAATTTGAAGATTAAATTGTGTCGTATTGATACCTTTTGATTACCTTTTCGTACTAACACCTTTTCTGAAAAAAAACCAAATTTAGAAAAAAAACAACAGTGCCATGTTTTTTTTCAAGTTTTTTTTCAAAGTTTTGAAAAAAAACAAATTGTTTTTTTTCTATTTGCATCTCTAGGCTGGTTCGCACTTTTTATTGCTGCATATTGCTTTCAGAAAAATTTAATGCTGGTCTTTCATAACAATTTTCTGAAATTGTTTTCATGATTATAACCCTAAAATGTCAGGAGTCAGAAACTTCGCCGGGAAAACTAATTTTCCGACCTGGTAACCCTAGATCCGATACCCTTTCTATCCGCGGTGAATTGATATAAATCGCCCTCGTATTATCCATCTTCTTTAGCCGGATAGGTCGCTCATTGGTAATGGCCGAACGACATCTGTCTTTATCTACTTTAGGCATAGTAAAGTGAACCAGAGGGCCTAGCATGGCAGCTGTAGAAGCGCCTTTAGTCTTCGCTTGCTGCAGATGAAAATGAAGACAAACGCCGTGGCTACTCCTGTCATCTTAGCCGGGTACACGAGTAACTAGCCATTCGTAGTAATTCGTATTTGAAAGCAGTAAACTTGTTTTTCTTTACTTATCGTATTGCTCTAGGGTACTTAGGGTGGAATTCTAGAAAGCTACTTAAACTCAGTTCAAACTAGAACGCTACTTAAACTCTGTTTAAACTCAGTTCAAACTAGAATGCTCCTTGAACTCTGTTTAAACTCAGTTTAAGTAGAGTTTAGTACTGTCGACTGTCGATAAAACAGTGCATGTTTTGATTTGAATATCCCTCCCTTCATATCAAAACATGCACTGCTTTATCGACAGTCTGAACTCAGTTTAAACTGTGTTTAAGTAGCGTTCTAGAATACCACCCTTATTGTTCTAGGGAAAATAGTTGAATATACTTCTGGCCCAAAGACGTTCAGAGAAGAATTTTATTGAAATTGTTTTCATAAACCGACACAGAAAAGTACCTAGCCATTCATAAACGAAAGTAGTACACTCTAAGGCTCACCCGTGTTAGGAGAAATACAAAAATGAAGCTACTTTTCACCAAAGTCATAATTTTGAGAATTTTTGGATCGCGGGTAATTGTTCTATGGCTCAATTGTTAGAGCGCAGGGGCCTTAGCCTGTAACACAATGGCGTATCGATAGTGTCCCAAGTAGAAGGACAAAACCGAGATTTTCTCGTTGTTCTCCTACAACCAGCGAACTAATAGGTACTCTAGAATTAGAATCATAATATTCTTTGCTGTACTACAAAAACATTAAAAGGATCGACACTGGACCGACAGCATTAATAAATCGTAATTGGGAGCCCATTTTGGCACCATTGCGTTACAGGCTAAGGCCCCAGATAGCTAAGTCTGTGAATGGTCAGATTTGCCATCGGCAGATCCATCTTTGTTGTAAAGTAGGCCGTAACGCATGCGAATAATCTGTCCGAGAAAACTATATCCTGCTCTATATAAACGAAAACTTCATGTTAGCAACAACCTAATATTTAAATTGAAATCTACTGGACGCGGGCCCGGAATATTATCGATAAAAATCCGAGATAAATATGTTCATTCCACTATTAAATCCAGAATACTCACTATACGTAATAGTTTTAATCAAGTTACAACTTTAAACGCAAGCTTTAAGTGACCACAAAAACTGGAACTTTGCGATCCAGTTTTATATTGCAGTGAAATGTTGAAAACTATTATGACTGTAACATGATAAAAAAAATTACAAGCATTATCTTCACGTGTACGAATATAATTTTCAATTTAACGGTGAAGTCTAAAGCTCACGTATTATGTGAACATTAAAGTCAAACAATAAAATAACTTTACTCATATCATGTTGTGTTTAGTAAATCTAGCAATTTCATTATCATAAGTTTAATTAAAATCGTGGTTTATACGTAAGTACGCGTTAAATTTAAATGTTTGTGTCTCTAACCAAGATAACAAAGCCTCAATCGTTAAGGCACTACAAAGATAATAATATTTGTAAAGCATTTCAAAGCACACAATGTAAACTGATAATACTTACCTACATTAATTTAATATTTGGAGTCAGGTTAAAAGCGTATATTATCTCGAGGTAAAGATATACCTCTGCAAATAATATGGCAGTTGTGAGTGGAAAATATCAGTCTTGAAATTGCTTCTAAGGTTAAAAAGAAAATTCAAAGACATTGAAATGTTTTTTGTATGGAAAAATATAAAATACTTTGTCAGTTTTTTTTTGCGTGTTGCGTCATTGCGTTATACCTACGCGAGATACCTATTTGAAGCTATCAATCGCTTTGACTGATCCGGAAAAATAACTTTTACTCTTTTAGTATGCACTCTCAATGACTCCCATACAAATCAAAGGTATCCGAAGTGCAAACCAAATTATAAATCAAGTGGAGTTGCGGGTGAGCGCTGTATCGCTAGAAGCCTCTAAAATGTTTATCAGCCAATATTTGCTGGCACGGGCAGTAAAGAAAATTGTTAATCGTTACTATAAGTAAATAAGTAATTTAACAAATCAGATTTTAAGTGGCGTCGCGGCAGCGTGAAACGTAATCTTTGCCCTGATCAAATTAACTTATGCGCCCGGTTCCCTACAGTTTATTTAAGGATAATGAGCTGTAATAACTAACTAGTAGGAAACGTGCAGGTAGGGATAGTATGCTCCGCCTCGCTCGAACTTGAAAAGCACAAAATTGCAGCGAACTTTGATTTTCAGAGAACTACTTGATCGTGTAAACAACTCTTCAATTATTCCGCCAGATGATTCTACGCTATTAAAATAAATGCAATTTCTCCCAGTCTATAATTTAAGTAGAAGAAACCAATAAGCAGCAAATGACAAGACCTTTTTAAGATTCTTACAAGTAGTACCTGCCTACGATTATTGTTTACAGGGCATCTTGACAAGGACGTCGCATAAGCGGGCACCTGCCATGCTGTCCGTACGTAACGTATGATTAAATTTTAAATTGCCCGGCCACACAGGCCGTGCACTCAATCGGCTATCGCGTCGTCGTGACGCTAGCAAAGAGCCTCCCCTTAAATGAGCCGACTATCTTGAACGCGGGGAAAAAATTAACTTGTCGGCGCGTGTAGAGCTTACGGCGAAAAAAGCTCGCACTCACCCTTATTTACAGAGAAAAATACTGATTTGTGGTTTTGGCCATAATTTCAGTGATAGAAGAAAGCGTAATACTTATCTTTATTTGTGTCTCCGAACGGGTATAGTAGCAGCAAAATTTTCCGTAGAGAGCAAAGTTCTTATGGCCCCAAAAAAAGTATTGTGGACGATCGAGAAAGGTGGAGGAAGACCTTCCTCTCCTCTATGGCCCAAATATCTTTCTTCTTCAACATTCAATCGTCGTCAATATGAAATGAAAGAGCTTCCATGAGACCGCAGTAAGTACGTGGATAGTACACACGACAGCACCTCGACGCTTACACGCTAGCACTCTACTCGGTTACGTTACGAACGACTTTACAAAAAAAGTGTACACTCTGACGTGCTGTCGTGTGTACTCTACCGACAAGAGTGTGCTGAATGAATAACTAGTGGTTCGCCCCGAACTTTGAACTCGCGACCCCATATCTCAGCAACCCCTCGACCGATTTGGCTCATGTTCGAACTTAAAAATTCTCTTTACGTCATTTACTCGCATACCAAATTTCATGACGATCCGACTTCATTTACTCAAGTTATCGTCGAACGAACATTCATACATACATACAAACATACATACATACAAACATACAAACGCCAGATTGTTCCAGTAGACTCGGAGAACTTCGCTCGCTTCGCTTGCTCGTTCAATTATAACGATTATATTGCAAGCATTTCAGTTAATGCGTGACTTAGTAGTATTTATTGAACGAGCGAGCAAAGCGAGCGAAGTTCTCCGAGTCTACTGGAACAATCCGGCGTTTGTATGTATGTATGTATGTATGTATGTATGAATGTTCGTTCGACGATAACTTGAGTAAATTTAGTCAGATCGTCATAAAATTTGGTAGGCAGGTAAATGAGGTAAAGAGAATTTTTAAGTTCGAACATGAGCTAAATCGGTCGAGGGGTTACTGAGATATGGGGTCGCGAGTTCATAGTTCGGGGTAAACCACTAGTATGTATTTCTGCCTACCCCTTCCACAATTGAAGGTGCAAGGGTAGATCCCTCATGTAATTAAACTAGTAGAGATTAATCAAGGGGGTGAACATTCACGCCACAACCGCTATAACCTTTCGATAACTGATCACCGGGGTGGGACTCCACAATAATTATTATTGAATAGCAATAACAAATTAGCACCAATCAGATTCCAATTAAGCCGGCCCCTATGCGCGTCTAGTATGCAAATTAGTTTTTTGATTACATCCAGCTCTAACTTCCCACGAGTGTGGAAGAGCATCTCACGAAAGATTCGCTTCTGCTAAATATTTGAGGCACATAAGGCCCAGTAGGACGCACAATTAGCGCAGCTAATGAAAAAAAAAAACATATCTTCTTTTTGGATGCGTTTTTTGCTACAAACTCTCCTGAAAAATCTCAACGCGAAGCTTTACTATTTTTAGGGCCTAAGATTTGGATTTCAGATCCTAGAACTTAAGGGTGGTATTCTAGAACGCTACTTAAACTCAGTTCAAACTAGAACGCTACCTAAACTCAGTTCTACTCAGAACTAGATAGCTCCTTGAACTCTGTTTAAACTCAGTTTAAATAGAGTTTAGTAGTGTCGACTGTCGATAAAAAAGTGCATGTTTTGATTTGAATATCCCTCCTTTCCTATCAAAACATGCACTGCTTTATCGACAGTCTGAACTCTGTTTAAATTGAGTTTAAGTAGCTTTCTAGAATACCACCCTAAATATTTGTTTACCTTTGTATACTTTTTATATTTTCTAAAGCACTAACCCGTGCTAGAGAACTTTTATTTTTATAAGGTTAAAAAAATCGCTCGGGACAGGATTTGAACCCGCAACCTCTTGCATTCCGTGCAGGCGCTCTACCAATTGAGCTACCGAGTCAAGTAACTGTGGATGCGAATTTTCTAACCTCATTGAAACACGTCTTACGGACGATGGGGTGCCATCTAGTGAAATAGTTTGCACTTATCTACACCACCCAATGCGTTCATCATTACATACCTTTGTGTAGTCCTAAAACCATCTTTAGTAACACAGAGGCTGATTGGAATCGGTGTAGAGCACCGAACTTAATCCCATAGAATCCGCATTACGTATAAAATCACAATAAAAACTTGTCCCCACAGAAACAAGATGATATCAGCAATAGAACAATACGAAACATCATTTCGACCATACGTCTAATATTCGAATGTCACCCTTATTGCATTAGCGTACAGTTTTACTTTAATTGCATAGACTACGAGCAAATAAGCTCCCAAAGGCAATTTGGGCATCTACTTTTCCAGACACATTTCAGAGTTCTATGTTCTATCTAGTTTTATCAATGATCGAAGGTAGAGTCACGCTCTCTTTTAAGCGATCCTTCTATGTTTATCTATTTTTGTTTGATCCCACGAGTACACGCACTAAATGATCTGTTTAATTATTGACCGATTCTTCATTTGAATTACAACAATTAGTAGAACAACTGAGTGCATGTAATTGTGTATGTACATGATATAAATTATACAAAATTGTAGGTTTCTAATGAAACACAGCACTTTTAATTAAAGTGACTTATCATATCACAAAGGGATCCTAAATAAGAATAGATGACCGCAAAAGTTAAGTACAAAAAAAAATTAACAACCGACTCAAAAAGAACCAGTCTTGTGCCCATTTGTATCGATGTGTAGAACTGGGCCTTTTTGTAACACTCCGTGGTACACAAGGCAGCACGTCGAACCTTACACGCCAGCACTCTATTCAGTTACGATACGGGCGACTTTACAACAAAAGTGTACGCTCTGATGTGTTGTCGTATGTACGGTCGGCTACAGTCACAGATACCCCATGGCAGCTCTTACCGCATGCAGTTCGGGCGCCAATCGAACAAAAAGGGGTAGCGTGTGGCCGACTGTACCATAAACAAACTAATTACCCAACCAGGGCCCTTAGCCTGTAACGCAATGGCGGGTCAATGGCGTCCCGGCAGAAGGACAAAACCGGGCTCTCCTCGTTTTTCTCCTACAACCAGAGAACTAATCCTCTCGAATTAGAATCAAAATATTATTTGCTGTACTACAAAAACATTAAAAGGACAGACAGCGTTAACAAATCGTAATTGAAGTCGTCACCTGACAGCCCATTTTAGTCTAGTTCAGCCTAGTTGTACTAGCCGTTCTTAATCGATTGGCAAAGTTAAGCAACAACGGCCGCGGACTGTCCATGGATGGGTGACCGCTAGTGGCAATAATATCTGAGCGCTTCCGTGCTTCGGAAGGCACGTTAAACCGTTGGTCCCGGTTGTTGTTGATTGATAACAATCGTTAAGCCATGTCAGAGACCCTTTGGGTGGCCTAAAAACTCTGACACCAGGGGTGGCCACTACCTCATACGATTACCTACCTAGCCCATTTTGGTACCATTGTGTTACAGGCTAAGGGCCCAGTAGTACAAAAAGGCCCATTCAATTTGCATTCCGCCGTGCAAGTGCCACCCACGTCCACGTGCGTACGTCTGTCGTCGCCGAACTATTTGTCACTTGTCGCATGTCGCCGGTCGCGCCGACCGCGCCGCTCTGACTAATTGACGTTATAAATCGACGAATGCGACTCTGTGGGCTATGAGCGAGTAGCGGTCTTCGTCTTCTGAGGAGTGCAGATGTGCGGGAAGGCGGGAAGGCGATGTGTTTCATGCATTTGACATGGTCACATGGTCGAGCGAAGTTTTAAACGGATGCTGAAAACACAACTGGGAACACAAGTCTGTAACGCAATGGCGTGTGGATGGCGTCCCAGTAGAAGGACAAAATCGAGGTTTCCTCCTTTTTCCCCTACAACCAGCGAACTAATCCTCTAGAATGGCCCGTTTTCAGAAAAAAAACGTAGTTCTTTTTTTCTCCACTGATGGCGCTCATAATACGGCACTGTAACGGCAGTCAGTTGAAATTTCATCAATGTTGCCAACGGTACGACAAATTACCGTAAACTGTAATAATCATAACCAGAAACACAATAATTCATTGCTTGCAAATTTTATCGCATCACGTAGTTGATGTCAGTATCCTACCTACCTATTCTATATTTATCCAAAACCATTTATGTTTTTGCTTTCAAGAATAAAAATTGCAAATATATGACACGGCATTTTTACCGATTGAACATGGCAAGCCTGATTCTAATCTGTGGTATTTGTGTATCTTTAGTATTAGTACTTTCTAATCTGTGAATCTGTGGGAAAAAGCGTTAGTTGACTGCCGTTTTGTAGCCGTATTTTCTGCGCCATCTAGCGAGCATTTTAAAATCAGCTTTTAACTGTCAGATGAAAACGGCTCATTAGAATCAGAATAGTCTTTGCTGTACGACAAAAACTTTAAAAGGACCGACAGCATTCATAAATCGCAATTGAAGCCGTCAACTGGTAGCCCATTTTGGCACCATTGCGTTACAGACTCAGGCCCCTGATCTTCACCTTTATCTGTTTTAGTGGGTAACGCCCTTTTACCGCTTCTACTTGAAGGTCTTGTTTTAGATGGAGTAGGCTTGCCCAGCACCTATACCATCCTGACAGCTTAGTCGACCAAGCCCATAGGAAAGACAGAAAAAAAACAATGTCCCAAGCACTGCAGCGCCGAGTGGTCTCTTCACCCATCTAGTGTGAGTGAAGGTGCCACTGGACGCTGTATAAATCATCTCATTACGTAGATGCAAAGGCCTTAGTTTTTGAAGGTCTTGGTCGGTTCAGGGTGGCAACCTGCAAGAAAATGTGTTATGGCATCTAAGAATTGACTAGAAGTTAGAGTCTTCTGCAGAACAAAAGTTAATGGAAATCACATTTAAAAGTTGACGTGTTTCAGAAAAAAAGCTATATAAAAATTGCCCTGAATAAATAAGTAGACAATGTCGCAAAATAGCTTCATGTCATTTATAGAGTTAAAGTAGGATAAAAAAAAATGAGAAAAAAAGTGAAAATACCATTTTCAAAATTAAGATTAGATGATATCTTTTTATCCCTTATCAGGGACATCATAGGGCTCGAAGAAAGAATCTCAATTTTTTGCGGTCTTGCGCGGCAGCCTCTAGCTCTTTCCAGCCGAGTCCAGTCGATGCAGCTTCTTTGGAATTAAATATTAGCAAAACAAAAAGACTTATACAAAGAATTATAGAATTATATAATAAAAAGAAATATAGAGTTAAATCGCTAAATAAAAATTCTTATACCACACCCGAAATGAAGAATTGAAATTATTAAATACAGAAATTGACATAATGTAGATTGTAGCACATGCTCTTAATGGCGCCGATTAATTAATAACTTTTTTTCTTTTTAAACACCTACTACCACTAACGTGAACAGTTTTACACCAACAGGCTTCCCCATACAAATTAGCTTATTTGGGATGCCATTTAGAAACACAAGTGAGCAGAGTATTAATTTGTTGCAATTATTACTAGTGAAAGTCATATCACTAAATAGTGCTAAAGCTACTATGGCGATAATCGTTTAGGCAAAAATAACACAGTAAAAGTCAATGAAACCGGTAAATCAATTTAAAATTGAGAGCCACCAGTCAGGTCAGTGCTTAAAACTATACAAATGAACTTATAGCACAGCGAATGTCACAATGTGTAAAATGTCTGGTTCCTAAAGAACCTGTGTTTCAGGAACCAGTGCTTTCCTTAAATGTATGTGAAGTGTGATGAATTTGGGAATACCTAATTAGTGTGAGAATATTTTGTATTTCGTAAACGGTTAAACTTACTTGTATTTATGTCAGAATACTATCTGTGGTCACCACCACTGTGATGGTGATCAAACAATACCTATTCTGCGAGAATGCCCAGCGGTCCAACATGATTATGGTTCCTGTTGTTCCAATATATCCGAAGCTCAAGCAGACAAGAAATAATTCGATGCACCCTCAGAACCAACGTGCTTATAGCTGGAGAGCTGGTGACCAATCGAATTATTATGTCGTACAAGGCTTGGAACTCCTAGGGTGCATGTATTTTCATGATCAGCGGAGTCTAGAACTAGAAACTCCCAGCCTTGTATGTACGAAAAAAAAAACTCTCAACACAAAAATTTAGGTACACTTTTAAAGTCAAAAGATCAAACTTTCAACCGCCACCGGCCCAAAAAGTTTTATTTTCGTGATCGGCGCAGTCTAAATAAGCACCCTAGAAGCTCCCAGCCTTGTATGAAAAAATAAATCGCTTGATCACTGGCTCTCCAGCTATTAGGTACATATTGCATGCCTGACGCCGGCCTCAAACGGCACATATTGCACAAATCCCTTTATCGATCAGCTATTTTAATACAAAGCAAGGAAATCAATAAAGGAGGCAACGAGGTGATACCCTTGCATTAAACTCTGAACACAGGTATAGGGTTTAGTGGGCTACTCCTGACGCAACAAGATGACTCCGCCTATACATTAAAAACAAATTTTTTTTTTGGTCCAATCTATTGGGACTTTATGTTACGCTTGTCCCCTACATTAAAAAAAACAACCATGAAGTATTTGGTCCAATGTGATGGGACTTTTATTCTACGCTTGATCCATCAAGACAAAAGTAGATTACGTTTGACAGTTTTACGTCAAAGTCGCTCATTGAACGAGCGAGCGAAGCGAGCGAAGTTCTCCGAGTCTACTCGAACAATCCGGCTTTTGTATGTATGTATGTATGTATGTATGTATGTATGTATGTATGTATGTTTGTATGTTTGTATGTTTGTATGTTTGTATGTTTGTATGTATGAATGTTCGTTCGACGATAACTTGAGTAATTTTTGTCGGATCGTCATGAAATTTGGTAGGCAGGTAAATTAAATTAAAAGAATTTTTAAGTTCGAACATGAGCCAAATCGGTCGAGGGGTTGCCGAGATATGGGGTTGTTAAGTTTATATGGGATGAGAGAGGGCGCCACTGCTGCCTCTCAGTAACAATAAAATAGTGCTAAACAGTGATTTTAAAAGTGATAAAAACGTAAATCTAATCAGTAAACAGTGAAAGCAGTGATAAAAACTAACAAAAGTGAACTATAAATACAAATTCTGTTTGGAAACAATATTGTGGATATCGGACGTAAAACTCAGTGGAAACAATAAAAATAAACTTTTACGGGTCGCGAAATAATCCGTAACAAGAACTCTATTTTAATCCAATAAATCCAAAAATTTTGCTAATTGCTAAGGTCCAAAGTACACCAGATTAGAAAATACAAAACAGCGCCATCTATTTAAAAAAAAAATGTTATTCTACTTCCTAACAGAGGGCGTGACAAAACATTTTTTATCAGAGCCATCTAGTGTTCAAAATTATGAACCAAAAAGTCCTTATGCTCAACAATAGAGGTCGCTTTACTTTAAAACTACAAGAGAGTCCTATACAAAACTTAAAATGGAAGAAATACTAGATAAACTACATAAAATCCAAAATGATCTAGAGGCACAAAAACTTGAAATAAGAAAAAGCGGCGAACAAGTTACAGAAAACATTCAAAGAATGTTTGGCGAAAAACTAAAAATGCTAGAAGAAAAATCTGAAAATCTTGAAAAACGAGTGGAAAATCAAGAGCAAAGACTGTAGGGGTTGGTCCAATTACCACACGGGGGTTATTATTATTATTAGGTTTATATGGGGTCGCGAGTTCATAGTTCGGGGCGAACCACTAGTTATTATGGTATTCAATAATTTTCTTGTATTTTTTCTGGTTTTTCCTCTTTTCTTCAGAGCCCCAAATAATTGAAGGTGCACGAAACTATCTATCACACTTCACACACTCATTAAGCGTGAATTTATTGAACGAGCGAGCGAAGCGAGCGAAGTTCTGCGAGTCTACTGTATGTATGTATGAATGTTAGTTCGACGATAACTTGAGTAAATTTGGTCGGATCGTCATGAAATTCGGTAGGCAGGCAAATGAGGCCAAGAGAATTTTTAAGTTCGAACATGAGCCAAATCAGTCGAGGGGTTGCTGAGATATGGAGTCGCGAGTTCATAGTTCGGGGCGAACCACTACAGGGTGCACTCTAAGTCGATAGCGGAATTTTAAGTAGGCTGTCTACTGATCACTACAAACAACTTGTACTAGGAGGCGAAAAAAATGGAGCGAAAAAAATATCAGCTGTTTCATACATTTGGCGCAGTATTGAGTCGACCTTTTGTATGGAACAGCTGATATTTTTTTCGCTCCATTTTTTAATCCACCTAGTACAAATTGTTTGTATTGATCAGTAGACAGCCTACTTAAAGTTCCGCTATCGACTTAGAGTGCACCCTGTAGTAATACGAATTTGAGTGAGAGTGAGTGCCAAATGCCAAATGTGTGCCATGACTGCCATGGCATAGTGCACTGAAGGGTGTGAGTTGAGTGGAGGATTACGAATTTAGGATATAAACGTAATGTTATGCTATGGTTAGTGCTGCATCAGACCGGAATAAGCCGCTCTAGCCATAAATGTCAATCATAAACGGATTACGACGGGCATGCAAAGCCGGCGCTGGGTGAACGTTGATCGGAGCGTGTACAAAGGCATGCGAAATTAGGGTTAGTCGCTCATTAATAAGGATGTATGGTGCATTAATGTTGCTATGGAAAGTCCTACTCTCGACGCTGTTTTTCAATATTGCGCCACGGTCGATTGTGTTTCTACACTAATATTATAAAGAGGAAAAGTTTGTAAGTATGTAGGGGGTAATTTACAAAACCATTCATCCGATTTTAAAAATTATTTCACTAATGGGTAGCCACGTTATCGCTTAATGCTATAGGCCAGGGTTCACCAAATGGCGGACCGCGGTCCGCATCCGGACCGCCGACCCATTTTGTGCGGACCGCGAGATCACAGCAACTTGCACTACAGAGTACATATAATTTAATAAAATTAAATGCAACCTCGCATTATCTTTGTTGACGTCAATACAATAAAATTGTTTTCGGGAGTGATAAAGCTACCCT
Organism: Zelleria hepariella; assembly: GCA_949319315.1. Classification (NCBI taxonomy): domain Eukaryota; kingdom Metazoa; phylum Arthropoda; class Insecta; order Lepidoptera; family Yponomeutidae; genus Zelleria; species Zelleria hepariella. The sequence goes on along the minus strand of OX439392.1, from coordinate 10,656,718 downwards.
GCAGATGGAAATGATCGATTTCTAAGAAAACAAAGTTTTAAAACACAAACATGAGGAAATTTCTAGTGTTCTATAAAATTTTGTGCGGACCGCGATGGTCATTTCATTTCTTAAAATGGACCCCGAGCGAAAATAATTCATGTTTTATTGTGATAACAAGAAATTAAAACTAAGTCTGCGCGGACGTAGTCGCGGGCAAAAGCTAGTAGTAAATAAAAGGCAAGGCAGGCAGGACTTTTATTATGTAAGTCGAAGACTGGCAAATTTAACGGCATTCCATGTTGGAGATATCACGGTTGAGAAGGAACTGCATTTTATCCATTTTATATTTTATGGAATTTGCAGAAAGTTGACATTGATAACATGGTCATGAAACATTTCTTAAACCTTTCGTAGGTTTAAGAAAAGTTCCTTTAATTCTGAATTTCATACGAAGTCGCCAGCATATAACTCTATGTATATCAAGATTTCATAACATGGCTAAGCTCTTGGATCTCACAAAAGTTATTTAAGTAAGTATGCTAATTGTATACTTCACTATTATAACTACGCATAATAATATTCTAATGACCTCTAATGACCGAGTTTGAGCAAAAAAAGCTCCAAAGCCGTAAAGAAAATGACTTCATTTCATTAAGTACAAGCACAAAAGTGGTACACGAACGAGTGGGCAATTACATCTCGCATTTTTATAGGCAAAACTATTCTTGACTATCACTAGCTTTTGCCGACGACTTCACTTTAGTTCATGGATTGTGAAGAAGTAAGATCTAGCCAGTACAATAAAATTGTAGAGGAGAATTGTAGCATGTCCACTGAGGATTGACGATTTTTGCGTTGAGGGTATTATGCCTTAGAAGACGATTTCGCCAACAAACTGTATATAGCAGTTTGGCGAATTTTTTGTTATTTAAGTTTGTAAAACGTTTGAGTACCTACATAAATAAAAAAAAAAAAAAAAACGATCGGGTTTCCTCACGATATTTCATTAACCGTTAGCGAGGTAGGGTTTCTACTACAAACACAATGTTTGTAAATAAGTTTTAAAGTCGTTATTTCCGTGTTAAAATGATAATTTCTAAGACTGCTCCGAATGAGTAAACTCCGTGACAAATATCAGAAGAAGGATCGATAAAAGTGGTAAGTAGGTAAGTAAGAGAAGTCTGTAGTATATGCATCTAATCTAGTGGCACTTCTACCCATACTAGTTGGGTCAATGCGGACCATTCGAATGCGGTCTCTACAACATTTTTTTTTCTGTTAGGGCTTTTGTTTACCGCAGTGTCAACGTGAACGAGAACGAGATCATTTCGGATATTTTTAAATGTCATCGCAATCTCGTCGAAGGTTGACTTTAATTATGCGGTGGATAAACACTCTTAGAGTTATTGTACTTCTTTTTTGATACCATTGTGATCATTGATCCGTGGAGTCTAGGGCCGACACAAGGGCTTTCCAGTTAGGTACCTACTTGATATACAAAGCGCGCCCGGCGCTCGCCCTGTAAAATGTATGGCGCCCGGCCGCGCGCCCGTCGTACGCCCTGTAAAATGTATGACGTTCGGCCGCGCGCCTGTAAAATGTATGGCGCTCGACCGCGCGCTCGCCGCGCGCCCGGGGCTCTTTGTATATCAAGTCCCTTAGAGCAGCCATACTCAAAGTGTGTTCCGTGGAAGCCTAGGGTTCTGCCATACCCCTGTACGGGTTCCCCAAGAATTTAGAAAATTTCTCCGCGAAAATACTTCTCAAAGATATTAACAAATTAGAGTGCACAAATACACAAGAAAATTAATAAATAATAAAAAATTAAAGAATACACTTTTAAAAACTATTGTTTTATTGAAGGGTTCCGTCAAGTATTTCGCTTTCCAAAAGGGTTCCATCACCAAAAATGATTGAGAACCGCTGCCTTAGAGTAACAAACACCCAAACACGCATACTTCCACATTCACGTTATTAATAGTACGATAGTCTAATCACATCATGGCGTGAACAATCCAATAAGGACTAGCGCAATCTGGTAATTCGTCTGTTTACCTCACAGATCACGTGATCTGTGGTTTACCTACAACCCAAACCAATGGTATGAAACCGGAGATCCCCAGAGTTTGATCGTAGGGTGATAATGCTATACTCCTAATGCACAACACTAAGGCAGATTTCACTAGTTCGTGGCTTAGATAATAGCGCGTTTAATAGGCTAATGTATTTAGTAACCATTAGAATGGAACATAATAATAAGGAATACTAATCTGAACCTAAATAAAGCCTAAACACAACAAATCCCCGAAGAGGTGAGCAGAGAAGCAATTAATTTATTTTTGGCTAGGGAAAAAAATCAAGAGTGCCTAAAATGTTTCTGCTATACAGGGTGTTAAAAGACCGCCAACAAAGTGGGAAACCACGTATTGTCGTCATAATAAGGAACTTTTTTGCCCAAGGAACTATGCCTGGGAAATCAACGGTTTCCGAGATAATAAGGTTCAAAGTCAGACTTTTTAAAACTTATTTTTTGCAAAAATTTATTCGGTATCTAGTTCTTAACATACCTTCTCAAGAAGCCATATCAAAATTATGAATATTTCTTACAAAAAACGACGTTAAAATTGCATCCCGCAATGTATTCTGAACCTCGGCACTTCAAGATAAAGTAACATAAACTTATACCTACGCTTGCGCAATATGACTTTTGTGCGTTACACGTCCATTGCGTGATAAAATATTTTTCAAAATTATAACCTAAAAAAGCAAAATCATTTCCCAGCAATAATTTATCGAAAACGTACTTTGTTTTGGTGTCTAGTATGCGTGGCTTTCGGGTCTGTTGGCGGTCTTTTAACACCCTGTATGTATAACGCGTAGAAATGTAATGATTAATACGGGAGGGCGCGAGAGTGTCCGCCATTTATAGATCGTTTCTTAATTGACACAGGTTTTAAAGGTACTTAAAGTTGGGTCTTTACATCTAACGTAGAGAGTCTGACACCTCCACTATGAAACAGTAGTTTAATGCCAATCGGCTAGAATCATTTGCAAGAGGCGTAAAGCTCTTTATTTATTTACCACAGCCATTCCAGCGCTTTCAAACACATCCCGGCGCGTTATTGCATTAGGTTTTCCAGCTGCGCGACCCCTTTACCACAAAGGCTTTGTAAATAAATAAAAAAAGAATAACGTAATGCAACCACTTCGGCGGCGTCTAAGGCTCGACACATACAGAGTTGGCGCCTGTGGCGAGCGTACAAGTAGTCAAGGCGTGGCGTAGACGAGACGACAGGGCGTATTATATCCTGGCCAGAAACTTTAAGAACTCGCTGTGCTTATTCTGTAAAAAAAAACATCCTCACAGTTGTTAGTCCTTAAGGTTGGACGATAGCAACGTGGCGGGAAATTCAAAATTTTCACAGTTTTTTTTGCATTTTGCAGCTAAACTGAGCTATTTTTGTTCAGCGATTGTTCGTTCGCGGCAATAACATAGTATTCTTTTAATTATTGTAAACAACAAAACAACAATAATTCAGCCAATTATGTGTTCTGGTCATCAACAAGTTTTTTGGGCAGTGCATAATCGGCTGAATTATTTTCGTTTTGTTGTTTAAAATAACGAAAAGAATACTATGTTATTGCCGCAAACAAAAATCGCTGAACATAACAGCTCAGTTTAGCTACAAAATGTAAAAAACTGTGAAAATTTTGAATTTCCCGCCACGTTGCTATCGTCCCACCTTAAAACCGGGTTATTTGCGGAAAAATAGCTCTTATCGAAATAACAATATTTTTTTCACAAATATTACGTATTTTTTTCGTCATATAATACCTACACGTGTGTACTGTATCTACGCCTCAACGATGCGACGTCAGTATGCGTGGGCCCTTAGCGTAAGTCCGCTTTACGAGGGCTGGCCGTGCGTTAAGAGGCTCCACTAGAAGGGTTCTACTTGGAGGGTAGTTGCATAAATTTGGAGACAAGCAAAGTGGGTTCGCGTGTTAAACTGCACGTGACTCTATTTCGTGAAATCCTGGAGGAGTTCTCGCTTAGACAACCCGCTGCAGGAAAAAGTGTGGCGTACATGCATGGGAGATAGGCGTAGGAATGTCTTCGTCATTGGATGCTGGATGAAATGTATATGGGAGTTAGGGGATAAAGCTTAACTCTCAATGTATTTTTTGACATATTGCTTGTAACTACAGGATGCACTCTAAGTCGATAGCGGAACTTTAAGTAGGCTGTCTACTGGTCACTACAAACAACTTGTACAAGGTGGCGACAAAAATGGAGCGAAAAAAATATCAGCTGTTTCATACATTTGGCGCAGTACAAGTTGTTTGTATTGATCAGGAGATAGCCCACTTAAAGTTTCGCTATCGACTTAGAGTGCACCCTGTAGTTATTAGACGTTAGTCGATAAAAGAAACATAATTTGATGGTTCCTGAGTTCCTGCACGCTAACTGCCGATTTCTGAATTGAGAAATTCGCTAAGCAAGTACTTATGTATCGTTCTGTCTCTGCAGATTTCTCACAAAATAACGTGACAGAACGATACTTAAGTATTTACTTAGTAAAAATCTTAATTCAGAAACCGGGCCTAAGTATTCTAAAATAATCTTCGTGCGACCACAATATTATGCTCTTACAAACACTTTAATGACATACAAACGTACCGTAAGATTAGAATACTTAAAACTAAATACAAAAACTTACTAAGTATTTGCTCAAGAAAATCAGGGAAAGAACTTTTGATTGTAATCTCTCAGAGAAATGTGATGAGTTAAGCCGTAGTCTTTTGGAGCGTTGTATGTTGTATGTTTAATCCTCTAACAAGTAGGCAGATGTGAGAATGATAAAAATAATCCTTTGTACGGTTAACTTTAACTGCTTTTAAAATCACCTTGGTACCTAATTAAAATTATTTACATATTGTATTTACGGGTTCGTATCAAATAGTCGAAAACGCAAGTCGTCCTAGTAGCATCTCGTCAGAAAATATCAGGGTGGAATGAGAGTGAGGAGGAGGCAAGAGAGTGAGACGGGAGTTACCTACTAGTTACCTCTGTTGGTGTTGCAAAAATTAGGTATGAGCTATAAAATTGTAAAAACCTGCTCAAATCGTTTCACCGTACGGTGCCACAGACAGACACACCCTCACAGACTGACACACACACATAGCGGTCAAACTTGGGTGTTATAAGTTTGACGGTGACCGCTATGCACTCTTTTTTGGTGGGGTTGGTGGGGTTGAAAAAATATTTTCTGACGAGATGCTACTAGGACGACTTGCCTTTTTGACTAATTGATACTAACCCGTATTTACTTGTGCATAAAATAGTGCGATGAAACAAATGACTTCCTAAGCAGTATTTTTTGGTTCATGCTTTACCTACTGTTTCCTTCGAGGTGTATTTTGCATAGGCAGAGCAACAATGTTCCAGTATTTAGTTACCCGAATAGTTATAGAAATCCTCTTGGTGTCCAATAAAAAAAAAAGTAAAACCGGAGACTGAAGAGATTTTACATATTTTTTCTTACAAAAAAGAACTAAAATAATATTTTAACATGACACAGACGATCTGAAAGTATCCCGGTCACACGGGAGCTTCGTAAAGCCTGTTATCTTTTGTAGGGGCGTTACTCGTCAAAGGAAATACTGACTAAACACGGAATTACGGCCTTGCACTAAATATAACTACGTGTAGAAGATTCACTCAATACTAAATCTTATTTGGCATAAGAACTTTAATAATTTCTTAGGTTGGAAAATGTAAAAAGTTAATAAAACTAGTGTTAAATCCGTTAAAAATTGTGTTTAAATTATAAGCACTTTAACTTTTTTTATGCCGCGACCACGAGCGCATCGGTCTCTAAACGTTAAAAATCCGGTAATATTGTAGTTTAATTACAAATTATAATGCATTGTTCAGTGATGACAATGGATTGTGATTGTAGGAAGCCTACTGGGGGCTAATTATCGGGAATCTCGCAATCGACACATCTCGAAAGAAAAATCTCATGTCATTTCGATCTCGACTGCTCCCCCGACCACTCGCGTCATGTCGAGCGAAGTAGGCAAACATATCGCAGAAATCTCGTGCCTTATGTCAAGGATGATTTCGTGAAAATAGGAGATGTGACATTTGCCGTGACTGCGAGGCTTGGAGTATTAAAAAGGATCTCAGGAAACGTATAGAAGCATTCGAGATGTGGTGCTATAGATGGATGCTAAAAATTAGTTGGACTCAAAAGTTTACGAACGAGGAAGTAATAAGACGTGTCAACAAGAAGCGAGAGCTATGGAACACCATCAAAAGGAGAAAGGTTGCATATCTGGGACATGTGTTCAGACACGAGAGATACAGCCTCCTGCAACTTATAATGATCGCGAGAGACAAAGAGGGATATGCAGAGCCAACCTTCGCTGAGTCGGAGAGGCACCCTAAGAAGAAGAAGAAGAAGACATTTGCCGTAAAATTAGATTTTTCTTTGAGATGTGTCGAATGCGAGATTCCCGAAGCCCCCTGGAGCAGAACTAGCCATATTTTTTATGGTAGCCTGCAATGAAAGTGGTTAAAGCGACCTTCCGTGACTCCCTAGATTACGGGGCTGGCATATCCAACTGACAGTCGCCCGAGATAAAACTGAAGATTAACACTAATTAACTGGCATTACACTGGGGGCTTAATAAATTAGGAATGCCGATCTTTGTTTAACGTTCGGCGGCGGCATAAGAAGGAAAACCGGCTAAGCGCGATTCGGACTCGGGCACGAAGGGTTCCGTACCATTATCTATAAAAACGGAAAAAAATCACGTTTGTTGTATGGGAGCCTTAAATATTTATGAAAAAAAGGTTGGTGGGAAATTATAGAGCCTTAGCCACTGGTATTTGAACTTTTGATGAACCGTTATCGAGCATTCAATCCTCACAAACAAATAACAAATTGTATCCAAATCACTTAAAATAAGTGCGTTTTCAACCTATAAAATGTTACCGTATTATCGATAGAGTTAGTTATATAATTTCGCTGTTTCGGTCCATGGAACAGAATGTTCTGTAGCTTACGAAACAAAAACCCCCGACCGATTTTGATGAAACATATCCAAGAAACTGCTAGAAAAACTGCTTTCAAATATAAAAAAAATAATGATATCCAAATCGGTTCACCCGTTTAACAGCTATGGTGTCACAGACAGACACACAGGCAGAAACACCATCACACCTCTTTTTGGGTCGGGGTTAAAAAACAACAGGGTACAAACGTATTTTATTGAAACATCAATTTAAATATGGTGGCAAGTTGTAATTTCGAAACGTAAACTGTTATTAAGTCGAAACCCCGCACAAGTTATACAGACGTCTTCATATCGAGCTGTATAGTGTATAATTTAACAAAATGTCATCACGAATGCGGAATATTGCTCGATTGTGTCTTTAAAGCAAGCAATTACTGTTGGTGACTGGGGCCTTTCAAGTTTTGCTACAAACTTACCTGCCGCTCGGTTCCTTATCTCAAAACGCTAGCGTGGATTTCAGTTAAAAGGATTATCTGGGAGATGTTTTCTGGAAAGTATTCTATACACCGTATAGCGAGCGATACACATTCGTTAGCGAAATATACTTATCAGTACAAACAGATGATGTTACATTCAATAAGGGGCATACATCATATTCAGCTGTTTCACATAATAATATTGGTACAGTAGGATGTAGCCTGTACAATCCACTAGCTGGGCAAAGGCCTTCTCTCAGAGAGAGAGCTCAATGCGGATTGTCGACCTTCGCGTTGAGCGATCCTCGCGATTTTTTCCTTCACAGTAAGCTAGTAAACTCACTACAAATACAAATTGGCACAGCATTAATTTAGCAATGCCCACTACAGCAGTAAAAGTTGAAGTAGGAATATCCCTCAAACTTAGTGACTAAACCCACAAAGGCCCGGTTTCTGAATTGAGAATTTTGCTAAGCAAATACTTAACTATCGTACTGTCACGCTCTTTTGTGAGAAATCTGCAGAGACAGGACGATACTTACCCATTTGCTTAGCGAATTTCTCAATTCAGAAACCGGCAGTAAGCGTATCATGATTCATGCACGTACTCGTATCCATCGTGCTGAGTTAGAGCTCAAAAAAAAGACTGGGTTAGAGCGTATCCATGAGCTTTTACCTATAGCTATCTCACTCTTTTATTTGACGTAGAGTGGGATGGCTAGAGTTATAAACCTTACCACGCGTTTTATATTAATACGTAATACTAGAAGCTTCTTGAATATTTTCGGAGCGTTTTTGGTACTAGAATTAAATAAGAATTAAATAACGTAATCAGGAATCGGCTGTCTCTGAAAATAGCCCGCCGTTCGATAGGCAGTAATTTGCAAATGTCTGACAAAGCGAAGGGGCTGTAATCAGAAGTCGAAGGAGTACATAAGTGGTTACTCGCTACGTTACGTAAGAAATACATTAATACACCGCGTTTACATTCTGCCTGCTGCAATTGGATTGGATATTTGACAAAGAAGTCAAAACCAAAACATCTCTATGAACTTAAGAAACCTCGAATCTTCAAAGCTTTGTATAGAATTTGTACATAGAATGTGTTGTGTGAAGGATGGGTAACGTCAGATATTTCTGTTGTCAAATATAGGTAAGCAGTACCTAATTTTCGGTCGATCGATCATGCAAGACCTGCCCCCTTAGCACGCTGACCTTTTGCCTACTCTCAACTGTCACCTTAGCCACTTAACACTATTGAGGTGACAGTTAACAGTGGCTTAGGTGACAGTTGAGAGTAGACAAAAGGCCAGCGTGCTAAGGGGGCTGCGCTCTATTTCTGCAAGAGCGATCAAATTTAACAGACATGTTAATCTCATATCAAACTCATACCAGCCAATGACGTCCGGCTCTTGCAGGCGCTATGCAGGTAGTGTAATTTGTATTTAGGCACAAAATAATGTTTGACAGTTGGCGTGAATGAAATTTTACAGTAGTATGGTAACACTCGACACCTTAGTATACGATGCCATACACTTAGCCGCAGATAGGAACAACTGGCGACGCATCGTACGACACGGATTGCTCCGTTTGAATGACCACGACCCTCAGTGATGAGGATACCGACGCAAGGAGGAGGAGGATGATGACAAACATTACTGTCATTTGTTTTTTTTATCTTCAAGTTTAGTACTTACTCAGGGTCTTGATAAACAAAGGCCCGGTTTCTGAATTGAGAATTCCACTAACCTTATGCTAATGCTTAAGTATAATCCTGTCACTGCAGATGTCACACAAGAGAATGTGACAGAACGATACTTAAGCATTTGGTTATTGAAATTCTCAATTCAGAAACCGGGCCAAAGCGGCCAGGGCGCGCGCCCATCTGAAAAATGTATGGCGCTCGACCGCGCGCCCGCCGCGCGCCCTGTACAATTTATGGCGCTCGGCCGCGCGCCCGCTTTCTATTATAAAGTTTCTTATTGTTCGTTATGGAAATGTAAAGGGGGCTACTTCAGCACGAGTGAAAGGGAGACTGTATGTAAATGGGGGTTATGACTTAAGTCGATGTGAACTGTCAGCGTGGTTGTGAATGTTAATGGATGTAGTCTAGCTTTAATAGCGTTTAATGGAATTGAGCAATGACGAATATTATTGCCCATCATCGTTCATAGGAAATACAAAGTAAGTCATAAAATATCTCTCAGATATAACTTCATATCGCGGATGCATCGATGCTATGGAGGTTTTATCGTATAAATTACTAGCGACCCGCCCCGGCTTCGCACGAGAACTTTAAAAAAATGCGGTTCATACAAACCTTTCGTGAAAAATTATCTCACTATCGGTGAAAACCGCATCAAGTACCTACATAGGGACAGACGAGGAAACTGACTTAATTTTATACTTTGCAAAGAAGATAGAGATGTAAGCGACAAATGGCCAAGCCAAATAATATTTTTACTAAGGCGTAGAGTTTGTGAAGTTAGGTCATGTAGAATTAGAAGCTTGGCTCTACATGAGATCTGATAGCTTTTTGACAATGCGAGGTGTATGGTCTCGTCTTGGCAATATTTTATTTTGGTGGGATACGTAATTCACTACTCGTCATAAACTAACCGACCACCCAGTTTCGACTCGCTACAAATAGATCTACGAAGGGAAACGCGAAAAGTTTAATTGAAACACAAAGGGCTAAACCCCAGTTACGTTTAACATCACAAAACAAAGCGCAGTGCATGTAGCGCACACAGCGCAGCTCTCTTTTAATAAAATCCGGCCAAGTGTGAGTTGGACTCGGGCGCTGAGGGTTCCGTACCAAAATACAGTAAGAAGTTACATTAGTGATATGTAAGTATTAGATAAAACTGGTTTTACGGACCCCCAGTTTGTAAGGCTGACTCGTTTTTACCAAAGACAACAAAAAGTTGTGTGAAGACGTCTCCATGCATTAAAATTTTAGAACATAGATTAATCGGTATCCGCCATGAAATACATTTCAACTGGCAACCTATTACGGTTCCAATCCAACCCTTTAAATGTAGGGCAGACAGATAGCGTAGACTTAGTAACAGGGTCCCGTTCGGCACTATTCGGGCACGGAGCCCTAAAAACGACACAATTCCCAGGAACAAACTAACGAAGCCAGTTAGCATAACAATATTCGTGTGTCCCGGGCGTGTTGTTACGACACGAATCCCTCGGATTGTTCTTAAATAACTACGGGCCTTTTATGTAAATGACCCTTCTCTGCCGCGGGGTAAGAGCTGATATTAAAAATTTCTTTGTTAAACTTGCAATGGCCCGCGAGCTTGGACAATCTTGTCTTGGGCGTCGGCCGAGACACAATGCCCATTGTCAAGCTCGCGAAATTGATGTACACACTCTCTCCGCAGTGTCGGGGCCCGCCAGAGATCGCGCGGCGCGAAAGTCGACTTTTGCTGGCTCTAGGATTATAATTTTGTATGTAAGAAGCAGTGTTGCGCTTCTGGGAAGTAGTCTTTACTCAGCGGTGGGTTGATGATGATGATGATGATGATGATGAAATAAGTGAGTGAGTCGGTAAAAAATTTCATTAGATGGGCACAGGCCTTTTCTCCGAGAGAGAGAGAGAGAGTCGCCTGCGCGACCATTGCAGCTTGGCGACTTTGCATGTAAAAAAACACTTCACGCTGAGGTATTGCAATAAATAGGTTGATGGTTACGACACTATTTGAACAAGCGAGCGAAGTTCTCCGAGTCTACAGGAACAATTCGGCGTTTGTATGTATGTATGTATGTATGCATGTATGTATTTATGTATGTATGTATGTATGTATGCATGTATGTATGTATGTATGTATGTATGTATGAATGTTCGTTCGACGATAACTTGAGTAAATTTGGTCGGATCGTTATGAAATTTGGTAGGCGTGTAAATGAAATTAAAATATTTTTTAATTCGAACATGAGCCAAATCGGTCGAGGGGTTGCCGAGATATGGGGTTGTTAAGTTTATATGGGGTCGCGAGTTCAAAGTTCGGGGCGAACCACTAGTATCTAATCTGCGGTTAGGCTTTGGCATCTACGTTGCTTAATTATTACTGCGTCTAGGTATTGTACTTGCTGATGGGCGAAGTGACCACTTAGACACTGCAGTGCCTCGGAGTAGGCTTGTTCGCCCAGTACCTACCCATACCATCCTCTGACCAGGGGGTCTACCGGCTAAAACGAAGCCGATTACCATTGGCGAAAATAGAAGTTCGATTTATGAAAAATGAACTGGTTGGCAGTAAAATGAACTGGGTGGCAGAAAATTTTTCAAAAATCGAACTTCCATTTTCGCCAATGGTAATCGGCTTTGTCTTAGCCGGTAGACCCCCTGAGTCGGCCTAGTCCATAGAAAAGACGAAGTTAAAATTCGTTGCGGTCCTGATTTTGAATCTCTATTTTTGAATTATTATGTCTTTTATACGAAAATTTTAAAAGCTGCATTCTTTTTATAATGTACACGTTCCATCCTAACGCGTGCCGCCCATTTCGGGAGGATTATTCAAATTTCGCACGCTTATATTAATAAATACACACTTTATTACGAAAATCACTAGCTACTACAATTTTGCATGGCAAGGCATTAGCTATAAATTACAAATTATTTTCAAAGTTCACCCATAAGCTCATTGTGCCAGAATCATTAGGTGGAATGTTAAATCCGCAGTTGCCATTATACCGCCGGATAATATTGACTTTATAGAGTAAATACATAATGCAAACGAAAACCCACGGACAGTCAGAACAGAACTGATTTGCATTTTATGTTTTTAGTCGATGGGCCCGGGTCGTCAGTCTCCAATGACTCGAGGATACAATATTGACAAAAGGCTTCTGTTCAGTTATGCAGAAAATATGCAAAATAAGACGCGACCGGGCACCGAACTGAACTTTGTGTGGTCCACAATCTCCGACACGACTCCCTGCCCTCGCCCAAAATGATGCACAGAATGATGGAATTTGTACCATTTTTTCGATGTAACGAAGTGATTATAGCCGCAATTACCCTTTCAATTTGGCCGTGTGTTTACATACCTCTGCTGAGGATCCCTTTGTCGGAAGAGGAAAGGTAAACAATTCACGACAATTTGTATACAGATGCTAATTTTAAAATGAACTTCGTGAAATACAACAAACGTGCCTCGCTCGCGGACCACCATGGGCGAGCCTGTTAACTGCGAAATAGCATAGCGCATACGAACGATATTTGCAAGATTTATACACTCTTTGCTACAGCATCTGGAAATAACTTAGATTGCTCTTGTGAATACCTCGCCTCAAGTCGCCTCTAATAAAACTGCTGGCGCTCTTACATATTCGAATTCCATTCGTTATCTAGGAATTTGTACGGGACATTTGTTTGAAGGCTTTATAGATAGCGATTTTAAAGTGTGACACATGGTTCGTTAAATTCTGACAGCTGTCTAAAATACCGTGCGCAATTTTTATACTATTTGAATACGTTTATGTCGCCTGACAGCTAGGCTTAATTTGAATACCTAACAGAGACTTAGCTTTACTGATTTTATCATACCGCATGCATACCAATAGCTAAAATTCGAAAACAAATTCCGTCAAGTCCATAATGAGAGAATTGACTCAATGCTGTTTAAGGCTCGAGTGAAAATTAAATAATTACAATGTTAATCTAAAAGTACACACAGGGAAATAACATTGTCAGAGTACGAGTACAGTGTTCCGGGGCTGCCTCTGACGCTACAAGTCGTGTTACAACAAAAGGTCTAGTACCCATACGAATAAAGGGCTTTGCCCCTTCTTATATAGCTTTAATAAAATATTGGTATCCTAGTCTGACAAAATTAAAATGAAACAATAAGATGTAGTATTTTTATTGTAGCCCTCTCTTTTACAGAGATAGAGAGGGATTTTGTTTCATAGGCGGCTAAGGACAAATGTTTTTTTCTCAATTCGACAGTTACATAAAACGTTTTCGCAAAAACGTAGCTGTAAATCTTTGCAGTATCTTCATTGGACATTTGCGATACCATAGATAGGTAGATAGAGGATATTTTTAAATTATTGCACAGAGGGTGAAGTGTAAAGGTTAAAGTAGTCCAATGCTGAACGAAATAACGAACAGCGCTCGTGTAATTTTCTCCTGAGCATAGTAATTAAGGGATCTTACTTAACGTTTGATCTCGAAAAAAATATTTTACTTATGCACATTGTGTATTATTATAATAACATAAATAATGCACCGATGAATGTTTTCCTTGTTATACTACTTTGTTTTACGGAATTCAAAGAACTTGCGCAATTCTGTCGATTTTCGTACGTATAGTGGCATTTATCATGGGATCATGGGTTGAATTTATCATGATCTGTTTAATATATCCACCAAACATTTTAATCACCAAATACCAAAAAATTGTTGCCAAGACTAGACCATACTCCTTGCACTGTCAAAAAGCTATCAGATCTCATGTACAGCCAAGCTTCTTACTCTACACGCCCTATCTCTACAAGCCCTAACTTCACAAACTCAACACTTTAGTCAAAATATGTGACTAGCGTACCCCCAGATGAGGTTAGAATATTTTTAAATAACGCCAAAGAACAAAATATAATTGTATTCTTACTTTATTTTATGTATGAACACCAAATATTGTTAAAATTAAGACTATCCTTACGAGCTATCACTCTGTTATGTGACTCCATAATAATATCTGGTAAAGTAAGTAAGTATGTAACTAAATAACTTTTTATCACCAGAAAGCAAAAAGGCAAGTTTAATAATATTTTTCACTTTATTTCTAGACCACCAAGATGAAATATTATAGACAGAATATTCTAAATATTAGCTCCACTTTTCATGGGAGAGCGTGATAATAAACAGTAAATAACACACTCGATCCGCCTTTTCGGTATAGGGATTAATCCACTCTAATGCAAAACAGCTAACGACTACCATACAAAACGCAAATGTCGCCCGGCCCCACAAACGGGCGCTTTCAAATCACGCGACCGCCTGAATAAAGTCTCCATAAAAGGGCGATATCATTCGCATGGACGCTTTTTTAGTGTCAAACAAAGGTGTGATTTCGCGTTTTAGCGTTAGTTAGTTAGACAAGTGACAGGAGCGATAATTTCGCGTTTTTAGGGTTCCGGACCTCAAAAGCAAAAGCTGAACCATTATAGGATCACTTTGTGGTCCGTCTGTTTGTCAAAGGAGAATAAATTATTACTGAAAAAGGAGTTCTAGACCTTTTTCTTGAAACTTTAAGGAGGACTAAGTATGATGGATGTTTTCCGAACTGAACAGTGTCATGACATTAACTTTGACGTTTGTTTTCAGGGTTCTGGACCTCCAAAGGAAAACGGAACCTTTATATTTTTAAAACTTATTTTAAATTGAATGGTGGTATGGAACCCCTAAGTGCGCGAGCCCGACTCGCATTTGGCTGGTTTTATATTTTTTGTGAGACTCAAATTTTTGCAATTTCGTGTTTTATCGTTAGCCTCCCCATTCCGGCACCATGACTTCGGGTTTCGGCGATTTGCCGCTTTCGAGCCAGACTCTACCCGTTTACGGGCGTCTTATGTAAAGCTTTCGCGTTTCCGTTTGAGGCGTGATAAAATTAAATGCGCGTTTTTTTGTCATTTCGTGTTTTTGCTTCAGCCTCCCACCCCCCTCTACGCGCTAATAAGTACCCGATGTCAGCCCCCCTTCCTCTACTTTTGACGCTATTTCTTAAATATTTTTTTATGTATTTTAAAAAAATGCTTCAGATTTGAATAAATATTAAAGAGTATTAAAAGAGTATTTTATTCAATAATGGCTGAAAATCAGCGCTGTGCAGATGCATGCACTCACAGCATTTAGCTGAGCCAGGTCCTATTCATCACAAACATCTATTTATAAGTTTTTATACAGATTTGTACTGTATTTTACGTGTTGTTTTGTGATGAATAAACTTTTTTTCAATTTCAATTTCAATTTCAATAAACTGACTGCCATCTCGAGGCTTTACGGTTTAAGAAATGCCCGTGTGTTGCGGCCTAGTGCTATTTATTATGAACACTTTGGACACTATTTATTATTTTGTGTTCGACAAGACTAAGTACCACTAGCGATCACTGCGTACTAGCGTAATCCCAGATTACTGTGACCGTCTCTGTGGCAGAAACACCCGGTATTCTCCAAATTTTAATGCGTCACTATTAAAATTTGAGTTTACTTGAGAGCTGTGCCGTCAGCTACTTTTGAAGGCGGCTAAAATCTTAGCTACCAAAACGCTTTGCGTCAACCATTACCAAAAATCTTAGCTATCAAAACGCTTTGCGTCAACCATTACCAAAAATCTTAGCTACCAAAACGCTTCGCGTCAACCATTACCTATTACTCTGACCTAAAAAATACCTGGGAATCGAACCTGGGTCTCTCGCTTTCAAGTCCATTGTTCTACCACTAGGCTACCACTGCTCTGAACTACGTAAGTTTATTGTTTGCCCCGCACCTAGGGCAAGAGCAAAGGCCCAAAATGTTGGGAAATTTAAAATATAAAAATAAAACGAGTGTTAAATCCGATAAAATTGTGTTTACATTTTATTATCAAGTTTATTTTATTATTAGTGTTCTCTATCTATCTATATATCTATCTATCAAGCCTACAGATCAAAATAATTTCCCAGGCACTGTAGCGTCGTCGGAGGGGCACTTCACCTATCTATTGAGAGTTAGGTGCCACTGAACGCTGTATAAATAATCTCATATGCAAAGGCCTAAGTTTCTAAGTTTATTTTTGGAAGAGTAACCCGCCATTAAACCTCGAGCGCGACCATCCGCAGAATAGCCGAGGTGAGGGTATACACGGAAGCGAGATTTAATTACATTCTACCGTTATAACGACAGAGTCCAGTCTAGGCTCGTATTAATCATCGAGTGGGTTGATTTATGCGATAATGCTATGGGATACGATCGATCTGCGGGGTTATTGAGATGTTTCTTTTGCGACGTCGCTGTAATAGTGTGTTGGTGCCTGGGAAGGCTTGTAATGGCTTGTGTGCTGGATCAGCCAAGAATTCTTTGTTGTGTAGAGTGAAGTTTTAGTAGCTTTGAAAAAATCGCGATGTTTACACATTTGGTTGAAAAGGCTCGAAAAAAATGCAAATTGACATAGCCATGATGTCGATGCCGGTTTGACATCCATTCATATACAACGTGTTACAAAACATCCTAACTCTTTTTACAGGGTGTAACCTACTGGTCAACCGGAAGTAAATTCTGTAAAAAAAAGTTGAAAAAAACAATTTTTATTTTATAAACTCCAACTTGAAAAAAATTCATAACTTTTTTGTTCTTGGTATTAGCTCAAATTTAAAATTATGTTTGTGGGTGTAGGTGCATATGCATAGGTTTGAGTTGTTAAAACATTGTGAAAGTCAATGACAATATTTAAAAAATACTTTTCTCCCGCCACAGCGTTCGCATTTTATTAATTTAAAAATCAACGGAACGTCATAGAGCAAAAAAAAAATGTAGGTTGTGATCCCAATCACCGGGTGCAATTACCCTGTAAAAAGAGTTAGCATCTTTTGTAACACCTTGTATAAAACTAACTCTTTTCTGCATTCCGTAGATTAGAATGAAGCTCTATTAATTAGAAAGAATATTGCATCATTTCAAGACCATAATAACCTGATCAGATTGCTCCATAAACCTGGATTGTGAAACAAAACACTGGCTTTTAAAAACATGTCAGTAAAATGATAAATCCATTAAGTCCACCACGATTCTCATGCATTGTTAACTAATAAATTTTCATAATTAAGCTGCGGCGGTTGTCTCTAGAGATGGGAAATTCCCGTTTTCCCTCAAATCGGGAGAATACAGCGCGCTTTATAACACAATAGGATGGTGGTATAGTAGGTTTACTCCATGGCCTATTCAAATGTGTTATTTTTAACGCATTTTGAAGTAACATTTACAACACGATCGCAACTCTAACATCTAGGTACAGTCTACAGCACGTTGATCCTTACACGCATGCACTCTATTCAGTTACGGCCTTACGGGACTTTGCAACGAAAATGTAGAGTTTTACATGAGTTTTTTAGTTTTGTTTTTTTTTTTCGTTTTTTTTTTATAGAAAATGTTGGACTATACGTGAGGCTCCAGGTTTGATTCACCTATGACGTTTGGTTCCCTATGAGCTATGATTTTAGTTTATTTGAAAGTTACGTATATTATACCAATCGCTAACTTATCTCTTTGAGTGGGCATCTTCTATATCTTCCTGGTTTGTACCGCTTATACGGAATGGATCGGAGTATAACGGAATATACCCAAATTGGTCCGTTCTCGATCTATCAGCCATAAAGCATTTAGCGCAAGGCGAATGTGGATTTACTCAGATTCAATTAAAACGCGCCGACCACGCTGGCTTGCTCCCAAAGAGTCCAGCATCTTGTTCCGTGTTCCGTGACGACATTCTTAGTTCATCGTGCCTCGGCACGCTCGGGACCACCGCATATCAGGTACGGAGCAGCACCCGGGAGCTGCGATCCATGTATAGGTTGAAGAAAAAAAACTCAGTCTATGTAAAAAGATCACGCTTTTCTTTTTATTTCAATAGATTTTTATAAAAAACTAAATATATAGGAAGTTACTGAAACAAACGTGAAACGATCAGTTTTAATAATTAAGTACTGACTAAATGTCTTGCACCAACGCTATCTGACAGTACTACTTGGATTTCTGTTCATCCAGCTGTTTGACAAGTTTTCCATGAGTTTAATTAAGAGGATGGCACCCCGACTACAAGCGCCGCGAATGAAAAAAAAACTTTACGGGCGTCAAATGAGAATCTTTAGGGTTAACAATTTTTAGTCTAAGACCTAGATCCTACATTTTTTTATTGGCGTCGCTAGTGTGTCTTCCCCATCACCTTAATTACCAATTTATCTATGGGCGCTGCTGCTCTCCTTGCTCCTTTGCCTTTTCCTTTGCTCTCCTGTCCCCTCATTTGCAATGGAAACCGATAAAAAACAACAAAATTTATCAAAAGGGAAAGAACCGAATCAACTATGTTCAGGCGGGTGTCTTATAAACTGTGCGGAATTATTTATTGTATTTCAGACTCTATTAATGAAACTGTCAATGTTTAGTTACAATTTACTTCAAACCAAAATTATACACAGCACAAATGAGTTTGTCACACAAGTGTGATTAAAACTAGAGAAGGCGGTTGTGAGTGGGACTACATTCAAATTACGTCTCAAGTTACAGATAAATGTAAAGCCGGGTACATATTGTATTATAATATGGAATCGAATATATTTTACTTAATGTAAGCATTTAGCGTGAGTAAATCCAATGCGCTCACGGACTTATACTGGGATTTTCTAGTCACTTCGCTCCGTCAACCACAATAATCGTTACACATTATTTGACACTGAAAAAATATAACGCCAATTCTTTAAATTTAACATTTCTCATACAACATTATCGTTTTTATGCTTCACTTCAATGCACAAACGAACATAAAGAGACCCTCCTAACATGATTTGACTTCCCTGTCATAAACCATTGGTGTTGCGAATTTTATTTAGCAGCCCTCCGATAGGTATCGATTTTCCTATCGATCTAACCGTATCTACAGGGTGCACTCTAAGTCGATAGCGGAACTTTAAGTAGGCTATCTACTGATCAATATAAACAGCTTGTACGAGGTGGCAAAAAAAATGGAGTGAAAAAAATATCCGCTGTTCCATACAAAAGGTCCACTCAGTACTGCGCCAAATGTATGAAACAGTTGATATTTTTTTCGCTCCATTTTTATCGCCACCTAGTACAAGTTGTTTGTATTGATCAGTAGACAGCCTAGTTAAAGTTTCGCTATCGACTTAGAGTTCACCCTGTAGTATGTAATTGTTTATTTGGCACCATCACAATCATATTTGTACAATCTAAGTTATATTAAAATCTATAAATTCGGTAGGCACCAAAATGGCCTCCGCTCAGCAATATGTCGTAGTCGGTAGGTATCAAGCTACCCACCACGACGCTTGTTTTCAGCGGATACCTTATACTAATTAAATGGACTAAAATTAAACATTTTAAAATATAGGTACGTAATACTGACATTATAAGAAACTCTATCTATTCAATGGATCTTGGAGGATTAGGCATCCAACACATTTTATTAACAACCAAGCAGGCCAGGACATAACATTTCAATCGACACTGCAGGGTAAATGATGGAGGTCTGGAGGTATTAATAAAGCGGTTGAGCGCCTAAAGCCCGTAAGGACCGCACGGTTGTTTCTTGGGCGGACAACCAGTTACGGGTTACACTTGCGGGCAGAGATATCGAGATATCTATTCGCTAAAAGTCCATTAAGGGTGGCATTAATAGTCATCAGCTCAAGCTCACTTTTAAGTAGTTGATCTCAAAAAACATAAATGCTAATGTCAAGCCTTGGCTATTGTCAAGCTCGAGTAGCTGTCAGCATATTAATATTAGACACTAGCTTGAGCTTGCAATTGACATTAGCCAAGGTATCAAGTCAGTGATTTTGTTTTCTGAGTTCACCTACTTGAGCTCGAGCTTGAGATGACGACTAATAATGTCACCCTAAAAGTACCAGTCTTGGAGATTTCCTGGTCCTCATTTTTACTTTTCCCTCCATTTTAATCAATTAGTTCGAAAACGGTTAAAAATTCGAGAATCAGTTTAGAGTTTAAAATTTGAACCCACATAATGAATACGGGTGACTCGGTAAAAGGTTGTGGATGTGGCGGATGGTTCTCAAAAAAATGTTGGCTGGATGGCCAAGATGCCTCCAAGATAGAACGTCTGGAAATTACTGGTAATGCTGGGATGCTGGCTCAATACGGCACACGCTGTGCCAAAAGGCCTATTACAGAATAGATGATTATCTAAATGACAAAGAAGTCTGGCACTAAACCAGTTCAGCGCACGATCACCACACTTACCAATGTGTTATTTTTAAGTACCTACCTGCATTACAAAATGTATTATTTTTTTAAGCACGAGATCCTTGGAGTTTCTTTACCATGCTTCTTCTCCAAGAACGATCAGAGCTAGTGAAGCTGGAGAAAAAAAGTAGCTAGATACTTAGTATTAGATAGTAATAAGTATCTGATTTATATATTTTTTTTTACTTTAGATAATATTTTGACGTTCAATGTAAATAATTTATTTATGGCATATTGAATAAAAACATTTGAATCTTGAATCTTGAATCTATTAGGTCACTAAAGCAACTTCTCGGTACTTTAGGTGTTCAGATACACCTGCTCGCAGCTGTACCTACCTGGAGACGTCTATTACACGGACGATGTTTGTTTTGCGCCAAGTGCCCGCTCGGAAATCGACGATTAAGGCGAAACCCAGCTAGATAACAGATGTACTAAGCCCCTTTATATAGAGATACCGAGGTAACTGCTTGTGGAGGTGCACTTAGCTTTATGTTTAGAAGTTCCTCTGAGGTAGTTAGTTGGGAAGACGCTTGGAATATTCTTTCAGGCAGATGTTTTATTTTTCGTATCACTATAAATAACTAATAGTTGGAGAGCTGGTGACCAATCGAGATATTTTTTCGTACAGACTGGGAGTTGGTAGGCTGCTAGAGTAGACTTCGCTGAGTCTGGGAAAAATATTTTTTTTGGCCCGGTCGCGGTTGAAAGTTAGATTTTTTCGACTTTGAAAGTTTAAATGTATGGGTTCAGTATATATTTTTTGTCGTACAAGGCTGGGTACTTCGGTTGGTTGTTGAGACTCCGTTGAACACGAAAATATTTTTTTTTGGCCTAACGTGGTTTAAAATTTGATTTTTTTAACCCAAAAATTAACACATTCTAGGTTATAAAAAACAATATTTCTTCCACGTTCGGCTAGTAATAAATAGTGATTTCGTGATCAGCGGAGACTAAAAAGGCAGCCTAGTAACTTCCAGCCTTGTAGACCAAAAAGAAATAACTCAACCCGTACATTTAAACTTTCAAAGTCGAAAAAATCTAATTTTCAAACCGCAACAGGGCCAAAAAAATATTTTTCCCAGACTCAGCGAAGTCTACTCTATCAGCCTACCAACTCCCAGCCTTGTACGAAAAAATATCTCGATTGGTCACCAGCTCTCCAACTATAAAAGATTATAAAGTTTAAATAATCCCATTTTAGCTCCAAATTAGCATATCTCATTCATAATAGACTGATGCGAAAATTTGAGTGGTCACTTCAGAGTCACACACTTTTGTGTGAATGGAGGTGATAGACACCGTAAAGTCATCTACAATAGATAGAAAGGCATATAAGTCTTAGGCAATAAAACATCAGAGACTAGGATTAGAGAGAAGGAGGTCTTTTCCTTCAGTACAACGTACAACTTTTCTTTA
This sequence comes from Zelleria hepariella, assembly GCA_949319315.1. Taxonomy (NCBI): domain Eukaryota; kingdom Metazoa; phylum Arthropoda; class Insecta; order Lepidoptera; family Yponomeutidae; genus Zelleria; species Zelleria hepariella. The sequence continues at coordinate 10,634,824 of OX439392.1, read as the reverse complement.
CGACTTTTTACGTCTGCGATTTATAGGAATGTTTATACTTTTAAACCGACTTAAAAAAAGATGGAGGTACTTAAACGACCCGTATATTTTTTTCTTATGTGTGCTACCTCAGAACTGTTTGTCTACGTCAACCGATTTTGATGATTCTTTGGTGGTGAAGATCTGACGAAGAACTTCGGAGATGGATAACGGAACTCCTCAACAGAAAGTAACAAATCACTCGGAAGCAGTAGTTTAAGCAGTGTACCTTTTCACCAGTAGAGTCTGTTTTTTTTTATTTTGTTAATTTTGTATTATTATGTTCATAATACTGACAGTAATGTGCTTATGTATCATTGCATAGGTTTTGGTTGATATTTATAGGCTTTAACTAGACTTAACTAGGGTACTGTAGATACCATGGTTAAATGGTTATTATATCCACCTCATAAAAGTGACAGGTTTGTACGGTCGGCCACAATCTCAGATACCCCATGGCAGCTCTTACCGCGCGCGGCATAAGGGCGCCTATCGAACAAAAAGGGGTATCTGAGACTGTGGCCGACTCGACTTTGTCAATCAGGGTGTATCAAGGTGCACTGGTATTTGAGTTTATGAAACAGTGGCTTAATTCACAGCCCCTATTAAACGTTTACAACCTGGTTAATCGAATGTTAGGTAATGAAGGTTTGATTCCTTATTATTAACGGTAAAGACTACTGACTGATTTACGTTCGATTTCAACTTATGGCAAAGGTATCACCAGTAACGTTCATAAATTTTATTTATTGGAATTGTCGGGTTTATAAGAGACCTTCCAAAACCTATTAAATAAATTCTAAAACCGAATTATTATTCTGATTCAGAAACTTCCGACCTAATGCCGGTTCTCATGCGAAATTGACACTACATTTTTACAATACTTTCAGCAATAAATAATACCTACATCTATCTTATCTTATCTTATCTTATCAGTATGGGGCTAGGCTGAGAGCCCGGGACACTTCGACCCAGTGGGATCTTTTGTGTCACCCCGTCCTTATTCCTGCTCAGGACGTGCAAAGACCGAGGTCATAAGCTTTAGAACGTCACCGAGGTTGAGGAACTTATATTCTTCCGGTCTAGGATATGCTACCCCGAGAAGACTCATGCGTTGACTTGCTAGAGCATCGCAGTCACACAGAACGTGTTCCATGGACTCTGGCGCCTCTTTACAGGCCCTGCAGTGGGAGTCATTGGACAGCCCCATATTGAGTAGGTGTTTGTTGGTGCCAAAGTGGCCCGTAAATGCTCCAACAATTAGTCGGACCTTACACCTACTATACCTACAGATATCTGTAGGTATACCTACATCTACTGCATAAGCGTTATAATCACAGTTTTTAATTATCTCCACTGAACAGCCATGAAATCGATTATGTCCCAAGCACAACAGCATTGTACGTATCGGTTAAAAAATATGGTTAGCATATCAATACTTAAGTACGCACCTATATTATTTTACCCAAAAGGTTGCCGAAATCATATTCGTTCCTCAAAATTTACGCCACAAGAGATCAAAGCATTTGTCCTCGACCGATTGTTGATTAAATCATTTTAATTGGCCCCGATGCATGGCCGGTGTAATCTTTTGAATGGAACCCATAGGTACATTTGTTATGATAACGCATAAATCACTACCAAGAACTTCAATTATCATCTCAACAAATTCGTTAGCGGTCTATTCATTACCTGTGATTGGCAGCTCCCCGTCACGATACTAAAGTTCTTCAAAAAGGCTTATTCTATTTGAATACTTAGGGTGGTATTCTAGAACGCTACTTAAACTCAGTTTAAACAGAGTTCAGACTGTCGATAAAGCAGTGCATGTTTTGATATGAAGGGAGGGATATTCAAATCAAAATATGCACTGTTTTATCGACAGTCGACACTACTAAATTCTACTTAAACTGAGTTTAAACAGAGTTTAAGTAGGTAGAGTTCTAGTTTGAACTGAGTTTAAGTAGCGTTCTAGAATACCACCCTTAGAGAATGAGATTTCGTTATGTTATGTGGATGGTACGAGTATAAACGCTGTTTATGTAGAGCCAAAAGTATTTTTTTTATCGTAGTGTAGTGACATATGTTACAGAAAAGTCCACTTTTACAATAGACCTAACTGCGGAATTTCGAACAACGTAGAGATCTTTGGTGAAGGAGGATATCTTTGGTAACGAATTTTAAATTGGATTCCCTGTTTTTTTTGTTTTAATTTAAGCATGTTCCCAAAAACAGCAGTAGTTTATCTGTATTCATTAGTTTGAATGACCCAAGTTTTTTTTAACGGTTTGATCCTATTTAATAGGAGTTGAAACATGACAATAAATAAATATGACCCTAACTTTGACAAGACTTTTTTTTTAACACGCAGTTTGTTGGATATAAAAATCCAAAATTTTTCTAAGATGAATCGTACAGGTATGAGCCGTCGAACTACTGAAGTCATAGCCACTGGGCGTACGTCAGCTAAGTCAATTACGTCTTTGTTAGTCGAAGTAATTTTTCGGTTACACAAATAAATTGCTTCCCATGTTTGGTGTCAATGACTTGTGAGAATGAGGAGATTAAAGGCAATAACTAATTTTAGGAAAGTAAGCAGTGGGCGTAGAAGGAATACAAACTGATTATGCTAAGAAAACTATAAGTTCGGTAATATCGATCATAGTTGAAAATAAGACCATTTTGTGTGAGAATTAATCGTAACTTTTGGATAAAACTGTGATTTAGTAAGCAGTGGGCGTAGAAGGAATACAAACTGATTATGCTAAGAAAACTATAAGTTCGGTAATATGAATTATAGTTAAATGTAAGACCATTTTGTACGAGAATTAATCGTCATTTTTGGATAAAACTGTGATTTAGTAAGCAGTGGGCGTAGAAGGAATACAAACTGATTATGCTAAGAAAACTATAAGTTCGGTAATATCAATCATAGTTAAATGTAAGACCATTTTGTATGAGAATTAATCGTAATTTTTGGTTAAGAATAAATTGTGATATAACGTCAATTTAAGCACTATCATTGTAACTGCAATAAATAATTTTATTAGGAAAGGGGTCAAATGTTTAAGGTTTTTCAATATCTGGCTAGATTTCACATGCAAAATCCTTTGTTTAACAAGTTGCCGAAAGGACACCACAATCTTTCATCGTCGTCACACCCGCCACCGTCAACTCCTTATAAAATTCTGTCAGTTTTATCCACTTTATATTGAAGCACTATCATAAAAGTGTCACAGAGTGTGGTACAAACGAGAATTTATGGACGCGCCGTGCAAATGAGCCGCGGTTGAATAGGGCCCTTCTTCCATTAGGCTACTTTAGGTACCCAAGACAGCACGTCGACGCTTACACGCTAGCACTCTACTCGGTTACATTACGGGCGACTTTACAACAAACGTGTACACTCTGACGTGATGTCGTGTGTACACAAAATCTCTGAAAAAACACGATTGCATATCCGTCTTTACGTGCTGGCACTGAAAATGTCATCTTAGCTTAGTTATAATAAATTTAATTTTATATCCACTGTCGTTTTAGCTTAGTAAAGTTTTGAGGTAAATAGACTCTACTAATTAAAGCGTTTGTTCTTCAGCTGACAGCAAATTCACCAATACAGTCATGTTTGTTGTATATAACATGTAATGTAAGCTATGTAATAAGTACAAAAATACTAGCAATTCGCCCCGAACTGTGTCAAGACTCGGCCGATTTTGCTCATTGAACTAAAAAAAGATTTTTTGTCTAATTTACCAAATTTTATGACGATCCGATCAACGATACTCAAGTTATCGCGCGAACAAACATTCATACATACAAACATAGATTCGAACGCCGGATTGTTCCAGTAGACTCGAGAACTTTGCTCGCTTCGCTCGCTTGTTCAATAAAATAGGTTTGAACTTATCGAGAAACTAAGGCCGTAGGTTGATGAGTTGTAGCCGACTGTACTACATCCCTTGGGAGATGACTTACTTTATCATCAATTGCATCTTTTAATTTACGTCTCCTTCATTCCTTACTTTTTAATTTGCTATTAATCACGAGGACATGAGAGAGATGACCGGCAAGCAAGGTATATTTGTCGCGATTCTGTGGTCGCGATGTAGGTACAGTGGGCCACACGCTAGGATACCCCTTTTTGTTCGATTGGCGCCCTTATGCCGCGCGCGGTACGAGCTGACATGGGGTATCTGTGACTGTGGCCGACCGTACATATTATAGCGCTGAAATTAATTTTTTCATTGCCTTAATACAAAACTATATTTCTTCGGAAACTACGGGAACTGTGTAAAGTCGAGTGACCAGATAATATTTTGTTCGATTAACGCACTTATGCAGCGCGCATTAAAAGCTACCAAGTGCCTTGTTGTAGGAGGATTTGTTTAGGAGGTGGATCTTAAATTATTAATTCGTGCTTAATCAACTTTGCCTTTCCTTCCAAGGCGCAGGTCAAAGGAAAGCAAGTGATTTGGGTCCGTTCTCCGTACAAACTGCCTAGCCTTCGCATACCCTTGTTAAATTAATTTACAAGCATGCCATCTGTCTGCCCAACGTCAGTTTTGAGGCTATCCAATTACAGGGGGGCGTGGGGCCACCCTCATATTAGGTACCTACCGCAGATTGAGGAATTGCTAATTCTGGAAATACCATGGGTGGAAATAACCATCTTATAATGTTGTACGGTTGGAGCTCTACAAAAGCGAAGTGTTCCATCGGGTGTTATTTTTTTAGGTTTCACAGTCTAGACTTCCCGCTACATTTACGTATCCTTTTTGCTGCAAGTTTAACTTACTATTTTGACGTTGTGGCTAGACTCAAAACTCGAAACTCGTATCACATTTCGTGTTGAGTAAGGCTATAATTGAACGAGCGAGCGAAGTTCTCCGAGTCTACTGGAACAATCCGGCGTTTGTATGTATGTATGTTTGTATGTATGTATGTATGTATGTATGTATGAATGTATGAATGTTCGTTCGACGATAACTTGAGTAACTTAAGTCGGATTGTCACGAAATTTGGTAGGCAGGTAAATAAGGTAAAGAGAATTTTTAAGTTCGAACATGAGCCAAATCGGTCGAGGGGTTGCTGAGATATGGGGTCGCGAGTTCAAAGTACTAGCGGTACAGTCAATTAAGTACCTAACAACCTTTAAAAAAGAGCAGTGTTTCTTCACACTACAGTAAAGTTATTGCAATTCGCGACAGCGTGGTACAGCCAGCGACACGCTTTGATACCCCATGGTCTTATAGCGCGCGGCATAAGAGTTTCAATCGACCAAAAAGGAAAATAGTGTGTAGCTGACCGTATAAGTAAACGAACTACTGCAAGCATGTAGGTAGTAAATATTCAAGGTTCAACCGCAGCTGGTCCACGCGGGCAGTTACAAGAGTTGTAGTTTTAGCATTTTTTGCATAAATCTCCATTATAATAATATGTACAGCTTTCAAAATAGTGGGCTCCCAGGCCCTGAAACCATTTGATCTACTTTAAATAGAGTAAGACTGTCTTACTCTATTTACAGTAGATGTGTAGTGTGATGTGTGTGTGATGTGTAGGTGTGTAGTTCGCGAATGAATGCATTCGTTATATGAAACCACTAGCTTTTGCCCGCGACTTCGTCCGCGCTGACTAAGATTAACAGTTGCAGCTCTATTTTTCCCCCGCCATCAAAGTCAGTCAGGGGAAAAGCTACTTAGCAATTTATAGCTAGTGCCCACGACTTCATTCACGTGGATAAAAGAAAAAGGATAAAAGTTTGTGGTGACCAAAATTCTGTGAAACTTTATATATCACATACCGTGAGTCAAAAGATACGTGAACGAAGTACTGAGCTATGAACTATGAATGAGCTATGAACTATGAATGAACTGTGAATGAACTGTGAATGAACTATGAATGAACTATTAATGAGCTGTGAACTATGAATGAACTAAAAGAGTGAACTAGTTCAGTGAAGGAAATGAACTATATCATTATTTTCTTTTCACTGAAGCGTTTCGCGCACCTCTATAAGATATCGTCATAGTGACATAGCCCAAGTAGCCGGAGAGCAGTGGTTGCGTCTGGTGAGCGTGAAGAGGCATTTACTCAGCAGGTGAGTGTCAACAGTCTGCTAATGATGATGAAGATGATGATCGACATGCTAAGCCCTCAATGCTTGATGTGGTCCACAGTGGTAGAGGGAGTACCTAAGAAAGATAATACTTCGTTTCTTTTCGAACTTTAAGTACAAAATTTCGCCGAAACCCATTGCAAATATTTTTTACTTACGGCAATTAGGTGCTTTAAGTCAACCGGTACAATGATGTGGTCATCATTAAAATTATAAGCCATTATTTCATAAACCAACATTGCAAATTGATTCCCTTACAATATCTTTCGTCGGGTCGATCACAGAAGTTACGCAACAGAAGTACAATCACAGTTTACTGCGAAAAACACTGCGTCTGCATCGGTGCATTCGTCTAGATCAACAGGTATTAGAATAATAAGATAAGAATTCGAAAGCTCCTATAAATTTTTGTCACCTCGACTTTAGGTAATGTAGCATAGACTGTTATGTCAAAAAACGTCATTCTGGCCTCTGTCGTAGGTAAAACGAAAACTTGTGCTCATCATTCAATTAAATGTTTATTTTATCTATTTTTTATTTTTTTATTTATCAGCTTATTTCGAGCTAAGTCAGATTCGTCCTTCTACGGTGCTCCATTTGGTGGTTCGGTGCAAAACACAAATTACGGGCAATTGCATCTTGCGTGCGCCGCCATTTACTTTGTTACTGAGGAATAACAAAAATAATGAAGTCCTTTTTACTAAAGAATTTAAATTGTTTTCGTGAATTAATACTGCAATTCGATTGACCATATTTAACAATAATAATATGCCTCGTGGGAGTAAAGGTAAATTTGTATGTTACCTACTAGCTTTTGTGTAGCTGTTTTGTTCGGTTTTTCCGGAGGATTCCGAGCTTTCAATCTATTGGTATGAAATAAACATACTTTACTACCTAAAATGTTATTTATTATTAGGGAGGTACCTTAGTCACAAGAGCGGTGGTGGCCTAGCCTCTCGTAACTATGACTTTGTTTCTTTATAAAGTTACGTACATTTGTGAATTTGAAATAGCAAAACCACTCGCTAATTGTAAAGGAAAACATCGCGAGGAAACCCGCAGACAAGTTGGCTCCACACGTAGATATTGATTTGTCTTTCCTGTGGGCCAGGCCGACTAAGCTGTAGGATGGTAAAGGTGCTGCGAAAGCCTACTCCATCTAAAACAATGTCCCAGGCACTGCAGCGCCGAGTGGTCTCTTCACCTATCTTATAGTGCAAGTGAAGATGCCACTGGACGCGGTAAAAGTCAATCATCTCATCGAGATTTTGCATCTATTTATTTATATGCTACGTCACTGCAGAATCTTCGTATCGCCCGAGCAATTTAGAAAATTAAACCATATCGCTGCTCAGCAACTGTATAAAGTTACATCATCATTCATCATTACTTGTTGACTCTTCTATCAATTAGGCCTTAGACTTATAGGCAGTCTTCTGTATAGATGTTGTGCGGCAAATGTCTATGAAAGCCATTTCCCTTGAGTTAAAAAGTTGTAATTTTGTGGTCTCAGCCTTTACTACGTGATACTATTAAAGTGAAACCAGTGGCTTAGTTGAGGCCTTGTAAATGACATCCTATTATAAGGAACTATGCGGCTAAACTAGTGAGAGAAAAACTCTATTACTTTTTAACTTTACTTAAGGCGCCTTCTTATCTTTAAAGGTATAATATAAGATTTTATTATTTCCATAATATTCAACTCTCGAACCATTAGGGCCCAAACACACGAAGATAATTTTACGCTCGCTTTTTGGCCCGTGATTTTTTCTTTGTCTGCATAAGACGCTGCTTTTCTTTACGTCAAAATATTTTATTATTTCTTGCGCAGAATGAGACTAACCATTTTCGATAACTAGGTGTTGCACTGCACAATGTAAAGAACCACTAAATTAGTTAAATAAATAAATAACTGCGGAGAACAAAATAAATAGTCATGCTTTTATACAAATCCTTTTTCAGGCACCTTCCAAACTCCATAAAAAAATCTCAATACCAAGCTACCACAAGCCAAGCTCAAAGTAAACAAAAAACAATAGACAAACGTCAAATTGCCCCCACATAGTAGTAAATTGTCGCCGGTAACAAGAGAAGAGAAGTTGTTCTATACTCTACCTATGACATTGTAACTTGTGGATATGCAAAAATATTTCGTAGGTGACGTGGTCACTCGTGTTTTAGATGGAGTAGGCTTGATCAGCACCCATACCAGCTCATCGTCTTATGTTGCCATTTTAAAACAATCCAAGGATCGATTTAGATTACCGCGCTAAAATAAAAAGATTTGACATTAGTTATATGAGAGATCAGTAGTTTTCTTACCTGGGCAGCAATGACGTAAATAGATAGATTGAGAACCCTTTATAACACAGCAGACATAATATATCAGACAATTTCTTAAAAATTATAATAAAGGCAATCTTTTAAATACTTGCGTATCGTTCTGTCTCGTTCTTTTTTGAGAAATCTGCAAAGACGTTCTGTCTGACACCGGAGTTGAATCTCTCTACTCTATGTATAGTATTGAATACTTAGTGAAAATAGTCGTTAGTCGACCTATTAATGAACTAAGCCCAGGCCTAGGCACCTCGAAAGACAAAGTGTGGGAAAATGTTTTCTTCACAGTCAGAGAGTGGTAGTGCCACAAAATATCGTACCGCCTATACATACCGCCATTGGCGAACTTAAACATCTCGCTTGTTAGGCAACAGTTCTAGCACCATTAGCTACCTATGCTTCAAAATTGACAAAAGACTCAATACAAATTTACACAAAAACCAAACACAAATTAAAATTAATCAAAAATACCGCCATGCGACACACCCGGCACAAAGGGTCCCGCTAGCAACGTTCCCCCGCTGCACCGCCAGGGAAATCCTCTGCGCCAGATATGCCCCGGAATGGTAGAAAAAAGTCTGTAAAAGTCTTGGGTAGAAACCCCGTGGGTAGAGACCGGAACAACCTCTCCAAGAGCGTGCTGAGGTAATTCCTCCTCGACCGCAAGGCAGCCGGAGACGGCAGACTATATCAAACAAGCCACACCGCAGGAAACTGTAACCAAGGGAAAATAAACCATCAGTGACACAGAAGAGGGTGTTTTTTGTATATTTGCTTAAATATAGCCGTCAAGTGTCATTGTTGGAAGCAGTGGATTCAATTGAAAAATCCGAGTGTTTTGAAAAGTCACATATTATTATATCCAGAAGTCACCAATGTGGTTATGGGGGACAATGGTTATGTGTTTTCATCTTCCAATCAAGTTACGTAAATAATTGGTTTTCATACATTCGACATCGCTCGACTCCAATAATCACGTCAAAGCAAGTAAATACATTTCCTTACGTAAGCATAGGTAGATTATACTACTTTAGCATAGTCCAGAGAAGCTCATAATATTGGGACAGGTGAATGGCAAACGCGCCAGGGGACGGGCACCAACCAGATGGTCTGATGCGATAAAAGCAGCGGCTGGAGGAAGCATTCACCGGGCAGTTCATATGACGGAAGATTGCTCCCAGTGGAAGCGAGTACGACATGGTCGCGATCCTCAGCCATGAGGAATCGATCAAGAAGAAGAAGAAGCTTTCGCGAATGAATTGACGATCCTGATTACATCCTAATCATCATCGTATCTTGTGCATAACAGATTATTATCATGGGGACGTTCAACCAATTTTTATCAAGGCTGGTTTTCTGTTTTTGACTCAAGATTGGATGCATCCTCAGTGATGTTGATGATGTCCTTTTATATTTTTTCATAGACATGTCTAATCCAAGCCTACTCCATCTAAAAACAATGTCCCAGGCACTGCAGCGCCGAGTGGTCTCTTCACCTATCTAGTGTGCGCGAAGGTGCCACTGGACGCTGTATAAATCATCTCATTACGTAGATGCAAAAAGGCCTTAGTTTTAGACATGTAGACATATTTTGTCAAATCCATATCCACTTGTCACGGTCTTGCGCGGCAACTTCAAGATCCTTCCTCAGTCCAAATGACGCAGCCTCTTTTTCAAGCAAAGTTATTCATAGAGCCACGTTCACCGATGGTAGGTAATAAATAAATCACAGCCCTGTTACGATTTTCTTGATGGGTTCTTTTCGGTAAATTCTCTTAAGTCCTTGTTTTAAATGACCTATTTCATAAAGACTTCAAGTCTCCATTCTATTTCCACGATACACTCGCGTAGTAGAAGCATTCCATTCGGGCACGCTCAGATATCTAACGTCGGGCTGTCAGTGATGTGAAGTCGCGATATTCATAAGCAGCGTCATCAAAGAGAGCTCGAGTGGCGTCGCTGACTCTGAAATATTGGGTGAGGAATCGACGCGACAGTCGCTCTGTCTGCTGTTTACAGGGGCGGACCCAGAATTCGATTTAGGGAGGGGCACTTTGTTCTTCCAGACCTGCGCGAGCTCCAGGTGGAAGATTGGAGGGAGCTAGCGCAGGACAGGGAGAGCTTTCGTCTTTTGGTTGCGGAGCTCAAGATCCACTTCAGGTCGCTGAGCCACGAAGAATTAAGAACTTTGTTCTTCTTCTTCTATCGTGTTGAAAGAGCCGACGTCCTCGTCCCACGTCTCACTATCACCAATTTTGTCGCGCTTGGTGTCGCAGGGGCACTTCCAATGTAGGTGTTACATTTTTACATCGCGAGGAATCCTGACTGTCTGAGGCATATTAACCTCAACGCGAAAATTGCCAATCCACCGTGGGCGTGATTGGTGATCAAGCCAGAACCCTCTCTCTACAGGGTGTTAAAAGACCGCCAACAGACCCGAAAGCCACGCATACTAGACACCAAAACAAAGTACTTTTTTGATAAATTATTGCTGGGAAATGATTTTGGTTTTTTAGGTTATAATTTTGAAAAATATTTTATCACGCGATGGACGTGTACCGCACAGAAGCCATATTGCGCAAGCGTATGTATAAGTTTATGTTACTTAAGCTTAAAGTGCCGATGTTTAGAATACATTGCGGGTTGCAATTTTAACGTCGTTTTTTCAAAGAAATATTCATAATTTTGATATGGCCTCTTGGGGAGGTATGTTAAGAACTAGGCACTGAATACATTTCTGCAAAAAAAAAGTTTTGAAAAGTCCGACTTTGAACCTCATTATCTCGGAAACCGTTGATTTCCCAGGCATAGTTCCTTGGGCAAAAATGTTCCTTATGATGAGGACAATACGTGGTTTCCCGCTTTGTTGGCGGTCTTTTAACACCCAGTATATCTCCCTCTCCATTTGAGAAAAAACGCCCAACTCAGACTCATGGAATCTGATGCTTCTCGCAATGCTGATGAAGTAGCAATATTCTGAGCGCGGGACATTAAGAAGGATAGAATGTCATTGTCTTAATTTTACTTTCTTCTCGTGTCGCATGCTTTCGTCGTAGCATCTGCATGCTTTCGACGTAGCATCTGCATGCTTTCGACGTAGCATCTGCATGCTTTCGACGTAGCATCTGCATGCTTTCGACGTAGCATCTGCATGCTTTCAACACGAGAAGAAGAAGGTAAAATTAAGAAATTCTATTGTAGTTCTTCGGAAAGGGGGGGAAAGATCCCATTGTGCAGCCCAAACTACGCACCTGGCTGTTTTATTTATAACGTGTGAACGCGCCCGCTCCGTTCGATAGAACGAATTAAAATAGCGGATGTCGGACGTGGGTAGCAGAACGCGGCTAACAAATGATCGGATCGATACTAATGCCATACTCGATTAATCACCTCGCTATGAGAATAGGCCTCTTAATAATTGCAAATTACCTGTATCAAAAATTACACTCCAATATGTATGGTGGGACAAAAAATTCGCTCTACAAAATACAAACGACTTTTACGCCCAATAGTATTTTAGATACATTTGGTGCAGTGCTGTGATTTTTACCCATCGAATCGGGACTGAATCCGCAGTCCCTAGTTCAGCGTACAGTGTGTCAGAGGCCCATGTTTTAACTCTTTTTCCTGAAGTTTTTCCTAGGTACTTTTAACCGATATCAAAAATGGAGGAGGTACTCAATTCGAAGTTTCTTTATGTGTGTTACCTCAGAACTTTTTCTAGGTGGACCGATTTTGATGATTCTTTTTTTGTTTGAAAGGGTCTACTTTCAATGAAGTCTCATTATACATGGTGAAGATCTGATGAAGAACTTCGGAGACGGAGAACGGGACTCCTCAACAGACAGCTGCATATCACTCGGACTCAGTGCTTAATAACAAGTGACCTTTTCACGAGTGAAGTCGGTTTTTTTAAACATTTTTGTCATTGAACGAGCGAGCGAAGCGAGCGAAATTCTCCGAGTCTACTGGAACAATCCGGCGTTTGTATGTATGTATGTATGTATGTATGTTTGTATGTTTGTATGTATGAATGTTCGTTCGACGATAACTTGAGTAAATTTGGTCGGATCGTTATGAAATTTGGTAGGCGGGTAAACGAAATTAAAAGAATTTTTAAGTTTGAACATGAGCTAAATCGGTCGAGGGGTTGCCGAGATATCGGGTTGTTAAGTTTATATGGGGTCGCGAGTTCCCAGTTCGGGGCGAACCACTAGTTATGTTAATCTTATCCGCAAGACTGTCTTCCCATTTTTCCTAATATTTCCGACCGATTTGTTTTCTTATCCAGAAGAAAAATCTGTCAGTGTCCTGTTTAGTGAAATGATTCTGTAGATGTCTGTAGATTGTCGAATGTCCCCAAATACCTAATCATCCTTTGGTTATCGTTATAATGACGTAAATGGAACTGAATATTGACGTATAAAGTAAACTCGGCGTGGAAAGTTTTCGTCAAGTCAAATACTGAATGTTACATGATTGGGCTTATTCCCATTCCATTCCAATGCCTTTGTCTGCCTTTGAGCTTTTTTTTAGTACTAAAAAAGTTGTGAAAAAGGAAAAAGGGACAGGAGTAATAAAAATCTTGTATGTAGTCCTCTATTTTGTTTTCGATTTCCGTTTTAAAATTATTGGGTGTGGAATGCAATAGAACAGTGTCAGTTTAGTCCCAGGCCTCATCATCATATTTTTTTTATTTTTTATTTATTTGGCCTAATAGTGGTGGCTTAATTATTATAGGTGGTGTCCCTTTATAATGCTTTATCGCGTATGGGCAAAAACAAAGGCTCTCTTCAAGAGGCCCTGGAATTAAGTTAATTAATCAATCAATCAGGGAGTGAGCATTGTTCGAGCCAGTTTTGTTCGCTCACACAAAGGATTCGCTACAAAGCTTCAGGGCTTGTTCGTACAAAGATGTTGAACTTTCTTAATTCATTCCTCTTCTTTTGTATGCACTGGTCTGGTAGCTAAGGGCCTCGCGCCTGTAACCTTGGCTTTATTGCTTTCCGAGGAGCAACCGGCTATTCTTTTCTCAGGCAAAGATTGGGAAGAGGTTTACGGACGAGCTGAAAATGGTCTAGCTAAAACTACAACCTGGCTCTCTAACAACCTGCTGACCCTTAATGTTGCTAAAACGAAATACCTAAGCTTTCACAAAACCAAAGCCTCTCAACCCATTCCAGGCCGACAGCTAAAAATGCATTCATGTAACTCTCAACCAACACAATGTTCCTGTGAAGTGATCGATAGAGTAAATTCCATCAAATATTTAGGTGTAGTTCTTGACGAAAAACTAAATTTTATGAAACATATTGAATACATCTCGGGTAGAGCAAGGAAACTAATCCACATTATGAGATTACTCCGCAACGGCGCAGACAAAGATACTCTACGTACTGTCTACACGGCCCTCTGTCAGTCAGTCCTGGGATACTGCATCACGTGCTGGGGTGGGTCATCTAAAACATACATGTTAGCTACAGAAAGAGCACAGCGGTCTATCCTTAAGGTGATGATCAAAAAGCCTAAAAGATTTCCCACCACAGACCTATACAAAGAGTGCCAGGTACTGACTGTCAGACAGCTATTTATCTACCGCATATCCTTACATATGCATCGAGAGACTATTAACTCTGCAGACTATCCTAGACTATTACAAAAAAGAATATTTAGTGTTCCAGTTCCCGCAGCCGACAGAAGCTTTGGGCAGAGATTCCCGTGGTTTCTTCGCCCACATACTTATAACGAAGTTGTTAAACGATGCCACATTGAAAACGATTCAATGAAGGAGGCAAAAAAACATATTAAAACATGGCTCTCTTCCTTAGATTATGAACAAACGGAGGAGATATTTATAATAAAAAAATAGTATTTTTATTTATTAATTATCTATATATATACCTATTTATTTTATTCTATATATTTAAATATCTTTCTTTTTTAGATTAAAATTATTTGTAAAATGGAGCGCTAGTAATAATAATAAATAATAAATAATAAAAAATAATAATAATAATAACTTTTATATCTTAATTTCATCTGTTCAAAAGAACTTATTATTTAATTTTATTTTGCTATTTTGACGTCACCTGTCGACAACCTGTCCAACAATTGTATAAATCTGCCTACCGTCCCCTGCGATACGGGCTGAGCCTAGTGTAGGGGACACTGTATATCTTATAAGTAAATTTACCACCAAATGTCAATTATTCATAGCCATACTAATTGTACTAACTTGTTTAATGGGTGTCAATAAATACTTTTCATTTTTTCATTTTCAACCACGAGTTTTACAAGAAGTTTACTTTCATAAGTTTTTAAGCTTATAATTTTGCTGATCATATTTTTGTTTCAATAACAATAAGCTCAATATTATTAAATACAAAGTGGTAAGTGAATAACAATAGATAAACAATGGCTGCGAGGTCAGATCTGTCTATCTCGCGAGCCTTGTGGCTAATTGACTTTGAAGGACTCTTCATAGTGAAAATCATGAACTTCCCTATACGGGCATTAGAACAATACACTTCCTATCGCCACGCCAAATAAGTGACAAAAAACAAAGTCGATTGCGTTACGATGATTTTCTATTGGAAATACCAAGAATTATTGATCGAATTAAAACGAAAATACTAGTGGTTCGCTCCGAACTATGAACTCGCGACCCCAGTTACAGATGTATAACTTTGCTTACGCCATTCGCGCAGGCGCGCGCGCGCTTTGCATATAAACTATACAACCCTATATCTCGGCAACCCCTCGACCGATTTGGCTCATGTTCGAACTTAAAAATCCTTCAAATTTCGTTTACCCGCCTACCAAATTTCATAAGGATCCGACCAAATTTACTCAAGTTATCGTCGAACGAACATTCATACATACAAACATACAAACATACAAACATACATACATACAAACGCCGGATTGTTCCAGTAAACTCGGAGAACTTCGCTCGCTTCGCTCGCTCGTTCAATTAAAATTTTACTGACAGGCTCTGGTCATCCCAAATTACAGAACATGACAAAACAATTCGAATATAGACATCCACATCGTGTGTATTTTTCCATGTGTCCGGCTGTACGTCCGCCGACTTAAATTTGCATTCCTCCCGCTCCCGTTGGATATCAGGCCCATTTCAAAAGGTGCAATTACGCAAATTGTGTAATAGCATGCCGTCAGCGCATGTATGAATGTGCTGCTTGCATTTAGGAGATTATCTGAACAACCTCTGGGAAAGTACGCTAAAACAACAAGGGATTGTTGAACGAGCGAGCGAAGCGAGCGAAGTTCTCCGAGTCTTCTGGAACAATCCGGCGTTTGTATGTATGTATGTATGTATGAATGTTCGTTCGACGATAACTTGAGTAAATTTAGTCGGATCGTCATGAAATTTGGTAGACAGGTAAATGAGGCCAAGAGAATTTTTAAGTTCGAAGATGAGCCAAATCGGTCGAGGGGTTGCTGATATATGGGGTTGTAAATTTTATATGGGGTCGCGAGTTCATAGTTCGGGGCGAACCACTAGTGTATCTGTAACGAAGGACCGTATGTGGATCGAGTAGGTAAACAAACATGCACATCGCAGTTATCCTCTTGTTCCATAAAAGAGTCACCAACATAATTATTTGGCGTAGTACTTTGCCTTCGTAGTAGTTTTATTTATACGAATCCCCAAACAGTTTCCCAGGTACCTATAAGGTTTTCCGAGAGGTAATGTAAAGCATTGTGTACAAAATTAAATGTACCCAATTGCCACGCTAAAGAATAAATGTTAAGCAAGCAAAGTCTTTGACCCAATGTCAAAGGAAAAACTGCAAAACAAACAAAAAAAAAACTCATTTCATTATCTGTGCTTGAAATCAATAAGCAACTTGCACTATACAATAATATACATATCTAACCATAACACAGTATTATGAATTACTGACTGATAAACAAAGGACAGTCAAAACCCCTGAAGGAACATTTAAAACTTACAAATAAGCATTCTCCTCGGGATGTAGAGATAGATACCAGCCATTCAGAAAGTTTTTTTTTATGAGTAAATGTCCTTTTATTTATCTTTTTGTAACCACGGTTAGGTACTTGCAAGAAAAATAGAAACATTCCACTTTCAAATATCCCTAAAAAGATGTTTACGAATTAAATTGAACTATCGATCGTGTCTCATTGAAATGTGATACTTACTGCGTTGGGAAATTATTTGCGTGAAAATTATTGTTCAAGGCTGCTCTCAAAATCACCCCCCTACAATGAGACCGAAGTCGCGGGGGAGGCCAGTTAAAATAAAATTTAAGGATGCACTAGCAAGTGTTGCAACTGAAACTGAAGCTGAAGCTGAAAAAAGAGTCGCCAGCTTCAAATACAAAGCCATTTTTGTAACCGAACCGCAACGAAAAGACAACCATCGCGCGACTAGCTTTCTCCACCAGAACATAATGCGGGCGATCCGTCTCTCAGCGGTGCCATCTCATTTCGTACCCCTATTCTCATAGCGAAATCGATCGTCACAATTAATAACCCCATCCGAACGTGCATGACAATCTAATAGCGGTGATCTGCCGCGACCCGCTTTCCGCTTTCCCCGGCACGAATCCTGACGGCGACCGACCGGGCCCCTACACGCGATTGCAGTTAACTCAATATTGAGTTGCAGATTGGAGGTCATCATCATTTATTTAAGAGTTATTCTCTTGTCGGTGCAGCATTCTCCATGCACTTCGATCACAGGCCAGTTCCTTTGCAGCCTGGTACGTCACGACATCCACCTTCTCTTTAATTTGGTCAAAGTAGCTTCTCCGTGGCCTTCCTCTACCTCTCTTTCCTTATATTATGTTGGTTATGAATTTGTCGTGACGTAGCAAGTGGCCTAGCATCTTTCCTCTTCTGCATTCTATTGTCTTCATCAACGTTCTCCTCCATTCTCCTCCAACACCACATCTCGAAAGCTTCCAGCCTTTCCCGTTCCCTCTGTGTCATCGTCCATGTTTCGCACCCATAAAGTGCCATGGGCCATACATAGATAGATTGCATACATAGATTGGAGGTGGTCATGACGATATAACTGTCATGTCATGTCATAATGGTAGACTGCCTATTATGCTCAAAGTACAATCCGAAACCGTAAGTAAAACCGTGCACAAAATACAAAGTACACACGACAGCAAGACAACCTTTACACGCTAGCACTCTTCTCGGTTACGTTAGGGGTGACTTTACAAAAAAAGTGTACAGTCTGACGTGCTGTTGTGTGTACGATCATGTGAGAGAGAGCACTGCTATCGACTGAGATATTGTTATGACGTCTTTTTGTGCTAGAATAAAAAACGTTCAAGAAACATCGCATCTCTACATCTTCCCTAACTGTTCAAGTTTCAGCTTCTGCATGTGACTACAGTGTGATAACGAAGGTTTTGACCCGAGTAAAGAGTTTATAGATATAAACCATGGGGGCACCGATAAGAGTATAACTACAAGATTCACTATAAGTTTTGTAACTACGTACGAATTATCTATGTATTTTAGTTTTTGCTGTCAAAAGGTGACATCTCATTGTGTGTCGAGGGTAGGGGCCCGGAGGTCGTGAGGCGCACTTAATTGGTCCCCGGCCAGCAGGCCCGCGGTTGACACGGCCGAGATGCATCGCCCTCGCGTATGAAACGCATAAATTTCGAGAATAGAACCCCACCTAGTGAGTGGCGGAGCTAGGAGAACCCAAGAAGCTCTTGATGACATCCTCTTCTTCTTCTTCAGCATTTATTTGTCCACTGCTGTACGTATGCCTCTTCATGTTTCTTTCATTGTAGCCGGTCTGCAGCTATTGTGGTCCAGGCTGAGCCTGCTGCGGCCTTGATGTCGTCGGACCATCGTGCAGCTGGTCTCCTGGCGGGACACCCTCTATGCAGGGGCAAATCGTTAGGAATAGTTACTATGTGTATCACAATCGGGGGGGAAAAGAGCAGAAAGGGGGCAAGAACCGCACAGATTATCTGTACGCCTGCCCTGACGCTTCACAGTGCAGCTGGCAGGACCTCATAGAAGCGTCACCCAGCGCTGTGAAGTGGCGAGTTTCTGAGCGCGAGATGCGTAAGAAGAAGAGGTTTTCGACACTAAAAGAAGAAGAAGAGTAGCACATAGCACATCGGTCGTACGGTCGTAGATGTAGCCTGTACAATTGTACATGTCCCACTAGCTGGGCAAAGGCATTCTCTCAGAGAGTGAGTTCGAGCTTAATCACCACGCGTGCTCATTGCGGGTTGGCGATTTTTGCGTTGAGGGTATAATGCCTCACACCCTCAGGTTTCCTCACGATGTTTTCCTTCACCGTCAGCGAGTGGTATTGCTACTACTACAAATGTACGTAACTTTGAAATTAAACAAAGTCATAGATATATGCCCGCACCGGGAATCGAACCTAGGACCTTTCACTTCAGAGTCCACTGTTCTACCCACTAGACCATCACCGCTTTCGTACGGTCGTAAGTTTTTTTTTTTGTTTCATCTTGTCAGACGACATTGTTGTTCTACTTTCAGGATCTACCCTCGTACACTAAAGCCGGAATTACATTACGAAACTAGTTTCATGCATTTTCGAATACATTGATGTCACAAAAAACTATTTCATGTCGGACCGTCTTGTTGTATTCGAAAATGCATGAAACTAGTTTCGTAATGTAATTCCAGCAAGTATAGTACAACGAAAGATGTGACTTGCTTGTCACACAACGTGGTTGACATGCGCAGTGAAATATATATTAGGTCTCTTTAACAGTATGAAGTCTGAAAAAGTGCGGGAGGCGCGGTCATGTCTCATCTTTCATGGCGTGTATTGTACACTATTGTAAAGTTCCTATACTTAGCTGACTGAGTCCGCCCCTGTATAGTACCCCAAGCGGGTCGGGAGTCAAGAGAATAGGTGGAAGAAGCCGGAAGGCGGACAATACTGAATCTTGTCACGGAGGCTGGCTTTTCAATGCGTAGCTGTTGATTTATGTTGCTTGTTGAGGATTTTTTTTTCTGCTGTCTGGGTGAAGTGACCTTAGCACCTAAAGTTCGATAGTTTTTGAGTTTTGACAGCTCGATAAGCATAGTTTGTGCCGCTGTAGAGAGCAGTCCGGATGCAAAACAGATCTCACTCTAGGTAGTTCAACAGAACAATTTAGTAAGCAAAACAAAAGATTCTAACTATCAAACCACCGATTGGGGACGATTCGTGCCCGTTTCGGGCGCCACATTTTATGCCACAAGAGATTAAACCACGTATAAGGGAGAGTGATTCTTGAACGTAATGCATCGATGCTGGCGCGATGACTTCAAAATACGTAATCAAAGCTGCAAAAACGACAAGCGTTAAAACTTCAATTTAAAAAAAAAACAAAAGAGTATCAGCGCAAACATATCTAACTCCACACCGAGAGTTTGTATCAGTAAAAGAGGAAGAAGAAAACGCAAGTCTTTTGTTTCACACACATACAAATAAAGTAGCGCCCGACAATAGACCGATACTAGTAAACGAGTCGAGAGCGCGAGCCGTTGACACATTTGAAGATAATGTGCTCATGTTCCTACCTTGCATCGGGCATGGTGCAAGTGAGGAGAGATAAATATCAACAAATTTTTATTAGCTACTGCTTGATTGATATGACCAGCCGTGTCGAGGTTTACATTTGTACCACTGTAAATAGTGGAAGAGGGAATGATATCGAGTATGCCTGAATCGATGCACCGGTCACTCGCTTGTCAGAATATATTTTTAAATTTAGGCTTACAATCCACCAAAGCGGTGATTAATAGATGTATTTCAATCCTTGCTCGAAGCCGATAATCGCCAAATATCAAATGTAGGTATGTCTGGTGTCTACCAGTCTCTGCCATGAGTGTCTATCTCGACAGCGCTGCTGGTTTGAAGCCCGGGTAAAGGGTTAATCGATGGGCTATAACTCATGATGGTAAAAATAAAACGGATTGAGAAGGCCACAAAGATAAAAACCGGATCGATTACACGGTAACACTCACGACAATAGTATGGACTAGCTGACCCGGTGAACTTCGTATCACCTGAAATAGTTTGACTCTCCGCGTCAAAAATGGCGATTCCAATACAAAATGACCAATTTTTATTTCTTCCGTTTTTCAGCTAATCCTTTAACTTTTGCCATATTTCTTTGCTTTTAAACCTACCCTGAACTATGGTGAACTAAACAAAACAGTAAACATGCAAATCGGTCAAGCCATTTCTTAGTTTTAGCGAGACTAATGCACGGCGATTCATTTTTATATATATAGATTAAAAGACAAAAAGGCTTCTTGGAAAACGGAGGCTAGACACAGCAAAATATTAGACCCACAAATGGTAAAGCGCCGAAAGTTGTGTCAAATGTAACAAAACACACTTATCTTTTCTGCCCAACTTTGCTTAGGTGGAACTTCAACTTTCCGTCTATTAATACTCGCCAGGCTCCAGCAACTTGCGCCTACCCCTCATGAATAAGGAGCGGACGGCGGGCGCCACGTAACGAGTCCGCATTTACATTTCATCTGCTACAAATGACGCGATGCATTGCACAGGTTGCGGGGTAAGGCTGCTTCCACGGCAGCTTATTGTATTGTTTGCCTGGAGGACTGTGATTAGCTTTTAGCGCTCTAAACACACCTGCATGAACAAAGTTACACGTACCTACTAAGGGGATTCTGATATGTTCGCAGTACAGATGGTCAAGTACTCCGTTCAGAAACGCGTAATGTTCGCAGTCAGGCTCAACTTGGGCCACGGGTCTGGTAGGTACAGGTTGAGACCCGTCTGGTATAGATCAGAATTAGAACATTAAAAGATAGATAACATAATAGAGATCACCTGCACTCTCTAGAATCCAATAACATTTACCAACTAGACTTACCGTCTCAAAGTTTGTTAACTTCATATTAGATTAGATTAGAAAACTCTTTATTGGACACGAAAATAGAATATGTAGCCTACACACCATGACCCAAACATAACAGTGTCAGTGTCAATTTTCTATGCATCCACAATCGTAGGTACCGTAATGAAGGCCTGAGCTTAGAACCTTTTATTTTAGTACTAGCCTTTGCCCGCACCTTCGTCCGCGTGAACATCTGAAAAAATATATGTGGTTTACATTGCCCCTAAGTGTAATAGCGTGATAATATGTAGCCTATGTGTTATTCCGATGTCTAAGCTATCTCCATTCCAAATTTCATTCAAATCCGTCAAGCCGTTTCAGCGTGAAAGAGTAACGCATACTTAAAAACTTTCGCGTTTATAATAGTAGTAGGAAGTAGGATTGCATTAAAATGGGTAGCATTTTCAACAAGCAACATATTACCTAACCTATTATTATCTGCACCTATTTGAAAAGTGATACAGAGACGTTCTTAGGTGCAAAAGTCAAATAGAAGGTGATTCCCAGAAGCGATCACGAGTCGCGGAGTTTGCCCCAAGGAGTATATTCGTTTACAAGATCTAAGTACAGCGAGTTCACGATTTCTTGTCGAAAGCAACTACCTATGTCAAAATCCATTTTATTTACTCCAACTTACCGAAAGTCTTTTTGACTGATGGATAAAACACCAACTGTGCGACAGTATATTTCACCGATAGACAAATGCTACGAATGCCGCATGATCAGTGAATGATAATGTACAAAATACCTAATTGGTCTTAGCACTTTGCTTCTGACGTCCGTTGCATCTCTATAAACCCCGGCCAAAAAAGAGGGGTGTTAGGATTTTGACTGCTGTGTGTTTGTGTCTGTCTGTGTGTCTGTCTGTGGCACCTAGATTTGGATGCAATTTTTTCTAGCGAGTGTTTTGAGATATGTTTTTATCAAAATCCTTTCAGCTCTTTATGAGATATGCAATTTTGAAGCTAAAATGTCGGGGGTTTTTGTAAAATTTTAATTTGGTAGTTAGTTCATTAATCGTATGAGGTAGTGGCCACCCCTGGCGTCAGAGTTATAAGAGTTATAGTAGGTATCATACCTTATTACCGCAAACATAGAAAAAGCCGAGACGTGACATCGCAGTATCAAGCAAGTAGGTGTTAAGGTTGTAGAGTTATTGGAGAAAGCCTATTTAGGAAGGTCTGTATCCTTCGTTACCACCACTCAACTGTTGCAAAGTAGATTCATTGTGGGAATTGAAGTAACATACCTCGTTGGGTTTATAAATTGTGATAGGCACAATTACCTATGTATAGTGCCCTCATTGCTTCTTGCTAATCCCACAGATTCTGTTAGCCGTCAGTTGGGTACGAGGCTTTCACAACGTCAAGTAGAGGTGCGCGAAACGCTTCAGTGAAAAGAAAATAATGATATAGTTCATTTCCTTCACTGAACTAGTTCACTCTTTTAGTTCACAGTTCATTCATAGTTCACAGCTCATTCATAGTTCATTCACAGTTCATTCATAGTTTACAGTTCATTCATAGTTCACAGCTCATTCAGAGTTCATAGCTCAGTAATTCGTTCACGTATCTTTTGACTCACGGTAGTCCGCGAATGACAAAGGTGACAAAGGCGAGACACATCAGTTACAGGATTTTGGTCCTTAGTGTGGTAGATTTAAGAATGTTTCTTGAAGAATGAACTACGTGGACTAGAATGAATGTGATATATAAAGATTTACAGAATTTTGGTTCTTAGTGTGGTAGATTTAAGAATGTTTCTTGAAGAATGAACTACGTGGACTAGAGTGAATGTGATTTGTAAAGATTAGTAGTGAATGAATGAATGAATGGTTTCATATAACGAATGCATTCAATCGAAGCATTCATTCGCGAACTACACACCTCTAACGTCAAGCGAGTAACTCATACATCGGGACAGGCCTTGCTTAATCAACATCGCAGGTTGTTTACGGGCCCACAACTACTGCCGGCAGTTTCGATCTAAATAATGTCCAACTATTGCAATTGCCGTGTGATAGAAAACGCTTGAGAAACCTTATCACTTTACCGCATTGATTTGGCGTAGCGGGTATTTTATTGCCATCAACTTGTACGGTAACCAGTCATAAAAGTCGAGCAGTGGCTAAGTATAGATTTACAGACTGGATAGATACGTGACAGTAAAGAGAAACTTGATTAAATGCGCAGTTGAGATATCCTTGTGAAGCAGCCTTATGCTGTCTTTAAAAGAACAAAACTTTGATGCATATATGAAGGGGGCAACCGCGAATCCGTCCATTAAAACAAACAATGAAAAACAACAGAACAAACGGGAACTGCATAAAGATATCCGTGTCTCGGAAACAAAGTGAGAGTCCGACTGCTCTTAAAATAAAATAAGGCAGTTATGTAAATTATGCTACCGTTCGTCCCGAGGTGCGCTGCCTGCCAGTGTAAAAAAGCCTTTGTTCACCTTTTAGGGCTAGGTCTAAGTGCTACGTTACCTCGACTACATTATGACTGTCGCAGGCCCAAACTGATGGGTAAGAACTAACTCGGGGCTGTTTTGCACTTATTTGGCGTTAAATGTGTTGGAAAGAATTCAACGCATTCTGGTTCTGTGGTTCACGCTTGACGTTTTTTTAACGACGAAGTGAAGCGCTGCGTTGATGTCTTTTTTTAAAGTCGATTGATAAATGAGGAGAATAGCTCTTCAGAATAATAAATTAACCCATTTTTCATCGAAGATGATACTTTGATAGATATTGCTGCAAGGATGTGACGTCATATTGTAACCGGTCCGAGTCTTTACTTATGGGTAGGCTGACCATTGGCTTTGGATTGGAAGGAGCTGGCACTTGACTGAGATGGCGTCTTTTGGCCGATGTGGTAAGTTTCTTATCTTATGAGTTCGCGGCCATGCTTAGAGCCCGGGACACACCGACCCAATGGGATCTTTTGGCCCGGTTTCTGAGTTGAGAATTTTGCTAAGCAAATGGGTAAGTATATCGTCCTGTCTCTGCAGATTTCTCACAAAAGAGCGTGACAGAGCGATACGTAAGTATGTGCTTAGTAAAATTCTCAACTCAGAAACCGGGCCTTTGTGTCCTTATTCCTGCTCAGGACATGTAAGAACCGGGGTCATATGCTTCAGAACGTCATCGTCACCGGTTTTTGCACAGGTGACTTATTTTACACCTACTATCCTCCAGTGCCTCATGACGCAATAGTGCGCAAAGGTATCATACTTCTAACAGTACTAGGATCACGTATGCACGTCACAATTTCTTCGTGAATGTACGACGGGAGCCGCCGTCGCGTCTGTGCGTCACTCGTGACTTTTTAGCAGTGCCTTCGAACGATTCTGAGCGTTCCCCGTAGATGAGTTTCTATGAGGGGCAATAAAAATATGGGAAAGTGTCCATGGGTACTTAAAAATGACGCACAGACGCATTGAAAGGCACCTAGCGTACTTGTCTGACGCATAGACGCGTCGAAAGGGATCGAGCGTACGTGTGGTCTGTTTACTATGTTTGATTATTTGCGTGCAACGCACTCAGCGAATGTCTCAATGACGCGTTAAAGCGTCAAAGGCAGCGAATGTGCTAAACTGTGAACCATGGCCACTCTACCCGCCAGGCGATGCGCTCTCACACTCGCCAATCATTTGCCGTCGCTCGCGGATTATGTTGTAGATTATTACGTTTTAAAATTACGCTCCTATTAAACGATACCCCGTGCGGTGAGGAATGTAGACTGCCGCTGGTTTTCAGTTGGGAAAAAATAAACAGGCATGCGTAATTGACATTACATGTCATAATAAGTGGTCTTCTATCAGAACATGATGTGTTGGCTTGCTGAGCTAGATCTTTTGTAAATTGAGACATTTGTAGAGACCAATAGAAAAAAACACTGTCGCATAATCACATTGTATCTAAATTGGAGCCGGTGATCTTTTTCGCGATATTTTTGTTGATTTCAGAGTAACGATACAACGTTAGAAAAAGTACTTAGCAAGTACTTTTTCTCGACCTGTATACATACAGTCAATATCCTTTATTCCTTTTTTATTTTATGTACGGAACCCTAAAAAATATGGGGTATTTTACCGTTAGGAAGTTAAGCATTACACCTAATAATGTAGACTTGGTAGAGTAACTATTTGGGTTGTATTAATACAGAATGCCCTTAGTCGACTATAGTCTTCGCTGAATCGCCTTTATCCCCACTAACCTATTCATACATTTCGCTAGCTGGTCACACAGGTCTTGTCACAAGCCGCAACAAGGTCCTTGTGTTGTGACATTATGTGCGACTGAGAGCTAATCCTTGTTAATTAGAAGCTTTAAGTAAGTATAGCTAGCGAACGCCGATCTATCTATCTCACAGGCCCCGTTTCTGAATTCGGTAGTCAAAGTTTTTTGTTCGAAAGTCCGTTATTGGCTTAAACTTATCTTTAGACAATATTGAGAAACTAATTTAAATATTTTTTATTTTGGTCCAGTAGTTTTGTTTTTATGCGCTAAAATGTTTTGTTCCTATGACCGCCAACCACCGAACTAAATCCCATAGAACCCGCATTACGTATAAAATCACAATAAAAACTTGTCCCCACAGAAACAAATGATATCAGCAATAGAACAATACGAAACATGATTTCGACCATACGTCTAATATTAGAATGTCAACCTTATTGCATTAGTGTACAGTTTTACTTTAATTGCATAGACTACGAGCAAATAAGCTCCCAAAGGCAGTTGGGCATCTATTTTTACCCGACTACGCGAAGCAAAAAGGAGGGTTATGATTTTAGCAGCGTATGTATGTATGTATGTATGTATGTATGTATGTATGTATGTTTGTGTGTTCATCTGTTCCCTCGCAGAGCCTAAACTACTCGACCGATTTCAACAAATGAGGTGTCGTTGGATTTGTCTTAATCACCCAGGTAACATAGGATAGTTTAATTTTGAAAAAAACCAAGATGGCGGCTGTGCTGCGCCCTAAAGTGGTGGACCTAAAAATAAAAATTATCGGATACCATCGTCATGGGTATCAAATGAAAGGGCTTTAAAAGACCTTTTCAAAAATGTATAACACATGTAGCGTCAACATAACAAATAGAACAAAAAATTCCAAAATGTGTTTTTTTTTTTGTCCTTCTTGGTTCTATTCTGGGTGATAGTCCAAATGACTTACTAAAAAGCCCAAAAAAAAAATAGAAGTTAAAAACTAAAACCCGACTACTAAAAGGCTTAAAACAAGACCTGCTTATCCTTAAAATAGACTCATAGATAATTAATCGTAGTCGGAGGACACCACATTCGCATTTGATAAACCGATGGCCTCCGACTACGATTAATTATCTATGAGTCTATTTTAAGGATAAGCAGGTCTTGTTTTAAGCCTTTTAGTAGTCGGGTTTAAGTTTTTAACTTCTATTTTTTTCCAGACACATTTCTGAGTTCTATGTTGTATCTAGTTTTATCCTTGATCGAAGCCGCCAACAGTATGCAGACCGTCGCGTGACGTCATAAAACCGTATCTTTGAAACGTTGTAAAATCCAAACTACTGAACCAAAATAAAAAATATTGAAATTAGTTTCTCAATATTGTCTAAAGATAAGATTAAGCCAATAATGGACTTTCGAACAAAAAACTTTGCGTACCCAATTGAGGATTTCACTAATACCTGTGTTCTGGCATCGGACAATATCAATGTAAGGCATGACAAGGCAGCATAGCACAAGGTAAGGCGTAATAAAAATTAAGCCCAATAGCTAGGCAGAGCTCTCTCAAAGATAGAGAGAGAGACACTTACCCAATGGGGGGGTTTCATTGTTAAGGGGAAGGCTCCTTCGCGGATTTGACGGAAGTTTAGTAGAAGATGGGCGGCTAAAATGTCAAAGAACTTGCCGACGTCTCTGATCCAACAGGTGAGTAATCAAATTACCCATTCCTCTGTACAGATAGTTAATCCCCTGACCCAAATAACCTGACCCTGTTATCCCTGTATCCGGTAGCGTTTCAAAGACCCCTGGCACATAACAGCAACTGTTGGCCGAAATAGCCTATGTGACCGTAAAATACTTATACGGTTACACAGTGCCGGATTAAGCCAGCGCGGGGCCTGTAGCAAATTCTATCAAGGGGCCCTTGGTTTGCTTTATTAGATTATTAGGTTTGTGGTATGAAATAATACACGAGTCCGTTACTTGGTGCCGAAACTCGAAAATTTGAATTACGTGTCAACTAAAGTTTACAGTGACTAAAAACGTTATAACGAAAGTTTGTATTACGAATCATGAAACAACGAATGCACGCTATGCCGAAAAACGCCATACCGAAGCATCGCAGCCTGAATATCTGACACTGCAAACCCATTTGTGTGGTCCTTGTTGTTTGTACGGTCGGCCACAATCTCAGATACCCCATGGCAGCTCTTATTGCGCGCGGTTTAAGGGCGCCAATCGAACAAAATGGGGTATCTGAGGCTGTGGCCGACTGTATATGAAAATAGCGCGCCCAAAAAAATAAATTTATATTTTTTACGGTCACAAAGCGCGCGGGCCGCGGGGCCCCCAAATGTGCGGGGCCCGTAGCATTTGGTACTCCTGCTATATGGCTAATCCGGCACTGCGGTTACAGTACTTACATTACAGGCACATTGTACCTACTGTGCGTTCCTCACTCAACCCTACATCGGCGGCTGATTCAATGTTGAATGACACGAAAAATCTGACTCCTTCCTGCCCTTGTATTCTCTAAAATATCCACCGTAAAAGTAACAGTTTTTAAATGTCAAAAATAAGATTGTCCATTTCAATAAGGGCTATTTTCGAGCGTTTTGACTTTCGGAGGTTGAGTGCAATTTTTACATAATAGAGGCGCTGGGGCCTAAGTCTGTAATGTAAAGCAATGGTGCCAAAATGGGCTCCCTAGTTGACGGCTTCAATTACGATTTATTAATGCTGTCGTTCCTTTTAATGTTTTTGTAGTACAGCAAAGAATATTCTGATTCGAATTCCAGAGGATTAGTTCGCTGGTTGTTGGAGACAACCCTTCTACGGGGACGCCATCGACACGCCATTGCATTGCCCTCATGAAACAGGGTGAGTCTAATGGAAACAAACAAATACATATACCCAGCAGACGTCGTACACACGACACCACGTCGACGCTTACACGCTAGCACTCTACTCGGTTAAGTCAGGGGCGACTTTACAACCAAAGACGTGTACCTACAGTCTGACGTGCTGTCGTGTGTACAAGTTCCAAAAGATATTGACAAGAAAATTACAGGGAGGACTAATAATGACAGAGGTTTAAAACAGACATCATTTCTGAAAACTACGTAATGATAAAATATAGACAAGAAATTGATAGTGTTTAATTTAAACACAATTTTTAACTGGGCGTAGTGAATTAGCCCGCGCGCAAAGAAAAATGCACAAAATCGATTCCTGTATCAAATACACAAAAAAAAAAAATCGAAAATGTTCACATATCAAACCCTAGAATTAGGTGAGACCTATCTAAAACAGCCAGTTTCACGTTAATATCCATAACAGATTGCAAGATATTTTGCTTGAAAGAAAGTGCGCGGCCTATTTTTTTTTCAAGCAAAATATTTTCAAAACGTTTATTAATGTCAACACGAAACTGGCTGTTTCAGATAGGTTTTACCTAATTCTAGGGTTTGATATGTGAAAATTTTCAATTTGTTTAAGGCGCTGGGCATAGTGAATTAGCCCGCGCGCAAAGAAAAATGCACAAAATCGATTTCCTGTATCAAATACACAAAAAAAATCGAAAATATTCACATAACAAACCCTAGAATTAGGTGTGAGCTATCTAAAACAGCCAGTTTTGTGTTGATATCCCTAACAGATTGAAAGATATTTGTTTAAGAAAAAGTGGGCCGCCTATTTTTTTTCATCAAAAATATCCTCAAAACGTTTACGAATCTCAACACAAAACTGGCTGTGTTAGATAGGTCTCATTCTAGGGTTTGATATGTGAACATTTTCGATTTGTTTAGTGTATCAAATACGAAAATCCTCACATATCAAACACTAGAATTAGTTGAGTCCTATCTAACACATCCAGTTTCATGTGGATATCCATACCAGATTGCAAGATATTTTGCTTGAAAAAAAGTGTGCCGCCTATTTTTTTCAAGCAAAATATCTTCAAAACATTTATGAATGTCAACACGAAACTGGCTGTTTCAGATAGGTCTTACCTAATTCTAGGGTTTGATATCTGAAAATTTTCAATTTGTTTAATGTATTTGATACAGGAATCGATTTTGTGCATTTTTTTTTTGCGCGCGGGCGATTCACTATTCACCGTGCCTTAACACTCGTTTTATTAACTTTTTACATTTTCCAACGTCTCGAGACCTTTGCAGGGCTCGTGGTCGCGGTAGACTGAGGTGACAGCTGTTGATAGTGTTTGTTTGTAGTGTTAGTTAGTAATAGGTTGACTATGGAACACAACGTAACTATTCAGCGCCAGGAAAGCAAAGAGACCCGAGAGCTTGTTAATTTCGTACCTATGGACAAAGGTGTCCGATTGGAACTGGGATTAGAGCAGTCCTTTGAAAGCGTGCCTAAAGGTTTTCAGATTACTCCATGGGCGACGGCTAAGAGATGATTAGAGGAACATGGATAGGTTAGGCATTTTAAGCTGTCCCTGTTTTTAGCCCCCGACCCAAAAGGGGGTTGTTATAAGTTTGACCACTATGTGTGTGTGTCTGTGTGTCTGCATGTGTGTTTGAATATGGCACCGTAGCCCTTAAACGGGTGAACCGATTTGGATGCGTTTTTTTTTTATTCGAAAGCAATTGTTCTTAGATATGCTTTAATAAAATCAGTTTATTAGAATTTAAAATAAAAATCCTATTCCTAGGAAAGTCAGAGTCAGCCGTTAGAGTTTGTCCCCTTAGAAAAGTTACTCGTATCGTTCAATTCAATGAACCCCTCCTCCTCATGTAGTCAGTTTTCAGGCAGAACACTGAAGACACACACACACACATACACACACACACACACAACATGACCGTAGAAAAATAAGTAATATCCGAAATTAAAGCTAGCAATCGACTTGTACGCAGCGAACGACAAAAACTCTTGATTAAGGCGCCGTGCATAGTGAAACGCCTGCGCGAAAAGAATTAGCAATAAAAAAAATACATAATCGTTTCTCATGCAAGAAATGATTATTGAAAAACTGATGTTGTTAAAAACTAAGGCCTACGGATGCATCCACGTAATGAGATGATTTATACAGCGTCCAGTGGCACCTTCACTCACACTAGATGGATGAAGACACCACTCGACGCTGCAGTGCCTGGAACATGATGTTATTAACTACCTAGCTAACTAGCTACATCAATTTGTCAACGAAAATATCTTAACATAAAACTTTCTGTGTTAGAAAGCTCTTACCCATTTGATCATTTTGTCGATTTTGTTAGTGTATCTTGCATGGGAATCGATTATGTAATTTTTATCTTGCTAATTCTTCTCGCGAAGGCGTTTCACTATGCACCGCGCCTTAAGTTGCAGGTACCTACTGATGATTGCTAATGTATTTTGTGCTAATTGAAAGAACCACATTGTTTTTTTCTCAACGCTAACGGATTAATCAAGCAAGCTTGATTGTCCAACCTCATTAAGGGGAACATTGGTTAAATAAACTCATTATTGTTAAGCTTTTTGCTTCTATTAGCCGTCAATGAGCATCAGATGTTATAGCATTCCCGTATCGTGTCGGGATCAGACCGCAAGTTCTGACAGACAAAACATTCAGGTTGCTAATGTCAGCGATTTGTTAAATATTTATGAAGAAGTCCGGACACAAATCAAAATGAAACCAGAAGTGGCGCTAAGCTGACAAAAAAATATCGCGTAAAAGTAAAGCGAAGTGCGCGAATTGTGTATCCGTAGATTCTCAGAACCACATACTCGTAGATTCACCGAGTGAGAAAGAAAGAGATCACTACTGTATCGAGCTATGCTAGACTCCTCATGCTGTAGATATTACCCCGCTTCCTTGTTTTAAATTGCATATCATCACAACTATTTACCAAAGGTGCAGAGTAAAATGTAGAATTAAAAAAATGTTTGTCTGTTTACCCTTGCAAGAAATTACCTACCTAGTGAATTAAGTATGAGATCGAACTTTTACATTAATTTACATGCGTGGAAGGCTTCTCCGACATTAGCTAAAACCATCCTTCTGTCCGACATTATTTTGTGTCCAAACCCGAGGAGTTTTTCAAGTATCACTCCCTGTTGTATAATTGAACAAAAGGCCGTATCTTTGCCAATTTACGATGAAACGTTTTTGGGGCGTAACTTGTATTGTAAGAGATTTTGCAGTTTTTTTAGATGCACCTTTTCTTGTTAGATTGCGATCGAAAATTCCTTGAGGGACTCCTGTAGCTCAAGTATTTCTACAGTCAGTAAATTGTTTTACTTCTGTCCGACTTGCTGAACACATTTGTAAAGCTTTATGAACAAATAAAAAGTTTATAAACTTGGTAAAACTTTTCAGAAACGCGGTCCGTAGTGACATCTGTCGTTCCATTTCATTTAGCTTTTAATTTCCCATCGGTGAATGAAGATGGCGCTAGTTACACTATAACAAGCTTTTGGAATAAAGCTCCCCGATTTCAAACCGGTCAAAGCTAGAGCTATGGAAGCATTCTTTCTTTGCTTTTTTGCTTTTATCACTTAGCAGAAGTTGACAGGCATGAAATGTTTTTCAACATAGAGTACAATGCGGATCGGCGACTTTCTTGTTGAGGTTAGGTATTATGCCTCAGACGTTGAGGTTTCCTCACGATGTTTTCCTTCGCTTTCCATTCCTTTTATAGAGTATATTTTTTATACTAAAGAAGAAATATTACTTTTTTTTCTTACCTTTTTTGGCGGTAAATACTTAGCTAGTTAGGCCTATAATAAGAGGTGGTTTATGCTAAAATCCATTTGATAGGTACTTACTGCATTAGTAGGGCCTATCATCATAAATATTTTATTAGGTAGGTATTTTCTACATCAATCTTTCCCGTATAACAATATCGTTACTTTGTTGAGGTTTATCACAATAACGTTAAGTACTTTGTTGCCTATTTTCAGAAAAATAAGTTTTTCATTAAAGGATACTAATATTATACCTTCAATCTTTTGAAGAGGTTTACTAAGGGTGAAATTAATAGTCGTCAGCTCAAGCTCGAGCTCAAGTAGGAAATCACCGACTTGAGACCTTGGCTAATGTCAATGTCAATATTAGCTATAGCTAGTGTCTATTAAAATGCTGACAGCTACTCAAGCTCGAGCTTGAGCTTGAGCTTGACATTGACATTAGCCAAAGGGTGATTTGGTTTCCTGAGATCACCTACTTAAGCTTGAGCTTGAGCTAACGACTATTAATGCCACCCTCAGTGATTTACGTGATATTCTGTTCACTCATTGCCTTACGTTTATTAATGAAAACTTTTTAACACCCGTAACGTAGACTTATGTTTCATATCCTCTGACACTGAATCAAATGTCTGCACAAATATTTTAAAGCCATTGAATATTAACTACAAAAGGATAACTTAGTTTCATTTTCGCCTTTTCTAAAATATTTTTTTGTAGTTTTTGAAGTCACTTTAGTTTTTAGGGGTTTTACTCTGATGATTCTGATCAACTTTTAAGTTATAAAGATAGATATAAACATACGATATCCTTTTTTTTATTTCAAAACCACATAGATTTTACAGAAGGTTACATTTACCAGTGATTGTAATATATAATGGTAAGAATATGATATACATATTTTATTATGATGTGGCACTTTCCAACATGCGTGAAAAAGTATCACTTCTTTTGATATTTTTCATTTTGGTAGGCACGGCATAGCAGAGGTCGTACAAATATTTGAGTTTGTTTTGAGTTGGATTTTAATATGCCCAAAAAAGCTGAGGGCCCTCTCTGTTGACAGTCGCTTCGTTCATTTATGCTCGTTAAGTATGGACATATTGGTTCTGAAGGCAGTTCACGGCACTAAAAGATAAAGGGATATTCTGTAGTGAGTGAATGCCGTACCAAAGCGGGCGAGCGGTCCTAAAAGCGCCCACAACGGGATGAGACGTCATTTGAATTAATTACCCCTAACGAAGCACTGTACTAAATAATATTTAACGTAGTGTGGAATGAAAAGCTTTCCGGGGGACTATAATAGGACATTATTTAACAATTCCTCCTAAAGTTTTAATATGGATGCACATTGCATTTTTGAGATGTATAAAGCAATTACGTTGATTAAAAAGGCAAACAAATATTACCTAGGTATAAAAAGTTTTGGCATTTGATAGCCATCCCTCTCGCTAGGTACAGAAAAATAATTTACCTTGTTAACTATATATTCAAATAATACAAATGACATCGTTTTCAAATGAAACTACCCCTACACGGTAGTTAATGGAGCGTCAAAAGTGCATTACGTTGAGTTAGACAAATGGATACTTAAGTGTAACATTAGTTTGTTTTAAAAGGCACTTTATCAATATGTGTAAAATAGCTAAGGGTAACGTATCACCTTAAAACCCCTTTAAATGCTGAATCCTGGACTTTCGCATCAATGTTCAGAAAAAAAAACGTACTTCTCTTTTTCTCCATTGATGGCGCTCATAATACGGAACTATAACGGCAGTCAGTTGAAATTTCATCAGTGTTGCCAACGGTACGACAAA
This sequence comes from Zelleria hepariella, assembly GCA_949319315.1. Taxonomy (NCBI): domain Eukaryota; kingdom Metazoa; phylum Arthropoda; class Insecta; order Lepidoptera; family Yponomeutidae; genus Zelleria; species Zelleria hepariella. Next base: position 10,600,702 of record OX439392.1, on the reverse strand, counting down.
TTACCGTAAACTGTAATAATCATAACCAGAAACACAATTCATTGCTTGCAAATTTTATCGCATCACGTAGTTGATGTCAGTATCCTACCTACCTATTATATATTTGTCAAAAACCATTTACGTTTTTGCTTTCAAGAATAAAAATTGCAAATATATGACACGGCATTTTTACCGATTGAACATGGCAAGCCTGATTCTTATCTGTGATGTTTGTGTATCTTTAGTATTAGTACTTTCTAATCTGTGAATCTGTGGGAAAAAGCGTTATTTGACTGCCGTTATATAGCCGTATTTACTGCGCCATCTAGCGAGCATTTTAAAATCAGCTGCTGGCTGGCAGGACCTCATAGCGCTGTTGATGTGGGTAGCGACTTAGCGAGTTTCTGGGTGCGCGACGTGTAAACGCTTTCGACACGAGAAGTAGAAGCGTAGTTTTAAATACTAAAATGTTTTCTCCCAAAGATGGGCATATTTTAATCGCCCTATATTTTTTTAAGTTTGTATAGTACGTACGATGAATGCAAAAATCTCATTTGATTAGGAATATATTTTGCGACATTTGGGAGCGACAAAATGTGCTAGTGCGAAAACAACTTTACTAGAAAGTGTTGCTTGTGCTTAGAGCAGAAAATAAACTTAAAGTATTTGTACAAACTATCTCTGCTTCTCTCCGGGTATTAGAAATTTACTGTCAATCTGCCTTTATGGAGGAATAGCACCTACGCCTTGTGGAAAGTTGCTGCTTAGTAACACGCCCCTACTCTAGCATTGAAATTCACTGCAGTCGTATCGGACTCCGGCAACAATGAAAAAAATTACTTCGTCTTTAAGATAGAAAAGACATGTAAAAACCAAATTGCGAATGTTTTTCAGTAAGTACCTGATACCCAGTGCCATCAACGAAAAACCATATCCCAAGCACTGCATTAGAGTGGTCACTTCACCCATCTAGTGTGAGTGGAGGTGCCGCTAGATGCCGTATAAATGATGATTTTGTCTAGATGATTTGGTGCAAAAAAGATTGCAAGTCTGCAATTCGCGCTTTAATCCTACGAATGCTTACGCGATCTTGAGTAGAAGCCCATGGTCTTATAACCCCGTAAACATTTATTGGTGCCTCTGAATTAAGTTCGCATAAGAGTTTACTATTATTTCTCACTGCATCTATTCCGGGTTAAATATACCTTTTCCGTATTACCGACACATCAGAACGACTTTAAACATTAAACGTACTTGTTGGAATTTATTTAACCAGTTACCGAGTTAATGTGGGTTTCAGGAATAGTCTGTTGAAAACTTACTTCAATTTACTTGTATTTTCGCTGTAAGTTAACCGTTAACTTGAAGTAATTTCATAGTCGTTACTGTGTATTTTATTTCATTTATTTCATAAAGTGTTACTTTGCGGACAAAAAACATAATTCTACAAAACATGGTCTTGGTACAGTCGGCCACAATCTAGAATACCCCATAGTAGCTCTTACTTAGCGCGGCATAAAGGCACCAATCAAACAAAAAGGGGTATTTTTTTTCATGTGTGCAATAAAGTATAAAGTATTAAGTATAAAGTACCCTAGCGTGTGACCGACTGTCCTTGACAGTCGGACAGACTGAATGACGTTTGAACCTTGTGAGGTCTGAAACTCTAAAAACACCACTCCCAGTGGACAGCGACAACATAAAAAAAAAACATTACTGATTGATTGCTGATATTATCAAGCAGCTATCGATGTTAAATATGTTCCAACCTTGTTTCAACGTATAAGGTGAAACCTACCACATTACAAATTAATATACCTGTCATTCCATATGGCGCCAATTATGGATATAAAAGGATAATATTATTACAGCGAGTTTGTTTTAAATGGCCATTCATGACCATAGAATACCATAATAATATTGCCTTTTGTGACTCACGTAGACCTAACAAGTTTCCATAAATTAATATAACTCACTCATTCTTATCTTAAACTGCGTTTACAATAAAATTAATTGAGAATCGTGATTAAAATGTTTGCTCTTTGAGTTGGCAAAGAGGTTTTAATCGGGTGGCTAATCTAAACTAGTTTGGCTACTGTTGTGTTGGTTAATTTTCGTTCAGTTTCACGATTCTGCAATCAAATCCATATACAAAGTCATTGCACTTACCTATATTATAAACGCAAAAGTTCGTATAGATGTTTTATTGATTTTATTTACTCTTTCATGATGAAACGGCCGAACAGATTTAGATGAAATTTGCTATAGAGATAGATTACACATCAGAAGAATACAAATGATATAAATAACTACAGGGTGCAATCGAATTCTATAGCGGAACTTTGAATATGTAGTCTCTGATCGGCCCATTTTTTATGCATACAATAAAAGAGTGAGATCCGAATGGACATAGACGTCTTTATCCGAACGTTTTACTCAGCAGTGAGTGTATGATGATTATTATTAAAACCTGTGTCAATAAAGAAACGATTTATAAATGGTGGACTGGACAAGTGGACACTCGTGCGCTCTCGCTAGAATCATATTATTATCTCCATTTACACTCACACGCAGCGTTAGGAAACTCATTTTTGGTCGTCTTGATTAGATACATTTTTATATCGTTTCTTTATTGACACGGCTTATAATTACTTGCATAACTTTACTTATTTACAATCGGAACCTCAACTTTACTGTAACAGTTTCGACTGAAAATGCAATTAATAAATATTATTTCATTACAAAGCAAGGCGCATGAGTTCACTTCATTTCAGATTAGAATCGTAATCGTTTTATAAACTGAACTGCAACAAAGCTTAGTACTAAAGCAATGAATATTAATGTAACTGCTTCTAAGTAAGATTATAGACTGCTATTCATTTGTTAATAATCTCATAAAATATTATTTCAACAAAGCGAGAATATTAAGTTACGAAAGAACATTAGTATAAAGTAAGCGACACCATATGATACCCTATTTTGTTATATGAACACTCAGTTACCATAGTGTACCTTAGTGTGTCGCTGACCTTACTTCTATAAATATAAAATTGATGTCAGTGCCCACGAACACTTCTCATTGTGTTGATTGTTTCAGCCATTTCAGCCAGTCATTATAAGTAGTAAGCCGTTTCTTTTTCTAAATAATGAGTTTCGTACTTATGACTTATTTCGGTGTCCACTGCCCTGTTACTGCTAAAATCCTACCGCTGGAATCACTAACTTCCATTATGAAGCTATTATTTAAGCGTATCTTAAACACAATCGCTTCTCCTTTTATGAAACATCAGGCAGTCTGACGAATCAAAAACATTTGGAAACTTGCAAAGCCGCTCACCACAGAATACCTAAGCATCGTCCACATTTCACCATAATAAAGCTAACCTAGCTAATGCGACCTCGGTAACCCTAGCTGATAAAGGCAGTCTCGTACGCGATATGGCTTGACTGAGTCGTTCATTTGCCAGGGGTCACATCACATGCCAACTTGGGAGTGGTCCAACTGAGGACCCGGAGAGCACCGGATTTGGCACGCAGGTCTAGCACCTGCCACACGAATAGGATAGTTGTTTCGGTCGCCATGATTGTGAATTAGAAATAGCAGCTTTTTCCGTTTTATTTTTTCAGTCATTTGTTTCACCGAATAGCAACCGAAATAGGATTTAAAAAACACATTTATGCTGATACTGATCATTCAACCACCATTTAAATACAATAATTAAAAAATATTTCTTTTTTTGTATCTAAAGGCGTTTCAGTAAAATAAAAGCAAAAATGTTTACATTAGAAAACAAAGCCTTTTCTTTTTAATTGAAACCTGAAGGCATTTTAGTACTTTTTTTTCTACTTTCCAGCCAGTACCATTCTGACAAACGAGTTTTTAGGCTGAAAAAAGCAATTCGATTAAGAAAAATATTTGAAATGCCATGCCGGGACATAGGTAGTCTAATAGGAATAAAATGTTAGTAGGAACTAATGCGCTTTCCAGCTCAATGGAACTAATGCGCTTTCCAGCTCAATCTTTTTCTTATTCGTGTGAGAGTGTCAACATTATTATAAGGCATGCAGCCAGTGCTTCACGACCGCTATGGCTTCAGTTCAATATAGTCGTAGATGATAAGCCTTGATTATAAGCGTTTTTGCAAAAAGTGGGCTCGATCAAATCTCTGTCCTCCCACCTTCAGGAACAAGGATCGTGAGATTCCCAAGATGTATATTTAAAGGTTACGTTTCTACCTTATCTTATAAGATAGATAGATAGATAGATAGAGATAGAGAACACTTTATTGTACACCAGAAATTAAATGTTAACAGGATTTTTCTAGAAGATAAGATACGTTTCTACCTTGCTTCGCTTCATATTCAACACTGTATGCATTGAATATGAAGGTTACACTCGATACGTGAATACACTAATGAGCATACCACTTGGAACGCTATAGTCGCTGTAGGTACGTACATTATGCATCCAAAACGGATGCTCCACTTTTTATTATCATCAGCCAGCATGCTTTAAAAGACAAACAATCCGAGACGTTGTATTTTAAAGAGCTATTTAAGGAAATGCGTATGTTAACGAGTAGCAGTTATTTGGACCACACAAATGTTGTGTTTTAATGTCAATGTCGGCGCCATTTTGAATGTAGAGCTCCGCTTGTAACATCGAACCGTGGCATTGCGGATTTATGAACAACAACGATTCTGTATTTTTTGACTCCATCGTAGTATCTCGGTCTGCAACTTCGATAGTAACGTTACAATTGTCAAAATTTACAATAAGTAATTACAAATTACCAAAGTCCAACTAACTAGATATTCAGTAACTTAATAAATATGTCACTGTCTTTGTTAACTAGTACCAATTAAGTAAGCGCAAGTGTTGATCAGATATGACAAAACCATTTCCTGTTGACTAATACAATTTTAATACAATGAGATTATAATGGATTAGTTCAGTGTTTTGGACAACACCTTGGATCACCATCTTTAGCTAGCCTGGCCAAAGATGGTTAGCTATTACCCCTCTTCTTGCCTGATCACCTGATAACTATCCTGAATATTTTCGGACCAGAACTTAATTAACAGATTGCCGATTTCTGAAATTCACTAAGAATCTGTCGCTGGCTCGCTGCAGATTTCTCACAAAATAACGTGACATAACTAGTAAAATTCTAACCGGCCGGATGATGTTTAAGTTTTCTGCTTCAACCGTAAACAAACCAGAAGCAATCTGTCCCCACTGCAACAATGAAAGTATGCGAGGCCGACGTCTCTCGCGACATGAAATAAATTAACTTTTATACAAATTAATCCCAGCCTTTCCTCCTGAATAGCGTAGCGAGTCATTATATGTAAATTACTAAATCGTGATGATGCCCGTCCAGATACCAGAGAGCGTGTAGCTCAAGGAGCATGATTGTTATGAAAGTTACCGTCAGTTAACAGCCGTGTGGGAGTGCAAAATGGGTGAAGGCAGAGGGTTCTCTGCGGCTAACCTTGTACGGTCGGCCACAGTCACAGATACCCTATGGCAGCTCTTACCGCGCGCGGCATAAGGGCGCTAATCGAACAAAAAGGGGTATCCTAGCGTGTGGCCGACTCTACATTCAAAATTTTCGCAGCTGTGAAGTAAAATGCGAGCATGGGTCGGTTTTAGGAACAGTCGACAACACGAAAGACTGTACAGATTTGTTGTAATGTCTGAAACTGAAAGCCGGCGTGTAAAGACCAACGTTATGTAAACTGTACTCAACATACACCGTGCAATTTTAGTGGTTTTAAAGCCGAAGGTATTTAGTTGCACTCGTGATTCTGAGCCAAATTCCAAAATTTTACGTCAAAACGAGCGGAAAAAAAAACACTTCCCAATACAAACGGCTATCGCCAATCGACACCATTTGTATAGAGAAGTGAATTTTTTTTTCGCGCGTTTTGGAATGAAATTTTGTAATTTGGCTCAGAATCACCAGTGCAACAAAATACCTTCGGCTTTAAAACCAATAAAATTGCACGGAATATAAAGATTTTTATAAGGTTAAAAAAATCCTGTCCCGAGCAAATTTTTTAAGCTCATAAAAATCCTAATAAAAGTCCCTAGCACGGGTTAGTGCTTTAGAAAATACAAAAAGTACTCAACATACCTACCCCTAGTTATATTCAAGGACGCACCGATGCTGCTAAACAAAATGTGTTGTCGCCTGTCGCTACTTTGAATAGGATTGTTTATTTTATCTAGTTACCGACGGATGGACGTTTTTACGATGTACCTGAATAGAAAAAAAAGGAAATCACCTTGAGCGGAAAATTGTATGACCCGCTACTGAACCAACGCATCAAACTAAGTACGCAAAGCTTTAGGTTTGATCAGTCTTCCCAATTCAGATTTACCAAAGGTCAGGTAACTCATCAAGGTAAAGTAGACCTTTTGTACCTTTCTATTTCACAGTGGGAATTTCTATAGTCCAACCAACTTGCACAATACCGCCACGAATGTTTGCACGAAACTGCGGATAACTATGGAACACGAAACATGTTAGGTACGTACTCCTTAAATAATTCAGCACGGGCTATAGGGGCACGTCTTGGATAAGTTTAAGTTGACCTGAAAACGTTAGTGAAATCGAGCCTCTTCATGTAATGTAGAGCAAATGCACTTGATACATTGTACAAAATATACAATTAAATATCTCAATCATTCAGAAAATCTGAATTGATGACACAAAGACATTACTATTCTGTGGTATAGTTACCCAGGCGCTAGGCGGATGGCATCAGCGAACAGGCTACGACGAAGGACAAAGGCAGCAAACCGCCAACATTAAAAAATATGGGAGGAATGGACCAAAAATTTTTCATTATAATCAACACGTATCTAACAAAGTAATGCGTGGTAATGTTAACAATATTGTAATAAGTGAGAGAGTATTGCCATTTGGGTTCGAGTTTGATCCTTTAGGATATTATATTATTTAACTATGTACTATTTAAAAAAAAGTAAGCTCTTTGCATCTACCTAATGAGATGATTTATACAGCGTCCATTAGCACCTTCACTCACACTAGATGGGTGAAGAGACCACTCGGCGCTGCCGTACCTGGGACATTATGTACTATTTAAAGTTTTAAACTAATAACATGAATGATGCTTGAGATGATGTTTAATGTGCATAACTACGAGTACAAGCGATTAAATTCCTACTTGCTTGCACATAATTACTCCATAATCTGAACAGAACTACCCCAACCCTTTGTTAACCTATATTATAACTTCTGTAGGTTTTCGTCAGATGACTATCAACTCTTTCAAATTTGGAATTAATATCTGCGGGCGGCGCAGAGGCACGATAAGATCTGCAAATACGATATTGAATGTGTTAGGGTGCGTTTGATTTAAGGCTGGAAGATAGCAGCGTGGCGGGAAATTCACAATTTTCACAGTTTTTTTCATTTTGTAGCTAACTTTTTGTTTTTTCTAAAGCACTAACCCGTGCTAGGGAATAATTTAAACATTTATAATAAGTTGAAAAAATTCACTCGGGACAGGACTTGAACCCGCAACCTCTCGCATACCGTGCAGGCGCTCTACCAATTGAGCTACCGAGTCAGAGAGTTTGTAGCTAAACTGAGATATTTTTGCTCAGCGATTATTCGTTCGCGGCAATAACATAGTACGGTCTACGACAAGTTTTTTGGGCAGTGCCACTGCTTTGTAGACCAGAACAGATAATCGGCTGACTTATTGTTATTCTGTTGTTAACAATAATGAAAAGAATACTGTTTTATTGCCGCGAACGAAAAATCGCTGAACAAAAATAGCTCAATTTAGCTACAAAATGTAAAAAACTGTGAAAATTTTGAATTTCCTGCCACGTTGCTATCTTCCACCCTTAAAGCAGAATTGAAGAAATGAATAAAAGGGGCCATTCCGGAAATATAAATTGAATTCTTATCTGATGATCGCGGGGAGAGCATTTTGTTGCCAAGTTCTGGAAAAGAGTGGCATAGTTACATTAGTTTTGCAAGAAAAAAGGAATCGATACGAGAATTTAAATTGTATAACGTCTGGAATAACGGCAAATTATTCCAGACGCACAAGTCTTTTATCACAAGTTGTTGCCTCTATTCGCTACTTCTTGGGATAAGCTTGTTGGTATTTAAAAAAAAACTAAGGCCTTTGCATCTACGTAATGAGATGATTTATACAGCGTCCAGTGGCACCTTCACTCACACTAGATAGGTGAAGAGACCACTCGGCGCTGCAGTGCCTGGGACATTGTTTTTTAGATGGAGTAGGCTTGCCCAGCACCTATACCATCCTGACAGCTTAGTCGACCAAACTGTGAAGGAAAACATCGTGAGGAAACCCGCGGCTCAGTTGGCTCCACACGTATTGACCTGTCTTTCCTGTGGGCTTAGTATTTAATGAGCACCATAACCCCTTAAGGTTTGACAATGTATTCTTTTAACCAACTTAAAAAAATTAGGAGGTACTTCATTCGATCCGTATATATTTTTTGAAAGAACCGATTTTGATTTTTTTTTTGTTTGAACAATACTTTTCGAGTGGTAGGTACAGTCGGCCACAGTCTCAGATACTCCTTTTTGTTCGATTGGCGCCCTTATGCCGCGCGCGGTAAGAGCTGCCATGGGGTATCTGAGATTGTGGCCGACCGTACCAAAAAAAAGTGGTGAAGATTTGATGAAAAATTTCGGAGATGGAGAACGGAACTTCTCAATGGACAGCAGCAGCTCACTCGGAATCAGTGCAGCAGCTCAATAACAGTATAATCCGTGCGGGATCAGAATGGGATAATACCTTTTGGAACTGAGAAGCTCGCGGTCCTGTAGCGTCAGCATTTCGGCAAACTCTAGTTGTCTATGGCAAACTCGCGTCGAAACTTGCTTGTGTTTTCTGTGCGCGTGGGTGTCTGCTCGAGTTTTATAACGTTTTATTCAATTAATGCAATAACATTGAATCCTTTTAGATTACAAACATTAAACATTTTTGTGTATTTCCAATTTCATAAGCCTTTGATAGAACGTAGAACTAACAATTTTTTTACTGACGCTACTCGAGAACTGTCATTTTCGATTCAGTTCCAAAAGGTATTATCCCCACTGGACGCTGTGCAAATAATCTCATTACGTAAATGCAAAGGCCTCAGTTTTTCCGTCAAGAATTTAAATGTGAACTCAGTATTACGATACGCACTGGCCACAGTTCCTTAAGGACTAAATATTTATGTTTCCTTCCTCGAGGAAAAACTCATAATTCCGTTACAGTAAGTTAGCGTATGAGGATTCGGTGAAAGCTTTTGTGCGTAGGGTTTCTTGGCTTTGATGATACAAAGTAAAACTCGAGTTGGTTCTTTGATGTGATTTGTGTATGTGGAATAAGTACACCTTTACCTTTCTTGTTCGCGTTCATAGCGCAGTGGGTACAACTGTTGCTCACAAGCGTGTGATCCCAGGTTTGATTCCCGGTGGGAACTGGTACCTACCTATGAATTAGGTTTATGACTAAGTTTCCTATATTTAGGTACTTTTTTATACAGGGTAATCGTTAAATAGCTTTATTCCTGACACACGTCAACTTCTAAATGTAATTTATAATAACGTTTATTTTACGACTTTGGTAAAAGCTCAATTTAATTGTTCCACACATTTTTTTTTTTCAAAATACTGCGTGTACCTAATAGGAGCGGGAGAGGCTGTAGAGGTGGTAAAGAGTGGAGAAGCATGAAAGGGCGCCGCGCAGGAAGCTCTGAAATGGTACAAATTAAAACTTTTATAGAATAAGAAACGTCGAATAAATAAAAAGTATCGAGCTGTTCGAATAGTCGTAGAACAAAAATTGTTGAAAATCACATTTAGATGTTGACTTAAATTGTCTCAGGAAAAAAATCTATTTAAAAACTCTACATTAGGTGAATTTCGTTGGAGCCTGTTTATGCATTATGCACGCTCAGCGTTCTAGGATTTGTACGATAACGGTCTTATGGGCAATAAGAGCTACCAAGGGGTATCCTAGCTTGTCAATGACCCACGCCTATTTCTCAGCAAAAATCCAATACGCCGGATAATCCAGCATATCACACCAGCAATTATTCACTCATGGCTCCCAGCTGCCATTCAGAACGAAAAAATACCGGCTTTGTTCGCTCTGGTACTTGCGAAAAACCTACGCTTTAACCCAGAATAAACATATCAGAAGCACCTTATTACTCGTAGCTTTTAGTAAAGCTGGCTTATCATATTTAAGCGCCATGGATACGATAACTCTACCCTTTCTGTTGGTTTACATAGAGCGCTACAGACATAGTTTTAACGATCTACAGTGTGTTCAGAAAGGTTCTGTGACACTGGAAAGGAACTCAAATACAAGCTACTTTTGCTATGGGACCAAGTGCAAAAGTTCGAAAAAATATCAGCCATTCCATACTTAAATCAATACCTACTGCACCAAATGTAGCAGCTGATATTTTTTTCGAGATTTCACACTTTGCCCTATAGTAAAAGTTGCTTGTAGTGGTGGGTTAAGCGACCCTTTTTAGTGTCACAGGACCTTTCTGAAACACCCTGTATAAACGTCGATGTGGCAGCTACAAGCGATTCATGATAATAAGCCAGCTGACGTAACGTAAACGTTAAACCAATTTTTCTGTACAATTTTGTTTGAAATTTTGTTTCGATCGAAAAGGTATTTCACCTCCTACGTCTAAAAAATATTTTAATTTCAGTGTCAATCATTTCTGAAAGTTACGTATATCGCAACTAAAAATATGTGTTTTTTATCATTATTTCTTCGTTGATAAAAAAAAACCCGATAAACGGGAGAACACGAAAAAAAAATTGCTCGAAACTTTTGAGCTATTCTGAATTTTGAAAAAAGGACATATCCCTAGTTACGGCCCCGAGGATTTGTAAACGCACTGAAAATGTGGTTGAAATGGGTTGTTTCCGTGAAACACGACCATCCATCCAGTCAAGTGGTCAAGAGTCCTTCTGCCATATTTACTTTGCCGCCCATATGCGCGTCATTCAGTCGTTTTCATCGGTCAGATATCAGAGAGGCGTCGCGTTGGAACGATTTACAGCTGCAATTAGTTATGTACCGGGCCCGACGCCGGCCGGCCAACGATGTTGCCTGACAAATGGTACGGCCAGTTGGCCGGACGCTTCCGACTTGGCCTGCCATTTGGACACTAGCTGTTATATTTATCTACACTAATATTATGAAGAGGAAAAGTTTATAAGTATGTATCTATGTATGTATGCATGTAGGGGGTAATCTCCAAAACTAGGTACTCATCTGATTTTAAAAATTCTTTCACTAATGGCAGACCACATTATTGCTGAGTAGTAGGCTATTTTTTATTGTGATAAAGGAAAAAAAATGCGCGGACGAAGTCACGGGCAAAAGCTAGTAAAAAAATAAAACACGTTTGAGGATCGTTATAAGTCGAGTTTTTATGACCCGTGCCATTAAAGAAACGATATATAAATGGCGGACACTCTCGCGCGATCTCGCTTTAATCATATCTCCGTCTATACTCACACGTAACGTTAGCAAAGTCATTTTAGGCAGTCCTGATTAGTCACCTACGCTTGGCTAATAAAACATGCCAAAATACGTTCGCCTCTTATTGTTTTTTTTAATGTTTGTCGAATTATTTCAATATTGTAGTTTATGTTAAGTGTTGTTATTTGTTGAGGTTTTTATTATTTACTACGTTTTAATATTTTTGATCTTATTTTCATAAAGATTGTTGTTTAATCACAAACCCAACGTAGAACAATTACCTAAACAATAAAGAAAGCATCGTAAAACAATATTTCCTAACCAAAAATGTAAGAAAGTTTTAGGTATGAACCGAAATCGTATTTTCGTAACCTCTTTTTCAGACCGTACCATAGGTACCCGCCGCCATTTTCATATCGTTTCTCTATTGGCACGGCTTATATGGAGGGTTTATACTCGTAGCGTTGATTAGTGGGTACAACGGCAGAACATTGGACTCGGAAGCGAGAGACCCAGGTTCGATTCCCGGCGCTATGACTTTGTTTCTTTTCAAAGTTACTTACATTTGTGAATTTTAAGTAGCAAAAACCACTCGCTAACGGTGAAAGAAAACTGGGACGCCATCGACACGTCATTGAGTTACAGGCCCCAGGTGTTTTGCAGCGGTATCCACTCTACAGGGTGCACTCTAAGTCGATAGCGGAACTTTAAGTAGGATGTCTACTGATCAATACAAACAACTTGTACTAGGTGGCGATAAAAAAGGAGCGAAAAAAATATCAGCTGTTTCATACATTTGGCGCAGTACTGAGTCGACCTTTTGTATGGAACAGCTGATATTTTTTTCACTCCATTTTTTTCGCCACCTAGTACAATTTGTTTGTATTGATCAGTAGTTAGCCTACTTAAAGTTTCGCTATGACTTCGAGTGCACCCTGTAGAGCCCGCCTGGTCCAGCGGCTGTTTATGTTAATTATGCTAGTTTTATTAGAGTTCTTATTCCAGTGGATTACAGTGGAACAGACCAGTTGGCCTGGGTGCCCCCTACAGCCCGTATGCCGCAGACAATGAACGGCTAATACTCGAAACATTCCATCACCGAGCGCGCATAGGCAAAGTCATTTTTCAGCCAGTATACGCACTGCTAACTTTTTATTAGACGATAGATGACTTCATTCCTCTTTCTTGATGGCTCGCAAGTGAACTATTAGTTATTATTCTTGTTCGTGATTCATTTTGCCTTTGCGCTAATCCTAATTGCAGCCAGAGTTAGCAAGCCTCCACGCCCATACATTTAAGGTACTCGTACCTATCCCAGAGGAATGGAAGTTAAGAAGGACTAAAAGTTACTAAGATTGAATCATATAGGCTGATATAATATATGTTTTTCCTCTTACCACTGTGATCTTCACATTCTTCTGTCGCAAACATTTTGTTTTTTTGTTTTGTTTTGTTTTGCTAACCCATAATCCGCACGCGTTCCTGAGAAAAAGGGTCAGTGAAAGTTATAGACAGTCGGACGGACAACAGTCAGTAATCAATCTGAAGAATTTTTGAACGAGCGAGCGAAGCGAGCGAAGTTCTCCGAGTCTACTGGAACAATCCGGCGTTTGTATGTATGTATGTATGTATGTATGTATGTATGTATGTTTGTATGTTTGTATGTTTGTATGTATGAATGTTCGTTCGACGATAACTTGAGTAATTTTTGTCGGATCGTCATGAAATTTGGTAGGCAGGTAAATTAAATTAAGAGAATTTTTAAGTTCGAACATGAGCCAAATCGGTCGAGGGGTTGCCGAGATATGGGGTTGTTAAGTTTATATGGGATGAGAGAGGGCGCCACTGCTGCCTCTCAGTAACAATAAAATAGTGCTAAACAGTGATTTTAAAAGTGATAAAAACGTAAATCTAATCAGTAAACAGTGAAAGCAGTGATAAAAATTAACAAAAGTGAACTATAAATACAAATTCTGTTTGGAAACAATATTGTGGATATCGGACGTAAAACTCAGTGGAAACAATAAAAATAAACTTTTACGGGTCGCGAAATAATCCGTAACAAGAACTCTATTTTAATCCAATAAATCCAAAAATTTTGCTAATTGCTAAGGTCCAAAGTACACCAGATTAGAAAATACAAAACAGCGCTATCTATTTAAAAAAAAATTGTTATTCTACTTCCTAACAGAGGGCGTGACAAAACATTTTTTATCAGAGCCATCTAGTGTTCAAAATTATAAACCAAAAAGTCCTTATGCTCAACAATAGAGGTCGCTTTACTTCAAAACTACAAGAGAGTCCTATACAAAACTTAAAATGGAAGAAATACTAGATAAACTACATAAAATCCAAAATGATCTAGAGGCACAAAAACTTGAAATAAGAAAAAGCGGCGAACAAGTTACAGAAAACATTCAAAGAATGTTTGGCGAAAAACTAAAAATGCTAGAAGAAAAATCTGAAAATCTTGAAAAACGAGTGGAAAATCAAGAGCAAAGACTGTAGGGGTTGGTCCTATTACCACACGGGGGTTATTATTATTATTAGGTTTATATGGGGTCGCGAGTTCATAGTTCGGGGCGAACCACTAGTTATGCTTCTTTCAGCAAATTAGGCTGCAACCAACAAAGGCACCAGAGAATCCGCACAAAACGCAACTTTGCCGCCGCACGAGCCAACATTGTCGCGCGGGTAATCCCGGCAAAGGGCGCTCGTTTGATCCCGTCATAGGCTTCAAAGGCACGCAGGCTGATCGGGTGAGGTTTTAGAGTACATCAGGGGCCTGAGTCTGTAACGCAAACGTGGCAAAATGGACTCCCAGTTGAAGGCTTCAATTGTATAAATGCTGTCGGTCCTTTTAATGTTTTTGTAGTACAGCAAAGAATATTCTGATTCTAATTCTAAAGGATTAGTTCGCTGGTTGTAGGAGGAAAACGAGGTAACCCAGGTTTTGTCCTTCAACTGGGACGCCATCGACACGCCATTGCGTTACAGACTTAAGCCCCAAAACTGTTTACAGTAGCCGGGGCTACAGTCAGTGTATAAGCCGGCGTGAGCCGACCGTGTCATGTCGCCAACACGGCTGGTAACTAGTTAGCTGGCCTTACTTACAATAATAAGGTATACCTACAAAACTAGTCTGGGATTTCTTGGCAATTTGAATAATAGATGATAGTAATGTTTGACTCTATAGACAACCACATAAGTAAAATATGACAAAAAAATATCATAATCAACTTTCTAACGTCGGTCTCCAGCGTAACTAATCAATTGCTGATTTTCGGAGACGGTAATAGATATACGCAAACAAAAACATACGGTAAAAAGGTAATCTACTTAATTAAAAATTAAAAATAATCCCGATATTTTATCATATTTCATTAACGGCAGAACAGATTTTGATGAAAACTCGCTAGAAAACCTGCTTTAAAATCAAATAAACCGCATCCAAATCGGTTCCCCCCTTTTCAGAGCTACGGTGTCACAGACACACACAAAGACAGACACACATAGCGGTCAAACTCTTTTTTGGTCGGGGGTTAAAAAAGGAAGGAGCTGGAAAAGTTGTATGTAGAGTCGCCTTGGAAAAATGCACAAATTGCAGAAAAAAAAACACTGTAAAGAACAAAATTAACAATAGAGGCCGGGCGAAATTAATATGTGTGAAGAAATGTTTAAAAATGTATCCGATTAACCGAAAAACTAAAAGCGCTCAGAGGTCAAGAGGCAAATAAGGTCCAGTTGCTTCAACCAGGGTTACCCAGTTAACTCTGAGTTAACGATATTAATTGTATAGTTTCAAATTAACTCAGAGTTAGTTGGCTAACCCTGACTGACACAAGTTCAACTAAGCAAGAGGTTTGCCGAAACATTGGCTGAATCAATCTAAATGGCCCGTTTTCAGAAAAAAAAAAGTTGTTCTTTTTTTCTCCACTTATGGCGCTCTTAATACGGCACTATAACGGCAGTCAGTTGAAATGTCATCAGTGTTGCCAACGGTATGACAAATTACCGTAAACTGTAATAATCATAACCAGAAACACAATTCATTGCTTGCAAATTTTATCGCATCACGTAGTTGATGTTAGTATCCTACCTTTTTTTTTTTTTTTTTTTACCTAGCCTGTTGGGTGTCCCACTGCTGAGCAAAGGCCTCCCCCCTTTCAGACCAGGTCTTTCGGTCCTGAGCAACCTCTAACCACTCCGGCAGATATTGGTCGAGTTCGTCCCGCCATCGTCTTTTTGGGCGACCTCGGCTGCGGCGACCGCCACGTGGTATCCACTCGGTGGCGAGTTTCGCCCACCTATCCGGTTGCATGCGGCGGACATGTCCGGCCCAGCTCCATTTAAGCTTTGCCGTCTGAGCACCTACGTCGGCTATGCGCGTTTTTGAGAGCAAGGTGGTGTTTCGGACACGGTCGATCCTGCGGACACCCAATATGCTGCGCTCCATCGCTCTCTGGCAAACCTTGAGTTTGGTCTTTTGCTGGTTTGTCAATGACCAAGTCTGTGAGCCGTAGGTAAGGACGGGCAGGACACACATATCGACGAGCTTCCGTTTTAAGGAAAGTGGAAGGTTGCCCTTCATGAGATCTTTCATGGACCAGTAGCACTTCCAGGCGTTCTCGATACGGCGATCGATTTCTTTGCCTTGCCTGTTTTCGAAGCTTACTATCTGGCCCAAGTAGATATACTCGTCGACATAATGTATAACCTGCCCGTCCACTTCTATTTTGCGTTTATGACCATTGGTCATGACCTGGGTTTTGGACCTGTTCATTGCAAGTCCAACCTCAAGGCTTGCTGAATTGAGCTCTCGCAGCATGACTTCCAGCTCGGTTGCGGTGGAGGCAAAGAGGACGATATCGTCAGCGAAGCGAAGATTTGTAAGCCTTCTATCACCACCAACTTCTATGCCCTTGTGTATCCACGACTCCGCTATTGTTTTAAAAACCTCCTCGAGGGTAGAAGTTGGTGTTTATCCTATTCTATATTTATCCAAAACCATTTATGTTTTTGCTTTCAAGAATAAAAATTGCAAATATATGACACGGCATTTTTACCGATTGAACATGGCAAGCCTGATTCTTATCTGTGGTGTTTGTGTATCTTTAGTATTAGTACTTTCTAATCTGTGAATCTGTGGGAAAAAGCGTTATTTGACTGCCGTTATGTAGCCGTATTTTCTGCGCCATCTAGCGAGCATTTTAAAATCTGCTTTTAACTGTCAGTTGAAAACGGCTCATTCACACCAACGACGACGCATGGCGTGGCTAGTGACGTTGAGGGTGCGTGATACTTTGATAAATGAAACGCATTGTCGACGAAGACGGGCACCGGCAAACTGATGCATTTTGATTTGTTTGGGACTGAAATGGAAACAGCTAGAAAATTTTATTTGGAGAAGCTGAACCTGCCTTTTTATAACAGTAAAAAATGGTTAAATGACATTTTGTTGAATCAAGGGTTCTCTCGCGCTTTCTCTCTTTCGCGTGGTCTATCTTTGTCTATCTCTATTTAACTCTCTTCTTCCTCTTTGCTAGTAAGGAACACGCATGCCAATAGGGATTATTCCAAGTGTAAAATTAGACAGCGATTCTTACTAAATTGCTGAACTAAATCTGTGGTTTATTTGGAAACCTTAGATTAATAGACCGATTTTGACAGTTATCCAAACTTAGCGAGCGGAAGATAACATAGAGACTGCATTAGCCCTGAGACCTAATGTAACTCAGCGAGCGGAAGATAACAGTTCACTGTCCAAACTATATTTGAAGCTTGGAAAAATCCTCATCCCATCAAAACAAAAAAGTCTACAAAAAGAATTTGAGGAAAATCGTAAAAAACGTAGAAACGACGTCAGATCGGAAGAACCCCAGACGACATTCGCAATCGGTTTGGATTGACACGTAAGTGTCTGGGCTGCCATTTTCTGTCTCCGAACCGAAATGTAATGGATGGCATAAGAGTTTTTTTTTTCTCGCCCTAGATAGATTTGCGCGGTCAGCAACAATAGAGCTTGGCGTAGCATGCCGTCAAAAAACAGTGACATTTGACAGCACAAAAATCTTCTTTATTGCATGTGAATGGGCCTTTTTCAGCACTAATCATGTCATAGGTGGCGCCTATAGGCGTGGCCATAGAAGAACCGGAATACGGCTGTCAAAATTAATCTGTGCTAAGCGAAATTTTACAACCGTATTCCGGTTCTTCGATATGGCCACGCCTATAGGCGCCATCTATGGAATGCTTTGTGAATTTGTACTGAAAACGGCTCATTTTGGACCTTCCTGATTGTTGACATTTTGTCACGTATGAAACGCTCTGCCATAACCTTTTTTATTCGATTGATGACCTTAAATGTGAACTGACAGTAACAACATTTACAACCCTCATCGGTTTATTAAAAGTATAGTACCTAGTTAACAAAAATTCATGTGATCGAGATTTTACATCCCGTACGTTATTTATTCGTACCCCGTACGCAAAGGCGATATTTTTAGTGTGAAATCCAGAAATAATTTATCAAAGGAGCAAGTCACAGCGCGAGCTGCAAATTATTTCGTCAAGGTGTTTAGCAAGATGGCGCCACCGTCGCAAATTGAAATATTGCTTAATTAAGAAGAATACCACTAACTTCATATTGCAGCTATACGAATCCTTATTACACTTGAAATAAAGGTCATAATGAGGAATAAATAATGTGCATTAAATTGGTGGAGCAATAGGTATGGTTCATGCAAAATGTAGTAAATCAAATGGTGTGTGTCACGTAGGAGCGCAATCAACATTCCTTTTTGTCTGACCCTAGTTCCGTGCTTCTCTTGTTTATTTGAGTTTGAATTTCGAATTATAATATCTTTTTAGACAATCGCTTTTTGTATTTCATCATTACCGAAGGAGGTTGGTTGATTTATTGTAGAGTTCGCTTTTGTAAGGCAAAACATAATATTTATAACTTCATGCGCGTTCGTCATCGGTAGATATCCTTTCAGGATTTGGATATGAAGTAACGTTATAATAATAATTTTCTTTAGCGGAAGTAAACAAGTGCACTTGAAATTGACGCGTGTCAAGTCGACAGGTCACCCTATCGCTCGCTCCCCTGATTGCACTTTACTAATGGGCATCGTCAAATCCTATTTTTTATTCTATAAATCGAAAATATACACAAATATAAGAAACTAATTTGAATATTTTCTTAATTTTTTATGTAATTATTTTTAAATTAATTATTTAAATTTTCTAAAAGTTTTGTGTATGACGTCACCACTGGCATTATGTACTAAGTTCATTGCATTCATTCATGCTTTTAAAAAATAAAAATATGTTGACGTTTGACAAATGTCAGTGTCAAGTCAACAAGAAGGTTATTTTCTCAGTTATTTGACATTTTTGACAGTTGTTGTTGACGAATGTATTTTTTTAAATATTTGTAGGCAATGGAACTACCGCATTAAAGGCTATGATGACGTCATCGAAAGAAAAATGAAGTAAACATTTTTGGCGATAAATATTAATAATCCGTTTTAATTTTACTTATTTAAACCCCTAATAGTAATCAGTATCCCTATTCCTCGAAATGGTTTTCAATTTACGACAATCGATGCCTCACTGATCATCAATGCCCATTCACACATTTGCACAGCCAACCTATTCGTCGAAAGACTTCAACAGTGCGACAAACATGAAGATTTTCAACATTAATAAAATTGTGTTACTCTACAGAGGTAGAACAATAACAATCACAGGATTAAACCTAAAAAACTAGTTTAAATAATAAAGTCGATAAAGATGCTTCTTCTCCAAGAATGATCAAAGCTAGTGAAGCTGGACCGAAAAAAAAGTAGCTAGATACTTACTTCTACATAGAATTTTAATTGGGTCATTCTTTGAGAGGTCGATTTTTTTGGTCACACCCTAATATCTACTAAACTATACATCACACAGTACTAAAATAGCACTTAATCGTCTACTTAACTAACGGTCTATTGAAGCATATCAAATAAAATCAATATTTCATAGAGGAAATTGCCTAAATATCCCTTTGGAGGTCAAAAAATGGGTGATTTTGCAAGTATTTTGCATGTCACACGCGTGTGCTCCTGGTATGTTTTTGTTTGTGGTTTTACTCATGTGCCCACTGCTGTGCTAATTTATACCTTTTTAAATGCCCAAAGAGTGCCTCTATCCAATCGTATAGCCAGCATTCTAATAGAATGAAAACTCTTGTGTCTGTAGACGTTTAAACTAATGTCACGCGGCGAGCGAAGTTGAAACCGCTCGACAAAAGTATGCTTTTATACATACTTGAATACGCGGTAAGTGTCTTATGATTGGTGTAAAATATTGCCAATTTAACCACTAATTTTTGGTTCGGGAGGGTAATTGAAACTTGTGGTCAGTTTTGCTAGTTAAGTGATACTATTTGCACTTAACTATCTAAAGTACAGGATTGGGTATGTCCCTCAGTAGATATTGACATCAAAATAAATACGATAGCTTTTATAGTTAAAGAGAAACAACGTAATTTTTTAATTTTATTGATATCCATGGCCCTAAAATCCATGGATTTAAGCCATGGATATCACATACCGGCCATGGATATCAAGTAAATGTTCTTAAATTTCACTTATTTTAGGGTTACGTAACAAAAAAGTGCCAAATAAGACCCTATTACTAATCCAGTACATATCTGCATGTCTGTTTGCTTGTTTGCCTTACGTTTAACGGGCTGTTGTTAACTTTAAATATAATAGGTAGGTTGAATAATAAGCAAGCAGTTGATTTTTCACAGAATCAATCTATCTATCTATTTATCTACATTTTTTCAAATCCATTGTAATTATACGGCTTAATTAATGTACACAAGATTAATAAAAACCGGGCGGTGCAAGCCGGACTCACGAACCGAGGGTTCCTCACTTTCTTTCAAAGAGGGATTCTTCCAAATACATGCAAAGAATGGTCATTCTACTAGTTATTAAAAAAACAAAGAGGGATTCTAGCAAATACATGAAAATAATGGTAGAATTAGCTGAGGCAGAGTAATAAAGTGCCGTTTAGCACCCTTCGTGCACAATATCCTAAAATTTTTCCTTGTTAGTCGGAGTCGCGTACCGGGGATACCGTACCACCACCTAAAGTAAGGGGTAAATATAATATTAAAATATGTTACACAAATATTGTGGTGGTACGGAACCCTGAGTGTGCGAGTCTGACTCGTACTACTATGCTGGGTTAAAAAAAATAAAGGCCTAAGGCATCTACGTATGAGATGATTTATTTTACCTTTGCAAATACTTTTATATCATGTAACTTTGAGAAGCAATAAAAGGCTATATTATTTTATTTTTTATGAGATGATTTAAATAGCCTCCAGTGGTACCTTCACTTACACTAGATGGATGAAGAGGCCACTTGGCGCTGCAGTGCCTGAGACATTGTTTTAGATGGTGCTGCTGGGTTATATTCTACTATTAAAGTACTGTACCGTTATTCGAAGCTTATTAATTGAGATAGGCACTTCCGTTTCCCGCTAATATGCACCAATTGACCTACTTTTTACCCCTTGTCATGATACACGTGCTACTTCCGGCGGCGTCTACAGGCAGGTGGCGCCACTCCAGTTTATATAAACTGCTCGGGCGCCATATTTCATCATTGGCGTTTTGTTTCCCGCCGCAGTAAAACGTGCGCAGCAGCTCCGCAGCTTGCACAAAGTAAAATTATACAAATTCAGTGTTGAAATTATACCGAAATTCAGTGTTAAATTCTAGAAAATCGTGTGGTTCTTGTAAGTTATTCTACGACGAATAAAAGGCAAGTGAACACCCTTTCTTACATAACTGTGAATCTATGAGCTTTACCAGTGAAATGTCATTTCAGTGTTTAAATAATATTTTAACGGTTTTACCGTTCGATTATCAAAACTATTTCATGTGTGTGTGTGTACCAATTAATTGTGGATTATACCTACTATAACCGTTATTTCCAGTGTGTGTAACTATTGCTTATGGAGATTTTTTAAATAATTATAATGGTTCTTTTCAGTGAGTGTTACTGTTCATAATTCTGTGAGAACTTATGACTATTTTCAGATTTACTGTAAATTTGTTGAAATACTGATTGTTCTACAGTGCTGCTTAAACTTTTCTGATGGTTTGTGCGTTTTCTGAAACGGGTCTTTTCAGTGAGTGTGACTGTTTACAACTTTGTGACAACTTCAAATAAAAAAGTAAGATGTAGCCTGTACAATCGTACATGTCCCACTAGCTGGGCAAAGGCCTTCTCTCAGAGAGAGAGTTCGAGCTTAATCACCACGCGTGCTCAATGCGGGTTGGCGATTTTTGCGTTGAGGGTATAATGCCTCAACTTCAAATAATTAATATTATTTTCAGATTTATTGTAAATAGAAATTTACTGAAATTGATTATTTTCAGTGAGTGTGACTTTTCACAATTCTGTGAGAACTTCAAATAATTACGATTATTTTCAGATTTACTGTAAATTTATAGAAATTTACTGATGGTTGTAAAGTGCCGTTTAAACTTTTGTGCGTTTTCTGACACTAAGTATTTTTCAGTTGAACAAAGATGATGTTGAGCATGCCGTACCACGCGCTGTGGCCAGCCTGAGTGTACAGCCTCGTGTGAGAGATCTGTCTCCGGCACAGTCTTCGAGCTCATCTTCGGGGTGAATATCATCGTGGTGAAAAAGATAAGCATAGACTGCACTGAAGCCGCAAGCTGCAACAGCCTAGCGAAGCAAGTAAGTGAACTCTGTAAATACATGAATATAAATACGAATGCTGAGGCCGTCTGCCATGTTAAAAACGTCTGCCAAGACACCATATCACTGTGACCTGGTATTACTGGTGATTATAAGATTTATGAGGCAACAGCAGATATATATACAAGAATAGGGACAAAGCACTCCATCAGCCCCAAAAACGGCCGGCAATATTCTCAAAATGCCTTATCATATACAGTGGTTAGGAAGTAGATTTTTGTCATAATTTAAGATACCTAAGCTGAAATACCAAAACAGCACAATCGCGCTCCAGGTTTCGTAAACCTAGATACAAACTAAGAGGTACAGAAGAACGATACCTTGCGCCATCTGCTCTATGCAGATAAGTATTACGCTACCTGCCATTGCATAGTGTGTATTTTGCAGCAAAAGGAGGCTTTACAGGAAAGCATTTGACATGGATAAAAGGATCAGATTATAAATCTAGGTCAAAGGTAAAATAATTGTTTTTAAATAATACTTTAACAGATTTGTTACAGTTATTGCGCGGCCATAGAACTGAATGCTTTCAGCAATGATCCAGACCCGAAAGATGAGCCAGGTTCGATACCATAGTAAATGCAGCTCTCAACAAGATACTGCCGTCTCCGACGCATATCTTTGATTCGGATCGATGTTTCGCAACAAGATACTGCCGTCTCCGACGCATATCTTTGATTCGAATCCATTTTTCGCAAGCAAGCGCTCCTCGCAGGGGCCAGGCCCTATGTGAACAATGGTACCATCGCATGGTACTCAGAGCATTTTACCAATAATGCACACGCACTGCAAAAATACGCCCTCGCGGGGCGGATACCATAAACACTAATGCTCCTCCAAAGGACAAAGTGCATTTTCAGATCGATCTGCCAAATTATTCTGGAAGAGGGTAATTTCACAACCACGGCTCACGGTCCAATCGTGGAACCTAAAGAGGGCACCGAAGGCGCCCATATTCACCCCCTGCGTCCAGGGGGCACGCTAAGAAGTTCTACAAGCTTTAACACGAGGCAGTTCCAGGCAGGTCAGTTGACACTTATTACCATCAAAGGGAAGTAATGGAGCCCCATCGATTATTTTGCAAATAGTCCGAAGCTATCGCATACATTTATTTCAAAGACTTCTATTGGTTTACCCGAATCTAACCAGAGGGTCTTTCTTACACATGTCTCGGAAGAAATGTCTGCGATGGTGCACAAAATGAAAGAGCAGTAAATTTTTAAGTAAGCTCCAATAGCACCAAGTTTCCTTTCCCCACTTTTTCTGGTGTCAAAAACAGATTGGTAAACTCGTCCAATATTCAATTAGAACGCATTAGACGACTTTGTAAGTACAGAGCAGTTCCAACGAATAAACATGTAACAGATTCCCGACTTTATACAGAGATACGATTGGCTCGCTAGCTACTTCCATAATGTGAATTTTAATGTGATTGTGAAATTTGGTGCATGGTTTTTAAATAAAAAAATGATACTTCCATCTTAAAATCTCTAAAGGTCACAGGCGGTTCCTACGTCTTGTAAACAATGAGGAACAGTTAGACCGAGACTCCGAGTACGTTCACATTTTAGAGAAATTAGTTGGCTAGCACAAATCTTACGAGAGCCAAATGTAAGGATTGTTGTTTATTTAGACTACCTTTTGATCGTCAATCAGAATACCAATAATTTAAAAGATCACGTCAATGATCGACACAATGGTGACGGATAAAATCACGAAGAATCGGTCGTTACCCCGTAAAGAAGCATAAGTTTCTCTAGTAGTCCTTGGTAAAATGACAGTGTTGCAGGTCTTATGAGTTTTGTCGTTCCGCGGGTTAGGCAGAATCACATTCATAACCTCTGCCAGTTAGTAGTCTACACTGCCTCAAACTATCAAAGAGATGATATGGCGGACTCAGAGCTGCTTTCTCACGACGCGTCTACATTATCCTCCAAAAGAAATTTTTCTGACCACAGATGCATCGTATACAAGATTGTGAAAAATAGTTGAACAACCTTGTTCTCTCAGACATGGTTTCAAGACTGACAAAGGCTGCTACGCAATTTAAAAGAGTTACTTTCAATATTTCATGCACTCCAAAGTCATGGATTTAATGAGTTACAAGTCTCTACTTATAGAATACGACAACAAGACTGCAGTTGCGAATTTACGAAAAGAGGGGGCAGAAAATATTCTCCACTAATAGTCCTATAAAATTCTGATCTATCAAATTCTCCAGTTATTACATCAGTTTCAAAATAATTTTAAGATTCATTATATCCCGGGCAGATTCAACGATCCGATATTTTTGCGTTCCAAAAAGCTCATGTGATGATTAGCAATTAAGTAACTCAAACAATATTCGCGTCCCAGGGCATTATTCACTTTATTGTACAAAGTTACACTTTATTGCACAAAACTAAAAATATATACTTAAATAATAGATGTGAGACATTATCTACAAGGGCGGACTTAATTCTATAAAAATCTCTAAACGAGAGTGTCCCTGCTGATAGTACCATTAGTACCCCCTTGTGAGAAAGTTTATTGGAGCGGTCCAGGACCTCAACGCCAGAGTGCTCGAGGCCCCATTCTCATTGAGGAACCTATTACAGTGTCCAGTGGACACAGCAAACGGATTTCCTTCGATACTAGAGGTATGGAGAGGTCGGGGTGATCTGCGGCTGTGGAGTCCTGGACCACCGAACAGCTTTCGTTACTGAGGGGTTCCTAGCATCCCTATCTTAAAGACCGAACATGAGATTGCTTGGAAACGATGGTTTGGTTGGACTGATTCTAACAAGTTGACCCCATAAAACAAACTGTGAATTAGCACAAAGGGCTAGATTTACAATACCCCAAGATTTGTCCTACAACACAATACTTTTACAGAAATCTGTCGTATCCACGTTAAGCAAGGCAGACATGTTAAGTCAACTCAGTTCTCATGTTGTTCCCCAAAAAGCAAAGGGTTGACCCCTTTGTCATGGAAGTAGAGGTCTAGTTACCCATTCGATACAGTCATGTAGGTAACCTCTTCCAGATATAACGTCACACGGCGATCTTGTTATTCTTATGTTCAGTTCGTCGCATGTCAATTCAGATTATTATAACAAATCCGACAATAACATAGTATTATGCCCCCAATTTGGTTCGAATACCAATTGCAGTGAGGACAGGTGATCTGGTTGGAATCTGCTCATAAATTTCGAAAAATGTAATCTCTCAACCCCCTCTTCTGGGTAGAAAGAAGTGAAACCCTTTTAGATGAAGGAAAATTGCAAATCAGACTTATAATTTTATAACTCGCAGAGGTACTTTTAAGATCGCATCTAGTACCGTGATGTATCGAGCTGGCTGGATAACCAGTTCATTTAAAGAGGCTAATAATATTACAGGTAGTAAATACTACAACTATAAAGAATCCGACGTGAAATATGTCTCTAAATTGATAACATTTTGAAGGAAAAAGCAAGTCTTTAAGTGACAAACTACTGTAGACTTGAGTCGCGTTTCGCGAAAAGACATGACACTAACATGACTAGGTAGACTGAAGAGTCTACGTAGTCATGTTACTCCTTCGAGTATCTCGCGGGCAAGCGTAGATAAAACTCGCAACACGGCCCGGCCTCCAAGCCGGGCAGGAAGTGTGAGGGCAGCAGTAACGGACCCTTGGATTAGATCTAAGCACGCGAAAATGTATGGTTTTCAGTGATTCGCCACATTATGGCACATTAATCAAGTAGTTTAAATCAAGGCAACAGATTTTCTTTAAATTTGTTTAAGTTTGATTATTCTTCCAACTATTTATTACGTACCTACTAATTGGGTAGGTAGGTACCCATCAAATATTGTTGATTTGACTGATTAAATATTCAGATTTATATTATTATTATTCAGTAGTCAAAAATATCTTGATGTGATATCGTTACTACCTAATACGGTTTAATGATTATAATTTGACTTTCTTGCTACACTAATAATTTTATCACATTGGCGTTACAATACTTTCATGATAACATAAATTCTAACAATAACAAAAAACGGCGGCCGCGTCACCAGGCGATAACAAACACGTCTCAATTAATAAGCTTCGAATAACGGTACAGTACTTTAATAGCCGCGTTTTACCTGAAATAAAACGCATATTAAAGTGCTTACCTTATTCGAAGCTTACATTTCATTTCTGCCTGGTGCATTTCGAACCAATGATGAAATATGGCGCCCGAGCAGTTTATATAAACTGGAGTGGCGCCACCTGCCTGTAGACGCCGCCGGAAGTAGCACGTGTATCATGACAAGGGGTAAAAAGTAGGTCAATTGGTGCATATTAGCGGGAAACGGAAGTGCCTATCTCAATTAATAAGCTTCGAATAAGGTAAGCACTTTAATATGCGTTTTATTTCAGGTAAAACGCGGCTAATATGTATATTATGTATTTACGATACTTCTCCACGCCTAAAAGGCTGGATGGCTTTGGATGAAATTCGGGATGGATGTGTAATTGTTTATTCATGTTATAGCTTTTAAATAATAGTAGCTGTTTATCAAAACGTTTTATAAGACTTAAGGCCTGAAATTAATGAGAACTTAAGAATTAATGTTACAATTTTATAGAATTTGTTGAGCATAATTTATCTCTTTTATTATTTAATAACTCAGCATGTGTTTGCTTAAAATAAATCTATGAGCAATTGAAAAAGTTTAAAAACTTCTAAATTTTTACTGTTTTTTCTCAAAATAAAACTTCGATTACTTTGGTTTGATTATTATGATTTTTTATTTATATACTTTTCCTTCACTAAGGCCCTGTCTAAGTCTGTGACAGTTCATGAGTGACAAAAAAGCTAAAGGAAGCATTTATGTACCACTGAAATTACTGTTTATATTCATTTTGGACACTATTTGATATCCATGGCATATTTTTTGATATCCATGGCCTGTCAAAATAGAAGATTTTTTTCTGATTAACCTATAAAGCCTACAGGTGTGCCTCATCGACATATTGGCTAGTTTTTAAGCCCTTTTATCCTCTGTATTTTTAGTTTTCACCAACGACGAGAAAAAATAAAAGCCATGGATATCAACGAAGAACGCTTTTTTGAAGAATCATCCGCCATGAATTTAAATAATTTTGATAATATTAATTTGGATTTGATGTTCAATGTAAATAATTTGTTTATTGCATAACTGAATAAAACATTTGAAACGGACCTACGAGAACAAAACATCTTGTAAAGTTGGATAAAACCGTCTGTGAACTGTGAAGTGGGGTCCCATGTTCTCTAACGTCTAAACTAAACTTTCTATGGTGGAGCGGATGTTACCGCCCTTTTGCATAGCATAAACATTTGCAGTTTCGGTTCACCGGCTCAGATGATAGCATACAAATTATTAGCGACGGTAAAATGGGCTGGGTAGGCTACAATGTTGGTGGAATTCGATGGGCACGGTAACAGACTACTTAATGGCTGAGATTTGTTTGATAACATGTTACTGCCCATAGAAGTATTTCATTAAACGATCCTGGTTTTTTTTAATGAGCCCTTCTCAAAGCACAAATACAAAGTAATTCATAGATGGCGCTTACAGGCATGGCCATAGAAGAACCGGAGCTCGACTGTCAAAAGTAAGCGAAATTTCTATAAAGTGTGAAGTGCATCTATGAAGTGTTTTGAATTTGTTCTTTGAAAACGGCTCATTGTACAGTCGGCCACAGTCTAGGATACCCTATAGTAGCTCTTACCGCGCGCGGCATAATGGCGCCAATCGAACAAAAAGGGGTATCCTAGAGCGTGGCCGACTGTACCATGATAATATTTGAATGTGAAGTATTAATCTCGCATTTTTTATTTTCTCTGCTCTAATATTGCTGACTTTTTCAGAACAAACTGCTGTTTCTGCGGCGCATGGCAATGGGCGTTTTTTTGTGTCAAGTTTTGAATGTGATTTCTTGATGGCGCTGTCGTCATAGTACTTTTTTATTTGTAAAGGGCAATAACACGTTTTTATTTCAAGAGATCACAGAAATCAATATTTCTATGGTGACATCGAAACCGAGATCTAGAGGTATTCAAAGATCTAAAAACTAAACCAAAGAAACCTCTCCATAGCAAGACCATTTTAATCATAGGCTTTGATCAACATGTTAGTTCATTGAAGTTTATGGTCAGTGAATTGAAACATGCTTATTTAAAAATAGTCCCTCTCGTTCCGCATAAAAGATTTAATGAGACGTTGGCGAGTCCGCGACGCGAATCGATTCTTTAACCTCAAAATAATAACCCATTAGGTACCTTAGTAGTAAAAGGCCCATTTCCAACCTTATGTCAAGTACTATAGGTAGGTACTTATTTATTGACCTTAGCTTTCCTGTGAACTATGAGAGGACTCTACAGGCACTGGGAACTACATAACAGCTGTCAGTTGGTCACTTCACTTATCTGGTGTATACGTAAGTGGCAATGCCATTAAAATGTTTAAAATAACACCAACAAAAAAAAAAAACACCAACACTACAGCTAGTTGAAAATACTAAAACAATAGAAAGAATCACCAGATTTAAATTATGTGGAGTCGACTGCACGTCGACCCTTACACGAGTGCACTCTACTCACTTACGTTACGGGCGACTTTGCAATGAAATTGTAAAAGTTTACGTGTTTTATTATTCAGTCTGGCTAGCTAGTTCCCTGTCCTACGTATGAACGTTGATTTTTTAAACTGAACCCTAAAAAAAACTGCCAAATACGAATATTCATTTGAAATGGCCGTATTAGTCAAATAACACGCACGAACGTTGCACATGTCTTGTCAATAGATTTGGGCCGAAGGTATGGGTACCCAAAGGGTTACAATAAAACTGAATATTGCTGCAATCCCTTCTTTTTGCAAGTCTAGCCTTTTACTGCAGTGTGTAAGAATCTTCAACTTTTTGCATCAAACGCATTTTCTATCGATACTTCTTTTTCTCTACATAATTATTATGTAGTAAGTCGCGTCTGTCTGTCTTTCTGCATGCTTAGACCTTTTAAATTACCCTTTTCACCGCAATGGTTAGATATTTTTTACGGAAGGTTTATGTAGGGCAATTTTTAAATAGCTTTTAACCTCAGATACGTCAACTTCTAAATGTGATTTCCAACAACTTTTGTTCTACGACTTTTCGAAAAGCTCTATACCTTTTATTTTATTAAAGTTTCTTATCCTTTAAAGTTTTCTACCATTCCAGCGCTGCCTGCGCGGCGCGCTTTCGTGCTCCTCCACTCTCTACCACTTTTCTAGCCTCTCCTGCTCCTATTTGCTACTATGAGCTAGAAAAAAAAAAAACATTTCATTTTTTTTTGTATAGAGAAAAAAAAAATGCGCTTTTACCAAAGTCGTAGAAAAAAAGTTGTTGGAAATCGAATTTAGAAGTTGGGGTATCTGAGGTTAAAGTATATTAAAAAATTGCCCTATATAAAGACAGCATTAAACTTATTTCTAAAAGCCGGAGCGGGGGCGGGTCACTTGTTTTCTATAATTTGTACAATACTCAGCTAAATGAACTTAGTAATGAAACTAGTTGAAACTCTTCTCACGATTGTTTTCTTTCCCAGCTAGATACAGTCCTCAAAGCTAACATCAAAAGTAAGTCCAGAAAAGAACTCCAAACACAATTTTGTATCGGAAACAAAAGACGGTGAACAATCAATAGACAATGGCTTGTTTCGTCTATGTTCACAAATCGCAAAGACAGCTCTCTAGTGCCTTGAGAACTCCTTTGAATTGTTATTTGCTTTTTATAGTGCACTTTTGGAATAGTTGGTTACTTTTCTATCAGCGACTTCGTGAAACGTCGGATGATTTTATCTTTTATCGAATCAGATAAAGGTTTTGCCAACACTGAAAAGTCAATATTGTTTATGTCCTAAAAAAAGTAAGATGTAGCCTGTACCATAATACCTAATTGTACAATGTTGGGCAAAGGCCTTCTCTCAGAGAGAGAGAGAGAGCTTAATCACCACGCGTGCTCAATGCGGATTGGCGACTTGTGTCCTAATTAGCTAAAATACTTTATTGTACTATGTGTAAGCGTAAGCTTAGAGATTTATTTTTGAAGCGAGCAAAACATTTGACTAGGGTTGTAACTGTGTGAGTGAGGACTAGTAATAACAACAACCAGCCAAACGCGAAAGCAGCAAAAAATCCGCGTTGCGGGCTAATAATACTGCATCGCCCCTACTGCAATGTCATTGAATGATCTCTCTTGAGAAATAAAAATGGGTTCATTTACTACACCAACGCAATTCGTGTAATTCGCTACGCTGGCAACCCCCCAAATGATTAAGGCTGGAGCGTTCGGGATTAAAAGAAAATTAAACGTCTGCGACTGATGTCAACCCTACAATAGTCTTGTCTATGAGCTTTGCAACCTTAACTTTGCATTGACTGTGAATCTAGATACCTTGACAATAAGTTTTAAGTTTCATTGGTTCATGACCTGCGGTTAAGTGGCAAGATCGTGTCATATTTTGGCGAACCACCGATTGCGGCCCCTAAAGAATTTATTCCACGTTTGGGGCGTTTCTCTGGTAACGGCTGTTGATTGTAAAGCTTAATTAAACGGTATTCTACTTAATTTCCTAGGGGTTCTGAATTAGACGAGTTTGATTACCCACCTAGGCGTACCGCTTCAGCCTTTAAGGGCCAGATAATACCGCCATTACGGGAAAATATTCAAAACAAATTGCACGCTAAAATAGGACCTAGAATTTTAAGCAGCAACATATGGTATTCAGGGTCTACAGTAAATGCTTTATATTGTTAAGTAATTTATTCATTGCTTTTGAAAGGCATGTTTGGGCAATTTGCAGCCTGTGTGGCAACTTTTTGTTGCGACGACTTTTGCCCCAATTATGATCGGTTATTGAATACAAAATGTATGTTGCAAAATCGCTCGCAAGGTATCCATATTTTGTAACAAACAAAAAACTGGCTTCAGCGCAAAAATCTGCTTTATAGACCAAAGGCGAGCCTCAAAGGTACAGGTTAAAGTTAGCACTATCAATTTTCACAATAGAAATATCAATTTGGCTTGAATCCCCTGTTAGCTCGAGTAGGGTTAGATGATTGGCAGTTTCTGAATAGGATAGTGTGTAACCGATAAAATGCTTTATGAATCATAAAAGATACATGAGAGTGCAAGTTGCTGAGATATTGGTATAACACCCGTCACTAAACCATGATTGATGGTGCACTACTGAATGGAGCGCTCTTATCTGAAGATTGTGGGAAGCCAATGATTCTGGGCCTCGCAGGGAAAATAAATATTTGCTCGCCACCTATACATAGATAGCAAGAAAACTAAGGAAGCTGTATGATATTACGATGTTACCAAAAACTCATTGAAGTTGGTCTGTTTCAAAATCCTTCTGTACCTAGGCCTTATGTTTTCTCTTATGCCACTCCAAATTATATGTGTGATCCCTTGGACCTGGTCGGATCCTTACAAGTAACTGTTTGCCTAAACACTTTCAGTTGTAACATATTTTATTCTTTCCGGTCAGTTCCAAAATTCTCTGCACTTCGACTCATCCGCTATAAAACAAGATACTACTAAATAACATCACGGCAACCGAAACGATCGCATTACCCAACCAATAATACAAACAAAAAAGGCGGCCGATTCTCCTAAATCCGCCACAGACCAATATAAATTAGCATCGCGCATTACCACAAAAAAGGCTTGCGCAAACACAATGGCCTCCCGACAAAGGCACAACACTATGGATATTGAATTTAGTATAGAGGTGCGCGAAACGCTTCAGTGAAAAGAAAAGAATGATATAGTTAATTTCCTTCACTGAACTAGTTCACTCTTTTAGTTCATAGTTCACTTATAATTCATTCATAGTTCACAGCTCATTCATAGTTCATTCACAGTTTTTTCACAGTTCATTCATAGTTCATAGCTCATTCATAGCTCAGAAGTTCTTTCATGTATATTTTGACTCACGGTAGTCCGCGAATGACAAATGTGACAAATGAGAGACACATGAGTTACAGAATTTTGGTTTTTAGTGTGGTAGATTTAAGAATGTTTCTTGAAAAAATGAACTACGTGGACTAGAGTGAATGTGATATGTAAAGATTTAGATAATTTTGGTTCTTAGTGTGGTAGATTTAAGAATGTTTCTTGAAGAATAAACTACGTGGACTAGAGTGAATATGATATGTAAAGATTGGTAGTAAATGAATGAATGAATGGTTTCACAAAACGAATGTATTCAATCGAAGCATTCATTCGCGAACTACACACCTCTAATTTAGTAGGAGCCGTGACTAACGAGCCGTGATGTACACATTCTTGTGGTCTTTTTATCGACTGATAGCATCTGGAGGTGCGACTTCAATTCCTGGGACAGTGCGGTGAGTAATTCTGGTGAATGAATCAGTTTAAGGCGCTGGGCATAGTAAATTAGCCCGCGCGCAAAAAAAATGCACAAAATCGATTCCTGTATCAAATACACTAAAAAAATCGAAAATGTTCACATATCAAACCCTAGAACTAGGTGAGAGCTATTTAAAACGGCCAGTTTTGTGTTGATAGCCATAACCGCCCCTCTACCCTTGACGCATTTTTCCAATACGGCCGCAATATGGCGCAATTTACAAAATTTTATATTTTACAAATTAAGGCGCATTTTGTGTTTTTTATTGAATAAAACAGCCTTACCTTTGAATAAACATTACAAAGTATTTAAAATCAAAGCATTACTGTGCGAATTCAAAGAGAAATTAATTTAAAAAAAAATCTATTTGATCGCAATAGCGTCAAGGGTAACCCAGGGGGTAACCCATTGCAAGATATTTTGTTTGAAAAAAAGTGCGCAGCCTTTTTTTTTTTTCAAAACGTTTACGAATCTCAACACAAAACTGGCTGTGTTAGATAGGTCTCGCCTAATTCTAGGGTTTTATATGTGAAAAATTTCGATTTGTTTAGTGTATTTGATACAGGACTCGATTTTGTGCATTTTTCTTGGCGCGCGGGCTATTCACTATGCACCCCGCCTTAACACGAATGGCCAATGGCCATGAATGTGCTGTGTTATTTCATAGACGTTGCGTTGAGTGATTTTATAGCAGAAAGCAAAGGACGGGTTGTGGGAAGAAGGAACTGAAAGTTGATTACCTGAAGTAGAAAGTGTTACCATAAATCTACAATTAATTGTTTAGTTTGACTATTAAACATAAAAGGGGTAACTAAAAATGTTAGCTTACTATCCGACTACTCAATGTACATCCAATTGTTATAATAAACTATGAATTGTAAATTTATGAAATTGGCATCTGTGTGACATCAAAATTACAATAATCATCAGCCTATCTTCGGCCTTTGGATAAGCTTTTTTTTCTCGCATCACTTTTATCAACTGGGAGTGCTGTTTTTTCATTGCTTTCGTTTTGTAAATTATGTTTTTACAGCCACTGTACTATGACCGCAAAAGCTCTTGTAACGAGTGAAATAAAACAAGTTTATTTTTAGATACGTTCATTGAACTAACACCGCAAATCTTAGGTACGATGGCGCTCAGATGAGGTATTAAGTAGTTTTTTGTGGCTGCGGAATTTAAAGTAAAAAAATGCAGGCACGTACTCTATCATCAACACAACAACATCATCTTAATACCACTGTTTCATAATTTTGAGACTGATAGAGAGATACAATTGAGTTATGTTACCAGTAGGTACGGTCGGCCACAATCTCAGATACCCCATAGCAGCTCTTACCGCGCGTGGCATAAGGGCGCCAATCGAACAAAAAGGGGTATCTGAGACTGTAGCTGACTGTACATGGATCTCCTGTTGATCGTAAAGGTTATCCACGGAAATGTAGGTATACTCGTACTTAATACCTAAATTTCCGTGGATAAACCCCTTTCATACAGTCCAATAAAAATACATCTACATAGTAGTATTATTTTTTTCAGGCAACAGTTTGTTTATCTTTTGTATTTTTGTTTACATCAATAAGCAGTATAGTTACCTACCTGGATGCTTGATAAATCCCACCAAAGTGTAAAGCCGCCTAGGGTCGAAAGATCTGTCTGATTTAACTACTACATTTTAAATTACGAGCTTTGTGGTTGATGATATCATCCATCTTTTCCTAAAAAACTATTCTCAAATTATGTACGTTTTAGGAGGTAAACTAGTTTTTTGCCCCAATCTCGTTAAGTTTTGACAGCCCCTGACTTGTTTCACCTTTTGGTAATCCAATACGCAAACATTTATTCGCGAAAGTTAACTGAATCATCCATAAACGGAACATCGTGCTATGAATTTATAATGACGCCGTTTAGGCCGTTTAGCGAGAGTGCATTTTTTGCCCATCCTCTTTCAATGTTTCCTTTAAAAATACTCTACTTTGCTCCTAAACTTTAGTGGATGGTAATTATCACACTTGCAAACGTGAGGCTTTTTCTTCACTGGTGTCAAGTGGTTATTATTTTTCGATTCCAAAAGCTTTATCATGGTCCAAGAAATTCGTCTTCCCACTTGCTTGCTTACAAAGTTACGACCACCATCCAAGAATTTCTGCTTACCAGGATAACCTGTACATATTAGAGACTTAACCTTTGAACAAGTTCCAGGAACTGCAGCAACCACCAGTGGCCAATTAACCCATCTAGGGTGAGTGAAGGTGCCACTGGACGCTGTATAAATCATCTCATTGCATACATGCAATGAAGGTGGGCACCAAAAAAGCAAAAGCATGGCTGCGTGGACAAAGTCACGGGCAAAACACTAGCTCCAAATAAATACACAAGACGGAGAGCCATCGACCAATCAAATTTGGACAACAATAAAGCTCGTCTGACGAGCAAACGATTATAACAACGACCGGCCATAAATTATAATACTCCTGCAGCTTCGCTCTCTCTCGACCAAATATTCAAATTTAGTTGTCCATCTTTCTAAAGCTTCGATACATTTCAACGCTCTTTCGATGTTTTCGGCGAAAGACGGTGCGAAGAGGCTGAATCTTCTCTTTCGAAATGTTTCTGGAATTGCATTTCAAAGTAAATGAGAGAATACAAATCCGTTTGAATAACTTTAGCCTATAACTAGTTGTGCCCGCGACTTCGTATGCGTTTTTACACATTTGACATTTAATTTAAATTCGACTGTGGAGGAAAACTCAAAAGGAAGGTTTTTTTTAACCCCCGACCAAAAAAGAGGGGTGTTATAAGTTTGACAGCTTTGTGAGTGTGTCTGTATAAGTGTTTATGAGGGTGTGTCTGTCTGTGGCACCGTAGCTCTTAAATGGGTGAACGATTTGGAAGCTTTAGGTTTTTTTTTTTTAATTTGAAAGCAGGTTTTCTAGCGAATGTTCTTAGTTATGTTTTGTCAAAATTGGTTCAGCAATTTATTAAATATGCTTATTCGAAGCTAAAATGTCGGGGGTATTTTAATAGTAATTATTTCTTAACTTGCGGTAGCAGGGCTCAAAAGAAAGCAATAGAATAAAATAGAATAAAAACCCTAATCTAAACAATACATTTATAAATTTAATAATAAATATGTATTGTTTACATTAAGGTATCGCCCGTGATAAGATACCAGGAAGCTTAGCATAAGAATTGATTAGGAAGTAAAAGGGTTTATAATATGTATCTCCCTCGACGTAGAGTGGGATAGAGAAAGTTATAAGCCCATAGATAAGGTCTTACTCATTCTCATACTAAGCCAGCAAGCAAAGCATACGGCTAATAACTCTGTCTATCCAGCTCAACGGTAAACAATAGTTATTTGTTATGCAAGAATGCAAAATTATTGTTTGCGGCGAGTGCTTGTATTGAATACCGCGGTGTTAAAAGACCGCCAACAAAGTGGGAGACCACATACAGGGTGTTAAAAGACCTCCAACAAAGCGGGAAACCACGTATTTTCCTCATCATAAGGAACATTTTTGCCCAAGGAACTATGCCTGGGAAATCAACGGTTTCCGAGATAATGAGGTTCAAAGTCGGATTTTTCAAAACTTTTTTTTTGCAGATATGTATTCAGTATCTAGTTCTTAAGAATCCCCTGAAGCTCTGCAGCCCTCTCGCTCGCACTTTTCAACAATTTAATTGATTGTAAGAGAATGATTAAACTTTGGACGATAAAATATAGTTGCAGACATAGATAATAAAGCTATCGACATGTGGACACACTTTTGATTTCATATTCCTACTAATAAAAAAAATATCACTGAACTTCGGTTAAAAGTAGTAGTTCAGTAATTTATTTTTTAAACTATAAATGTGAAATTTAAAGTATGTCTACATGTCGATAGCTTTATTATCTATATCTGCAACTATATTTTATCGTCCAAAGTTGAATCATTCTCTTACAATAAATTCAAATGTTCAAAAGTGCGAGCGAGAGGGCTGCAGAGCTTCAGGGGATTCTTGACATACCTTTTCAAGAAGCCATATCAAAATTATGAATATTTCTAACAAAAAACGACGTTAAAGTTGCAACCCGCAATGTATTCTAAACATCGGCACTTCAAGCATAAGTAACATAATCTGATACCTACGCTTGCGCAATATGACTTCTGTGCGTTACACGTCCATTGCGTAAAAAATATTTTTCATAATTATAACCTAAAAAACCAAAATAATTTCCCAACAATAATTTGTCGAAAAAGTACTTTGTTTTGGTGTCTAGTGGCTTTCGGGTCTGTTGGCGGTCTTTTAACACTCTGTATCCTCATCATAACGATCATTTTTGCCCAAGGAACTATGCCTAGGAAATCAACGGTTTCCGAGATAATGAGGTTCCAAGTCGGTTTTTTTTTTCCGGAAATGCGATTTTTTTTTTTGGAAATGTGTTCTGTATCATGTTATTAACATATCTTCTCAAGAAGCTATACCAAAATTATCAATATTTGTTACAAAAAACGAAGTTAAAATTGCAACCCGCAATGTATTCTGAACATTGGATAGCCTAGATTGTTCCCAGAACCAGGACTTATCACGGTACTAAATTTGACTGAAAACTGTTCAGCGGTATTCGCGTGATGAGGTAACACACAGACAGACAGACAGACAGACAGACAGACAGACAGACAGACAGACAGACATAAACCGATTTTTTTGCATTTTTGTATTCAGAATAGTTTACTTAGTAACCCCTGATAGTTTTTTTCTAAAAATATTCAATGTACAGAATTGACTTCGCTAGAGTTTTATTATAAGTATAGATTTTTGTATTCAGAATAGTTTACTTAGTAACCCCTGATAGTTTTTTTCTAAAAATATTCAATGTACAGAATTGACTTCGCTAGAGTTTTATTATAAGTATAGATTTGATTTAAAACAGTAGCCCGTTTAATTTTGGTAGAAAATGTGACAAATCGGTGTAAAGTTTGGCTACTGTTATGTAGCATGGTTGTTTTAGACAAGTCAGGTCATTTTACCTGAGTAAAATTAGTGTGGTAGTCATATATTACTCCGTACATTAGGTAGTACCTAAGTTAATGCAAAATACCTTACATAATATTACGTTTTTGACATAGCTACAAATGGCTACAATCTTTTCAATCATGTGGCCAGTCCCTCTACCCTTGACGCATTTTTCCAATACGGCCGCAATATGGCGCAATTTACAAAATTTAATATTTTACAAGTTAAGACGCATTTTGTGTTTTTATTGAAACAAACAGCCTTACCTTTGAATAAAAATTACAAAGTATTTAAAATCAAAGCATTACTATGCGAATTCAAAGATAAATTAATTTCAAAACTTTTTCAATTTGATCGCAATAGCGTCAAGGGTAACCCCCCTAGCTAGAGAATGCCGTCTCTCCTTTTACCAAGGGTGAAAATGATGAACGAAATTCGGACCGCAAGCGTATGGTATTATTAATATTTCAAAATTAGATTTATAGTGTTTGCTTCGTTATAAAATATATCGCAGCTTGTTAGGAGGGAGAACCTATAAAAATAATTACAAAGAACAGATTAGCCCCAGGAGACCACCCGCCGAAGTTTTTTTTAACTGGCAGGTTTAAAATAGGCCGAAAACCTGTCTGAATGCAGCTTTTTAGTGCGAATTTGGATCAAGCTGGGTTATTAATACATAATGTAGGTTTAAAAAACTGACAGTGGATCCACCTTTTCGTTTGCTTTTGGACTAATATAGGGGTATTGACAAAAGGTATGTAAGTAATAAAATTAGAACCAGTTACAACATAAAGTTTATAAAATTCTCATACCTTCGAATATTGCGTGCCTACCGCTCCCAACCAAAGCTTTCTTGCTAGAAAGACACGTTTTTCTGGGAACATAGGCTCCAAAATTCAAGGTGAGATTATTTCCAGAGCAATGAAAAAAGTTTACAAACTACTTAGACGAACATTACCTCCTAAAAGCTCTCTAGCTAGAGTCGCCTTTTCAAATACGCGTGCTGCCATCTATC
Organism: Zelleria hepariella; assembly: GCA_949319315.1. Lineage (NCBI taxonomy): Eukaryota > Metazoa > Arthropoda > Insecta > Lepidoptera > Yponomeutidae > Zelleria > Zelleria hepariella. The sequence continues at coordinate 10,561,975 of OX439392.1, read as the reverse complement.
GCAAGAGCCCTTCACTAGTTGAAGATAAGTAGGACCGTTTACACACACACATACAGCATGCATGGTTTACCGCAACGGTTTTACTCTCGCTTTTCTTAGTGGGAACTTTTATGGGACTTTTTTAACTTTTCTTGTTTGTGGAACTTGCGTTTGGTACTTACTTATTGAAGCATTATTATACAAGTGCAGCTTTTAAATATAAAGTTCTTAGGGTTTCGTTTAGTACCTAAGAATTAGGATTGGGATGAGATAGAAACTTTTATTTTCAATAATTATCCAATTAGTTTTGAGAGTTTCTGAATTTCCTTGATTTGTTGGTGGTTGTATTCTAAGCTCCGATCCAAAAAGGGGTTTTGTAAGAGATGAGATTCTGGTACATGATTTCGGTGACTGCTTTTGTTTAAAATATAGACAAACCTTTACATGGCGATGTACAGTCGGCCACACGCTAGGATACCCCTTTTTATTCGATTGGCGCCCTTTTGCCACGCGCGGTAAGAGCTGCCATGTGGTGACTATCTGTGACTGTGGCCGACCGTACCAACGTAAGTAGAAAACCATAATCTCAGAACCAGAGGTAATTATCCAAACTCCACTCCCACGCAAACTTGAGCATTATCAAGACAAACATAAGAGCGTCTTAACCCTCCATTAAAATGACCGAGAGGTATACTATAACTACGTGAGAAGTGAGCAAAGTTGAGATTAAATTAACTTAAATAGGTCCAAAGTGACCTAAAGAATAATTTATCCGGAGCTCTCGTCTTCTAATAAAGAGGAGTGCCCCCCTGAAGGCTGCTTTACCCCAACTTGCACCATTAAGACAATAATATAATCTTGAGTCTGACTCGGGAATTGTGTTAAGGTCTTAAGCAAAGTTAGCGAAAGTACGTGCGAGATGTAATAAGAGACAAAACAGACAATATTTCAGGGAATTAAATTAAGCAAAGTTATGGGAGTGTGTAATGAAAATGAAGTAGGTTGTAAACGCAGTAAACAAGGAGGCGTAATTCGTAATCGCGAAAATAAGTAGAACAAAGAAACATTACATACAAATATACATATGTATTTTATGCTGAGACCGAAACGGTGGGGACGGATTTATTATAACGTACAACTAGCTTTTGTCCACAACTTCGATAAAAACATAACTCTCCTTTGGACAGTCGGGTAAAAAGGAGTCTATATTTATCTAATTCAGCGGGAAAGTCGCGGAAAAAGTTAGTATTCTTGTAGCCTTTTTGTTATTCAGCTATCTACAATCCAAACTTAATTCATATCTAGCCATCCGTTTATGAAAGTATAACGAACGTACACACGACAGCACGTGGGACTGTACGCTTTTGTTGTAAACTTGCCCGTAACGTAACCGAGTAGAGTGCTAGCGTGTAAGGGTCGACGTGCTGTCGTGTGAACACACTCCTGCACAATATTTGTGGGATGGGATAGGGTGGGATGGTAATATGGGATTAGTGGGATTTGAAGTATAGAGGAACTACGTACACAAAACAGCACGTAGACCCCTAAACATTCGGTGCAAAGTCGCCCGTAACGTAAATGAATAGAGTGCACTCATGTAAGGGTCTACATGCTGACTTGTGTACGTCATGTATGGACTCAATAAATATTTTGCAGAAACGATAATTTAGGAGCCCATAGGAATAAGCTGTTTTCACACCTAAACAGTTGAGTAAAGTGGAGTGTAGTGTGTGGATGCACATGTAAAACTTAAAGCCAGAAATAGGACAGAGGCTGTAAATCATTCGCTTGAACTCAAGGGACTACCGAGTAATCAGACTACAAAGTTGCGGGCTACACCTAGTGGCCTATAAATAAAGGTGTTCGCTAAGAAACCACCGAGCATTAGCCTAGTCACAATAAAGGAACCATAGTCAAATTGAAGGGCAGAAAATTGAACGGAATTGATCTATAGGTATAGGTAATTATGTAAGGAAGCTCCAAAAGTTTCAGGATTTTGTAAGGTCCGCAGAGAAAGAAAACATCGTGAGGAGACCAGCAGTTGATTGTCTCTGCATGTATTGATTTTTATATCCTGTGGGATAGGCCGACTAAGCCGAGAGGATGGTATAGGTGCTGGGCAAACCTACTTCATCGAAACAATGTCCCATGCACTTCAGCGTTCGAGTCATTGTTACACTATATCAAGTGGAGTAAAGGTCCGATCAGGCGTTGTATAAACTATCTACAAAGTTTTTATTTGATAGTTGACTCTATTAAAACAAACATGAAACAACCCATTTATCTATCAGTAATTAGATTAAATGTATCGAAACGAAACAATTACAAACTGCTATCGTATCGACATCGTAAATTTAAAGTCGTTATCTCGCACATGAATAGTCAGAGGGTATTATCTCGGAAAATGCAATTTTTTTTTTACGACGGATTCGAGTTCGCAAAATTTTTCTCTACAATCTGGCAAGACAGCCATATCTGTAGGTTAATTTAAAGCCGAGAAACGGAGCTTTACGACTGTCTTCCAATTTGGTTTGCGATATATTCGAGCAGGCAAAACTGTCACATTTTAGTTAGCCACTAAGCGCCATCCGAAATTGACGGGTCACTTGTGTTATTTCAAGTTATGACAGGTGCTCTGTCAATAATTACTATAAAAAGTTAAAATGTGAGCAGTCTAGAGCGTATTATCTTTTAGTTAATACTCTTTAGCCTATTTTGAATAATTCGTCATTTGTATTATTTTGACTTAATACTCTATAGTCCGTTTTTTTTTCACAACTTTCTAAATACCATTGGTTTTATATTGACTTAATACCATATTGCCATCGGTTTCATCTAGATACTACTCTCTGTCCAGTTTTTTTTTGTAATATTTTTTTGTTGTAAACCGAATAATCCCCTTTTGACCGATAATAAATTCTAAATACTTGTGCAAGGAAGGTGGTTTTTGCTGCCAATCCCGCTATCAAAGTAGATAATAGTGCTGAAGACCTGGAAATAGCGTAAGAAGACTGTGATGATGAATAAGCCGACCCTACTTATCATCCATCTGGAGAATTTCTGCCTCTAAGTTCCCCGGATATTATGCCAGATCACCAACTTTGCATTGCTAACTTAAGAATAACCTAACATAGGTAAAATATTTGAGCCAGATCGCCAACGTCGCTCGGTAGGGTAGGCTGGCGGCGTCGCCCCACTGGATGGCGAGGCTCAGCTTTTGCCCTTGGTAAGAACCAGCCCTCTGTACACTCGAGGCGTCAACCAGGCACAACGAAATCTCTTGAGAGAGTTTTCGCGCACCAGGTCCCTGAGGGTCTCTACGCCGAAGGGCGCAAATATGTAGCCCTGTACCAGGACTGCATATTTGTGCCTCTTGTACCGCTGTAGCCGCACCAACGCCGCCGGTGCGGCAGGAGGCCACTTTTATAAGAGACTGTTCTACTATGTCGAATTACGTAGTGTCCCAAACCAGCGACCGCCACAGTGAGCGTCACCCCATCAGGCCTATTGCCATTATCTCTGGCTATGCCATGCTAGGCTAGGCTAAGCAGGGACCCGGAACAGATTCAGCCGCAGATCCTGGCTTGGGCCTGCCATGTCTGGCCAAGCGCTCCTGGCCGATTAGGTCGATCGTGCTGTCGACCGAGGACAGGAACGCTGGCAGCGAGATGCTTGAAGGCATTCTTATGCCCAAGCAACCGTGACGGATTGACAATTTGGTCTGGGTCTATCCTCTAAAGGGCAATTTAGGACTGCTTATAAGGTTTATCTTATAATTTTGCCTCAATGTTGAACAGCGTAATACGTACAAGAATTTATGAGTAAGAAAAAAAGTAAGATGTAGCCTGTACAATACATGTCCCACTAGCTGGGCAAAGGCCTTCTCTCTCTACGCGTGCTCAATGCGGATTGGCTATTTTTGGTATAATGCCTCATACGCTAAGGTTTCCTCACGATATTTCCCTTCACAGTCAGCGAGAGGTAATTGCTACTACAAATTCACAAACATAATTCTGTCATATTTGGCAAATTCATCGAATTTGATTAATTTAATCTTTCGTAGGAATCGTCCTGCACTGGGGATCTTAGGAGGCGAGTGATGAGTGAATTAAAATATGAGGCCAAGTCATGTTTGAGGAGGGTTTTGGAGGTGACGCACAATCAGTAATTTTAGACCTGCCCCCTTAGCACGCTACCATTTTGCCTATTCTCAACTGTCACCTTAGCCGCTTAACACTACTGAGGTGACAGTTAACAGTGGCTAAGGTGACAGTTGAGAGTAGGCAGCGTGCTAAGGGGGCAGGAATATCTGACACAAAATTGTTAGTCAATTGGTTTCGAACTCAATTTATTGAAGTGCGTGCTTAGAGAGAACCTCCTTGAGCTCAGTTCCGGCAAAATGGTAGCGTGCTAAGGGGGCAGGTCTAAAATTACTGATTGTGCGTCGCCTCCATGTTTCCTCGCTAGAATTATTGATTGTTCCTAGATTTTTAATTACAAACGACTACCTTTAATAACTTTTTCTTAAAGTAAATAGCACAGAGGAAGTAGTTTATTTGAAATGAATTAATTAAATTAAATTATAAGCGACCTAAAACTAAATTAGATGGTATTAGTTGAAGCGCTCACAGCCTAGTTGTACTAGCCGCTCTCAATCGATTGGCAAAGTTAAGCAACAACGGCCGCGGTCAGTCCATGGATGGGTGACCGCTAGTGGCAATAATATCTGAGCGCTTCCGTGCTTCGGAAGGCACGTTAAACCGTTGGTCCCGGTTGTTGTTGATTAATAACAATCGTTAAGCCATGTCAGAGACCCTTTGGGTGGCCTAAAAACTCTGACTCCAGGGGTGGCCACTACCTCATACGATTACCTTACCTACCTAGTTTAAGTACTTTATTGAAGAAATACCCAATTATTTATACCAATTTTTGTTTGTTGGGAAATATGTGACTTATTTTGTTATTTACTTGATGATTACTTAAGAAAACTACTGTCAATGATAACAAAAGTCTGCTTTCATGATTTTAAACTTATTTTAATACACTTTAAAAGATATAATTTTCAAATTCAGGTAAAAAGACCAGTATTATTTTGAAATAATACATTAGAATTGCAAAAAAAAACTGGCTATAGAGTCATAAATACAAATTATTTTAATTTTGTCAGGTTATACAGTATTATCTTGATAGAGTGTCAGGAAAAACAGTATAACTATTAATCTACTTCTTTTCAACTATATTTTTTTCATGAATCATGCAGAGAAAGAATCAACCTACAACGCAAATACAAAAAGTTATCAATATGTGGCCTGCATCAAATGTTACGAATTTTCAAATATTCAAAACGCTTTTTCTCGAAACTCACTTTTTTGAGATAATACCCTCTGACTATTCATGTGCGATCTGTCTATTTTCTCAAAACATGGCCGCGCAATAAATCTTCCGAGCTATCTTTGTCGGGAAATAATTAAAGTTGCTTAATTATTTCGTTTGTTTTAATAAAGTTTTACTCATGTTCGTGATACGCTTACTAATTTAATTTAAGACTAAACGACACGATGGTATAGGGGCTGGGCAAGCCTAATCTAAAACTAAAACAATGTCCCACGCACTGCAGCGCCCAGTGGTCTGTTCACCCATCTACAGGGTGCACTCTTAGTCGATAGCGGAATTTTAAGTAGGCTGTCTACTGATCAATACAAACAACTTGTACTAGGTGGCGAAAAAAATGGAGCGAAAAAAAAATCAGCTGTTCCATACAAAAAGTCGACGCAGTACTGCGCCAAATGTATGAAACAGCAGATATTTTTTTCGCTCCATTTTGTTCGCCACCTAGTACAAGTTGTTTGTATTGATCAGTAGACAGCCTACTTAAAGTTCCGCTATCGACTTAGAGTGCACCCTGTAGTGTGAGTGAAGGTACCACTGGATGCTGCATAAATCATCTCATTACGTAGATGCAAAGGCCTTTATTATTATACGACACAGTTACTTATTTCACGTGAAGTTTACAGAAATCACGTTGGCTCGCGAGATCGGCAGTATCTGTCTTCAACGCCATTGTTTATCTATTGTTCTGTTTTTAATTTTTTATGCGTAAAGTGGCTAGGTAAGTAGTAGGTAGGTATGTCTAAGCCATATTGAATGTAATACTTAACCTAATTTTTAAAATATCTAGGATAAGCAAAACGCGAGCCAAACCCTGAACTCCTAAATATTAGTAAAGAGACGATAAAGGAAAGTTACTGAAAACTTTCCAAATTGCCGGAAATTATACAAAACGGAGTCTATCCTCGTTTCAGATTACAGGTTTACGGAAAACCTTCGCAGCAAGCAATAAAAGGCCCTAACAACGACCAAGCATTCGTACTAGAAACCCCAGAAACGTACTAAAGCCGTGCAACTCACGTAAAGGCTCTAATTCCGTACACACACCGGACCCTCCAGCGTACACTCGATCATTCTCAAATTCGCGGGCTCTGATTTCAAAGGGGTGTAGTGTGTGCTCAAAGCCACTTGGTATTTCGAGGCCTTTACACAATGTTATTGCAATCTGGTAAAACCTACTCCTACTACCTAATATAACTAGCTAATCGCTTACTGTGAAAGAACGTTGTGAAGAAACCCGCGGCTTCCATGCCCATCGCATGTTTACAATGTACGGAATCGAATGAATCGTAAACAGTTCACCAATGGGTCAAATATTCAAATAAGGGGGGTAACCCACGCCTGACTCCCCCACGATTAACCTCAATCACGGCGAGTGGCCTAATCGCGTTAATTGATGAGCATGCACGCTATTTTACTGTCACCTACGTAATCAGGTGAAATGGTCCTGTAATTAGTTTGCCCACTTCATTGCTGAGCCGCCTGTGCGCGGACTCGTTTACGCATTCAAATTCAGCAAGTGATTAGTGTTGCTGTATGCTCTGTGTGCAGGATTAGAACTGAAAAGCTGGGGCCTTAGCCTGTAATGCAATGGCGGGTCGATGGCGTCCCGGCAGAAGGACAAAACCGGGGTTTCCTCGTTTTTCTCCCACAACCAGAGAACTTATCCTCTAGAATTAGAATCAAAATATGCTTTGCTGTATTACAAAAACATTAAAAGGACAGACGATAGTTAGTAAATCGTAATTGAAGCCGTCAACTGACAGCCCATTTTGGCACCATTGCGTTACAGGCTAAAGGCCCTGGTTTTTCCGCGAAAGATGATGTTTTAATATCGAGACTTGGAGGCGAACTGACAGAACCAAAATACCAAAAGACATAAGTAATAACAATAATTTTGAATCTACAGGGTGCACTCGAATTCGATAGCGAAACTTTAAGGGGACATTCCAATCATGATTATGAAAACCACAGTAGTGGTCTTAAAGCATCCCGGTGAGATGACTTTTTATTTTTTTCTGATACCAAAAACTACCTTAGTCAATCATAAAGAAACGATATCAGTACTAAAAGCTACAAAAATCATATCAAAAAAAATTCAAAATTAATCGATTAAATTTAAATAAATCACTTTTCAACGCAACGACACACTTTCGATCATATGTTCACCTTTCCGGTCGACAAGTTGGAAATGCAATAATCGACCAAAAGAGAAACCACTCCTAAAGGCATCAACATAAGATCCAAAATTATAAAATACGCACTGTCTGTAGGCCCCTGTAGGTAAATTCCGAGCAAAAATCGCAAGAGTAATCCAATGCATGCTTTTTAAAAATCACCCCTATTACAAAGACCGAAGGACGATCCATCCCTCCCTACGTATTCAAGGCTAAAAGCGCGAGCGCCGAAAGGTAAGAGAAGGACGAAGGACCTCCAGTGTTGCCACAAATATGGGTTTTTCCGTATTTGTACGGATTTGGGTAGTCTTTAATGTATTACTTTAATGTAAATGTAAAATTAGCTTATTAAGTAAGTATTTTTATACGGACTTGCAGTCTTTTTTAAGATACCTACCTAATTTAAACCCGTATTTTCGTAGATGTAACTTCGATCGTTATCGTAGGTAGTTCAGTACTGAGGACTTAAGTATGTGTTCGATTTTAGCCAAAAGCGTAGAATATAGGTACTACAGTCGGCCACAGTCTCAGATACCCCTTTTTGTTCGATTGGCGCCCTTATGCCGCGCGCGGTAAGAGCTGCCATAGGGTATCTGAGATTGTGGCCGACCGTACCTACCTATGTAATAATGTAAGGCACGCCGATAGGCCCGGATAAGCCCCAGATAAGCCTGCAAATATGGACGAAGAACAAAACACACCCTGGCTCCGTTGAGGCGTTTCAAAGACGATTTAATTCACTTTTATATGAAATTTATAATTCACTTTAAATAACAATACATTACATACCTACATACGGATTTTAAAATGTAATAACGGCGCCACATGGCAACACTGGGGAATTTTGATTTAAGTGCCTACAGTGCGTTTCACGAAATAATTCCCTTGGATGAACAAAAATAGTCCCTATTACATTGTAATAAGAGTTTCGTCAAGGGAACTCTCTTGCGTGAAACGCACACTACTACGTAAAAATATTGAGCGGCGGCGCGTGCGCGCCTCTCGCTCGCCCGTGATTATAGGTCATTTTGTAGGCGGGTCACCGCAGGTCAAAGCGCGCGGTGATTGATAAGAGCTATACGCGTAGTACAGTCGCGTTCATAATGGGGTTAGTTAATAATCGTTTTATTTTAACTAGTGGTTCGCCCCGAACTATGAACTCGCGACCCCATATCTCAGCAACCCCTCGACCGATTTGGCTCATGTTCGAACTTAAAAATTCTCTTGGCCTCATTTACCTGCCTACCAAAATTTCATGACGATCCGACTAAATTTACTCAAGTTATCGTCGAACGAACATTCATACATACATACATACGTCCCCACGCACGCCGTAGTACTACAATCCAATTAATGTGATATTAAATTATTTTTACATTTTGTTTCATTTCACATTGAATGTTTTCTGATCATTTTGGATTTTTTGTAGTTTATCTAGTATTTCTTCCATTTTAAGTTTTGTATAGGAATATCTTGTAGTTTTGAAGTAAAGCGACCTCTATTGTTGCATATAAGGACTTTTTGGTTTATAATTTTGAACACTAGATGGCTCTGATAAATCATTTTTAGTCACGCCCTCTGTTAGGAAGTAGAATAACAATATAATTGACTTTTTTTTAAATAGATGGCGCTGTTTTGTATTTTCTAATCTGGTTTACTTTGGATTTGGTTATTTTTGGATTTATTGGATTAAAATAGAGTTCTTGTTACGGATTATTTCGCGACCCGTCAAAGTTTATTTTTATCGTTTCCACTGAGTTTTACGTCCGATATCCACAATATTGTTTCCAAACAGAATTTGTATTTTTAGTTCACTTTTGTTAGTTTTTATCACTGGTTTCACTGTTCACTGATTAGATTTACGTTTGTATCACTTTTAAAATCACTTTTTAGCACTATTTTAATGTTACTGAGAGGCAGAAGTGGCGCCCTCTCTCATCCCATATAACATTAACAACCCCATATCTCGGCAACCCCTCGACCGATTTGGCTCATGTTCGAACTTAAAAATTCTCTTTGCCTCATTTACCTGCCTACCGAATTTCATGACGATCCAACTTAATTTACTCAAGTTATCGTCGAACGAACATTCATACATACATACATACATACATACATACATACATACATACATACATACATACAAACGCCGGATTGTTCAAGTAGACTCGGAGAACTTCGCTCGCTTCGCTCGCTCGTTCAAATATTTTTTGATGCGATTTTTGTAGCTTTTAGTACTGATATCGTTTCTTTATGATTGACTAAGGTAGTTTTTGGTATCAGAAAAAAATAAAAAGTCATCTCACCGGGATGCTTTAAGACCACTACTGTGGTTTTCATAATCATGATTGGAATGTCCCCTTAAAGTTTCGCTATCGAATTCGAGTGCACCCTGTAGAAATAATTCCAAAAAGGGTTAATAACACCCTGTATTACTACAAGTGTCCACAAACTGTCATAGGCCCGGTTTCTGAATTGAGAATTTTACTAAGCAATATACTTAACTATCGTTCTGTCACGTTCTTTTGTGGGAGTACTTGCTCAGCGAATTTCTTAAATCAGAAACCGGCAGTAAGGCTTCTAACGTGACAAATAATGGTAATTGTGCTCATTTAGCAGACGTCAGATATCCAGCTTCAGATTGTCGGTTTAAGGGTTGCATTAAGTCGTCAGCTCAAACTCAAACTCAAACTCAAAGCTTAAGTTGATCTAGGTGAAAATCACCGAACAAAACCTCGAGCTTGAGTAGCTGTCAGCATATTAATAGCTTGAGCTTGACATTGACATTAGCCAAGGTCTCAAGTCGGTGATATTGTTTTCTGAGATCACCTACTTGAGCTCGAGCTTGAGCTGATGACTATTAATGCCACCCTTAGAGCTTGAACTTACAAGATATTTCCATAAATTACAAGAAGTTCTGTAAAATTGTATCATTAGCTATTACAGTTCGCAATCTTTTGCAACCTGTCTCTACATACATAGTTGCATCAGCGCTGAATTGGCTTTGAAACTAGTACTACTTGTAATGCTAAGTAAGATGTAGCCTGTACAATTGTACATGTCCCACTAGCTGGGCAAAAATCTTCTCTCAGAGAGAGAGAGAGAGAGAGAGTTTGGGCTTAAGAGGGGAATAAGAGCTAACTAGCGCCACCAATTAAAAAAAAATCTTAGCCTTTTTAATGATCCGTTTTTCAAATAAGAAGTCAGTAGGAGTTTTATGTATTAGTAATAGCGATTTTTAGAACCTACAACCTGCAATCTAGGAACAACAACCTAGGCTACAATTTCGATTATGCCAAAAACGGCTGTTATTGCCAAAAGTCAAATTGTAGCCTAGATTCCTGGGTCTCGGGTCTGGGCTGATGGTTCTAAAATTGCTATTAATAATATAGAAAATTCTTACTGATAAATTTTTCAAAAAGGGGGTTAAAAAAACATGATTTTTTTATCATTGGCGCTAGTAAGACCTTATTCCAGCCTTAATCACCACGCGTGATCACTGCAGATTGGCGATTTTCGTGTTGAGGGTTTTATGCCTCAGAAGACGTTTCCTCACGATGTTTTCCTTCGCGATTAGCAAGTGGTATTACTACTACAAATTCTACAAATACTACAAATAAATGTGTGTAACTTTTGAAAATAAACTTAGTCATAGCCACATGCTTGCACTGGGAATCGAACCTGGGTCTCTCGCTTCCGAGTCCATGGTGCTACCTCTAGGCCACCACCGCTCAACATGCAATGCTTAGCTCTAATATTTCTGTTCGGGTCAATTTCAACAAATGAGTGTGGGTTTATTACGATTGTGAAAGTGAGATACAAAGTGCATCCGAGGAATTGCGAAGGAGTGCTGTGAGCTACAAGCCAGGATACCCCATGGTTGCTCTTATTGCGTGTGGAATAAGGTTGTCATTGGAACAAAAAGGGGTATTTTTGTGTGTCGCTGAGCGTGCATAGGGTCCGGGCAAATTGCGGCGCAATTTTCACAGGAATGCCAAGTGGTCTCGCCGATATTATTTACGAATTCAATATTTACCTTTTGTATTAAAATAAGAACAAAAGGTATAATAATCACGCTCCGCAGCTCCGGCTCCGGTTGCACATTCAATTTCTTTCTTCAGTCGCTTGCTTCGCTTGCTCTACAGATGAGGTTGTATTGTTTACACTGCGCTCACTACATTTTATTAATGAACTATAAAAAATACGCATATTAAATCCCTACCTCATATTGGAATCAACTTGCGATCTGCCAAGAGAAGGCCCTTAGTTTATTTAGACACATAATGCGGTCACCCAGTAAACGCGCCCAAGGAAGGGCACCAACCAGATGGTCTGATGCGATAAAGGCAAAGCTGGAGGAAGCATCCACCGGGCAGTCTACATGACAGAAAACCGCTGGAGGGATGAAGTCGGCAAGGACCTGCGCAACCTGGGCCCTTAGCCTGTAACGCAATGGTGCCAAAATGGGCTCCCGGTTGACGGTTTCAATTACGATTTATTAATGCTGTCGGTCCGATGTCGGTACTTTTAGGGTGGTATTCTATAACGCTACTTAAACTCAGTTCAAACTAGAACGCTACTTAAACTCTGTTTAAACTCAGTTCAAACTAGAACGCTCCTTGAACTCTGTTTAAACTCAGTTTAAGTAGAGTTTAGTAGTATCGACTGTCGATAAAACAGTGCATGTTTTGATTTGTATATCCCTCCCTTCATATCAAAACATGCACTGTTTTATCGACAGTCTGAACTCTTTTTAAACTGAGTTTAAGTAGCGTTCTAGAATACCACCCTTAGGCGGACTTGCGTCACTCAGGGTTAGCAAACTAACTCTGAGTTAACTTGACATTTCCATACGATTTTTGACGTTAACTCAGAGTTAACTGGCTAACCCTGGGTGGCGCAAGCGGACCTTAATGTTTTTGTAGTACAGCAAAGAATATTATGAGTCTAATTCTAGAGGATTATTTCGCTGGTTGTAGGAGAGCAACGAAAAAATCCCGGTTTGGTCCTTCTACCTGGGACGCCATTGATACGCCATTGTGTTACAGGCTAAGGCCCCTGTACAGGCAGGCGACTAGAAGGAGACCGCGCCGTATTGAGACCAGTGGTGACTTCTTGGGTCTGAAGCCAAGACCCACTTTGACTCGCTGAGCCATCAGAGTAAGGAAGTAATGGAAGCGAGTACGACATGGTCGCCAAAATCAGCCATCAGGATAATATCGAGCTGTACATCGTGTGTGACCTACAGACAAAAGAAATTCATAGCCCAAGAAGACTACTAGCCTCCCAAGGCGTGCCAAAAAGCGTCGCATCGTTACCGAAAATAGCTATTTGTCGCATCGCGCCGCATTTTTAGCCGCTCGGTCAGATATGATTTAATGGACTGCCGAGGGGTTCGTTAACATTAATAAATTCAGCCCGTACCCCTGCAGACGCTTTTAAACTTCGCTTCGGCACTTCGTTAGCCGTGTTTGTATTTATTTAGACCGTGATAAGTTGGCCCGGTGACTGAGAGGCAAACAGGATATGTGTTTCCCTCCGCCCCTTGGCATTCATTTGCCATTCCTTTGCTGCTAATCAAGATTTTCCTTTTTTTACTCCAATCAGCGGATTCAAAGGCGCGTTTTTAGCAATTGTAAGAGTTGCTTTGTAACGTCTTAAAATAATAAACATTTAAAATAAATAGGTTTGAAGTAATTTAAGAAAATACGCGAAAAATTACCATACCCCCTTTCCCCCCCTTTTTTCCGAAACTACTGAGCCTAAAATAAAATACTGAAAATCGGTCTTGTATAAGAAGTTTCTGGATTTATAGGAAAAAAAAAAACATTGTTTATCTTATGTCACTACGGAACCGAGTTTACTTAACTTTAGATTATAATTTGACGTTCAATGTAAATAATAATTTATTAATGGCATTTTGAAAAAAAAAAAACCCTTTGAGCGCGACCTTTGACTTTGAGTGGAATTGTTATTCATGTACGTACGTACCTACGTAACTTTGAAATAAACTAAAGCCCGCACTAGGAATAAGACCTAGTACCTCACGCTTGTGAAATAAATGGGCTAGTGAAACCAGAATTTACTTTTGATTCAAGCCCTACCTTTACTTCCGTTCAGGGTGGCTGTGACTACCATCTAACTAAGTCATTAGTGCGTTATGTTACTTCTCGGATATTAATGACGTCTTGACTACAAACTGTTTCAAGTCGACTTGATGAGACGAAATGTTTATGTCGTTTTAATTAAAATTGTTGCCATATTTAACCATGACTTCATAGCCTGTAGAAACTGGAGAATGAAAGTTTGTTTGTTGTTTTAACATATTGTTCAATCACTAGGTTTTGCCCGCGATTTCTTCCACGTGGACTCAGAAATAACTAAAAACTGACTAACAAAAGGCTTGAAACAGAGCTTGTGGGGTCCTCCGACTGCGATTAATTACCGATGAGTCTATTTTACGGATAAGCAGGTCTTGTTTCAAGCCTTTTGGCAGGCGGGTTTTAGTTTTTTATGGGTCCGCGTGGACGAAGTAGCGGGCAAAACCTAGTGATTGAACAATAAATGTTAAAACAACATAACATAGTGTTAGACCAGGCATGAACGTTCTTTCCAGAAGCGCAAGTTCCTTCAGCTGAATTGATTGATTTTAATGAACTAAGTATTATAGACGGATCAGAATGCAGTTGCGGTTCGCGAGCGGCATGTAAGGGTTAAATAATTTGACTCCACTGTCTCTCTTACACTCGGCAGTTCAATATCTGCCTTTGTGATTGGTTGAGCGAGGAGATTGCAGGGTGACGTAAGCCTTCAGGCTATTCTGAGTGTGCATTACCTTGTAATGTATTACCTACTTCTTCGAACATGAACATATAGATGGTTAAGGACTATAGAAGTAGAAATAAGAAGTTCATGATGCCTAAACTTAAGAGGGCGTTAGAGCACCATTTTCCCATACAAACGTAGTTCCGGTTTAATTTCTAAACTACAGGCTGGATTTTGCAGAAACTTGGTTTATATCAGTAGATCACCAATATGGAGGTTTGAAAATAGTTTTTACAATTAAAAAAAATAGCCTGAAAGAAATTAGAGCGATGCGTTTTTCGCGCCGAAAAAGGGGTTACTTTCAGCTGTTATTTACTTACATTAATACACTGTATATAAATTGGAGTCTAACTACCTTGGGAACATCAATAATGTGTTGTACTTGTCAGAAAAAAAAAATTTTTTGATGTAGAAATGGCAGCTGAACTACGAAACATTTTGTGAAAATAGATCTATTACATTAGAACTACAACTAGATACTCGCGAAAGGACAAGAACACACGTAGACTCATACAGCCACATTGCCTCTCACTTTTCCCGCGCCCCGGCTCGCTCTGGGTGAAACAGCTATTATAGAAAACAGTGTTTCACGCGCTTGGCCGTCTCTTAAGTGGCAATGGGCAGGACGGATGGAGCCGAGATATCCTGACATGGCGGCCCCATACAGTAACGCGAAGTGTTGGCAGACCAGCTGCACGATGGTCTGACGATTTCAAAGCCACAGCAGGCTCCACCAGGGACCACGATAGCCACCGCTAGTCTAAGATGAATAAACTATGATACGTTCAGCAGCGGACGAATAAATGCTGAAAAAGAAGATGCCTAAAACAAAAAAAAAACTCTAAATAAGATTAACACAAAGAACACCACGATGAGTGGTATTCCTAACAAAGGGTGACAACCTATTCCTAACTGGTAATACTCGTTACTAAAATATTTTAGTAGGTGCCACACTAGTTAGGTATTTTTAGTCATCCATTTGCATACAATGATTGAAGACGTCTTACCCACGTGCGTTACCCACTTTCGACAACAAAAAATGATTCATTCTGATCCAATCCATATGGATCCCTCTTTCATCTTTGCATTATCCGATTCCATTGTTACACGACCTTGAGCCCGATTTTGTAAACGCAACATCGATCGAAGAGAAAAATAAAACGAGAAAATTTCCCAACAACTCTATTTATTTACATTGGAATTGGGCGATGATCTTGAGTGGATAGCATCTCGACATTTAGCTGCTCTTTTGTAGCCTTCGTTAGCAGCAGAATAGGCCTCTTGAAAGATGTCACGATTCTCTTTGTAGGCTACCGATATGGCCCCATACAAGAGGTGTGACTACCGAAAAGCGTGGACCTTGAAATAGTTTTCTAATTACGCGGTCTCGTCTATCAACATCGTTTAAACGCATTGTTGAAGGCTATTCTTGATTATTGACTACAATGAGGCAAATATACTACCTTTATGTTAATGTCAAGGTAGTATTTTGCTGCTTAACGGTTTGATATGATGCTGTTGTTGATTAAATTAGGTACGATATACTACTACTTAATACTACCTCATACATACCTAATACACTAGGCAATACATTAAGTTTTTTTTTTTTTGTTAGAATGGAGCAAAGACAAACAAACCAATATACCTCCGATTGAATCCCAGAAGGGTAGCTGATCTATA
Source organism: Zelleria hepariella (assembly GCA_949319315.1). NCBI lineage: Eukaryota > Metazoa > Arthropoda > Insecta > Lepidoptera > Yponomeutidae > Zelleria > Zelleria hepariella. The sequence continues at coordinate 10,545,926 of OX439392.1, read as the reverse complement.
CATATCTAACACACCAGCATCGCTTCATACGTCGCACTTTCCAATTTCGGGTAATAATTTGGCCAAGTCATCAGTTCTTCGAAAACCAATCATCACGTCCACCCAACCAGTTTTATGTTTTAAATCCAAGTTAGAACATAGTCATGAAGCAACAAATTTACGATTTAGAACCAATATATCGTAAACTTAATCATAAGAACTATAAAAATCTAATTCGAGGCTAATAAAAGCCACTCGTAAAACTTAAATCGGATGTCTCATACGTGGGGCTTTTGACTCGATGGCTCTTAAATCGAGCACAATTGAACCCATCATTTTACATGACCGTGGAGAATCGGTCAGAATGATATAGAAAGTACAACCAATTTAGTTTAAACTACGAGGAGAGAGGACATTAAACAAAAGTAAAAACTTTACTCTCATAGGTGCCCAGTGAAAGGTCAAAGTTGGTTTTGGCTTCTAGTTTTAATAAACTGATATACAAACTTGCAACCAACGAGCAGTTTGGATCAAATTTGTTTAAAGTCATCTAAATAAATAATTATTCGTTACCAACCAATCAGACGTTGTGAAACAGAGTTTTATTTTGATAATTCATATTATACCTAGTCAGGTTTAGTTTTCTAATTGGATTGTCAACTTTTTTAACTACGTTCAAAGTCTGGTAATATCGTATTCTAGTTAGATTATATCTATTTTCACTCTACATTCTTTCTAGGTATCTTCCAATTAGAAGCAGTGATTGCGCCGGCACTGCGCAATCTGTTGCAATAATATGTGGAAAAACATTCAACACTAAGAAATGCTACAAATACGGCGAGCAGAAGTACAAACATTACATTTTGGCAATGAAAACTAGAAGGTCTTATCAAATATTATCGTGTGATTGGTGAAAGTTTTCTTTATTTTTACTCGACTACGCGAAGCAAAAAGGAGGGTTATGATTTTAGCAGCGTATGTATGTATGTACGTATGTATGTATGTATGTATGTATGTATGTATGTATGTATGTATGTATGTATGTATGTGGGTATGTATGTTTGTGTGTTCATCTGTTCCCTCGCAGAGCCTAAACTACTTGGCCGATTTCAACAAATGAGGTGTCGTTGGATTTGTCTTAATCACCCAGGTAACAAAGAATAGTTTAATTTTGAAAAAAACCAAGATGGCGGCTGTGCTGTGCCGTAAAGTGGTAAACCTAAAAATAAAAATTATTGGATACCATCGTCATGGGTATCAAATGAAAGGGCTTTAAAAGACCTTTTCAAAAATGTATAACACATGTAGCGTCAACATAACAAATAGAACAAAAAATTCCAAAATGGTTTTTTTTTGCCCTTCTTGGTTCTATTCTGGGTGATCGTCCAAAATGACTTACTAAAAGGCTCAAAAAAAATAGAAGTTAAAAACTAAAACCCGACTACTACAAGGCTTAAAACAAGACCTGTTTATCCTTAAAATAGACTCATGGATAATTAATCGTAGTCGGAGGACACCACATTCGCATTTGATAAACCGATGGCCTCCGACTACGATTAATTATCTATGAGTCTATTTTAAGGATAAACAGGTCTTGTTTTAAGCCTTGTAGTAGTCGGGTTTTAGTTTTTAACTTCTATTTTTTGGTCATATCATCGAATTGAAAAAGCTTTTACATTTAAATTTTATACGAATCCCTAGTTAACTCTGTATCTACAGGGTGCACTCTAAGTCGATAGCGGAACTTTAAGTAGGCTGTCTACTGATCATTACAAACAAATTGTACTAGGTGGCGAAAAAAATGGAGTGAAAAAAATATCAGCCGTTCCATACAAAAGGTCGACTCAGTACTGCGCCAAATGTATGAAACAGCTGATATTTTTTTCGCTCCATTTTTGTCGCCACAAGTTATTTTTATTGATCAGTAGACATCCTACTTAAAGTTCCGCTATCGACTTAGAGTGCACCCTGTAGTATTGTTTTGAAGGAATTTTCTCTAAAGAGTTCATCTTGATGTAAAGTGACAAAAACAGTGAAAACGCGCAAAAAAATCCAACAAGAGCGTCGTAACCGCCACGCTGCGGCGCAACTTATTAGTAGTAGGTTCTTCGTGCGAAATTCCGTCTTGCTTGCTAATTCTATGTTTAGCTTTCTTAGGTCAGAAATTTGTACATAATAGAGAGGTAGAGCAATCTGCAATCTAATCCTAATCTCCGGTGCCGTTTTTGATTATTATGGTGATGGTCAAAAGCACACACGCGCCGCCAATGATATCGTCGCCATAACTGCAAGATACAGGCGCGGCTGAATTGTCCTTCCATCCTCTTGGAGTCCAGTGGACCAAGTCCGCGCGTGGCTCCAGACCACGGCCAAGCGACCTTGTTTCCTTTTAACCGCTGCAAACCGCAAAATTATCCGCTCGAGCGACGTGAAATGAGACGGCACCAAACTGAATCACAACCGAGATCAAAAACCATACTAGACCGCAAGTGCGACTCCCCAACCGGCGACCTCAGACTTTATAATACAACTTTAACTATCAGGAGACCAGAAGCTAAAGAAGCTTGTTTAGACTCCTATAGACCGCAAATGAGCGTCGGAAAGCACGGGGCAAGCTCTCTTTACACAATGATTAGAGCAAATTGCGGCTAACGGACACCCGAGGCTTAGTTTTTGCGCTGGTCTTAGTTAATTTGGCCGGAGTTTTTGTGATTATGCCTAGAGATACATAATGTGAGTAGTTGACTGCCCTCACGCCCATATACTGAGTGAAACTTGCATCAAATCCTCTTTGAGAATATTTGAACGAGCGAGCGAAGCGAGCGAAGTTCTCCGAGTCTACTGGAACAATCCGGCGTTTGTATGTATGTATGTATGTATGTATGTATATATGTATGTATGTATGTAAGAATGTTCGTTCGAGGATAACTTGAGTAAATTTGGTCGGATCGTTATGAAATTTGGTGGGCGGGTAAATTAAATTAAAATAATTTTAAAGTTCGAACATGAGCCAAATCGGTCGAGGTGTTGCCGAGATATGGGGTTGTTAAGTTTATATGGGGTCGCGAGTTCACAGTTCAGGGCGAACCACTAGTTATGAATGAAATAATGGTGATGTCGTCGGAGTCAAATTCATACTGTCAAATAGTATTCTTTGTGGTATGATAAAAGACAAGGTATCTTGACCGTACCACCCCTAAAAACAGTTCAACGCTTTCTTATTGATGTGTATTATCAATAAGAAAGCGTTGAACTGAGCAATGACTTTAGATTACCTATTATGTGGGTACGTAATAAACATTTTCAACCATACAATTCAAAGCAAATCTGCAACCCAAATCACTTATAACTTTAGTTCGGTGGTTATAACATTGTAACTTATTCAAACTTTTTGATTAAGACACTTTTGTACTTACTTTAAAAAAGATGTTATCAGAAAAAAGGCAATTCAATCAAATGAATTGATGCCTCTGCTCACTCCTTTAAAAGTTTTGAAGGAACATAATATCACTTTTTGTTTTTTCTAAAGCACTAACCCGTGCTAGGGAATAATTTAAACATTTATAATAAGTTGAAAAAATTCACTCGGGACAGGACTACATCGACAGTTACTTGACTCGGTAGCTCAATTGGTAGAGCGCCTGCACGGTATGCGAGAGGTTGCGGGTTCAAGTCCTGTCCCGAGTGAATTTTTTCAACTTATTATAAATGTTTAAAAGAACATAATATCGTTATATTTTTTCACCTACCAGCAGTATCTCACAAACCACGTATCGTCTCGTAGAACGTTTAATCTCGGAGGTTTTGTGGTAACTCAAAAGTCATGTCCGACCTATGAAGCATGCTCTACGTACACAGAGAGACCTGCTAAAACTTTGACGGCAAATCTTTGACGCTACTTTGAGCCCTGTTTCTAATGTGTTAGAGGCTACTTTGGTTCATGGGTGAGGTCCAATGTAACCGGATAGTTGGACTCGTCTCGACCAGGGTTGTATGGGGAGCTGACAGCGTAAACAGTAGCCGAGGGGATCGGGTGACATGCCCCCCGTCGGGCTTACACTCTCTATAATTTGATGCTGGTGAAAATATTATTATATCGGAACTTTCCATCGTTTGGTACTAACTGAACAGCATCACAACAACAATACAATTACATGGTTTTAATGTGTTTTTTGTACCTTGAAAACAAAAATAGAAGTTAAACACTAAAACCCGACTACCAAAAGGCTAGAAACAAGACTTGGGGGTCTACCGGCTAAGACGAAGCCGATTACCATTGGTGAAAATCGAAATTCGATTTATGAAAAATGAACTGGGTGGCAGTTAAATAAACAGGGTGGCAGTACATTTTTCAAAAACCGAACTTCGACTTTCGCCAATGGTAATCGGCTTCGTCTTAGCCGGTAGACCCCCTGCTTAAACTTAAAATAATAATAATTTAGACTCATAGGTATTTAATTAATCGTATTCGGAGGCCATCGGTTTATCATGATCGACCGATTGTGGTGTGTAATGTACTAACTACTGTAATAAAGAAATACTTTTTCATACACACGAATTTTGTCAAAGAATGCTTTTTTTGCAGTATTAAATTGACTCTACAAAAGAAGTTCCCAGATGATTAGTATGTTTGACATTAATGCGTGTAGTAAATGTACGTCACACGAGGCATGAGTACAGTCAAAAGACGTTTTTTAATTACACGCTAGCAAAAGGGAAAAAAAAGGAAACAGCCCAACCCGTTAAAACTACATGTAAATCACTCGGCAGTTAGCTTTGCAATCAACAGTTTAAAAAAAAGGTAAGCCGTGCGACCGCAGGCTCTATTTGCCTCAGCTTCCTTCAGTTAATGACGTCATAAAAAATAAAACGGACGCTTAGATCCCCTCTGAACCAGAAAAACTGAGCATTTTTTCCTGCGAGCGGTGACGCGGAAAATTACAATAGGTAGACTGCTTTTCTTTTTCTTGTTGTTGCAGTTTTTCTCTTCGAAATTATTTTCAGCCAGATAGAAATTAATTTAAAAACAGTTTTCGTTTCTACTAGATAGTAATTAAAAAGCAGTCTAGTTTGAATTTGGAAACCATAAAAGTTCTTAAAAAATCGTTCTAATATGAATTTATGGCGCACCAAGGAGAATGAGGTAAAACACAAATCGGATTCTATTAGTGAGGCTTTAGGAAAATAATTTCTCTAATACAGATTGAATTCAAATGAGCATAAGAACTTTTCATTACTGCTCACACAGCGAGTGAATAATACTCTCATAAGCCGACAACCTCTGATATATATGACTTGTGAAAGTTTATCTTACATAGACAATCAATTTAGCTATCTCGTTTAAGTTGGTTCTTTTGAATTGCAATCGGAGTTTTCACCTTTTCTTTGACCTGAAAGTTAAGATTAAATTGTATTGGTTTGAACAATCAGAATATTAAAAACCCGCACAAATTCTCATTTGTTTGCATAAAACACAGTTTATTTGTACCAAAATTGTTCAAACATGTCAAGAAATACTCAAATACTATACGTATGCGTATTTACAAAAACAAAGGCTTTGATATACCTACACAGTGTAAGGGTAAGTACCGTCCGGGTCCAACTGTTCATAATTTTGCTGGCGCGATGCAGCATTGTAGCAAGTAGCATTGACAGCTCAAGCAGTTTCCTGAGCATCCAACAGGGGTCGCTACTGCTCTAGATTACATTACACCCTACATTGAACAAAACTACAGGGTGCACTCTAAGTCGATAGCGAAACTTTAAGTAGGCTGTCTACTGATCACTACAAACAACTTGTACTAAGTGTCGAAAAAAATGGAGCGAAAAAAATATCTGCTGTTTCATACATTTGGCGTAGTACTGAGTCGACCTTTTGTATGGAACAGCTGATATTTTTTTCGCTCCATTTTTTACGCCACCTGGTACAAGTTGTTTGTAGTGATCAGTAGACAGCCTACTTAAAGTTCCGCTATTGACTTAGAGTGCACCCTGTAGAGTCACCCGCACGGCTATACAATTTGTTCCACAAGAGCATGACGAAAGTATGACGTCGTTGCGTCGAGTACAGCACACGCGTCGAGGGACCATTCAGGATTACCAGCTCAAACAGTGGGTGTTGACGAGGATTTATAGTCTTTATTACTCAAGTGGTAAGGTCCAGCTTACTTCCTAAAGCGTGGGTTGGTCTTATAAGGGTTTTCACTGCTGTGAGATGACAAAGCGCGTGTCGACTAATTTGGACTGAATCGGTGAAACTGGATTTATGATTGAGTGCTGACTTTAGTTTTTAGCATGGGAAAGGAAGAATGGGTGTCTCTGCTCTGCTCTTTGGTGCATAAATGTTCAACCCTTTGAATTGGAGGAAAATGAAAGAATAATAAAATGGCCCTTGAGAATACTTCTTGCCATTCGAATAAAACAGTCTTTTTAATGAGGAATATCTGCTTATAGGAAACCTTAAAATAAAAACAAACTCATTGGATTTGAACTGTAATATAAAATAATTTTATTTTCTTATTAGATTAATTAATCAAAATTGTTGTTTCAGATCACCCAGGCGGCTCTTCATCTTCACGCTCAACGAAGAAGAATAATCGCGCATCAAAGATCCCAAGAAATTACCGGAAAAAGGGTCCAATTAAATTGACATTTGCTTTTTGGACGCTTATATTTATTTTTCGCGAAGCGTCCGGAACAGAGGGTGGGGGCGAAGGCGGGAGGCACCATGCGTGGAGCGATTCGATTAGGGTGCAACCGGGGAGATGCTGACACTGCAGCGAAATGACGTCATTTCATTTCATACACAATGCTCCGAATAGATCGGTAACACCGACGACACCCTACCGGCCGCGCTCATGCCATTTGACAAAAATGAAATTGCTCTATTGAAGTGACATTTCGGCTTTCACTCCTGATGTGATTTTCCGAGGGCCCCTGTTTATGACGTAACGCAATTGCACCGAAACTGCAAGTATGTTATTGTATTGTAGTGGTGTAAAACATGTCACTAGGACAAGACAATTTGTTGAAAAAGTAGCACTATAAATTGCGCTAAGTGGAAAACCATTTTGTGAAAATAAAGTAGCGTCAAGACAACCTTAATTGAACGTCGATAATTTTAGAGGCTCTGCGTCAGACGCGAAGTCTGCCAGTGCCAATTTGTGATAATATCGAGAGAACGGTCTATTAGCGCTTCCTATGAGCACGTTTGCTCTACATTTTTAGAACAAAAATGTCGTGAGAAGATTCACGGACTCAGCGCATCACGAATTTGTGCTTTCGCTAATTTGTATTCGAGATAACTTTATTTACTGCTTTATACTTTTCACTAAAATATAAAGCACATTGAGCTAGAGTTTTGTGGGCCCGGTGTTGCTTACTTATAAATATACTCTATCAGTAAGTCTATCAAAAGTTTCGGGCACTACAAAAAATGCGTTCGTTCATTTGAAATTGAATTGAAATGAAATCAACTTTGGGGTTCGAAAAAGCAGGAATACAAGGGGCGGTGCGGCAGAAAAATAGAGATGGGTGGTTCTTATCTAGATGCAGAACAGGAGGCTTGTGGAGTGTAATGAGGGGAAGGGTGGACGTGAAAAGGATACGCCGCCGACCCGGCTCACTTCAAAATAATTGAAGTTAAATTTGTTCATTTAAATTAGGCAAGGCTTAGTGATATCGATTCTGCCGGTGCACACAAAAGGCTGCCGGACTGAATAGATGAAATTCATTTGCGGAACAAAGTGCTCGGATCCCGAATAAGTGTTTTAAGGCATAATCAAAAACTAATTGCAGCACAATTTGCGACCAAAATGAATCCTCAAACTGTTCGACATCCGCATAAAATTGCGCATTAGGTCGATTCGGAGTCCACATTACAAAGCGTTCGATGCAATTTCGACCATAATTACCTACCCGCAAAACGTGTTAAACTGTACTTTGTCCATTAGCGAGTGTTTCAATTGTCCAGCGCACGCTCGAACGCAAATTAATAGGGACCAGTTGGGTTAGGGACTGAAGATGAGTTAAGTACTTCACTAATCACCACTCGAACTATGCACGGCTTAAATTTGCCTAATCAATTTTTGATTCAAGAGCAACTTAGAACTTAAATCGCAGAGCGGTGGTGAGCAATGCGGTTAAAGCTAGGACTCAATTAGCAAATAAATCCAATCTTTATGTTAAGGTGAATGAACATGTTTTCCACTCGCAAAATGGAATCTATTGGAAAAAAGTATTGTAATCTTATCTGTAGAAGATTCCACTTGGTTCGTATTGTGACCACTTCAGATCCTATAGTGCCTGGAAGATTTTAATCCTCTGAGCATACGACTACACTAAAGCTGACGCGGTCACTAAAGTCTAATTCTTAATTCAGGATAGTAAGCTGACAGATGCTAACTGTCACTTTGCAAAATAATGTTGCCATGTTGTAATAGTGATGCATTCCACTCGTTGTGCGATTCAGCTCAGTCACAAAAAAAAGCGAAATACGAAATTCCGCATGGTAACCCGTGCGTCAGAAATTCCGGACGAAAAAAAAAAACGTTGGATACGCAATATTTCCATAGATCATTTAAAAAACACAATTTTTAACGTTTAATTTATCACTCTTCAAAAAACTGGACCAAAACATACTGTTTCATTACTAATTAATGCATTTTTAGTTAATTTCATATAATAAGCTTTTATAAAGTTATCATCAATCGGCCTATAAATCGATTACGCAATTCGATTCATGTCAAACTTTTTGTCACCACACTATTTAGTTTTCACCAGAGACTGGTCACACCGTAAACGTCAGTGTACTATCTTGAATGAAAAATTAGACTTTAGGCCACTGAGTAGGTAAGGAGCTGACTGAAGTGCAGGTTCCCTCACAATATTTTCCTTATATTTAGGCAGGCAGGGAGGGAAAAGGATCTCTAATAAGCAATTGGGAGGCATATCAATGTAAACATTGCTATGCTTGCTAATGGCTTGTTGGAAGTCCCATTCCTAGCCACACCTCCTCGCGGTCCCTTCTGGTAACTGGAGTGAGCATCAAAACTCTCTACAGGCCAACGTGGCAGGAAGACTCACCAAGACGCACTGGCTAGCGTGGTGTTTTATGGCTAATACCTTTCCCCAGGAGTTCCTATCCTCCCATGATAGATATAGGAGAATGGCGTGAAGGGGAAAAGGCCTATACCCAGCAGTGTTTTGGGCTGAGTAAGGGCTGAAAAAAAAAAAAAAATTAGGCTGTCGATTTTAGTGGAGCAACATACCACTTTTGCATTATATGCGCATAGTATCTGACTCTACACTATGTAGTAACCATCAGTTACCTATTCCCACGGATAATGCAAAGAAAAAATTATGCCAAAGTCACGTCTGCCAAAGCATATTGCTTTCCCGCTATCTGGCTTCTTTGCATCTGTTGTTATGCTACCTGATACGGTGAGCTTGTGCAAAATATGTCATTCGGTCACAGAATGACGCTTACAAAGGATTCTGTACGCTTACTTTTGGGTCTTTATATGAAGCGGTCGAATCGATGTTGTATTATCGAAGGATTTTGCACACGTGTAGGCGTGTGAATGTTTTGAACAATTGCGTCATTTTGACATTAAAACCTTTTACTTCGATAAACGATAGTTTTCTTCCGATGCTCTTTTCGAAAGTTCGTGCCAGGTAAAAGGTAAAAGTGTCTCCTTTTTTTTTCAATTGCCTTCATACAAATTGGTGGAATTGCGTGTCGATTATGGCGTGGGAATGTTTTCTCTAAGCAGTGTTATTACTATTGGCTACGTAGACTAAAACTTACACTATGTTTTCACTCAGGTTACATTCTAAGTATCGTTGGAAGATGGTTTGGTGACCTTTAATACATAGATCATAGATTGAAGGCCAATGTCCGACTCGCACTTGGCCGGTTAATCAGGTGCTACTGCAGATCGGCTTCCATTAGTGCATTGATCAGGTGTCATTTTATGCTCAATTTAGAAAAAAAACGCGAGCTGATAAAAAACTCAACATCATAACAACCTGTCATAAAGGTCTGGATACATGATACCTGGAACAGATGACTATAGACAGGTTGGATGGAAGATTTTGTTAAAAGTAAGCAGTGCTCTGAAGTAAATTCATAAGATGGATCAGTAGCCTTAAAAAAATCGGCGTGCCCTAAACGTATACACTAACATAAAATAAAAATACTTCGTACTTATTTAATAATACTACTTATAAAACTTGGAACAAATCTTTTATTGGGTACAAAATTAAATACAAAACCATGACCAAAGAATAACCTAAATGTCATCTTGCGATTCACAAAAAACAAGTTTCAGAGCCACAAACGCCAAATAGGTACAAACACAGTTTTATCAGTATTGATGAATCCCCCGAGAGTAGTGCCAAGACTGCTTTATTATGACACTATAATATGTTCATTTCCTCATTTTATTACGGCCTATCTAGAGGGATAGAACCCCGAGTACAAGGACATTGTTTTGAAAAAAATCTGATTTCATGAAAGATGTTTCTTTTATGCCTGATATTGTTGGATTTTTTATGCGGAAAGCTGGGGTTTGAGCTTTACTATTGTGTGCAGGAAGGAAAGTACTATACCATAATAGTTATTTGTTATGCAAGAATGCAAAATTATTGTTTGCGGCGAGTGCTTGTATTGAATACCGAGCTAGCGAAGGTTTCTAAAATTGAGCCACGAGCGTAGCGAGTGGTTCAAAAAAAGAAACCTGAGCGTAGCGAGGTATTCAGAAGCACGAAACGCAAATAATATTGCATTCGTGCGAAACACAAAACTTTTCATCTCACAAAAGCGAGGAAATGATTTTGTTAGCCAAGCGGGAAAAACTCTATGAGAGTAGCTCTATGCTATATAGACAACTACTTACAGGCAAAACAGGTGAGTCGAATAAGTTCCTTTTAAAAACATATTTTACTGTAGTTATGGCTGCCGCACTAAAGTTTTCAGCTTCGTTGGTATTAAAACCATTCGTTTTATTAATAATTTCCTGAAGTTTATTTATCCAGACACAAAAATAATGTAAATAAAAGAATGTTTTTTTTTTTCCGGGTGCATTCTGAACTTATACCATATAACTAAAAATTATGTAGGAGATAAAAAATGAAATTAGTAATATCGTTTGAAAAAAATTATTTAACAAACCAAAACATAATTATCTATTTGATAAAACAGAAGCGAAGCATTTTTTTTATTTACTGGTAATAAAAATAAATATAGTGTACAAAATATTGAAATAACCTGAAAGAAGAAAACGCGTTTCTGAATGTTCTATTCCGTGACTTTACCTTTTTAAAAGATCCTTATGCCCCATTTACATTCACAGTTTTGTATAGAGAATGGGCACGAACAATCACTTTCGCTGAAGTACGCGTGTAAACGAACTATGAATGAGGATCTTTTTTCGGTCGGGATCTGGCATCTACTTAAACGGCCAGTGTTTTTTTCTTTTTCAACACCATAGGGCGCGGGAAAGACTTTCCCGGCGTCGCGTTCAAATTTCGAAGCGCACTAAAATGCAGATAGTTTAAATCCGGCCTTTACACGATCGTAAGTTACTAGTAACAGCAAACTTTCCGAGCGTGGGAGATGAAAAGTATATTTTAGTAGTAAGTTGCTCAAAATCATCAACACTGATCATATTGGTCATGGTTTTAATTTTTAAGGTCTTAATGAAATAGTTTTTGGGAACGTTTTTACTAAAAACCACTTAAATCTTTCTCAATTTACCAGCCCACGTTAATTAAACCCAATTATCAGTTCTGTAGAGTACTCACTGTTTTACACAGTACTGCTAGCAGGGACGTACGCAGAAAATCCTTTCAGTGGTAATACATGCTCCGGTTTACCAGTAAGATGGTTCGACGATATAGCCCAAGTAGCTGGAAAACAGTGGTTGCGACTGGTTCAGGATCATGAGAGGTGGCGTGAGCTAAAAGTTAGTAAAAACTTATGTAGCTTAAAGGTGTTCCTTTTTTGTGTGTATTTTATCAAAGATTATTTAGGATCGAAGTGTACTTCCATTAACTTATTGTTTTTGAAAAATTATGAGATTTTTTTTGTAATGCTTCCATTCATTCTTTGGTATTATGTACAATAAAGAGTATTCTATTCTAAATATTGTGTTTAAGTGACTGTTTGTTTAAAAAATAAGAGCAATATGAATAATAAAAAAAATTGATGATGACAAAAGCATGATGATAGTGATGATAGTAACCGTAGCATACTACGGTTAACTACCGTACCGTAGCAACTCGGGAGCTGTACGAAAACGTTTTCATGCAGTCTGCTATTGTCTGCTTTTCAGCGAAAAATATTACGATACAATTAAATATGATCGGATAACTTTTGGAATGGCTTATGCCTACCCACCTGTGTATGATTTCTCTAAAATTAAGAACCATAAATAGTCCCGTTTTTTTAATACCATCAAAAATATTTTTTTTATAAGGGATATTTTCCAGTAAATAAACCGGTTTCGACGGTTTACGACTGTGCGGATTAATTTACAGAATGAGCCTGTTCGGATTAATTTACAGAAAATTCGCGTCCATATCATGCTCGCTTCCATTGAGAACAATTTTCTGCCATAGGACTGCCTGGCCTGCCTAATGGACCAATCTGTTACATTCAAGGGCGTCGCCAAGGGGGGGCAGGGAGGGGCAGCTGCCCCCCCCTAGAGATTCTAAAAAAGTTGCCAAATATAATGCAACCAAAGTTCTAAGTCTTTGAGTTAATTTGCTTGAAGTTCAAGCCTTGAACAATCATTCCCGTACGTCGAAACTCGAATGAATTAACCAATTCCACTCCTAATATTCCGTACGCTCAACTACGCTCTGGCTGTAGATGTAAGGCTCGTAGTACAAGTGAAAAGCTTCATGTGCTGTCGACTTTACCTACAATTCATACCTACTTTTCTCATTCATATAGAATGAGAAAAGTATGAATTGTACTAGGTAAAGTCAACTTGCCCCCCCCCTGCGCCATCGGCTGGCGACGCCCTTGGTTACATTGTACACACTCTCCCAAAACCCTACCTCCGCCCCCGTTAACAGGCCGAGGTGCAACGTCTCAACTCAACGTCTCGAGACGTTTGTTAGTCAAACAGCATAGCGGACCGGAGGAGCCGCGGTAAGTGCTACAGCTAACAGATCCTCTATACACTCACTGTCGAGTGTACCACCTAGCGAGATCGAGTTAGGAGGCGTTTAGGTTGAGCTTTTTACTCACACTTGCCGTAAAATTAAGCCTTAATTGTCAGCATTTTTAACCACTGACCAAAAAGAGGGGTGTTATAAGTTTGGCCGCTATGTGTGTCTGTCTGACTGTCTGTCTGTGTGTGGCACAGTAGCTCTTAAAAGGGTGAACGGATTTGTTGCGGTTTTTATTTTATTTGAAAGCAGGTTTTCTAGCGAGTGTTTTTAGATAATTATGTTTTATCAAAATCAAAATCCATGAAAAAAATTAACCTTGTAAAAGTACGGAGTCTACAGTCTGTCATACAGTTTAAACAAGCCCTTATGACAGTAGGAGGTAAGAAAGTTATCGAAGTAAACTGAAATGATAAACAGAACAATCTAGGGATGTGTATATAGAGTTTTACGGGAAGAAAACTTGCAACTTTACTTACGAAGCAATGAGATATCTACTTTGTAATGAAGACTTACAGCGAACGTTGTCACGTAATCTAAAACATAAAAATCTGTGAGAACTCTATGCGAGAGAAGCCGCGGTCAATAGTTGGTTATTTTCTTAACAGCTAAGGTAAGTTTGTTTTGCACCAACATTATGGTTGTACGGTACGGATAAATTAGTTCTTTGTATGTGTGGTACTTAATCAAAACTCATTCAAAAGTCAACGTGCTTAATATACAGATAGATAGTGCTGAAAGATTCAAAAAGCGTTGGACTATCAGGGAAACTAAGGGTGGTATTCTAGAACAGAGTTCAGACTGTCGATAAAAATGCATGTTTTGATATGAAGGGAGGGATATTCAAATCAAAAGATGCACTGTTTTATCGACCGTCGGCACTACTAAACTCTACTTAAACTGAGTTTAAACAGAGTTCAAGTCGCGTTCTAGTTTGAACTGATTTTAAACACAGTTTAAGTAGCGTTCTAGTTTGAACTGAGTTTAAGTATCGTTCTAGAATACCACCCTAAGTATCTATTACTGTGGGCCACATTCTAGAATAGGTACCCCATGATAGCTCTTACTGCGCGCGGCGCAATGGGCGCCAATCGAACAAAAAGTGGTATCCTACCGTGTGGCTGACTGTACCTTGGTACTTCAGAGACTTTCTTCATAATAATACCATAAGAACTAGTTTATTTTGAATTAAACTACCTGACCGGAACTATGAGCGCGCGCGCGGCGCCTAGCGACACGCAGTCTGAGACTGGCCACGGCGTCGCGAGGGCCGTCTCAGCTCCATGATTAAGGTCTCCGAATGAGAACCGAAACTAGTCGGCTACACCGACATAATATAAGTAAGTTTAACCGTTTACGAAATACAAAATTAAACTACCTGGTTCATAAAATGTATTACCTCAATGCTGCTTGTTACAATTTACCAACTATACCTCAAAGTTAGGCGAGGCGCGATTCAGGTCCGATTTTTGCACCAAGTTTGTGTAACCCGATTTACACGTGAAATTATATTATTATTGAAACTAGGTACTTTCGGTGCAACAACTTCAGCGCCAATTCCAAGCGATACTGAAAGTTTTTCAACTTGTTAACAGTTTACAACTTCACAGTCAAAAAACTTTTGGTGATGCTGAATTGAAACATCTTACACTACGATTGTTTAAAAAAACTAAATTAATTTGATGTCTGTTTAAAATGCGCTAAATTCAGTGTTAACGACGCCGGATTCTTGTTGTGAATTTTATTTGAATCATGGTCATAGTGGTCAAGTTTCATTCCCTCCGGTCCGTAAGGACCGAATCTCAAAACGCCCTGATTTCATTGTGCCTTAATTTCAATTTGCCTTTGTCCCATAATGCCTGAAATCCGTAATGACTTAATTTCAGTTTGTCTACATCTCAATTTGCCTTAGTCCCAAAATGACTGAAATTCAGTATGGCTTCACACAATAATGTCTAAAACATGAGATAATCATGTACAGTTGCGATTAAACCCTATTTCAATTGTACCCTAGCGAAATAAAACGACAGTTTAAGTATAATATCATGAATTAACCCCATTGGCATTAGCGACGACGGTAGTAGTCCCATCATGGAACTAGGTTATGTAGATAGAACCATTGCTAGATTATAATATTCTGTTTTAAAATCACGAAAAACTAGTAGTTCGCCTCGAACTGTGAACTCGCGATATGTAACTTTTTGTTAACACCATTCGAGCAGGCGCGCGCGTATTGCATAATTATGAACCTTACAACCTCATATCTCGGCGAACCCTAGACCGATTTGGCTCATGTTTGAACTTAAAAAATATTCTATTTTAATTTACCCGGTCACCAAATTTCATCACAATCCGACTTTAAAACCGAAATTTACTCAAGTTATCGTCGAACGAACATTCATACAAAACCCGGATTGTCAATTAGACTCGGAGAACTTCGCTCGCTAGTTCAACTACCCTAAAGACTATCATCTCCGCATGCCAGAGACAAATCTCCATTCTTCCAGAGTACAGCACAAATTGCACCTATAATGATGAGCCGAGCAGCGTCGCTCTCATTCCGCGGTGTCATTCTATTCATGACTTTGGCGTTCAGTCTGTAATGTATAATACACAATACATTATCAACTACTAATACTGTCCATAATGTAGGTTTGTTTGTTGCACCTTCTTACTTTTTTGTGCCTCTCCAGTGCTTTGATACAGGCCTTTTATAGTTTGCTCTTCGTTTTGATCCACACGCTTAAGTAATTCTGATTTAGACCTTAAATAATTCTATTTTAAAAAATCAAGCATATTGATACGATATAATCTTTGATGGGGATTGTTATACTTAGGGTGGTATTCTAGAACGCTACTTAAACTCAGTTCAAACTAGAACGCTACTTAAACTCTGTTTAAACTCAGTTCAAACTAGAACGCTTCTTGAACTCTGTTTAAACTCAGTTTAAGTAGAGTTGAGTAGTGTCGACTGTCGATAAAACAGTGCATGTTTGGATTTGAATATCCCTCCCTTCATATCAAAACATGCACTGTTTTATCGACGGTCTGAACTCTATTTAAACTGAGTTAAAGTAGCGTTCTAGAATACCACCCTTAGACTTTTAAAAATTTGGTCCTTTCTCTCTCTCTCTCTCTTTGATCCCTTTACTCCTCCGTGGAGTCTGGAGCTAGTGGTCCAGGTCTATGTAAACCAATGGTAGAGTCACAGCTACGTTGGAGCCACATAGCCGCGAAAAAAAGAGTTTTATTCTATGAAACATTGCATGCTTACTCTTTTAGGGTGGTATTCTAGAACGTTACTTAAAACTCAGTTTAAACAGAGTTCAGACTGTCGATAAAGCAGTGCATGTTTTGATATGAAGGGAGGGATATTCAAATCAAAACATGCACTGTTTTATCGACAGTCGACACTACTAAACTCTACTTAAACTGAGTTTAAACAGAGTTCAAGGAGTTTTCTAGTTTGAACTGAGTTTAAACAGAGTTTAAGTAGCCTTCTAGTTTGAACTGAGTTTAAGTAGCGTTCTAGAATACCCCCCTAGAGTTACAGGAGTGAGAGAGCATTAATTGCACATCTATTGGCTTAGCATCATCCGCCATATCGAAGTTTTTAGCTCGATCCGCTCTATGTAGATCAAAAGAGTGGCATAACAAAACAATATCGTATCTATGTAGATTGTAGATATGGCACTATGCTACGCCAGCTTGATGGTAATAATCGCCTGAGATAATGGCTGTAACTAGGCATTTATGCAATATTCTTCCGGCCCATCTTTACTTGAGTCTTTCTGGGACAAAGTCAAGGGTAAAAGTCTAGTGTACAATATACAGGGTGTTCCCGCTTCATACGAGTGCGGTGCGATATTAGAGCCTACGTGCCGACTGCGACCTGCGACGCATACAAATGAAGTTGGGCATTCCGAACGTAATATGAGATGCACTTAAGGGTAGACGATAGCAACGTGGCGGGAAATTTTGTTTTTTTACAGTTTTTTACATTTTGTAGCTAAACTGAGCTATTTTTGTTCAGCGATTTTTCGTTCGCGGCAATAACATAGTATTCTTTTCATTATTGTAAAAAAAAGAACAACAATAATTCAGCCGATTACGTGTTCTGGTCTACGACAAGTTTTTTTGGCAGTGCCACTGCTTCGCAGACCAGAACACATACTCGGCTGAATTATTGTTGTTCTTTTGTTTACAATAATGAAAAGAATACTATGTAATTGCCGCGAACGAAAAATCGCTGAACAAAAATAGCTCAGTTTAGCTACAAAATGTAAAAAACAGTGAAAATTTTGAATTTCCCGCTTCGTCGCTATCTTTCCACCTTAAGACTGAGACGGTGTAAATAAAAAAGGCACGCTGTGTTTTCAAAAAGGAGCCTTCCTTTGTTGTGATATGGTCCACTGATGTTGGGTAATTTGTTCGAAGCAAGAGTGTGTTGCACGAAGTCTCGAAAGATCTGGCACAAACTTCAGTGGAAGATTAGAAGGAATGCGCATGGCGGGTTCTGGTTGCTGAGGCCAAGATCCACTTCGTATCGCTGAACAGGGCCCTTAGCCTGTAACGCAATGGTGCCAAAATGGGCTCCCGGTTGACGGTTTCAATTACGATTTATAATTGCAGTCGGTCCAGTTTCCGTCCTTTTGATGTTTTTGTAGTAGGTACAGCAAAGAGTATGAGTCTAATTCTACAGGGTGCACTCTAAGTCGATAGCGGAACTTTAAGTGGGCTGTCATCCACTGATCAATACAAACAACTTGTACTAGGTGGCGAAAAAACGTGAATTAGAAAAATATCAGCTGTTCCATACAAAAGGTCGACTCAGTACTGCGCCAAATGTATGAAACAGCTGATATTTTTTTCGCTCCATTTTTGTCGCCACCTAGTACAAGTTGTTTGTATTGATCAGTAGATAGCCCACTTAAAGTTCCCTGTAGAGGATTAGTTCGCTGGTTGTAGGAGAAAAACACAAAATCCCGGTTTTGTCCTTCTAGCTGGGACGCCATTGATACGCCATTGTGTTTCAGGCTAAGGCCCCTGGACGTAATAGTGCAGAACCTATGGATATGAAGTAGGTATTAAGCCCAGCGAAACAAAGATATTGGGTTGTGTGATAGTCTAAACTAAAACCGTGGTCACCTCCGTACGTGATAGCTCTTATCACACACTGTCTAATTCATTGTGTGGCAGTGCTGTTTTATTCTACCGACCAAGTTCCTTGAGTACCTCTTGATTCCCACGCACACATGTAAAGCTTCTTTTTCTTGAAGTGCCGTCTCTTATCGGAGGTTGGCAATCATCTTGGCTATTTATTCTTTTGAGGTTGCCAAACGGAACAAGGAGCTCGTGGATTGTTGGATCCAATGGCGTAAGTTCTCAAGCCGTGATATCATGGGTCTTCCAGGTCTCCACCTGCCTGGTATCTTCCTTTGGATGATAAGTTGAAGGAGTCCATATTGGGTACCGAGCATTATAATACAAAGCTTGCTATTCGAAAAAAAACACAATGCACCCTTCGGGGCCTCGTTTGTTTACCAAAAGGGAGGTCGCCCGCATACATTATTTCGCTTACAGATAGACTCTGAAAAATGACTGGCGAACTGGCAAAGGATTGATTGATTGTTGACTCGATGCAAAATAATGTTGGTTTAGGAAAACGTCTATAGATTTAAGTTGGAAGGATAGTTAGATGCAGAGTTGCCCTTTAGGGCCTCAAGTTGGTAGCGCAGTCGTGTTTTGATAGATTCAGCGTTTAGTTGGAGAGCAGTACGGGCAGCATGGTAAGCCCGAGATAGGCCCTTCTCTATGCAAAACTGTCAACTTGTCGGCCGGGCTCGAGTTGGCTCTACGCCAACATGGCGATGGAGACAAAAATACAACATTTTTATTAAATTGGTAATAACTACTTTTTACTCGACATGACCCTAATCTATTGCCATCTCGAGTCCCGCCTGCCATGCTCGCACAATAGACATGGCACGTCTGTCACTCGAGTTCGAGAGAGTGTCGAAACGACCATGCTAAGTATACTGGTGACCAATCGAGATATTTTTTCGTACAAGGCTGGGAGTTGGTAGGCTGATAGAGTAGACTTCGCTGGGTCTGGGAAAAATATTTTTTTGGCGCGGTCGCGGTTGGAAGTAAGATTTTTTCGACTTTGAAAGTTAAATGTATGGATTGAAAATAGATGTTTAAAATTAGCACCGCAATAAAAGTTAAACAATAAGTTATAAGTTGTCGGCTACACTATTATAAATTATTGAGATACTTAGTCCAGTGTCTAAGGCCCGGTTTCTGAATTGAGAATTTTACTTAGTTTCTGTCACATTATTTTGTGAGAAATCTGCAGAGGCAGAACGATACTTAAGTGCTTCTCAGCGAATTTCTCAATTCAGAAATCAGGCCTAAGTAAGTAAATAAGTAACTCTTTATTGTGCAACAGAAATCATTTTACATATTAATAGTCCTCAAGAATAAAAGTATAAATGGCAGAATTATCGCTAAAAAAAATCTTCCAGACAACTTTAGTGTCTTCAAGAATAAGATAAGATTAAGACACATGCAATGGTTTGCCCTAGAAAAGGGCCACAAAAAGGCCCTTAAATGGAAACGTATACGAAGCACTGAAGGTAATTTTCCCTTTCCAGAGACCAACTTTCACGTAATGTGGCAAACTACGCGATTCCTGCATTTACCCAAAATAGGCCATTAAGATCCCTTATCGTAACGATTTCACTTTACAATAATAAAAACGTAGTCACGACGTTAAGGTGTATAAAAGTATAAAATTAGAAACAAAACATTTTATTTTGACATTAGATCATAAACATAATAACGAATGCTTTAGTACGGACTTAACTCTCCTGCTGTTACAAACTAGCATCTATTGCAGTGTTAATAAACAACACTTCTCCTAGACACCTTTCACCTTCGAATGTAGAAATTGTGGCCGAATAGACATCGAGCGGGAGTCATAATGCATCATTATATTATTAACTTATCTTCTCACCCTTGACAACAACAATGACTGTTGAAACATTATTTGATATCATTATTCGTTACCCAAAGACTTGGCGGCTTACTGCCCCTTGACATGCGATGGTTTGAATCAATTTACGTATTGTAGACAGCAGATCGACCTTACACGCTTGAACTCTACTCGGTTACGTTACGGGCGTATTTCCAACAAAACTGTACAGTCTAATGTGTTGTCTCTTGTACGGAGAGCGGCGGCAGGTGAAACGTTTTGTGGTATTCAACCGCAACGCACTACTTCCTAAAGTTTGTGCACAACTGGGTTTACGTGTTAAGAATAGGGTTGCCATCCGTCCCGATTTAGGTAAGTTTAGGTTTTAGTTAGTTTCTTGGTTTCTAGCGTACACACAAAATCGGAAATTTTTCGGAATTCCTAAAAAACTGTGTAGTTTCATGCAGATGAAAACTATGCTCATAATTATAGTTTGTTTATTATTAATGATTATCATACAACGTGTTACGACACTTTTTTTTAAAAGGGTATAAACTACAGGATGTCAATTCTCCTGTTGACCAGTAGTCATAAAAGCAGATGTCATAAAAAACAATGTAAAGCGGTGAATTTGTAGAACTACTTACTACGTCCAATTTCTCTTTTGTCGATGTTTCAAAATAGGACATTTGGCCAGCTATATTCTTAAATTAAAAACAGGATATATGTAGGTAAAGGAACGCCGACGCAACCGATAATAACCTTTTTAAAACAATTCAGAGACAGGTAGTATCTATGTGTGGCAGAGCAAATCCGCTACGTACGTGTTTCCATTGTAATACAGCCAATTTTAGCTTTCTGCGGTTAACCATACATTATTATGTCGTTGCTCGATTATGCCATATCTATCACTTGTGTCTTGTTTAGATTTTTAGGGTTCCGTATTCGAAGGGTGCCAAACGGGAACCCTATTACTCAGCCCACACTGTCTGTCTGCCTATTTTTCCTAACTTTAAACGGCTGTATCTTTGGAACCGTAATAGATAGCCAGTTGAAATTGGAAATTGGATTATGTGCTATTATGGCGGATTACCCAACTAATAATAATAATAAATAATAATAATAAATAAATGGATCCCTGTACAACAAACGTGTTTTTATACTTTGTGCTCTATCTCAAAAATGGAAAATCGAAAATACATACAAAATTTGGTATGATTTAGAGTTTATTTTATACCTAGTATAACAAAAAATATCGGACTTAAAAACCGACGGTCCTTATAACCAGTATTTTAATTAAATTTTAATTAAATTATTGTTTTTTCACAGCTCTAAGGGACTGCAGATCTGAGTATTTGATATTCATTTCATCTTCAAAGCTCCACCTGTTCCTGAGAAAATGGTCTTGACAGACAGATAGACGAAAAGCAAAGTGATCCTATAATGGTTCCGTTTTCCCTTTTGAGGTACGGAACCCTAAAAAAGGAGGAGGTTCTATACGACTATATGTATGTTGTTTTTCCTTTTCTGCAGTACCTACAGGTATGTTGGCAGGTACTAACTATATTTTGAATGATTAATGGTTACATCACCATCAGTTTAGTAGCTAGAGCTTCCCGACACAAGAGAGAACAAGAGATGTGCAAACACTATCCAAAACTAAAGCAAAGCTAGTAGGCATTGAAACCCAAATCAAGCCTAAATTCATCGATTAACATACTCAGTGAAACCCCGAAAATGTAAACAGAACTGCGAAAACCCTCCGACCGACGCCAACGCTCGTAGAAGGCTCTATATCGCATTACGCATTTTGAATATGGTCTTATTTGCAAATATTGACACTTGGTGCACCCTTTCAACGGATTTCGATCCTTATTATCTTCGAGCAGATAGTTTAGTAAGTGCCAAGTTGGCAAACGCTGGACTGAGTCTTTTCTAACTCTGCAAAGTTGGTTGGTGGAATAGATTCAGTGCCTAACTTGAGAGGTTTAGACATCGTCAAGTAAGGGAGCGTGTTTGTTGTAAAAGCTTTTTCTGAGGCACTTATATTGACGTTGGTTTTATCTTTGAGAAAGTACCTTATTTTTTCTCAAGCTATCATTTTATCTAGACCGTGCTATTTTAGTGGTTTTAAAGCCGAAGGTATTTTGTTGCACTGGTGATTCTGAGCCAAATTCCAAAATTTTACTCCATAATGAGCGAAAAAAAGAACACTTCCCAATACAAATGTCTATCGCCAATCGACGCCATTTGTATGGAGAAGTGTTTTTTTTTTTCGCGTGTTTTGGAATAATATTTTGTAATTTGGCTCAGAATCGTCAGTGCTACAAAATACCTTCGGCTTTAAAACCACTAAAATAGCACGGTGTATTTATCTATCGAGTCATCCAAATTATACAAATGATTAAACTAGTTTTGGGGAAACGATCAAAGGCCTCGGTACAGTCAGCGGAGTCAGTCACACGCTATAGTATCCCTTTGTATTTGATTGGTGACTTAATGCCGCACGCAGTAAGAGCTGCCATGTGGTATCCTAGACTGTGGCCCACCGTACCTACCTGCGCCATCATAATTTTCCTTTAGGGTGCCATGTTTTGGTGAGAATCAACCAATTAGACAAGTGTAACTGACTGATGAAACAACGCACGACAAGATTGTCCTAATGAAAATAATATCTATTTACGAACCGTCCGACGTTGGAGATTTATATCTACACACGTGAAATAAGCGGATATAAGTATCAAGTCTCATTAATTAAAATCTAATAATACGTTATTATTGTCATTTACGGTAGAACAACCAGCACGAAATACGCATTATCAGAAGTTTTACTCAGGATTACTCGAGGCGGGTAAATATGAACTCTACATTTCGTGTATGTTTTCTGAAGTCCTCGTATTATATCATCATGGTATCGCACGATTATGATCGCATTATTATTCTCTCTTTTCATTAAATTGTATTTATTTTATTATGCCTCATCGTTTCAGCTACTATGACGTCTTCAGCGGACGCTTCGTCTAACAAGATTACGATAACTGAGTTAATATGTTGTTGAGAATAGTGTTTGAAGTCAGCATGTAGGGCGTAACCGGGGCGTAATTCAGACAAGACACTGTGAAGGAATAATGACAGAAAATCAGATAGAAAAGACAAGAAGAAGCCAAGTATTATTTTAATTACAGCAATAACTTTACTGTAATCAAATAGGAAACCAAATAATCCGTAAAATTATTATTTTATTAAAAGTTTATGTTAAGTATTCATATTATTATTATTTATTGCAATCATGACTGTAGTACAATAAAGGTGGTAAAATACATTCCTAGATGTAGTAGAATCATACATTATTCCTAGTCGGGCAAAGCAAATATAACCCCACATATACCCCAAGTATAACCCAAGTACCCCAAGAGTATACCCCAGATACCCCTATCAAACTCACATCTTTATTCCTGAAGCTACGATACTATAATGAACTCTGGATTATAAACTATCAGCATGTATAATAATTTAAAGAGACTTATTTATTGTGGGATTCCAAGTTCTTCGCTTTTCTCTACCTTCCTATAGTGTGGCTGTTTAAATGTCTGTAATAGACAGTAATAGTGGAGGGCGTGACAACAGTCTCCACCACGTTCCTTAACTACAGATTTGTATGCAGTTTACGAGTCTCATGGGCCAATAAATTACAAACCAATTTATTCATAAGGATCACAGTCCGGTTCTTATAAAAAAGAAGTCACACGCGCAATGCTTATTTGCAAATACCAATATTCTGGCATAAGTGGGTGGTCTCTTATTAATAAAACGTAATCAAATATGATAATCTTATCGAAAATGGCAACATTATTATCGTCAAGTTATTTCCTTTATTGGTCTGTTACTCAGCTTAAAGTAATATTGATTTTGATGGTTACTAAAAGTTAACGGAAGTCCGTAGGCCGTACCGGTCTTCGGCTTGACTAATTATCATAAAAACAAAGATAAGAATGCATCGGAGATTTCTCCCGGGCTCTTTTGTGTCAAACCGCTTATCTATTTGATATCTGTCGCATCTCGTCGTAATCCCATAAATGACATCTGATTAGATAGAGAACTTGGTGTTAGGAATCTTAAAATTCAAAATATATTTAGTAGGAATATGTAGAGAAGAACCGACGACATTCCGACGCTAGACGGTGTTCTTGTAGACAGGAAGGCGAGGTGTCTGCCACCTTGGGGGAAAATTGGAGCTCCTCGAGCTGCAAGACTTCAGCAGCTTTAACGGAGTTTTATTGAAACTCGGTAAACGCTGCCACCTGCAATACCTGCATACTGGTGGTGGGGCGGTACACTAAAAGGTCAATAAATTACGAAGGTTAAACCCTCTAGACCCGACCACCCATCAAGACGCGGGGGCTGACGCCTCCGGAGAAAATATATGAAACAAGAGCGCATAGGTCAAAACCTGAACTAAACTTATATCTCAAACACTAGTTCTGTTATTGAGTAACGTGGGATAGTTAAAAGTAAGTAAGATGTAGCCTGTACAATTGAACATGTCCCACTAGCTGGGCAAAGGTCTTCTCTCAGAGAGAGAGAGTTCGACCTTAATCACCACGCGTGCTCAATGCGGGTTGACGATTTTTGCGTTGAGGGTATAATGCCCCATACGCTCAGGTTTCTTTACGATGTTTTCCTTCACCGTCAGCGAGTGGTATTGCTACTACAAATTCACAAATGTACGTAACTTTGAAATTAAACAAAGTCATAGATACATGCCCGCACCGGGAATCGAACCTAGGACCATTCGCTTCAGAGTCCACTGTTCTTCCCACTAGACCACCACCGCTTTATTTGGGATAGTTATTTAACATTTTTAATCTGTGGAATTTGACGAGCTACAGATGAAATAATGTTATCTATCTGTTGATTGGAGTGTTCTTCATCTTTTTATTTCTTCAACCTCTCCGTAGAGTTTGGGGTTGATGCGTGGCCTTTCGAAGATATACAGGGAATTTAAAAAAAAAAACTTTATACCTAAATAGCTATTTAAAAATTGCCCTGCTAAATAAGAGTTTGTTGAAGTTACCAAAACGTATGAGATGTAACAGATAAAAGTTGTTCATTTACACAAGCCGCTCGCCACGTTTGACGCTCCGCTTATGACGGGAACCTCTTCCTTGAAGACTTAACCGTATAACTGGTATCAGCATCATCTTGGGCGACAAAATACGATCAATGGTAATGGGCACCGAGTGGATGGATGCCTGCTCCTAGTGGCTTTTTAGCCGCCATACGTATTCAAACCTTAACCGGTTGAAAAAGTACCAATTGGTTTCAATTGATTCTTCGATATATGTGGAGCCAACTAAGCCGCGGGTTTCCTCACGATGTTTTCCGATGTTAGCGAGTGGTCTCTTCACCCATCTAGTGTGAGTGAAGGTGCCACTGGACGCTCTATAAATCATCTCATAACGTAGATGCAAAGGCCTTAGTTTTTTCTATCCATGACAGCGGTAGCCTAGATGGTAGAACGCTTAACACACCAGCGACCCAGGTTCCAATCCCGGTGCTTTCAAAGTAACCTTACTTTGTGAATTTTTAGTAGCAATCACTTGCCTGTGAAGGAAAATACCGTGAGGAAACCCGCGGCTTAGTTGGCTCCGCATGTATTGACTTTTACTTTCCTGTGGACTAGGCCGACTAAGCCGAGAGGATTTTACTATAGGACCAAGTGCGAAATCTCGAATAAATATCAGCTGTTCTATACAAAATTTCGATACTTAAGGCTCCCCCCACACAGGTGCGTTATTGCGTTTGCGTTATTGCGTTTGCGTTGCGTTTGCGTTAATGCCATATCTGTTTTTAGTACATTTTGTATTAGGATCACCATGGAGTTACACACTGCTGCGGTAATAATGCCGCTACGTTCCTAATACAAAATGTACTGATAAAAGATATCGCAGGAACGCAAACGCAATAACGCGCCTGTGTGGGGGAGCCTTTACTGTACCAAAATGTATGGGGCAGATGATATTTTTTTCGAGAGTCTCACGTGGCTCCATAGTAAAAGTTGCTTTATTGATGACTTAAGTGACCCCTTTCAGTGTCACAGGACCTTTCTGAAACACCCTGTATATGGATCAAACAAAGTGAAGGTATTAGAAACGAAAACAGCCGTCACAACTTTAGCAACAGGAAACCAAATTAAAGTTCATCCAGTCAAGTAAAGTTACTTAGTTCTCGTTGTTCAAACATAGTGTGAGCAAGCATCAATAGTTCAATAGTTAGAGACATGCGTGACTCACACGCATTTGTGAGGGAAACAGTCTTCTTTGTCTAAGTTGACACCTCACTTAGGAAACTGAATAAGTACTGTCAGAAGTTCAACTTACCTACATTTTAATATGATTGTTTAAGCAGGCACACTATAGGACCTTGACTGAAAAAAAAAAAAACTTTATTTTGGATTGCAAAAAGTGGACGTTCAAGTTCTCAATCCCTTTTTAGGACCTAAATCCCAGAGGACCTATGAATAAAACCAGCACAATAAAATAGCCGGGTCCACACCGAACGATCTAGCGTGCCCCGATTGCACGCGGCAGGAGCGAAATGTATGGATTTTGGTGAATTTTGGCCCTGCCATGCGCGATCGGAGCGCGCTAGATCCGGAGTGGACCCGGCTATAATAACGAACAGAATTAGCAGTCATTCTGGGTTTAAAAACTACGAATATGTAGCCCAATGAGCCGTTTTCAGCACAAATTCACAAAGCATTTCATAGATGGCGCCTACAGGCGTGGCCATAGAATAACCGGAATACTGCTGTCAAAATTAATCTGTGCTAAGCGAAATTTGACAGCAGTATCTATGGCCAGCTTCTATGGCCACGCCTTTAGGCGCCATCTATGAAGTGCTTTGTGAATTTGGGCTGAAAACGGCTCATTACAGCGTTACAGATGCAAAATTTGAATAGCCAGCATCAATTAATCTACGTCAGGGGTCACCAAATGGCGGACCGCGGTCCGGATCCAGAACAACACAGCAACTTGCACTACAGAGTATCTAAGTAGGTAATTTAACAAAAAAATATCCATCGCATTATCTTTTGTTGACGTCCATTCCGAAACATGCGGAAGTTTCCAGTGAAGACCATCATTGAAGGTGTCATTGGATCTTGGTTTAGGTCTCACTAGGTCTCAAACTGACCAAGTGAAGTCACTGATATTGTGGCAATGACGTCGACTGTAGCCTTTCTTGAAAAGTGAAATACAAGAACCTACCAAATATAGCGAAAATATAAAAGCATGAATACAAATACAAAAAAAATAAAAAATTATTTCAACTAAAGAATTAAAAAGAATAACAAAGTTTAAGTGCAGTTAGGTTACACTGAGTACTTAAAGTAACAGGATAAGCAAGAAGATAAACAATAATGTTAATTAAATCAGTAGATACATATTCTTTCATGCCTGTTTGGGAAGTGATCCCACACTAGGCGTACCTGTGTCGTGGCGATCTTGCTGACTTAGCACAACAGCAGGTCAGGCCGCTTAAAAATAAATTTAAGTGTAAATGGGTTATAAATAACATAGTCATAAACAAAAGAATAGCGTCCCTGATGGGCAGGACTCGTGGTAGCACCAACAGCTTCCTGGAGATAATAGCGGCAAAGGCAGATAGTCCCTTCCTGCAGCACTGGGTAGCAACGCACGTGAGAACTTGAACCTACGACTATGTGCACTTATCTCAACTTAATTGCAATTTATTTTAAACCTTTTAATATCTGTGATTTCACATTAGAACTAATCTGAATTTTAATAATTTAATAAAAGTAAGTGAAACCGTTAAAACGATATAAAAATTTAATAATCTACTTATTTGAATGCTGATTTTGTTTGTTATTTTGTAATTTTTAAACCTTTTTTTTTTGTAGATTTGTCGATTGTGGCTTTTATTATTACAATGCAAAGAAGGATGTTTGTTACTATTCATATTATTAGCTATTTTGACTTTGAAAAAGTACTACATAAAATCTACATAAAAATAGAAACGAAGATAGTCCTTCTGTTATATTGCATTTGTATTTAGACGCTCTATTGACTAAGCTTTTAGCACGCCCTCCGTAAATACAATGTTGTGTAAATGAAGTTTCACTTACCCCCAGACTCTGAAAGTGTGGTCAATTTCGTCTGTGCTCTAAATTGCTCGTGGGTGAAAAATATCAGGGTCTGAGTCTGTAGAAACAAAGTTATTACATGCCGTTTACTTACTTCACTATCGTATATGCCTGTATAAAAACGAAGGCCTTTGCATCTACGTAATGAGATGATTTATGCAGCGTCCAGTGGCACCTTCACTCACACTAGATGGGTAAAGAGACCACTCGGCGCTGCAGTGCCTGGGACATTGTTTTAGATGGAGTAGGCTTGCCCAGCACCTATACCATCCTGACAGCTTAGTCGACCTAACCCACAGGAAAGACAGGTCAGGTCAATACGTGTGGAGCCAACTGAGCCTATATGGGTTTAATCAAAATCTACTTGAGTTTTGAGATTAGGTACATGAAGTAAACGCATGAGTCATTTGGCTGACGCAGATGAAATGGGCTCAATTTAAAATCTTAGAAAATATTTTTGCTTTGGTATGTAGAGTCGCTTAGCAGGGCCTGTATAATTTGCCATTATGTTACTGCAAGTAATCAATGCATGTACGTATAAAAAGCGGTGTAGGGGGAAAAATATTCTACCTGCTTAGTTTGTGTAGCTCTTATCCCAATTACAAATGTACGTAACTTTGAAAAGAAACAAAGTCATAGTTACTCATGCCTGCGCCGGGAATCGAACCTGGGTCTCTCGCTTCCGAGTCCAATGTTTTACCACTAGGCCACCACCGCTTTCATGTCTTTCCTGTGGGTTAGGCCGACTAAGCTGTCAGGATGGTATAGGTGCTGGGCAAGCCTACTCTATCTAAAACAATATCCCAGGCACTGCAGAGCCGAGTGGTTTCTTCACCCATCTAGCGTGAGTGAAGGTGCCACTGGACGCTGTATAAATCATCTCATTGCGTAGTTGCAATGGCCTTAGTTTATCAAGACTAGTTACGATGATAGTAGTATAAAAATCCCCGCATTGCTTTCCAGTTTTAAACTTTACGGGAAAATCTTGTCCTTCTGCCTTGTAAACAATGTCATCTAATCGATTTTTAATGCAAATGTGAGTTATTCTGTATCGGCTAGTTTAGTCCTGGCTTAATTAACTGAGACGTGGGCCGTGCTGTATCTCACCACAAAATAAATACCGACAAAAGTAAGGCACCTGTATCTTTGTATAATCTGTAAAGTTTTCGTATTTTCGAAGGTATAATCCGTGCGGGATCAGAATGGGATAATACCTTTTGGAACTGAGAAGCTCGCGGTCCTGTAGCGTCAGAATTTCGGCAAACTCTAGTTGTCTATGGCAAACTCGCGTCGAAACTTGCTTGTGTTTTCTGTGCGCGTGGGTGTCTGCTCGAGTTTTATCACGTTTTATTCAATTAATGCAATAACATTGAATCCTTTTAGATTACAACCATTAAAAATTTTTGTGTATTTCCAATTTCATAACCCTATGATGGAACGTAGAACTAACAATTTTTTTACTGACGCTACTCGAGAACTGTCATTTTCGATTCAGTTCCAAAAGGTATTATCCCATTCTGATTCCACACGGATTATATATTGAGAAACCACTGGTGGCGCCTGGCGCTGGATGGTAAGAGGTAGCATGAGCATGAAGAGGCCTCAGCAGTGGGTGCTAACAGGCTGATGATGATGATGATGATGATGATATTGAGAAACAAAATAAAAATCACTTGAGTCAGAATTTCAGACAACATAGAAGGAAAGTGAAAAGTGAAAGTGAAAATGCTTATTTGCCGAAAACAGTCGAAATGAGTCTCATATCTGATATAGATACTATAAGTTACGAATGTTTTACCTAACAATGGCTTCAGAAAATGGACGGAGCTGATTTTTTGACGAATTGAGGAACTTTCAATCAATTCTTCAAAATGTGAGTATTTCCTTTAGTATCCCCTAAATTGACTATAATAAAGCCTTTTAATTTGACAATTTGATACACCGCAGTCTATCCTGCTCAAGGCATATGAACAGAGTGAGAAAGAGAGAGCACTGTGTAGACTCTATACTATGTATAGTAGATATCAATGGACCTCGATATTATTATGGCCTTTCTCTACTAGGTTAAAGGGACTTTGATGAACGTATACTTGCCCCTTATACGTAATGTTGGCATGAGCGGAATGTCTTTGTGGAATGTAATTTTGATCATTCTTCTGTATTATTTCATCTCGTCTTACGCCAATCTACACACCACAGTGGGTTGGCAGAATTACGAGCAACGAAGACAAAAACCGGTATTAATTAATTAGATGGCACGATATCAGAGAAACTAGGGGCTCGGTTTATGGGGTCTATTGCACGCACTATGTCATGAATTATTCAGTCCTCAATGAGGTAAAAAAAAAAGTAACATGTAGCCTGTACAATTGAACATGTCCCACTAGCTGGGCAAAGGCCTTCTCTCAGAGAGAGAGTTCGAGCTTAATCACCACGCGTGCCCAATGCGGGTTGGCGATTTTTGCGTTGAGGGTATAATGCCTCATACGCTCAGGTTTCCTTACGATGTTTTCCTTCACCGACAGCGAGTGGTATTGCTACTACAAATTCACAAATGTACGTAACTTTTGAAATTAAACAAAGTCATAGATACATGCCCGCACAGGGAATCGAACCTAGGACCTTTCGCTTCAGAGTTCACTGTTCTACCCACTAGACCACCACCGCCTCGATAAGGTATTCTTTTTCAATCTTTTTATCAGGTCTAGAAGAGCTTTAGAGCTTCTGGAAGCGATAGTTGCATGTAAAACTAAAAAGGCTGAACTGACTAATTTATCCTTATTTTTTCAACATTACACAAATTGAAAAAAACGTTCACATGCAGACAGCTTTCAGTCGAAACAACAAAAATACTAGAAACATGACATTTAGGATGAATGTTGTGTGTGAGAATTTACGAAAAAATAATTACGAGATAATATGTTTATTTTAAAACTTAAACTTTCGTGAGCACTGCACATACAACCGTGATTTAATAGAAAAAATATGTTTATTTTCCAATTTTATACAGCTGAAACGGGATGGATACGGAAATGAGGTTATTGTTTGTCAACTTTTTTGAGCTTTCGATATTTTGGCACCATCTGCATTAAAATGCCTATAAGGCATGCTTCAAAGTCATAGGGGCATTTATTATTACAGCCAATTGAACATAAGTTGAGGCGTGTAAAATTTGAAAATATGACCTGTTAGAAATGTCCTCTATATCAATACAAACTTCTAGTCTCAATAAAAAATGCTCTCACAAAGATTGGTCACACTTTTTTATTTAATTGAAAGTACAATACGCATCCTCTAGAAAGCTACAGTGTAAATCATGATAAAAAGGGGCGTGACTTGTACTATTGTATGACAATGTGGTACCTACATGGTTATTTTATTGTACATTTTGATAACCCGTTATTCCTACCCATGCATTGTAATTTTTTTCGTTACAAGAATGACAACATGAGTCGTGTTTAGGTCAACCATAGCTACATTCTTCATTATTCTTCTAATCATACGAAAGATGACGAAAGAACGTCTGACACCGTCATCCACCATAAAAAGTTAAATGTAGCCTTTACAATTATTGTAATGTCCTAGTAACTGGGCAAAGGCCTTCTCGCAGAGAGAGAGAGAGTTCGAGCTTAATCACTACGCGTGCTCGGCGCGGTTTATTTAATTTAGGTAATAATAAAACATTACGGGTATCGTTCATTAATCAAGGAACCTTAGCAAAATACAGATAAAGCTTAATGTTGAAAAAATACTCTAGTTTTTGAACTTTAAACCCGCTAAGGCCGAAACCGAAGGCCGCAAAGGTACTGGGGGGTGGCCGACTAAACGCATTCAATTCTTAATGTTTCTGAGCCAAGACTGTATTCTTCTACAAAATCGCCTCTTCCGTTGACATTAAACAAATAAAAAATAAATAAATAAATAAATTGGATTTTATTCATCACATTTAAAACAAAACAAAACAGTCTTGTAGATAATAGTTCTTATAAAGTATAAGAAAAGTAAGTAAGTACATTGCCCATCCCTATAGGGTAAGTGGAGATGCCACTGGACGATCTATGCGTGTAAATCATATAATATTAAATGCAGAAGCGTTTTTTTTAATCACTTGAAAAAGTTAGTACGTCGGCCACAAGCTAGGATACCCCTTTTTGTTCGATTGGCGCCCTTATGCCGCACGTGGTAAGAGCTACCATGAGGTATCTGTGACTGTGGCCGACCGTACCTATCTTGGACCGTACCTACCAAATAAACACTCAAACAAAAACTCGACCCACTCGTCCCATTATGCGAATCCCCATCCCCATATTCGGGAGCGATTCGCTCCACCCGTGAGCGGAGCGTGGCGAACCTGCGCCCGCGCCGGCGACGCGCCGCTGTCGTCGCTTGCGCAGTAATGGACGCTGCAGTCCGTTCATTAGTTCTCTTGCTGCAAGGTTAGACTCGTTGAAGCTTTGACCTGTAAAAAGATGGTTACGAAATTAGTATTGTGGTCAGAATTGGTGTTTGACAATCAAACCACTAAGTTTTATAATTTCTTCGAGAATTTTTAGAGATAGCAATGAAGCGATTCAATGATTTTTATTTTAAAACAATAAAATAGGTATTCAATCCCATACTGTTATAATCGGAAAATCTAAGCATGATACTATTGATAAATTTTCATACATTTCTACATTATTCTACATTGAATGTTTATTCAATTGTTTGCAGTTTAAGTGCTCTTTAATTTGTGACAAAAAGTGCAACAAAAAGGAGCAGGAAGTGAATACTGAATATGTTACGCTCATGGAGCTCTTGTAAAAGGATGCTGCAACAAATCGTTGGAGTTTTCCCTATTGTAGAGTCGAAGTGGAAAGAATGCTTTAGCCGGAAGGAAACTTTATTGTGTTTAATAAAGTCTGCCAATTTGTTGCATGTGCAATTGTGAAAATACTGATTTGTATAATCCGTGCGGAATGAGAATGGGATGCGATCTTTTGGAACTGAGACGCGCGCGGTAAGCAAACTCGCGTCGATGCAACCTTGTCAAAGTAAAATACAGTATGTTTTCGATTGACTTTGACAAGGTTCCATCCCATTCTCATCCCGCGCGCATTACACGCTGGGATACCTACCCTTTTTGGTTGGATTGATGCACTTTTTTAGGATTACTTATTATATTCTTCGAGCCCTATTTCTCTTAAGGGTTAAAAGGATGTCATTATCATCAATCATATTTACTTAGGTATTACTTTTTTTTTCAAAAACTACTCCATGGCCTTTACTGTATGAGGAGAATCACAAGCGAAACGAGGTTGCACAGCTGTATCATTTTGGTGTTTATAAGTATAACTAGCTTTTACCCGCGACTTCGTCCGCGCAGAGTTGGATAAATACGTAGTTGCCTGTATTTTTCCCCGGTGTCAATGTCAGCACGGACGAAGTCGCTAGAAAAAGGTATTCATTTATAGCCTACTAGCTTTTGCCCGCGACTTCGTCCGCGCTGACTAAGATTAACAGTTGCAGCTCTATTTTTCCCCCGCCATCGAAGTCAGTCAGGGGAAAAGCTACTTAGCAATGTATAGCTAGTGCCCACGACTTCATTCACGTGGATAAAAGAAAAAGGATAAAAGTTTGTGGTGATTTAGCAATTTGTACCTAGCATTTTTTACCACCTAGATAGTATTAAATGTACTTATAACCGACCCCCAGCGCTATCAGACTTCGCTCCCGTGGACCATGCGTTGTTATCTGCTTCTTCCAAACTCAACGGAGTTAAGATGCAGATACCTACTGTTATCGGCATCTAACTGATTGAACGTGGGTTAGGTACCTACATTTCAAGACACACTCGAATATTTCGACTCTTATTTTGAGTCCGCTAATCTGCTACTGCTTTCTGCAAACTTTCAGACTGGGTTGTCTCTGTTGTAGTTGTCTGTAGTTGGTCTCGCCTCAAGTCTTCGTACCTTTGTGGCCTATATGGACACTGCCTCTCCCGATGTTAGAGTAATCTGCTACTGCTTTCTGCAAACTTTCAGTCTGGGTTGTCTCTGTTGTAGTTGTCTGTAGTTGGTCTCGCCTCAAGTCTTCGTACCTTTGTGGCCTATATGGACACTGCCTCTTCCGATGTTAGAGACTCCTAATGCGTACTTTGAAACCCAAGTACATCTCGTTTGCTTGCACAGTAAAGTTGTGTGAATGAATATAATCAGCATTCAGCATTCGATGCAGTAGGTACGTCACAGGCAGGTCTCAACATCTGACTGGTATTCTATAAAACTGTAAAAGATCTCCAACAGAGCTAGTTAGCGTTACCTACTCGTATTACAGGCACGAAGAATATGAAAATTCGTGTAGTTTTTTTATATATTTTATTTTGCATCATGCTATATCAAAGACAACGATCATAATATCAGAAAAACTTATCCATATTATGTCTATCACATTGAATAGTTATTTTTTTTCTATGAGCTGCCCTTCTGAAACACCAAACGCGTCTTCTTAGCGTCTACGATACCATAGTCTGAAACAACGGTTTTAAGTCGTCGGTCTTATTCTTCTTTCGTGTTGAAAGCGTCACACTTTGCCGTCTCGCCTCCAAGAGATCCATCAGCTGCACTGTGGAGCATTAGGACAGTTATGACGATGCGGCCTTGTCGATACAGCTTAAGATTGGATTGGCACGAAACACCTCTTCTGGCTCTATTCCTCACATATCTTTCATGCGGGCAACACCACCACGCAGGCGGTTCGGGGATTTTCACATGCTCCAATCTTCTCGTCAGTCTGAACTTCTGAAGTATGTGGAAAGAAAGAGTTGTCAACAATGAATAGGCGACTATAATAGTATGTAAAAGTGCCCCTGTCTAGTCCTTCTAGGTACTCAATAGGTACTTAGTGGAAATACGGCGGTCATGTTGCTCATGTTTCACCATCACTGGCTGATTTTATGCGCCTTTGGTCGCTCAAGACTCTACAATGTTTTTCATACTTGCACAGTACACACAGCGGCTTTTTTTGGTCAGAACATCGTATCTTTAGTTTTCTTCGAGGTCTGGTGCATCCTTATTCTTCCCTGAATAAGCAGCAATCAGCAATGCCCTGAACCGACATTCCATCTCGTCTGGCCAAGAGATCTCAGGACGGACGTCGGACCGCAACTTTGTAAAGATCTTTGATAAACACTGCTGGATGCAAAGTTTTTAAAGTAAGGATTTATTTCAGATTGTAAGTAGCTATCACTGAAAAAATATTGTTTTGCCTGTTTTTTTATAATTACACAATGTTGATTTATGCTGTATTGCTTTCTTGATAGGTACCATTTTTGTGACAGTGACATTAAAAACAACTTCTTCATTGTTGTCTATCGTTGGATTGTAATGCATAGTTACGGCACATTTAGGACTTTTTGGTAGATCAAAATTCACCGTTATTCAGTTTTCGATGGATTTAGGAAAGTAAATAGCTCAACGCTACGTAATGACAGAGGGTCTATGGTAAATGGTTTTGTCGTTCACTTTTATACAAATAGCCACTATACGATAATCTTTGTGTATTTGCTTTGCTCCTAAGGGCCAAAGCGTGATAATATGTAGCCTATATGTTATTCTGATGTCTCAGCTACCTACATTCCAAATTTCATCCAAATCCGTCCAGCGGATTCCGCGTTATAAGGTAACAAACACACTCACTCACTCACAAACTTTCGCTTTTATAATATAAAGTAGGATTAACCCCTTTACTCTGGACGATTCTACTATATCCTGTTACTGTCTAACAGGATTATTAATGTAACACTCCAATCTAAATTTTAAACAAGATCACACGCAAATAACATTCGTTATTTTCTAACGCGTCGCAAGCAATTAACAAAGCAGACGCAACAAAGGAAATGACATAATTAAATCAAGCCATCTTTCAACGGAATACTAATAAATGCTGCCGTAGTTTTGCCTTTGAGGGAATTTTTCGTGAAGTCAGTAGTTTGGGGAACCGTATGTACTCTACAGAAGTCCCTCTTAGTGCCCAAAGAACAAAATAGATGTATTTACGGAATCCATTTTTCGCCGCCATTTTGAAGTGGTAACTGTAAGGCCTACCATACATTATGAGGCCAAACTGAATAGGCAAACCTGCGTCAGTCCTTTAGTCAGTCCAATGTGATTGAATTGCTTCAGAAAACGCGTTGGCCTTGAGGCCGTAAATGGAGCCTACGGCCGGTACGGATTTATGTCAGACTAGTTGTGCCCGCGACTTCGTATGCGTTTTTACACATTTGACATTTAATTTAAATTCGACTGCGGAGGAAAACTCAAAAGGAACGTATTTTTTAACCCCCGACCAAAAAAGAGGGGTGTTATAAGTTTGACAGCTTTGTGAGTGTGTCTGTATAGGTATGTGTTTATGAGGGTGTCTGTCTGTGGCACCGTAGCTCTTAAATGGGTGAACGATTAGGTTTTTTTTTTAAATTTGAAAGCAGGTTTTCTAGCGAATGTTCTTAGTATTGTTTTGTCAAAATTTGGTTGAACTATTTAGTAAATATGCTTATTTGAAGCTAAAATGTCGGGGGTATTTTAATTTAATAGTTATTATTTCTTAACTTGCGGTAGCAGGGCTCAAAAGAAAGCAATAGAATAAAATAGAATAAAAAACCTAATCTAAACAATACATTTATAAATTTAATAATAAATATGTATTGTTTAAATTTAGGTATCGCTCGTGATAAGATACCAGGAAGCTTAGCATAAGAATTGCTTAGGAAGTAAAGGGGTTATATGTATCTCCCTCGACGTTGAGTGGGATAGATAAAGTTATAAGCCCATAAGTAAGGTCTTACTCATTCTCATGCTAAGCCAGCAAGCAAAGCATACGGCTAATAACTCTGTCTATCCCGCTCAATGGTAAACAATAGTTATTTGTTATGCAAGAATGCAAAATTATTGTTTGCGGCGAGTGCTTGTATTGAATACCGAGCGGTGTTAAAAGACCGCCAACAAAGTGGGAGACCACATATAGTCCCCATCATAACGAACATTTTTGCCCAAGGAACTATGCCTAGAAAATCAACGGTTTCCGAGATAATGAGGTTGGTTCCAAGTCGGACTTTTTTTTTTTGGTTTTTTTTTTTCAGAAATGAGTTCTGTATTACGTTATTAACATATCTTCTCAAGAAGCTATATCAAAATTATGAATATTTCTTACAACAAAAAAAGTTAAAATTGCAACCCGCAATGTATTCTGAACATCGGATAGCCTAGATTGTGCCCAGAACCAAGACTTATCACGGTCCTAATTTTGACTGAAAACTATTCAGCGGTATTCGCGTGATGAGGTAACACACAGACAGACAGACAGACAGACAGACAGACAGACAGACAGACAGACAGACAGACAGACAGACATAGACCGATTTTTTTGCATTTTTGTATTCACTATAGTTTACTTAGTAACCCCTGCTAGTTTTTTTCTAAAAATATTCAATGTACAGAATTGACTTCGCTAGAGTTTTATTATAAGTATAGATTATGAAAAAGATGTTAGATGAACCAGCAAATGTTATCAGAAACTTATATGAATACTTAAGTTTATTACTACAACGTTTGAACTTTTCCTAGCCTTTTGGGCGCTTGTATTTTATTGTAGCGGGCTTATTAATGAGTTACCCTTCTGTCGCAAATATTTTAAGCCTGTAGTTAGAGGCGCCTCCTAATTGAACAGGACGGAAGAAAAATCAAAGGGAATGATTGCATTCCCCCAACATTCGTGGGGACTTCGGGAGGGCAATGCAGAGGGAACGAGCGTGGACAATTCAACTTTGGGGTGCAAACGTGGATGGAGGAAATTTAATACTTTCGGCTATTTCCTGAGGTCATAGTTTTTCTTGACGATTTTCTGATATTGTCTACCCGTAAGTTGTGAGACTTGGCGACGGTTTCTGAATTGAGAATTTTACCAATCAAATAGGTACATTATGTATCGTTCTGACACGTTCTTTTTGCACAGATAGAACGATACTTATTTGATTATTGAAATTCTCAATTCAGAAGTTGGAGGTTAGAAAATAAAAAAACGGGAACACGTGGATGCATCAGCCACTAGCAGAACTTTACTGTCCAAAAGATAAGATAAGGTAAGATAAAAATATTAATTTAAAAAACACATAGATTTTATAGAAGGTTATTTATTGATGGTACTGAACTGTTCTAAAGTCCACGCTACTGTACGTCCACTAATCGAGTGATATACTGAAATCAATTGCCACATCCATTCCTTTAGTACAAAACAAGGCTCCATGTCACAAGTATGGTAGTGTCATTCGAATATCCGTGGGTGAGATTCCGTTGCAGTAATGTCATTGCTAAGATTGTGGATAGAATTGCTTTATGTAATTTGGTATCCGGGGTAGGCAGATATCCATCTTGTGATGTCGGAACTGAGGCATTCTTTGGTGTTGAGTTGGTAAAGCCTTGGTAACAGTCAGTTGAGCCGAAAATTGGGAAATTAGATTGCTTTTTCGTTTTATTTTGGCAGATAATGTTTGTTGTATACCAAAAATAAAGATGTTGAGTGCTTTTAAAAATAGTTTGCAAACTTAAACCCATTTATCAATGGTCGGTCGGTGAAGTGACTAGGATGTTACAGTGAGTATGTAGAAAGTGGTATATAAACTGACATTGAGTCGCATTGTACATCATTGTTACTTTTAGCACGCATCCACATAAATCTGGTATTAGATAAGTTCCTTTCTGATGTTTAAAATTAAGTCGAAACTTTTCAACTTGTCAACTTTTATTTGAGTCAGTATTTCTTGTTACGGGACATTGAAACAAAATTGTGGAATGTATTTTTCCATAGTTACAAAATGAAATTGTGTTTCTTGCAGCATAGAAACACTTGAGAGGAATTTTGATTAAAATCAAAAATAAGAAGGGGAGTAAACTGAGAGTGGAAAATAGAAACCAGAAGCCGGTTTACAAACTTAGATCTTTCTTATACAGTGGGAATAGAGTCTACATCCATTTGAGTGATATGAAACTGTAAGTTTGTCAAAATTGTATCGTTATCTGAACTCAAGTCGGAACAGATGTGCATGGGGAAGGGTTGCGATGGACACAAATGGATGCCACTTCAAAGCGGCGCGTCCATTGGTGCTACCAAAAAAGTAAACACTCATCCGAAAGGAAATTTAGTTTACCAAACAATTGGTTTCGTAAGAATTTCTCAGATGACCACAAATATCTACGTTTGAAGTGGTGCTCCTAAGTTCATGTAACTACCATATTATTTGAGAATCCTTTTAGACTTAGGAATGTCCGTGCGCACAGAACGGAACAATGCGAATGGCGCTCATAAATATCTCTACGCAGGAGGCTATAATGCAAAACACCATTGTTAGGCAGGCAAAACGATTTAATAGACCAAAACGCGACATTACTATGTATCATTTGTATTTTTTGCCCCCAAATCTGAAGTACCCACGCGCGGTAACGTATTTAAACTCCCCTTAAATATCGCGGCGTATTGTGTGACGCTGATCGGAATGGATTTTTCAACTTTTTACCCCCGAACGCCAAACAAAGCTTGTTGCGCGTCATAAGAAACGTTGGTTTATTCCCCCATTGTTGGCAGACCATTTATCTCTGGAAATTTATGACGATGCGCCGCGAATGGTCGACATATTTGCGCTTGAAGCTTTGGAGGTTTGTTGCATTGTGATTTAGACACCTTTTTGTGCATTGGCTGCTTTGGTGCCCGGCTACTGGCCTCGTCGATTCGCCACGGTTAGCGTAATGCCCACTATTAACCATTGTTTGTGTGTTCGTTATGCACGCCGAGTAATTTTCTTTGGTCGGCGGTAGTTGCACTTGTGGGTAATAAAAGCATTTATCAAACGTCGAATGATTTCCAGCCGAGGAGGTGTTAACTGCGGTACAAAGAACACCCAGCACTTTTCGCCCTGAAGTAGTGTTATTACCGTTTTATGTCATTTCACAACGAACCGGACGTTGCTGTTTTTTCCGTCGCAGGGTTAGACCACCGTAGTGACACTCGAGAAATTTCGTCATTATTTTGCTGAAAAGTGTGTAACCAGTAGTCATGATTCACCGTATACCCCTTTTTGTTCGATTGGGATAAACTAAGGCCTTTGCATCTACGTAATAAGTTGATTTAAGCAGCGTCCAGTTGCACCACTATATGGGTGAAAAGACCACTCGACGTTGCAGTGCCGGAACATTGTTTTAGATGGAGTAGGCTTGCCCACTACTAGTACCTATACCATCCTGACAGCTTAGTCAGCCTGGCCCACAGGAAAGAATAGTCAATACAACGTGTGGGGCCAACTAAGCCGCGGGTTTCCTGACGATGTTTTCCCTCACGATCAGCGATTGGTTTTGCTACTTTAAATTAGCGGTGGTAACCTAGTGGTTTCTACTTGGACTCGGAAGCGAGAGACCCAGGTTCGATTCCCGGCGCAGGCATGAGTACCTATGACTTTGTTTCTTTTCAAAGATACGTACAACTAGGCAGGTAGAATATTTTTCCCTCTACACCGCTTTTTATACGTACATGCATTGATTACTTGCAGTAACATAAAGGCAAATTATACAGGCTCTGCTAAGCGACTCTACATACTAAAGCAAAAATATTATCTGAGATTTGAAATTGAGCCCATTTCATCTGCGTCAGACAAATGATTCATGCGTTTACTTCATGTACCTAATCTCAAAACTCAAGTAGAGATTTTGATTAAACCCATAATATAGGCACATACGATAGTGAAGTAAACCAACGGTACTTGGAACTAGCACAAAGCACAAATCAGGCAGTAATTACACAAGTCACGGTTGTATAAGTTTTAATTAATCGGTAAATTAAACTCGTAGTATTTATGTTC
This sequence comes from Zelleria hepariella, assembly GCA_949319315.1. NCBI lineage: Eukaryota > Metazoa > Arthropoda > Insecta > Lepidoptera > Yponomeutidae > Zelleria > Zelleria hepariella. The sequence continues at coordinate 10,504,748 of OX439392.1, read as the reverse complement.
GGTAATCGGGTGTACTGGATAAGACTTGTTGTCGCGCACCGTTCTGTTGCGAGGTTCCATACTACTACGGAAAAAAACTTCGAGGAACCAAGTTGAAAAAAAAAACGTTTCTTGTCAATATGGGGAATTCCGTCATTACTTTAAAATGTTACTACTATTTGTTACCTCGATTAGGCTTTTATTGAAAACGGCTAACTAAGCTGCGAGTTTCCTCACGATGCTTTCTTTCGCAGTTGGCAAATGTTATCAAAAACGCTTGCATTTGCCACATCCTAATTCCTTTCCTGTACTTCGTATATTGCATTTTGCCCAATTTCTTCTGATTAGTTTTTTTGTGTATTGTTTTTGTGTCTTTTTGTTGCATGCCTTCTTGTGTAAAGTATTTTCTCTTTCTTTTGTGCTCTCTGTATGCGTGTGTGTGTGTGGTTTATGCAAATAAAATAAAAACAAAATTGGTCTATTGGAAACGCGCCGCTGTAGTCTCAGCTTGTCTCGGCTATCGGATGCTTCTCACAAGATGAATGTGTCGAAGATAGTTACGACTCACGTCAGCATCGGAATCATTGGGCCGTCAAAAGAGACATCTTGTTTTCAAATGGCTAATGTAATCGGTACTTGGCGATATCGATCTTGCTAGCGCTTGGTAGAGTTTTCTTGGGCCTGAAGATACCGTGTATTGTTGCTCAATGTGGTTAAAATTGTTCGAAAAATATGGTTCTTATTACGCACAAGTGAAAACATACGCCAAATGTCATTGCCATATTTCTCAACCATTAAAAATGCGTTTATTTCCGTAAGGACCGAATCTCAAAACGCCCTGATTTCATTGTCCCTAAATTTCAATTTGCCTTTGCCCCATAATGCCTGAAATCCGTAATGACTTAATTTCAGTTTGTCTACATCTCAATTTGCCTTAGTCCCAAAATGCCTGAAATTCAGTATGGCTTCACACAATAATGTCTGAAGAAACAAGAGATGAATGATGTACAGTTGCGATTAAACCCTATCTTCTTTCTTAGAAACTTTAAAGTGAAAAACAATTGCCTACAAGACTTGAAACTCTGTTGATGAGTGGGTAGAGCGGTGGGTTTGCAAGCGGGACGTAACTGGTTCCATTCTCGATATAGTCATCATCATCAGCAGCCAACCTCTGCCCACTTTTGGATAAAGGCCTTTTCCCCACCCGCTGCCACCTCTCACAGGGACCATGATCCATGGATCTTCCACCGAAATGACGATGATCGGGCTGCTGACTGCCATCCGCATCCATGGATCTTCCGCCGAAATGACGATGACCGGGCTGCTGACTGCCATCCGCATCCATGGATCTTCCGCCGAAATGACGATGACCGGGCTGCTGACTGCCATCCGCATCCATGGATCTTCCGCCGAAATGACGATGACCGGGCTGCTGACTGCCATCCGCATCCATGGATCTTCCGCCGAAATGACGATGACCGGGCTGCTGACTGCCATCCGCATCCATGGATCTTCCGCCGAAATGACGATGACCGGGCTGCTGACTGCCATCCGCATCCATGGATCTTCCGCCGAAATGACGATGACCGGGCTGCTGACTGCCATCCGCATCCATGGATCTTCCGCCGAAATGACGATGACCGGGCTGCTGACTGCCATCCGCATCCATGGATCTTCCGCCGAAATGACGATGACCGGGCTGCTGACTGCCATCCGCATCCATGGATCTTCCGCCGAAATGACGATGACCGGGCTGCTGACTGCCATCCGTATCCATGGATCTTCCGCCGAAATGACGATGACTGGGCTGCTGACTGCCATCCGTATCCATGGATCTTCCGCCGAAATGACGATGACCGGGCTGCTGACTGCCATCCGCATCCATGGATCTTCCGCCGAAATGACGATGATCGGGCTGCTGACTGGTCTTCTCACTGATCTTCGTCCAGTTCATACATCCCCAATATTTTTATTCCAAAGTTACCATTTACGGCTAATTTGCAAGAGCCAAGAGCCGTCCAGACATACATACAGTAGACTTGAAATTTTATCGTAAAGTTTCTGATAGCTGTAATTTACATTAGAATAGAGTATCAGGTCTGGACCCTTTGAAATGGACCCACATTTAGCATAAGCAGTCTAGCGCAAAAAGACTTAACCACATTAGCATCTAGACACCTAGACTAGTACTGTATTTCGGGTTCCGTGTTCAGAGTGTTCCAACGTGACCGTATACTATTACTCCATTGAGGTCCCTTCAAATCAAATGGGTTTTTTTAGTAAGGAAACTTAAAAATGCTTAGTGCCTTTGTCCACCATAGTTGTTTCCGGCACGTCACCGAGAACGAGATGACGGCGTCAAAGTAGCGGTATTTACTATAGCCGCGTGTCCACTGCAAGCCCGTGATCCCGTATAAAAATAATCCGAAACAATCTCGTCTTCGGCGATGGTTGCGTTGGAAAAACGGCCTTTACAACAAAAAAATAATGGCCTCAGGGATCACCTCTACGAGTATTTACCTAAAAATCGGGCAGTGCCCCGATTTTTAGGTATATATAGAACACAAATGCCTTATTCAATGATACAGAACCCTCGGTGCGTGAAGTCGACTCGTACTTAGCCGGTTTTTAACCAATTTCTTGCATTAGTCTCTCCAACAAAGTGTTCGGAGCACTCGGAACCAGTCTAAGGCGAGTCTTTTGAAGCGCAATTCATTTATTCCTAATGTAAATGTTATAGAAAATTTATGTAAATTAACGTTATTACATTACGCCTGATAGCAATTTAAAGCTACATAAAATATGAATGGTGCATACGAAGCCATATTTACGAATCCAATACGAATAAATAAAAGTCTCTTTTGTTACATTATAGCGTTGTGTAACTTTCCAAAATTGATAGTAGAGGCTGTACAGTGTTACATTTGAATTTCTTCTTGTCCCTATATTTTACTTTAATGCGGTAAAGGTTTCGTCAGACTGGTGTGAAATGAAAAGTTTAGGCGTATTTAAACTCAAATTGTGTAGAAAGTACCTATTAGTTTGTTTTGAATTATCGCTATTTGTTTTGAATAACAAATATAATTCAATCAATACAGACAAATAAAATACCCTTAGCGATGGCGTCTCTAAAGAGGCAAGGGCGAGAGAATTATAGAAATCTACTGTGGAAGAGGCCAAGATCCACAAAGAGTTGTAGCGCCAAAGGAATGGGAATTAATGATGGCGTCTCTACCATTGCTACAAAAAGTTACATTTAGCCGTCAGAATTCATAGGTAGCAAACATGAGTGGTTTTTGAAATAATAAAGGTACCTATACTTTTTTAAAGTGACTTGCAGCATAAAGATGTCAATTGCAGCCGAGTATCCCCTTAACTTAATTGGCTTTGAACTGTAACTTTTTTAATCTCTAACGTTTTAAAGTGTCTGAACCGTCAAATCCCCTCAAAGAGATCACTAGTTAGTAATTGCTGACTTTAAAAAGAGAACACGTGTCACATTCAGCTTGATTACTGAGAATTACTTAATCAGCTTGAGGCAAGGTCCTTATTATATTAACGCAGCTACAAAGTAAAAATAAAAAGAACAGTTTTTATTTTATTATCAGTTTTTTCATTTCACATCCTGTACCTAAGGAATACCACTGCTATTGCCTTTTCAGGCCAGAATAGTTACTTGACAGATAAATAAGGTACATATTAGATATCTACCAGAACAGGAACTTTATAAAGTCAAGAAAGTGTTTGACATCGTTATGATTATTTTACTAATTTTAATCATCAACCAAACTACAAAAATTTCATCAATTGTACTAAAAATGTATGAAGTTACTGGACTCATGCCTTCATTACCTAGATTGAATTTCTCTCTCGAGGTAAAAATACATTATTGTTTTTTTTTGTGTTAGTTGATTCTAAAAGGGAGTTTCAAACTATTTCACAAAATATCCCAAGTCCATCTAATTTTCTTAAATCACCCTTAACGACTCTATAACTAGAGCAAATAGATAGAGATCGAGAAATCAATTCCTGTTTGGTTAATATATCCACCGCCCGTATACTCTGTGGCGTAGATAGGGATCACAGAGTAGTGTTAATAAAAGTCTCCCTCATCATCGGGGCCATTGTCTCTATGGCAGAGATAAAGCAATTTAGTTAATTAAAACTACCACAACGCGACGCGATGTATATGTAGCTAATATTGGGGTAAGTTTGTTTGTTCTTATATCGGAGGTTTCGGAACTTTCAGAAGATGTATCGGGGAAGGCAAGCTACTAGCAATAATTTTTATTTTGCATGTTATGAAGAAAGTAAGTAAGGTAACTTTCTTGATAGCTTATTTCAAAATTTGTTGGAGGTCTCTATTTTGAAATGCATTAAAAACTTTAAATTCGGCGGTTAATAATAAATCCAGTCGCTTAATATATTTTTTTAATGCACTATGTATTATGTGTAGACAAATACAATAAATAGGTTCAATTTGTATCTAGGATTATACTTAGTTTGATAAAATAACAAACGTAGCAGGTACATACGTTTTATGGACTTCCAGAACAAAAGAAACAAGTAAAGTCGCGGGCAACTGTTGACAAGGTCATAAAATGTGGCAGACTGTTATTAAAGTGTTAAAATAAAGTTTCAAAGCACAATGTGTCAGTTTTGAATTGAAAATTTTTATAGTATAACTCTATCTTGATTCTGGATAAGTATACCTACACCATAGAATCATCATACTCTCATAATCTATGTAAAATGTAGCCGAGACAAATAATATAATTTGATTGGTTCTATTCTGTTCGTGGTATACTTATTTAATGCCTAGAGAAATCGACCAGCTATCGTGTTGTTATAATAAATTAATAGTTATTTGTTATGCAAGAATGCAAAATTATTGTTTGCGGCGAGTGCTTGTATTGAAAACCGAGCTAGCGAAGGTTTCTAAAATTGAGCCACGAGCGTAGCGAGTGGTTCAAAAAAAGAAACCTGAGCGTAGCGAGGTATTCAGAAGCACGAGACGCAAATAATATTGCATTCGTGCGAAACACAAAACTTTTCATCTCACAGAAGCGAGGAAATTACTTTGTTAGCCAAGCGGGACAAACTCTATAGACAAACTACTTACAGGCAAAACAGGTGAGTCAAATAAGTTCCTTTTAAAAGCATATTTTACTGTAGTTACGGCTGCCGCACTAAAGTTTTGAGCTTCGTTGGTATTAAAACCATTTCGTTTTATTAATAATTTCCTGAAGTTTATTTATCCAGACACAAAAATAATGTAAATAAAAGAATGTTTTTTTTTCCGGGTGCATTCTGAACTTATACCATATAAATTAAAAATTTGTAGGAGATAAAAAATGAAATTAGTAATATCGTTTGAAAAAATGTATTTAACAAACCAAAACATGATTATCTATTTGATAAAACAGAAGCGCAGCATTTTTTTTATTTACTGGTATTTAAAAATAAATATGTGTACAAAATATTGAAAAGACTATAAGAAGAAACCGCGTTTCTGAATGTTCTATTCCGTGACTTTACCTTTTTAAAAGATGCTTATGCACCATTTACATTCACAGTTTTGTATAGAGAATGGGCACGAACAATCGCTTTCGCTGAAATACGCGTTTAAACGAACTATGAATGAGGTTTTATTTTCCATCGGGATCTGGCATCTACTTAAACGGCCAGTGTTTTTTTCTTTTTCAAAACCATAGGGCGCGGGAAAGACTGCCCCGGCGTCGCGTTCAAATTTCGAAGCGCACAAAAGTTCAGATAGTTTAAATCCGGCCTTTACACGATCGTAAGTTACTAGTAACAGCAAACTTTCCGAGCGTGGGAGATGAAAAATATTTATAAACGTTTTTATAACGACGACCCAACCACCCAGTCGATAATTATAGCCTTTGATTCGTAAGGTAAATACGAATCTTAAATGGGATCCATTTAAAGCATTTGGGGTTCAATAATATGAAAATTATAACAGTTAGGCTTAGCGATCAGCATTCAAAATATTAATATGCAGAAATAATACCTCTTACAATGGTAGATAATCGTATGAGGTAGTGGCCACCCCTGGTGTCAGAGTTTTTAGGCCACCCAAAGGATCTCTGACATGGCTTAACGATTGTTATTAATCAACAACAACCGGGACCAACGGTTTAACGTGCCTTCCGAAGCACGGATGCGCTCAGATATTATTTCCACTAGCGGTCACCCATCCATGGACTGACCGCGGCCGTTGTTGCTTAACTTTGCCAATCGATTAAGAACGGCTAGTACAACTAGGCTGTGCGCGCTTTGACCTCTTACAATAAATAATAAGGAAAAAGTTAACGCAGCATATTTTTACCTGTTGGTGGTTAAAAGTACCAGAATCGTTCATCGTCTAAGTACCATAGTAATCTGTGACTACTATACAGTATGTACCTACATAATTATTCAATCTGTGGGCCAATATAGTTCGATCTCTCTCTCTGGCCTTTGTCCAGCTAGTGAGACATAATTATACAATTGTACAGGCTGCATCTTACATTTTTTTTAAACATCTAACTTGACGAGCACGAGTAATTTAAGACTTGGAAAAAATATACTCTCTATCTCCGAAAAAAACCTAGCACCTTTCTTGGCCATCTCGTTTCTCGCATGGTTATAATATAAAGCACTGCTGCAATCGTAGCATAAGAATTGGTTAGAGCGTATCTATGGGTTTCTAACTCTACCTATCTCACTCTACGTCAAACAAAAGAGTGAGATAATATGTATATAAACTAGTTGTGCCCGCGACTTCGTATGCGTTTTTACACATTTGACATTTAATTTAAATTCGACTGTGGAGGTAAACTCAAAAGGAAGGTTTTTTTTTAACCCCCGACCAACAAAGAGGGGTGTCATAAGTGTGATAGCTTTGTGTGTGTGTCTGTTTATGTGTTTATGAGGGTGTGCCTGTCTGTGTGTCTGTCTGTGTGTGTGTGCCCTAATCTAAACAATACATTTATGATAAAATATGTTTTGTTTAGATTAGGTATCACCCGTGTAAGATACCAGGAAGCTTAGCATAAGAATTGCCTGGGAAGTATGGGGGTTTATATGTATCTCCCTCGACGTAGAGTGGGATAGATAAAGTTATAAGCCCATAGATAAGGTCTTACCCATTCTCATGTTAAGCCAGAAAGCAAAGCATAAGGTTGGGTTAGAGCGTATCTACCGCAAATAACTTTGTCTATCCCGCTCTACGGCAAACAAAATATATTTTTTTAATATCAAGTTGGGCTCAGTAGAGTAAATATTTAAAAAAAGGCACAAAAAAAAATTCAACCTCGCGTGGTTTTAAACCCAGAACATTTCGACCGCGACGCAACAGTACTACATTTCTAACATCGATAAACTTTGTCCGACCTCCACCGAAAACCACTCACAATTCCCTCCAGCAAGCATCATAAGGCTGGGTTAGAGCGTATCTAGGCTCTGTCCATCCCGCTCTACGTCAAACAAAAGAGTGAGATACCTATTGTTTTAAACCCATAGATACGCTCTAACCCGGCCTTATGCTACGCTTGTAGAACTAACATTTTCCGCCAAAATAAAATAAAAACAAATGCTGATTTATCATTTACAATACGCCCCAAATGCCAAAAGTCGTAGCGTGCTATTATACAGAGTGTTAAAAGACCGCCAACAAAGCGGGAGACCACGTATACGTATGTATACGTATAGTCCTCATCATAACGAACATTTTTGCCCAAGGAACTATGCCTGGGAAATCAACGGTTTCGGAGATAATAAAGTCGGACTTTTCAAATTTTTTTTTTCAGAAATGTGTTCAGTATCTCGTTCTTAACATACCTTCTCAAGAAGCCATATCAAAATTATGGATATTTTTTACAAAAAATCAAGTTAAAATTGCAACCCGCAATGTAGGTTTTCGAGAGAATGTGGTTCAAAGTCGGACTTTTAATATTTTTTTGCAGAAATATGTTCAGTATCACGTTTTTAACATATCTTCTCAAGAAGCCATATCCAAATAATGAATATTTCTTACAAAAAACGAAGTTAAAATTGCAACCCGCAATGTATTCTAAACATCGGATAGCCTAAGTTACTCCCAGAAACGTGAGTTACGACCATGTTAAGTTTGGTTGAAAACTATTCAGCGGTTTTCACGTTTATCGTGTTCATACAGACAGACAGACAGACAGACAGACAGACAGACAGACAGACATAAACCGTTTTTCTTGCATTTTTGGATTTAGTATAGTTTACTTAGTAACCCCTGCTAGTTTTTTTCTAAAAATATTCAATGTACAGAATTGACTTCGCTAGAGTTTTATTATAAGTATAGAATAGAAGATAGATTATACTTATTGCCTAACCCATCCGTATGCTACGCTTGCTGATCGCAAGTCTACCATGGTTAGTGCTAAACATGTTTGGAGTCATTCATGATGACCTAACAACAGTATTACAACTCAATTCTGCCTTTTTTCTTCCTTCACAGGCAGGCACAACCTATAATTAAGGCGAACCAACCCGTAGTTATTCGGGAATGAACGCTAAGGATCCACTTCCTCATTGGTCGCAATTACATCACGAATCGGCCATTTGTCGATAAACAAAATATCATGGCATTATTGACTAATCAATGAGTACAGACTAGAGCATGGATACCGGTTTTCGGTAATACCGAAAAACCGGGATCCCGAACTAAATATCTACATTTGAAAAACCGGTATTGTATTATCTTAATACCGGAATTTCGGTATTTTCGGTATTACAGATAAAACTCTGAAACAGGTGTGGAATATCAAAATTTCGTGCGCATGCGATGCGTGCGAGTGCGCCGTGCGGAATAGTGATGTGAACCGGTTTTAAAAACCTAAAAAAAAAAACGTTTCTTGTAAAATCCTATAAGTATAAACGCCGGTTTTTGTTTATTAATTAAAACCGATTACTTTCTTATTTTGAACTGCAGTCCAGGGGCCTTAGCCTGTAACGCAATGGTGCCAAAATAGGCTCCCAGTTGACGGCTTCAATGGGGGATTTTCTGACAGCCTTAAAAAATAAAAAATAGTTATAAAAGCTGTGACAGATGGCGTTTATCCGACATCACAAAGCAAATTCGTGCTTACTACGGCGAAAATACTTTTTCACTTCATTGCTCTGTGACTTCATCTTTCACCTCATTCCATTTCGGTACATGAAAAAGTGCAAGACTTTGTTATTGTTCTTGTATGAGTGAATGGTAGAACCGGAACACTACATTTTGCTCCATCACCAATACCTAAATATTGTGTTTGGACGTATCTACGAAGCCCAACGAGCGCGAACTGGCTTATAAAAAACATATCTCGTCAGCGACATCCAGTTACAAATTTGGAACTACAACTCATGAGCTGTCAGAAAATTGCCCATTGCGATTTATTAATGCGGATTGCGGACGGTCCTTTTAATGTTTTTGTAGTACAGCTTTTGTAGTACAGAATATTCTTATTCTGCAACTTTTTCTCCGAGTGCGCGGACAGTTTGTGAGTGAGTGAGTGTGTGTATTTGTTTTCATGCTAGAACTGCGGGCGAATTTGCCTAAAGGAATGGAGATAGCTTAGAAACCAGACTAACATAGACTATAAATTACGAACTAAATTCGTCTGGTAATGTCGATAACGGAAAAAAATAGTCTACGCGGACGAAGTCGCAGGCAAAAGCTAGTATAAATTAATATTATCGTTCAATTCAATAAACTCACTTATTTTAAATTTTCTATTTGTCTATTTTATAACAATTTAATATTATTTAATATAACAAAAATTTAATACCGAAAAATACCGAAAAACCGGTATCCCGGTATTTAAAATCTTGATACCGAATGAATACCGGTATTGGGAAAAGGCTCCGGTATTCCATGCTCTAGTACAGACGCATGATTAGCTCGGACAAAACAAATGTTGTAATCTAAGGCTGTGTCTACAGCGAAAGCAACAAGATAGTTGCTAGTTTAGATATCTTATTTTGATCATTTATACATTCCGCTAAATATATCATATTCTTACTCTGGTTGTGCCTGTTACTGCTAGAAACAGGACGTGAAAATCCTTGATTATAAAACATACGATGATCAAACTAGATGGTTCAAGATGATTTCCTCAACTGTCAGCGATTGGTATTGCAACTATCCATAATAAGGAAACCCCGCTGCATACAATCAGCTATTTTGCGAGGTTTTCGTTTTTATGCCACCAAAAACGCTATCACAGAACACTACGACCATCGCCTGGATGGACCTAAACCAGTGAACTAAATAAATTGAGCGTCTAGCCTGCTATTATTTAAAAAGTTTTACTAATTGACCGTCAGTAATCACAACATTTATTGTCTCCCACAGCAATAAACCCTATTCGATGTTCGGTCACATTTCATGGGGCACTCCATTGCTTTTAATTGCGGTCATTTGGATGATTGCTTCATTCGCCCAGACTTTCTCGTTGAAAGCCTGTCAGTGGGTGATATGATCAATAAAAATTATACTTTAAACGCCATTTTACAGCGTGATTATGATACGATGGCCCTTTATATTGGTTAACTCTTCATTTTGGATAACATTATCACAAACATGGCTGCAATGTCCAGTGTCAAATTTCAATAATTTAAAGGCATGTGTTCAAAAAGGATTTAAAACTGAGTTGTGTTTTGTGTTTAGCGCGTATGCATAACATTACTCTCATTTTTACCCCAGAATCTTATTAAAAATGGTACACTGGCTGTGATGAGAATTTGGCTTCGCACACTACACTACACTGTGCGTCGGGAATCGGGATACATTTTGACTCTAATGTTGACAAAACTGTATGTTGGCAATTATATCTATCTATCTATACTATTTGATTCTCACATAAAATATACCTACGAGTAGGGTTACTTACGATAAAGATATTATCATCATAACTTCTTAAGTAGGCACGCAACATTGTTCTCATAATCTTTGGTTAAGGCGCTGGGCATAGTGAATTAGCCCGCGCACTAGGAAAAATGCACAAAATCAATACACTAAAAAAATCAAAAATGTTCACATATCAAACCCTAGAATTTGTTGAGACCTATGTAACACAGCCAGTTTCATGTTGATATCCATAACAGATTGCAAGATATTTTGCTTGAAAAAACGTGCGCCGTCTATTTTTTTTAAGCAAAATATCTTCAAAACGTTTATGAATGTCAAAACAAAACTGGCTGTTTTAGATAGGTCTCACCTAATTCTAGGGTTTGATATGTAAAACATTTCGATTTTCTTAGTGTATTTGACACAGGAATCGATTTTGTGCATTTTTCTTTGCGCGCGGGCTTTTCGATATGCACAGCGCCTTAACTTTGATGACACTATCAGTAGGTAATCAAAGACAGTCATTGATAGTCTCAGATCAGTTAATGCGGCCACAAACATTCAACATTATTTAGTAGTTGTACGCGATATATGCGATAGGTGTTGTTTATCAAAGAGTTCACCAGTGCACTTAGGCATCATAAGTACCACACCCTCTTAAAACTTTTCAACTCGCCAAGTGGTTACATAACCTTGCCAGCATGTCTTGCAGATGTCACTGCGCGGTCGACACCTGTGCTGTAATTTGAGAGGAGTCAATGAATCACTGAGCCACGCTAAACCTGACATTAAAAGCCTTATGTTAGTGATGAGAATACAAGGTGTTAAAAAAGTACCTAACTCTTTTTACAGGGTCAACAGAATGAAAAATCTGTAAAAAAAAGTTGTAAAAATAGTTATTTTCATCTCCCACGCTCGGAAAGTTTGCTGTTACTAGTAACTTACGATCGTGTAAAGGCCGGATTTAAACTATCTGCATTTTTATGCGCTTCGAAATTTGAACGCGACGCCGGGACACTCTTTCCCGCGCCCTATGGTGTTGAAAAAGAAAAAAACACTGGCCGTTTAAGAAGATGCCAAGTCCTGAGAGAAAAAAGAGCCTCATTCATAGTTCATTTACACGCGTACTTCAGCGAAAGTGATTGTTCGTGCCCATTCTCTATACAAAACTGTGAATGTAAATGGGGCATAAGCATCTTTTAAAAAGGTTAAGTCACGGAATAGAACATTCAGAAACGCGGTTTCTTCTTATAGTCTTTTCAATATTTTGTACACAATATTTATTTTATAATACCAGTAAATAAAAAAAATGCTTCGCTTCTGTTTTATCAAATAGATAATTATGTTTTGGTTTGTTAAATACATTTTTTCAAACGATATTACTAATTTATTTTTTTATCTCCTAGAATTTTTAATATTATATGGTAAAAGTTCAGAATGCACCCGGAAAAAAAAAATTCTTTTAATTACATTATTTTTGTGTCTGGATAAATAAACTTCAGGAAATTATTAATAAAACGAATGGTTTTAATACCAACGAAGCTCAAAAATTTAGTGCGGCAGCCGTAACTACAGTAAAATATGCTTTTAAAAGGAACTTATTTGATTCACCTGTTCTGCCTGTAAGTAGTTGTCTATAGAGTTTTTCCCGCTTGGCTAACAAAGTCATTTCCTCGCTTCTGTGAGATGAAAAGTTTTGTGTTTCGCACGAATGCAATATTATTTGCGTTTCGTGCTTCTGAATACCTCGCTACGCTCAGGTTTCTTTTTTTGAACCACTCGCTACGCTCGTGGCTCAATTTTAGAAACCTTCGCTAGCTCGGTATTCAATACAAGCACTCGCCGCAAACAATAATTTTGCATTCTTGCATAACAAATAACTATTGTAAGTTTATCCGTCCTTTACACGATTTATCCGAGGCCTTTACACGATCGTAAGTTACAAGTAACAGCAAACTTTCCGAGCGTGGGAGATGAAAACAATTTTTATTTTATAACCTCAAAAAAAAAATTTAAAAAAAGTTTTTGTTATTAGCTAAAATTAAAAAATATGTTTGTGCGTGTAGGTGCATTTACATAGCTTTGAGTTGTTAAAACATTGTGAAAGTCAATGAAAACAATATTTAACAAATACTTTTCTCCCGCCACATCGTTCACATTTTATTAATTTAAAAATTAACGGAACGTCATAGAGCAAAAAAAATATTTAGGTTCTGATCCCTATCACCGGGTGCTATTACCCTGTAAAAAGAGTTAGGTACTTTTGTAACACCTTGTATTTAAAATCAAGCAGAATTGTTTTTACCGTTTATGGCTTTTACTTCATACACGCAAGGTCTGGGGGCTTAAGCTCGGGAATCTCGCATTCGACACATCTCGAAAGAAAAATCTCATTTTGCTGCAATTGTCATACATGTCTCTCATTCTCACGAAGTCATCCTCGACATAAGGCACGAGATTTCAGCGAGATGTTTGCCTTTTTCGCCCGACATGACTCGAGTGGTCTGGGGCAGTCGAGATCGAAATGACATGAGGTTTTTTATGCGAGATTCCCGAGAATTACCCCCCTGGGCGCCTGTGAGACCAAAATGTATGGCACGCGACGGGCGCTTGTTGAATTTAATTCCATCCTCAAATCAAATTCGGCAACCTCAGTATTTTGTACCTCTACAGAGTGCACTCTAAGTCGATAGCGAAACTTTAAGTAGGCTATCTACTGATCAAAATAAACAACTTGTACTAGGTGGCGAAAAAAATGGAGTGAAAAAAATATCAGATGTTCCATACAAAAGGTCGACTCAGTACTGCGCCAAATGTATGAAACAGCTGATATTTTTTTCGCTCCATTTTTGTCGCCATCTAGTACAAGTTGTTTGTATTGATCAGTAGACAGGCTACTTAAAGTTCCGCTATCGACTTAGAGTGCACCCTATAGTTAACCTAGAGAAAAAGACTCTTGATAGGCGGACAGACGGACGGATGGACCTTCAACACCGAACTAAATCCTATAGAATCCGCATTACGTATACAATCACAATAAAAACTTGTCCCCACAAAAACAAATGATATCAGCAATAGAACAATACGAAACATCATTTCGACCATACGTCTAATATTCGAATGTCAACCTTATTGCATTAGTGTACAGTTTTACTTTAATTGCATAGACTACGAGCAAATAAGCTCCCAAAGGTGGTTTGGGTATCTATTTTCCAGAAACATTTCAGAGTTCTATGTTGTATCTAGTTTTATCCTTGATCGAAGACCTACAATAATACAATAGCAATCAGGTGACAAATGAGAATAAAAATAAACTGGTCAAGTGCGTGTCGGATGAGCGCACAGATAGGTCCCGTACCGCCATATAATTTAAAAAATCTGGTTGTACGTGTACCGCGTGTACGGTACCTCCGCGCGTGAGTCCGACTCGCAACTGGCCGGTTTTTTTTTTAAAATAAATGCTGTAGGTGTTGGTTATACAAGGTGTTACAAAAGTAACTCTTTTTACAGGGTAATAGCAGCCGGTGATAGGGATCACAACCTAAATTTTTATTTTGCTCTGTGACTTTCCGTTGATTTTTAAATTAATAAAATGTGAACGGTGTGGCGGGAGAAAAGTATTTTTTTAATATTGTTTTCATTGACTTTTACAATGTTTAATAACTCAAACCTATGCAAATGCACCAACACACACAAACATATTTTTAAATTTGAGCTAATACCAAGAACAAAAAAGTTCTAAAAAAATTTAAATTTTGAGGTTATAATAAAAATTGATTTTTTCAACTTTTTTTACAGAATTGACATCCTGTTGACCAGTAGGTTACACCCTGTAAAAAGAGTTAGGATGTTTTGTAACACGTTGTATTGAATTAAAAACAAATTGTACTGTGCAATCATAAATTTCAGAAAAATAAAAGACCGCCTAGTTTGACTTATTTAACAATACTTTTTGAAGTGTGAAAATAAGTTTTCAATACCAACGTGTTACTTAACGTAAAATAAACAGGGTTTTTTGTATGCGTAGAAAAATTAGCAACGGTGTGTGGTCATCACAATAGCCTACAGTTGCAGACAAAAGCTTATTTTGACTATTCACAGTAGCTGCTTTCTAACTTTAGACAATGACCCAATTCTTCCAGCGGTCAGCGACTCATAAATTTTAAGGCACTCTAAAGGAGCCCATATGTCACCTCTTCAAAGAGCTTTCAAGTATAAAGTAAACACAATATTTTGCTACCGTTCTCTTCAGTGCAATTGGAGGTAACAGATGCTAACAATGGATCCCTTAGGCTGGCTGTACACAGTCTACGCGAGATGTTTAAACTGTTGTTACACGTAACTAGCCCTAGGCTGTCATTATGACACAAGGTAAGTCTTAATTCTTCGTGTGTAATTCGGTACGCAAAGTTTTTTGTTCGAAAGTCCGTTATTGGCTTAAACTTATCTTTAGACAATATTGAGAAACAAATTTAAATATTTTTTATTTTGGTCCAGTAGTTTTGTTTTTATGCGCTAAAATGTTTTGTTCCTATGACCGCCAACAGTATGCAGACCGTCGCGTGACGTCATAAACCGTATCTTTGAAACATTGTATACTCCAAACTACTGAACCAAAATGAAAAATATTGAAATTAGTTTCTCAATATTGTCTAAAGATAAAATTAAGCCAATAACGGACTTTCGAACAAACAACTTTGCGTACCAAATTCCGAATTGAGACACACCACTTTAGTGGATATTAGTTACTTCTCGAAACGATTTTAATACTCTATCTTAAGGGAATTTTCACTATTGATTCCATACTAACGGTACATCAAAGTTGCAAACGGAGGTATTCATTGAAGCACAACAATATTCTGAAATCTTACCATTGTATGGTGTATCCATTTGACCCGTAATCTCATACTTTTCACCAAGTTGCATACTTATCAATTTTAGAGTAATTTTTGGGTAACAAATAACACAAACTCATCTCACCGTTCTTCATCTTCGGTGTACAACCACCCTAATAACTACGAAAAAGACCCAAAACATGCGCGAACAATAAATACATTTTGGTAGCTACCGACTTCCGTCGAAAGATATAATGACAAGGGACTCCTGTCTGCCTATCAACTCTTTGTCTAAGACCCCATGCTTAGTTGTATCGGTTGTCCACTGGGTTCCTTTTTCCCGGAAGACGTGAGTCTATGGATTTGGAATAATTTGTTCCCCGCTCATTGTTTGGCCTTTGGTTTTGTGTCTTTTGAGTTAGTTGCAAGTTGTAAGGCAATTGTTCCGACGCAGTGGCTCCTGTATCGGTTGAATAATGATGTGACAACTTTGGCTACTTCCATTTCGACTCTGCAACCTACACTATCCCTTTCAGACCCACGGCGAAACTAAACAAGATAGTGTTAAACAAAGTCGATATTCCTTATCCTTGGGGATCCGAGAAAATGAAAACTGAACATTTTCAGTAATACTATGGTGTTTTCATGGTTTTTCAGGGGGCGTACAATTGTATCAACGTGGGCCCTACCCATTTGCCGTCACAATTGTGACGGTCACAATTGTGTCAATGTGGGCCATATTAATTACCTCTAATAATGGTAATTTCTCCAAATCTATACTTATAATAAAACTCTAGCGAAGTCAATTCTGTACATTGAATATTTTTAGAAAAAAACTATCAGGGGTTACTAAGTAAACTATTCTGAATACAAAAATGCAAAAAAATCTGTCTATGTCTGTCTGTCTGTCTGTCTGTCTGTCTGTCTGTCTGTCTGTCTGTCTGTGTGTTACCTCATCACGCGAATACCGCTGAACAGTTTTCAGTCAAATTTAGGACCGTGATAAGTCCTGGTTCTGGGAACAATCTAGGCTATCCAATGTTCAGAATACATTGCGGGTTGCAATTTTAACTTCGTTTTTTGTAAGAAATATTCATAATTTTGATATAGCTTCTTGGGAAGATATGTTAATAACGTGATAAGGAACACATTTCCGAAAAAAAAATTGCATTTCCGGAAAAAAAAATCCGACTTGGAACCTCATTATCTCGGAAATCGTTGATTTCCTAGGCATAGTTCCTTGGGAAAAATGATCGTTATGATGAGGACTATACAGGGTGTTAAAAGACCGCCAACAGACCCGAAAGCCACTAGACACCAAATCAAAGTACTTTTTCGATAAATTGTTGTTGGGAAATTATTTTGGTTTTTTAGGTTATAATTTTGAAAAATATTTTTTACGCAATGGACGTGTAACGCACAGAAGTCATATTGCGCAAGCGTAGGTATCAGATTATGTTACTTAAGCTTGAAGTGTCGATGTTTAGAATACATTGCGGGTTGCAACTGTAACTTCGTTTTTTGTAAGAAATATTCATAATTTTGATATGGCTTCTTGAAAAGGTATGTTAAGAATCCCCTGAAGCTCTGCAGCCCTCTCGCTCGCACTTTTGAACATTTGAATTTATTATAAGAGAATGATTCAACTTTGGACGAAAAATATAGTTGCAGACATAGATAATAAAGCTATCGACATGTAGACATACTTTAAATTTCACATTTATAGTTTAAAAAATAAATTACTGAACTACTACTTTTAACCGAAGTTCAGTGATATTTTTTTTTATTAGTAGGAATATGAAATCAAAAGTGTGTCCACATCTCGATAGCTTTATTATTATCTATGTCTGCAACTATATTTTATCGTCCAAAGTTTAATCATTCTCTTACAAACAATTAAAATTTTGAAAAGTGCGAGCGAGAGGGCTGCAGAGCTTCAGGGGATTCTTAAGAACTAGATACTGAATACATTTATGCAAAAATAAAGTTTTGAAAAATCCGACTTTGAACCTCAGTATCTCGGAAACCGTTGATTTCCCAGGCATAGTTCCTTGGGCAAAAATGTTCCTTATGATGAGGAAAATACGTGGTTTCCCGCTTTGTTGGCGGTCTTTTAACACCCTGTATGTGGTCTCCCACTTTGTTGGCGGTCTTTTAACACCGCTCGGTATTCAATACAAGCACTCGCCGCAAACAATAATTTTGCATTCTTGCATAACAAATAACTATTGTTTACTGTTGAGCTGGATAGACAGAGTTATTAGCCGTATGCTTTGCTTGCTGGCTTAGCATGAGAATGAGTAAGACCTTATCTATGGGCTTATAACTTTATCTATCCCACTCTACGTCTAAGGGAGATACATATTATAATCCCTTTTACTTCCTAATCAATTCTTATGCTAAGCTTCCTGGTATCTTATCACGGGCGATACCTTAATGTAAACAATACATATTTATTATTAAATTTATAAATGTATTGTTTAGATTAGGGTTTTTATTCTATTTTATTCTATTGCTTTCTTTTGAGCCCTGCTACCGCAAGTTAAGAAATAATAACTATTAAAATACCCCCGACATTTTAGCTTCGAATAAGCATATTTAATAAATTGCTGAACCAATTTTGACAAAACATAACTAAGAACATTCGCTAGAAAACCTGCTTTCAAATTAAAAAAAAAACCTTAAGCTTCCAAATTGTTCACCCATTTAAGAGCTACGGTGCCACAGACAGACACACCCTCATAAACACTTATACAGACACACTCACAAAGCTGTCAAACTTATAACACCCCTCTTTTTTGGTCGGGGGTTAAAAAAAACCTTCCTTTTGTGTTTTCCTCCACAGTCGAATTTAAATTAAATGTCAAATGTGTAAAAACGCATACGAAGTCGCGGGCACAACTAGTATTTATCATATATTGAGGTGAACTTTAAAAAAATAACATGAAAAGTATTAAACTTTTTATTACCAACTAAAACATATAATTATAAAAACAAAAACAATCAGTTTCACAAACTTTTGCTTAGATTAATAAACCGTAATATTGCGCTGTAGCGATAGCAAACGTCTCAAACAGATCGGCATTATGATAATTTTCGAAGTACTCTGCAGGTAATTTGGGCTGTTCAGTACATGAGCTATCCTGAGCATGATTAGTAGTCTTAGCTCGAAATCTTTTCTTGGTCCATTTGCCGTCACTTTGATTGGGGGCCGGCCTCAAAGATGAGAGTGGAGCATCATCCTCGGAGGAGTAAGAATCTTCTACATCTTGCGTACATGCCTCATCATCATCTTCACCAACATCTTCCAAGTCAGACTGTTCCAATAACGCCCCAATTACATCGTTATTGAGGTTAAATGATGATCTAGCCATTGCACGTACAAAGTAGTTGGGCCCGGAGTGATACAATTGTGACTGTGAACTTCTGTGACACTTATTCTTGAGAATTACCTAAAAACACAAACAATTTTATTCATTGTTACGTAAAACAGTTCACAATTAACAATAAAACACAATAATAACACAGCAATGACATAATTTTAACTTAATTTGAATTACTCACACGCAGCGCTACCCCAAACGACGACAACGGCGAAATGAACCCGTTTATAGTTGAATCTCGCGACGCTTGCTAGCTGTCTCACTCACACCAATAGATAGAGCATATCCGTCACAATCGTGCGGCCGTGGGCCCGATCACTTACGCCTTGAAATACCGCCAAAATTTTACTTTAAACTAACGTCACAATTGTGTTGGGCTGGGCTGAAAGGGCTATAGGATAGTCGGAGATTAAAGGATTTGAGCATAGCCCCTGCTCATGGGGAAACGATATGAGATTATACATATTATAATCAAAACAATATTTTGACACACACTAAATAAAATAAATTAAAACTGAACTATATTATACTCATTTGCCTTTAGTTTTACTTTATTTTCTTTAGGGCACATACAGTCATGCAAAACAGATACCTAACATATAAAAATTAGTTATTCACAAGCCAAAATTCAATGCAAGGAAACAAACGTAACCATTGGTGCCTATGTTTAATTTCCTATACAGTTATTATTCACCACCACTCGTGTGCATCTACGAAATGACAGCTAATCAGAAATCTAAAACTTTTGTGTTCACATACAATTCAGCAAAAGAATAGCGGTGTAAGAAAAACAGCAGGTATATCGGATATCAATGCGCAATCTACCTTTTGTGGGGACCATACAACGTATCTATTTCTGTAGCAGTGTAGCTGCGACAAAATTGTAGCTAAAACGCAATCGTATATTGTGCGCATTGCTTTGTCGCGCAAACAAAAAAATGTTCCGTACAATTGGCCGTGTAACGTGAATACTGATCATTATCTGGATTGTAGAATAAGCTTATCTGTGTTCAAGGGAAGCCGATCGTATACAAATCCCACTGTTCAGCTGCTTAAATAAGTTTCCTCTCATCCAAAAGAATGCATTTGAAATAATCACTTACTCGATTGGGCAGTATTAGGCGTTCTTTGAAGTCTTTCGGACTTTCCTCAAATCCTTTCCTTGCTAAAAAAAACGCAGGTAGAGCAGCCTAAGATACGATGTTTTATGTTAATTTTTAAACGAAATGTTAATATTTACTTTTAATAAGCGGTTCCTTATAGCTTTGGATCCCGGGAGTGATTGATAGAGCGCAGATGGTTGCACAATAGGTGTCGTATCTACGTTGTATCAACAACAAAAATATTAATAGCAGCGGAAAAAAGTTAAGAAGTTATTTATGTTTAAGTACCTAACCTCTTTTATTATTTACAAAATGTAGATAATGTATAACTGCGAAACGGAAATGAATGTCAATCAAAATTTTTTTTTTTTACATTTTCAATATCGTTGACCGATAAAGCTTCAGCCCAACTAAAGCTGAAGCATTTTTGGAGACCACTTCCACCACGGTAGTCAACCTTCCATCATTACTATCAGACAATCTTACAGACGAGACACTTCTAACAGACAATAGAAAAAAAACTTCTAATCAAGGAGGTTGTCGTAAAGAAGACTAGGCTGATGCCCAGCAATGGTAACTATCCATGAGCTGGATAGATACGTTTTCAAAATGAAGACAAATCTCGACATGTAGACTATCAATGCTTCAGGTAAACTTTTGATGGAGGTACGGGCGAGATAGTATTGATGTTTGTATACTTACTTAGGTCCATTCACTTCTGCGAATAAACGTTTATATCCCAAACACAATCGCCTCCGCAAAACGTTGAACAGTTGGGAAAGAAACGTCTAAAGAACAAATTTCTCGCGAGGCCTTCAAAGCCAACTGCATGCAAAATCCCTAATAACAGCGTGTCCACGAAGCCTATTGGACTTGTGGGTGCGATCGAGCCAGCGTGACGACATAAATCGCGAGAAAACTATTAGAAACCTCTTGAGGACATGGCTTGTTGTATTGTTATCGATTCGCCAAAGTTAATACGCGCCGTATAAGAGTTCAATGGCGCCTTGTAACGGTAGGTGTGTCCCAGCGTTCCATCAACTGTGATGATAACTGTCGAATACTTATTTTTAGGGTACCGTACCCGATGGGTGCTTTGCCTCCGCGGTCCCCTATTTTTGGAACCGTAATAGGTAGCTAGTTGCCACGGTATATCTATGTGATATTATGGCAGATTCTAAAAATAACAGAAATAAAGAAAAAATAGGCGGTCTCCGTACAATTACGTAGACAACCAATGTATAATTATTTTTGCTCTATCGTGGTAACAGTAATACATACAGGCATCAATCTTGGTTTGATTTATATAGCTTACCTATGTATAAAAACAATATAAAAAAACCAGATTCTCGCACTTAGGGTCCATAAATCATTGTTATTTTTTAAACGGTTTTATTTAGCTCACCCCGTTTGTTTTATTTATTCTTGGGTCAAATTTAGTAATTCAAATTTCACCCTCTTCCTGTCAACCGATTAATCTGAAATTTTGTATACACTTTTGATTTTGGTGACAATACAATTATGTTTATTCATTATCATTATAAATTCAAGATGGCCGCCGCTACAAAATGGCGGATAATTTATGTTTTATTAATCCCATCAATATGGGTATCAAATGAAAGGGCTCAGCAAGCAGAATACAATATACTATAAAAAATTGAAATCCAAGATGGCGGCCGCTACAAAATGGCGGATAACGTAGGTTTTATCAATCCCATCAATATGGGTATCAAATGAAAGGGCTCAACAAGCAGAATACAATATACTATAAAAAATTGAAATACAAGATGGCGGCCGCTACAAAATGGCGGATAACGTAGGTTTTATCGATCCCATCAATATGGGTATCAAATGAAAGTGCTCAACCAGTATAATACAATGTACTATATGAATTAAACAGAATGCGAAATAAAAACTAAAAACTAGAAAATAAAAATAAGTAAAAAAACTTTTTAAGTTAAACGGTTTTATGTTAAACATACATTGCAATGTTTAAGATAAATGTACTAAAAACCAAAAAATAATAAAACAGATACAGTCGCGGGAATTATAAACATATGCATAGACTAGACTAAAATAAAACCGTGGGGCACGTCAACTGCCTAATTGTAGTGTAACATTACAAAACAAACATTTTAATCAACGATTGTATACAATTGACGTGCCCCACGGTTTTATTTTAGTCTAGTCTATGCATATGTTTATAATTCCCGCGACTGTATCTGTTTTATTATTTTTTGGTTTTTAGTACATTTATCTTAAACATTGCAATGTATGTTTAACATAAAACCGTTTAACTTAAAAAGTTTTTTTACTTATTTTTTTCCAATAACAGCATAACAACGCTTCTTTTTCCCCTAAAGTGGTATACACGCATCAGCCTGAAGCTGCCAGAATATAAATACAAATATATAGAATCGTGGTGCGGAACCCTCAGTACGCGTGTACGACTCGCACTTGGCCAGTTTTATTAATTTTCGCCAGTCTTTGTTGCGGCCGCGGGTTTCACGCTTGATCCGGAGCAGTGGGTCGGAAAGTCTGCAGCTGTTACCTACGTCTCGGACCGGCCTTTGTCCTCTAACGTACGACTTCATATAAACGCACTTAATGCGAGTTCCTCAAAAAAATTATACATTCTCAAGATTTTAAAGTCTCACGTCAGTGAAAAAAAGCCCATTGTGCAGTGCCATTGACAATGAAGCGTTGGTCGTATCGTTGGCACATTAAAAAGCATTCATGTGGCACTTTTGTAAGGTCCACCCATGCCATTGTGCCGGTGCCAGGGATCTTGACACTTCTATATTTGTCATCTTTCTTGCGTACCCCAAATGAACCGCGATTTCTGATACACCCAGATTTAGGGCGGTTGTCCACCGTACCGTCACGTCAAAAGTGCTGACGGCGGGGGCGCTGAAGTAGCGATACAGATACATGACACCTACACGAAACGTCACGTCATCGTGACGTCATCCCATGTAAAAAAATAAATAATACAAAATTTACAAAATTTAAAAAAATATTGATATTACTGGTGAAAAGGTACAATGTTATTAAGCTATTGCACTGATTCCGAGTGATTTTATGCTGTCCGTTGAGTAGTTCCATTTTCCATTTCCCAAGTTCTTTATCAGATCTTCACAATTTTTATGGGACCACATAGGAAGTATGACTTTCAAACAAAAAAAAAAAATCTAATTCGGTTCACACAGAAAAAAGTTCAGAGGAAAAAGTAAGATGTAGTCGGTACGATAGATGTATGTCCCACTAGCTTGGCAAAGGCCTTTTCTTAGAGAGAGGTTCGAGCTCACCACGCGTACTCAATGCGGATTGGCGATTTTCGACTTGAGGGTATAATGCCTCATGCTCAAGTTCACCATTAGCTAGCGGCATTGCTACTACAAATTCGTAAACGTAACTTTGAAATAAATTAAAGTCATAGGTAGGTAAATGCCCGCACCGGAAATCGAACCTTGGTCTCTCGCCATTTTTCTATTTTTCTACCACTAGGCAATCAAATCCATTTTTCTACCACTAGGCAATCACCGCTCATACAAAAAGTATGCGCCCATAACATCGATATAAATGCCCATAAACTCGTACTCGTTACACTATACCTTGACGATGCGGTGGACAATCGCCATTACAATTAAACTTTTTCCTCTACTAACGGATTATTTTATTCTTTACAAAAGAAAACAAGTAACAAACCACGTCGTAGCGTTTCCATCAACCATCACATTTCGGTAGAAAACAATTGCGAAAGTGTTAATGAACTTGACTCGAACGTCGTCGCACAAAGAGTTGTCTTTTAGTACAGTCGCCTGTACCGGTTTAATTCACGTAAAAGGTTACCGGCTGCCCTTTTTACTTCTATATAAAAACCTAATTCTTGCAATTCTTAACCCGCCGCAAAGTGAAAAAATTCAACAATCCCATAAAATTTTTTGGATTTTTTTTTAAAAATTAATTTAGCTTTTCTACAGCCTCAATTGCCATACGATGAAAAATTACAATAATTTTTTTTTAAACTTTGCGGCGGATAAGGAATTGCAAGAATTAGGTTTTTATATGTATGCAGAATTACGTACTTTACAACCTATCAAAAGAGCAGCCGGTAACCTTTTACATGAATTAAACCAGTACGGGCGACTGTACTATTTGGTTGATTATTGGTTAGTCTAGTGGTCTTGTTATGGTCAGTAGGTACTTGGGTAGCCGAGGAAATGGAATCACGGCTCTGGAAATAAACCGTGACCGTTGGAAGCATTGTCTCAATCAAACGGCAGTGGGCATCGGGAACGATGACCGTCGCTAAATGACCGGACTCCTATTGCCTATAAAGGGTTATTGGTACCTATGCTACGTCCTGCCTAAGTTATACACCGTGTCACAAAGCACAGAGTTGATTTTTAGGATGTGGCAGGGGTGAGTTTTTGGATGATAATTGTATAGTTATTAATTGCATTAGGTATTTACATAATTATTATAAGATACCTAACTAAAACGTCAACATAAACAATTTAAAAAAAACCTGTATCACTTGTTGAATAAAAAAATATGGTAGGTGTCTTTACATAAAACATGCCATCCTTTTTCTCTGCACAATGTATACTCGCAGTGACATGAAATTCAACATTGATTACTGCATGACTACGGCGGACTTGCGTCAGTCAGGGTTAGCCAAGCCAACTAACTCTGAGTTAATTTGACATTTCCATACAATTATTGACGTAACTCAGAGTTAACTGGCTAACCCTGGTTAACGCAAATGGTAG
Source organism: Zelleria hepariella (assembly GCA_949319315.1). Lineage (NCBI taxonomy): Eukaryota > Metazoa > Arthropoda > Insecta > Lepidoptera > Yponomeutidae > Zelleria > Zelleria hepariella. The sequence goes on along the minus strand of OX439392.1, from coordinate 10,479,803 downwards.
GGTGGACAATAGATCCCAGATTACCTAGTTGATGTAAGGCATTGCACACTACATAATTATTCTGTTCATAAACTTTTATATTCTTTAATGTCTGAGCTACAATAAATATTTAAAAATGTGGATGAAACTATAGATAACAGCGTGTAAGCGGAAAACCATAATTCCAACCTACCTCTCCAGGATACAGGAGTGAGTATGTACCTCAGAAAGATGTTAAATATTAGGAACACAAACGAAAACAAAATTTAAAAGCGAAATCTCCAGTTCTTCGACAATTTAAACCGAGAGAAATTCTCGTAAACGCTCAATAAATCTGTCATAGACGACGCTAAGTTACCAAAAAACTTTTGTGTTAAAACGATCAAAGGCACCAGCAAGGAATTCTGGCGACAACTAATTTTGTTTAATTTGAGAGCAAGATTGTGGCCTGACTACACCCTCCTATTTACATGCGCAGTCCTAAAACTCTAGGCACCACTGTACAAAAAGACAGAACACAATGTGTCAAATACACGACTTACACATGGCAGGACCCTTGCTCTGGAAGGCACACTACAATAAATAGTTTTGAAATAAATTCTAGTGCATTGTAAGAAAAATACCGTTTTCGTTAAACCGGTATTTTCTTAAAATGTGGAACCTATCAAAACACGACAGCATTACAGAGTTGATCTCTTGGTAAGCTCGTGCTAACTACAGCAAACCCTTTTTGTATTTCGTAAACGGTTAAACTTACTTGTATTATGTCGGTGTAGCCGACTAGTTTAATAATACAAGTAAGTTTAGCGTTTACAAAATACAAAATGTGCAGTGCTTACGAAAGTTTAATTGTAAAAATACAGCAAACTTGCCGGGAAAACCATGTAAACCAAAACTTTGCAGTCTGAAAACTGCAGTTCGATCTTCAGCAAATCAGCGATATCACCTGCCGCTGGCACTGCGTGAGCTATAAGTCTTGCTATCCAAATGCAAGCTTCTACCTGCGCGAAATCGTTTGTGCAGGCATACTGGCAGGCATGACGGACCGTGTAGCTGGGCCATCACTTCGAAATGGCTGGATGTTGCGTCTCGAATTGGGATTTTCCGACTCCATCCGAGCGGATTTGGCTTTTACATTTCAATCTTACTAAAATAACTATCTTATTTGTTTCATGTTTCTATAAATGAACAGGGTACTACGGTAACCAGTGGCACTTTTGCTCCCCATAAAATCTAGAACTTCACCTATAGAAAAAAAATGTACTAGAAAACATTTAAGGACAGGATTGCTTATTGCGACCTATCACTTCATCCATTTATCTTGATGCTAGATGGGGGAAGTGACAACTTGAACGCTGCAGTGCATGGGTCATATTTACAGTAGGTTCTACCAGCACCTATCTATACCAATCCTCTCAGCTGTAACGGCGTAGGGCGCTGGTTTACTCACGATATTTTTCTCGATTAGTGTTGCTACTACAAATAATTAATTTTAGTGAGCGCCTCACCAACTTTACTGCCAACATCACCTATACATCAGTTTGGAAAAACCAAAAAAAGTCGATAACTTAAAAAAACGCATTATAAAAAAAAACAACAAGAATCTTCAGCAACTCAACAGATTGTAGGTGCATCGAACGAAAATCACAACCTCAATGAGCAAGATAATGTGTAAGTAAAGTACATAAGGGCAAAAAGTGGACAGTTGGCCAATATTCACGTGTCGATCAAGCGATGGTGACTGCGTGCTTCAGTACACAAGCCTGGATACGTCACGGGAATTTGTGGCCAAGAAAATGGGGCAATGGGCGTTTTCAAATCAATTTACATATGCCAGTACATTTTGTACTGATTACTGGCACTGGCCAGACTCGATTTTGGAGTCAGTAATTAGGTCATTTTAGGGTGGCATTAATAGTCTTCAGCTCAATCTCGGGCTCGTAGGTGACCTCTGAAAAAAAAAAAACCGACTTCTGACATTGATTTAAGCTATGTCAAGCTCAAGCTAGTGTCTATTAATATGCGGACAGCTACTCAAGCTCGAGCTTGAGCTTGAGCTTGAGCTTGACATTGACATTAGCCAAGGGGTGATTTTGTTTTCCGAGATCACCTACTTGAGCTCGAGTTTGAGCAGACGACTATTAATGCCACCCTTGGTCTAACAATGAATTTTTTTTTTTTTTTAAAACCTATCATGTAGAGTCAGTCATTTCTCGCTTTTCAGTTTATAAACCATCATCCAGTAAACTCAAACTAAAGGAGGTTTCCTGTCAGCTTTCTATACTATTATTATATATTTCTAGTGGAGTGAAGTAGGACTTCCACATGCCACGTCTTTATTTTACAACCAACGCCCCTCATCTTCTTGCTTGATAGGTAACATTGCCCGCTATCGCTTAAGCTCGTGGCCCTAAAACAATCTTCACACGCGATATCCTTGCGGCAGGCAGGAGCCACCGCCGCGCGGCGTACTGTACTGTCAGGTCAATCCACTTACTTTTTGTAGCGCTCATAAAAACAAATTACGCTTCATTTATTGATCGCAGCAAATGCGTGCGACCACAGAACAAAAGTTAGTGGAAGCACGGCTGTTAGCCAAGTGTTCAGAATGGCTAGAAAGAAGGATGCTTATAGTAAAGATAGATAAAGATTGATACGTAAATGTTCTTTCTTATTTGTAACTTGACAATAAGTAAATAGTTTTCAGTTTAGCTTATCCGAAATTGATATCCAATCTTACTTTTTGCTGGCGTAGCATGAGCGCCATGTCTACATGGATACGATATTATCTCTTTCCCACAATATTGATTGACAAAGAGCGGTATAAACATAGGTGTACCGAGAGCAGCGGCAGCGGCTGAAAGAAGCATGTAAATAGTTCATAAGACGGAAGACCGTTCCTGATGGAAGCAAGTACAAGATGGTAGCGATCCACATCGATGAGGAATCGATTAAGAGGAAAGAAGAATGTACCATCGTAAGTTAAACTCTGATTTATATTACCGACCTTATATACAACTTTGGACCAAATATAATTGAACGAGCAAGCGAAGCGAGAGAATGTTCTGAGAATGTTCGTTAACTTGAGTACGACAACTTGAGTAAATGTAGTCGGATCGTTATGAAATTTGGTAGGCGGGTAAATTAGACAAAGATCATTTTAAAGTTTGAATATGAGCCAAATCAATCGAGGGGTCGCTTAGTTTAACTAGTAGTTCGGGGCGAACCACTAGTTAAACTCAAACTAAACCATCAAACGGTAGTTGACCATCTGTTTCCAATAATGTATCGGTGCGACTGAGCCAATAAACGGCACGCAATCGCATTTATATCGGCGACCATTGGTGTAAAGGTTGCAGATTCAGGTGGATATCTACGACATAATTCGATCAAAGATGGCGTGTTACAAAATTGGAACTGTCAAGCTTTAGGTGAAATTGTAATTTTGTCAACTCATCAATGCAAAATAACAACAAAATTGCCTGCTGCACAAGATGTATGGCTCAGTCGCTATTTGGGCATATTTTTAATGCAGACTTTGTTGCATAAAGCATGCTTATTTTTCGATCAAAGATGGCGTGTTGCGAAATTGGAACTGTCAAACTTTAGGTGTAATTTTTTGAACTCATCAATGCAAAACAACCACAAAATTTTCTACTGCACAAGATATATGAAACAGTCGCTATTCGGGCATAATCTTTATGCAGAAATACAGCTTCCATCACGGTATTTTCCACTTTGTTGCATAAGCATGTTTATTTTTTTACCTCTTGAATAATGATTCCTGAAGCATTATACTGAAATTCCTGAATCATGATTTGACTTTATAAATCAATATAAATAGAGTAATTTCTGTGACAAACCAAAAATTCGTCACTATAAACCTCAATTAGAGGACATCGCAAAATTTAAAATAGTTAACGAGTAACTTTATTCAATTCTGTGCGACATAAATGGACGATTTTATAAAGGGGCCCAAAAACATTGCTAAGACTAGACTTAACTAAAAAACACTACCGGTACCGAACCTCCTCCTTCAACTCTAAAATCTCTACATTCTATATCAAGTCGTCTTACGTAGTTGAACCGAAAGCTGTAAAGTAAGCTAAGCCTTGGCTTTATTATGCACGTATTATTCAATATTATGCAATGGGCAGAAATTCACATTCAGAGTCTCCAGCCATTCTGCATTAATTCTATGCTTGCGCGGTCACCGACATAGATGACCGCATTTAAATGTGCTGGGTACTCCTATAAGTACAAATAATATCGATTCAAAACGCTCACAATGCACTGTCTGTAGTGTAGTTATACGGGACAATAACACTGATGCGTTGTTGAATGCAAAACATTTAGCATGTCATAGACAGTTTATAGAAAGAGCTGAAAGTAAACAGGCTGCTCTATCTTCAAAATTGATGAGACAAATTTCTCGTTGTGAGAGAAAGATGGTATTACAGAACGATCAAAATCATTAAGTAGGTACAGTTTATACATGGTTTAAACTCTCGAGTTTAAACTGTCATCTATGAACGTTCTGTAATACCACCCGAGCCTAAACTCCGTGCTATAGAAATAGTCAGATAAAAATAAACATTTTCATAACCTATGAGTAGGTACCTACCTACAGATGTTGGTAAAAAAGTGAACTATTCTTTGCGAGTGTTACTAATTCAATCACATATTCACAAAATGTAACCATAACCACTGTAACTAAGACAATAAATTAATAAGACACCTTTCGTTTGAAAACCCGCCGCTGTACCCACCAAGATTCCACGTCGGCGTATACAGGGTGTTTCAAAAAGGTTCTGTGACACTGAAAGGGGTCGCTTAACTCTTCAATACAAGACTTTTACTATGGGGTCAAGTGAAAGTTCCATGCTAAAATTCGTTACCTACTGCACCAAATGTATGGAGCAACTGATATTATTTTTTTCGAGATTTCGCACTTTACCCCATAGTAAAAGTTATTTACATTGATGAGTTAAGCGAACCCTTTCAGTGTCACAGCCCCTTTCTGAATCACCCTGTAGAAAGCCCTGCATAATTGGCTGCTCTATTCTCAACTCGCTTAGATAGGACATTACATGAAGGTACTGCTTTAATTATCCTAAATTATGTACGCATTTAACTTTCAAGTGCGTCACCAGACAGTTCTTTGTTGTGTCACTCAATAAACCTAACTGCCTTTAATTAGAATGTAGCGTCTTGAGAAAAACAATCAAAAGCGTGTATAAATATAAAGTCAAAAGCGATGTTAAAAGGAGATAGCCCCGGTACTTAATTTATGCGATTTGCTCGCTGCATTGTTACCGGCACGACCTTTCAAACTTCCATTAAAGTAGCTATTAGAGAAACAAACAAGCAACTCCCCCCGCGATAAAATAATTATCGCTTTTATCCGCGCCGACGTAGATCCTTTTGTCCATCTCGGGTCCCTAAGGCAAACATAATATTAAAAAGAATTTCACGAGCCCTAATCAGACAGACCCTTCCCGGAACCATTAGAAAACGAAAAAAAGTTAATTTAAAAACCGAACGTTAAATGACGTCAGCTAAACGTATGTTAGCGAAACCGCCGGCGGTAATATGTTTGTGTGCTTTTACGTAGCGTGACGGTCCTAAAACAAACTCACCAAAGTAACTAATGATACCTAGTTTGTTCCATTTTAACCGAAAGCTCGATGGCTAAAACGTCCTTACACCTGTGTGTGCGGATAGCACCTGCCTTCTGACCGAATAAAAAAGGACCTTACATAAATTCGTAGCCGTACCCTTAGATTTCATGTTAACAATAGACAAGGTTTTTTTTTCTTAGAGTCCGATCTTGTTTGCATTAAATTAAAAGAGTCTTCAGTCTACACTTAGTTTTACAATATTGCAATTAAAATAATAATTATTGTTATCCTGTAAGTAGCTTTACGTACTTTAGCAACCAACCCTTCGACGGCTACTTACCTTTGTCAATGTAATGACCGCCATAAGTAACAAATGAGGCCCTCAAATAAATGAACGTTTCATTTTGTTAACTACATATTTGTGGACAGAAATAAATAACTACGGAGATCATTATTCCTTTATAAGTAGTGGAGGGTTAATTAAGGAGCATTCAGACTGTGTCGAGCCCCGAGGTATCATTTGCTATTGTGATGAGCCCATCGACTCCTTCGGGGGTAGCCCGTATTGTTGTAGTATTTAATAGCAAAAATGATAAATGCCCCTGCCGGGAGTAAGAATTTATAATGGCCGTCGAAAACCGGTATAATGCCTATGAAGATTTTGGAATATTTTTTCGATTTCAAACTCGACCGAGTTCCGAGCGAACGACTTTTACGATCCACCTTTGTGGTGAATTGATCGATACGTGAGAACAGTTTCTTTCGTCAAATATTATGTTAAATGGTTCGTAACTTCGTATGAGCACCTTTCTATAAGCTTTTTTTGCTAACGTGAAGCAAAAGTAGATAAAAAACAATAGGTTCAAGTTGTGTCCATATTTCATAAATAAATAATGGAACAAGCAAGCGTTCCATCTAATGAAAAATATAGTGAGGATTCATTGATTAAAAACAAAGAAAGCAGCTACACGTATAGAATCAATAAAGAAGCATACCCTGGAACCCCCACGTCGACAGAGTCCGTGTTTTAAGCTTCTCTCGAATAGGCGCATAAAAACCCCTCCTCCAAGTTACATAACATCGTATCGCTATCGAATACCCGCAAGACTCTTTAAAACGTGATTGTAACAAAAAGCGCAACCCTTTTAAAGGGAAGTCATCGTTTTAAACGCCTTAAGACGCCGCTACACTTTCCATAAACTTAAATAAGCTCTTAACGTGGATGATACAGCTACCTCCTTGTTTAATCCTCTTTCAGACCGCGCTCTTTTGTTATTCCACGAGAATAATCCCCTAGGAGTGTTTTTTTTTAAACAAAACGTCTGCGTGAATTTGTTTCTCGAACGTTTTGTTAATTCTGCACTTTGTTCTAAGAGCGGCCAACCAAGGCAGGGATGAGAAGTCGAAACCATCCATCTTTTTAAGTCATTAATAATATGTGTGTAATATTTTTGTTTAATAATAAGAAAGGTGGAAAAGAAGGGTTAAAATTAAGATGCAATCAGACCTGTCAATCTAAATTAGAATAGGTTTTTGTCCAAAATTATAAAATGGGTTCAATTCTTGTTTCCGTACAGCGGGCTTCTGACAAAGGCTTCAGTTTTTTGGAGATATTTAAATAATCTAAATTATCTTATCAGATTTGTGATGCCATTCATTCGAACCCTACAAAATAATACGTACATAGAATGTGGAGTGTCATCAAGGGAGGAGTGACATCAGCCGCTCTCTATTGTGGCTTTCTATCCAATGTTTATGTTGAACTCAATAACATCGAGCTAGGAAATTGTTATGAGAGCTGGCTGACGCATGTAACTGAAAAATATTTAGACTAAGCGCTTCCCATAGACTTCGCAATAGTTACACCTATCACATATCCGTCTACTTCGCAAAATTTGCATAAAAAACACAAATGTGCCGTCTGCTCATCGTCAAAAGAACGCCTCGTACGGATCGCTTTACAACTTTTTTTTTAAACAAGCGAGGCCTTCACGATCGTTGTCCGGTTTAATTTTATATCAAAGAGCAATCGTTCATTCAAGGGGGTATTGAATAGTCGTTAAGAGCGGAATGGGCGTGGGCCCACAATGTCGACCGTCGCCGGGTCTTCGCGGCCCTTGTTCTCGACGATTTCAGATCACTTGCATACGAAAATGCACGTAATATAAATCTTTCCGGTGAAGCCACGAACAACCGAACCACTCCCACTCGCCCGGCGGACTCTCGGCTCAAATACGAATATTAAATTCCACTCGTTGGAAGTCTTTATTTAAAACTTACAAAACACACAACTGTCGCCTCTATTCTCAAGCCTTTAAGCGCGGTTTGCGGGCGAGCCACTCGCCGGTCCTGAGGGCAGAGGCACAAATGGGATATTTCGTTTGAATGGGTATTAATAATTTTTATTACAGGTTCAATGCATTGTGCTTTACAGATGAATTCTTCGTGAGTTTTTGCGACGTCCATCAATAATGCACGGACAGTTGAATGTCTGGCGGCAACTTTAACGGATTCGTATTAGTCAATGTTTCTGCGATAATGCTTTAATCATACGGGTACAGACCTTTAAAACACATCATCATAAAACTCTTTGACGCCTCATTCGGACTCCGTTGGCAGCGGCTCCATTCTTGTAAAAAATGCATTGCTGTATTTTTATTCGTTGGAGAAATATGTGCCATGTGAAACAGTAACGAATGTTGTAACCTAAACTTTTCTATCACTTAAAAGCCTGAATAAATCCCGCCGCCGCCAAAAACGGCCACTTTTGGCGGTGGCGGGATTTATTCGTAGTTTCTAGGATCTTGCATCTAGACCTTAGGTCGTTTTTAGCAAAAACGCATCCAAGAAGAAGATATTATTATTATATTTTTAGCTCTTACCGCACGAGGCAATCTAAGCTGATCGTACAAAACCGACTTTATTGTCGTTATAACAACTTGAAGCTGTATGTACGGTGGGCCACAGTCTAGGATACCCCATGATAGCTCTTACCGCGCGCGGCAAAAGGGCGCCAATCGAAGAAAAAAGGGGAATCCTAGCGTGTTGCTGACTGTACAATCCGTATAATACACATAACATTGGTCATATTGTAACTTAAATGGATAATAGCAGCAAACATTGAGTTGAAGGAAGCGGTCCGTCAGATGTGACGCCTCGTATCAAATCGCGCTGACATTCAAGTTCAAACGATAAGGCAAGCAGCGCTTCTACTGAACAACGACTCTCACCCTAGTCACGCGCCTAATCCAGGGAGTTATATGACAGCGTAGGTCACCAGAAAGATTTCGCTTAACAGTAAAAGTTTTCGACCTCAAACTGGTGTAGAGCTTTTGACTTGAAGAGGACTTTTCTGGCCTTGATTAGGTACGTGTCTTGCTATATACTGTTTATAATACGGTTTCACTTACTTTTATTGATGTCGTGATAGTTGACTAGTTTTGGTTCTCATTCGGCAGAGGGACAGAGTTTGCGCGGCATCTGCCTGCCTCTAAGTGCGCCTGTAGACTAAACCTGTTGTCGTACGGGATCTAGAGACAGGAGACTGGAAGGAGACCCGGGTAGGACAGAGACCACTGGCGACTTCTTGTGACTAAGGCCCGGTTTCTGAGTTGAGAAATTCACTAAGCAAATGGGTAAGTATCGTCCTGTCTCAGCAGATTTCTCACAAAAGAGCGTGACAGAACAATACTTACCCATTTGCTTAGTGAATTTCTCAACTCAGAAACCGGGCTTAAGACCAATACCTACTCATTCTAGATCGATGAGCCATCAAACTAAGTAAATAAGTCAAGCCAGCAGACAGCATGGCTAGTAGAGTATTTGAAGCCCAGTTCAAATAGTCTACATCTAGAAAGCCTCTTTGTCGTCAAAAGAGCTGTGAAAGCCTGTACAACCGGAACAAATCACACGTTCCCTTCTTGTCTAGCAATATCGAAGCGTGGTATTTATTGTTTTTCTGATTTTGACCGTGGGTCTGTTATTAGGGGTCACGCATCGGCGGCTGAGTATGTGCATAATAAATTTTATCTCACTGACCTATCGCTTTTTCTTCACTGCTAAACCACAGGGTAAGCGTGGAGGGTGAAAGGGTACCCCTTTTTATTCATGGCGCATAATCACAACAAAAAGCATAGAGCAAGTTTTTTTCGTATGATAGGCAATGAACTTTGCCACTTCTTCTTTGGTGTGGACTGAGTGGTCTTTCAACGAATATTTTACCAGATTTATACAAGGTGTTACAAAAGTACCTAACTCTTTTAACAGGGTGTAACCTACTGGACAACAGAATGACAAATCTGTAAAAAAAAAGTTGAAAAAAACAATTTTTATTTTATTACCTCAAAATTGAAAAAAAAACTTAACTTTTTTGTTTTTGTTATAAGCTCAAATTTAAAAATATGTTTGTGCGTGTAGGTGCATTTACATAGATTTGAGTTGTTAAAACATTGTGAAAGTCAATGAAAACAATATTTAAAAAATACTTTTCTCCCGCCACATCGTCACATTTTATTAATTTAAAAATTAACGGAACGTCATAGAGCAAATATATATTTAGGTTGTGATCCCTATCACCGGGTGCTATTACCCTGTAAAAAGAGTTAGGTACTTTTTAACACCTTGTACAGAGTCAAGAACTTGCATTGCATTTTACTTATTTATGTCATACTGCACAAGAGAGACGTTTGTCCAGAATATTTAAATGCTCTTTCCTGGACTCTTGCCTCTTTTATGGACCTTTGCGTTTTCCTAACGATTTTCTCTCGTTGGATTTTGAGTAATTTTCTAGTTGCAGGGAAACTAAAGAAATACATACCAAGGATGGTACGTCAATATGATCATGGTTCACGTTTCACTATAAACATTACTTCATCGTCAAAACCATCATCTTGTTCCAAAACACGAAGCACTCGAAATTATCTCAGAAGCATCAGCTCCCAGCACACAATGAACGCGGTATTCAATAAAAACAGAAGACGATTCGCTCTTGGCCCATGTCAAGAGAGCGTAATGCTTTAACCCTAAAGAAAGTTTTTATGGTAATAACCGAGGAGCTGAATCGTGGTTCGATGGTACGGCTTTGGTAGCAACAGCTCTTACACTCAAATTGTGGTCAAAGAGATACATTAATAGAAACAAAAAACGTTTGAAGAATGGCGCTACATAAAATTCCGGAACTTCAACTTATAAAAATTTGCTGTTAGACATTAGTTACCCTATAGCAACAGCATACTGCATACAGCAGCTAGTAAATTTTTTGTTGTTATTTCATTACAATATAATCATTTGGTAAACGTGGGTAATAAAACATTATTATTGGCCTTCTACCTACAGTCTAACTGCCGATTTCTGAATTGAGAAATTCACTAACCAAATACTTAGTATGGTTCTGTCTCTGCAGATTTCTCACAAAAGAGCGTGACAGAATGATACTTAAGTATTTGCTTGGTAAAATTCTCAATTTAGAAACCGGGTCTAATACTATGCATTATGTAGTTATATCATCAAGTTTAAAAACATAAGGAAACTTCCACTTATGATAGAAGTCTTAAAATATCCAGTTAGTTCAATTTTTATCTACTTGGCTGCGGTCGACTTAGTTCAAGTAAAACAGCTGTAGCCCTCTAACCTCTACCGATAGCCAGATAGTTAAAAGGTTAGACGAACAATCGCGTAGCATCGTGAGAATAGGAGACCGGGCCATTTCAAGTTAATGCACCTAAGTGACTCGGGGTAGCTCTCGACAAATGATTGGAAGATTTCTTCTAGTGTCACTTTGTTGTTCTTAAAGATCGTAATTATATTAGCTGACTTGTAGTTTTGGAAGGAAGTGGGTGTTTATAGCTTCGGGCCTCCAGCAATGTTGTCTTAATATTTGGTGCAACATTGTATGTAACAGTGGGGTACTTAATGATTTAAAGAGCTGTGGGCCTAAGGGGCTTTGTACACGCTAAGGTCTGTGGTTTTGTTTTTTTCGAAACATTCTACGTGATACACGATCAACGTTAGTGAATCATCATTTACGAGTACATGAAGGATGCTAAATTAAGATGAGATGTACCTATGTTTGTTAATAAAGCTGTACCTCTTTCTTGTGATATCTTTCTCCGTACTCCATTATCCTGCTGAAACACTTCGGTCTTGCCAATGAGCAAAGAGTGGTTAATACATACGCAGAATAGGTAGACCTGTTTCTGTAGAATAGCGGTGACCTCAAACGAAACAAAATCACTTAATTAAAACGTAGCACGAAAGCAACCTCGCTCCGATATGACATAACAACACTCAATTTAACTCTCAAAGTCAAGGCGCTGCTGAGTTAAGGGGGAACGATCACAATTATTGTAGCTTAAACGGAATAATACCTTTATGCAATCTACGAAATCGAGGTCTCCCATTTTCCATTTGTCTCTATAAAAAGTTGCCTAATTATGAATACTGTTTTCGTCTCTACATTTTTATTTAGGTAGGTATTTGAAAAAGTTAACCAATTCATTCACCACCACCAGTCATCTGTTGTCAAGTTTTTATACAGGGTGTTACAACTTTTACTACGGGGGCCAAGTGCTTTGGTGCAGTACGAATTGAATTTTAGTATGGAACAGCTGATATTTCTTTCGAGATTTCGCAGTTTTCCCCATAGTACCTAAAAGTTTCTTGTTTTGCTCAGTTACACCCGGTAACACCCTGTACACGCAATTTTAGGCATTTTAAAAGCTACTGAATAAAATGTATTTAAACAGAGTGATAATATCCAATAGTAAGATACCAAAAGCATTTCTCCAGTGCCATAATATAGGAACAAAAGGGGAATACGTTTGTAATGTTCCCTCATACCATACGAAGTAACGTTAGTAACACAAAACACAGCCATTACAGAGATTGAAATGCCCGATGTAAAGGCTGCAATGATTGACAAGTGGTATCCACCCACCAGCCTCACTGGTGGCCGTCCAACCAAACCATGATTTTCTTCACCACTTGCTTTATTTGTATTGCCGTCATTCGTGTAACCATTAATTAGCAAAATGCAGAAAGAACTTTAATAGCGTTACGTTTTTGTGTTCGACCAACTCTGCAATTATCGTTTCAACTTTCAACGGGGAATTTTGATGTTTTCTTCTTCAATGCAATACCTAGAAACCGAATAAAGGTATACGTAGACTAAAGACCCTTCACATGCCCCTTTTAGTAGCACCAGATGGGTGTAAGATAGCGAAGCTAGCGATTTTATCTGTTTATAGCTACATAGTATGTTTCCAGATAAGGTAAGTTTGGTGCTAGGTCAGGTTATGTTTGTATAGCAGTAACCTAACCTCAATAAAATTGGTTCCAAAGATACAAATTCCACAAAATCGTGATAGTATCGTATTTTGCACAACGATACGCGATAATAATCCATGTTGGGTAAACTTGACCTTCGTTATTGGACCACTAACCTTCTAATATAACAATTGTGGTGAACGTTACTGTTTATCGGCTAGTCTTGATATTCTGGCTCATATTTTGGCTTCGTTACTGTCAAACATTTAGTGGCAGGGAAGGTTAGGTATCTAATTCAAGCGCGATAAAAAGTAATTCAAATTACTAATCACCTTATTTTATACATACGATTCAGTTTTCTTACCTGCAAGCGTAGCATAGGCTGGGTTAGAGCGTATCTATGGGTTTATAACTCTACGTATCTCACTCTTTTGTTTGACGTAGACAGAGTTATGAACTCATAGATACGCTCTAACTCAGCTTTATGCTACGCTTGCTGAATATATAAGACTAGTGGTTCGCCCCGAACTATGAACTCGCGAGTGTAACTTTTTCAATAAAAAAAAGATAAAATACAAGGTGTTACAAAAGTACCTAACTCTTTTTACAGGGTGTAACCTACTGGTCAACAGGATGTCAAATCTGTAAAAAAAAGTTGAAAAAAACAATTTTTATTTTATAACCTCAAAATTGAAAAATTTTCATCACTCTTTTGTTTTTGTTATTAGCTCAAATTAAAAAATATGTTTGTGCGTGTAGGTGCATTTACATAGCTTTGAGTTGTTAAAACATTGTGAAAGTCAATGAAAACAATATTTAAAAAATACTTTTCTGCCGCCACATCGTTCACATTTTATTAATTTAAAAATTAACGGAACGTCAGAGAGCAAAACAAATATTTAGGTTGTGATCCCTATCACCGGGTGCTATTACCCTGTAAAAAGAGTTAGGTACTTTTGTAACACCTTGTATATGTTGTCACTTTTATACAACATCCTTAAGAACCCCAGTGCCCCCCAATACCTGCGTCAGAGGTTTTCGCTTCTGCCCCCCCGAGCTAGGCCTCAGAGGGAGTGTGACAGGAGAACATTGCTGGTACCAGATTGCAAGACTGAGTTCTACTCAGCTTCATTCACTGTGCGCGCTGCTCGGCAGTGGAACCGTCTCCCAAAGGCTATACGGGAAAGTTCATCAGTAGCCGCCTTCAAGGCTAAGTTAAAAGAGCATTACCTTTCTACATCATAAATGCTTAGTATATTAATATATATTGTAGTATATGTATGTATTTATTTAATTATGTAGTGTATACGATCTTTATATAAGTACTGTTTATATATTATCTTTATATATTTACCGTAGTATGCATGTTAGTATGTATTTTATTTACTTATTGTGCACTATTTCCCCTCCCGCTATCACATGCCATTACACCACACCAAGGGTTGACTGGAAGAGATTTCTCCTGAAATAAGTCCGCCATGTACACCACTACTTTTCTGTATGCAATTTATGTTGTATTTTTTCTCGTGTGCAATAAAGTATAAAGTATAGTGACATAAAAAGTTATTTTTTCTCATAGTAAAGTTGTTTTGTTGTAAAGTCGCCGGTTACGTAGGTAACTGAGAAGAGTGCACACGCCGTGCTGTCAACTGTAAAAACTCTACCTGTTGGTATAACGTGCCCACTCATAACTAAGTAATATTCTACACCTTGTTAGCGTATTCACGGACGATTATATCAGGGATTTATGTCCGCTGGTTTGTTAAGCAAATTGGACACATAAACGATCATACCATTTTGGTTGACTCCATTCAACGAACTGCATACAATCCTCAAAAGTGTCCCACTTTGAAAGCTAACTTTTACTTTCCTAAAGAGATGAGCTTTTGAGCCTTGGAAAGCTTGATGTCATTTTGAAAGTTCATTCAATCTGGTTATGGAACATAGGTAAGTAGGTCGGTTTGTACATTTTCGTTTGAAGTTTACTGCACACTTATTTATACTAGTAGTTCGCCCCAAACTGTGAACTCGCCATGTGTAACTTTTTGCTAACATGCCCATATTTCGGAAAATCCTCGACCGATTTGTTCTTTGCTTAGCAAATTTCATGACGATCCGACCAAATTTACTCAAGTTATCGTCGAACGAACCTCCATACATACATTAAACATATACATACATACATACCTATGTATGTACATACATACAAATACACAAATGCCGCATTGTTCAAGTAAACTCGGAGAACTTTGTTTGCTTTGCTCGCTTACTTGGCTATCTATCAATAAGTTTAACTAACCTTCTTCGGCAAAGGTGTTGTTTCTCAATAGTATGGGGCTCAGGCTAAGACTCAAATTAAACAAGGACCAGAAAAGATAGACTATTATTTTAAATTATAAACCATATTTTAACAACCACTCTTCAATATCTTTATCTGGTTCCATGTATTAAATGTTTTGATTTGATTGCAATGCAACACACACTCCACACTGACAAAATGGCGAACTCTGTGGTGAGCCGTGTGCACAGAATAGTGGAGCTGTCAGCTGTCAAAGTTACAGACTCATCAACACACACCAACATGCACCCCACGCCACGAACGAAACACCACAGATAAAATTCGCAACGGAGGGAAACATTCCAAAACCAGAACTTTACTTACAAGTGGCGCGTTAGTTAAAAAATAAACTTCTGTCAATAACTTACGCAAATAAATAATGAGGGTCTATAGCCCGGTTTCTGAGTTGAAAAATTTGCTAACCAAATGGGTAAGTATCGTCCTGCCTCTGCAGATTTCTCACAAAAGAGCGTGATAGAGCGATAGGTAAGTAGGTATGTGCTTAGTAAAAATCTCAACTCAGAAACCGGGCCTATGTCTCGAATGGCAAGTTTTACGCTATATTTGAATGATGTTATGTTTGTATTTTGGGTAAAAAATATTGTTTTAAAATCAAAAGCATTTATCTCGCTCGTGTAAAGCAGTATCTGAACGCCTATAATGGAACTTTCATGAAAACAAAAACTGTTCGTACACGAAAATAACACTGAAATAAAATCTTTTAGGCAGCAGATACTGTTCAGGGGATTTTTCTCTTTGATATTGGGGGGTCATAGTAAACTTTAATCGATTGAAAAAAAAAATGGCCCAGAAAAAAACGAAACCTTTAAGATAAAAACTAAATAAAAAAAATTCATTGAACATAAAGTCGACGTAAACGTTGGCTAAGGCCATACTTACGTATCGCTCTGTCACGCTCTTTTGTGAGAAATCTGCAGAGACAGGACGATACTTACCCATTTGCTTAGCAAAATTCTCAACTCAGAAACCGGGCCTAAGTTTATTTCGCAATACGTCTAGGTGGATAGCAAAAATCGGAGTCAGATTTCTTACTTGTACTCGTATAACACCTACGGTAGTCATTATTGTGCATGTTTTAATATCGAGTTTTAATATCGAGACTTGGAGGCGAACTGACTGAACCAAAATACAAAAAGACATAAGTAATAACAATAATTTTGAATATAAAAATAATTCCAAAAAGGGTTAATAACGATTATTATGTCTCTAACTATATTTTCGCACCAAATACTCACAATTTTTTCTTAGACGATTATTGTCATCTCAACTCATCAGGTTGTTACACCAAATTAATATTTTCTGAATAAATTGGGTTTATGATGGCTCATGTAGAGTGTTCAATGTAGAGTCCTCGGGGAGCTGTGTTCAGGCGAGCTAATTTGGACTTTATTTACTTTAGTTTCGGCTTATTCGATTAAAAACCGGGATGTTTTCATGTTGATACAATTTATTTTACGTGAACAGCTTGCACCTACGGGAGTCTGGGGCTTTTTTTAGAGAGTTTTTTTTTGGCGTTTGCATCTACGTAATGAGATGATTTATACAGCGTCCAGTGGCACCTTCACTCATATTAGAT
This sequence comes from Zelleria hepariella, assembly GCA_949319315.1. Lineage (NCBI taxonomy): Eukaryota > Metazoa > Arthropoda > Insecta > Lepidoptera > Yponomeutidae > Zelleria > Zelleria hepariella. Next base: position 10,463,005 of record OX439392.1, on the reverse strand, counting down.
GGGTGAAGAGACCACTCGGCGCTGCAGTGCCTGGGACATTGTTTTAGAGAGATAGAGAGAGAGATATATATATACTGGGTGTTAAAAGACCGCCAACAAAGCGGGAAATCACGTATTGTCCTCATCATAAGGAACATTTTTGCCCAAGGAACTATGCCTGGGAAATCAACGGTTTCCGAGATAATGAGGTTCAAAGTCGGACTTTTTAAAACTTTTTTTTTGAAGAAATGTATTCAGTGTCTAGTTCTTAACATACCTCCCCAAGAGGACATATCAAAATTATGAATATTTCTTTGAAAAAACGACGTTAAAATTGCAACCCGCAATGTATTCTAAACATCGGCACTTTAAGCTAAGGTAACATAAACTTATACATACGCTTGCGCAATATGGCTTCTGTGCGGTACACATCCATCGCGTGATAAAATATTTTTCAAAATTATAACCTAAAAAACCAAAATCATTTCCCAGCAATAATTTATCGAAAAAGTACTTTGTTTTGGTGTCTAGTATGCGTACCTTTCGGGTCTGTTGGCGGTCTTTTAACACCCTGTATAGAGAGAGGGACTTATTATACTTTGAGTTTGATACAGTAACTATAATTTCTCTGTAGGACTATGTCACCTATACTTCGAGTTTGGTACAGTATTATTTCTCTGTTGGTGTACGGGAGAACGGGAAAGTCAATGCTTTGCCACGGTGCTAGAAAAATACAGTAAGCACCTACTTCCACCACTTAATATACCGGGTGGATTTTAAAACGGGACAGTAAGAGCAGTCACCTTAACCGTCCATACGTTTTTGAGATATTGAAACTTCAGATTTTGGAAAAAAAAAACAAAAAAAAAAATAGGATCGATTGGCATAAACATTTATTTTTGCTGTTTACGCTGATTTTTTTTTCCAAAATCTGTGAATGCAGTTCAAAATATCTCAAAAAGTTATGGATGGTCTCCTATGAACGTTTTCCTGTAACTATAACGGTTGGGGTACCTGCACTTAAGGCCCCGTTTTAAAAATCCACCCTGTATAATTGTTGTAGCCAGACACACGTCATGCAGTTGAGTAAAAAGCATCGTTGGGCAATGCACCTTTTATTATGTATGTGAATGAAGACAGTACAATTTATTACGCAGCATAACAATTGGGGATTTTGCGGTGAAACCATGTAATGCTCATTTCAAAAAAATACTTGCATGTCGGTGAATTTCGCGATGTTATACAACAATGGTTTCACAACAATGAAGACAGAGATTGTAGGTAATGTGAGGACCACTTGATTCGGTGAATAACCGCTTCTAAATTATAGACTAGGTTTGTAGTTCTTTTTTCAAACCATCAAATCGTGAGGAGTTAATGGGTACGGAAGTGTCTCGACATGGAAATATCAATGATACATTCGACCCCATTTTAGGTGTTTGTCAAATGACATATCTCGCTTTTAAAAGCGTTATAAAAGTAAAAGTTTAATAATATTTGAAGATGAGATAGTTAAGATAAAGATGGTATGATGCCATCTGATACCACCTGCACGAGCGAGATCTAAAAATGTATGAGAAAATCAACCTTAAGTCCTCAGTGACAAGGCCAAGTTTAAGAGATGTTTATAAAAGGGAATTCTTGATGTGGTAATCTGGAATGCTATTGCTATACTGTTGGGGCTGCCAGCGTTACACAGTCTGTGATGCTATTAAATATCAATATTTTATGAGAAGGGGCGCGATATATTTTGATGTTTATCTACCAGTATTAACACCTTGTTTGTTTTTAAAATAGACTCTGAGATGATACAAAAAAGTCTATTCATGCTTTAGCATCTGCTCTTTTTGATTTCGATTTCTGAAATTGTTATTTTCGTCTAAAAAACCACCAAACGACCATTAGTTACTAAACGTCTTCTAGTCAAATCAACTTGTGAGCACACTTTTGGAGAAAAGTACTCATACAATGTAAAATAAATATTGATTGTAAGTGGTCTCTCTATTCGTATTGTTGGGCACATCAATAGCATTGATCGAGCTTCGATCACCGATAACACTCCGCTCCCGCCGACCTTTCTCTACACATAAAGCGGGGTCAAAACTGGTCATGATGCAGGAATCATGTGAACACACTTCAGACTTTATGCTACTATTATTTTATCTGAGAATATGATTGTTGATCTTCCTTAAACGGGCTATCAAGAAGGTTAAAGTCAAAGAGATCAAGCCATTTAAAAAAAAAGGAAGGTACCTCGTTTAGGGAATCAAAGATGCGCTGCAGTCTGACATCGGAATGTCAACCAAAATAATTTTAGTCCACATTCGACCTCAGTTTAATAAATATCGAGCCTCACCTAGCCAACATGACGCATCTTTTATGTTACCCCAGCAGTTCTCTTCAATCTGTCATATCAAGATTATTAAAAATAAATAAAAAAATAAGGCCGCGGAGGCAGCAAAGGAAAAAAGTGAAAAAACGATTCGGGCACCCGCCAGGATGATAGCGGCTTTATCATTTTTCTGACACAAACTTTAGATCGGATCTGACCCACCAAAGGGGCACCATTTTTTCAAAACGATATACTTATGTCGTAAAATTGAAAGTTGAACGTTTTTCTGTTGGAATAGGAACTATTAACTTTAAAAATATTTCGGTTATTAAGTACAATTTATCGCCCGATGTCCATTAAAGGATATTTTAATTTATCGTGTGGACTTTGTAGTAGTTGGTTAAACTGATTAAAATTTATCTGTTATTATAAGTTCCATAGGTATTACAGAAACCAATTAGATTGATGTTTTCTGTTTTTTTGCTGTTGCACTTATTTATTTACATACCTATTCGGTTTTTTTACTGGGCTGGCTTGCACTCCAGCGGAGTGCAGCGTCCGAGAGGTCACTTCATTCATCTAGTGTTAGTAAAGGTGCCACTGTCCAGTTGTATAAATTATTTCATTACGTAGATGCAAAGGTCTTTTTAATTTCTTTACTTTAGCAGTTCAGGATCTGGGGGCTGATTCTCGGGAATCTCGCATTCGACACAAAAATCGAAAAAATCTCGAAGCAAAAATCTCATTTTGCGGCAAATGTCACATCTTCTAATCTTACTAAGTCATCCATGACATAGTAAGGCACGAGATTTCTGATCGAAATGACATGGTTTTTTCCTTCGAGATGTGTCGAATGCGAGATACCCGAGAAGCCCCCAGCACAGACTGGCACAGTCTCGCTGAACAACTTTACTGATGTTGCCTAACTACATAAGAAGTCTGAAAAGGCGTGACACTATGGACCTCAGTAGTTCATAAACTAGTCAAACTGAAGAGGGATCCTCAAAGGAGGATCAAATTCTGACGCCCGCACATCTGCTTATTAAATAGTCTACGGACTGATTGCAAATCAAGGAAAAAAAAAAAACTTTAGTAGTTATACAAATCTGTGTTAATTATTCCAATGAGCGTACTATGTTTTATTCAATACACTTATTATTGGTTTTCACTTGCAATAGGTCATAAAAGTCGGGCGGTTCTTTTCATGGAGTCATTATTGAAAATTAAACAAAGACATTACCTCAAGCCATTGTACTATGGCTTAACAGCGAATTTGCTTAGTTTTACAGCTCTTTTATCGCCTCGCAGCCTGTTGCGAGTGCAAAAACACACCAAATGCATCGGAAAAACAATAATTGAGTTTGTTACTGTAAGTTTAAAACTAAGAATATATTTTGTTCATTGTTAGCGTCGCTTATTTGTACTGAAGAGATGAAAACCATTATTTTTAAAGAAATTAGATTGTCGGATAGTTTTAAATGTCTATTATATAACTTTCTTTCTACTCACTGTTATTAAAGAAAACCGTGTCATTAAAGAAAACATTTAGGATGAACTTTAAAATACTCGCCCTCTCACTCTAATTAATACAATCAAAGCGAGATATACGCTAGTTTTAAAATCCATCCTAAAATGTTTTATATAGTGACACGGCTTATAACTGTATGTTACGAGACTTTTCCAAGAGTTGATAAGTCATTTGGTGGAAGTTTATTTGACCGACTACGTGTCGAAAAAATACCACACGGGATGCTTTCATGAGAAAAAAACTCTGTGTTGCAAACATAATAAAAAAATAAAGAGGTAGGTAGACCACCTTATTTCCTACAATAATATTTTATTATATAGGCGGGCGCTTTATCCTGAACTTTCGGTAGCTTCCGACTCTACCCGGAGAACTAATAGTTCCATGTTCTTTTAATAGATGGCTCTGTAATTTTTTTGATGGAATTATTCGTTGATTTATTTACAATGATTTACTTGAACTAGGCAGATAGATAAAAAAACTTTGATCCAGATATAATGTGTAACTAATTCTATTGATACAGGGTGCACTCTAAGTCGATAGCAGAAATAGGCTGCAAAGTAGGCTGTCTAGTTTACTGATCAATAAAAATAAGTTGTACCTACTAGGTGGCAATAAATGGAGCGAAAAAAAAATCTGCTGTTCCATACAAAAGGTCGACTCAGTACTGCGCCAAATGTATGAAACAACTGATATTTTTTTGGCTCCATTTTTTTTCCCAAAATGTACAAGTTGTTTGTATTGATCAGTAAACAGCCTACATAAATTAGAGTGCATCCTGTAGTATGAACATTATTTAAAACAAAGTAAACAATTTTGGGCAGGCGGCCGTAGGCGGTTCCTTCTTTTTATTTTCACCCTGGAAAGGTTATAATTTTTTACTGTCCATTCCATTACGTTGCTCATTCATCTCAGTCCGTCTTCATAAACGCTAGGAAAGGAAGCATTTTTGATACCTCAGACTCCTTGCAAATGTTAATAGCTCAAGTTGAATGTAGGACAAGGATGTCTTTCCAAATCGTGAAAAAATAAAAATAAACTCTATGTAGGATATTTGGCTGTCTATCTCTGAAAAATAATTAGCAAATAGGTAAGCGCATAATATTCCCAACATCTGAAGAAGCTACACAGTGGGTAAGTATTGTTAAACCTTCGTTCTTCACTGCACAGTGCAGTGGTCCTAAAGCGCAGTGGGGGCCAAACATTCCAGGGTAGCAATGACTCGGCAGAATGCGTCGTTTTATTATTTTTTACACCACCATTGATTTGGACTAGCAGCCATACTGTTATGTTACAAAACATCCTCACTCTTTTTCAGCAAAAAAATATTATAGTGGTGATTTGTTTAATTTAATTTCAAAGTGACGTACGTTTGTGAATTTGTAGTAGCAATACCACTCGCTGATGGTGAAGGAAAACATCGTGAGGAAACCTGAGCGTATGAGGCATTATACCCTCAACGCAAAAATCGCCAACCCGCATTGAGCACGCGTGGTGATTAAGCTCGAACTCTCTCTCTCTGAGAGAAGGCCTTTGCCCAGCTAGTGGGACATGTACAATTGTACAGGCTACATCTTACTTACTCTTAGTGGTGATCCCTATCACCGGGTGCCATTTATTACCCTGTAAAAATAGTTAGGATGTTTTGTAACACGTTGTATAGAACACCAGATTTTTACTTTTGCGAAAAAGTTTCTTGTATTTAATATTCAGCATTATCTTATTGCCTTAAAGATATTAAGTTAAATCCCTCGGGACTCACCTTGCAAAATGAACAAGGAAAATATTTACGGCAGAAGTAAAATAACTAGGGATACCTAAAAACTTCAGACGCTGTTATGTTAGTATATTTTATTAGTCTTTGAAACTTTTTTATCACTCCGGGGGTGATACAGTTTTTTTATTACCCACCAGTATACTTCTAAAGTTACCCATTAATTAAAGTAGAGTCAAGTACTCCGGTGACGGTAATATTTTATGGTACTTTAGGCCCTGTGTGTTTTAACAGTCACTTGCTTTTAACTAGAGCGATGTACAGTCGGCCACACGCTAGCATACCCCTTTTTGCTCGATTGGCGCCCTTATGCTGCGCGCAGTAAGAGCTGCCATGGGGTATCTGTGGGTGTGGCCGACCGTACTTACGTTACGGTGTCATAACAGAACGGTTCCTTCTACTTTGGTCACTTTGCACATTTTTTTTTGTAACCCTCTTCTTGGAAAACACCTCTTTTGTTTTTAAAGTGCAATTTTCACAAAAATTCTGCTGTGAACGTTCAACTGCGTTAGTGTAGAGTCGGTCAAGACCTTAAATAATAAAAATCTATCTTCGGGAAACAAAATAAAATAAGAACAGGAATTGGTTCTTGGTTCAAATTCAAATTCTGGACAAAAGAGAGTACTAACTCTTGTTAGTAAGTACTGTAGTAACCTAACAATGGCAATGCAAAAAAAAACAAAAAAAAAAACTGGTAAACAGCTGTAGTGAAGCAATGGGCCAAGAAAGAGTGTGTTCTACCATTATCTCATTTATTTTATTAGCATTCACAGTCGCTAAGACATTTATTGCTATCACTTATCTATCGGTTCTGAATGGAATAGCCCATCACAGTTAAGTTGTATGGCTTGCGCACACGTGTGAAGTTTAACTGTTCCCTATTGAATTTCGGACCTCAAAGGCATTAGACACGTCGAATGACGAAACAAGGTCTATTGGCCGCTTTTATGTTCAAGTATTAGTTACATCTGCATACAGAGTGAGTGTATTACATACTGCAAGGAACGGTGGAGTATGCCATAGAAACAGAAACATTTTTGAATGATTCCTTCAAATAAGCATAATTTCTTCTAACTATTCCTACTTTATTCTTGTAGCCACAATAAAATACATGTTTTTTGTTTTACTCTATCGGAATAAAATTAGTACATACCATCAACATTATTTAGCAACTATTACATTTTCCATGACAAAAATCCCAACCCACTTAGACTGATTTATTACTTCCAAACACCCAGCAAATAGCTCATACTTTCTGTTTAAATTAATTTTGGTAGTAAGAACTATACTGACAAAATTTCTATTGCAGGAAGTAAGCACTACGGAGTACACGGAATGCCCAAAATAGTTTTGTTTTTAAACGCTTACCAAAGCTATGTCATTCACAGTGGAGGAACAACCGCAAGTTTTAAAAATACGCCCAGAATTATCCATTTCAGTGCTTTTATTTTAATAGTCGTCAGCTTAAGCTCGAACTCAAGTAGGTGATGTCACAAATCAAAATCAATCGAGCTTGAGTAGCTGTCAGCATATTAATAGACACTAGCTTGAGCTTGACATTGACTTTACCCGACTTGAGACCTTGGCTAATGTCGATGTCAAGCTCAAGCTAGTGTCTATTAATATACTGACAGCTACTCTCAAGCTCGATTTATTTTGTTTTCTGAGGACACCTACTAACTTGAGCTTAAGATGGCGACTATTAATGCCACCCTATTTTTTTTGGACAAATATAAATGCTAAATTGCTACCACTGCTTATTGAAAACACTTTTTTTTTCTCACATAAAATTCAGTTTCAGTCGATTACATTTTTCAGGAATAATGATATTAACACTCACTCTTTATTTTGATCTACATACTAGAGTGGTAGAGACCGGCGAATGGAGCTGAAAACCTCGATACACCACGATATGTCCGACCATGCTTAAACCAGGAAAAAAAGACATGGTCAGATAAATATTTGGTCATGCTCACTGGGATACTGGATTCTTCCCGTTTAAAGCCTAATCGATGAGACCACAAAATAAAAAGTTCCAGATGGTGTACATATAAAAGTACGGACAGAGTTTGGAGATATTTGGTTCATAGGTCAGTGCAATCTGAAGTACTCGAATAGAGTTAGATAGATAGATAGATAGATAGAATACACTTTATTCTATATATACCAAAAGAATTACAAAGAAACTTACAACTAATGAGTAAATTTAGGTACAATGGGCGGCCTTATTGCTAAAAGCAATCTCTACCAGACAACCTTTTGCGGTAGAATAGCACGGTAGAGTACTTACTACCTCACAAAATATATCAATGGAGACAGTTTTAGCATCTCTCTACTCTACAAATACTCGTAAAAAGTACGCATAATAGGTGAGCGTGCATGTGCAGAGATTGATGAATGTGGACGAAGCGAAAGAGGAGTGTAAGGAACGTGGCAAGTGGCAAACTTAAGTCTCTACCTGCCCCTCTGAGGGCGTGAGTTTATTTATGTATGTGCTATACCAAAAACTATAGTTAGTCAGAATAAAGTACTCTACCGAGCTACTCTATCGCTAACTCTTAATCGTGTAGCCCAGGCTTATGGAAACCGTAAATGTTGCAGTATTTTCTTACTGTTTAAAACTTTTTTGTTTTGTTTGTATTTTTACGTATTTTGTTATCATATGAAAGAAAAAAAAATCTTACCTACTTGAAATTCCAGACAGAAAGACAAACCTAATAATGAAAGTTTGTAGGTGCATTCACAATCAAGTTACGTAAGGTAGCAAACAGCTCTTCGGATCCATAAACAAAGAAACATAGAAGCATAAGTATTTGAAAACATTTCTGAAACTGGACAAAATTATGAAAAATATAATGTCTGAGTGTATGACAATTGATAGATGGCGCTGTAGGAATAAGGTATTCCTACAGTAAAAATATAACTTCTGTGTTTCTCTATTATATGTCTTGTCGCTTCTCACATTTTTTGTCCTCGTCGTGACTGTATTTTCGCTGTGATTTATCTCAAAGCAGTTTCCCATAACCCAATTTATATTTGTCTCCATAGAGTTGTTTTATTGGAGTTTTTGAACAATCTACGGGGAAGGGACGGAAAAATTTATCTTGTTTACATTCAGGCTGACTGAAGTCAATCTTTATTATTGCTATCAAAGTCTTTTATAGACATTCAAGCTACAATGTCGAGGTTGCACGAGGAAAAACTGATTCATACTAAAGAAGCGTTTGTTTTGTTGGAAGTTAAAATATGATAGACTTATATGATGTACAGTAAATTCTTAGAAAACTGTTTCCTTTGACGACAGTTGATTCATTTCAAAATAGAAATCAAAAGACACACTGTATTTTTACTACCATACAATGATCTTTATTCAGAAAGATGATGATAAGTAAAATGAGTTATGACAAAATAATGAGGCAATTCATTCAAACAGAGTACGACTATATACTAGTTATTATCATGAAATTATTCCTGTTAGTCTTTATCACTACGGCAACGAGAACTTACCCACAAATTACTGTTGTTAGCTATTTTCGACATAAATCTGATAATCTAACAATAGAACTGAAGCGTAACACAACGCAGTACCACTACAGCACGATAATATACCTCAATCATTGTTATGCAAACACAACGAGCGAGTCCTTATTTGAGTTACAATAATTTGGTTAGTTCGAAGTTAGTCTGTGTTCCCATGCTCCCATTTCCCATCTCACAACAATGCGCTGCATCGGAATTGGCCACAAACTCACGATAAGCATCGCTTGGTTGTCACGAACCAATTCCGCCCGATACGCTCCCGGTCGAGATTTGAGTGAAAGGACGTGACCTTTAGCTCTCAGATTTTGAAGTGTGAAACATCGTGTCTGACCAGCGGGTGGCGTGAGTTGACCGAGCATCAACCGAAGGCTCCGGGAAAAACTCCCGACGGATTTCGGATGTCGATCAAACGCCTCGTAGCGATCTTTATGATTTGAGTTCACCTCCGCTGGGATTAGTCATTGTTTCTGGAATGCACGCGCTGGTTGCAAGATGCGATAAGCCTACATAGATTCAGATAAGACCGTGCATAATAAATAGATAAAGATCCATGATATTTGGACAGGATGTGAGAAATATCCTTTGTAGAGTTGCACTTTAATGTTTACCATAGTTAAAAGATAGTGAGTATGAAATCATCGTGGACCACAAAGAGCCGATCGGGAGATAAGAGGGGGAGGGTACATAAACAGTCTATAGGTACAACTAAAAGTACAAGTACAGCAAACATTTTTTTAGGCCTCTATATCCTCTCTACATCCCTAAGTTTTGTGTTTTCAACCATCATAATTTTGTTTAAGAAGGCTATAGTAATAACTAATAATATGCTGTGATAATCAGACAAACATAAGAGTGATGCTCTACCTATAGGTAGGTAAGGATTAAAAAATTTCATCGTGTACGAAACTCTAAAATTCGCTATGTTAAAAATATCAGGTTCCTTCAAAAGCAGGGCCCATTCTAGCGAATGAAATTCGGAACAGCTATTACCACTTTCTTGCGGAATGTCAACGTGCCTTTTATGGTAACACTCCTTATCAGTTTGCCAAGAAACGTCCGGGATGATCGGAAAGTCCAGTGGTGCATTGTGCCGTGAAATCCGAAGATAGGACCCGAATCCCGATACCGGCTGGCTAGCAGGTAACTTGCAGTGAAAAAGATGAATCATCTGTTGATAATATTGGAAAGTCTAATAGGAGGTAAAAATGGTACTTACAGTTTCAGGATTAGGGTTTCCACAGCAACTGCCCATTAGTCTCTCACTATCTCTGGATAAATAAACTCTACATAACGTTTTGCGGCCGATTGGATTCACCAAAACAGAAAATGCCTACATAACGAGGGATTATGCGACGAAACAAGAATTTAATCGAATCGAATGTGTAATAAAAAGTAGGTTTAACAGTGACAGCCGATGGACACGAATATTGCCTTTTCCAATATACAATAGAAAAAAAAATGGAAACCAGTTTCAAGCGGTCATCCAAAGTATGTCAGCCATATGTCGCCTGCGTCGAAGCTCACACTTTAAAAACCAATAGAGAGAAAAAAATCAATAGCCGCTCCACGGACCATGTCTGACATAAGGTCATATAAATATACCTCTAACTTGCTACGAATATGTATTGTAAATCTCTTTTATGGCTATCTATACTCCTTGATGTCCGTGACGGTTGAAATATGACTTGGGAGCATTTTTCTACCTGAAAAGGGCCATCATTATGGACCATGATGATTGTCGGCAAGCCGAAATCGTTTTTGGGTTTTTATGACGGGACACCATCGTCTCCCATTTCTCAATAGTTTGATTTAAAAACAACAGTTTTAACAGTTTCATGCCGACGTTGTGGTTTTTGTAGTCGGTCACTCAGTTTTTGTTCCTTCGCCGAAACAAATTACCCTGTCGGCGAAACAAAGAATGGCGAATGTTATTATGAATTTTGAAACAAAAAACCTTTTCACATTTTAACTGAATAGCAACATTTGTTTAAACCCGTATTTGTTGAAGGAGATGAATTGAAATACCGACATAAAATTTTCATGTTACGGATTTATTTATTTTTATATCATTACTTTTTACTATGCATAACAGGTTGACAAAACGATTATATTACATACATCGAGGTATCTACAAATTCTTAATTAGTGACTAGTAAAACTATACAAAACTTAATGATCTATACAATAATAGTTACCTATATAATATACCATTCTACAAAATATTTGGTAACAGTGAGATATAATAAAATACCATATCAACATACCTACTTATTCTAAGTTTATTATATTCATTTTATACTGGCAATCATCTTGTTAGTTTATACTTATCAGTCTCAATAGACAACAACGACGTTAGATTATTGTTGTTAATGTAAATATTAATGACCAATCACGAAATCGTTTATAACTTCTAATACGATAAGGCTTCATTATACGTGGATACGTTTACAATTCAATTCAATGTTACATTAACAGTCTCATGCAAGTACGACAATAATAATTTACATATATAAAGGAACTAATTATATGGACATTTGGCGATATCTGACACAAACATTATTTCAAAATTATCACTTTTTAAAAGGCATCCCAACTTAACATACAGTTTGGCCGACACATGCGCTTGTAACGCGGGAATTCCATTAACGAATATGCCTACGAGATAACACAATCTATTCCTCTGGAGCATGGTAGGTACTTTATCATCTGTGTGTGGTTAAATGCGTCTGCGGTATGCACTCATGCACTGATGACCGGGGCTGCAAGTAACCCTGCTCATCTAACACAGTGGGCGAAACATGTCCTGGCATGCCAGGATGTTTGCGTAGCGTGTTAGGAGGCCTCGGTCGGCCACCATAAGGCTGTTCGTAGTTCTGAGTGTCAATTGAAATGTAACTGTGGTGAAGAGGATCACCGTCTTGAATTTGACTAGTCAAAGTTGTGTTTGTTAACATGGACGTGTCATCTTCAATGTTGATGCCTACGTTAGCAGTGGTTGGTGTTTGAGGGGGGATCGCGTCGTATTTATACCAATGCTCCGGCGCGGTTGGCGAAGCCGTATATCTAGAAGGGTGCCTTCTTGCGTTAGGACATTCGTTGTGGTTATAGTGCATAGTATCTTTATTCCATTGCAAGTTGGAAATATCAGGCATTACAAAACGGATTTTTTCCCAGAACTTCTTTTCACCCCACAATAGAACCGCACACGTCTTCAGGTAATTTTGGAAGTCCAAATCTAAATTTAAAGCACTAACATCTGTTGTTAAAATGAATACGACACGGTGACGTCTAATGGAAGGGTGAATAGAAGTGATTACATGTTTCATGGCAGCTTTGAAAGAGAGTTTAGACCATTCATTCTGTAAGAAGTTGAATGAAACGAAAACAATAATTCTCTTTGATGATTCAGCTGCGTTAGTAATTTGGTCAGAAAGGTAATTTTCATGCGCTAACTGTAAATCTCTGTAGTGAAAGCACATTGTGTAACCAGAATGCTCCATTTCAGGAGCTACTACTTTAGATACAAAGTCGTCATCTAATAAACTATACACAGCATATCCATCGTATAACCTATCCCTGTCAAGCTCACTTTCTTGAATCGAAGCACTTTTAAACAGTCGCACACCGTATTTTGAATGCGCCCAAAGGCGGACATTTTGCCTAAAGGAGAAAGCTAAGGCACCAAACAATAGTATCAAAATTACACTTATTAGAACTACAGCTAAAAGTGGCACAAAGTTCAATTTTATGGTGCTTACTTCATCATACTGGTAAGGTTGGTTTTCAGTAGGAATAGTATTGTCCGTCACACTAGAATCACGACACATTTCAATCACATCATACACTGTTTGGTTTGTTATTTGTCCGTTTTCATTCACACACAACATTTCAACGGGATCTTCATAATTTTTCTTGAACCAGTTTTGCAGTGGGAGCACATTGGTACACGTGCACGTGAAAATGTTGCCTTGCACATTGACGTTGTCTAAATGCACGATGTGGGCCAACTTCTTGTCAAGGTCAAGGATCTTATTGCCTTGAAGATGTGCAACTCGCAGAGACGACAAATTCTCGAAAGTACCATTAGCGACATTTGTCAAGAGGTTATCGTTCAAGTATAACTCTCTCAAATGCTTTGTCTGCGAGAATTCTCCGCCCGCCAACTCGGTCAAATGATTGTTTTCCAGATGAAGAACATTCAAGGAATGTAGCCCGTTAAAAGTGTCATTATCAAGGGATACAATGTTGCTGTTATTTAGGTACAGCTTATGCAACTTTTTCTTGCCGATAAAAACGTGGCTAGCCAAGGACCCAAAGTCGTTTCCGTCGAGATAAAGTTCAGTCGCATCCATAGGTATCTTTTCTGGCACTTCCGTGTATCTAACGTTCGAGCAGTCAATAACATTTGAATTCCAATTGCTGTCATGAAAACAGGAACAACCTTCAGGGCATGTCATCTTGCAATCGCAGGCTTCAAAATCGCAACAAAAACAGCTAGATGAACAATGGGTCTCGTACGAACAAAGGAACTGGGTCTCAGGAACATCCATAAGGTTTGATTTTCCACCATACTTGTTGTTAACGACTTCACACGTCACAGACTCCAAATCCATAAATCGAGGATACTGCCTCATGTGATTCCAGAGATTTATCTTTTGTAACCATATCATGTGGCAGTTACAGACGAATGGATTATTCCCGATAAAGAATTTGGGTAGCATTCTGTGCTTCGGTATATGGGGCAGCGTGAACGCAGAGAGTTCGACGGTCCTCAATTTATTGTCAGTTATAATAACCTTTTCCAAGTTTCTTTTTTGTAGAAACGTACCTGGATGGATCGTGTGAATTTTATTGTTGTTCAAGAAAAGGACCTCTATAGAATCAGGTATCGATCTTTCATCCACGTTTTCTAACGCGTTGAAGCTTACGTCAAGCATGCGGATGTTTTGTCGAGCGTTGTGTTCGTTATCCAGTTTTGTTATGTTGTTGCTGTGTATGTCCAGCCATTCAAGGCTTTCTGGCATGTAACTATAGTCAAAGTAGATAAGCTTGTTGTCTGATATGTTGAGCCATCCCAAAGTATTCAGTTTTGTAAATACGCCTCGAATATCGGTCAGCCTGTTACCGTCTAATCGGATTGCTTTCAATGTTGGGTTAGATAAAAAGGCATCTTGTTCAATATTTTCAATGTTATTAGACGCCAAGTTTAGAACTTGCAAGGACGGCAGGGTACTGAAAGTATCTTTCGGGATGCTTGTTATGTGATTATCTACTAATCTTAAGCCGTAAAGCTCCTCCAGACCTTCGAAAGAAATGTTGGAGACTTTTGTAATGTTGTTCTTGCCAACATCAAGTGACTTCAAAAATCTTAACTTCTTTATTCCGTCAGGGACTGTGTTGAGGCTATTTCCATTTAGACCAAGATCTTGCAAATAAGTTATATTCTCAAAACATCTCTCATGAATGCTTGATATTTGGTTATTGTCAAGGTAGAGCTGACTGAGCACAAAAAGATTGGAAAAAATGTGCTCATTTATTGTCTTCAATCTATTGTCAGAAACGGAGAGTAAATGCAGGTTTTTCAATTCAGCAAAAGCTCCATTGCTTATAGTCTCGATTGCGTTATTATCCAAATTCAAAACTTGCAAATTATTTAGGTCTTGGAATGATTTCGGGTCCAGGCGAATCAACGAGTTATGTGAGAGGTTCAAAATGACAAGTCGAATAAGCCCGGCAAAAGTATCCCGGTTCACCCAATCGTTAGTCAGCCGGTTTCTAGACAAATCCAATTTTTCCAGTTGATCAAGTCCTTCCAAAAGTCCTGGCGCCAATACAGACAGCGAATTGTTGGCTAATGAGATTTGTTTGATAACTCGAGATGACTGAAATAACTCAGGAGGTACAGCCACTAATTTATTCCCCGACAAATTGAGGATTCTCAAAGAGTTCAATCCCACAAAGGCACGGTCTCCAATTTCGTTGATTAAATTATTCTGAATATTCAACACCTCTAGAGATCTCAGGCTCGAAAGTCCGTTGTCAGGTAGTCTCAATACGTTGTTATTGGATAAATCAAGCATTTTCAATCCCGTGTTACAAGACTTGCCCGGCGCGATAGGCCCTTTGCCCCAGTCGGAGAATCCAATTTCAGAAATATCTTGTATTCTGTTATTTGTTAGGTTCAATATTTCTAAACTGAACAATGGGCAAAACACTTCAGAAGGCAACATGTAAATATTGTTATCGCCTAAGTCCAGCGTCCGTAACTCCATTAAACCTCGGAAACTTTCAGCGTGAAATTCCATAGTCATTGCAGGCCAGTCAGTATTGTAGGAACGTAGCGTCAAGCTAGTTAAATCACGAAGCGGAGATAGCACAGTTGCTGGCACGTAGCGAATTTTGCAGTATTCAACGCGTAACTCTTCAAGCTTCCGCAGTTGTCCTAAGAAACTGCCTGTATTCATGTGCAGTGAACTCTCAAAGAAAAGCAGATCGGTGCAAGTTAATTTCAGCTTGTTGATATTGTACGCCTGCGCAGTGGTGATGTTTTTAAATAAGAAGTCTACGGATCCGATGGTTTTGATGTTGCACGTGAGAAAGTTTGATTCACTTAACTTTGCATCCGAATAGTCCCACTGACAGCCGGTCGGGGCAGGCGGCGCAGAACGTGCGCGCGCACCGCCGACCAAAACCAAACACATCCAAACTTTTAACGAAACCATTCTGTACAAGTTTCTGTCCATATTGTCACGATAAACTGTCCATTGGTCACTGATATTTCACTCAAAGTTCTTCAGGAAACTTCATTCACTTTTAGTGTTCATAGAAAAGTTGTGGCACAGTACTTCTACAGCGCATGTAAACACAGAGTGCGCGATCGCGGTGAAACTTTTGACGCAGCCATGCTCCCCTGCGGTCGGGCGGTAACTGACCTGACGTAAGTTTGAACGAACGAAAGCCGCATGGGTATCGAAGGCGGGTGGCGGGCGGTACGGGGTACGGGGCGCGGGCTAGGGTCCCTGCGATGGGTGACGGGTGCGAGCACTGCAGCGACTCACAACAGATGGCACGCGTGTTCTCAACAAACCAAAATGTCTCTTGCACCCAAGATGACTTATGGGCAATCGGCTAGTGCACCTTCTCGGATTTCATCTTAGGTGCAAAACGGTGCTTCTGAAACAATAACAAAGTTTGAATTTAAATAACAAATTTTGATTAACCGTTACATCTGAATTCAATGAGGTCTTCAGTTCGCTACACAATCAACTTATTATTATACTAAATGCAATGCAAGTTTGACTTTGGTCGGAGGAGGCGGACAGTTGCAATCAGTGGAAAAATAAAATGATTGACATATCTCTTTGCAAATCGAAAAAGGACCTTCAAAATGAGGTTGCAACTTTATCAAAAACTCTTTTGTATGCTAAACATTTAATTTGCATAATCAATCCCATTGTTAGTCGGAATGCTTCACTTAAAACAGCAGTTTCTTAACTTTTATGGGGAGGAATGCAAAAAAGACGACTGAGATTCTAGTTTGTCAGAAAAACACGTCCATTCAAGCCAGAGTGGAGGATCTTCGCCGTGCGTCACAAGCGAAGGCTAATCGCAGGCCATCGGATGCTCCACCACGTGCGTGTCGAATTGCATCTACCGTGGGAGACGTTTCGAGACCTCTAACTGAAGCATATTACTTTTACAAACAACTTGGACTCCTTTCTAGCTAATATAACCAACCAATCAGCTTTTTTACTGCAACCGTTTTGGTAGAGTTTTGGGAGATTTTTCAGCGTGTGGGAGGCTACATTATTGTAAGTAAATCATTCATAGGGTGATACAAGTTATGTCTGATGCCCCTTTTGATGTATTGATGTCACTCTAAGCTTGACATTTTATTCTTACCACGTCTCATGAAACTAGAAATTCTTGAGAGAAATAAATTGAAAATAGAATAGAAAGCGAGATATCTGTGGCACAAGGTCACACAACAAGACCAAGACTATTGATATCCTCTGCAAACAGTGAGAATCAATATCTCACGTGCCTATTTGGCGGTCCAATATTTACCGGGACGCGTATTTCTGTATACCTCACAAGGGCACGTCTTTAGGGTTCCGTAAACCGAAGTTCTTAAGCTGTCCGTCTGTTTGGAAGTGTAATAGATAGCCAGTTGAGCCAGCAAACAGAATCCTTTCGGTCGGTTAGGTCCATTGGTTCCTGTTACGTCCAAAACGTGTCTTGTTGTCGGCTTTAGAGTTCCTTACCTAAAGGGTAAAGGACCGCTAAGACGCCGATGTCCGTCAGTCCGTCCGTCACCAGGCTGTATCTCATGAACCGTGCGTGATAGTTAGACAGTTGAAATTTGATGTATTTCTGTTGCCGCTGTAACAACAAAATACTAAAAAACAGAATAAAATAAATATTTAAGGGGCTCCCATACAACAAACGTGATTTTTTTGCCGTTTTTATAGATAATAGTACGGAACCCTTCGTGCGCGAGTCTGACTTGTTCTTGGCCGGTTTTTTTTTAATGCACCAAACTTGATGTGATTACAGGGCCTGTTCTATAGTGTATAACAAGAAATAATAAAAAATCTAAATACATGGCAATAAATTGACTCCGACTCATACAAACTTGACCGGTTTTTAGAAAATTCTTCTGTAAAGACATTATGTTAGTTGACACATCATCTGCTTCAGATGCAGCTTTGGTCTCAGAAACAAATCTGACCAGACACCAAAACAGGAACACTAAATTGAAGGAGCGGCTGAATGAGATATTGGAAATACGCCATCGGGCCCATAACAAATAAAAATATTACCACTTATCTCGTAAGAACTGAGTCCAAAAACATCTTACAGTTTGCTAACAGTCATATTAGACGTTACATAACAGTATTGACTCATTCCGTTATTTATCAGAGTACCAATAAATTATTTTATGAGAAACAATGAATATACTTCAAAAGAAGGCAACAACGCTTAATTTAGTCATAACGACCTACACAGTTTCTTTATTAATATGAAAATAAAGAATAATTACCATTTGATTCAAATCAAATCAATACACGTCATTTATAAATTCTAACCGACTTAATTAACTCCTGACTTATGAATGTATAAGCTGACGCTAAATATTTTAATTAGACCTGATAGCTTTCATAATAGGGTCATTAGATTGCAAATTACAATCACAACGATAAAAAAATCGATACTAGAGGGGACGTCGGCTCCTCATCGATTCTCTAGCAACACATATTATGGACGGAGGCATCTAACTAATTTACTTTGTTAAATTAGCGATGGTAGAGTTTTTTTATAGTCAAGTGGTCAAAAATATTAATGACTAACAGGAACTGGTAGCATAAAGGCACCCATCCCATTAACAGAAGCAAAAATACGGCGGCATAACAAATACTGTAACTAAATTGACAGCAAGATATACAACCAAATGCCACAAAACAATTGCTTGTAACGACGGGATACTCTATTTTCAACTCAAAGTTGAAATCGTTCGAAAAGAGAGCGACGAAAGCTACAGTTTTACTATTCTGAGCGAAACTTAACAAAGCGTTTTCTCAAAATCTGATGGTTAAAGATCCTTTGACAGTGAGTGACCGCAATAAACCAGGAATGTTTGTCTGCCGCAAAACAAAAGATTCTCTCCGCATTTATATTGCACCCCTATAACAGCAATAAAGTCATAGAGACGTTTGGGTTTCCAATTGTTTGGTTTGGTTGGGTAAGGTTTTTACGACATGCCGCAAATAATTAATACATGCCCCAACACAATTTTGTTCTCTACAAATAAAGCACAGAACTAAATGTTTGGACGTGTTTAGATGTTCTATTGTTCCAACGGGTTCGATTTCTAGAAAGGAACCACTCTTTACGGCTTCAACAGATTTATATTGGCCATTACTCTTTAAAGATATCTTTGAAGTCCATGTTTGGGGTTTATATCTTAAAAGCGTGATTGTTACTTGTAAAATAAGACATCGCATCTGTTAGAAAGTACAGCGTTGAACGTTAAAGGCGTTTTAAGATAATCTGGAGGAAATATTGCCTCGCTCTTGATAAAGGTGGTCTCTCAGTAAACAGGTACTCCCAAGGCACGTCTCGAGTCAAATAACCTGCACGAAAGGGTCCGAAACAGAAAACGCTTTGTGCTAAAAACGTCGACCCCGTATCTTCCTTAGATGGGTCGGCTCCACAGAGCTAAGAAATCGAAAGCCACGAATTTACAAGAAGCATTCAGCGAGAGAACAGGTTGGGTATTATTACTTGTTTTGTTTACAAAAAAAGCCTGCTTATTAGGTGTTAATGGACGTCGTGATTAGATAAGATAAAATTGACACTTATGCACATATAGTTACGTTAAATTATTAAGATTTATCAATTCGATTAACATTTCTTATCTGCCGATCTGTGGTAGTGGATGTTTCTTAGCAACCAGTTTTCGGGTTGCCTTTCTATCAACAGTTATTTTTGCGACTTATGTTGTTAAAATATGTATGGGGATGTCTTGTCGATTCACAGTGGACAAGCGCAGCCTGTTTCCAGAGGCTCAGCACGAAGTCATCATTCATATGAGGAGATATCATCGTCGCTCGCCGTGGCCGTGGCTCTGCTGCTTGTTAACAATAAAAACGTTATCCACCGCTTACATAAAATGTGCCCCGGGAAAACGTCCAACATTTGCCTTATCCTCGTGTTTGTCTTTTTATTCTCCCATTGCAATAATGTGAGACAAGTTTTTTTTTTTGTGATGTTAAATTTTATTTACATTCTTTAGCATAGCGTTAGTTTGTTTCGGGGATAAATAATATTAGGTATAATAATTTTGAATGTCTTGCATTGCATAATGAAAGTAATAATACGAGCAGCAGAAGGTTTTTAGGAACAATAATACTTATATTGTTAAGGCTTTAAGACTGTGTAGTCTTTAATTTACCAAAATTGCACATGGTCACAACAACAATAATACCAAAATTGCACCATTATCACATTATATGCGCTAAAGGCCATTATACAATCCAATATGTGCAGAATGCCGGCACAAACGTTCAGTTTGCTAATCAATATTGCCTTCAAGGACTGATAATTAACAAGCTGCATCGATGCCTAGAATTTATGCTTGACAATTAAGTTGAGAATTGCTTGGGGTATACCCCTACCTATAGGTAGTATCCGTACAAGTAGGTACTATAATAGAGATGTACTAAATAAATAAATTATATCAACATTTCAAGTTGGCTCTCCTTCTACTGCCTCATAATTTAATTCTTTCAAAGAGAATTGTTCCACGTCTCCTTTAATTTTTATCTTGGCTGCATCGCGATGTAAGCCAGGAAGGATCTAATAAGAAGCGAGGCCCAAAGTTTTGTTTCCGACGCTCTCTGATAGACGAGTCTGGGCAATCTCATGGCGCGTACTCTCTATACAATTATTTTAATCTTCTTAAAAATCTTGCTACATTGTCAAGTATACCTGTTCATGGATATGGCCTTGTATTGTTTACATTATACCAACTAATTTATTTAAAAACTCCATTAAAACCACGAATACTTTGTTGTTTAAAATACGATTATTTATTTCACTCGTTTACCTCGTTAAGTTTAATGATCAATTTTCTTTACATTGTGTTATTATAAGACAGTAAAACCTTAATAGGTTTATGATACTTAATTGCAGTGGTATATTTCAATGTTTGAGGTAACCGCCAACTCGTTTATTGATGCGTCGAAAAGTCATCGAAGAGCTTTTGTTTTCCCTCCACTACACCCTACACAATTTAAGTACGGTCGGCCACAGTCACAGATATCCCATGGCAGCTCTTACTGCGTGCGACATAAGGACGCCAATTGAACAAAATGGGGTATCCTACCATGTGGCCGACTGTACATAATAGTTCTTTAATTAGTAATTCCACAGTGACCTATAATTTAAAAAGAATATTAGATGGTATTTGTACTCCTAACTATCATGCATTTACCTATGTTCAAATCATTAAAAAACATATTCCAAGTAAAAAAAAATAAAAAAAGCAAAATGAACGTTTCATTTGTAATGTTTTATTTGCGATCACCGGTCACAAATAGTCACAATTAATATTATTTGAAGAATATCTTCTAATACAAAGGCATATCCACTAGAAACGAACGTTGAAATACTGACGAGAGATAAAACAGTATATAATATTCGGACACGTCTCTTGTTAGACAAACAAGATCCCAAAAGATAGATATCCAAGGACAACGCTCAGGCCGTGTGGGTGAGACGGGGTGCACTCGCCTGAGAAAAAAAAGTTAACCGTCTCATTTGCTCTGTCCAAGACACAATGGAAACTTTAAAGAGTTTAAAAGGATGTGACTAATACACTATCTGCTTTTATGGAATACCTCGAGAATGACAAATTGGTCATCAGATTTGGTTTTGACAAAGTGGTGCGCGGGATTGAGTAAAAAGAGTAATAGATTTCAGAATTTCTAATCCGATATGGTAAGTTGTGTTACAGTGAGTAGCGACATTGTTATTTCAATAATATTCAGACTCCTGCCTCGGTCGATGGCGACCGTCACTAAATATATTACATTTCAAGGTCATGGGAAGGAGCTTTTAAGGCTCGGTATAAGGCTAACTAGCGCCACCAATGTTGCAAAAATTATATGTCCCTTCAGAAGAAGTTTCTGACAAAATCCTAAGATGAGCTCATGCGCCATGCTTTTCTAGATTTTTAAGTGTAGGTACCCAACTCAATTTCTAGTCTTAAGCTAAAAAAAATTCGATAACCGCCAAAAGCGGCCGTTTTTGGCGGTTATCGAAATTTTTTTAGCTTAAAAGTAAATTTACACTTAAAAATCTAGAAAAGCATGGCGCATAGGCTCATTTTAGGATTTTTTCAGAAACTTCTTCTAAAGGAAGATATGATTTTTTTAACATTGGTGGCGCTAGTTAGCCTTATGATATAGGCACAACTAGCGCCGCCAATGGGAAAAAAACATATCTTCTTTTTGGATGCGTTTTATGCTAAAAACAAAGCATTAGGTTCTCAACGCGAGGCTTAACAATTTTTGGGACCTAAGGTTTAGATCCCAGATCCTAAAACCTACGAATAAAATCCTTTATTGCCAAAAGTGGCCGCTTTTGGCAATAACATACTTTAAGAGAGGTTTAGCTACTCCCAGTCGTTATCTTTCATACATCTATTATATACAGATATGTCTCTTTTGCTCGTTATATTCGTAATATTTATTATGTCTTGTGGTTTTCTTCAAATAAAGTATTAAGGCGCTGGGCATAGTGAATCGCCCGCGCGCAATGAAAAATGTGCACAGCCTATTTTTTTTTCATCAAAAATATCTTCAAAACCTTTACGAATCTCAACACAAAACTGACTGTGTTAGATAGGTCTCACCTAATTCTAGGGTTTGATATGTGAAAATTTACGATTTGTTTTGTGTATTTGATACAGGACTCGATTTTGTGCATTTTTCTTGGCGCGCGGGCGATTCACTATGCCCAGCGCCTTAATACTTTATTTGACGAAAACCACAAGACATAAAAAATATTAAAAATATAACGAACAAAAGAGACATCTCTGTATAGATGTATGAAAGATAAGTAGCTAAACCTCTCTTAATGTATGTTATTGCCAAAAGCGGCCACTTTTGGCAATAAAGGATTTTATTCGTAGGTTTTAGGATCGGGCTATTCACTATAAATCGCGCCTTAAACACTGTTTACAAAGCAACACTCCCCAAATAATGCAGTTTCTGAAACATAATCTTACTAACTAACATAACAAGAAGATTACTTCTTTGGAGCACCCAAAATAGGTCAGTTAAGTTTGTTAAGAAGATATCAGGCGCATTGGGGAAAAGGTTGATCTTGTTACGCAGTGCTTTTACTTAGCGAGACCGAAATAATGATATTACCAAAACTTCATCTTGACAACGGTGATGTTGACTTGTTCTTCGATGCAGAACATTCAGGAATTGAGTTAGTGAAAATGTGTTTAAGTAATCTCGAAAAAACAATAGTGCCTGCCTACACTATCATTAGTTTTAAAAAAACCGAAGTTAGTCAATAATCAATACCTACCATACATCCAAACAACGCCCAAAGCAAATCGACGCATGATTAAGAGGCGTTACGAAGAATGGGTACATGAACATCGTCTCAGAAATGTTGACAAGGTAAGAATTAATCATAGACAAATCACTGAGACTGCAGTGTCTATGCTAATACATACACTCAAGACTTTTTATCGTGTACCTCATTTATTTATGTTTAGTCATCATCTTTTAATATTCAACATAGCAACTTTGAGGAGATATCACCCACGATCAATCAAAGCTGTGTTACTTAACAACTCGGAAGAATCTCCAGCGCAGAAACAATTATGTGATTTATTGTGAAAGATGTAAGAGCCAGTTCTCTATGTCAAGTTCAAGTTAGAACTTTGCTCTTACAATATTTCTCAACTATTAAACAGTATAATGAACCCGACGCTCGCGCTGGATTTCAAACTAATTCTTAATGGAATACGACTCAGTTTCCAGTGATATTTTTCTCTTTTAGGATCTTGAAGAGTAGATATCTCTTTGACATTGCATTTACTATTCAAAAAAATTGTTATTCATTACGTTAATTGTATGATAGACTAATGTTTATACGAATATTTGTCAAATAATACATCAAACATATCAGCCAAGATCAATAAACTATCAATCAAGAGTGTTTGTGGATGTAATGCGTGAACACAATAGAGGCTGGATGTCAGATAGGCTTTGCGGGGCTATTGTACGATTGACAACTTAGAATCTCAACCGTTCTTTCTGATAAGGAAAACTTATTTTCTTTGATGCGGAAATGTGAAGAACATTTGAATATGTGTGTCATAAATGACAACGAATTTCCCTTTGAAACTTATTCAGAAACTAAAATAATCGTGAAAAATTATAAGAGTAAATTATACTATAAACAAACTGGGCACCTCACATCCAATCTCTTCAGAATCAACAGGTTTTCAAGGGTATGAAAGTGGGTGTTATTATTTGTTTCCGCTTTTGCGCCTTTTCAATAGAAATACTTTCATACAATCACCACTTTATGAAAGAAACAAACTTTTTTTTAACAAATAAGCAGATTAAAGTACCTAAACATTATTATATCCATAATCCCTTGTATCTGATTAACGATCAATTAATTCCATTCCACCACCAGTACAATTCCGTCCCTATGGTAAAATTAGCCCATAAAACGTGCCATTTTGGCGGAGGCCCCTTCTCCTGATGGATGTTCCGTGACCCAATGTAATTGATGATCCGTCCAGCACTTGAATGTAGGTATCGATAGATTAATGACCGCTAGATAGTCAGGTCGAAGCACCAGATAATGTATCTGGTCAACGGGCTATTAATCCAGTGCGGTTACTTAACTTGATCAATTCCAATTTGTGCAAAAGTTTGCCTCTACCCGACCGCCCAAATCGAATAACGCGTAAAGCCGTACCGGAGCACCTTTTGGTATGGGAGGTCTGCTTATTAAGTCTGATACCTGTGGGTTGTGTCGGCAAACAAATTACGTACCTATGTTGATTCAATTAGGGTTTTAAACTTGGATCGGCAAAATTGTACTCAAAAATTGTTACTGAAAACTGAACAATGAAAATATGATAACAATTAATTTTATTATTGCACGAATTGAGTCAAAACCGAATAAATTCATCGTAACAATTGCCCTAATCCTTTTAGATGAAAATGTAGAGACATTTGAATTTTCATCAGAATGAAACAGAATTTGAGGCACTATTTAAATATTAACGACCTATACATTTATTCACATGATAAAGTTTTGAGATTAAAAAGATGCAGAGAAAGAAGTATGGTGTTTGCAATAAAAATATTTTACTATGTACTCAGAAAACGACCTAATGGATGCTCTATTGCATCTCTTCGTGAATATTCAAATAAACAAGCCAAAACAGCAAGAGAAGAGCAAATCAATAGGCTGCTATTCAATTATGTAATGTAACAGCATAAAATATGCGTCCAATTAAACAATAAAGGCATGTGGACACGCTCTATTCGGGTTCGACGTAGTTACTTGTCCTGTTAAAGTAGATACCAGTATTTACGATCGGTTCCCGGGTGCATATAGGCAGATGCCACACATGCTCTGCCTTAATTCGAATAGATGGTAGCCAGGGTTGTCACCGATACGATTTATGAGGCGACAAAGTGTTTTGCTTTATGCTCTTCTGTTTAGGATAATTTTGACAATTTAAGACGATATCAATACCTGTTTATTTTTGGAAAAGTAGTTTTGGGGTTCACCATTTGTTTCTAAGTTCTCTGCAAAAAAGTGAACGTGCATACCTGGGTATTTATTTCATAACTAGGTACGGTCGGCCACAATCTCAGATACCCCATGACAGCTACCGCGCGCGGCATAAGGGCGCCAATCGAACAAAAAGGGGTATCTGAGACTGTGGCCGACTGTACAACTAATATTCAGCAGCATCAAATTATTATCTAAGAAAAAAAATGCGCCTAGGTTTGCTGGTAACCCTACGCTAATGTAAATTAATACCAACTAACAAGTTACATCATGCTATTGGCGATACATTGATATAAATTGACAAGGAGTTGTCGCGTTGTGATTAATAATAACTGGGCGCAAATACCTTATCTGCGGCATTCATTAGGGCTGTAATTATAATGGACCGTGCCGCATTTGTTAATCTAAGGGACAGTCGTAGTTCTGATTTATGAGCGGGCAGGAACCCTCTGTGTGGGAAGTAGAGTGGATAACTTTGGTCGAAGCGCTATCTGCATGTTATCGCACCACCAAAAGTTATCATATCAATTAATTTCAATTCGTTCACTTTTATGACACCTCGGTTAAGTGGTACACAGTTTTGATGATTTGTACAAAAATTCGGTGATAATATTTGTAGTGGAGAAACCTGAGCAAGTGAGACCGAATTCTAGAACTCATCATCATCAAAAACTTGTTTAGGAAATATTTATATAGCTCAGGCATTATTTCGTGCCGCCAAAAGCGGCGTGACAAGGCAAGGGTGAAAGTCACGAGTTAGTTTATCATTTTTAAATGTAAGGAATTAGCAAATCAGAAGCATCTAATCAGTAACTTTCACATACACCCAATCGGGTCCCAAGGTCAGTCGGTATCAGTCTTTTGAGGCTCATCAATTTTATGTAAATAATCTTCTGGCATCCACCGCCGACTCAGGCCACAATAAAACACGGGAACATGATGGATTGTTATATTTTCACGGCCATTTTTTTCTCCTCCCAACAATAATGGTTTTACGAAGACGCCTACGGTTTTGCGATTGATTGTTCATAATGAGGATGCAAGATTTTGATATTTGACTTGTCATTTAACTTTAGCAAAAGTGGTTTATTTTGCCTGAACAGTGAACAATTAATTGCTTAGCATAAGCATTTCGCTAGCTAACTGGTGGAATGTACACACGACAGCACGTAGACCCGTAGACTTCGTTGCAAAATCGCCCGTAAAGTAAGTGAATAAAGTGCATGCGTGTAAGCGTCTACGTGCTGTCTTGTGTACCTTGTTTTATTTTAAACTCAATTTTAAGATTTTATTATATCATTTGGCCAATGTGTCAAACTGCAGAAATTTGAAAAACTGCAAAAAATTGGCAAACTGGTTTCCAAGCACCTAGTTCATTCCTAGGTGCAACCACAACTAGGAGATCATTATGAGATCTGTCACAATGCAACTGTGACGGAATAAAATCTCTTCGCCAACAAGAAATGTGACATCAATAAATAAATATTCACGCTTTCTTAATTCGAATCGTCGAACGTCCTGTCAATCGAACTGGGCACTGATAAATCAGTCGATGACCTCGATTTGTATCAATCAAAACCGGCCGCGACTCAAACTCCAATTTGAGTTATATCAAACGATGAATGATTGGTTGCAACACTGGTGCTGTGCTGTCTAATTGGGTGAATGAGGTTTGTTCGCGTGCCTGCGTGCTAATGCATGCTTAGCGTATCTCTCTAGGGATGTGGCTTAATTTTCTCTTCGGCTCATATAACATGATCAAACTCAAGCCTTTATCCCCGTTTAGATCTATTGTAGGAGTCCTGATAGGATATACTATACTCTATCAAAGGCCATACATATACAAGAAGGACATGTTCAACGCTTGAGTTAATTGCATTAAGTGCGTTGTGTTATTGGTACTCCGACGGGATAACCATCCTAATTCCAAAAGAATAGGTGACAAAAAATTATTGGATAATTTCAGCCAGGTGAATGTAAATGTGCCATATCCAAAACACATATTTCTGATCCAGGTTCGTCTGAATAAGTGACGTGATTGTATAGGCCACTTGGCCTTTGTTTTGAACGCACCTCATTCGTCCATCTATCACCGCCTCTGTGCCAAATTGCCAATTTGCCAGTTCACATTATCCTTCCTTCCCACTGCCTTTATTGTTTCGATTCACCAATAATTAATCAAACCGAAGTGAAACGTTAACGTTTCTAATCCACTTATTATAACATTATTGTAATTTTTTTTTCGTTGATTTCTTTCATATTTTTTTATTTTTAATGCAATTTAATTAAGAGGGCTTTAATGGGTAGATACGTACCAAAAGGTAAACGTTTTCCCTCGGTTAAAGTGGCTTTTAGTGCAATTGCATTTGATCCGATCATAATTCATTCAAAAGGAGATAAAACAATTTTTCGTGGCACGGTCTGTTCGTGCGATCGCCATAAAAATATTTTATTGCAATTCATCCATTCGTGGCATATAAAAACACTTTCTTTTTTGGAAATAAAACATATTATTCACTGACTAACGAAAGGTTACAGCAAGCAGACCCCTTGTCAAGTTTGATAGCATGCCACAGCTTGATTTAAGATTTAGAGATAGTGTATTGTAAGGTCATGTCCAACATTCGTCATACAGACAGCTTGTAAAACTAGCTATTTGTCATAGCGTAAGTATCGACATATCCAGCGAACCTAATAAATTCAATAGAAGGGCTGAGAAATTACACTAGAACGCAAAGGTTCGTATAATTTTTTGGATGGACATTTGTTACTTTTTCACGCAAAAACTAGCAAACGGATTTGTGTGTTTGGTTTTAATAACACATAGGCAATATTATAATTATTTCGCGTTCCATAAGTCAAATCGAAACTTTCTATATTTTTCCTATTTATATTATTCCTATTTTTCATATCGAAACTTTCTATTACTTTCTATATTTATCCGCGATGAAATCGATAACGGGGAACAAATAGAAACTTTAAACTTCGGGTAGTCTTCGCTGACGAAGTTGCGGGCAAAAGCTAAGTACATAATATAACTTAACAAAACACAAGCGTAATTCGGGAAAGAAAAATCGCTTTTCGTCGCTTGTTAAAACAAAACGAATCGGACAAAAGAGAGTTTCCTGCTTTTCCACAGTTGTTTAATGTAAGAATAATGCGCATGGTGATTAAAACAGATTGCCTGGGTGTGTAATGTAACGTCGTCGCGTACACACGTACATAATTTATTAGGAAGTTCACCGCTACTAACTTCTTAAGGCGCAGCTTCCTTTCGTGGGTGATCTAATTAACCGACAACGCGAGAACAATAACATGTAATTTGAATATTTATGAGCGAAACAGTGCATCTGTAAATTTGATACACCACCTCTGTGAGCCTGTTTATCTCGGAACGAAAATTGACTATGTGCAATGAATAATTTATTGTTGGCAACCGAAGGAGACATTGGCCATATTTTAATATAAATCCATCTACCATATTGTATGCAAAATGCCATTGAATGCAGTGCAAGGCAGGATCATTATTCCAATATACGGTTGCGATATTCATCACGCGGCCTGCGCTTGCTGTATTTTAAACAAATCATCTTTAACGTGAATGCAGTAAAGGGCTTCTATATTTGCCGAGTCAGCTTCTCAACTCGTTGCTTTGCCGTCTTATTTTTCCATGTGAGCACTTGAATCAACTTCACGCATCCTTTTTTAGTGACGCAGGCAAGAGAGAGAGGAAGAATATCTTCGAAGATACCGTACAGGGAACATTGAAGTGAATACGAGTTACGACCCAACTCGCTTACGGAATCGATTTTAATAATGCCGGTTAGATCGTTGTGTAGCCTTATTTTGTTTTACGCTATGAGAGCCTCGATATTTGCCTCGCCGCGTATGTTTTTAAGGTAAAGAAATATACGCGTGTATGAATTTATGGAAACGGCTCCTCAGTTGCATCGTGATTGAGTAACAGCAGCGCTTAAAAATATACTTACATCATTACATGTTTTGTTGCGAAAACAGTCGAAGTGAAAACATTAATTTTGCTTTTTGATAGGTAATTGGAAAAATTATCCCAGGCACTACATGGTGAAGAAAACAATATTTCTTAAAACTTGGTTTTTTTCGAATAATCACAAGTGTGTGGCACTGTGTCGCCAAAAGTAATATAACCAAAGTTGTAGCCCTTGAATACAAACTTCGTGCACATACTCAAATACTAGACTAAAACCATATAAAACTCTCCAACATTTTAAACAGCATCAGTCTAAAATCTAAATAAATACGTACAACAAATAAAACTACTATTTCGTTTTTAAAAATATATTGTAGTTCAAAATAATAGTCGAGAAACCGAAATTAGTCGTCGTTAGTGTAATGGCTGCCCTAGATAGAGTCGTTACAATAAATTTCTTAATTGCTCGCCAGTGTAGGAAGATGACTGAGATTCCACGACGATGATGCGAATGTGATCTCATGTGTTGTAACCAAATGCTTCACTGTTCTACTATCGTTTTTCAAAATTGATTTTACTAGTGGTTCGCCCCGAACTGTGAACTCGCGACCCAATATAAACTTAACAACCCTATATCTCGGCAACCCCTCGACCGATTTGGCTCATATTCGAACTTAAAAAATATTTTAATTTCATTTACCCGCCTACCAAATCTTTCATAACGATCCGACTAAATTTACTGAAGTTATCGTCGAACGAACATTCATACATACATACATACATATATACAAACATACAAACGCCGGATTGTTCAAGTAGGCTTGGAGAACTTCACTCGCTCGTTCAATTATTCTGTAGCACATAGAAGGAAAGCTTTTCTTCTCGTACTTCTGCGAAAACTAAAAGCTACGATAACAACTCTACAGCCTAAATTTTTTCCCATGTAGCGTTTGGTTCTGTCAAATAATATTTTGTCGAAAAAATTTCAGCGTCGCGTATTTCTAAAGAATTTCAAAGTATTACAATGAAGTTCACAAAGTTAGGTAACAAAGTGCCCAAAGCGCCTGCGCGCCGACTAGACAAACAAGCACGTCGGACGGAATGAAAAAAATCCTTGTTTGTGTAGCAATCAATCAAACAAAGCCCGCGCGAGCTACCAGTTTCCAAAGCTAACTTTGCGAACGGCCTGCTATTATTTAGTATTGATTTTCGACGTCTATTTTCGTTGATTTTTTCCACCAAACCGATCGCTCCAATATTTATAGAGATTTGCGACGGCTGTAAGAGTGCGATTTCGTTTGATTGGATTTTCATTCCAAATACATTTTGTATTTTTAGCGACGCATTCGACCAGCCGCAATCGGACTTTTAAAGGATAAACAAAGCATTTTTTTCGCTCCGTATACATAAGCAATTTTAGAGCTCACAAAAAACATGAAGCGCCCAATGTGTATAATTTACGTCCATATCGCGAACATTGACCGAACTTGTTAGCTACAAGCCACTTAGCAAACATTGAGATTTGTCATGAGAACAATTTTGCAATCTAATATAGTTTTTACATGCGTGCGTTGTAAAAACGATGATTTATTGAGATGCTTATTACCTTCGCGTAGACGAAAGCTCAATACAATAGAAAACTTGTTTAGAAATACAAATTAAAGTTATTCATCAGTTAGCTGATCAAACATCACAAAAAGCTGACAATCAATCAAAGCGGATCCAACGAGGTGTTAAACTATCACTATCAATCATCAGACAAGCGAAGGGGACGTGCTTCGTTATCCACTGGTAGCTGGAATGTAGCCAAAATTGTAATAAGGATCGTCTCATTAAGTTGACTTCATTCGAGTCGTAAACACGTAATCGAGCCGGAGGAAACTTGCTAGCTAATTAAGGGGGGCCTAGGAACGTATCAGGGGGTTGGCACACGCTCCCGGAGAAAGAACTTTGAACATAAAATCCTTTAGTTCATGTTATCGTGCCACCTCCCTGATGGGAAAAATGTGTTCATGTAGCGCGCTGGAAAGTTCCCTTTTTGCACTTTAGAAATAAAAGTTATACGGCAATGTAACTAACTTTCACTTGAGTATTTTGAATATATTATTTACATTACTTTCTAAACTGCCTAATATGAGAAAAAGCTCTGAAACTTTTGGAAGTACACAGGACAGCACGAAGACCCTTCCTTACATGCTAGAACTCTACTCGGTTGCGTACGTTACGGGCGACTTTACAACAAAAGTGTACACTCTTACGTGCTGCCGTGTCTATCTAAGTACGTGTAAAATCTGTGCTCAAAGATTAGGTGAAAATTAAAACTCGATTTTACGCAAGGTAGCGTTATCAAGCGAGTGAAGCGGGCTATGCACACAATCGCTGCCCCCGGAGATTGCTGCATCCGAGATGACATCAGAATAAACAAAGCCGAGCATTTTCCTGCTCTCATTAGAGGACGAAGCGGTTTCATTTGTTTTGCTTTAATTTAGCCCCGGATAGAGCGATGTGACGCAAGAGTTGCGTACTTATGCGTTTGGGGCCTCGTAAAAACGTTCATACTTACTTACTCATAACATGTACTCGGTCAAATTCTTTATTAAAATGCTGAGAGCGCTCATACAATCAGCATACCAATGATTGATGTAGAGTCGTAAAGCTTTAATAACAAGTAAGTAGTGGCATCTAGCGGTGGAATCAAACACTGAATGAAAGTAAGACAGTGATAGTAACATAACCTTTGTAGGGACTGAAATTTTGTTTCAAATAACAAATTAAGCTCTCGCGACAAAAAATACCTAGTGCGAATACGCTAGTGCGAAAACTATTGAATCAAAAACCGCTGTACCCACAACTGAGTACAAGGCTGGCTATCGGGGTGGTAACGATAATCAAACCATATATTTTCAGCAAGCAAGTTGTGCTGAAATCGGTACTATTTTTCTGCTTAGCGTAATCTATTAGTGCCTCTAGACTATGGATGGGCTGTGGACTAAAACTAATAATATTTTACAGGTGGTAGGCAAGCCTAAGTTTTCCTCCACATAGGCCCTGCCACTGTAACGAATCTCTTATCATCGGAGATACCACTAAATCTAGATGCTTTTGGAAGTGGGTACAAATTATCACAAGTCAAATGCAATCTCTTGACTCAGCCTGAAACTGGAAGTGTTTCGTTCAGCATCGCATCCTGAAAGTCCATATGTTTGTGCCTGTAAACTAGTTATCCAACTTACTATCAGATTACAGAATCATCGTATCTTTATTTTAAAAATAAAAAACAGTTTTAGTTATATTTATAGCATTAACGCTTGTTTATCGCAACTGTGTTCTCACAATTTTATCTGGTTTCTTGCGATACGAGCCTAGCCTAGTGCAAGGACCCCTGGAAACTTTGTTATTTTTAAGATAATGCCTATGCACAGATTTTTAATTTCTTTCAATTCAATTTTATGTAAACTGAAAACTTTTAGTGCAATAAATATTTTTTTTACTTACTTTACTACAACGTGTTACAAAACATCCTAACTCTTTTTTACAGGGTGTAACCTACTGGTCAACAGGATGTCAATACAGTAAAAAAAAGTTAATTTTTTTTTTTTTTTATAACCTCAAAATTGAAATTTTTTCACAACTTTTTTGTTCTTGGTATTAGCTCAAATTTAAAAATATATTTGTGGGTGTAGGTGCATTTGCAAAGGTTTGAGTTGTTAAAACATTGTGAAAGTCAATGAAAAAAATATTTAATAAATACTTTTCTCCCGCCACACCATTCACATTTTATTAATTTAAAAATCAACGGAGCATCGTAGAACAAAGAAAATATTTAGGTTGTGATCCCTATCACCGGGTGCTATTACCCTGTAAAAAGAGTTAGCATCCTTGTATATTCACAGACGCAACCCTAAAAAAGCCAGCTATATCGCAGCGAAACGCAAACTGTCTAGCGGTTTTTTTCGTTCTTGCAACAGCTTCCTGCGAGTCCGTCTGTCTGTGCTAATATTAACTTTCGTGCATTATTACTCGTTCGGGCCCCTGCACAATGGGGCGAGAATTACCTTTCGAACCTTCCCGCTGTTTTGAGGGAAGTTAAGTACCGGTAGTTGTTTAGCTTTGTTTATGGGTGCTCATTTGTTTGGCCGGCTGAGTTTCAGTTTCGAAGCCGGTTCTAGGTTTTAGCTGTTCTGATTGTAATGTTAGATGGACAACCCCCACCAAAACCTTTAAATATTCTTAGTTTACTTAATATGAAATTATTTATTAATTTATTTAAAACACAACATATTTATGTATTTATACTACACTTTTAACGGAGCGATGACTCGTAGTTAATATTTATTTTCATTTTATAATTTTTCAGGATAGTCACGAAAGTAAAACAAGTCCATCACGTAATACACCATGGAAGCCCCATATCGCGCGTGGCATAAGATATGGTATCCTATCGTATCCTATCGCTGATGTACAGTCGGCCACAGTCTGAGATACCCCTTTTTGTTCGATTGGCGCCCTTATGCCGCGCGCGGTAAGAGCTGCCATGGGGTATCTGAGATTGTGGCCGAACGTACAATGTAAATTGTACAATGGTGAAATAAATAAATTAAACATCGCATGGTAAGAAATAAACGTCTGAACAAGCGCACCTTGTCGGAACCTAAAAACCAGACCAACAATTCAGATATTACAAGCCTACAAAGAAACCAATATCTTTTAGCCTCCGACGTAGGCCCCCAGACAAATGAGACGAATAATTTCGTGCGGCGATCGCACGGCGGCCGCGCTCTGGTGTTCAGTGATGGCAAGAGCGAACTTTGTTTACAAGGTAGCAACGTAAAATTTTCTCGCAATCCCCTAATCAAGCGGCCTTCGCACGGACGCCGCGCGGCGACCGCTTCCCGATCTACCCGCTCTGTAAACGAAGTTGCTAACTAAATAGAGTTTTTTTAATGATATTCACACATGATTTTGGTTTGCAACGGGTCGAATCGTGGTTAGTTTAGTAGGTAAATAAATGGAGTTTAAAAAAGTTATATTATATACTTACATACTTATACTTTTGTACATGTCCCACTAGCTGGACAAAGGCCTTTTCTCAGAGACAGAGCGATTTTCGCGTTTGAGGGTATAATGCCTCATCCGCTCAGGTTTTCTCACGATCTTCACCGTTAGTGAGTGGTGTTGCTACTATGGGTACATTCACCTAGAGTTAATTTTGCCATAATATTATCACCGCACCGCGCGGACACAAGCGATCGCCGCGTGACAAAATTCGTGTCATCTAAACGCGCCCTAAAGCAGCCAGGCATCAAGTATGCATACGCCCGAGCCTGTTGACTTAGCTTGCATGACGCGGTGCCAGCAAGACGAGCCTGCATGAATGAATGTGCGATTATGACTCAAGGTGGTGACGCGGCGGGAAACTCTGTCTACCTGCCGACTGCCGTGAAAATCCACTACACTGTTTGGGGAAATGAGCTTTAGCTACCTCTAGTGGTTCACCAAAGCTTTAACAATCTAAAATCATGACTGCACCGGGATTCGAACCTGCTGACTGGGCTACAATAATTGCTTCTTGAACTCTCCAACGGCAACGAAAATATTACTAGGTTTTTTTAACTACTTACTTAGTAACTTGGAGCAATGAGGGCTAACACGTGTGGATTTGCCGCTACACTAGTGTTGCCTAAGGTCGGAAATGCCACTGTTTGTTCATTTCCACGCGGGTTTATTTCTAATTAGAGTAATGATGTGAATATTTAGCAATACATGAGATTAATTATGGCAAAAAGTTGTTGACCCACTACTAACAACTACTTTGAAACAGTTTCAGCTCTTGGAAAATTATTGTGTTCTATTATTTTTTCCAACAACACCGGATTCAAAGTAGCTACTACGAGTGCGAAAAAGCTGTGCCGGACGTCTGCTGGACGTCTGCCATGTATCCTATACTATACGTATAGAAGTAAGGTTGTTTATCCAACTTATCACTTTCAGTGACAGTGACAGTGAGCACTCGTGGTAGCTGCTCAGGACCTTATTCGACAGTGGCGCCAACTACAGGGTGCACTCTAAGTCGATAGCGGAACTTTAAGTAGGCTGTCTACTGATCACTACAAACAACTTGTACCAGGTGGCGAATAAAATGGAGCCAAAAAATATCATCATAAAAGGTCGACTCAGTACTGCACCAAATGTATGAAACAGCTGATTTTTTTTTCGCTCCATTTTTTTCGCCACCTAGTACAAGTTGTTTGTAGTGATCAGCAGGCAGCCTTCTTAAAGTTCCGCTATCGACTTAGAGTGCACCCTGTAGTGACCATAAAACGGTAGCCCTTATTGTAGAGTTTCCACCTTGTAGGTGCAAAGTTCAAGGTAGGGGGGTAGGTATTCGTATGAGGTAGTGGCCACCCCTGGTGTCAGAGTTTTTAAGCCACCCAAAGGGTCTCTGACATGGCTTAACGATTGTTATTAATCAATAACAACCGGGACCAACGGTTTAACGTGCCTTCCGAAGCACGGAAGTGCTCAGATATTATTGCCACTAGCGGTCACCCATCCATGGACTGACCGCGGCCGTTGTTGCTTAACTTTGAGTACAACTAGGCTTGAGCGCTTCAAGTTCAAGGTGCAATAAATATTCAAATGTTCCCCAGTGCTTTTATCTAATCAGCCAGTTCCCAGTGCACTTGCCGCTAACCGTCTAAGCACACATATTCCTACAAACATGACCTTATTAGGAAATTGATAACGACATCGTTAAGGTATTTAGTACACTTAGTACGCCAAAGCGAGCAGTTTTTACTCTTTTAATTGGGCTTTTAGTATGGGAACGAGTATTTTGAACGTTGGTGGTAACGTGTTAGTTCGGAGTTTTGTGCCTTTGATATTCACTGAATGGGTGTTTTTAATTAATTTCCGCATTCGTTTGTTTGAGCTCAGGTGTTTTGGTTGATTTGCATCTGAAAAGGGCGACTGTGGTATGTGAAAGTAAGTAAGAGCCATAATCAATGGAATTGTTTTCATTTTGTATGACTGTGGCAATATTGGCCACGATGCTACACAGGGAAATGGAAGTAAGTATTTTTTCTATCTTTGGTTTTTTATTATGCCCTTTTGCTTGTTGATAAAGAAATACTAAATTGTTCCTATTGGAAAAGCGACTTCAGCTTACTAAAAGCTCTCATGACTTTTAAATTATACGTGAAGATCACAGGCATAGCGGTATAATGTGTGCGGCATCAGAATGGGATAATACCTTTTGGAACTGAACGGAAAATGACAGTTCTCGAGTGGCTTCAGTAAAAAAATTGTTAGTTCTACGTTCTATCATAGGGTTATGAAATTGAAAATAAACAAAAATGTTTAATGGTTGTAATCTAAAAGGATTAAATGTTATTGCATTAATTGAATAAAACGTGATAAAACTCGAGCAGACACCCACGCTCAAAGAAAACGCAAGCAAGTTTCGACGCGAGTTTGCCATAGACAACGAGAGTTTGCCGAAATGCTGACGCTACAGCTGACAGGCGGACGGCGAGCGTCTCAGTTCCAAAAGGTGTTCTACCATTCTGATCCTGCACGCATTATATCTTGTATCATCTTAGACGGCCACAGGAAAGTTCTAAGGCACGATAAAAAGCGAGTGAAAAAAGATAAACTGTCATAAGCTGTCAATTAGTGAGCATTCGATTTTCCTGAAAACGCTCGCGAACCACACGGGCGTTCATTGGCTGGTATGTAGGTCGAATTCTGATTGCACAGGCACACTTCTCATACCGAATTCTCTTTTTTTCCCTGAACGATCTCGGTTGCGCGAAAAATTTCATATCGCTACGCGTTTTGCAAGTAAAATCAGATAACTTTTGACACTTCAATTACGTAGTGATGGGCGACTTTAATTTTTTTTTGCGGGCGCGAAAAAATGCCGGGAAACATGTAGTGTCATGCGCACAGAGTTACCGAAGTTGGCGAGGAACAAAATAAAAGTTCTCTGGAAGTTGAAAGTGGAGGAGGAGGTAATAAGAGGGAAAATTGAAAAGTTCTCTCGCTTTCAATATTAAATTATGTGAAGATCGGTTAAGGCGAGGTTTACCGTGCGCCTAAAACGAAGTTTTTCAAATGTTTTTGATTCACAAATCTGGAGTTGTCATTGTTTTAATTAAAACATGCTTCGTTTTGGGCAATGTGAACCATAACAAAATAATTAAATTACAATGTGATGGAACTAATGAAGAATAGTCTATAATCAAAAATGTCCTAAGGCACATGAGGCTATCAGGTCCTCTACGGGCTATGTGATCAAAGAACGTTGCGATACGTCGTTGACATATGATTGAGAGTGGAGTGCGTGTTTTCAGCTCTTCGCGTATTGACTCATTTGTTCTCATCGCACGGAATCCGTAGCAGTCGCCGCCAACACCACATTTCGAATGCATCTATACGTCTCAACATATTTTTCTTTAGGGTCCAAGTCTCGCTGGCATACAAAGCTATTGAGAACACCAAAGATCTGACAAGTCTCACTTTGGTGTTTCTACGAATGAAACGATCGTTCCAGCGCTCAGGATACCTCGCCTTAAATTATCTGAAGATCGGTTAAGGCAGGTGCAGTGGGCACGATCGAGTGGACGCCAGAGTTCCCTCTCCGTTGTTGTGGACTTGCGGAGTAACTCTCGGCACTGCGCCCGCGGCGCTTTTATATTGTTTTACGTGTTTTAGTTTACGCTTGTTAGTTTCCCATTATGGTTCATAGCTGAAGGGCATACTCTTATTATTCCTTTAGCTCTGAAACGTGGGGCAGACTGAATTAAGTGATTAGCCTTTCTTGTTTACATCTTCATTGACAACATTTAAATTATGCTCGAACTCATAAAGAATGACGAGCCAACGGCAGGATACTTATTCGTATTGCTTGGTTTTATTAATAAGTTTACAATGTCTTGGGATTCAAGCCCTGGAGCGGAGAAATAAATTATATTGCTCGCGTTCTCGGTTTAGCTTGTAGCGATTGCAATAAAAAACCGAGTAAAGCCCTTTAGTGTTCTGTCGTTGGCCACGCTAACGGCAACAGTCAGTTACAAATCTTCATTAACAGCTTGACAAAAAGTCGTCAGCTGGCCGCTTGCGTAAATCTCAACGGAACCAGGTTTTCTGTCCGAATTGGAGGGAAACGACAACATTCTATGTATTTATAGAGCAGTTATCGTAGCCACTGTCAAAACTATGTTTGTCATAAATTAACAAAGCCGTTCTAACCTCATTTTATACGGAAAAAAATAAAAGCGGCAAAAAAATAATTAAATGAAAACGAAAAAAAAAACCAAGAGAAAATAGGTAGCAAATATAAAAAATGGGTATTCTCTGTGAGAGTAATATTATGTTCACACTATTTGCACTGCACGGACCTATATTTTTAAACAAGTTTTCTGGGTATTTCAAAATTCAGTATTCGGTTCAAAAATATTTTACTTACGAGCATAAAAAATACTTCTCCGACAGAATCAGATGACGAAATTCTCTTATGAAATAGATAGAGTATAAATGAACGGTATTAGAGTTCACTTTCGAACGAATAAAACGATGTCTGATCTCGCGGACTAAGTTTTAATGAACTTTAATTTATGGAGCCTCGAACACGGATTTGTCGCTTTTAATAGGTGTTTCGACAAAATTTTGGTAGTCGGGATAATATGTGAGAAATTACAGGATATTCCGTTTTTAGCTGAGGAATTTCTGTTAGAATTTCTAGATCGTTCATTTAATTGAACGAGCGAGCGAAGTTCTCCGAGTCTACTGGAACAATCCGGCGTTTGTATGTTTGTTTGTATGTATGTTTGTATGTATGTATGATTGTATGTATGTTCGTTCGACGATAACTTGAGTAAATTCGGTCGGATCGTTATGAAATTTGGTAGGCGGGTAAATGAAATTAAAATAATTTTTAAGTTAGAACATGAGCCAAATCGGTCGAGGGGTTGCCGAGATATGGGGTTGTTAAGTTTATATAGGGTCGCGTGTTCACAGTTCGGGGCGAACCACTAGTGTAAGGTTTACCGTTGTACAGAATTTATAAGGTTTAAAGACGCAGGTAATACTAATCGCTATTATCAACTTTAATTTTATAATAAAATTCTGTTACATACCATTTTTCATTAATTTGATTTGATCTGTTCCTCTACCCTTGACGCATTTTTCCAATACGGCCGCAATATGGCGCAATTTCCAAAATTTAATATTTTACAAATTTAGACGCATTTTCTGTTTTTATTAAATAAAACAGCCTTACCTTTGAATAAACATTACAAAGTATTTAAAATAAAAGCAATACTATGCGAATTCAAAGAGAAATTAATTTTAAAACTTTTTCAATTTGATCGCAATAGCGTCAAGGGTAACCCCCCTGATGGTCGGACGACATTGTCACAGCGGCGGTGGGTCAATGGATGTGGGTGGCTAGGGACTTTGAGAGGTGGTGCGAGGGGAAAAAGGCCTATACCCAACAGTGGGCAGAGGTGGGCTGATGATTATGATGATGATGATGATGATGACCATTTACATTGTAGTTACCATATTATCTTATGTATGTATCAGTCCAGTTGAAAATAACAATCTCTTAGTTTTCACTATAAAACAACCTATTGTTACAAATTGCGTTTCTATTGAATGCTAGAATATATGCGCTAAATAGTAGGTACTCCACTGTCAATCTAAATATCACAAAAAGAGCTTGTTTAATAAAATACTAGTTTTTGCCCGCGACTTTGTCCTCACAGACTTAGTTTTTTTCCCGTTATCACAATAAAAAATAGCCCATAAATAAATGGCTATACCCTCAGCAATAACGTAGCTTCCCATTAATGAAAGATTTTTTTTAAATCGGATGCGTGGTTTTGGAGATTACTCCCTACATACATACATACTTACAAACTTTTCCTCTTTATTAGTGTAGATTAAAAGCATTCTGTCCACGTTCTAATTTATAACTTACACTTAATCCACTATAAGTGTATTAATAACAGTTTTGGTAGATTTAATGTCACGCTATATCTGTCCCGTTAATTTATAGACGCGATCAGTCTTGAAAATCAACAAATTTATTCAACAACTAGATGTGCCCGCGACTTCGTATGCGTTTTTACACATTTGACATTTAATTTAAATTCGACTGTGGAGGAAAACTCAAAAGGAAGGTTTTTTTTAACCCCCGACCAAAAAAGAGGGGTGTTATAAGTTTGACAGCTTTGTGAGTGTGTCTGTATAAGTGTTTATGATGGTGTGTCTGTCTGTGGCACCATAGCTCTTAAATGGGTGAACGATTTGGAAGCTTAAGGTTTTTTTTTTAATTTGAAAGCAGGTTTCCTAGCGAATGTTCTTAGTTATGTTTTGTCAAAATTCGTTCAGCAATTTATTAAATATGCTTATTCGAAGCTAAAATGTCGGGGGTATTTTAATAGTTATTATTTCTTAACTTGCGGTAGCAGGGCTCAAAAGAAAGCAATAGAATAAAATTGAATAAAAACCCTAATGTAAACAATACATTTATAAATTTAATAATAAATATGTATTGTTTACATTAAGGTATCGCCCGTGATAAGATACCAGGAAGCTTAGCCTAAGAATTGATTAGGAAGAAAAAGCGTTTACAATATGTATCTCCCTCGACGTAGAGTGGGATAGATAAAGTTATAAGCCCATAGATAAGGTCTTACTCATTCTCATGCTAAGCCAGCAAGCAAATCATACGGCTCACTCTGTCTATCCAGCTCAACAGTAAACAATAGTTATTTGTTATGCAAGAATGCAAAATTATTGTTTGCGGCGAGTGCTTGTATTGAATACCGAGCGGTGTTAAAAGACCGCCAACAAAGTGGGAGACCACATACAGGGTGTTAAAAGACGGCCAACAAAGCGGGAAACCACGTATTGTCCGCATCATAAGGAACATTTTTGCCCAAGGAACTATGCCTGGGAAATCAACGGTTTCCGAGATAATGAGGTTCAAAGTCGGATTTTTCAAAACTTTTTTTTTGCAGAAATGTATTCAGTATCTATAAGTAGTTCTTAAGAATCCCCTGAAGCTCTGCAGCCCTCTCGCTCACACTTTTCAACATTTTAATTGATTGTAAGAGAATGATTAAACTTTGGACGATAAAATATAGTTGCAGACATAGATAATAAAGCTATCGACATGTGGACACACTTTTGATTTCATATTCCTACTAATAAAAAAAAAATATCACTGAACTTCGGTTAAAAGTAGTAGTTCAGTAATTTATTTTTTAAACTATAAATGTGAAATTTAAAGTATGTCTACATGTCGATAGCTTTATTATCTATGTCTGCAACTATATTTTATCGTCCAAAGTTGAATCATTCTCTTACAATAAATTCAAATGTTCGAAAGTGCGAGCGAGAGGGCTGCAGAGCTTCAGGGGATTCTTAACATACCTTTTCAAGAAGCCATATCAAATATAATTATTTCTTACAAAAAACGACGTTAAAGTTGCAACCCGCAATGTATTCTAAACATCGGCACTTCAAGCTTAAGTAACATAATCTGATACCTACGCTTGCGCAATATGACTTCTGTGCGTTACACGTCCATTGCGTAAAAAATATTTTTCAAAATTATAACCTAAAAAACCAAAATAATTTCCCAACAATAATTTATCGAAAAAGTACTTTGTTTTGGTGTCTAGTGGCTTTCGGGTCTGTTGGTGGTCTTTTAACACCCTGTATAGTCCTCATCATAAAGATCATTTTTGCCCAAGGAACTATGCCTAGGAAATCAACGGTTTCCGAGATAATGAGGTTCCAAGTCGGATTTTTTTTTTCCGGAAATGCATTTTTTTTTTTCGGAAATGTATTATGTATCACGTTATTAACATATCTTCTCAAGAAGCTATATCAAAATTATGAATATTTCTTACAAAAAACGAAGTTAAAATTGCAACCCGCAATGTATTCTGAACATCGGATAGCCTAGATTGTTCCCAGGACCAGGACTTATCACGGTCCTAAATTTGACTGAAAACTGTTCAGCGGTATTCGCGTGATGAGGTAACACACAGACAGACAGACAGACAGACAGACAGACAGACAGACAGACAGACATAGACCGATTTTTTTGCATTTTTGTATTCAGAATAGTTTACTTAGTAACCCCTGATAGTTTTTTTCTAAAAATATTCAATGTACAGAATTGACTTCGCTAGAGTTTTATTATAAGTATAGATAGATCCCATCAAAAACAAAACTTGTAAAAAAAAACCAAGCCTCGCTGCTCAGTTCTTCTACCGTAAAAAGTTTTGAGATCCATGTAATACCAAGTCGGTTAATTTATTCAGTCCGTACTTTTTAAGGGTCCTTCTGTCTTGAGTAATTTATTACGTAATTAGCTAACCTAACAACATCTTATAGTGACCATATCAAAATTAAACATCTTTTATGTTTTAAATAATTAGATTGACTTGGCAATCGCATCAAATAATCTAATTTAATATAATTTGTATTACTTGTGTTTTCATGCGATGGCCAAGTCAATCTATTTATTTAAAACATAAAAGATGTTTAATTTTGATATGGTCACTATAAGATGTTGTTAGGTTAGCTAATTACGTAATAAATTACTCAAGACAGAAGGACCCTTAAAAAGTAGGGACTGAATAAATTAACCGACTTGGTATTACATGGATCTCAAAACTTTTTACGGTAGAAGAACTGAGCAGCGAGGCTTGGTTTTTTTTTACAAGTTTTGTTTTTGATGGGATCTCATTTCTTTTTGTAGATAGTCCTACTTTTTTTTGCTTTCTACTTCTACGAGTACGTCTTCTACCTTCTACTTCTTGAATACCAACAACGGATTTTCTTGAAGCCCACTCTCTGTCATGAGCTTTTCTTATTTTTGTAGGTAGTCTTCCTCTTTTTCTTTTCCGGTTCTACTTCTTGAGCTTCAGCTACAGTTTTTCTCAAAGCCCACTCCCTGTCTCTATGGGTTTTTCTCGGAGGCTTTGATGTTATAATTTTCGATAAGTCTGGACGGTAAATGCTTCTTAGTCTATTGTATTCACAAATTGAGGACTCCTGCGCTTTAATACTTCCAAAGTCGCTGCACGGCTGCCGATCGCTCGGGCGGGGGGATTCACCTCTGCGCGTGCGGCGCTCGCTTCCATCCACCGCGAGCGCGGTCATTAGGGCGTGCAGAACCGGTTCCGGTTCCAGATTTTTGATACCCGGTTCTGGGAGCAGTCGGAACCGGGTAACCCGGTTCTACCCGGTTCCGACCGATAAAACTGTAAGTTTCATAATAATCAAATAAATCACTGAATAACTGAAAGGATAGGCTGGATATGACATTATTAACAGGTATGAAATAAAAACTGGCATTGTTATCATGAAATAACAGGAATAATAAAGGAACTCCAAAAATATAATTATCTTATACAAAATCAGACTACACAGTCAGGATCAACAACTAACCACGTCTAAGCTCCTGTCACTTAGCGAGCTGCGTAAACGATTACAAATTTAGCCTGCTGAGGAGAATATCCTTTCAGGCACCACACTTTGTTAGCGGCATAGCTCTTAAATACGTATATACTCATAGGAATGGGGACTCAAGAAAGGCGGGCAGTACCTTAGGTTTAAGGACGTGCAGAAACGCCACATGAAAAGCTGTGCAATCGACCATTTGACATGGGAAGAGCAGGCTGAAGACCGAGCCGTGTGGCGGCATATAATCAAATTAAAAAAAAGTAAAACTAAGTGAAACCGTTAAATCCATATACAAATCAAACATCTCCGAGTTCGCGGCCAAACGAAGAGCTGCTCTTGATGCCAGACGTGATGAACTCAGATGTAGACCGCCAGCGGCCATACAGTATAACTACTCCGATGGAATTTTAACGTGTAGGTGCAACCGCAAGGAGGGATTGAACGGGATATTGAAAGGCGTATCAAAAAAGCTAGACGAGCCTTTACCCAACTAAAGGACATCTGGAAAAGTCCTAGCATTCTTAGAACCAAGAAGACCCGCTTATTCAACTGTATCACACAAGATCAAGGTCTTCGTCAACAACTGTCTAAGACGCATCTTACGAAGACACTGGCCCAATAACTGGTACCATCTCAAATGCCGAACTGTGGCAGATCACCAAACAAAACCCGTAGCCCAAGACATCAGGAACCGCAAATGGCGTTGGCTGGGATATACCCTGCGTAGACCCGATCACCACATCCCGAAAGTGGCTGGCGACTGGAAACCCGCCGGAGGCTCACGACGACCCGGAAGACCGTCCCAGGGGAAAAGATCCATTCTCTCTGAGACGAAAGAGAAGGGATCAACTTGGCCAGATCTACCCTCACTAGCTATGAATAGAGACAAATGGAAAGCCCTTGTGTCAGCCCCAGACTCCACGGAGGAGTAAAAGGATTAAAGAAGAAGAAGGTGAAACCGCCCTTT
Source organism: Zelleria hepariella (assembly GCA_949319315.1). Classification (NCBI taxonomy): domain Eukaryota; kingdom Metazoa; phylum Arthropoda; class Insecta; order Lepidoptera; family Yponomeutidae; genus Zelleria; species Zelleria hepariella. The sequence goes on along the minus strand of OX439392.1, from coordinate 10,418,105 downwards.
TACAGCCAAGATAGGCTACATATTAAGTCACATGACGGCAGATGACCGACGCCTTCCCCAGCCGCAACAGTCACCGTGACCGAATCCGGTCGGATGGAATCATCATCAAATAGTAATACCTACATATTATATGCTAGCAAAAGGTTGCTACAACAACTTCCACCATTTTCAAACATCGCCATTTCTATACTGATTGTTGTCTGCGTCTACGTGGTCTCGAACTTAAGGCCGTCGAGGCTGGGACAAGAATAACATCGATTTTGCCTACATTTCCCACCTCATCTGTGCTGATAACTTCATAATTTTCGTTCCTTGATAAGTGCTGTACGAGGTTGACAATACCCCTGCACTTATCATCGGAATTGGGCCGAGGAAATGCAGCTATTATTGCGGAATTAAGTAACTTTTTAGATTTTTATAAAGAACCGGGGGAACCGGGTATACTTTTTCGGAACCGGTTCTGCAGATACCTCGTCAGAACCGGGTATACCCGGGTATTTCGGAACCGGGTGGAACCGGGTGCATGCCCTAGCGGTCATTTACAATTTTATTACAACCTTTATACCTACCAACGTTACTTACGCACTATGAATACGCACGTACAGTGGGCCACTCGCTAGGATACCCCTTTTTGTTCTATTAGCGCCCTTATGCCGCGCGCGGTAAGAGCCGCCATGGGGTATCTGTGACTGTGGCCGACCGTACATACGACAGCACGTCGACCCTTACACGCTAGCACTCTACTCGGTTACGTTACGGGCGACTTTACAACATGAGTGTGCAACAACATAAATTTAATCCTTAGGTAAAATTGTTATCCCTCATTCACTAATTATGTAAATACCGTCAATGTACGTAATAACAGTAACAAGAACTAGTACAGCCCTCAATGTTATTTGAAATGCATAAATATATTTTTCTATAGAATTGGATTTATATAAAGATTATTTATTTTTGTATACCTACTCATACTGACTGATAAGTACCCAAAGGTTTCCAGGGCCCTTAGCCTGTAACGCAATGGTGACAAAACGGGCTCCCAGTTGACGGCTTCAATTACGATCGGGCAACTAAACTTATAGGCCCGGTTTCTGAGTTGAGAATTTTGCTAAGCAAATGGGTAAGTATCGTCCTGTCTCTACAGATTTCTCACAAAAGAGCGAGACAGAGCGATACGTAAGTATGTGCTTAGTAAAATTCTCAACTCGGAAACCGGGCCTTACTGCCGATTTCTGAATTAAGAAATTCACTAAGCAAATGGGTAAGTATCGTCCTGTCTCTGCAGATTTCTCACAAAAGAGCATGACGGAACGATAGTTAAGTATTTGCTTAGCAAAATTCTCAATTCAGAAACCGGGCCTCTGTCCATCTACTTAATACTTTGCGGGTTTTTGGTACAACTTCAAGACATCCCATTCTGGCTTTTTCATTCCGTTGACCATTGTACAAGTTACCTTTGAACATAATAATATGTAGGTAGGTACATATTATGTAGGTACATATCTACACCTATTGATTTCATTATAGGATTACAAACTTACATTTGCATTGTACACAAGACAGCATGTAAACCCTTACACCCTACCACTCTACTCGGTTACGTTTGTACACTCTGTCGTGCTGTCGTGGGTACATGTATGCAAATTAAACTTTGTAGGTAGGTAATCGTATGAGGTAGTGGCCACCCCTGGTGTCAGAGTTTTTAGGCCACCCAAAGGGTCTCTGACATGGTCAATTAAACTTTGTATTCCCATATAAATATATAGGATTACAAAGTTACATTTGCATTGTACATGTATGCACATAAAACTTTGTAATCCCATATATTTATATGGGAATACAAAGTTATATATGCAGTTGGTGTACCTAGAAACCTGGACTGAAATTGCAAAATATTTTAGTTTTTCCTTGATTTATACACTAAATACTAATTATATTCTAAATTTGAAGCTTCTATGTATGCTAGAAGTGCCTTAGAGTTTTGATGATCAATCAGTGAGTGAGTGAGTGAGTGAGTGAGTGACAAAATACGAAACTTTGACTAGTTATAATTCTTAAACTCCTGGTTCAAATTGAATGAAATTTGAAATATTCCGTGTTTATACAATGCTTTCTTGGTTACAGAAAATTCAGGCTTCTAGTTTTATCCGAAACGAAGTTATAGGGGGGTCGAAAATGGCCTGAACTGCTTCGAGAAAAGTATGGTACGGCCGTGCCGCTTTTTAGCTCGACTTGGTGGGGGCACTGCCGTGCCCCCAGATTTATAAACTAGATAGGTATTCGACAAAATGAGCAATTCATTGCAAGAAAACCGTTTGTAAACATGTCCGTTATTTGGTTGAGTTCAAAGAATATTTTTGAGCGGAGTTAATTTAATTCAAAGTGTTGCGAAATTATTACAAAACACTCCAGAAAGTTTCAGTCCCAAAAATAAGAAAGCCGGTGTGAATATACCAAATATATCTTTATAGATAACTAACATAAAACCTGCTAGCTTAGCACAATAATTAATTAGGCCGTATGTATGAATTTAAAACTATACCTATCTCACTCTTTTGATCTTCGTAGAGTGGGATGGATAGAGTTATAAACCCATAGAGAGTGGTTAGCAGAGAAATATTTCGACGCAATACTTACCGTATTCTTGCGTCTGCCTTTGTGGCCTGAAAACTTTAAGACGGTAAAGGAAAATAGAGTAAACTATTCAAGCAATCTCCTGTGTTATTTTTCGACTTTCGAAAGTTAAAAGCAACTCCTGGCATGTAACAGAAACTTAACGTTTGTATCACGACGGCACATAAAGTTTATACGCTCGCTTTATGATGTTGAGTGGCTGACTCCGCATGTAAAGTCGACATGTCTGCCTGAACTGCCCTGGAGGCAAATTCTTGGGAATCTCGCATTCGACACATCTCGAAGGAAAAATCTCACGTCATTTCGATCTCGGCTGCTCCCGACCACTCGAGTCATGTCGAGAGTAGTGTTGCCGGAAAATCGATAGTTTTGCAATCGATTGTCAAACGCCAAAAACATGTACCCCATCGATAGGACAATATCGATACTATCGATAGTATCGATTTCTCTTCTACTACAATACTATCAGTAAACAGCAATACTATCGATAGTATCGATAGTTTCGTCGCTGCCAACCAATGAAATATCGATAGTATCGATACTATCGATAGTATTGCACTTTAATATTGAAGTGACTATCGATAGTATCGACTATCGATAGACTATCGATGCATACTTCATCCAATACTATTGAATTAAAGATCTCTATCTATATATCGATACTATCGATTGTCTATTCGATATTAAAGAGCAATACTATCGATAGTATCGATAGTATCGATAGTTCATTAGTTGGCATCGACAAAACTATCGATAGTACTGCGCTTTACCGATAGAATTGCAGTAGAAGAGACATCGATACTATCGATAGTATCGATACTATCGATGGACTATGTATACTATCGTGTTTTCTTCAACTATCGATAGGCTATCGATAGACAATCGATATTGGACTATCGAGCGGCAACACTAGTCGAGAGAAAAAGGCAAACATTTCGCAGAAATCTCGTGCCTAATGTCGAGGATGACTTCGTGAGAATATGAGGTGACATTTGCCGCAAAATGAAATTTATCCTTCGAGATGTGTCGAATGCGAGATTCCTGAAAATTAGTCCCCTGCGCTGTCTGTACTGTGCTGCGTGCGTCGCCTGCGTCTCAGCTTACGCCCAGCCTTACGCGCGTGCACTCTATTCAGTTACGTTACGGGCGACTTTGTAACGGAATGTAAAGGTTTGCGTGCTGTTGACTGTACTAGTAGAATCTTTACTCTGTATTTTACTGTCAAAGTGGAACGTACATTTTGTTCCAAGAAAGTTCAGCTAGACATAATATTATAATATTATTTTTTCATCGTAGGTATGATACATCGCAGATAAATTAATATTTTGCTGCTCATTTTTACTAATAACAGTCCCTAACTATAAAACTCTCCACAAATCTCGTAACATACATTTTGCATGCAAAAAAACGCAAATAAAGGCTTCTCAAAAGAGAGAGTCTAGGTGAAAATGAGCTCTATGAAGGTAAGAAGATCCCATAAAGTTTTTGTTAGAAAAACAACCGTTTTTTGCGCATGCATCCTTTTTTCCCAGAAAATTACAGTTGAATTATTAAAAAGCATTGTAAAACAAGAAACAGAGGAGCGCCATAGTTTCATAGTCCTGGCACCAATCGAGGCGAGAAAAAAATGAGAAAAACAAAACAAACGAAACATATGCACTGTTAAGAGTCAGACGAGCAAAAGGCATGATGAATATTGTAAGTATCTTGTTCCCACTTCTTTAGCCAAATAGGAACTGACTCGTTTCGCAGGAAACAGGCAGTGTAAAAAATAGCAGTTTTGGCTTTATACCACTGTTCAAGTTGTCGCTACATTCTCGTATTATGTCGTGAACCTATTTGGTGAGAACGATTCATTTTAAGGAGCTATCCTTAACTTGACTTGACTATTTCTTGATTCTGTTTTAAAAAAGTGGTTTTAATTGGAGATAAAAGTGATATCTCGGAACAATAAAAAATAATATGTTGCTCATAGAGTTAAAGCTAAATCACCCAGCGTAACACACTGGGAGTTGGCGATTTTCGCGCAGAGGGTAAGAAAGACAAAACCGTTCGTTTTTCTCGTTTTTCTCCTACAACCAGCGAACTAATCATCTACAGGGTGCACTCTAAGTCGATAACGGAACTTTAAGTAGGCTGTCTACTGATCAATACAAACAACTTGTACTAGGTGTCGAAAATAATGGAGCGAAAAAAATATCAGCTGTTTCATACATTTGGCGCAGTACTGAGTCGACCTTTTGTATGGAACAGCTGATATTTTTGTAGCTCCATTTTTTTGCCACCTAGTACCAGTTGTTTGTATTGATCAGTAGACAGCCTACTTAAAGTTCCGCTATCGACTTAGAGTGCACCCTGTAGAATTATAATCATAATATTATTTGCAGTAAGTACTACAAAAAAGATAAAAGGATCGACAGCATTTGGCACCATTTACACGGACTCACCGTGTCAATGCATCGGCATCGTGCGATTGATGGTAAGGACAGTGCGCGAATTTAGTTTTTTTTCTCACCTATTCATTAATTACCTTCATACCTAACCATTCGTTTCCGGGACTCAAAATATTATTAGAGAACCATTTAGAATTTACTACGTGTGACGAATGGTCCTTGCATCGTTGCTCAATAACAACCAAAGTATTTATTTACTTAACGGCAATTAAAACTTTGGTTCCGATAAACTAATCATGACCTCACAGAATATTTCCAATGTCTTTAAAATGGATAGTTCAATTAAGTAAACACGTATTGTATGACTAGTATTATCAAGGTCCGGACCTGTCCATAACAATCTATTCAATTAAACAATGGATTGGGTTGGTTTTAAAGGTTACTTGCTGATAAGTGATATTTGAAGGTACGTGGCAGTGCAAAGAATGTTTATTATTATCCAGCTTTTCGAAAAGTGGTAGACCAAAAGTTATTGGAAATTACGTTTAGTAGTTGACGTGTTTCAGGAAAAACGCTGTTTAAAAATTGCCCTGTATAGGTTAATGAAAGTATAGGCTAATACAATCTTCATATTATTTCTGAGTAAAATCAATGTTCTCCATTCTTCATACTGTTTCATCAATAAATGTTTTCATTATAATAAGTGTCGCCTTCATTGTACGGTCGGCCACAGTCACAGATACCCTATGGCAGCTTTTACCGCGCGCGACATAAGGGCGTCAATCGAACAAAAAGGGGTATCCTGGCGTGTGGCCGTCTGTACCTAGAGCTAAAGAGCAGCCAGATTTTTATCACATTACCTTTTTTTTTATTGGTATACTTTTCAAACGTCTCTGAGTCATTCCATATTGACGCATGTTTCAGCGTTCACGTCTCTCTATCTCCACAAATGTATTTTACAGCGTACTTGTTGAAATGTTTCTTTATTGCATGTACACGTACACATATTTCAAACTTCTCTACTGTAGGTTACACATAAAAAATATCGGCCAAATCTCGTCATCGTCAGGGAAGAAACTACCGTAGGGCTTTGGTTACAAGACTTTGTTTCGTCTAAATCGATACTTTTCATAATTTGAACTCACATGTAGTAATTTTTTCGAACGAACGTGCTAGATTCTGAGCGTGGTTTTCAGACGTAACCTTAGTTGGTGACGTATTTATTCGTAGGAAGTGGGGGGCGGACTTGGGCCCATACAATAGTTCTAATAATTAGAGTTAAATGTTTGAATCGAGTCTAAGAAACTAGTTTGTTATACGGCTAAAAGAGTACATAATATGTATAAACAAACTTTTCATGATACTAGTGTTAGTTTAAAAAATTGCCATTAGGTCTAATAGAGCAAATAATACAAACATAATTGATAAAGCTGAGTGTTCAATTGGTCTAAATTCATCCGAAACGTCGTTTTTACACACGGAAAAGTAATCCAAAGTATCATCTTTCCAAAGAGTATAAACCAAACGTCAATCGTAAACCCAAACTCAAGGTGAAGTTTGATTGTTCTTTTAGAAGAACGTTTTGTTGTTGCAATGCGTGCTCTAAATGTGGTTTTGAGGTCAGGCACTATTTGCTTTAACATGATTTAAATGGGCTGGAGCACAAAAGGAACCCAGACGTCGTAATGGTTTTGGCTAAACTGTAATGGTTTGCGGGAATTCATTGAACTAAAAGCCGTTTCTTACAAATGAAATGTTGTAATGAGGACGAAGCACTAGTTTTCTACTAACAACTTTACTAGCCATCGAGAGATCAAATATTAATACAAAGCATCACGAATAATAAAGGAGTAGTAAGTATTGTTCAACGTAAAAGACTGGATAGATAAATAGATTGTTCAACGTAACAATACTACAGGGTGCACTCTAAGTCGATAGCGGAACTTTAAGTATGCGGTCTACTGATCAATACAATCAACTTGTACTAGGTGGCGACAAAAATGGAGCGAAAAAAAAAATCTGCTGCTTCATACATTTGGCGCAGTACTGAGTCGTCCTTTTGTATGGAACAGCTGATATTTTTTTCACTCCATTTTTTTCACCACCTAGTACAAGTTGTTTGTATTGATCAGTAGACAGCCTACTTAAAGTTTCGCTGTTAACAAAAGTTTCAGGTCGAAAACTATAAACCAATCTACGCGAGACTCCTCTTTTCCCTCCACCGGTATAAAACAAATGTGCTCAATAACATTTTAGCAGCTAAAGTTACAAGTAAAAGGCAATCCTGCTGATGATTTTGACAACGTTTGCCGTCGGATGCTTACATCGTCACGGTGACGTCATTAGTCGACGCAACGCGGGTGCGCCGGCGCATCTGGCGAAGGCATCCGTGGTATAGATAGATCCTTTGCCGGCAAGTAAGCTTGGATGTAAAGAGAGGAAACCATGAAGTTGATGATTTGAACAGAAATCAAGCAGCATTTCCGACCTTGAACTGAAGGCGCAAATCGGTTGGAGTGAAAAAAGGTTTTGAGACCCCTGATTACTCTGATTATGACAGCAATGACAGGAACGTATGATGGGGATTTTATTTTAATTTGACGAACTCAAGAAAAAAAAATCTATTATACAAACCCAATGCTAACCTCGCACCATAATTCTGACACTACTAACATACGCAAGCAGCGTTTACTGGCTTGAAGGCGTGTCCTGCATTGGACATTGGACAGTTAGCAAAGGGCAGAGGCAGAGGATATCAGACTATCCGGGCACGCGTACACTCTTTTCTAGCTTACTTTACGACAAAAGATCTATCACTATTGGAAATGATTGAATTTCAAAAACCATAACAGACAACCCCACGCGCTGTCTCTGAGCGACATAAATGTTTCGAGTAGAGCAATAAACATATCCGATGGTAAAGCCCGTGCTTTAACGTTTTTGTTGATGGTTATGCATTATGGGTAGAGGTATGCATCAACGATACTTCATAGTTCCTTGCTGAATAAACAAGCATGCAGGCAAAATTCTATTTTTTTTTGGATTCTTGTTTTCTCACCATGTTTTTCTTCCCCTAGCGCCCCAGGCACTGCAGCGTCCGAGTGGTGACTTCATCCATCTAGCTAGTGTGAGTGGAGATACCTCTAGAAGCTGTATAAATAATATTGTGTTATTAGCTGATGCCAAGGCCTAAGTTTCTGCCGCTTAAGCATTACTAAACTAGTATTACCTAAGCAGAAATTACGGACTCTACCAGTGATTCTAAACAACTGTAATTTATGATGATGCGCAAAAAAAGTTAACAAGTTTGCTCCAAATTCTAAGGTATGTCAACTGACGACACAATTTTGTTTCTGAATTTTGTAGACGAAAGTGGTTTATAATCAACATTCGTATACAAAGCTCAGAAACAAAATTGTGTCATGAAAAACAGGACATGGCAGAAGCCATGTCCTGTTTTTCAGTAGCAATATTATCCGCTATCCATAATGTCACGTTCTAGACATTTTTATACCTAGACGTTTTTCCTGATAGACCTAAGTCGCAAAAAAGAAAATAATTTGTGCTAAACGGAATGAAACCTTAACGACAATAATTAAAATTAAAACAAGACAAAAACAGCGATAAAATCAAGGATTGAAACGCAACGTGACAAACAACCGGCCGACGCGCGAAGTATCAAACATCATAAATTATTCTCTTCGCCTCGCGACAAATGAGGTCATGTGTTTCTCCTTTAGGGTTTTTTCCCCGTCTTCCCGCGGGATCATGTGTCTTCTATTTCCGTTTTGAAAGTAACGATTTGCTCCTTCAAATTTAAAACGTGTTCGCAGTTTAAATATTGCGCCATGGGAGTCATTAGGATTGAAAGGTTGGTGGCACCCACAACATCTGGAAAGTTTTATACAAATTCGACGTTCCGGGGCGCCTTTGGGACAAATTGCCGGTATTGGTTAGGTGTATGTTTTGAATTAAGGTGCATCCTCTTCACGTATGATTCGGAAGTTAAATTATGCTGAAGTAAAAGAATCAAGTTATTGATTGAAATACAACTGATCACAAGACAAGATTTAAAATAAATATAGATTTCCTATTCAAACGAAAGGGCTGAAGGGACTTATCTACCAAAAGGGCAGGAATTGTTATAACTAAGTGAAAGGCAAAATGTAGAGATGGAAATGCAACAGGTATGTTTTTTACCGAAAAGTTAGCCGTGTAGTTGTGCATCTGCATGCATCTCTTGTTTCAAAGCAACTGACACAATTCAAACACACAAATATGCAAAGCTTACTTCTCAGCCAAAAGGTTAGAAAAGAGCCATTTCGTCAAACCGCCACAGGGAACAAAGGCATCGGGTAATTCGATACAATTCGGTTAAATATTTACAAACGCTTTGTGTTTGGCAAAATCAAACACGAATCGGGAGTGACGTTTTGTGAAAAATTCGAAGGGGAACAGAGGCGAGCGTTTTAAGTCAATATAAGGTCAAGATTGAGTATTGAGGAATTTGTTTTAAAGCACTTGAGGCTTGTGTCAATGTTTGTCGAGCCTTCTGCGGGGGCTGTTGTTGAATTTGCCATTTCACCTGCCTTTACTCCGTCGGAATTAGATGTGTATTCGCCCTTTTATATATTCTAGAGCAGGAGCCCATAAATATGATAAAATCTAAGTGACGGTTATCAGAACGGGAAAAATATTTACTATCACATTTGCCAGCTTAAACATGCTACGAAAATAAACCACACGAACCCTTTCTTCTAAGCAAATATAGAGGAGGCGTCACTCTTTCCCGCTAATGGAGCGGAAGAGGCGCCAACACTTTGTTAGCAAACAATGCATATCTTCCACTTACGCATTTGAGGATTTTCACCCTTAAATGTAAGGTAAACAAAGAGAATATAAAAGAGAAAATCCTTTCGTCTCTCAACGAGACAATAATAAAATTTATCGTCTAGACATAATATTTCATTAAATTCAACCTTATACATCTGAATGTATCACGTGATCACGTCACGACTCACGGAGAAGGTTCTTTGTTTATAGTTCTTAAGCTTAAAAGTATTTTTGAAATGTAGGTATGTATTGTGTATTATCGTAAATATAATTCACCAATAATATAGCCAAGATTAAATGAATCAATACAAGGCAAACTGACTCAAGTTTACTGAAACCAATACCGGACATATGTTATCAATCAGCATCTTAAAGGTACCGACCGACGTTGCGGTGTTTTAGAACGTATTATGCACAATAAAACCAAATTAAGATTATAACACCCACAAATGAAAACAAGTCATATCCCCGAAGAATAAGAGTCAACAGTCCTAGATATACATGGAGTGGATAAGTTGGCTGATGAAAACAGGCTGAGAGACAGTCGTAAAACTCTTGATGCGATGAACGTTGATTAGAACCAGGTTTAGGAGCTGAGAATATTCCATCGCTGCTTTTAATTATAATCTGGCAATAGCTAGAGTAAACATTGCGGCAAAACATATGAATGAAGACTGTTGACTATTGAAACTGTTGACAGCTCATAATAAGACTAAATATAAACCAGAATAACTTGTTAAATCGGTACTAACTGTTGTCATATTGAGGTATTGTTGGTACCGTTTATTGGAAGGCATTATTCTTAAAACCGCATACTGCAATCATCATTACTAATCAATCACCGACGTAGCAGATGTTCGACAGTTACACTTTACCAACTATATTGGAATGGTCTAAGGATTCAATGCCTAAAAGATTTTTGTCATCTGATATGCGCGCACGAAACTGCAGCCTATCTCGCGAAGAGTAGGACCGCAAATTGATTGATAGGAAATAGTGGATGTCGCGCAGGGTTGCGCTCAACTGGCTATCTCACCGTGGATCCCTATATTTAGAACGCCATTTAATAGCATACAATTTTGTCGGCAATACGACAATGGCGTAGGTGCATTCAAAGGAAAATGCTCGACGGAACGGAAAATTTGTCACAGCTATTATTCGCGCGGCGCTTTGAACGATTAAACTCAGTACACGTTACGTATAGGTTTTGGCCCGTGGCGAAAGCTTTTTTTAGGTGTGGGTTCTTTTTATTACAGGATTTATACTTAAAATAAAACAAAATTGCTGTCATACTCAACGAAATCGTTTAACTCGTGAAAATAAGTAACATCTAGACGTGCAAAACATTTGAAAAAAGAAACACTTTGCTAAGTTTACACATAGGCACATCGATTTATACTCTTTTTAGGGTTCCGTGGTTTACTAATGGTAAAAAAGGAACGATATGATTTTAAGGACCTACATTGAACATTTTGTATAGGAACTGAAATTTTTCCTTTGCGCATTAAATTTTTCTTATATTTAATTCTCAAAAGTGGTTCTTTGTTTCTTTCTGTGGGACAGGACTTGAACCCGCAACCTCTTGCATAGAACCAATAATTAGCGATGCAAATTTTCATAGTGTTCCCTAGCACCGGTTAGTGCTTTGGAAAACTAAAAAGTGGTTCAAAATTACCAAAAGAGTCTACTGGACAATTTTCCGCTTTTCAGCAACTTACAAAATACTTACCTCAAGTTACCTCATTTGAAGAATCAACTCTAATCATCGGAGGTCCCTTCGACAATCAATTCGCCGAAGTATTTGCTTGACAGAAGGATAAACAGATTTGAAAACATTATGACTTTATCACATGAAATAATCCTTTCTTGGAGTCTTTTTGTTTCTGTCATTCCTTTGTCGGGTAACTTAATACTTTGGCGCCGCCGCAGTGGCACTTTTCGGGATCGTTTTGTAGATATTATTATCAAGTCGAGCCTTGTCATATGACAGAGTGTGTACAAACGACTGTCTGGGGCTCAATTTGTTTCCTTTCGTTTTTTTCTTCTTTCCGTACATACATTTCGGCTGTCTTATTAACGTTAATGCAAACCCTTTATCGCATGTGACTCAGATTAATTTTAACATCTAAAAATAATGAAGTCAACGAATGTTTTTATATCCCCTTATTGTTTTTGAAACAAATCTGCTTCCTTTGTTCGAGATCCAAACAAAATGATTAGGTCAGTAAGAGATTTGGCAGTAAATAAAGAGATTACTCCGGAAGGCTGGTCCCTACTTTCCTCCATGTACATTTCTTATCCCGACCGACAATAGCCGACTTAAGTTCGGACTCGTCATTGCAGTGGAACTCCCAGTATTTATTTCCAAACGCAAGGAAAGAAGATAAGCCGCGTCTGTGTAGAAAAATTCCCCCTTTAGATTTATCGGTAATCTCATTTGTCTTTTACTTTTATTGTTTCTTAGGCACGGTAATGAATTAGTTCGGCTTTCTCCCGTTCTTTATTATTTGTTTAGGCGCGTGCTTTGTTTGTTCAGGAACTGCATATCCCATCATTGGAGCATAGGGTTAGTTGAATCGATGTGGTGGGCGGTGCAAGGGGTCCGGGATTTATCTGGGCTTTGTGTTGCTTTTGTTTTTTTTCCCTTTGTCGACGCAAATGAAATCTATAAAACTTTGTAAGTATATTCTCGGTTTTTGTAGGAGATTTCTTCTCTACTGAATCTCGTTATGAAAGAAAGAGACTTTGATGTGATAAAAAGGAAAAGTTTCGAGGAGAGAAAAGCAACGTTAACATTCCACACGGCGCTCCGGGCTATTTGATCACTAACGAGATGATTCCCGGAAGCTATGATACTTTGTTACTTAATAAAATTGGGTTGTTATTTTTCACATAAATTATGTAGAGTCCATAATTAAGACGTTCGAATTTCCTCACACGTTGGAGAAGCTGAACTTTTTCGACCTGAATACGCTGTCAAAGTAAATAATGTCCGTTTCTCAAGACCATATTTCATAAATTAATTAGCTATGGGAGTGAGGAAATCATGAATAAAACTTGGTGTTGGTGTTTTCTTAAAATATTGCCTTGTCAGCAATGCAGTTCCACACGTCTTGAATGCGTCAAAAATATGAGCCAGCGCTCATTAGAGATTTGCAGTCAAAGAAAAATGGGTGCCGACATCACCAGAAAAAGTCATTTTTTTGCGCCTGAAACTGTACAAATTTTAAGCAACTATCAAAATAAAATAAGTACTCCTTTGCGCTAACCACAGGCAAGCAAGATGCATTCGCTTTAAATCTTTGATGTAAATCGTTAGCCAGCTTCAAAAGTAGAAGGGGTTACTCCACACAATTCCAGTATCTTGAGAATAATTCATGAGCTAAATCTGGACCGCTCATAACAGTATTATAACTCCACGGCAGTGCTAAGAAAACCACAAGAAGTTTCCTCAGCTGAACTCAGAACTTACCTTGACACTGTTGTTTCAACGGACCGAGACAAATTATCTATTTACCTAGTTGATGTCTGCAACAATATCTATTTATTGACATAGTTATGTACATTTGTGAATTTTGCAGTAGCATTACCACTTCCTTGCACGTGAAGGAAAACATCGTGAGAAAAACCTACTTCTGTTGACTCTGCACCCATTGACCCATTCCCCTGACTGACATCGATGGGGGGGGGGGGGAAATAGAGCTGCAACTTTTTATCTTTGTCAGCGCGGACGAAGTCGCGGGCAAAAGCTAGTGTTGTATAATCGTACAAATACATTGCTGCTGGTATTTGTAGGACGGTTACTCGTGCTTTGTGATCGTAATCCCATGTTTGAATGCTCAGTAAGATACTGAACTGCTCTCCAGATTACCACGCTCTGTTATAGAATATTCAGCACAGATGATTAACAGAATAACTGTTTTGATCAGTCGTTTATAACTGCCACCCAAAACGATAATTATGTTTTCCTGGAAATGTGATCTATGAATTCTGACCGTCGCTTTCTCCTTTGCATATATTACTAGCTTGTTCCCGTGATTTCATCCGTGTGGACTACAGAAAAAAGGTAACCAAATAAGACCAACTGAAAAATTATTTCTTTTCCAGCGGAAAATCTGAGCGCGGTAGCCCTCATTATAAATAGTATTTCATTGACAACAATCTGCTCTTGGTTACTGAGTTAACCCTCTTGTAGCAAACATTCCTTTGCTGAGCGTCTTCTTGAGATTTAATTGTTGTCGTCGCAACCGAGTTAATGTCTGGACACGAGACAAAATCTCCCAACTTGCCCGTGCTAAGCTGCTATCGGTTGGCTGTGCTTGCCTGCAAATAGCAGCGGAAAGGAGCTTACGATATTAAGTTACGTAATTAATTTCAGCGGGTTTTCAGGACACCCGTGGCGGTTTTTGAAACGGAAGATAAAATGGATCTGCCTAGTGTCATTGCAGCTTGCAGCTTTTTATAATAGCCTAAAAACTCTAACCATAAACAACGCACTTGCATGGAGGCAAGTTTTGAGAAAAACGTGTCCAAAGTTTTTTCCCGCGACATCGATAACGGGGAAATGTATCTATCTATCTCGCCTTCCCTTAATGCCTTAGGTCACTTCCTTTTCACGCCAACCCCCTTGGTCGAATGCCGATCTTGTCCATCTGTCCTCCCGCTGCGTTCACAATAATAATGATCTTAGGCCCGGTTTCTGAGTTGAGAATTTTACTAAGCACATACTTACGTATCGCTCTGTCACGCTCATTTGTGAGAAATCTGCAGAGACAGGACGATACTTACCCATTTGCTTAGCAAAATTCTCAACTCAGAAACCGGGCCATAGATGACGAAGTCACGGGCAAAAACTGTTAGGAGATATAACACCATTTCCACGGAGGCTAATAATAAATTTCCACCAAACACGTCCCTCCACCCAGACAGTTTTGTCTGTATTTTGTCACTCGCGATAATGAGTGAACGAAAGTGACTGCCGGCGAGCCCCGCTCCTAGTTACCGTACAATTCTGTCACGTTTAATTTCATGCTGCCTGCCACGTCTTCGCCAATTAACTTAACTCTTTGTGATGCGCCAAAAATATACAGGATACACTCTAAGTCGATAGCGGAACTTTAAGTAGGCTATCTACTGATCAATACAAACAACTTTTACTAGGTGGCGAAAAAATGGAGTGAAAAAAATATCAGCTATTCCATACAAAAGGTCGACTCAGTACTGCGCCAAATGTATGAAACAGCTGATATTTTTTTCGCTCCATTTTTGTCGCCATCTAGTACAAGTTGTTTGTATTGATCAGTAGACAGCCTACTTAAATTTCCGCTATCGACTTCGAGTGCACCCTGTAGATACAGAATATAGCCATAGAAGAGTTGCTTTCAGGGGCCTTGGTCTATAACGCTATAGTGCCAAAATGGGCTCCCAGTTGACTGCTTCAATTTCGATTTATTAATGCTGTCGGTCCGGTTGTTTTTCTAGCACAGCAAAGAATATTCCGATTCTAATTCTAGAGGATTAGTTCGCTGATTGTAGGAGAAAAACGAGGAAACCCCGGTTTTGTCTTTCCACTGGGAGGCCATTGACACGCCATTGCGTTACAGACTTAAGCCACTGATGTGATGCTTTTAGGCAAATTGATTGGTGTGTAAAATCTAGGAGACTAAAATCACAATGGGGCCTGAGGGTTTGAGTTTTTATTAAAAGCAATTTAAAATCATCTCCAAACCTTAGTAGGATTGAAAACAGGCATGTCATCGATACAAAGTCCTGAAAACATCAAACAGGCCAACTTTGGACAACACTTTTTGAAAGTATGCATTGAGAGAGTCTATGTCAACTGTTAATGATTTCGTCATCGTTTGTGTTACATATTAGTACAGAAAATTGTACTTACCCAAAATTACTCATTTAAGCCTATAAGATGAGGTAGGAAATAATACACTACTGACTTTTCCAAAGACTGAATCTCGGTGACACACTCAGCCCCTACAAATTACTCTACACCGCAAAACCGCGTGGCAGCAGAACCAGCTAAAAGACGAGGCTCGGGCGTTTACAAAATACTCTAGCAACAACCAATGTATGTTGGTCTCTGTAAAATAACATTTTGTCATAAAATAATTGAACAGTTATTTATATTGATTCTCAGATTCCTCAGTACCCTAGTTGGGAGTGATCAAAAAGAAAAACCGAGAAATTCACCGCAACCGCAAGTAATTATAACGAGAGCGGTGCTAGGCTGGTGGTAGAACAATGGACTCGAAAGCGAGAGACCCAGGTTCAATTCCCGGTGCGAGCATGTACTATGATATTAATAAATTTATGGTAGCAACCACTCGCTAACGGTGAAGGAAAAACATCGTGAGGAAACCTGAGTGTATGGGGCATTATACCCTCAATCTCGAAAATCGCCAATTCGCTTTGAACACGCGTGGTGATTAAGCTCTATCTCTTTCTCTGAGAGAAGGCCTTTGCCCAGCAGCTAGTAGGACATATACAGGCTAAATCTTACTATTATATTTTATAAAAAAAATGGGGTGATGCGGCATAGAATGGTGGTACGGAACCCTCGGTGCTCGAGACCCACTCGCATTTGGCCGGTTGTTTTCCCTCCATATTGCCTCCATCTATTTATCAAGCAAGTGACGGATAGACAGGTCCAAATTATCTGGCCCGGAAGGATTTCGAGGTCCTTTCATAACCGAAGCTACACCCCACAAAGGCCGACGGGGTTCGTGACGAAACAATAATTGTATTAAAATAATTATCTTAACGAATAGGACAAGAAATTTGTTTGGGTTGATTCAATATCGGTGTAATTCGGTTTTGTCGCCAGCTGTTCAGTGATTGATCAAAGGGCGTTCAAATTATTATAGGTGGCTTTTGGTGCGGTCTGTTTCTGTTTAATAATAACGTAGGTTTTTTTTAAGACGTAATAAGTTTTGAGGAATCTCCCATAATAATAAAATCCCGCTTGCCCTATTATTATCGATTTATTTTCACTACGTATTATATTTTAGACACTAATAGTATATTTACAGCCTATCCTACTGTTAACTTTATGTTAGTTTGCCAAAAAAAAACACGGAAGCCCTCAGATATTATTGCCACTAGCGGTCACCCAACTCACCTATGCATGGACTGACCGCGCCCAATGTTGCTTAACTTTGCCAATTGATTAAAAATGGCTAGTAGTCCAACTAGGCTGTAAGCGCTTCAAGTAGCATAGAGACATCTTATCTATTTTGTTATGCAAGAATGCAAAATGATTGTTTGCGGCGAGTGCTTGTATTGAATACCGAGCTAGCGGAGGTTTCTAAAAAAGAAACCTGAGCGTAGCGAGGTATTCAGAAGCACGAGACGCAAATAATATTGCATTCGTGCGAAACACAAAACTTTTCATCTCACAGAAGCGAGGAAATCATTTTGTTAGCCAAGCGGGACAAACAAAGTAGACAACTACTTACAGGCAAAACAGGTGAGTCAAATAAGTTCCTTTTAAAAGCATAATTTACTGTAGTTACGGCTGCCGCACTAAATTTTTGAGCTTCGTTGGTATTAAAACCATTCGTTTTATTAATAATTTCCTGAAGTTTAGTTATCCAGGCACAAAAATAATGTAAATAAAAGAATGTTTTTTTTTCCGGGTGCATTCTGAACTTTTACCATATAATATAAAAATTTCTAGGAGATAAAAAATTAAATAAGTAATATCGTTTGAAAAAATGTATTTAACAAACCAAAACATAATTATCTATTTGATAAAACAGAAGCGAAGCATTTTTTTTATTTACTGGTATTATAAAATAAATATTGTGTACAAAATATTGAAAAGACTATAAGAAGAAACCGCGTTTCTGAATGTTCTATTCCGTGACTTAACCTTTTTAAAAGATGCTTATGCCCTATTTACATTCACAGTTTTGGATAGAGAATGGGCACGAACAATCACTTTCGCTGAAGTACGCGTGTAAATGAACTATGAATGAGGCTCTTTTTTCTCTCGGGACTTGGCATCTTCTTAAACGGCCAGTGTTTTTTTCTTTTTCAACACCATAGGGCGCGGGAAAGACTGTCCCGGCGTCGCGTTCAAATTTCGAAGCGCACAAAAATGCAGATAGTTTAAATCCGGCCTTTACGCGATCGTAAGTTACTAGTAACAGCAAACTTTCCGAGCGTGGGAGATGAAAAAGAGTTTTCTGAAATGAGTACGTTTTTGGCGCAAGTGAGATAGGGCTAATTGCCGACTGTACCAGCGCTAAGTTGAGCAATCAACTGGGAGGAAACCTGGCTTGTAAATCGGTGTAGAATCAAGCCTTGTAAATTCTCCCTAATGCTCGTGTTATTATGTAACATCCTAATTGAATTTGTTGGTTAGGATTCGTGCTGTACTCTGATTATGCATTTGACTCCTTGCTATTAGGTCGAGCTCGTTTGGTTGAACAAGCAGCTGCTATTACAAAATGTGAATTAAGGACTCTTTAATATTTTGATTAGATATTTTCCACACGACTCTCTTTGTCATTCTGTTGCAACTGTAAAAAAAATATTTCACCACCAACTAAAAGTACCATAACCGCTTGTGATAAGAACTTTTTAGTAGTAGGCTTACATATCTTCCAGAAAACATATTATAGTACCTACTCTAATCAATATGTTTTCAAAACAATAAGCCTTTAAAATTCCCACCGGCATATTGAAATTTTCCAGTTCATCATTTCAAACTCTTTCAAAACAAATTAGTTTGTACCTCAGCGCGGGATTAACGTTCCCCTGATTTTTCCGTTGAAAAGTCCGCAAAAGCTATTTAAACTTTCCTTCGACAAATAAAACACTTCGTTATCGGAGTTCAATTTGCATGTGCAACGCAAAACGCAGGCACTACAAAACACAAATGTTCAGAAGATCAGTTGGACTTCTACTTTTGAAAATGGTGCAGTGATGATAATGATAATAATATTACAGTGCTCTAATTCCCTACTACTACTTCAAATTACTAATACTGCTATTTGGAATTTGAATCCCTTTGGAATTTGAATCAACTACTACTTCAAATTCCTAATACTGCTATTTGGAATTTGAATCCCTTTTTTGAGCCCATGTCCCTGCGGACATGGGCTCAAAAAAGGGATCTATACTTATCGCGGTCTTTTGCGGTAACTGCAAGGCAGAAGATTGAACGCGTTTCTGTGCAGTTATAGACTACCTGGGGGATCGAGCTTCGCTCGAATTCTACGAGATGGCGCTACATTTTATTGATTTTTTTGCCCCTAAGTAAACCAGCGTGATGATATATAGCCTATGTGTTTTTTCATGTCTAAGCTATCTCTGTTCCAAATTTCATCCAAATCGTAAGAGCCATTTCCGAGATTTAAATAAATATAGGAATATACAAGATTAGCTCGTTTAAAGTAATAGGATGTCTGTGATGTGTGTGGATCTTCGTATTCAGACATTGACTCAGTATACACTTTCCGTACTTTCAAATTTGGTGTGCAACCCAGTTAACTATTTGTTTAATCCAGTCTTACTGGAGCGTACAGAGTGTATATGCATTCTGAGTGACATTCAATACTGAATCAAATAGGATTCACTAATCACATAAACATAATGTTTAAGAGATAAAATTGTGTCCACCATCCATCAATGTAGGTTGGATAAACTTGGAAAACTAAAACTGGCTACTCTCAAATCACCACATTTTCTTTGCAATAAAATTGGCGTGTGGCGTTGCCATGATTACCTTGACTTTTGACAAATGAGCAGCCTATCTTCCCTGTAGCTTTGCTCTGTGATTATTACATTTTTATTCCCCCCCAGCCCATACTATTATTGTAAATTGTAGAGCTCCATTTCTTAATATGGTTATTTATACGTTTTGTACGTAATGTTCCGGTATTTCCCTACAATAATGAAAGAATGAACCTATCCTTATTATTTTGAGGTACTATAAATAAATGACGACATAACTGAAGAAAATATCTCTAATACCACCTAGGTCTGGAGAAGCTAACAAGTCGCACGTCCTAAATAAAACGTAAAACACAATAAGAAGACGGAGTGCCCGCTAATTTGCGGAAAGCACAAAACAGCTCGCGAAATACTTAGCGGGCGCATGTTTTTGCAATTGGAAGTCGCTGTTCCGATTCACTTTAAGGCACGGTGCTTTGAATACTAAATGACGAATGACCTGAATGCAAATTATACGACCATTAGCATTTCAGCGGACGCGGGAATCCGAGAGATTTTATTCAGTAAGAAACCCGAGGACTGATTAAGGTTGACTACACGCAGCGGTTTGCATGCGCAGATTGTGCAGGCATTTTCTTTTTACACTGAGAGATCCTTTATCAGTGGATAAGAAAAAATACCGATAACACCTGAAGGTCCGGCTTCACGTAGCAGTTTGCATACGCAGTTTCTCTGGACATTTTTGTACTCTGAGAGATACAGTATTTCAGTGAACTTGCGCCTTCGAGGGTTATTCAGTAAGAAACCCAATGACTGCTTGAGGCTGGCCACACTCAGCTGTTTGCATGCGCAATTTGTGAAAATTTGTTTTTACACTAAACACGGTATAGATGATAATAATAATAATGATTGTCTTCCCAACTGATTTTTTTCAAGATCCTTTGTCATAAGCTACGTATGTAGCGCCCTAGTGGTTATTTCACGCATAAAGGGTGACTGCCATTGGACGCTGCATAAATTATCTTCTTATAGGGTACTCCTATAAGCAGGATCCTAGATGCAAAGGACTAAGTTAGTTACGATACACGTGCAAATTAGAACTAGTGCAAATAAGATTGATTGTGTAGGCTCACCTTTACTAGGATTAGGTTGTTTGCATGAGTATAAGCGAACATCAGAAACTTAGTTTGAGATGTTAAGGGGAATCGGTTCCGCATATTGAAGTTTTAATAAAATCAACAACCGCTTCGAGTTGGGCGTTTAGTTAAAATATGATTATGTTGGTCAAACACATAATTATGTACACACGACAGCACGTCGATCTTTACACGCTAGCACTCTACTCGGTTAAATTACAGGTGACTTAACAAAAAAAGTGTACAGTCTGACGTGCTGTCGTGTGTACATCTCTTAGGGTGGCATTAATAGTCGTCATCTCAAGCTCGAGCTCAAGTAGATGATCTCAGAAAACAAAAATGCTAATGTCAAGTCTTGGCTAATGTCAACCTATTGACATTAGCCAAGATCTCAAGTCAGTGATTTAGTTTTCTGAGTTCATCTACTTGAGCTCGAGCTTGAGATGACGACTATTAAAGCCATCCTTAGTTTAGATTTCTGTTCTTGCTAATACTGAGTATGGTGTCTACTACAGTTACTACAGCCTGCACCTACAAGTGTTTACATGTCCCACTAGTTCGCGTGCCTATTACGGATTGGTATTAAAACGTTGAGGGAATGCTAATAAACCCACAACATTACATTGTGACGAAACCTGAGTAAGTAAGGAAGTAAGTTAGTAACTCTCTATGGCACAATAAAAAACATTTTACAAATCAACATTAAAAAACAACATTACAAATGGCGGTCTTATCGCTAAAAGCGATTTCTTACAGACAACCTTTGGATGGACAGGACTGAGAGCGAAAACACAGTAGCAGCAGATGCACAAATAAGAATATTATGATAATAAGTAAACTTAAACTGAGTGTATTCAATCCAAATAAGGTGGTTCTTTCAAAACTCTCCCTATCTCAGGGAGAAAGCTAGTTAGTTTATATCAAGTTTATAAATATGAAAATACATATAATTTTATTCAGTACACAAGACATCACGTCGACCCTTACCACTAGCACTCTACTCAGTTACGTTACAGGCGACTTTACAAAAAAACTGGGCACTCAGACTTGCCGTCGTGTGTACTATTAATTCAGGTGTTGTGGGGTTAGTAAAAATAATTAAATTTGACCATTCTACTGCACAGCAACATTTCAATCACAGTAATAATAGGTCATTTATTCTCACCCAATAACATTTTGACGTTCCTTTTATACCGTGCACTTTTCGTCCATTAACCATGACGCGGCGTGTTTTTCATTCAAACACTTCAGGCCATATATCGTCAATCTGACAAGAGGGGAGTTGACCATGCCAAAGGGTCCAATTGTCTAATTTTACCTTCAATCACGATCCCTATCGAATTGACATTTTGAAAGATGTTTCTAAACTTCGAATCGCATTTCTTTGACACGAGATGTTATTTAAAGCGATTGTGACTGATAACGACTCGTTCTTGAAAGAAGATTTTTCTAAACTTCAAACCGCATTTGAAGCGTATAAAATCAAACCCGGCAATCTCCAAAACGGTCAATTTCAAACTATGAATGCAGTCGTTTTCGTCTATGGATTTCATATCAACTTGCAAAAATAATAATATCAAAGTCGGCAAAAACCCATATAAAACGGAATCTAAAAACGATAGTTTCTATTAAACATGGCAATATCTGATACAATATCCAACTTCCATATAACACTTTTTTTTATTTCCCCAAAAATGTTGTCATGTGGAGATTGCCAGGTTTGATTTTATACGCCTCATTTATTTGAGATGAGCCTACATTTAAAGCGATTGTGTTTTTGTACATATTTGATCAAATAATTTACTTTCAAGCGTTTGACTTTATCCTTCTACGATAGATTATGATTTAAAGTTTTGATCACGATCATGATCATGATACCTTTGAAAGGGATCGTGATATAAATGTTGAAAGTTGATCATTAGCCCCTGTTTACACACGTTCCCTCTGACACTGCAAAATCGCCAAGGTCCATTTGTTTTGATACGGCTCACGCTTTGAATGTGTTAGAAGAAGGGTTGGCATTGTTGCCGAGGCAGTATGGAGAGACATTTTCAAGAGGAAGATTTTTCACCCGACTGACCCAGAAGGAGTGTATATACCTATGTATGTTTGTATGTATTTATGTATAAGAAAACCTAACAGTCTTAATAGGCGGGACCAACCCCAATTAGACCCAGGATCAAACATAATGGTCCCGCCTGCTAAGACTAATGCCGTTGGGTTTTCTTAGTTATTTAAACTTTTTTTTTTGCGCACTCGGGTTTGTTGTTTATTTTTAAAATTTTGCCTTTGAAATAGAGCCAGTATTGACCGCTTGTAAATATTTGTTTGGAAAGTTACAAAGGACGCAAATGTGAATTCATTTGTTTACGTTACAGCCTTACAGCTATGTAGTTTTGTTATTCAGTCGGAAGGTCATCTATAAGTTACTAACTGCCGGTTTCTGAATTGAGAAATTCGCTAAGCAAATGGGTAAGTATCGTCCTGTCTCTGCAGATTTCTCACAAAAGTGCGTGACAGAACGATAGTGAAGTATTTGCTTAGTAAAATTCTCAACTCAGAAACCGGGCCTTTGTCTGTTTCGTGCTAATGTTTCGTTCTCTATAATTATAATAATTAACAAAATTAAATGTTAACAAAATTTAATTTTGTAAAAAAACCGCACAGTTGTTAGTCCTTAAGGTGGGATGATAGCAACGTGGCGGGAAATTCAAAATTTTCACAGTTTTTTTACATTTTGTAGCTAAACTGAGCTATTTTTGTTCAGCGATTTTTCGTTCGCGGAAATAACAAAGTATTCTTTTCATTATTGTAAACAACAGAACAACAATAATTCAGCCGATTATGTGTTATGGTCTACGAAGCAGTGGCACTGCCCAAAAAACTTGTCGTAAAAACTTGTAAAAATGAAAAGAATACTTTGTTATTTCCGCGAACGAAAAATCGCGGAACAAAAATAGCTCAGTTTAGCTACAAAATGTAAAAAACTGAAAATTTTGAATTTCCCGCCACGTTGCTATCGTCTACCCTTAAAACCGGTTTATTTGAAGGAAAATAGCTCGTTTCGAAATAAAAAATCATTGACATTAGCCAACATGAGATCTTGGCTGATGTCAATGTCAAGCTCCAGCTAGTGTCTATTAATATGCTGACAGCTACTCAAGCTCGATTGATTTTGTTTTCTGAGATCACCTACTTGAGCTCTAGTTTGAGCTGACGACCTTGAATGCCACCCTTAGTGGTAAACTGGTAACAAAAAAATCCCCCAGCAGATATCTACCTACTACAAGCTACCAAAAGCCAACCGATCGAAATTGGTTCCGGAGTGCAATCGTCAATTACAATTAACGCATTTGACGGTGAAATTTTTCCCGTCGAATTCATATCGACGAAAGGCTAATCACTGGTGCAGTAATATTGTACAGCTGACTGATTAAGCAATTACATGCCTCAGCACACTTGCGTAATAGCGTATAGAACGCAATTCATTATTGTCGTACATCATTTGACTGTTTTGGGAACATCCTGTGTGGTGGTTCGTCTTTCAGAGAGCTAACCACAAGTTTTTTAAACAGTAGCATTGACAAAATTGTGCAGCAACGCACCCATTACAGCGTAGATTTTTTTTAATTATTTTTCTATTACAAACCCATAATACTAGTGGTTCGCCCCGAACTACGAACTCGCGACCCCATATCTCAGCAACCCCTCGACCGATTTGGCTATGTTCGAACTTAAAAATTCTCTTTGCCTCATTTACCCGCCTACCAAATTTCATGACGATCCGACTAAATTTACTCAAGTTATCGTCGAACGAACATTCATACATACAAACATACAAACATACAAACATACAAACATACAAACATTCAAACATACAAACATCCGGCGTTTGTATGTATGTATGTATACATACATACAAACGCCGGATTGTTCCAGTAGACTCGGAGAACTTCGCTCGCTTCGCTCGCTCGTTCAACAAACGCCGGATTGTTCCAGTAGACTCGGAGAACTTCGCTCGCTTGGCTCGCTCGTTCAATTATTTGCTTATTAATTTTTTTGCCGTACTGGCTGGTATTCACGAAAATTAAGGATGAAATGTGTGCTTCTTAATCCAAACCACAATCAAAGTTTTTTTCAGTGGCCTGTAGTATCCATGTGTAGAAAACAGAGAAGTGACTATTGTTAGGTTTCCGATCAAAACATCATTTAGCTTCGATGACATGAAAAAATGTACTGATAAAATTATATTTTCAGTAACTACTGGCAAACACCAAATCTAGAAAACCAAAAATTACCTACCTATCATTGAATCACAGATTGGCCAGTGGCCAGTAATAACTATTATGACATAATTTGTATTTATTTATAGCTTTTTCAAAAAAGCAATATAGCCGAACAAACCGTTCATAAATCATCTTTATTGTGTTTTAAAAGGAATCAATATTCCGGTTCCGAAGAGATCTTTATGAACTTGATATTATGTTTGGAAAAACAGCCTCGGGCGGGGAAGAAATAAACTGCCTTGAATTCCGGAAGGAAATTAATTAAAAAACTTATTTCTCCTGTTATTAGTCATTTTTTAGGCTACTTTTAGTGAAGCGATTTTTTTTTCGATATTAATAATTCGCTCCGCTAAATACACATTACTACCACCCGCGTAAACTGGAAATGGCTATATGAAATTGAAGTTTGTTTGGCTAAAGGCGATAACTTTTTAAACAATTTTCAATCTTGGTGGCAGAACGACAAAATTTGCGTTAGGTTAGGTTACTCCGTTTTTCGACCCTTAAAAGGCGCTCTTGCCAGTCAAGGGGTTAAACGGTATTTTGTATTCTCCACACCAAAATATGATATAGGTACTCTGATCTTAACTTGATACGATTGTACTGCAAACGCAATTATTATTTTTAAAAAAACTTTCCATTCTTCGTTAACACATTCACGGAAGCGATAGTAGTACGCGACGCTATTAAACTTTCCGGGTCAGCAGTGTGATTCAGTGACACTTTTCGAGGATAACCTTCTACCGAACCCTATTGTTGAACCCTTCTTTCTTACGAGAACAGACAGAGACCAGGCTAGTTATGTTTTGAATGTTCGAGGGTTATTCGCGTCTGAATAGGGCAACAGAAATGGTCTTTGCTGCGGCGCGGGATATTTGCATGTGCATTGTCAAACCCTGAATTGGAGACTTTGCAATGAAGCTAGCGGCTAGCTGAGTTGGGAATAAACTTTTGTCATTGTCCAGTACACTGTGCTCAAGGTAGTTATTTTGCATTGCATACAAATCGTCTACAATGTTTTCGGAAGTATTCGTCGTTAGATTCTAAATTGACCCGATAATGGCTGAAGCGATTGCAGTAGAGTCATTGATAGTAGTAATAACGCTAGTTAACGTGAAGGCGGATTTGAAAAAAAAAAACATAGTATCGAAGATTCACCTCACCTTTGCTTCAGGGGTCTACAAATTGTAGGTACAATTGAATACTAACAAAAAGTTAACGTTCTGTGTGCTTATTCTGTAAAAAAAAATGCCCAGTTGGTAGTCATCAGAACCGGTTTATTTGCGAAAAAATATAAATAAAATAAAACAAACCTATTGTCAAAAAAAAGGACTTTTATCTAAAAAAGTTTGTTTATTTGGATAAGATTTATTTTTCCGCAAAAAAACCGGTTTTGAGGACTAGCAACTGCGGATTTTTTACAGAATAAAAACACTGGTGTCTCTATCTTCTTCTATTTCAACCAATCATAAAGCCACCCAATGCTAATAGTAAGTATAGGTATAAAAATTACTTTATTTACATAATACGTATTACAGTGTGTTTCGGAAGTATTTAAACTAGATGGTGTGGATCGACATAAAAGCTTTATAGCTTCTGTTGCTAGGCTAGAACCCTGTATTAGGTTCTGCAATCAGTGCCAACGTGTGTAGTTTCATAGGTCCTAGTTAACAAAAGTTTTTCTTGACATTCACAAAAAAAGTACACTCTACACCACGGCGACCCTAACATGTTACGTTACGGGTGACTTTACAACAAAAGTATAAACTCTGACGTGCTGTCGTGTGTACTTACAATAAAAAAGTTTTCCATCAGCATAGCTTTGAGACTACTTTTGTAAACAAAATCAGATTTCAAATCATCGACTACGGTTAAAATGTAGAGTTGCAGTGGTTGCAATATTAAAAATCGTTTTAATTCTCAACCGCTTTGTGATGTGAATTGATTTCCATCTTGAATTTATTGCCGAGCGGAAATTGTTGGTTTTGTGTATTCTGTGTGTATTTTATTGCGGTTGACAAGGAAATTAATTTATGTTGATATAAGCAAAACTATCGTATCCAATATACCTTTGCAGACAGAAAGGATACTTACGGAGCCTTATGACAAATATATTGCATTCAGTTAAGAAAAGAAGATACTGAAATGAGCACCTACACACTCCTATATCCCACTCTTATATCTTGTTTAAACCCGTACTTACGTACGGGTAAAAAAAACTAACCTAAAAAACCCTTACTTACGTACGGGTTTAAATAAGTTACTGTAAATAGGGGCAATATAAGAGTGTGTTGGTGCTATACTTACTCAAAATGTAGTCGATCTCATATCAAAATCTCATATTTTTGCAAATAGTTTAGCTCAAAGTCGAAACTAGTAAAGAAAGAGGGGAAATTTGGCACATTTTAAATAACCATATTCCAATTTAACACCCTTTCAACAAGTTAATAGCGTTTCATTGTGTCGATGCGCTTCGCAAATAAAATTTAAAAAAACTAACAATAGTCCTACTTCCTAGAATTTTCCTAGCGACAAAGACTCGTTCGTTGCTAATGGAAACGGGAAATTTCCTCCTGAAGATGACGTTTTGGCGTTAATTTTAGCATGCAAGTGAAAACTTGAAACGTTATTAACAACTTTATAATACGCAAAGTATTTTCAAAACATAAGTTTGTTTTTGCCGTCGTTAGTTTTAGGGTGGCATTAATAGTCGTCAAGCTCAAGCTCGAGCTAAAGTAGGTGAAATCAGAAAAAAAAATCACCGACTTGAGACCTTGGCAAATGTCAATGTCAAGCTCAAGCTAGTGCTTATTAATATGCTGAAAGCTACTCAAGCTTGACATTAGCCAAGACTAGACATTAGCCAAGACTAGACATTAGCATTTTTGTGTTCTGAGATCACATACTATAATTGCCACCCTTAGGCCGATTTGCGTCAGTCGGGGTTAGCCAACTAACTCTGAGTTAATATGACATTTCCATAGAATGTTTGACGTTAACTCAGAGTTAACTGTCTAACCCTGCTAGGGAAGCACAACTTCAAGATAAAAGTTTTATCCCACTATCGGGTAGCGGCATCTCGCTTCACGCCGTGAAATAAAGCAAGATGGCGATAGCCGATAATGGGATAAAACTTTTATCGTGACATTGTCCTTCCCTAGCAGGTTGACGCAAGTAGTTCTTAGTGTTGATTTTAAGCACGTTGTACATAGATTCATCAATGATTTTGTGCCTTGTAAAAATTTTATGAGTATCAATAGGTGGAGCAATTATTCATTGACATAATATGGAGCACAAAGCTAAACAGATGAAGAAAACTCGCACGTAAGTTCCTACAATATAATTTGTAGCTAATACTAGATTTAACCAAGAGCCAGTGGCTACACCTAGTTCTAACCGGCTAAAACTAGGTGTAGCTGCACTTTGGGCTTTAGCCGTAACATATACAACAAAAAGGTAGGATAAGCTGCGGTGTGTAAAATCATAATAAAATATACAGTCTTAAACACCCTATTTAGCAATTAGTATATAAAACAATTTAATCAGATAAAAACGACAAAAACCCTACCTAGCTCGCAGTATGTTTGCTTGAATCCTGTAAAAGTTTTCTTTGTTTATCGTACAGCGTTGTCATCTTCATTATCTAGGTTAAGGCGCGGTGCATAGTGAATAGCCCGCGCGCCAAGAAAAATGCATGGTCGTTTTTCATGATAGACCTAAGTCGCCAAAAGGGCACAAAATCGAGTCCTGTATCAAATACACTAAACAAATAGTAAATTTTCACATATCAAATCCTAGAATTAGGTGAGACTTATCTAAAACAGCCAGTTTCGTGTTGACATTCATAAACGTTTTAAAGATATTTTTCTTGAAAAAAAATAGGCGGCGCACTTTTTTTCAAGCAAAATATCTTGCAATCTGTTATCAACACAAAACTGGCTGTTTTAGATAGGTCTCACCTAATTCTAGGGTTTGATATGTGAACATTTTCGATTTTTTTAGTGTATTTGATACAGGAATCGATTTTGGGCATTTTTTTTGCGCGCGGGCTAATTTACTATGCCCAGCGCCTTAATCTCCTTCGAGATAATAATGAAACGTATCGATTTATCCACTCTGCAGAACGTTGCAGATCACGTAGCCTTTTTATTAAGCCTCAACTATGACTTTCCTTTTTCAATATCGGGGGTGGCACTTGAGGAACGAGAAACTTCGGAGCTTTTTCGTTAGGGGTTTGGGCTGGTCGACATTTTGAAATACGAATACTGACTGTTTGGGTACATTTAATTTTGATTTCCCTAAATTAAACATTTGATTTGGGGCAAGTTTAATATAAGTATATTTTTTTAAAAGTACCTAATATGTAGTTTTGTCCAAGCATGTCCCACTGCTACTCCAACTAGCTGGGCCAAGGCCTTCTCTTAGTGCAGATTTTTTAATGAGAAATTCAATTTGCAAATACGTAACTATCGTTCTGTCTCTGCAGATGTCCCACAAAAGAACGTGACGGAACGATACTTAAATGTATATTTACTTAGTAAAATTTTCACTTCAGAAACGTCGGGCTTGACTACCACGCTTGCCCTTTGAAGTTGAGAGTACCTATGCCTCAATATCTTAAGGCTCGGTATAAGGCTAACTAGCGCCACCAATCTTAAAAAAATCAAATCTTCCTTTAGAAGAAGTTTCTGAAAAAATCCTAAGATGAGCCTATGCGCCATGCTTTTCTAGATTTTTAAGTGTAGATACCCTCTTCGAAATTTACTTTTAAGCTAAAAAAATTTCGCCAAAAGCGGCCGTTTTTGGCGGTTATCGAAATTTTTTTGGCTTAAGACTAGAGATTGAGTAGATTGAGTATTGAGAGATCTTAGGATTTTGTCAGAAACTTCTTCTGAAGGGACATATGATTTTTTCAACATTGGTGGCGCTAGTTAGCCTTATACCGAGCCTTAAGGTAGCATTAATAGTCGTCAGCTACAGCTCGAGCTGTGAAAATGTGGTCTGCGCTGTATCCCTGTGAACTTCTAAGTTACGTTTATTTTTTAATTTGTAGTACAATAGCAATACCACATGCTAACTGTGAAGGAAAAAATCGCGAGGAAATCTTAGGGTGGCATTAATAGTCGTCGTCTCAAGCTCGAGCTCAAGTAGGTGAACTCAGAAAACAAAATCACTGACTTGAGATCTTGGCTAATGTCAATCTTGAGTAGCTGTCAGCATATTAATAGACACTAGCTTGACATTGACATTAGCCAAGGTCTCAAGTCAGTGATTTTGTTTTCTGAGTTCACCTACTTGAGCTCGAGCTTGAGATGACGACTATTAATGCCACCCTAAGATTTCCTCGCGATTTTTTCCTTCACAGTTAGAATGTGGTATTGCTATTGTACTACAAATTAAAAAATAAACGTAACTTAGAAGTTCACAGGGATACAGCGCAGATCACATTTTTATTACTCGGACAAAGATTTGAAATTTGAAAATTTTTAGAGTGCCGGCCAAGGGCGTACAGTAAAATTTTATTTCATTCCGGGCAACAGTGTTCATTGAATACAGCCCGTGTTATGCTAATCTTCCAAGCTCTACAAAGGTCTTTTGAGACCCAGTATTGTTGTGAAAGTCGCATCTACGAAGGAGACTGGGCAATATGGACTTATCGTCCCATGATCCCGCAGAAACGTACTTATGAATTGAGTCTTTACTGAGCTTTTTTAGAGTATGCCAATCATCCATTATTTTGTTGAAATTGCGTTTCAGGCATGATACTAAACTACGACAAAACCGTTTAATTTTAGTGTTAATCTCTTTCTTATAAAATTTTATAGGTTTTTCTATTAAATCACTGTTTTACCCACTAGAATTTTTTCGGTGTAGCTGACTAGTTTCGGTTCTCATTCAGAGACCTTAAAAATGTGCAGTGCTCACGAAAGTTGTTTTTTTTATAGGTGTTTAAATATAAGTAGTACAATAAAAAAACGATATTCATGGTGTTTGTAACTTCTGAAAGACTTCTGAACCATTATAAATTTTGATTAAATTACAAATTACGTTACGTTAAGCGTGGTATAAACAATTAAACATACGAATAATAGATCCATAGAAACTGTCCCCATTCTCCTTTACAGAAGTATTTACAGTAAACAGGCAGAATGCATTAACGTTGGCTTAAATTTTAAAAACGTCTCATAAAGTGTAATGTATGGGAGCTAAAGCGCATCTCGAGATATCATTAGTGCGAGTACAGTGGAGGAGCTGGGACCCACGGGCCAGATTAAGACTTGCTCTCCACTAGCTTTGCTTTTAGCTACTGCCACTAGCACTGCCTTTTCTATTTTAGTTAGTTCTCTGTTCTTGGAGAGGAACAATTTAATGTGACTTTGTAAAACAAAAACTCTTAAGGAAACAATAATCCCTGAGAATTTTTGTTAAGCATCTGATAGGTAGACAAGGAAAACTGGAGTTCGTTTGGATGCGCAGGCCAAGATCCACCTGAAAGAATGAATAAAGGATGTAAATGAAGCCTTGATAGGTATTGACGGGAGACTTTTCTTGACGATAGCTGTTGTGATATCAGCTGAAATATACCTTAATGAAATATTGGTCTTTCATAATTGACTTACGACGCTTTCGTATTAGTAACATTCCAAATGTTCACATGCAGTACGCATGTAACACGATAAACTTTTCTTCTAGCATTGCCTACGCGCATGATTGAAAATAGTTTTCAAATAAGATGAATCACTGTTTATTGCAAGTGGGTCACTCTTCAATCTGACTGGCCGACATTTTAATTTTATCTCTAAATCCAAGGTTCACATACATATTTTGAACTTAGTCTTGTCTATGAATAAAATATTTGCACATACACCTGATGATCAAGATAAACAGATGTCCAGGCAACAATTGTTTATCTATTTGTTCTTCTTAGTGAATATATTCGTTTCAAAAGTTTCAGGCATTTACAACTATATTTTAACAGACTTTAATTTTAAAAAAAGGGCTGGAAACGAAGAAGAAGAATAAAAGGAGTAAGTTTCCACATGCCATTAGGTCTCACACGAAGTGGTAGCATTGTCCATGTGACGTTGGCTTGCTCATCACCTAAACCATCATTTACAAGGGCAAGTTGCATCCGTACAGAGCCAAAGAAGATTCGGGTTTGCCTAAAATGCTTTTCCTTACTGGACCTAGCAGGAAATAAAGTCTTCTACAGTCTCAGACGTTTATCTCCCATCCGTTTTATCTAGGGCAATAATTATTGCCAACGGAAGTCTCAACTATTCGGCATCTACCGCGGGGTCTCTTAACACTAATCTCCGTAAACGGCTCAACTGTTTATCTTGCCTAGGAACGTTTGGATGCTGCATCCAGACATAATCCCCTGGCGTACAGTAGGACTGGGCCCATTAGGAGGCATTAAAATGCACACCAGCACTATTTCAAGACTATTGTGGGCGTTTTATGTGGTGAAGAATGACCAATTTGTTACTGCCACCTAGAGGGGTTTGGACAGAGAATGATGAAGATTTTATTGTTGGGGCATAATGCGAGCGGTTTGTAGGTGTGAGGCGTCTTGCTTCTGCCGTGGCAATAAGTTGCGAGTCAACAAAAGATGCCACGGGCGGTGGTGCCCACGCGTTCGGAGTTGATTGTCTGCCTCGATGATAATTCAAGTCTGCCGTGTGTGTTATGTTGCATTGAGCTGTGAATTGTGAATGAACTTTATTGTGGAAATGTCGTTGTGGAATAAGACGAAAGTGTTTATTGGTATGGGGCTCCAAAGATATCGCTATTCTTAAAATGTAGCGTCAATGTCAAACGATATCAAAATTTTGTTTTCCAGCGCCTTTGGCATTTAATCTAAACTTTAACAGAATTAATTATTATAAATAGCTTTGCAATAGTACATTGATGCCCAAAATTAAATAGTTTTTGTTTCTAAAAGTAAAATACTTAGGCGGACTTGCGTCAGTCAGGGTTAGACAAGTAACTCCGAGTTAATTTGACATTTCCATACAATTATTGACATTAACTCAGAGTTAACTGGCTAACCCTAGTTAACGCAAGTAGACCTTACTAAGCTATCCTTCGAAATCCTTCGGAGTGTTTGTGCTATAATTATGTAATTTTTCGTCCAAATATCAAAATTATTTTATTCACATTTTGTTCTCAATAAACCAACCTCGTACAACTCGTACAACCTCTGTTAAGTCGTCAACAATATCTTTGACCCTAATTATACATTCGAAAAAAGTGCGAAACTCATTACGGCATTATTGTGAAATGAAGTAAAACATGAAGTTCTCCAAAGCAGTGCCTGAGGCTTTGTTTTCTTTTTGTTTCATTAAGACGAAAAGAGAAAGTTATGATTATGCTATTTACAAAATTATAGCTCAAAATAATGGCATAATATTGAAGAGATTATAAAAAAACGTTGCTTCGTGATCAGCGGAGTCTAAACTACCAGCCTAGAAGCTCCCAGCCTTGTTCGACAAAATAAATCGATTAGTCACCAACTCTCCAGCTAGTGTGAGAAATAGTCCTATTCGCTTTGCTTACTTCTTCCACTTTTACCAACGCCGCCGCAAACACTTGAAATAAAAGTGTGAACTGGATAAGATTATTGCAATATCAATAAGAGTCTCAGCACTATCCGCAAAGTTCAATCTCGTGCAGCTTAGCTGAATATCGAATTGCAAATGGCCACGGAAAATGTAGCATTTAACGCTTCAACAACTGCGAACGACTTTTATTCATGTGCGGGCTTACTGCACCGCATTTTACGCGAGCTAATAATTCTTGAATTTTGCTACTTGAAGAGGTGAGCTGATATTTCTTAATAGGAAATCGCTAAGTCAAGAGTGGCATTAATAGTCGTCAGCTCGAGCTCGAGCTCAAGCAGGTGATCTTAGAAAACAAAATCACCGACTTGAGACTTTGGCTAATGACAACTTCAAGCTCAAGCTAGTGTCTATTAATATGCTGACAGCTACTCAAGCTCGAGCTTGAGCTTGAGCTTGACATTGACATTAGCCAAGGGTTGATTTGGTTTTTTGAGATGACCTACTTGAGCTCGAGCTTGTTCTTTTCTATTGCAATGTAGCGACAAAATTTTGTTTGACTTGTTTGAGACTTCACTGTGTTGCCGTGACTTCAAGTCCAACTGCAATGTGAAGGGAATGAAAACATCCCCCACTATGAAACACAAAAAAAAAACTAATCTAAATGAAATCCTATGGTTTTATTGTGCAGATATTCTTCAGTGAATCAAAAAGATACAGGCAAATTAAGCACAGAGGCTTTAGCTAGTATTTCTGATAATGTTCAGAATTTTATTTTTCTTTATAAAACAAGTTGTAGAAATCGTACCAAACTATACCGTCTGTAGGTATTACATACCTACCTATGGTACCTACAGGCACGATTCCGAATTACGTTGAACGCTGTTGCAGCAGCAACAGTGTTGCGTCAGATCTACTCGTATACTACATTTGTATTTGGCTTCGATTACATTACTTCTACACTTTATACTTGAAAACGCAGTAAAGTGAAGTAAAAGTGAACTTAGCGAACTTATTTCAGTAGAAATCTCTTCCATGCAAGCACAGTTAATTAATGTGACAGCGGAAAAGAAAATAGAGACCATCACTAATGCTTCTCTTTACTCAGTAAGTAGTAACGCGATTACAACAAATTTTTAGATTACTGTCACAATGCTTACAATTTTAAATATTCATAACTCAACGGTGTAAAGGGATGTAAAGAAACGCTGAAATACTCGTAACATCCTAATAAAACAATATGATCTTTGCTCGCAAACCCGAACACAGAATTAAAAAATTCGTCTCATACAAACCCGCCCTTCCCAGCACTTACAATCGGCCGGCCCCACGCGACATCGTGTGGTGGCGACAGAGCTTCGATCCAGCGGCGGTTTAGAATATCAACAATACTTACTCCGACATGCCAGCCTGGAGCGAAGCAATGGGTATCGTAGTAAAACGAACCTAGTAGACCATGGTAGAAACAGCTGACGCTTAAAGCAATAATAGGCTAGCCAGAGGCGGACTGACCCAGAAAGAGTACTAGAAACCATGAAAGATAGCGTTGGTAAAAGATGCATTAGGATTTAGGATTAAAATGATGGAGGGAGGTCGGTTATACCTTTATTTCCAGGAAAAGCGCTGTGTTGGTTCACATTATAGTGATTTATACAGCATGTTACAGAAAGGTCCTGTTTTAATTGAGGGGTTATGCAATCCAAGCAACGTTTGATAAGCCGACAAAAAAAAACAGTGACCGCAAACATATAGTAAGGAACAGTGTCAACGTGAATATTGTAACCTAGAGCCTTCATAAGCGCAAAAAGCAGCAAGTAAAACTACTGGACCCCTTTACTGAGGCAATGGCAATACTCAATGCTGCCCAGTGCGTACCACATTTACCAGATGAGCTTTCGAAATAGACGCTTTAAATGCACACGGAGGAGAGCGTGGAAATCTAATCGGTATTTCTTGAGTGTGGAGACCGTAGTCGACCCGGTCGAGTTTAATTTTGCATATTGAATGCAATCTTCTTGATGAAATGTTCAGTGGTTGTAGGTGTTGCTTGCTACGGATGGTCGCTTGGATACAGATTCATGTTTGAATTTCTAACATTGAATAAGGGTGAAATGTCAATTTGAGATGATTTATCCTAAATTATCTGCTTTGTGTAAATAATTCGATTGTTAAAATTCAAGATGTTTTAAATAGCAAAAAACTGTTGTAGCGGAAAAAAGGAGTAGGTAATTGTGTTTTCAATTAATTTGAGAATAATATAAGTTCATATGAATCAATTTCAGTAAAGTAAAAGTAAAAGTAAAAAGTATTTATTTGCCAGAACATGGTAAGGTACAAGGTGTTCAATAACAAAAGTTTCTTCATGTTCTACCTGTAGGTGTGCAAACATTATTTACATTATTTATAAGTTAAAGTGTCAGAAATTGTAAAGAATAATAATAATAATCAGATGTCAAATTAAATGTTAAATGGAATAAACATTGCATAAAATTATTAATTGAATATTAAAATTTCTCATTAGTAAATTCACTCACTTTGTAATACATTTTATCTAATAAAAGGTCAAACATTTTTTTCTTAAACATAGAGCGACTTAATAGCTTAAGGCTTGCAGGTATGTGATTGAAAATTTGGATAGCCATTGCGAATGCATTCTCCCGACTTACAACAAGTCTCTGGTCCGTCACAAAGAGCTTGTCTGGACGTCTAGTCTGTTCTCTAATTAATACATCGCTGTTTTTTTTAAATAGATATGGATGTTTTCGCACAAACAAGCTTATTTCAAATATATACAGACAGGGTAGCGGCAATATTTTACATCTTTTAAATAGTGGCCTACAACTATCTCTATAGCGAGCTCCACAAACGGATCTTATACATTTCTTTTGCATTTTAAAAGCTCTGTCATTGTCATCTGAGTTTCCCCATAGAACTATGCCATAGCGCAGGAGTGAGGCAACATAGCCATGGTAAGCGAGAAGTGCAGCATTTTCAGATGCTACATATCTTATTCGTCGTAGTGCGTAGACAAATCTATCTAATTTAGAACATATTACATTTATATGTTCTTTCCATTTACAGTACTTGTCAATAGTTAAGCCTAAGAATTTTGTATAATCAGATTCATTTAATGTAATATTATTATAACTAACTTGACATTTATTTAAATTGATATTATTGGTTTGAAATTGTATGAATTTGGTTTTATCAAAA
Source organism: Zelleria hepariella (assembly GCA_949319315.1). Classification (NCBI taxonomy): domain Eukaryota; kingdom Metazoa; phylum Arthropoda; class Insecta; order Lepidoptera; family Yponomeutidae; genus Zelleria; species Zelleria hepariella. The sequence goes on along the minus strand of OX439392.1, from coordinate 10,381,356 downwards.
TTAAGAATAAGATTATTGCATTTAAGCCAGTCAATAACAGTTTTCAAAGTAGCATTCATTTCACTTTCATAGTCTGCTTGATTTTTACATTGAATTATAAAAGGGTTCGAATTCAGGGTTTATCAATCAATTACTGAGTTTAACAACTTGGCACCCATTTAAATCTTAATTATTTTGTCGACGAAGTCGAAACCACGCATATAATTAATATTGAACTTGGCTCCATTTTCACATTTATGTTTTTGACGGGATTTTATTAACGGATATTCAGGCCTTTAAATAATATTATACTGTAGAAGAGTAGATAATTTAAATAGCGTTAAATGGCACCAGTATTACCTAGGAGGACGTACCTGTAGATGGGATGGCTTGCTCAGCAACTATACCATCCATGAACGGACAAGAAGCCTAACATTTAACCTATCACCATAAAAGTATCTTATTCTTGAAATGGGTTTTGTTATTCTACGACTGTTAAACTTAAGTTATCCACTTAATGCATGGTCTCTTCGCTAACAAGTAAGTTTCTATGGTGCACATTCAAATAATTGTTGGTCTGCAAGTTCTGTTCTAACTGCATACCATAACCGTTTCCTTACAATTTCTTCCAACTTATGCATTAAAATTATATCTACGGTTTGTCGGGAAATTGGCCGTGAGACTCTCAACTTTGAAGTTGGATAAACCTATTACATTTATGGCGACTGAATAAAATTATATTACTATTAAAAATATGGAATCCCTTTTTGTTGTTGTTGTAATTTGTGCTTTGTTTCAGACTTCGTGGAGTCGTGGAGTTCGTGGAATCGTGGAGAAAAGGTCGCACTAAAGTCATCTCACGCATTCTTACAACACACTATTCTGTGGCTGTTGACGATATTTGAAATATGTTTAACAGTCTTGGTCTATTTAATTTTACATTATATAAAGCCAATCTTTCAACTCCTTTACAAGGGTCGTGGTTGCGGCGGACTCAACTGATACAGTGTGTAATAACTTTATATTGTTCTTTCCAAGAAGCTTTACCACGAAGAATAGGCGTATAGCAACGTGGCGGGAAATTCAATTTTTTTACAGTTTTTTACATTTTGTAGCTAAACTAAGCTATTTTTGTTCAGCGATTTTTCGTTCGCGGCAGTAACAGAGTATTCTTTTCATTATTGTAAACAACAGAACAACAATAATTCAGCCGATTATGTGTTCTGGTCTACGACAAGTTTTTTGGGCAGTGCCACTGCTTTGTAGACCAGAACACATAATCGGCTGATTTATTGCCGCGAACGAAAAATCGCTGAACAAAAATAGTTCAGTTTAGCTACAAAATGTAAAAAAACCACGCAAAAAGCTATCTTTCCACCAGACACGAAAGATGGACCGACAGGTAGTACTGGCTCTGGTTTGGCACCCTTCGAGCACGGGACCCTAAAAACCATAAAGTTACCCAACCAAAAGCCGACCGTAGCCAATACCGCTAAGCCCCGGTGATCGAGCTATATGCTTCGTGCATATCTTGCCTATTAACTAAAAACAAACCCATTTAGACGGATTATGCTTTTGCGTGTCCCGCTCGAGGCCGTCTTACGTTGTCCCCCAACTAATGTGCTTATCTTTTAAATTATGCCCTCGTGATTCGTCGGAAAGATATGAAAGCAATGCCTCCAGGCCTCTCTTACATAGGCAGTCTTTGACCGAGGCACTTCAGGGTTATTCAAATCTTTGTGTAAGGGCCAATTGCATTAGCATGCCTCCAAGGGCCAAATGAATAACGTGGGGTCGGATCAAGCACGCTTTCCTTCATAACGACTCAGAAATGTAACTAGTTGTAGTTAAATTATTGAAAGAAAAACTGAGGCACGAGCGGGGCATGTACTTAAAACTCATGTTTGCACAATCACTGCTGAACATTTGCTATGAACCTATGACCTCCAGCCTGCTGTGCAGTTGTTGTTTCATTCATAGAGAAAGTTGTAGCGAACCATATTATCAGCATTGGAATTTTCCTGTAAACGCTGCCGAGGGTTTGCATAATTTTTAAGGCTGGAATAAGTGCTAACTAGCGCCACCAATGATAAAAAAGTCATGGCTTTTTTTATAACCCCCTTTTTGAAAAAGTAATCAATGAGAGTTTTCTATATTACGAATAGCGATTTTTAGTACTTCTTTCTAGCCTATCCTGCCCCTCTACCCTTGACGCATTTTTCCAATACGGCCGCAATATGGCGCAATTTATAAAAATTAATATTTTACAAATTAAGACGTATTTTGTCTTTTTATTGAATAAAACATCCTTATCTTTGAATAAACATTACAAAGTATTTAAAATTAAAGCATTACTATGCGAATTCAAAGAGAAATTAATTTTAAAACTTTTTCAATTGGATCGCAATAGCGTCAAGGGTAACCCCACGTTAGTCCACGCCGCAATTCATACAAAAAATATATTATGGATTCATTTAAATTTTTTTGTACTTTAGTTTTCGTAAAGAAAAGGTACGTAGGTACCTCGTGAAACTTGTGATTGAAACCCATGATTTTTAAGCGGCATTAATGGGTATATTAATTTTTACGTAAAAAAAAAAAATTACGCAACTCGTTACGGTTTTAGTTTGTAACTTGTAATCTTCGTCTAGACAGTTGTGAGTGCTTTTAATTAGAACACAGTTTTAGACCTCGTCTGCCAAAGTAGCTCCTTAATCAAAAGACCTTTAACATAATATTTTAAGAACGTCCCAGATAACACAAATAATAATAAGCTAAATTGGGCCGTTTTAGTGATTACCTAAGTACCTACTTACTTAAAATTAAGGGACATATTTTTTCTGAGAAGACTTTGATCGGCCCCGTGGTACATTTTATGTAAATCCGATAAAATATTATCGTTGGTTTATACAAATATTTTATGTAAAGTTTAATCCGGTTACATCAGAGGATCGGGCCCCTATTCCGATTCTTCGCATAGTAAATACAGTAGGTACCTATTATCAAAACAGAGCTCGATGTCGACCTTTGAACTACGAAAGTTAAACATGATTTACACAGAAAATCTAAGCTCCACTATTGCAACTGAATATTAAGATGGTAGAAAAGACACCTTTCACTACTGAATAATAAAACGTGAAATGTATTCGCTCGAGTTTTCTGCTGAGAACAAAAAGATTTGTCTGGACAAATAAACAAATTTAAATCTTACTAATGGCTTGCTGTTGTAAACTATAGTCTAGGTACACGCTCTAATAATAATAATTGACCGAATTGCGCTTGGCCTCAAAATAATGAAACTTCATATTTTATGACAATATATTTCTGTTACATCTTGATGTAGAGTCCCTCAGGTAGATTAGTTGCTCTCACAAGCGTGAGATGTTGCTCTCACAAGCGTGAGATGCCTGGGGGTTAAGTCTGTAACGTAATGGCCTTTCGATGGCGTCCCAGTAGAAGGACAAAACCGGGGTTAGAGTAGTTGCTCTCACAAGCGTGAGATGCCCGGGGGTTAAGTCTATAACGCAATGGCGTGTCGATGGCGTCCCAATAGAAGGACAAAAACGGGGTTGCCTCGTTTTTCTTCTACAACCAGCGAACTAATCCTCTAGAATCAGAATATTATTTGCTGCTCTTACTACAAATCATTAAAAGGTAGCCGTCAACTGGGAGCCCATTTTGGCACCATTACGTTACAGACTCAGGCCTCTGGTTCGAATCCCGGATGGTGACAAGACAGGACCTGTATGCATCACTCTGACTTTACTCTCTAGAACACTTTTCATCTCAATTTTCCATCTCAAACACCAACAGACAACTGCGTGACGCAATCGGTCCAGGGGGGTTGCCCTTGACGCTATTGCGATCAAATTGAAAAAGTTTTAATATTAATTTCTCTACGAATTCGCATAGTAATGCTTTGATTTTAATTACTTTGTAATGTTTATTCAAAAATAAGGCTGTTTTATTCAATAAAAACACAAAAAGCGTCTTAATTTGTAAAATAGGTATAAAATTTTGTAAATTCGGAAGGCAATGTTTTTTGTTCGAAAGTCCGTTATTGGCTTAATCTTATGTTTAGACAATATTGAGAAACTAATTTCAATATTTTTTATTTTGGTTCAGTAGTTTGGATTTTACAACGTTTCAAAGATACGGTTTTATGACGTCACGCGACGGTCTGCATACTGTTGGCGGTCATAGGAACAAAACATTTTAGCGCATAAAAACAAAACTACTGGACCAAAATAAAAAATATTTAAATTAGTTTCTCAATATTGTCTAAAGATAAGATTAAGCCAATAACGGACTTTCGAACAAAAAACTTTGCCTTCCGAATTGCGCCATATTGCGGCCGTATTGGAAAAATGCGTCCAAGGGCAGAGGGGCAGCATCGGGAAGGAACCCGAATACCGGCACGTTACGGCGCACGTGTGCCGCACGTGACTGGGGGGATTACCTAGCGTTGCGCCCCGGATAATTAACTGCACAAAATATCTGCCCATCAACTGCGATCGATGGGACAGAGTAGGTTGGGCAAGAAGTTTTACTTTTAACCCTAGGCATATCTCTCCTTTTTTGGACGACATATATCGAGATGCTAGAAACGCTCGAGGCAGGACTAGAACTCCGGTCTTCAGGCCCGCGTTTCATATAACTGACATAAATATTTTATTATGACAATTCGATGTTCATTGATAGGTCGGTTTGTAAACGAACCTTTTTTGTAACCTCATGTCAAATCGTCTACGCAATCTATATCGAATTGTCATAATAAAATATTTATGTCAGTTACATGAAACGTGCACATGTCAATATTTACGCAATTGGGAAGGCAAAGTTTTTTGTTCGAAAGTCCGTTATTGGCTTAATCTTATCTATAGACAATATTGAGAAACTAATTTCAATATTTTTTATTTTGGTTCAGTAGTTTGGATTTCACAACGTTTCAAAGATACGGTTTTATGACGTCACGCGACGGTCTGCATACTGTTGGCGGTCATAGGAACAAAACATTGTAGCGCATAAAAACAAAACTACTGGACCAAAATAAAAAATATTGAAATTAGTTTCTCAATATTGTCTAAAGATAAGATTAAGCCAATAACGAACTTTCGAACAAAAAACTTTGCCTTCCGAATTGTGTTTCCAAGTTCACAGTTTTTTGGGACAAAACTGGGGTTTCCTCGTTTTTTCTCGCAATGTTGAAGCTATACGTACAGACCTCTTGCAAGAGCCTTGGTTATGATTGCAGTGCAAACACCGAGTATAACAAACTAAGCTGTTGCAGGTTCAAGTTTCGATAATCTATAGAGCATCTGGTAACACCTCTACTCATATAATCCAGGTCATACTAGACGGATGAAGTGACCACACGTATGGTACAGTGCCTGAGAGAGAAAGAGAGAGAGAGAGAGTGCAAAAGAGATAGAGCTCTGTATCTCTACTTGAGCTTTTTTGCTCTATATTGTAAATCATGCTGCAGGGTGCTATAGTAAGGATTTTTCAAACATACTTTTATCGAGACATCGGGAATTCATTCATTTATTCGTTCGTTTGTTCGTTCGTTCATTCATTCAATTCAACACATTTATGCCACGATAACCTAAAATTATTGAGTAGATAACTTTAGCGGAACTTCTAAGTCCTTCTATGTCACGTCGACAGAACAGGCTCTGATATGAGAGCGGGGATTTTGCACAATTTGACAAGGATCATCAGCCCATCGGAGATTGGACGTCTCTTGGACTTGCAGATTTGTGTTCTGGATTTACGTCTGCTGTGTATGCCTAAACAAATGAATACAGTGAGATAGGAGTAAGAATTAAGGCTTGGTTTAAGAATAGCCATAAATCAATGGATCAAGAGTTTGATAGATAAAGCTTTTGTTGGTACTAGGGTGAATTGAACGAGAACATGCAATGGTATGAAATACTTAGAAAATTGTCATAAATCGTGAGCCTTATTAACAAAGTTTTTGCCACCACCATTTCCTCCTGCATTAGGTATGGTTGCAAGATTACCTAATTTATTTGTACCTACGGATTCGTAGTAAATTGTCGGGCCCGATCCAAACAGTCCAAACAGTTGGTGCCTAAATGGTCCCTCCTGCAAGCGTAGCATCTCTTTGGTTTGTCAACCGATGGATACGCTCTAATCCAATCTTATGCTACGCTTGCTGCACTTTAGTCAATAGAGTAAGTTTTGTGATGGCTGCTAAGATAGCACCTACGTAAAATATCCAAAACTGCACTTCTTACTATTCCAATGTAAACTTTATCTTGTTTTCGGTCATAAAACTGAAGCTTAGTTTGGTTATTTCATGCGATAAAATCAATCTAAATATTATGGAAGAAAAGAAAATAAATTCAACGCAATTCGGCCTTCCTTAAACGCCGCGGCACTTACGCAGTATTTATCCAAACTTCAAACTGACAGAGTGAAAGACAATTTTCGTCAATGAAGGGATTTACCTTCCACTTGTCGTAGACAACGTTCTTACGTTACAATCCGGGGGGCTTAGAATTTACATTTTTATCGACACGCGGCTGGTATGGAACCTCGATATTTCGAAACAATCGAACATTTCGGATTCGAGGATAGAACACTTTTATTCATACACAATTATAAGTGAAGTGGTAACTATCCTTCACAACTTGAGTTGCTTATTTAAGTGACTTTAAATAAGTGTCATAGGTTTTATTTTAAACTTTCCATCGTGATTGCGGACATAAGGGCGAAAATCATAAAAAAGGAACATTGATGCGGTAAGCAAGAGACATCAACTACACGGTGCACTCTAATTCGATAAAGAAACTTTAAGTATGCTGTCTTCTGCCCCTCTACCCTTGACGCTATTGCGATCCAATTGAAAAAGTTTAAAAATTAATTTCTCTTTGAATTCGCATAGTAATGCTTTGATTTTAAATATTTTGTAATGTTTATTCAAAGGTAAGGCGGTTTTATTCAATAAAAACACAAAATGCGTCTTAATTTGTAAAATATTAAATTTTGTAAATTGCGCCATATTGCGGCCGCATTGGAAACATGCGTCAAGGGTAGAGGGGCTGATCAATACAAACAACTTGCACTCGGTGGCGAAAAAAAAATAGACCGCAAAAAAATATCTCCTGTTTCATACATTTGGCGCAGTACTGAGTCGACCTTTTTTATGCAACAGCAGATATTTTTTTCGCTCCAAAATTTTTGGCATTTAGTACAAAATTTGTTTGTATTGATCTGTCTGTACGACACGTGTATACAGCCTACAGTTCCACTATCGATTAAAGTGCACCCTCTAGAATAAATCTCAGCACTTTCTTTCTTTTTTTTTCTCTTTCTTTCTCTTACTCTCTCTCTCTCTTTATAAGAAAAGGCCATGCCAATACGGTATAATAATAATATAGCTATATCTTATTATTTTCTGCTGCGAATTAGTTCCTAACGCCAAACTAAATCCCATAGAATCCGCATTACTTATAAAATCACAATAAAAACTTGTCCCCACAGAAACAAAAGATATCAGCAATAGAACAATACGAAACATCATTTCGACCATACGTCTAATATTCGAATGTCAACCTTATTGCATTCGTGTACAGTTTTACTTTAATTGCATGGACTACGAGCAAATAAGCTCCCAAAGGCAATTTGGGCATCTATTTTTCGAGATACATTTCAGAGTTCTAAGTTGTATCTACAGGGTGCACTCTAAGTCGATAGCGAAACTTTAAGTAGGCTGTCTACTGATCACTACAAACAACTTGTACTAGGTGGCGAAAAAAATGAAGCGAAAAAAATATCAGCTGTTTCATACATTTGGTGCAGTACTGAGTCGACCTTTTATATGGAACAGCTGATATTTTTTTCGCTTCATTTTTTTCGCCACCTAGTACAAGTTGTTTGTAGTGATCAGTAGACAGCCTACTTAAAGTTCCGCTATCGACTTAGAGTGCACCCTGTAGTTTTATCCTTGATCGAAGGTTCCTAAAGTGCCAACCAGCAAGCATGTCACCGTTATCGAGCACAATATACAATAGATCATCCTCAAACAAATAGGTCATACAATACCCTATTAGGCTTAACAGCCATGCTGTAATGATAACCTATGTAATCTATAGGAATTAATCCCGAAACAAGAATTTCCCAACTGAGTAATCTTGTGACTTTGTGTTGCGTCGAATTTAATTGCTAAGGGATGTATTGGGATATTAATTGAACGAGCAAGCAAAGCGAGAGATCTCAAAGTAGATGATTTCGTGCTTACGTTTTTAGGGTTCTATCGGCTTGACCGATTTTGATGAGTGAGATGTGAAATGAAAGGTTGAGTCATTGAGTAAAGACGTCATCAAAAAACCAACATGGCGGCCGCCATCCGCCATATTTACTTCGTCCCGCACGCAAAGCCTGTCTCGTATAAGACCTACAATGTAATACAACGTAGGCATCTCATACACTGTACCTGTATTAATTTGTTGCTACGCAGCGCTATAAATCGATATACCGCTGCGCTAATGTAGCAATAACAGTTTGTTCTCGTTTGACGCTCATTTGGAAAACGTAAACAGAACACTAAACAGCCAATATGGGGCTCTGAAAGCCGATGTTAACTCACATAATGGCCTTACCTTTATGAATTTCACTGGGCTGTATTTAAAATTCCCTTTGTATCACAGCTCGGAACGATGCAACGATTCATTAAGTAAATGTGCTGTTTCATTTAGTTGAGTTTAGTGTAAACTATCGGTGTTGTAGCGGGATTCCTGAAATCTCGCAGTTACCGACTGAATGTTATTACAGCTAGCAAATTGTTTGATAAGCCGGAGTTCAAGTGGCCAAAATGGTGAATACTTAGAATCTTTGTCACGAACAAAAATAAGTATCAGTTACTTATTTTGTTCCTGACTACAGTTACTAGTTTTTGTGCCGCGACCACGTCTGCTGTTCGTCTGCCGCGACTACGAGCCTTGAAAACTTAGATGAAAACAAAAAAGGGAAGATACGGCACATTCTTACTAGCAGCCGTGAAAAAATGGGCTCGAACGCACTCATGCACATAAACTCACACAGCTTTAACTCGGCGAATAAGCGATACGCTAAACCAACAAGCCCGAGCGAGACAAGAACAGTGTCCAACCGGCGGCGACTGAATGAAAGTGAGTCCATGGACTCAGTTTTGCAGGACCACGCGTAATGGGTGAGTGCCGTATCCTCCCTTTTTTGTTTTCATCTAAGCTTGAAAAGGTCTCGAAAAGTTGGCAAACTACGATATTTAAATTCGTTAAGGGACTATAAAAAGCGCCCCGGGCGCGTGGCCGAGCGCCATACATTTTGAAGGGCGCGCGGAGGGCGCGCGGTCGAGCGCTATACATTTTACAGGGCGCGCGGTCGAGTGCCATATATTTTACAGGGCGTGAGGCCAAGCGCTATATATTTTACAGGGCGATGCCGCTTTGTATATCAAGTTCCTAAGAGTCTAGTTTTTCATTGATTTATTTCCACAAAATTAATTGGAGTTCCATTTCGATGTCTATTTTCAATCAGACATTAAAAGTGCTACGCACTTATATTTACTGGTTTATGTAGGCACCTTCTTTCAGTTACAAGGCCCATTAAACAATTCCCTCTAGAAGCGGGTCTCACATTCAATTTTACAATACAAACAAAAGCCTATAAAAAGCCTTTATCCCCTGAAACATCCGATTCTCATGTGCGGGACCCGCGCCGGTTGTTTTAACACCAACGGGGCGTAAATATGGACAAATTAAACCCACTGGACTATGTAACTGCTGCGTTTGTAGGTACTGCATGCATCTAGTAGGTATTTAATAAAGGAAAGAATGGGTTCCGATTTCATTTGAGCTGCATAAAGCCTTGCCTACTGCTCAGTGGAGAATTTACACATTTGCCGCCAGTAGGCTTTTCAAATTTACCGCCTCTACCGACCGACCAATTCCTAACCACTCTCGTCACCTCTTTGACCTTCAAGAAAAGCTGACTTTCAAAATAATTTACATTGAGCGATTTTTTACACCTTAAAAGGGACCAAAACGTGGCAAGGGGCGCCGTAAAGGGGCGCCAAGCAGGGCTTTATGTAAGATCTTAAAAGTTGCCCCAAATCTGCCGCCCTAGGCTTCAGTCTACTCAGCCTATTGGTAAATCCACCACTACTACTGCTGGATATCGGTATTTTTTCCTTGAATGCAACTATACAAGGCTCCAATGAAATCTTATTGAAGTTGTGCTGCGGAGCTCTGCTGGTGACCAATCGACTTATTTTGTCGTTCAAGGCTGGGAGGCTGGTTGTTTAGACTTCGCTGATCAGAAAAATCCTTCTTTTTTGGTCGACCGCGGTTTAAAGTCCGTTTTTTTTTTACTTTGAAAGTGTATGTTTATGGGCCCAGCCTTGTAAAGCTCTCCAGTTATATGTTTTTTAACTTTCATTCAGAGTCATTAAAAGCACGTAAAGCGAAACTTGGCACATCAGGAGCCTCCATTGGAATCTCTACGCTCTAACACACTAAACAGTTAATAACAACAACTATTTCAAAACAAAACCCCGGCAATCTAAACGGCATCACTTTATGACCACTTAAAATATTTAGCAGTGATTTTGTAACGTGAAATAGAAACCGCGGCAATCCTTGGAATCGTCTCATAAATTTTGTTTCTTTTATGGGAGCGTGACAATAAATAGTAGATTTTAATTAAGATGACAGTGTCAACATAAAATGTCTGATTGCGCGCTTGGCGGACGTTTTTAATGGCCCTCATATGTGGCCGACCAAGTACTACACGGCATAAAGACTAAACATAGGTTTTCTCTTCGCTTCTTGGCATCCTCAACTTCTAACAAACATTTTAAAAAAATGCGACGCAGAGCCAAAATCAGTGAAAATAAAAACATGTGGAACAAATAAATTCGGGTAGTAGAGCTTCCTGCGAGTCATTCCGTAAAGTCTAAAGGGTTGAAACGGGCTCCTCAAGCTTGTATTAGCAATGTTCGCAGGGACGAAGTCGCGGGCAAAGACTTGATAATTTGTATTGATTGATTTTATCAACAGCAAATATTTCTTTTGCACCAGATCGTACGCTATAACTTCAGCTGCATCTGTGGTCGATCCTTGTCATACTTTTGTGGTCCGAAAAGCGCGTCACCTTGTTCGCGTTTGGTATAGAAAATCCTGCCAGCTGCACTTGACTGAGGAGCAGGCGACGTGAAGATGTGTCAGTGTTCGTTTAGTTCCACATTGGCACGAAATATCTTAAAAACATTGTTTGATTACCTTGACCGGTTGAGCTTTACTGGCTTTACTTTGAAAGTAGTATTTGTCACCCTCGGAAGAAAATACGCAATTTCTTTCAACCACGGCCGAGTAGAGATTCTGCCCGACTGAACGCTGCTTCTCATAAAACTCTTATGACTTCATTTCCAGTTGCTGCCTTTCTGCCTTGCGAGATTTAGCAAACCTTACGAGGCAACTATAATGTGAAAGTTTGTGTCTGTGCCGGTAACTTTATTTTTTCTTATTTTTGTCTTAAAACTTTAAATCTTATAAATTTAAATTTTGAATGGAATTTTATTATTATGATGCTAATTTGTGTCAATAAATTATTTATTATTATTATTATGTTATGTACAAACTTTATTAAAACGTAATTAAATACAAACTATAAATAGGTGAACTAAAATTAAAATAAGCTAAACTAAAACTAAAATTAAAAGAAACTAAACTAAAAATAAAAATAATATTTACAAGTAAAAGACCTGCCCCAGGTCGCTGTCCCGCGGCAGTGAGCCCAGAACGCTGGCGACGTTGCCTCTTTGGATGGCCAGGCTTATCCTCTGGCCGAGGTACGCGCCAGCCCTCTGGTCTCCCGAAGCGTCGATTAGGCGCGCCGCTAGGTCTTTGTAAAGCAGGCGCGCCTCTGGGCCCCATGTGCCCATCGTCTCGACCCCAAATTTTAAATCTCGCATATCGTAGATAATTAAAAGATATTAAATTAAAGTTTCAAGTCCAAATGAATGAAAATGAAATGAAAATGAAAATGAAAATAGCCTTTATTAGCCAATAATTTAAAATAACATAATAAATATTTGCATGCATTAAATTATATTATTTAAATTAATTATTTACTTTGTTGATTTAAAAACAGATAATTGAAATTGATTTGAGTTTGATATGTCAAATATGGATCCAAATAACTTAAGGTATTTGGACCTAATGTATACCTACCATATCCCATGGTCACTTACCATGGTCTACTCTTACAACGTCCAAGTGAGATTTTAAATCAAAAGGTTGACAATCTTCACAACATTTCTATGTGCGGAGAGCTTACAAGAAACTATACTGCAAGTACTCAAACTTTCAACTTGACTGAAACTGACTTGTACTTTCATTGTACTTAACTCAAAGTCAAATTCTCGTCGAAATATTGCGCCAGACTCATCATCATAAAGGGGGGAAACTTGACACATTTTCACGTTTCTTACGCCTTGAAATCCTTCAGACACATATTTATCCACCCCTCGGCAGTTCAAAAATATCCAAACTTTTCCACTTGGGGGATTACCTGAAGGTCTGGAGGTAATATCGCTGACAATTACGACCCAAAGTAATCCTTCACGACAAGTTAGTTACAAATGTTTGGCTGTTACAAGATATGAGACATATTATTATTATTTGTCTACTTTTGTAGAACAAAAGTAGCAACGGCAGTAATCAGAGACTTCAGACACAGAATTCACTTGAGTTTTATTAAACAACACACATAATATAACACATAACATTGTCTTTCTCTTCGCAATTCTGGCGATTTTCCGCGACCTCATTTAAGGATAAGGGGTTAATGTGACATAGTTACAATCGAAATATTTATAGCTCCAATTAGTGAAATTTATTAACCAACATTTGATTAGCATAAAGGGTGGAAGGAGAGGGGGGTTCTTTGCGGCAGTTGTCGTCAACAATTTATTTTAATGACCCACACTACGCTCCCCACGCTGTGTACAAACGAAAAACTGTATCGGTGTCCTCAGTGGCTAACCATCGAGCAACAAATGCGGTAAAATACAATTTTTTTATGTGGGTTCAGAACAACTTCTCAAAAATCGAAGCCCACCTTACCCGTGGTACCAACAAATAAACAACAAACTTTTTTCAGGAAGAATTACACGGTCGATGGTTTTGACCAATAAATAATCAATGGTAGGTGTACTTTTAAATAGTATGACCTCTATCATAGCCCCTTGTTGGCGATGAGGAAGAGACAAAAGAGGCGGAGGAGTCCTTCGATAAATTCCCTGGACGATGGAGATGACCTGAAAAAAATCTTGTCTGAGGTGGCACAAGATGAGTGGAAAACTGGAAAGGGAAAGGCCTTTTCCCAGCAATGGAACACTAATATAACACAGGCTACATAAAAAAAATATATATACCTAATTGGACTCTGATTCGTAACAACTACACACCATGTATCAGCCTTGTAAAATCTGTCAGCTCTAAGGGTGGCATTAATAGTCGTCAGCTCAAGCTCGAGCTCAAGTAGTGGTGATCTCAGAAAACAAAATCACCGACTTGAAACCTTGGCTAATGTCAATGTGTCTATTAATATGCTGACAGCTGAATAGCTGACTAGCTGTGCTCAAGCTCAAGCTCGAGCTTGAACAAGCTCGAGCTTGAGCTTGAGCTTGACATTGGCACTAGCCAAAGGGTGATTTTTTTCTGAGATCACCTTCTTGAGCTCGAGCTTGAGCTAACGACTATTAACGCCAACCTAAGAAACAGTTAGGTAAGTTAGCTCAAAGGTCTATCAGAACACTTTTTGGAAGGTCGCGCAATCCCTGTCTATTAGGACGACGACCGACTGGGCGACCGTCGCACGTTTGGGAGACGGCAATTTTTCACGACGTAGCCCGCGATAACGCACGCTAGCGGTCAGGTGTTAGAATGATTTGTGGCCACCGAGGGAAGCCGGCTAGATTCTTTGACGGTTGACAAACACTGGCTGGTATGCGTAGCGCGGTGGGCATGTCCCGGTTTTTGTTGATAATCGATTGGGCTTCGTGGTTTTTGTAGGGGAAATAAAATGAACGGGATGATGTTTGGAGGACGTTTTGTTTATGTTGGGATACTTTTTGTTTTTTCTAAAGCTAGTACTAACCCGTGCTAGGGAATAATTTAAACAAGTCCCGAGTGAATTTTTTCAACTTATTATAAATGTTTATGTTTGGGACAACTCACTGATTTTGGACTTCATTCGGTAAGGCTTTCTAAACTCTAATTTTTAAATCGAGTCCATGGAATGACAGTTGCTACAAAGGCTTTATCTGTCAGTAGCATACTAGCAACTGTCATTCCGTGGACTCGAATAAAAAATTAGAGTTTAATGAAGTAAATCATTTTAGATAAGTTTTTTTTTATAATTGGAAGAGCCGATGAAAGAAATCAAATTTCGCTGGTAGCTCTGAAGTGTGCCGTGAATGAAAGCGCGTGAATCAACCCCTCTAAAATAACTTAATCCAATTTCCCGGAAATGCTCTCCAGACATTCCCACATAGAACTTTACAGGGAATGCTCTACAAACTGAGACGAAACCCATTTAATTGTAAAATATACTCGCCGTCTAACTTCCAACGCAAAGTGTTTAACTTCTTTCGTCTTCATACACACTAAAATCTCAAAGTTTTACGGCAACCGTAAAAAGTGTTGTTGTTTCTTAACTTTATGCCCTCGCTAGACTGGCGCGCCTCCACTCACAAAATGCTTGTGTGGAAAGAATAACTCCAGTTTGCCCCATTGGCCACCCCGCAGTAGTGGAACAAAATTGAGTGCCAAATTTTTTTCAGTGGCATCTGCCCACAAATTCGGTTTGGTCGGACAGATTCCAGTAGTCGAAAATCTAGTGGGGCAGAATCCAAAGAGATTTTGGACTAGTGACGTAAAGAATCAGATTTGGTGGGGACCAAATCGGATTAGTGGGACAGATTCCACTGCAAAAAATTGCCTTTCCACTTTGCCCCACCCAATGGAGTGAAACTACACTCGTGTGGAAATACAAACTAGTTCCTTGAACCATAAAGGCAGCCACAAGCGCGTTTAATTGGGGGTGGAAATTGTGATTAATACCATCAGATAAGCGGAAAGCCGGCATTCGCACGAAAAAACGAAAAAGGGGTTCGCGTCCGAAAACCCACACACATTAACCTAATTCGTTTTAATTAGCCAAATTAATCATTTCTAAATACTTTTAAGTGACTGGACCCTAGGTTAATCCGTGTTATGTACATTTAACGGGCGGTGATTTATGCGTTTAGGCAAATGAAGGCAAACCCTCTCGTGACTGCCAACAGTAACGGAAACTGAAAGTGTTTTAGAGTTTTATATTCTTTCAGCAGTATGTAAATAAACCGGTTGATTACTCTATTCAATCCGCATTTTGAATCTTTATTATTTTAAAATGCTTCTTTTTATTATAAGAGCCTAGACTTTATTATAACTTTGGAAATAAAGGGTAATGTCTATACTATAAAAGTAATCACAAAGAATGAAAATTAGGGAATATTTATGGCGCTATTCAGAGATTACTTCGACGAAGCCATTATTCACAGAACGTTATAAGTAAATAAATATTTTGCCGCAAAAACCTTAAAATATTTCGAGTGAAATTCCAACAAAAGCAACGTTCGAAGTCACGAAAGGAATATCTAAGGCGGCACGTGCACTATGCGACTTTGCGGCGGGCAATAACATTGCACAATTTTAGTGCCACATTTGCCGGGACCGTAAGTAGGTATTAAGTTCCATGTCGTTGTATTATTTTGCAACATGACGTCACATATAAAATGTTGTATAACTTTATGCTCAATCTTTCTTTGTTTAGGATTTGGCTTTTTTCAAAGTTCTTGATACCAAACGGTCTGATGTAAAAGGGCCATTTTCCGTTCAAGCATTTAGTACAATAACGGGAAAAACTGTTTTTTTTTTTCGATTTTCAAGTTGAGTCAGTTTTTTATCGCCCCTTGTTTAGCCCAATATCAAAACCGTCAGTCCGTTTACTTACAGAACGACTGACCAGTGATATGTTAAATGCCTGCCAGGTGATAATGATAGCAGTCACGAATACACGGCTCTACTGGACCTATTCGCAAAAAATCATTCAAATACAAGGTGTTACAAAAGTACCTAACTCTTTTTACAGGGTAATAGCACCCGGTGATAGGGATCACAACCTAAATATCACAACCTAAAAAAGCATATCTCACAAAGGGAACCCGTTTGTGAGATATGCTTTTTTGAAGCTGAAATGTAAGGGGTATTTTAAATTTGTGTTGTTTGTACTTACTAGCAAAGCAAGACAAGTCTTTTTCATTACTCACGTTTTCTTTACTTGGTCTTCTTTGACACTCATTTTTTTTTGTGCCGTCACGTGTACATTAGTCTTTAATCCAAACCAATAGTCCGTCTACTTACAAAAAGCGATATGTTAAGTGCCCGCGAGTTGATAGTAGTCACGAGGATTCGAATCTAAGTGCAAGTGCTTTGCTATGTGGTCATAGTTTATGGCATTTGGTTACTTTACTATGCTGACAGGTCCTTGGTTACTTTACCACCCTACCTTTCAGATCCACAGGCAGGATATTCCAGCTATGCAACCGCATGACACCTCGACACACTTTTATTGCACCTGGCGCCATAATTACATCACGTAGGATAAATACAATTAAGAAAATTAAAAAAAAAAAACGACTTCATTGGTGATCCGAGTTTGAGTGATCTGTAATGTTGCTCTTCGTTGAGGAGTTCCGTTCTCCATCTCCGAAGTTCTTCGTCAAATCTTCTCCACTTTTTTTTTGTGGGACCACATGGTTAGTATACCATTTGTTCACACACAAAGACGTCGGCGGCGGCTGCGGGGGAGGCGCGGGGGAAGGGCCCGCGAGGCAGGCGGCGCCGCGGGACAGCACACTACCTTTCGAATCTATTGTCGCGAACGCACCTGTTTTTTACTGTACCTAGACCTTTTATACCATCTTACAAATTACAGTCCACTTTCCTTCAATATTACCTGGCCTATATACCATTAAAAAAAATACTTCAAAATCGGTACCATTTTAATAAAATTTAAAAACAATCGGTGTCGAATTGTGTCCCTACCTCCTCCTTTTTTAAAAGTCGCTTAAAAAAATAATCTAGATGGCGGTGAGCATAACACATCATTATTATTATTGAGCTCGATATGTACAGTGCGTTTCACAAAAGAATTACCTTGGGTTGAACAAAAATAGTCCTTAATTACATTGTAATAAGAGTTTCGTCAAGGGAACTATTTAGTGAAACGCACTATAGTCCTCGTATGGGGTTCTGTCTCATTCTGTTGATCAAGAGCGGTAGAGACAGTGTTGTATTTAATTGTCTCTTTTCGATTGACCAGTCTTAAATTATCATGAGAATTATTCTCAGATGAATACCTAATTTGGTGAAACTTAAATTGCTATATAGCAAGCAAGTGGACGAAATAGATGCTAAAGAAGATGAAGGAAGCTACGAAGCTACAAGTACAAGTTTAGACAACATTTTTTTTCTTAAAATTTTCTTTGGTGTTTTCCTACTATATAACACGTATAAAATTTCTTTAAAATACGTCACACTAGTTTTCTATCGAAATCCGATCATAAGGTGGTAATTTAAAACATTAGGTAAACGTTACAGGCAAATTCCGCACATGGCTGGAAAACTAAGGTATTTTACAACCCTACTAAGAGGTGGACTCCCGCAGTGTAATGGGACCTTTGTTTGCATATTAGCACGTAACTTTATCGTAAAAGAGGCAAAATAATTTGAATCGACTGTTTATCGAGAACTTTCAGAATCTTCAAAAGTTTTTTGTTTCGTCTAGCCTGGAGCTAAATGAAACTTTCCTAATTTCAAATCTTAATCAAGGATTTCTGTTTAAAAAAATAACATCTCGAAAACAATTTCAGTAAAATAAGTTTTCCAATAGACGATGTCTTGTCCAATCAAAGTTGCAATTAAGTTGATTTTCATCAAAAATTTAATTTTTATAAATTAAAAGAACTATTCCAATGAAATTCCAATATTCCAACGACCAATAGACTAACAATAACTTACTACTGGACGCTGTATAGTAAAATAATCATCCTACAAATAGATAGTAATGGTAAGATTTAATCCTAAGCTAAAGCCTTTGCATCTACGTAATGGAGATGATTTACACAGCGTTCAGTGGCACCTTCACTCACACGAGATGGGCGAAGAGACCACTCGGCGCTGCAGTGCGTGGGACATTGTTTTAGATGGAGTAGGCTTGCCCAGCACCTATACCATCCTGACAGCTCGACCAAAGATATTTTATCTACCCAGTAGATATTGGTATAAGGTATCAGGTATCTGACGACTCACTAGTGGTGAGCGGTGGAAGGACTGTATCGAGTAAGCTCTATAATACAGCATAAAACACCTTGAATTTGGAGAACGGAGGCCAGTGAGAGAGCGAAATGAAAGAAGATATTTGGGAAGTCCAAGAGCCATACATTTGGTTGCGCCCAAGAAAGTAAGTCAGACGACTCACTAGATTTCACTTTAAATGTTACCCAGCATCCTAGAATTCTAGACACACATACAGGGTGGACAGTTTCTAGTCCAGAAACTACAACAAAGCGACGAGGACGGGTGTGTGTGCGAAAAGCAAATTATATTATTGTTTGTCATCTGCGAAGCATGTTACATAATTAAACGTAACAATTTCCTCTCAGCAAACTTTCAGAACGTACAACAGTGGGTTTGTTCCTCTTTTGTCTGAAATTTTAATCCTTTTGGTACAACTTAGCAAGATATTATTATATATCAACTTGTGCTTTAGGGCGTACATGTAGGACAAAATCGTTAACAAAATGTCTGTAAATCTCAAAAATATCGTTTGATCTTGTCAAATTAATTTCAAATATTACAGTGCGCGTAAAAGCTTACCTATTGCAAACGAACGACGAAGCAAAACAGTATTAGCCATTAGGAAATCTGAAATTAGGTACCTACTACTTAGTGGTTCGCCCCGAACTCTGATCTCGCGACTCCATAGGTCGGCAACCCCTCAACCGACTTGGCTTATGTTAAAACTTAAAGACGACATCGTTATGGCGGCAGAGGATCCATGGATGCGGATGGCTAGGGACCGCGAGAGATGGCGCGAGGGGAAAAAGGCCTATACCCAGCAGTGGGCAGCGGTGGGCTGATGATGATGATGATGATGATGAAAACTTAAAAATTATTTATGTTTAATTTCGTGACGATCCGACCAACAATACTCAAGTTATCGTCGAACGAACATTGTATACTACCTTGAGCGCAAGCGTATCATCGAACACTCTTATTGAAAGGAAAAATTCGCATTTTAGAGAGTGAAAAATAATCATAAATCATTCAGATGAAAATACAAGGTTGCTTGAGGAACAAATCCAACAGTGCACCGGTTGCGACAATGTTTTATCGCGCGGCGGTTGAGGGAACATTTTGAACGTGACGTTTTCGGTGTGAGATTGAATAACGATGTTTCGGTGTATGAGAAAGTTTGAATTGAATTGAAATACGTCTGAGAACCGCCTGGAGATGCTGTAGACTTTATTTAAAACTTCAGTTGTTTTTTTGTCTGAGCGAAAAAAAGTTTGTCTAGAGCTAAATACCAAAAGAGATAGAAATTGAAAATCACAATATAACATGAGAAATGGCTATTTCTTCTTGATGCTAGGTAGCACATCGTATCAAATTGCTATTCCTTCTTGATGCTGGCTAGCATATCGTAGCAAATTGCTACCTATTTATTATTGATGCTAGCTAGCAAATCGTAGCAAATTGCTATTCCTTCTTGATGCTGGCTAGCACATCGTAGCAAATTGCTACCTATTTCTTATTGATGCTGGCTAGCACATCGTAGCAAATTGCTATTTCTTCTTAATGCTGGCTAGCATATCGTAGAAAATCAGCCTCTTCGCGGCGCTTTCTGTCGTATAAGTACTTTAGTTTTATCTGAAAATGCTGATGATAAGATATTATCATGTCTTATCTCAAATGTTCAGAATTTTACATTTAAACCATAATAACGCAGTTCGAACGTGAGTCGAATCGGTCGAGGGGCTGCCGAGATATGGGGTCGCGAGTTCACAGTTTGGGCGAACCACTAGTAGGTAATTCTTTAGCTTTTTTTAGCGGAAACAAGTCACGTTACGTTATTGTTTCCTTCGTGAATAGGGTTCAGAAAGTGGTTCGCCCGAACTGTGAACTAGCAACTCCATATCTCGGCAGCCCCTCGACCGATTTGACTCATATTCGAACTTTTTATTTTTGTCTCATTGGCAAACATGACAATCCGATCAACGATACTCAAATTATCGTCGAACGAGCGAGCAAACGAACTCGCTTCGCTCATTCGTTCAATTACTTTTGGTCAGATGTTGTAGACTCACCCTTTGCCGCCCTTGGTCAAAATTTACACAGTGGCGGTTCCGTGTGTGTGTAGTACATTACATTTAATTAAAAGTCCACTCTGTTTATAGGCTTTTTCGGTCCTCATTGGCGGTCGCCAGTGTTTTACAGTAATGTTTATGATTTCATTTGTTTTTAGGCTATACCTACATTGCATCGTGCTAGTTCATAGACAATCAAAATATGGACTGGACGGTATTTTTCTGGTATAAAGTTAATAATGAAATTAAAGTTAATAATGATAAAATATTGTTAGGGAGTGAACCCACAATTTGTAGAGACGTCACTTTTTGCGCATTTTCATATCAGAAAATATTGACACTCATGTCTACATCCTGTCATTTCTGCTCGCTTTGCAGTAACGTAACATTTATAATTTACCCGGTATTTAAATTAATAATTTAATTGTTAATTTGTGTATTTACAGATTGACGTAACGCTAAGATAATAAATAAAAACTAAAACTATGCCGCCAAAAAAACTGCAATTTTTTCTGCTTACTGACTTTCAAGCTGTTGTTATAATTTTTAAAAGCGTGTAGGTGTGACAAAACACGGCATACCTAACACCTTTTGATATACTACCCCATTGTGAATGCAAATTTCATACAAAATATGGTGGAAACACGACCATTTAACACCATTAAAAGAAAGAAAAAACCTTGAGACTATAAACCCAAATACACACCTAGAGAAATTGTCGTTTTATTCAGCCCCAACGGAGTTTTATTATTATTTGCCTAAGGCACGAAAACTCTACCATAGTCATAAAACAGATAAGTTGACTT
Source organism: Zelleria hepariella (assembly GCA_949319315.1). Taxonomy (NCBI): domain Eukaryota; kingdom Metazoa; phylum Arthropoda; class Insecta; order Lepidoptera; family Yponomeutidae; genus Zelleria; species Zelleria hepariella. The sequence continues at coordinate 10,360,089 of OX439392.1, read as the reverse complement.
AGTTATTTTATACAACGCCCGCCACCTGAGTTATTAAAAGCGGTGGGCGCATGTGAAAAGTGTTTTAATTAAGCGTTGAATGTTTGCTAAACCTGGATTCGATACTATGTACCTATATTTGATTCGCGTTTACATTTTCACTGAGGTTAGGTTACTCTTTGCCACGATTGCAGGTATGAAAGAAATTCTTACACGTTCTGAACGTATGAATTTATTTCATTTAGTGTTAGATATCGAACAAATCCGACAAGCATCAAAATTATTTTTTTCACGTTGGGTAATCGGGGGTTGGGGATCAGAATGAGTCTCGTTACTTGAATAAATTAATTTTCAAAGCAGGTCTTCTTCCTATATTCGATTAGGTATTAAGAAGCCGGAAAATCCTACAGAATAACTCAAAAGCTATAAGCTCATAAACTGCTATAAGTCAATATTATGTTTGCTTAAAAACAAGGAAAATTTTATATTTTCATAAAGATGTAAAGGTAATGGACATTTAAATAAACATATTATAGGGTCATAACACACTCATTGTATCGAATCATATTATTTTGATGTATCCCGCCAATTACACACTCAAAGGTCCAGTATACTTTATTCTTATTTGTGATGTTAAGGAAACCCTCGTAAAAAGGGCGCCCTTTACCTATGCAACAGAATAAAACAATCCAGAAATTTCATAAAGATAATTTGCGCTCAGGATCAGAAAAATCCTGGTAGTCACTTTAAATACTATGGAGTGTAGATAAATCTACGCTAACATGTTTGTCATGTAACATGTTCAAAGTCACCGAAACCACGCAGACAAACGAAAACGAAAATGAACTGTATAATAAGAAATTGTTAAAACTGAAACTTAAAAAGTATTTTTTAGACCATCTATAAATAAATAAAATATAAAATTAAAAAGATAGAAAGTTCTAACTATTGATTTGTTACTTAAGTTAGTTAAGCCCGTTCAATAATTAAACTATTAAATTTTTAAGAGCGCTTCACCAACAAACTGTTTGTACAGTTTGGCTTATTTTGTAACTGTTTTATATAATTTTAAATAAATACTTAAAAAAAAAACGAGACGAACATTTTTGTGCGGCGACCGCGTGGCGTCCGTGCGGACCCTGAGCGGTCACCGCGTGAACAATTCGTGTGATATAAACGCACCCTAACGGTAAATGAGGTGCAATTATGTCGTAGGATTATTTAATTTTGATAAATCGAATTTCGCGAAAATTCTAGGGATATTGCGAAAACACGGATAATTAGGCAATTATGATGACCTCAATCTTTTTGAAAAAAGATAGGGTATTTGCGAAAACACGAGTGGTCTTAGTAAGTTTGCATCGTATTAAACTTTTGAATAAAAGCTTGGAAGAAGCTTGGTCACAAGCTGGGAAATTGAGCATAGGTCTTCTCTCAGAGCGAGAAATGCCACTGCGGATTGGCAATTTTCGCGTTTATTATGCTTCAGATGCGAAAAGGGTACAGTAACTAATAATTATTTGTCATCTCTTGCGGACCAAGTCATGTTTGACCGTAACCGAGGTAAGTTGCGAATCAGGGAATCAATAATAAAGGAATACGACAACAGGTCAGTTTGCTACAAGTGGGTCTTTTGTATCTTATCTTTGTTTTGTGAATGGCGCCAGTGACCTATAAAGCCTTTATATTATTCGCAGAACGCTCTATATGTGTGATAGAGAGATCAAACAACGAATGATATAGGCACACTTTTATTATGGGCTAATATGAGGACTTTTGTTGCTAGAAGTTTTATTTGTTAAGATATTGCTATTTGTTTACAGGTTAGGTACGTTTGAGGGTTGCCCCATTCAGTGCCCTCTCTGAAAGTGTAGATGTAATCAAAACTGAGTGAGTTTCTTTTAGTTTGATGTTTTTCACTTCACTACTAATGCATTTATTTATTTTACCTTTTATTGTAATTTAAGCAAATAACTTTAGGTACTCATTTTGTCTACAAATTATATTATTTTGTCATCGCACGCCTAAGTTACCTTTATCAGTCCTTTCTTCACGATAAAGGAATTTATTTGGTCATCGCGTAAACGTCGACAATTTTACAAGATTAAATCGAAAAAAAAAAATACTTTTCCATTTTGTGAGTCATTTCATAAAACTGACAATGACAATTTACTATGACAGTGAGATTTCCATTGCGTAGCCGGTTAGGCATTAGAAGGGTCACAAAAAGGACTACTAAACTTATGTCAAATTGTCACTAAAAACTACCAATTATTATGACATGGCCAAGCGGCCATGTCATGTCACTGGTGGACAAGTGGCCATAGTCGCCATAGGCGCCGACATTTCTTTCTCGTTGAGGTTGAGGGAATCGGTGTGGTTAACAAATGATCTAATTGTGCAACAAAGCCTTCTTATTTATTTTGAAACAACATCCCTGAGTGTTTGAGCACCTTTCTTAATATTAATGCATACCGGTTTTCATCGCACCAATTATCATTAAATGCTTCCGTAATTTTAGTACCCAATAACACGATAGTCTGCTAAGAGTCGTGCTCACCCCAGAGCCTTTATCCGCGTCATTGCTCCGGTGCCTCTGTAATAGTGAAGAAAGTTCGAGAAGCTTTACTTTTATCGAACCTAAAAATAGTCGAACTAAAAAAAAACTATGTATCTATCTATTATTGAGATGATTTATACAACGTCCAGTGGCACCTTCACTCACACTAGATGGGTGAAGAGACCACTCGGCGCTGCAGTGCCTGGGACATTGTTTTTAGATGGTGTATGCTTGCCCAGCACCTATACCATCCTGACAGCTTAGCCGGCCTAGCCCACAGGAAAGACAAGTCAATACGTGTGGAGACGACTAAGCCGCGGGTTTCCTCACGAACAGTCGAACTACCGTAGGTATTGTTTATGAGATAATTAAGCTTATTTGAACCTAAAGTATCGGAGGTATTTTAAATTAAGTAGTTATAAAAGGCGTTCATTGCCAAAGCTTAGTGTGGGGAACCAACTTTTTCCTAAAGAGTCAGAATAAAAAAAGTTTGGATTCGTATTGCGTTGCGAATGGGTTGCGTATTTTGACCCTAGGAATTCCAGCTTTAAAAAAAATGTGATAAATAAATTAAAATTAATAAAATGTAGAGCAGTGGACAGGGGATGTTGGCGTGACAGAGAAGTGGCTTATGCCCAACAGTGGGCAACATTCTTTGACTGTATAGATAGAATAGATAAATAGAGGAATAGACAAAGAAGATACCTATGCCCAACAGTGGGGACATTCATGGGCCGGATACATAGATAGTGCAAAACTTCTGTGCCTCATAGTATTGTGTCGCCTAAGAGTTTGTGTGTCTGTCTCAAATGGCTTGGAAGTTATGGCCCAGTGACAGACAGACTGACAATGTGAGGTCGGTACTGTGTCCATGTAGATGATACTGTAATGCGTAGCATCGGCTGCGTTATGAATGAAAAAATATAACAATTTAGTTGATAATTTATACAAAGGGAAATAAAAAGCGTAAAAAATAACAATTTTCAATAAAAATAAAATGTAAAAATTTCCAGACAAAACTTTTGCGACAATAACTAAAAGAAGACCTAATAAAACTGAAATTGAGACCAACGAGAACTTTTTAGAACCAAAATAAAACTTTTTTTAATAGTTTAGGGCCATTGTTTTGTATGTTTATCATTTATGTTAGGGCTCCACCTGCGTCTAAATGCGTTAATAAGCACGCTAAGTAACCACGCAGATGTTGCCAACAGTTAGTGATGATTTAGCGCACATATAATCCGCGCGGGATGAGAATGGGATATGACCTTTTGGAACTGAGACGCGCGCGGTAAACAAACTCGCGTCGATGCAACCTTGTCAAAGTAAAATAAAGTATGTTTTCGATTGACTTTGACAAGGTTCTATCCCATTCTCATCCCGCACGCATTATACTGCCGGTTTCTGATTTGAGAAATTCGCTAAGCAAGTAGGTACTTAAATATCGTTCTGCCTCTGCGGACTTCTCACAAAAGAACGTGACAGAATGATAGTTAAGTATTTACTTAGTAAAATTCTCAATTCAGAAACCGGGCCTTAATCAACTATCTGCGTTATGTCCAACTTAGCCCGTAACTAACGCGTCGACGTATCCAGGTGAAAAGCTACCTTTAAATTTGTGTGACAAACAAATATATTTGTATGCAGAAAAAATAAGTACCCAATTGCAGAAGTCTGTATGACATTGTTCAAAGTGTCAACCTCCAGGGGGTATGAACTTCATGACGTCACGCGTCACCAGGTCACCACGTAATGCACAGCAAAAGGTGGAAATAAATAAACAATTTTATTCTCCAAGTGAAAAATGCCCGAGCAAACGAGCATCGCGTGCGTTCACAGATAAGGGGCGTCATAAGAGCTGTCACCACGTCGCCGGTCAGGCGTCGAGTCACCCCACTCTGTGATGCCGAACGCGGTTAGGATGTAGCGCTTTCTGATGGTCGCTTGAACGCTTATGAGCGTACTCGTATAGCAGTACAGACAAATCTGTTGACAAATCTGTTACTGTCTCGCGTGCGCAAATACTGAGCAAAAGGGAAAACCTGAAAAAAAAAACTACAAAATCGAGGTTTCGTAGTCCACACTTTCCTCTCTGAATAATAGTCTGATTTTATAAATTTGTTCACCACTAATATCACAAGAAAAAACTTGATGTCTACTATCCGTATGCGATCATTTTTGCATGAAACTTTTAGCCCACATCGAGTTTTTTTTTTAAATATTTTAATAGATTTGAACTGATTCAATGATGAGACGATATTCGGTGTTCTTGGCCATGGCCACCAATCCGATATGAATGCTACGTCACCAATAAAAAAATCGGCCCAAAAGGCGCCTCAAAACTAAAGTAATGAAGACAAACTGTTTATTACAATTTAATTTTTTGCTGTTAATCCTCTTGCTACTCTTATTTCTTTTTTTATTTATGGCACAAAAACCAAATTATAGAAAAAAATACGAATGAGAGTCGTCTAGAGCTGTCAATAAGCTGCAGCGGCGGTAGAAATGCTAAACGTGTTCCGTGACGGCCATTACGTAATTGTTCATCCGACCATGCTGAATAAAAACGTTGAAACTTCTAATAGGGGTTGATTTGGCTTCTCGAGAAAATAAAGGGAAAGGATATTATAATCTTTTGATGGCCATAATTTTATATTTGACATTGTCAAGTTTATCAAAGTGACACATCTTTTGGTGGCCATAATTGTATATTTGACATTGTCAAGTTTATCAAAGTGACACAAACATAGTGACTAATGCTTGCTCAAGAACCTGAAGTGGGTCCCACTTTTCTCTATTATGCGCGGTCTCTATCCTTACCGACTATCCCCAACTACAGGGTATTAAAAGACCGCCAACAAAGCGGAAAACTACATATTGTCCTCATCATAAGGAATATTATTGCCGAAGGAACTATGCCTGGGAAATCAACGGTTTCCGAGGTATTGAGGTTCAAAGTCGGACTTTTCAAAACTTTTTTTTTGCAGAACTGTATTCAGTATCTAGTTCTTAACATACCTTCTCAAGAAGCCATATAAAAAATATGAATATTTCTTACAAAAAACGACGTTAAAATTGTAACCCGCAATGTATTCTAAACATCGGCACTTCAAGCATAAGTAAACATAAACATAAACAACCTGACAACAACTGATACCTATGCTTGCGCAATATGACTTCTGTACGTTACACGTCCATAGCGTGATAAAATATTTTTCAAAATTATAACCTGAAAAACCAAAATGATTTCCCAGCAATAATTTATCGAAAAAGTACTTTGTTTTGCTGTCTAGTATGCGTGGCTTTCGGGTCTGTTGGCGGTCTTTTAACACCCTGTATAATAAAGTTTTTTTTTTTAATTATTTTAATTTAATAAAGAACAATCTTCTTATGACAGTTTATAAAGGGTGAGTACTAAGTAGTGCATTTTTAGTGAATAGGCCAGCTGAGCGGTTTTTTTATTGGCGTTATATTTTATCCTATATTCTTTCCTTTGTACTAGGCTAACTAAGTTGGAAGAAGGAGGTAGGTATAGCTGCGGAGGACGCGAGAGAAAAAGAGTTTTAGATCGTTTTTATAAGCTCGACAAAGGCAAATTGAAATTCAGGCACAATGACTTCAAGGCGTTTTGAAATTCGGTCCTTACGGACCGGAGGGCGTTGGGTAACGTATTATAAAAATACCATATAGGTACCAAGTTATTTGGTTTATAAAAAAAGTGCAGTTTATTTGAGTCTGACTGTACAAAGGTACAGTGAAGTAATTAATTACTTTTAAATCGCTTTACACCTATTTTCAATTTCCACTGATTTATACACCCGATAAGGTGTGAATTATTCATAAAGGGCCTACTTTAATTACCAGTTCCAGATTATCAAGTTATCACTTCATCCACTAAACAAATTATACGTAGAAGAACATACAGTGGTCCTACACACGGTGCAAACCACAGATGTAAACATTTCTGTGGCATACAGTAACTTACGTTGACAAATCTGAGAAGGAATGCACTACTAAAGCCCGAAAAACGGCTTGAATGAACGTTAGGTCGTAAAACGCAAGCTCGAAAGACCGTGAGGTCGACAAATGCAAGCTCGAAAGAACCGTAACTCAACAATCGTCTGACAAAGCGGATATAATTCGTTGGATAATAACAGTAACTCTGTGCACCTGTCAAAAGATGCTACATTAGATTGTCCACTCGTTTTTTCGGGAAGAGTTCTGTTCTTATTATTTTGTAAGTTATCTTTCGTTTCGTGACATATTAGTGTCGCTTTAATTTGATAACGCTGAGTAGCTTACGTTTTGTTTTGAAAATGGGGGTCTTTATATTTCCATTATTACGGTAAACGGTAATACCAACACAAGACACGCAACCAGTTTATGGTATCTAAGAATGACTAATGAATTAGAATTGAGTTTTGTAACGTCCAAAAATTACGGGTGAAGGTGTTTCAAGCACTGGTCATTCTGACGAATATGGTTGAATCGAATGTTTTGTTCATTTTAGAACTTTCTTTCGATTATTGTTGTTCTTTTGACAAACTTTTACTAATCTTAAAAACTCTCATCCGATTTCTGAATTGCGAATTTCACTAACCAAATGCATAAGTATCGTTCTGTCTTTGCAGATGTCACACAAAAGAATGTGACAGAACGATACTGAAGTATTTGATTATTGAAATCCTTAATTCAGAAACCGGGGCTAGGTATGTGTCTGAAACATTAACTCTTTGACGACAAGACGCATTCAGGATTTTGTATAATTTTATGGAACCAATGAATAATATTTCTAATATCTTCGAAAAGGGTAAAGTTTCCAGTCATAACACTTCCGTGTTATTGAATCATTGTCTTAAGCCATCAATGGGCGAATGAATGAGCGATTGGTGTAAATATTTGCTTAATTAATAGCTGGGGTTGTAATCAATCATTACAGTTTGCCGCTACGTCGGAGTAGGGTCATTCTTGAAATCGAAGCTTTGATGGCAGACAACGAACGACGCATCAATATTTCCCGTGATTGTTTTGCCAATTCTGATAGCAAGAGCTCTTATTTGAGGTGTAACTCGGAGGTGGCTGCTCAATATAAACCATGGCAGTGTCAACTCGTCAACCATCACAGAAAATAACACAATACCGTGATTTATCTCTTAGTGATGGATTTTTCAATAATTCGTGTATTACTTAGAAAAAGCAACAGCGCTTTGTGTTTCAGAATGATACCCCAGAAGAAAATTTCTTAATTAACATGATTACAGGCCACAGACGGGATTATAAGTGAGACACTTAAACTACTTGATGCTTTATTAAGTTTGTTCTGTACAGTAAAAAATGCTGTAAAGCTGTACCTACCAAGGTAAATAATGTGGAACGTGTGTAAAACTTACTTTTTCGTAAGTGTGTAAAGTACTCTAATCCCTACCCATTATAACAACATAATAACTACTACATTATTAATTTAAAATACACATTTTAGCTTCAAATAAGCATATCTCATAAACGGCTAAACCTATTTTGGTAAAATATATCTACGAACACTTGGTAGAAAACGCTTTCAAATAATAAAAAAATCGCATCCAAATCGGTTAACCCATAAGAGCTATGGTGCCACAGGCAGACCCAAACACAGACAGACACACACACACAAATTATTGCTGGGAAATAGTTTATCGAAAAAGTACTTTGTTTTGGTGTCTAGAACTTTCGGGTCTATTGGCGGTCTTTTAACAACCTGTATATTACAGAGGATCCATTGCGCAAAATAAAAAACTCAATGCGTTACTTGGTTTCTTTACAGAGAAAAGAAAACCACCCGCCCCACCAAGAACAAAATTTCAAAATTTATTCCAATTTAGTTTAATGTTTCCGGAGTCAACTCTATCGCTAAATAATCTGTGTAAAATCCACTCAAATCGATTCTGGAAACCGGCGATATCTTTCTTTCCGCGACCCAATTCGGCTAAAGCATCGAACGGAATTGAAAAATAACAGCTAACCAATTGGAGTACTTCTGTTTAAACCCCTTTCCCGTTCAGTTTTCAAGTTTTCAGAGCCTAATTTAAATGGTTTGGTTCAGCGAGTATTGCTGCAAAATTGTCGCAGAAGAACCTCCTCTAGTTATGAAAAGGAAATGAAACATTGAGTTTTTTTAAAACCCTATTCTGCAAGCTACTTTAATGCTAGTGTCTTGATCGCACTTGACTGTTTTTATATTTTTTAATTTGGTTCTGCTTGGTTATGGATGGATTTAAATTACAGTGAAAATAGAGTTTTAGTACAGTCAGGTACAGGCTGACATACCCTTATTTTTGAAATATTTATTTTTGTTTTTAGGTTGTTAGAAAAAAGCCATTGGGCCTTCACCAAAGTCGTAGAATAAAAGTTGTTGGAAATCACATTTAAAAGTTGGAGTGTTTGAGGAAAAAAGCTTTTAAAAACTGCCCTGCACAAACTCTTGCTACTATTGTAGCTCCTAAGTTATTTTTACTAACAACCTGTTTTGATTTTATTGTATACTATCTTTTGCCCGCGACTTCGTTCGCGTGGACTACAGAAAAAGGATATATGCTTTACTATTCTCCTAATTGGAAAAGCGTGATAATTTGTAGCCTATGTGTTATTCTGATGTTTAAGCTATCTCTGTTCCAAATTTCATCCAAATCCGTTCAGCCGTCTCAGCGTGAAAGAGTAACAAACATCCATCCATCCATCTATACTTACAAACTTTCGCGTTTTTAATAGTAGTAGAAAGTAGGAAGTAGGATTTACTAACAAACAAGGATCACAAGTTATCTGAAAATAAATGATTATAATTATAGCGGCATCTCAAGCTCTGCCTCGGTCCCAAGCTCGACATTGAGTGACATTGACATTAGCCAAGGTCCCAAGTCGGTAATTTTGATCTGAGATCACCTACTTGAGCTCGAGCTTGAGCTGACGACTATTAATGCCACTCTAAGAGTCGTAATGCCGAACGCTCCAACGACATGGGGCCTTAGCCTGTAATACAATGACGTAACGATGGCATCCCAGGTAGAAGGACCAAACCGGGATTTTCTCGTTTTTCTCCTACAACCAGCGAACTCTACTATAAAAAAAACATTAAAAGGACCGACACTGGACTGACAGCATTAATAAATCGTAATTGAAGCCGTTAACTAAAAGCTCATTTTGGCACCATTACGTTACAGGCTAAGGGCCATGGTCAAAGTGTAGAGGGAGCGTATTTCGCGTGGCATAAGAGTGCGTCAAGCGGCAAGCGAACAAAGATGGTTATACTAGCGTGCCTCTGAACGTACTTCTGCCGCATTTATTTCGCGATGTTGCGTTCAAAGTAGTTGTTTGGAGTTTTAGTCGAATCGGGAGCTCGGGGGAAGTTATTGAAAATTATTTATCGAGTAAACTATGTACAATGAGAGTTTTTATTTTATTACTTCGGGCGTTTTATTTGAACAGTTTCGGCCAGCTGTAGCTATTTACAAAATAAGTCTTTTGGAGCACAATCCTTTTTACCTTCCTGATATAAGAATCAACTATGTAAACCTATGTTCATATGTGAACTGAATGGAATCGTCTTTATACGGCGTGTTTCGGAAAGGTCCTGTCATACTGAAGGGGGTAGCTAGCTGGGGCCTTAGCCTGTAACGCAATGGCGGGTCGATGGCGTCCCGGCAGAAGGACAAAACCGGGGTTTCCTCGTTTTTCTCCTACAACCAGAGAACTTATTCTCTAGAATTAGAATCAAAATATGCCTTGCTGTATTACAAAAACATTAAAAGGACAGACAGCGTTAGTAAATCGTAATTGAAGCCGTCAACTGACAGCCCATTTTGGCACCATTGCGTTACAGGCTAAAGGCCCTGTACTTATGTTTACTATGGGAAAAAATGAGAAACCTTGAAATAGTTATTAAAGTGAGCTACTTATGCAAGGATGCAAGTCAAGTGAGTTCCTTTATTTCATTTTATTCCCCATAGGGCATCGCTTAAAATTTCGAAGCGCGCAAAAATAAGTCAATCAAAGGCAGCAGTGAACTGAATATTAAGTATACTTACCTAAAATAAAACAAAACCAAAACATGTATTGTTTACGTTAGGGGTCTGCTTAGTTCGCCTTATCTATGAAATTGCCGGCCCCATTTCCAAGTGCTTTGTCTAAAAAGCGCCTAGACTCAGCCTTTATCAGACCCGTTGACGTTTGACGCGGCTCGCGTGCCGCCTCCGAGGCCGAATTTGTTTACTAGGCCCCATTTACATTGATCTCCTTACACTCCATCCTCGAGCCACCTCCATACTAAGTGCAAAAAAAGACCCTTATTCTTGCGCAACCTATTTTACGTCGCTTTACGCGACGTACGTCGTGCTACATACAAATTTTCCTGCTTGACCTCACCAGGGGGGGGGTTACCCTTGACGCTATTGCGTTCTAATTGAAAAAGTCTTAAAAATAATTTCTCTTTGAATTCGCATAGTAATGCTTTGATTTTAAATACTTTGTAAAGTTTATTCAAAGGTAAGGCTGTTTAATTCAATAAAAACGCAAAATGCGTCTTAATTTGTAAAATATTAAATTTTGTAAATTATGCCATATTGCGGCCGTATTGGAAAAATGCGTCAAGGGTAGAGGGGCAGGCAGGGGCTGAGCGTAATAGGGCCTATATTCGTAGGAATTGGAGAAGAGGTTTTAACAGTTTTTATCTGTATATTTTTGTAAAAGTGGATCTATTCTCTTTTGTTCCTATGCTCCTTGACTATGAAATATGATCAAAAACGTCTCTAATTCCTGCTTGGAGTTTAGAAGTCACTACCTACTATACTCCAAGCAGCGACCATCATCGACTACATTTTAAGCGACTGCGACCACACTTAATTATGATTATTTTGCAACATGTTTCTTCCGAATGAGAACCGAAACTAGTCGACTACACCGACAAATTACTAGAATACACGTTTCTTGCCCAATACGCGGCGCACAATACGCTCAATGTAGATATTCTTACTCTCATGCCCCGTGGTGGTGAGTGTGGATGGTTTTCGTACCTTATGCGACCTGTGATTTCCATTTCATTGTCTTTTCTGCTTCATCCTTTTCTTTTCGTCCGCTGTGATTTTGTTTATCTTTGTAACCTGAAACAATGAGCCGTTTTCACGGCTGTCAAATTTAGCTTTTTCTGAAGATATTATTAATCTGTGTAAGCGAAATTTGACAGCCATATCCCGTTTCTTGTATGGCCAAGCCTATGAGCGCCATCTATCAAGGGCTTTGAATTCAGCTTTTAACTGTCAGTTGAAAACGGGCCATTACAAGCGGATGTTTGAGACAAGTCGCACATGAATAGTCAGAGGGTATTATCTCGGAAAATGCAAATTTTTTTTTACGACTGATTCGAGTTCGCAAAATTTTTCTCTACAATCTGGCAAGACAGCCATATCTGTAGGTTAATTTAAAGCCGAGAAACGGAGCTTTACGACTGTCTTCCAATTTGGTTTGCGATATATTCGAGCAGGCAAGACTGTCACATTTTAGTTAGCCACTAAGCGCCAACCGAAATTGACGGGTCACTCGTGTTATTTCAAGTTATGACAGGTGCTCTGTCAATAATTACTACAAAAAGTTGAAATGTGAGCAGTCTAGAGCGTATTATCTTTTAGTTAATACTCTTTAGCCTATTTTGAATAATTCGTCATTTGTATTATTTTGACTTAATACTCTATAGACCGATTTTTTTTCACAACTTTCTAAATACCATTGGTTTTATATTGACTTAATACCATATTGCCATCGGTTTCTTCTAGATACTACTCTCTGTCCAGTTTTTTTTTGTAATATTTTTTTGTTGTAAACCGATAATACCCTTTTGACCGATAATAAATTCTAAATTCTTGTGCAAGGAAGGTGTTTTTTGCTGCCAATCCCGCTATCAAAGTAGATAATAGTGCTGAAGACCTGGAAATAGCGTAAGAAGACTGTGATGATGAATAAGCCGACCCCACTTATCGTCCATCTGGAGAATTTCTGCCTCTAATTTCCCCGGATATTATGCCAGATCACCAACTTTTGCATTGCTAACTTAAGAATAACCTAACATAGGTAAAATATTTGAGCCAGATCGCCAACGTCGCTCGGTAAGGTAGGCTGGCGGCGTTGCCCCAGTGGATGGCGAGGCTCAGCCTTTGCCCTTGGTAAGCACCAGCCCTCTGTACACTCGAGGCGTCAACCAGGCACAACAAAATCTCTTGAGAGAGTTTTCGCGCACCTGGTCCCTGAGGGTCTCTACGCCGAAGGGCGCAAATATGTAGCCCTGTACCAGGACTGCATATTTGTGCCTCTTGTACCCCGCTGTAGCCGCACCAACGCCGCCGGTGCGGCAGGAGGCCACATTTATACGTAAATAAATACCAAGTAGTGTCCCAAACCAGCGACCGCCACAGTGAGCGTCACCCCATCAGGCCTATTGCCATTGTCTCTGGCTATGCCATGCTAGGCTAGGCTAAGCAGGGACCCGGAACAGATTCAGCCGCAGATCCTGGCTTGGGCCTGCCATGTCTGGCCAAGCGGTCCTGGCCGATTAGGTCGATCGTGCTGTCGACCGAGGACAGGAACGCTGGCAGCGCGATGCTTGAAGGCATTCTTATGCCCAAGCAACCGTGACGGATCGACAATTTGGTCTGGGTCTATTCTCTAAAGGGTAATTTAGGACTGCTTATAAGGTTTATCTTATAATTTTGCCTCAATGTTGAACAGCGTAATACGTACAAGAATTTATGCGTAAGAAAAAAAGTAAGATGTAGCCTGTACAATTCGGTACGCAAAGTTATTTGTTCGAAAGTCCGTTATTGGCTTAATCTTATCTTTAGACAATATTGAGAAACTTATTTCAATATTTTTTATTTTGGTTCAGTAGTTTGGATTTTACAACGTTTCAAAGATACGGTTTTATGACCTTCACGCGACGGTCTGCATACTGTTGGCGGTCATAGGAACAAAACAAGCGCATAAAAACAAAACTACTGAAGCAAAATAAAAAATATTGAAATTAGTTTCTCAATATTGTCTAAAGATAAGATTAAGCCAATAACGGACTTTCGAACAAAAAACTTTGCCTTCCGAATTGTAGATGTCCCACTAGCTGGGCCTTCTCTTTCTACGCGTGCTAAATGCGGATTGACTATTTTTGGTATAATGCCTCATACGCTCAGGTTTCCTCACGATGTTTCCCTTCACAGTCAGCGAGAGGTAATTGCTACTACAAATTCACAAACATAATTCTGTCATATTTGGCAAATTCATCGAATTTGATCAATTTAATCTTTCGTAGGAATCGTCTTGCACTGGGGATCTTAGGAGGCACAGTGATGAGTGAGTAAAAATATGAGGCCAAGTCATGTTTTTCTTCGTCAAGGAGGTTCTCTCTAAGCTCGCACTTCGATAAATTGAGTTCGAAACCAATTGACTAACAATTTTGTGTCAGCTATTCCTACCCCCTCAGCACGCTAACATTTTGCCTACTCTCAACTGTCACCTTAGCCACTGTTAACTGTCACCTCAGTAGTGTTAAACGGCTAAGGTGACAGTTGAGAGTAGGCAAAATGGTAGCGTGCTAAGGGGGCAGGTCTAAAATTACTGATTGTGCGTCGCCTCCATGTTTCCTCGCTAGAATTATTGATTGATCCTAGATTTTTAATCAAAAATGACTACCTTTAATAACTTTTTCTTAAAGTAAATAGCACAGAGGAAGTAGTTTATTTGAACTGAATTAATTAAATTAAATTATAAGCTATCTAAAACTAACTTAGATTGTGTTAGTTTAAGTACTTTATTGAAGACTGAAATACCCAATTATTTATACCAATTTTTTTTTGTTGGCAAATATGTGACTTATTTTGTTATTTACTTAATGATTACTTAAGAAAACTACTGTCAATGATAACAAAAGTCTGCTTTCATGATTTTAAATTTATTTTAATACACTTTAAAAGATAAAATTTTCAAATTCAGGTAAAAAGACCTGTATTATTTTGAAATAATACATTAGAATTGCAAAAAAAAACTGGCTATAGAGTCATAAATACAAATTAATTTAATTTTGTCAGGCTATACAGTATTATCTTGATAGAGTGTCAGGAAAAACAGTATAACTATTAATCTACTTCTTTTAAACTCTTTTTTTTCATGAATCATGCAGAGAAAGAGTCAACCTACAACGCAAATACAAAAAGTTATCAATTTGTGGCCTGCATCAAATGTAACGAATTTTCAAATATTCAAAACGCTTTTTCTCGAAACTCACTTTTTTGAGATAATACCCTCTGACTATTCATGTGCGAAGTGTTTAAACTAATCCTCTTCCTGTACTTTCCTGCTCACTTCAATCGCAGTGCATGAAGGGAAGAGTGTTAACCTGGCATTAATGCCAGATTGAATTTAAAATTAAACGTCAGGAGGACGGAAAAGTTTTCGGTGAGTAACTGTAACGGGGTAGTGAAGTTATATTTTCTGCACTGACTTGGTGGTCTGGTTATTGTTATTTTACTGTAGTTCTAGCTAGCAATATCGCAAAGCTTTGAAGAATCTTCAGCTGAGAAAGTCGGCTGTTATGCAGTCAAGCGATAAAGCGATGGTTGCAAGATATCGTTGTATCGGTGGAGAATCCGTAGATGCGGATGGCGAAGAACCGTGAGAGGTGGCGTGAAGGGAAAAAGGCCTGGTACAACAGTGGGCAGAAGTGGATTGATAAGGATGATGCAGTCAAGATAAAGTGGCACACCTGTAGAAGAATAAACATTATCTACCTAGGTTGCCCCTAGACTTGACTGATTAATTGCCGCGGTGCCATCACAAGTTGGATAAAGATTTCACAGCTAGTACGGTCGGCCACAGTCACAGATAACCCATGGCAGCTCTTACGGCGCACGCATAAGGGCGCCAATCGAACAAAAAGGTGTATTCTAGCGTGTAGCCGACTGTACCTATTTAAATAATATACGTAAAGTGTGAAGCATTTAGGGTGGTATTCTAGAACGATACTTAAACTGAGTTTAAACAGAGTTCAGACTGTCGCTAAAACAGTGCATGGTTTGATATGAAGGGAGGGATATTCAAATCAAAACATGCACTGTTTTATCGACAGTCGACTCTACTAAACTCTACTTAAACTGAGTTTAAACAGAGTTCAAGTCGCGTTCTAGTTTGAACTGAGTTTAAATACAGTTTAAGTAGCGTTCTAGTTTGAACTGAGTTTAAGTATCGTTCATGAATACCACCCCTAAGGTGGTATACTAGAACGCTACATATACTCAGTTTAAACAGAGTTCAGACCGTCACTAAAACAGTGCATGTTTTGATATGAAGGGAGGGATATTCAAATCAAAACATGCACTGGTTTATCGACAGTCGACACTACTAAACTCTACTTAAACTGAGTTTAAACAGAGTTCAAGTAGCGTTCTAGTTTGAACTGAGTTTAAGTAGCGTTCTAGTTTGAACTGAGTTTAAGTATCGTTCTAGAATACCACCCTTAATTTTTCTGAATGGTCCTTTTCTACACCGTCAAAATGCTGTTCAATTACCTCACGAAAAGTGGCACAGAAGTAGAAACCGCACATTCTGGTGTAATGAGTATGATACCCGGCACCACATACAATTTTCAGCAGCTACGGCACGATTTGTGCAGTAACGAGCCTCTGCCAAAAGATACCGTCAGAGACCTAGATTACAAATGAATAGTCAACCAGGCTCTCAGCAATTACGACCTAGATTAGGCTGGGGATTTTTAGCAGTGCGCATGGCGACATTTAGTATTTTTACCCGACTACGCGAAGCAAAAATAGAAGTCTTAAACGAAAACCCAACTACCAAAAGAATTCGGAGGCTATCGGTTTATCAAATGCGAATGTGGTGTCCTCCGACTACTATTATTTACCTTTGAGTCTATTTTAAGGATAAACAGGTCTTGTTTTAAACCTTTTGGGAGTCGGGTTTTTAGTTTTTTACCTTTGTATTTGACCGCTCATTTTATAGACATACTTAACTGTTTACATCATTTTGATTAAAATTATCGTATCAAGTATTACAGTAATTTTACTAGTGTAATCTCGCTTAGTATGGCTGTAACTAAAAACAATTTAACTGACTTTTGAAAATTGTGATAATTTTATATGTAACGTTTATCAATATTAGCTCCTTTTGTTACATGCTTCATAGAAAGTCGCCTCACAAATATCGAGGTTGAAAAGTTTGCTCGTTTCTGAAAACCTTCTATTCCATATTTTATCAAACTTCAACTATAACGGCTGAAAACAAACAAACATAACGAAACAAAGGTTAATATTGACAATTGATAGGACCATCTATGTGTAGGCATATATCGTACCTAGAGCAAGAATACTACGGGGTCATTCAAATTTAAACTCCACTCTCCATTACAGGGTGGCCAGCATCCTAAAGTTAGTTCACCTCAACTCTTATAGCGTATGAAATAAGTGTGAGAATCGAACTGATAGGGTGTACTGTATGTTATTGCAAGCTGTACAAATCCCATGGGCAGGGGTGTCTGTAGAGGCGAGGGGAGCGCGCTAATAAAGTAAATTAAAGATTAATAATAAATTGTCTAAATATAGGTTTTTGGGGATACACGGATATGCAAATTTTGCGCCCCCTGAAATTCAATACAGCAGCTTTGAATGAATAATGTTTAATGAATGTCGCGCTTGGCATGTGACGCCGAATTTGCATACTTTGTAGGTTTTTAGAGACCATTTTGCACGTGATAGGACGACGTCTTTGATGTAATTGAAGTAGAGTGATAAAGAAAAATGCAATGAACAAAAAATTCAATACTTATCTAAATAATTCAGTTAATTATATATTTGCTCATCGGCAACAAACACAATAAAATTCTTAACAAAAACAACAACCGTACTTTTGTAAGTGAAGATAACATTTGCTATTCCCCATTGCACACTTAGAAATGAAACTAGATAATAATGAATCTTCATAAGTACGTTGGTGTATTTAAAACTTGGTATTGTAATTAAACTGGAATGTAACTTCTTTAGAGCCATGTTTGCTATTTAATAAACCACCTACATAGCACCCGAGGGAAATTACGTTTTTTTCAAACACCACTGAGTTTGCGTATGCTTATTTTTTATTTTGCTCGAGTAGGTACTCAAAGTAAGTATGAGTCTGCGTCTGCAGCCTTAATAGCAACAAAAGTATAAACAGAAGTCCTTTGTGCCGTTTATAAACTTGTTAGCTAGCATTTTTTTTTTATATGTACTCAACCGGGCTAAGAGGCATTGACCAGTAACTGTAAAAAGTAATTTTGGTTTCTTATGTTGTTAAAACACAATTAATATACTGATAAGAGACTCATCAGTTCGTGAATGACCAAAACAAACCCAGTTTTAACGCAACACCCATCTCCCACCCATTACTCTGTTTCCCACCTTTTTGTCCATATCGATTCTTTTGCCTTGACATGCTGGCCACCAACAGACTACGCACCTTTTTGGAACCTTCAAATTGCTTATCAGGCCGAGAGATTCAAAGGACCCTCGAAACCGCGCGCCGCGCAACACATTACTGGCCCCTAAAAAAAACCTACCGGCGCTATTTTAATTGACGTCGTCGGTGCACTAAAAAGAACCTTGGACGAGTGAAATATTCGAAGGTTTGGGCTACCGGAATGACGAGTATTCTGAATGGTAGCGGTATGCAAACAATTCCGAAAGACAGCTCGAATGGGCGGCTGTTGGGAAAAAACCGCTGGGCCGGTCGTCAAATCGACGCCCGTCTATATACGTTGATTGAGGTGATAGAAAAGTTTAAATTTGAAATGTAGGAAGCTTATTTCAAACTAACTTCGGCAAACCAAATGCTAGGCTTGAGCTTTACATTATTTTACTTTTTGAAGCAATGAGGTGTGCGTTTCATAAATCTACAATAATTCATAGTTTATTATGACAATTTGATGTACATTGAGTAGCCGATTAGACATAAAAGAGGTAACAAAAAAGGACAGCTTACTGTCTGACTACTTAATATACATTGAATTGTCATATTAAACTATGAATTTCATTTTTATGAAACTGATGGCACCAGGTCCTTAATCTTACAAATCATGCTAGAAACACACTAAGCTAAGTATATTTTTATCGTACAACTAGATGGACACTTTATTAAGAATTCGACGATAATAGCAAAATCATGCAGAACGTTAATATCAGACACCGTTTCATAGAGATAAACAACTCTATCAAAATAAAGCAATAACTTCCCCTAGAAGTCGTATTGTTTCCAATGATTCGATGTTTTATTGGGCAGAATTAATAACCAAACTTATAAAGTATTAGTCCCATACGTTTGTCGTATATTGCAACAAATAAAAGGAAATAGACGTTTTTATTATTTGGATACAGTTTGTCCCCACCCGAGCAATAGCATACGGTCGAGTGGTCGTAATATGTCGAAGGTATTACAAAAGTTATACTTATCATATGAAAAGAGAATAGTGAAGTTGCCCCCTAATATAAGTACAATATAAACCCCTGTTTTTCAGTTCTTTTCCATTCAGGTAGAGAAGCAAGGCCGATGTACTGTCACTTTTATTTCACAGTACAAGTTTTCGGTAAGTTGCAAGCGTTTTCAGAACACCCTAGATTTTGCGAGACGTCTACTTTGGTATTTCAGTATTTGACTTCAATCCAATTTTAGAAGTGACGATCTTAATTGACTTTAAATGAGCAGACTATAATAAGAATAGCCCATGTCTGTTTCTATTCTAGAGGAAATAAGGACGGAATTAAAAAGGAATACTAAGAAATGCTCTTTATACGGGACTATGGCACCGACCATTGTATTACAGTGAGGACAAAGTTCTAGAGTCGTCGTTCCACGCACTGCGCCCGGTTTGTCTGTATCAAGTGAGGCAGAAACTCCAAGGAAAAGTTTTAATAGTTTTTCTTTATTCAATCAACATATTTTCGCTCTTGGACACTTCTCTCGTTTGCCAACAATTTGTTTAGGGACTTTTTTCTTTGGCTCGAATGTTTGTCCGAGCTCTGGGCGGCCCTTTGCCCTCAAGGGTGCTTTGTAAACTTCGTTCGGACAACCCTGATCTACTTAGCGAGCAAGTAGTCCGGTCTGAATATTTTATTGATGATCTGCTGTAAACTTTCCGTTATAAATCTTGCAATAAGTTTCCCCAAAATCGCTTTTTATTTCCCCCCAATGCGGAGTTATATTCTGTTACCGGAAATACTTATTTAACCAAATAACATCTCATAAAGCGAAACTGTTCCGCCAATTTTCCACGCTCATTTTCGGCTTCGCTTGCAGCCACTCCAACTCGATGACACTGTGGAATTGATAATATCCGTTGAGGTGCTAAGTGGAATTTTCTTTTGGGGAAAAAATACATCCTCTTTTAAAGGAGCGATATTTTTTTTCTTTTTACGTTACCTAAATGACGGTGTGAGTTTTACGAGGCATTCCTATCGCTATATTGTATGAAATTACACAATTAGCTGAAACTGATCGACCAGTCAAAGTGGGTTGATTCTTTGATCAAAGTCAAAGTCAAATGTTTTTATTCAATTTGCAATAAACAAATTATTTATATTGAACATAAAACCTAAATTAATAATTTCAAAAGACAAAAAAAAAATCGGCAAAATAAATAAAACTCTTGCCGAAAATATGTAAATTAAATTTATGTTACTAAGTATCAAGCTACTTTTTTTTCCAGCTTCTCTAGATCTGATCGTTCTTGAAGAAGAAGCATGGTATAGCAAGCCAAGGATCTCACATTATAGTACTTAAAAATAGAATAATAGATCAGTTAAGAATTATTGCTTCACTCAACTGAAAATTATGAAATAGTGTTACTAGAAGAGGTTAGCCTATCTCGGGAAAAGCTTACCTAATATTCAATCCATAGCGCAAAGTTGAGGTTTATGAGTCACAGACCCGGTTTCTGAATTGAGAATTTTGCTAAGAAAATACTTTACTATCGTTCTGTCACGCTCTTTCGTGAGAAATCTGCAGAGCCAGGACGATACCCATTTGCTTAGCAAATTTCTCAATTCAGAAACCGGCAGAGAGTCATCATTAAAATTTTAGGAGCGATAACCAAAAAACCGTTGGACTTCGCTCTTGGCTCACAAAAACATCGTATATCTCCGGGCAGGAAAGTTAACCGAAACTTCTCAATCACATTAAATTCAGTCTGCGAATTAACAAGCTACTTCCTGGCTCCCTTTCAATTTCAAATGGGCAACAGAGTGAAGACAAATTAGCGAAAGAAATAGTGCAATTGGAATGAAAAGAAGTAAAAATCAGCGTCGGAACCGGCGCGGACGCGTGACTCGAGTGCCAATGTGTAATTTTGAGATTCCCTGAATAGTCTCAGCAGGATTTCGAGTGCAAATGTCAGCATCTAATAGCATTGCCAACATCACGCGAGCGCCGCAATGTAATCAAAGTATTTTCAGATAAAAAAAAGTTGGAGTAAACGCGTTTGCGATGCTCTTGGGAGCAGAGTAATCTCAGATTTTTCGATGAAAAATACCACTGAAATGTCAAGTTTGGGAATATATTTTCTAAGGCAGGTGTAAGCATAGGTATGTAATTTATTTTGGGTGTAAAAAAATCCATTAACTTTTTTTCCTGCAGAAATACCGTTAGTTAGAGCTAGTGGGTGAAATACCGGGCAAGAATTTGACATAAAATAAATTAATATTTCCATACATGATGAATGCGCTTCCAAAATTGACGTCCCAACTCCCGACCATCTGTTTTGGAGACTAAGCAAATAGCGGAACAGATTGTCACGAAACTAACAAATTCATTCGTACAAAAACAGCTCGGTTCGCTTAGAAAATGATTTATAATGTTATTTCGGATACATTCGACTAAGGAATGTTTATTTAAAAGACGGGAGGTAGACGTTGACTTTTAGTATCAGGTTTCTTAGGGCTACCGATGAGGGCGCCTGATTCTGTAACGCTGAAGCGACTTCATCGAAAAATGAAACGAGCTTCTGAGAACTTTTCAAGCATAAAAGAACACATACGAACACCATTATCAAATACACCACATTATGTGTAATTTATGGCAATAAAATTAATTTTAATTTCCACTGGGTAGAACTTCCGGTGAATAGAGCAGAAAAGCCAAAGGTAGGTTGCAATACAAAGATCTGCTTGCTGAGCATAAGCGCACTATCTAAGTAACTATCTTATATCGTATACAGGGTGTTAAAAGACCGCCAACAGACCCGAAAGGTACGCATACTAGACACCAAAACAAAGTAATTTTTCGATAAATTATTGCTGGGAAATGATTTTGGTTTTTTAGGTTATAATTTTGGAAAATATTTTATTACGCAATGGAAGTGTAACGCAGAGAAATCATACTGCGCAAGCGTTGAAATAAACTTTTGTTACTTACGCTCGAGGTGCCAATGTTAAAAATACATTGCGGGTTGCAATTTTAACGGCGTTTTATGGAAGAAATATTCAAAATTTTGATATGGCTTCTTAAGAAGAAATGTTAAGTACTTGATACTGAGTAAATAACTGCAAAAATTTTTTTTTCAAAAGTCCGACTTTGAACCTCATTATCTCGGAAACCGTTGATTTCCCAGGCATAGTTCCTTGGGCAAAAATGTTCGTTATGATGAGGACAATATGTGGTTTCCCGCTTTGTTGGCGGTCTTTTAACACCCTGTATAGTATATTTCATTACAAGTGTGGAAAGGCTGTCATTGCAACGAGTTCCGACAAATGGCTACCCGAGCCGAGGCGCAGCCGAAGGCGAGGGTTGACAGTCGGAACAAGTTGCAATGACGGTTCCGCACGTGTACTGAACGACTATTTTTAATACAGTTGCGAAAAAATTAAGCAATTTAATAAAATAATAAAAACACAATAAACTCAACTAACTTGACATTTTTGACTTTTCCGGTAAAATGTTCTCCGAAGCATTTTGTGCAATTATACTGAGTTCCGGTGGTGTTAATTTAAAAAAACTAGGGTCGAAATTACTCATTTTGTGCAAAAAACAACTAAACTCGCGAAGAAAATTTCTGAAAAATCAAAATGGCGCCAACCGTAGAATATAAGCAGAGTTTTTTTTTTCTTCACCCATTCTGGTAGGCAAAGGCAACTATGCCCATACAGCCAAGTCTTCAGTAGAAGTTTTTTATTGATATGAAATGAAAATGAAATTTAATGAGATGAAATGAAATGAAACCTAACCAAACTCATTCAATCAAATCATTAAATCTGATATTGAAACAAATTAGTAGCTTCTTTTTAGAAATATACTTGCACAAATATATTTGCATGAATCATAAAAACTTTTTTTAGTAAAAACTTCATGGTTGGTTTTACTTTTTAATAGACATTATTTTGACAGTTGGGAAAGAGAACGCACGAGTGCGGGAAAGGTAAAAAAAAAGCACGCGTGTGTAATAGCCCACTTCCCGAACGCTATACGTCCCTGCAATACGCCACTTTTTGAGCAACTGTATTAAAAAGATCTTTCCCTTCTATTATAGCTGAAGTTGTTTTTTTTATCGTTATCTTAAACCTGTGCGTTCTAGCTCACTGCAAAATTGCTTGATACCTGTAGTTAATTTAATAAAATTTAATACGTATTTGAGTGGTTTTAAAGCCGGAGATATTTAGTTTCGATTGGCGAAAGATGTTAATTTGTTATTTTTCTTAAATTTGGTTCAGAATAGTGAAACAAAATACCTTCGGCTTAAAACCACTCAAATTTCAGCGCGTAAACTCTCGATTTAGAAACAAACCTAATTTTAGTTACACTTCACTAGCACGTTGTATTTTAGCGAAGCTGCAAACCGCGATCGCTACTGGCGATCAGAATCAGCCCGTTCGACGCCAGTTGTTTGACAAAACTCTTGCTGTACACGTGCTCCACATGTCAAGAGACAAGTCCTCGGATTTGTTAGACACGTCCAGGGTCGGGTTACTTTGAGACGACTGTCTTGTACGCCGGTTCGATTAGACTGAACTTAGCTTTACTAGTGGTTCACCCCGAACTATGAACTCGCGACCCAATATAAAATTAACAACCCCATATCTCAGCAACCCCTCGACCGATTTGGCTCATCTTCGAACTTAAAAATTCTCTTGGCCTCATTTACCTGCCTACCAAATTTCATGACGATCCGAATAAATTTACTCAAGTTATCGTCGAACGAACATTCATACATACATACATACATACATACATACATACATACATACATACATACATACATACATACATACAAACGCCGGATTGTTCCAGTAGACTCGGAGAACTTCGCTCGCTCGTTCAATTATCCGACTTCTTCTTCTTCTTGGCGTGCATCTACACGGAGGTTGGCCATCAGCTCTTCATTTTTATTTCTGATCTTTCCAAGCAAAACTACATGCAAAATTCCCTGATGTTTCTAACCGACTACGCGAAGTGAAATGAAGGGTAATGTTTGACTTTCGCAGCGTATGTATGAATGTGTATATGTTACTTTGCAAAGACACAACAACTTTCAACAAATCAAGGAATAATGTTTTCATGGATTTCGTACGTGACAGCGAAAAACCATTGCCCGAATGACTATTCATCGATGTTGTTTAGCCAACAGTACCATTTCTCGAACGCTCTATTCCTCGATCGATTGATAGATGCTACTTTTAGACAAATATATACGTTCAAACATAGCCCCCCTTCTGGAGTAGTCGGGTAAAAACCGATATAGCACGACAATTTAATTCTTCGAAGCTTTTCGATCAGTGGTTACTTTTATTTATTACAAAAGTCACCTATAACGGGACATAGTACCTAAAAGTTATGGTTATTTAAATTGCCATGCCGGTCTAAGTTCATTAATTGAGTTAGTTATATGCCGTAAAATCCATTCATTATTTACGAGTCATACATACCAGCTGTAGAGTCATAAAAAGTTCACAGGAAATTGCGTCTACGTACAATCGGGGAGGGACAATCGCTTATTCCTGTCTAACACACAGCACAGGTTAATTTACTTACTATCGTAGGTGTTGCGCAATAAAACTGGCGTTTTCATATAAATAAACAACTGTTTATTTTGTTTGTCACACGTTTGCGGTTGTTTATAGCCGATATCGCAATGGGGCGTCCGCTACTGCGAGATGTAAGCGACATTTTGTTGCGTCGTAAAATTAAACAATAATATTCGAATAGGAAGACATGTTTATAATGCATTATTACGCTTTTGTGGCCCTTCCAGGGAAAAAAGGATGCCACGCCCACGTAAAGCACGATTTATACTCGACGACGGATTTTTACTCGAAGTACCTACTTGTCATATCTGTAAAGTTTTTTTTTTTCAGAAATACAGGGCATTTTGCAAATAGTTCTCATTGCCACCAACAGATAACTAGCTATCGTTACTTGAAACAGAAAAAAGAATAAAGAGCCTCAGAGTACATTGAGTCACCTAATATGACATTTAATAAAATGTAGGTCTCCAAAGTGAAAAAAACATGCAAAAACTTGGATTTTCGCACTTAGGACAAAATGAAAAGCGGACATCTACCTCTAGGTAGATGTCCGGCTTCTTCATGTGGACTGAAAAGTGAGCTAGCCCCAAAGCTTTGATATGATATTTACTAGTACTTACTTGTCTTATTTTATGTCCTCAACGCTGAAAAGGTAGGTTTTTGAAATTGAAATACCTTTCGAAGAGTTTCAAGCAAAATGGTTTGATATTTTCTGGCACTAGTGTATGTTCATGGTATGAAAGCATCATGCACGTAACTGTAAGGCTTTCTAGGTCAGTTTATTCTCTGGAACTCTGTAAAGATGGAGCTCGATGGTAATAGTTATCAGATTTGACGGGAGTATTGAATAATGATGCTAGATAGGAACAAATAGCCAAGCGTATTTGTCATAGAGTCCCAAAGCATTAATCTCTGGAAATCATTTCTTCCTACAACCAACAATTCATCAAGAAATCGATGCAAATAATTGGGCCCATAAACACAACAGTCTTACTTGTTGCCATTATCAATTTATCACTACTAAGTTATCGTACCTAAGCACATCTAGGGCCTTGTGTTTGCATAATCATTAACTATGAAACGCATCCCAGTCATAGTGGTGTCGTTGGTTTCAATAGCGCTTCTAATACCTTGAGCATACGATACAAATTTTCTTATCAGCCGCCCGGATCAGGGCAATATTTCGCGGAGGCAAACGACCGTTCTAGTAAATTGCCTCTCTATATGCAGAAAGCGGCCAAACCGATTTTCGTTAACCGACTAAAGTCTGTACAGCTTAACAAAGGGTTGGTCGCAGTCACCAAGTCCGTTTGGGAGCTAAACAATTACCACGGGCGTCTCGCCTTACTACTGAAACATTGAGGGTTTAATTAAGAAATTGGGCCCAGGGTGGCCAGCGGTCAGCGAAGGGCACTTGGCCAACACTTCGAACGCTAAACTCTGTTTTGGTAATTTATCCTTTGGTTACCCTCCCCGGATAGAGTTGTTCAGCGCTCTCAGAAGCTTGGCCACGCGAATTTAGTCGTTAAAAAAAGCAAAGGTGCCTTTCAAAGCGGGGTGCCCTCAGAATGATAATAAAAGAGGATCAATTCTATGCAAAACCGGCTCAGATTGCAGCGACCAGTTGCGAGCGTGCTCATAAATACAGTTGGAGTACTTACCTCGCACCTTTTAATACTAATTTCACTGTTAACACAATCGGCAACCCTAAATCATGAATGAACATGAGGATCGCCCGGGCATTAGCCGTATAAAGTGCAGAAGGGGTGACGGTATGACCCTCCAAAAATGCGAGTGTTTTGTCAAAAAGAATCGACCCTCATGGTGGCACCAGACCACCAACGGCAGTCCTAAATCAGCAAAATCCCTCGCTTAATCCTTACTGTCGCATATTATGATTGTTGGACTTAAGTTTTATGTCGTATTAATACTCGACATGTGTTCGAGATGAGTGGAATCCAGCGGACGCAGACATGTGCGAAGATACTGTCAGTTTTAAAGCCTATGCCATTTGTCTGAGTTCGGTTGCCTGATAATAATATTTTATGGGGTAGACGAGCCCCTGGCGACCAAACCGATGACGTTGGAACTATCTATCGAAATGCTAAGCCAAATAGTCACTATGGTCAGAATTGGGGCGTCGCACAGTGGGCTGAAAATCGCCTTCCATAGACTTAGGGATTTGTAATTTATCGATTTTTGAGTGTCAGGTTATACAACGTGTTACAAAAGATACTAACTCTTTTTACAGGGTGTAACCTGCTGGTCAACATAATGACAAATCTGCAAAAAAAAAGTTGAAAAACACAACTTATTTTTATAACCTCAAAATTGAAAAATTTTCAAATCTTTTTTGTTTTTGTATTTAGCTCCAATTAAAAAATATGGTTGTTTGCTTAGCTGTATTTTAATAGCTTCAGGCTGTTAAAACGTAGTGAAAGTCTATGGAAACAGTATTTTAAAAATTCTTTTCTCCCGTCACAGCGCTTACATTTTAATTATTTAAAAATCAACGGAACGTAATAGAGCTAAAAAAATATTTTGGTTGTGATCCCTATCATCAGGTACCATGACCCTGTAAAAAGAGTTAGCATCTTTTGTAACACCTTGTAAAACCCGACGCGATCGTCTTGGCTATTCCACAGTTATCGTGGGTTTTCATACCAGCTCCGTGGGACCCGCGCACCGAGGGTTCCGCACACCCATTCTATGAATTTATTTGGAAGAAAAATAAAAAAACGCCCAAGTGCGAAATTAGGCTGCATAAACGGCCGTATCTTGTGATATCGTTAATTTAAAAGCTTGATTTTAATTCCATTAATTTAGAAGCTTGAGTACGACTGCATACCTGAGTATTTTGATATAAATTTCAACCTGATACGCATTGTTGAGAAAAAGGTCTTGACAGATAGACGGACAACAAAGTGATCCTATAGTGGTTCAGTTTTTCCTTTTGAGGTCCGGAATCCCAAAAAATACCATCTACTATGTAAACCACAAAACTCGGACATAGAACGGCCAATTTGTCGCACGGTAAGGTTGTTGTTCCACGTTACTCGAGTTAATCAAGTGGCTTTAAAGTGGCTAGTTAGTAGAGTAAGTTAGAAACTGTGTTAGAAACAACGATTCACATATTTCTCTATATTGTGAGTCCGGGAGGATGGTTTTATAAATTTATCCTAACACGGGCGTTCCGGAGGTTGCAGCAGCGCTCTCTGTGCTCTGTGTTTTTAATAACGAACCCCAAGTTAATAACAATGTAAACAAGGTGCCCTCTGCAAACAACAACATTCAAACAATGGAACCATGCAAAATTAACCACAGTCCTACGAATGCAGTAGAGGTGGCAAGCGCTTTCTGAAATTCCTTACCTTAATAAAATTGTCTCTAAATCTCTACATCTTAATATTAGGTAGTAATTAGTATTTGATTTATATACTTTTTTTAAACTTTTGATAACATTTTGACGATCAATGTAAATCATTTATTTATGGCATATTGAATAAACCCCTTTGACTTCGACTACAATTCCACAGATTTTTTGTTACTGCTGTACGAAGATATTTATCATGTCTCGAAGAGGGACAGAAAAATTGTGCTATAAAGCATGTTGGAAATTCCAAGCCACTAGAATTAGCCGTTTTCAAAGCACAAATTCATAGCAGTTCATAGATGGTGCTTATAGGCGCTGCCATAGAAGAAAAAGAACGCGACTGTCAAAATTGTTCTGTGCTTAGCGAAATTTGATATTCGCGTTCCGGTTCTTTCATGGCCACCCCAAGAAGCGCCATCTATGAACTGTTTTATAGGTATTTGTACTTTGAAAATTTCTCATTGACAACATGCGGAAGCTAACCTTCCGTATCGTGACCAATTATAAAAAAAAGGAACGTAGCGAATTACTTTTACTGCGTATTGTTTGTACAAACCCTTTTAAAGTTTGCTTTAGAAATTTATGCACCCTCCGCGAATGTGCGCCACGGCATCAATAATAAGTGTAGGTTACATGCCCCATTTGAACGCTTCCTGTTGATTTTGAGTATGAAAGATATAATCTACCGCATTGGTGTAAAATAACCGTATTTTTCTTTTGTGTTATGATTCTGCGCACCCTTCCGTACCAGCGGGCGCCCATTCAGATTTGGCCCTCTCTAGATGCCGCATAGGCGTGTGTTTTTTTATTTTTTACTTTTATCATTTCATAATTGCGGCATCATATTGGTCTGGGTGTAATTTAACACTTTATTTGAGGGATAATGAGACGGGTTATTCTTTCAGGGTCACATTCCTTGACGAGTACCCCTAAGTACCCCGAGGACCCCACTTTCACAAAAAAGTAAATAAAAATGTATGTTGGTTAAGTAAACTAACATAATTATTAATTTACTTTGAACCACCTAGTTAGTATTAAGGCGCGGTGCATAGTGAATAGCCCGCGTGCCTAGAAACAATCTAGCTGCTGCTCCCGCTTACCGGCCAAATCTGTCTCTTTTTCGCTTGGACCGTAATTTAATTATTATGATATTAAAATCTGTGATAACGCGCAAACTTTATGAACAGTATTCCAATACACGATCACGATATTTTTTGTTGGCAAAACACTTTTCTTGTCAACTGTACTTCTAAGCGATATTTGCATTACATTTTTTTTTTGCTTTTATAAAAGTGGGACCCTTGGTAGGATTGAGACCCTGAAGTAATAACCCAATGAGAGTAATGAGACGCATAATTATTACTGTTAGACCCGAACAGACCTTTTGTTTTACGTGGTATTTGATTTTACGTGAGTACATACCTACTTCATTAACAACCTAATAAGGGAAACCCAAAAAAGGTCGCCCAAAAAGACGATGGAGGAACGAACTCGACCAATATCTGCCGGAGTGGTTAGAGGTTGCTCAGGACCGAAAGACCTGGTCTGAAAGGGGGGAGGCCTTTGCCCAGCAGTAAGACACCCAACAGGCTACGTAAAAAAAAAAAGGGAAACCCGATAGGTTCCTACTTTCCAAGAGCGCGTTCCTAGCATCCTGTGTAGTTGTAATATTCTGCAATGTGGTTCTAACTCTACACAAAAGGCATTCCTTGTCCAGCGGGGCATATTATAAGGAACAGTTTGTACTGAAAAGCATGAACAGACTACGACAAAGCGGTGTATATTAGTAAGTCTGAGTAACTAGGTATGTAATTAGAAGACGGTTTTACGCTACCATGGTTAGAAAATAAGATAATGGTTAGCCCTGAACTGTGAACTCGCGACACGGCAATCCCTCGAAAAATTTGACTCATGTTCGAACTTTCTTTTAGTTTCATTGACCCACCTACGTGGGACAAACATTTATACATACAAACATACAAAATTAATATAGGTAGGTTTAGTCCACCAGGACCCCTACAATCATAAAAAACATACAAACACAAACATACAGACGTCAGATTGTTTGAGTAGACTTGGAGAACAATGCTCAAAAATGATCTTTAGGACAAGTTTAGATAAGAAAGGTTGACATTGTGATCCAAAATTGTAAATGGTACTCTAAAAACTTAAAGTGTTGCGAACACGAAAAATATTTTTGCCTTTCAGTTCACAGCGTCAACATTATTTCAAAAATACAAAACAGAGTCTTACATCAACATCGTAACATAACGTTTATCATACGTGATAAACTCAGGGGAGATTATGGCTCGTCTTAACCTCCTGACTACAGAGACAAGTTTTTTGCTGCGATCAAGTTGATATTCGGAAATTGGCTTCAGAATAGGGTATTTTCTAACTAAAAAAATGTTGGAAAAATTCCACCGGTGGAAAATCTAGCTTTTCTTTATGTACTACATATGGGACAAAGGGGCTTTATTACTATGATTATCAAAAATGTATGTCCTATCTGTAGGACTTGTGCGGTCAACTAGTAAGCTTTGTACAACTACAAAAAATACATTTTGTTGTTTTACTTGGGTTTTTATTTGTAAATCAGTGTTTTTTGTGATCAATATTACTTTCAAAATACTAAAGCGCAAAATTCTTATACAAAAAAATGTCACCAAAAGAAGTAGCACTCCACTTGTCAGAGATGTCATTTTGTGCATTACTGCTGTTTGGTAACGGTGAATCTCGTTTTAGTACAAGTCCTAGTCCACGTCCACGACTTCGACCTGGACCGCGACCGCGACCTCGGCAGCCACGTCGACAAGAGGTTGCTGCCCTGCCTGTTGAGGTTGACAACGGGGGCGAAGTTGGTGGCTGTAATTCTTCGACATCGTCCTCAGAATCAGATTTAGTTTCCGCTCGAACAACTTCTTGTGTTATCCTAAAGGTCGGAACACCATCATCAGAATCGGCGCTGGAATAATCAACATCAGACTCTGCCAAATAATCAAAAAATTCTTGAGTACATAAATCTAAAAGAAAACAAATACACATAAATTAACAACTGAGTTCCTAAATACAGAACATAAAACTTCCGAGGTTAGTAAACTCTTCATTTTATATTTCTGATTGAAAATACAATAATTATTAGTTTCTTATATTACATCTCAATGTAAAAAAATGATAACATGCATGAAAACATCACATTTGGATCAAAATTACAATGGATTTATTTACCTTTGCGCCGGGCGCGCATCCGCACCTCTGCTATCATCAGCCATTTTGAGAACTGTTTTGACAAGGTCTAAACAGTAACCGACAAATTTTAGTTTCTTAAATGACACAAGATGTCACTAGTAGTACGTTTCCGCTATTAATTTCAAACCAGAGGAGATAAAATTTTTTAAAGTTTTATGTCCTTCCAGTAGTCACTCAGCGGTCAGGAGGTTAAAACAGCTCGACGCTCTCCAAACGATACCGCTTAGAACCACCAAAACATAAATGTAAAAGAGTGGGCCAAGTTCTTCATGGGTTTATTTAGCTAGAAAAACTATTGAAATCAAAATAAATGCCAATTCCCAAAATATTTTTTCATTTAATAAGTAAAAGTGTTCACTTGTGCATGTTTTCGTAATGAGTAGGCTACAACAATGTCCCAGGCACTACAGCACTGAGTGGTCTCTTCACCCATCTGTGTGAGTAAAGATACCACTGGACGCTGTAAATCATTTCATTACGTAGATGCAAATGCTTTTATTTATTTTGTAATGAATATGACAAATTAATACCTATATTGGATGCTAACACATCGAAAACCTGCCAAATATTATTACCGTAACTTAAATGGGTGCTGAGCTACAGGGGTCAAAAACAGTTGGAAGCCGTTCGTATAAACGGGTCCGGTACGTAGTGGCGAATGACGCTGTAGCGACAAATGCTGTGGCGAAAAACATTCAGCTTGGACGCTGGGGCAAAGAATTATTGAAGCGAAATCCATGAGGTCGAATAACACCACAGCGAAACACGTAAAAACTTTCAGAGCGTAGTACGCTGGGGCGAAGAATTACTGAATGACGAAATGATGAATGACACCGCAGCGACAAACAATCAAGCGAAAAAAATTTTTAAGTAAGTACGTACATACATATAATTATGTTAGTTAGAAAGGGGAAAGAAAAAGGAGAAAATAAAATACAGAAAGTGAAAGTTTCATTGTAATCGACAAAAAACAAAAGGTAATAGGTACCTACTTTTGGTGATATACGAGTCATATAAATCTAAACTATAATAATTGATTGTGAAATTAACTAAACCTATAGTATACCTACTTAAAAGTGACATTAAACAAGCATTATTGCTAGATCATTCATTACAGAAAAATCTTAGTACACTCTGGTATTCAATGCTATTGCTCGTACAAAATCAAGAATGCTCATGTTATTTTTATTTTTAACAATCGCTTCTACGATATAGCATTTTCTTGTAGTTTAATTTTCTTTTTTGGTATTTTGAGGTATTTTGCCTAAAATTCTTTCAATTTTGTGCGCGGTTACGTTTTGCTCTTCTATGAGTTTTTTTATACAGCTGTACAGTCCTAGTTTCTTGTTGTCCATTAAGGAATTCCACCTGTGATGCCATGATTCCACACTATTCTGTGTTCTTGGAAGATGTAAATTATTATTTCTTTCAATGGACCACAAAGCAGATGGAAACAGGGGTTGTAACCGTGATATTATAGTTTTTCCATCCGATTCACGAGATTTTAACTGTCCTAAAACGTAGTATTTTTCGAAGTTCTGCTACTTCAGGAAAAATCGTCTCTCTTAACTCGTTGAAGACATTTGGTATAGGTATCTTCTGGCGGAAAATAGGCCAACGCTACATAATATCGCATTTTTAGCGCAAGCTCACTGTCTGAACCATATTTTTAACTGAGGCCTTTCTCTTGTATTTTTCTCCAAATACTTTGGCCCAGGTGAAACAGACAAGCTGATTGAATCGTAGCAGGAAATACAGATCTCACTGCATTTATAATCGCCAATTCTAAATCGGACATGATTCAACTACTATTGTGTCACATAATGATTATGTATGTAAGCTAAGAGGTATCTGCTTATCAAAATGAGAAGTACAGTCGGCTGAAAATCTGCATGCATAGTTATCAGTACTGCTAAGCTAAACTATTATTACTCGTATTTTTCGCCACAATGTGTATCTTCCCTGAGTCGGGTTTTACTAACCAGAAAAACAGCTGTACAGTCCTAGTTTCTTGTTGTCCTTCAAGAAATTCCACCTGCGATGCCATGCTTCCACACTATTCTGAGTTCTTGAAAGATGTAAATTATTATTTCTTTCAATGGACCACAAAGCAGGTAGAAACAGGGGTTGTACGTGATATTAGAGTTTTTCCATCCGATTCACGAGATTTGAACTATCCCAAAACGTAGTCTTTTTCGAAGGAATTAGTGACAGCTTCTGCTTCTTCAGAAAAAAAAGTCTCTCTTAACTCGTTGAAGACATTTGGTATATCTTCTGGCGGAAAATAGGCCAACGCTACATAATATCGCATTTTTAGCGCAAGCTCACTGTCTGAACCATATTTTTGACTAAAGCCTTTCTCTTGTATTTTTCTCCAAATACTTTGGCCTAGGTAAAACAGACAAGCTGATTGAATCGTAGCAGGAAATACAGGGGCCTTAGCCTGTAACACAATGGCGTATCAATGGCGTCCCAGGTAGAAGGACAAAACGGGATTTTTTCGTTGTTTTCCTACAACCAGCGAACTAATCCTCTAGAATTAGAGTCATAATATTCTTTGCTGTACTACAAAAACATTAAAAGGACCGACACTGGACCGACAGCATTAATAAATCGCAATTGAAATCATCAACCGGGAGCCCATTTTGGCACCATTGCGTTACAGGCTAAGGGCCCTGATCTCACTGCATTTATAATCGCCAATTTGAAATTGGACATGATTCAACTACTATTGTGTCACTTATTGATTATGTATGTAAGTTAAGAGGTATATGCTTATCAAAATGAGAAGTACAATCGGCTGAAAATCTGCATGCATAGTTATCAGTACTGCTAAGCTAAGCTATTATTACACGTATTTTTCGCCACAATGTTTGTCGCTTCAGTAATTATTCGGCCCAGCGTACCACGCTCTGAAAGTTTTTCGCCACAACCTGTTTTGGTGCGGTGTTATTTCGCTTCAATGATTCTTCGCCCCAGCGTACCAAGATGAAAGTTTTTCGCCACAGCATTTGTCGCTGCAGCGTCATTCGCCACTACGTACCGGACCCGTATAAACATATAGCATTTTCTTGTAGTTTAATTTTCTTTTTTGGTGGGGTATTTTGCCCAAAATTCTTTCAATTTTGTGCGCGGTTTTTTTTGCTCTTCTATGAGTTTTTTTATACAGCTGTACAGTCCTAGTTTCTTGTTGTCTATTAAAGAATTCAACCTGCGATGCCATGCTTCCACACTATTCTGAGTTCTTGGAACATTATTTCTTTCTATTGATTATTACTAAATTATTATTTCTTTTTAATGGACCACAAAGCAGGTGGAAACAGGGGTTGTAACCGTGACATTATTATAGTTTTTCCATCCGATTCACGAGATTTGAACTGACCCAAAACGTAGTATTTTTCGAAGTAACCAGTGACTGCTTCTGCTTCTTCAGGAAAAATCATCTCTCTAAGCTCGTTGAAAACATTGGGTATACATTTCGCACTGGCGATGCTGGGCCGTTTGAGAACTTGGCCTGCGCACGCTGTGCGCTGCGATCGATATCGATATAGCTCCGTCCATCGACACTACAAAACGATTGCTAAGTGTGGACGCCACTTTATTTTATTTATTGACATCGTAGCTCCTGAAATGCTATTAAAACTATTTTGATTCAGTACATTATTTTGGGGCTTATCATTTGTAAATCTTGCATTGCATGAGCTTGGATATGGGTGAAAATCTTGATGCTTGAACCTATCTTTAATGTATCTCCTATATTATCATCTATACCCATATTCTATGTTCGACATACAATAGTCAGAGTAAAGGTTTCTAAGAAAATAAAAAATGGAACACGTGCCCTTAAAAAAACTACTTTTTTATGGAATTTTTGTATGAACTCATTGAATATAACAATGTATTTCGGGTCAGTAAGTTTAATGAGTGGACAGGACTTTCAGTGCAGAAAGATGGAACAATATCCGTCTCAAAGCGGTCTTCCTGAACATTTTCAATAGAGGATCTGCACGAAAGCAGATATTTACGAGCCACGCGTGTAATTATTACACAATAAAGCGTTCCCGGAATCAGTGTTCCGACATGAGTTTCCGGCTCCCGCTTCACTTTGGACGAAGCTCCTTGGGGAACGCCACTTCGAAGCCCCGATTCAGATTCAGTCGATAGATACTTACATCCATGACCAGTAGTGAGTTGAGTAGCAATCTGCCCGCCCCTGCTTCGCACGGGTGGAATTCATAAAAAGAAGAAAATTAGGATATATTGTCGTTCCGTGAAAAAATATCGTATGTGTGTACCAAAGGTGACAACCGCATCAAAAGCCAGATGCGTTTGTCTAGTTAAGGAGGATTTAGCTGATATACCTACAGACATGCAGACGCGCAAAGTGACTTTATTTTATAGGTACAGTTGGCCACATGCTACGATACTCCTTTTTGTTCAATAGGC
This sequence comes from Zelleria hepariella, assembly GCA_949319315.1. NCBI lineage: Eukaryota > Metazoa > Arthropoda > Insecta > Lepidoptera > Yponomeutidae > Zelleria > Zelleria hepariella. Next base: position 10,324,424 of record OX439392.1, on the reverse strand, counting down.
ACCCTTATGCCGCGCGCGGTAAAAGCTACCACGGGGTATCTTAGACTGTGGCCGACTGTACTATTTAGGGATACGAAAACGGTGCTTATCTCATTTCCTACAAAGAGTATATCTTTTTAACCGCAATTTGCTATAATTTTCGCACTAAAGCATGTGTCCTCTATTTCTGCAAGCGTAGCATAAGAGTTATCAAACATAAGAGTGAGATGCATATAGTTATAACTTATAATAACCCCCTTATGTACTTCCTAACCCATCCTTATACTACGCTTGCTGGACTCTATATTTTACTTTCTATCAAAAATTGCATACAATAATTCACACCGATGTAACTAATCTAAAACCGACACCAAAATCCCAGGTCTATGGCCATGTTCTCTGTGTAAATGTATCTTGCTCTCTAGGTGGTAATCTAATATTGTGTAACAGTAGGTATCTTATTAACATAATAATCATCAAATTTGCCGGTATCTTTAGCTGATACTAATTACCAACTTAATTAATTTTGTAATTTGCTTGTATTTGATAGATTTTGGTGATTTAGTCCACGTAGGTACAAGATAACCTTCTACTGTTTTTCTTCGAAATATACTAAACACTCAGACACTCAGGCGTTGCCTTCTCGGAAGAGCAATAAATTAAGAGATTTCTGCAACAACTTGTGGTACGGAAGTCACACTTAAGAGGCGATGCAAATCACACTTGCCAATACCCCAGATGCGATACGGCTAAATACTTAAATGAGAAATCGTTAGAGCCCTTAAGTGCTTTTGGCACAACTTTTTGCACGCCTTCTTCCTTGGGTGCAAAGTGGTGTCACGTGCGTCTCAATGTGGACATTTCTGGCAAGAAAAAAAATACTTGCCTTTGCTCGCGACTTCGTCCATGCCGACTTCAACATTACAGAATTGATTTTATTTTTCCTCGAGGTCACAGTTTAAAAAGAGCTAGGTAATGATTTCATGACAAATTTAATTGTTATTTACATTGCACGAGTAGATAACTTCGCAGTAGAAAATAACCTTTTTTAGCACAGCGGAGTCGGGTAAAAAAAACACCAAATCAAATCCTGAAAGAAGAAACCGTCCAAGACTACCTATCTATAACAAACCTAGACTTTGCATTTTGGAATAGCACTAATATGATAGGTTGACGACATGGTAAATTTAATGTAATTCAGGTTCGAATGGGCTACACATACAATATAATGCACAGTTACTGTTGTAATAACAGTGTAGCGTTAATTTTGCAGTAGACATAGCATAACAAAATTACGTATGCACTGTTCTCAAACCAGATGTACCTTTGTTTACCTAGTATTACGTATGTCTCACATATCTATAAACCATCCTTCATGTAGATATCGACTACCGCACTCTACAAAACTGGATTCACGCATGAATCGGCCATCATCAATTTAAGTACCTGAAAACCTCACCAAACTTAATCGGGTTTTCCGCCTCGACGGATGCGATTCGTCAAAATATTCCGTTACTTGATCTAGTAGTCAAATCACATTCTCAATTTTTTTTTTCCTGAGCGCAGGATGGTCAATACTTTGACAGCTCCCCCCTCTCCTACCATGGAGTGATATCTGGCTACCAGGCTAAGTGGATTCAGGGTGATCTGCCTAACACCCCTGCCATGGTAGCCAAGCTTCACGGCAAAATGTTTAGGTCTCCATACAAAGCCACTCAAAAGAAAAGGGACTATTCATTCCTTAAAAATTTTGCATTTGTACCATTCCAGCGCTGCCTGCGCGGCGCGCTTTCGTGCCCCTCCACTCTCTACCACCTTTCCAGCTTCTCCTGCTCCTATTTGTTACAAAGCAAAAATGAAAAAAAAAAAATTGCGCTTTCACCAGTCTTAGAACAAAAGTTATTAAGTTGACGTGTTTCAGGAAAAAAGCTATCTAAAATTGCCCTGTAGGCAGCAAAAAGCTTTTTTTATAAACAGGGTGTTAATTTCGTTCAAATTAAGCCCGATATCGAGAATAAGTAGCGTCCAGTTGGAGAGACGGCCTTTTAAGCCAAACCAAACATGTGAGTTAATTCACAGGTCCAGTCCCTCATTACAAATACACCTCTTGACTATTCACAATAAGGTCGTAATTTCTCCGAACTCACCCGAACATGGTCGAACTACACGTTCTGATATGGCCCCGGGCAGTTTTTCTTGCAAAGTTCAATGGTAGTTCATATGTAGCTGATTAAGCAGAAGATATGTAAATCTACTAACAGCTATGTATTCAAACACAAACCGCTTGCGGCTGTATTTAAAACAATTTACACGTCGTTGAACATTTTAAAGCTACAATACTTTTAAAAAGCTTGTTCTTTTCAATAACAACACGTTATTGCGTTTAGCCTGAGGTGCAGTTTAGGCGACACATAAAAATAAACACAGAATGAAAATTGCGTCTGTGCGTCGATTGTGCTAAGAAAAAATGCTTGGCTGACATAATAAAAGATGCTACGTTATTAGACAATGATGCAGATTAAAAAAAAATCACTTTCACTGACCTTTTAATTTATGAAAAAGATCGTATCTTAAATCCTGAAACTTTCTTATTTTTTCGAGGGTGCTTTTGTGGAAAGGGTTGGTAACCTCTGCTATCAGAATTTTACCTACACCACAGGCCTTTGAAATCTGTAAATTTGCTATCACTGCTGCTAGCTTAGCATGAGGCCATGATAGCTTTATAGACAAATTTTTGTACCGCTCCATGTATATCAAAAGAGTGTGGTACAGATATCGCACCGATGTAGATATGGCGCTAATACTAAGCCAGCATCACGTCAATAAATGTATCATACAATGTACTCGTCTAAAGTTCAGTCCGTCAACGCTATAAGGCGCATACCTCAAGCTAATACCATCCCGAGGCGAATCCGGTGAGCATCACTGTATCGGCAAATAACATTGAAGTATTCCATTATACCCGATCCTCGCCCGAGGGAAGGGCGCGTCCGTTTCTAATAAACAAGACAATAATTCCAATAGCGCCGATAGATGTTTGTATTCGATATTATCAACTTTGTTATTAAAAGAATTCGGGCGAAGTTTGGTACAGGAAGTTTTTTATTGGCTCTCTATTGTTGGGTGTGTATTGTATGTTGCTTGATTGAAGGAGCTGCTACTTCATAATTGCTCGGGCTCTTCATGAAACGTTGCAATTGAGTCTTTTAACTTTAATTGGGCACGTTATAAAAATTTCGGATATTTTCACAGTTTTTCGATCAACGATCAAACCCGAAGCATTTCGAAGCGAAAACCCGAAACATGAAGCGTTCGATAGCCAATCCAGGAAGGGTGAAATTAACTCTAAGATAAATATGAATTGACTGGCCTACTAAGTACATATCGCACCCCCCGCAGAATAAACCCGTAAAATGCTATTACGGCTTTTTTATTGTTATTGCAGAAACGTCATCTCTGATGCCGAATACATAAGTGTAATTTTTTTCAGACCCTGAAATACCATATTTAAGGAGATATTTAAAAATATGGCTTTATTCGTCTGACCATACTCAACAATTTGAACGAAGAATAAAACCGCAGTCATCCCTTACTGATACAATTATTGTATGCAGAAATTACAAAAGCCTTTACGGCTTTATTCTCGTGAAATATTTTGATCACCATGACTGTAATGCATGTTTACAAAATAGGAACCGGTTTTGCTATATCTGTAAAACCGTTTAGCTTTTTGTTGTTATATATTTATTCCAGTAATGATGTAATAATAAATCTAACAATATGTCATCGATGTGGTAGTCACTATGAAAGGACGATTTTGCGAGGAATAAAGAACAAGAAACAGCTATAGATAGACGAAGATGTCTTAAGTTTATGTCTCGTATGATTTAGTAAACCTTATGGAGAGAAAACGGCTACACAAACTCTCACAACCGGACAATATTGTACAAGTTCGAAGTTCTATAAAGAATGGAACTACCATGATATGGAATTTGGAGATAAAGGAGATGGCTGGGTTGCGTAAAGGATAAAACCGGAATTCATCGACTGATTTCCCAGTCACTGCAGCAAGTGGTCACTGCACCCATGTGGTGTGAGTGAAGTTGCCACTAACTTACTACGCTGGCTCAGCGACTCGAAGACGCCATCTCTCTCCGTCCTGCATCACTTCTTTCTAATCTTCCACTTGGAGTTTAAGACTTCGTCAATACAGCGATACTTGGGACGTCCAACTGGTAGACGTGCACAAGGTTGCCGTTCGTATTCTGTTTTAGCTGCCCGATCCTCTCCCATTCTTTATACGTGACCAAGCCAGCGGAGTCTTGCAGTTTTAGTCTCTCCGATTATGGCCATGTGTCCGGCGTTTTACCGGATCCTAAAGGTGCCGTCTTCTCCCTTGGTGGGTCCAAATATTTTTCACAGGATTTTTCCTTTCCGCGACCAGGAGTTTGATCTTTTCTTTTTGCGTCAGTGTCCAAGTTTCACATCCGTACATAAAGATGGTTCTTATAAATGCGTATTTTCGTTCTTCTTGTTAGGTGCTTGGACGTGATCACTTCGTGGAGAGCCGCGGAGTATCGGAATGCATTTTTAATTCTGATCTCTATCTCGTCTTCTCGGGTGTTTGGATCAGTTACCGTAAAACCTAGGTACTTGAACTTAGTAACGCCTTTGTAAGTAATTGCCACTAGACGATGTATATATGATCTCATAAGGCTTAAGTAACACCAAGGTTTCTGCATACATTTAATTCTGTATGCAGGAAGTATATAAATCCGCGTGAAAACGCTGTTTGCCAATATACTGATCTATGAAACTGGTCCTTCAATCCTTTGATCAAAAGTAACTAGTTAAGGCTCTAAAAAGAGCCAAAACTGGTAAATCACTAAATTGGTTAATTTCAACCTTTGTCACTCTACTGACATGAAGAAATACTGCGAATACCGCACAATAAGTTTGTTAAGCCAGGTATGTTTCTCTTCATTCTTCATGAGAGGATCAGAGTGAAGTCCAATGAGCATAGGTATTGCCAATAGCTATTTCAGTTTCAGGTCAGGGCTAAGAACCAGATAAGTCTTCTTTGCACCTACCTAGACCACAAGTCCAGAGACTTGCAAACTGACGTTTTAATTTGCTTGATTGAATACAAGAAGGCCTTTGATCATGCTAAGCCCGGTTATATGTACTAATGCGTCGTCTTCAAGACGTTAGAATTGATCGCAGAGATAAGCGAATAATTCAGAACCTTTACTGGAGCCAGACTAACACGGTGTTAATCGTCTGTGAAGAAGCCAATCAAACTGGTAAAACTCTCAGGCTCTAAGGTAACCAAGTTTGTATTTTTCTTCTGTTTTAATAAGGTTTAAGTTGACTTTGGTTTTTACCTACGTTTGTTTATGAAGCAAATAAAGGTTTATCTTCTATCCATTTGCGATTTTATCTATGCGATTATAACCTCCAGATCCAGATCAGGAGGCTTCAATGTTACATCTAGCCTATAGAAATGTAAGACGGTTGTGAATGTATATGAAAAATGGATCGTAAAGATCAAATAAATAGGAAAATTGAAGCTTTCGAAAAGTAGTGGTATCTTAAGTATAAGGATAAGGATATGTCATACAAAAGAGAACTCATTTAAAACACCCAATAGAAATAGATAAGTAATTAATGTGATTAGATACGATAGACTTCTCGAATTATCCTCATAGTCAAAGATTGAGTATAAAAAAAGAAAAAAAAAAGAAAGAGTTTGCTGAAAAACATCAAAGAATGAACAGGAGTAGTCACAATATAAGATCTCTTTAGTCTAGCTAAGGACAGAATGACATAATGAACAGCAGACTGCCAACCTCCATTAGTGGAGAGGCACCAGAATAAGAAGAAGTTTCGAATTAAATTGTTATTTAATGATTCAAACACTTCCAAAAACAAAGGCATAAAAAGTTGAAAAAATCACTTTTTGCTTACTTTTTTGCCTTTGTTTTTGGAATTTTTTAATTTCATTGTGTTTTTCTTCCATTATACTGTCGATTTTTAATACGATTTGTTTCGTTAACTAATTTGGGTAGGTATTCAATATTTCCTGGACTCCTTTACCTACTTATTTTATACAAGTCATTGCTACAAGGGGCACTTATGGAGAATTAAAATGTATATGAAAAATTGTAATGTACACTTACATTTCATATTCTTAGAAATTTGTACCAGAATAAAAAGATAATGAGCCATTATCTAACACAGTCACTTTACATATGCCGAGAATAAAGCCATAATGTGGTCTTACCGAAAAGAGTATCTATGCAAAATATCATTGAATATTCCTATAATACTATGATGCTGTAAATGTTCGGTTTCGATTTTACAACGAATAAAACCGTAATATCACTTTGCAGTAATAAAACAAGATTTTAATATTGGTATCATACATTTTGTTTAATAACTGCCGTAGTGTTATTTATAGATTAATGATGTTTCAATATGTAGTGAGCAAAAAAAATACCTGTAAATTGATACCTAAATGACTTTTCTACCATAGGTACTTAGTGAGTTGTGACGAAAAAACGATTTCGGCGATAGCTGTCAGATTCTAAATTAGTCAATTTTGTTTTAGGTTGTATTCTGAAGTTGTCAATTTCAGATTTGTGCCAATTTCGGTTCAAAGTCAATTTCTGAGGAGGTCAGATTCTCAGTAGGATGGTCTGATGTCACGTCGGAATAGAAATAGGTTTGAATCGCAAAAAAGCAGTACAGTCATGAACAGATAGACATTGACGGATTTGTTCAGTATTTCGAAAAATATTGGATGACCATAGTTAGGTATCCCAAATCTATTTGGATGTTCAGATGAAAAATATCGCACCACAAACCATTTAGAATGATGGCACAACCGGTGTAACAAAAAATTGTCTAAACAACCGAATTTGTTAAAATTTTTATACGTGTTAAAAAAAGAAGCTAAACCCTACGATATTTGCTTGAAACAGGCCAGGAAATCAAGGCAGGCTGATGTTAAGTACGATATTCATCTAAGAAAATTGATAATTGATCTACAAAATAAAAAATAAAATTTGAAAAAGACATTCTGCTTAAGATATGAGAAGCATAAAATATTGAAAGGGATTTTCCTACTGATGATCCAACGCCTGGCTGCAGCAGCAAGTCTATCAACTAGGTAGTGCGAGCTGCAACTTAGCAAGGAAACACTACTCGGCTTATCTACTCACATGTATCTAGGTGGCTTAAATAGATTGTTTTTTTCTGTAGAATATAATAAGTATGTTGCGTTTGCGTGTAAGGATAATTTGAGTTTATTACTTTATAACTGGGTAGGTACCTAATAATACAATTTCTTTAAAATAATTAGTTTTTTCATTTCAGTAGAGACCACTTTTTACTTTGACTGTACTAAATTCCTGACGTAAGCAAAATAAAACGTAGTTATATTTCAACTCAGCAATAATCTAACGTAATCACTGTTCAGACTAACTCATATTCTGAAGAAAATACGATTCTGACCTACTCCGAATCCAAATTATACAGAATCTAACTAATCAAGATTTTGTCACAGATCCCCAATTGACTAATTTAGCTATCGCCAAAATCGAAAAAACAGTTTTTATTTTTTCCTGAACAATTACGTTTTTGATGTTACGGGTTTATTCGCCGGGGGGTGCGATATCTAGATATTTTTAGTCTTACTATACAGGGTGTTAAAAGACCGCCAACAAAGCGGGAAACCACGTATTGTCCTCATTATAATGAACATTTTTGCCCAAGGAACTATGCCTGAGAAATCAACGGTTTCCGAGATAATGGGGTTCAAAGTTGGACTTTTCAAAACTTTTTTTTGTATAAATGTATTCAGTATTTTAATATACCTTCTCAAGAAGCCAAACCAAAATTATGAAAATATCTAGCAAAAAACGACGTTGAAATTGCAACCCGCAATGTATTCTAAACATCGGCACTTCAAGCTTAAGTAACATTAAGTTATACCTACGCTTGCGTAATATGACTTCTGTGCGTTAAAGGTCCATTGCGTGATAAAATATTTTTCAAAATTATAACCTAAAAAACCAAAATGATTTCCCAGCAATAATTTATCGAAAAAGTACTTGGTTTTGGTGTCTAGTATGCGTGGCTTTCGGGTCTGTTGGCGGTCTTTTAACACCCTGTATTAGTGGCCCTAGAAAATAATTACTTTTGCGATTCCAGTTCCACTTGGCTAAAGCTGAGGTATAAAGTAAAAACAAAGATATAAAAAGCCATCTAATCAGAGCAACAATCCAGAAGGTTATTACTTTTTTTTTATCCCCATCCATCTCACATAATATTAGGTACGTAGTAGGTACAGTACACACCTACTAATACAATTCTGACTTCAAGTCTGTGTTGCATTAAATGGTATTAAAAACACAGTCAAAATAATATTACGTAGAGTTACTATCTATATAACAGCACTAATATATAATAAAATATAATAAATATTTTAACAGCACTCTCGCTTCTCCTTTATTCCTCATACCTACATTCCATGAGCCATTTTTTTGTAATTAAAATTTAATTAGAATATGACTTAAAATGATTGAAGATATAGAATAATTATAGTCTCTTCTTTAAAGGATTATAGGATTTGCTTGCTTTTGCCGGAGCATCATACTTCAAACAACTCCTCTATTCCAATGATCATTCAGAAGAAAAAATAAGTGGCATTATATTTCTGGTTGTACTTTTACGGAAAATCTGCCTTCATCTCATATAGTATTCATTACATTTCATTTGTCAGTCAGTTCTTGGCTCTGCGATGAATAATTCACGGTGTATAGTCCATTTGTTTATAGTGATCAAGAACTATCTTTCTCCAAGAATAACCAAGTTTCTGGACGTAGAAATATAAGTGTTATTACTCTTCAGGCATTGGATCGTGACTTATTTGGTTTGTTTAGCTCGTTTTCGCAACCAAACCAGCTAAATACTAAAACTTGTTCATGCAACACTTACTATAGAGTTTTATCAATGTCAAAAGATAGAAGTAATCGAGATACAAGAGTGTATAAAAATAAGATGTTTCAGCTGGCTGATTGTTGCTTTAAATGAGAACTTTTATGAGCAAAAACATATTATTTAGGAAATTGGTCACGGGAGTGGGTTTTTAGCAAAATCTTTCAATGTTTCCAGTGTAATTAAGCATAAATTTAATATGATTATCATACTGGAAATATTGAAAGAAAATAATATATTTTAAAGTCTAATTTTTAAATCGAGTCCACGGAATGACAGTTGCTAGTATGCTACTGACAGATAAAGCCTTTGTAGCAACTGTCATTCCATGGACTCGATTTAAAAATTGGAGTTTAGAATAAATTAATAAGAGGCACTGCCACAGTTGAAAAGTTTTTCGGTGCTATGCCATATGAATGGTCGCGCGCATGATGCAGCGATTTTGCACAAAATATTAAGCATTTCTTAAAAGTTAAGCAACAACGGGCGCGGTCAGACCTTGGATGGGTGACCGCTAGTGGCAATAATATCTGAGCGCTTCCGTGCTTCGGAAGGCACGTTAAACCGTTGGTCCCGGTTGTTGTTGATTAATGACAATCGTTAAGCCATGTCAGAGGCCCTTTGGGTTAAAATATCCAGGGTACATGTCTCTAGAAGAGTTTTCCTTTGAAAAATAATAGTAAAGACCGTCCATTCCAGTATATTATTAGCTTCGGCCGTTTCGTGTAAATAGAAAATCTGACGACGGCCAAAATGGGCCTTTGTTCCGTGAAACAAGAATTCTGCGACGGATTTTTCCCGTAACTCGATCTGCTTTTCAATAATCATTCAACAAATCCTTTACACGGACCTTGCGGGCTTGTGGGTCAGGCTAGGTTTGGATGAAGTAGGTAAAGAGTTATTTGGTTTTCTTTTCATGTTCACCAAGACTCCCATACTTTAAAGCTACCTTCACACTTTGCATGCATCAGAGTGACTTTTAGCTGGGTAGGTTTTGTATGAGTGTCGAATGGTCGTACGCGTGCCGCACCGTCCCGCGCAAAGTGTGTGTTTCTACGCCTGTTTTCATACAAATCCTTACTATGCTAAGAGCCGGGCTGCCGCATGCGTGCCGCAACCACTTTCGGCAATGTTTGAAGGGAGCCTAAGGTTCTCCACGTACGACTTCTAACACCAAATAATACGTATTTTGGGAGTTGTGGTAAAAGTGTATAAGTCTGAATATGGTGTGGTTTTTAGTGGCGAAGTCTTCGATCAAGGATAAAACTAGATACAACATAGAACTCTGAAATGTGTCTCGAAAAATAGATGCCCAAATTGCCTTTGGGAGCTTATTTACTCGTAGTCTATGCAATTAAAGTAAAACTGTACACTAATGCAATAAGGTTGACATTCGAATATTAGACCTATGGTCGAAATGATGTTTCGTATTGTTTTATTGCTGATATCATTTGTTTATGTGGGGACAAGTTTTTATTGTGATTTTATACGTAATGCGGATTCTATGGGATTTAGTTCTGTGGGCGAAGTATAATATTTTGTCCCTGACGGAATCTATAGTGTGCCATTTCTAGGCGTAGTCAGTTTTTTTTTCATAGGCCATGAAAGATATAGTTGAAAAATAAGTGTTATTGTAATAGTTATTTGTTATGCAAGGATGCAAAATTATTATTTGCAGCGAGTGCAGAAATTCAGAAGCACGAAACGCAAAAAAAATATATTGCATCCGTGCGAAACACAGCACAACTTTTCTTCTCACAGAGCGAGGAAATCATTATGTTAGATGGAAGAAAAACTATAGACAACTATCGTATACAGGTACTTATCTAGTGACAACATACTTTCCGAGCCTGGGAGATGAAAATGTTATTTACTCAAAGAATGTGCATGTTATTTACTCAAAAATGCCTTTTTCATGACAACCATATTAGGTGATATGATGAGACGTGGAACTCGTGTATTTTCCCCACAAAGGATTATTCGAACTTGCTGACAATTTCAAACATACAACACACAAAAACTGCTCGCTATATTGCATTGCATCAAAGCTGTATTACGAAATCATATAGCAACAAAACCTTTTGTGACGTTTGAATATTCCGCGAGCACCGTCTCAAAAGAGAGCGTGTGTTGATCCTTTTGGATACGAAAACATAAATTGAACTCAATAACATATCAAAGGATTCGTCAGGCTTGCTCGGTGTGTAGCAACGCATTTCAGCCTATCCTTCTTTATCCTAGAGAGGACTTCACTGATAGAATTTTTGCAAAGGCCAATGGCAATATTTCCTTTGTTTATGCTCGCTAGTGATGACCTGTCAAGGCAATGTTGCCCATAGCGGATAATTTCAGAAGATAGAGGGGATTTTTTACAATAAGCAATAAGCCATCAATTTGACTGCGTTTCTTAGAGCCAAGAAAGCCAGTCTTACGTATTAATCATACTATTATTTTATGACAATGCAACTGATCAAATGACGCTATTTCGAATACCTAGGGCTTTGCGAAAAGGCGAATGGCAAAATCGGCCCTCAGTAAAGAGCTACTATGCAAACAAAGATTAATTTATAATTTTGAAAGGGCTATAACTTTTACTGGCCAGTAATAATTAAACGGATTCCGTTCCAGTCCATATAGCCGGTCAATTGTATATAAATTTCGAAATTCGAACGTCATAAAACTGTACAGAGCTATAATGAACACGCGGCGTGCACGCAGTAAACTATGTCGCAGTTAATATAGCCTCCCGAACTTATTGGACATTTTGGCAATTGCTCCCGACGCTCTACGTCCGTTTTTAGTAAATAAAGCCCACCCAAAGTTAATTGATCCGACTTTGTGCGAGTCAAACTCAAAAACAATAGGGTTCAAATTGTATTTTCATTCCTCGAAGTTCAGCTTATTAATTTTCTTTATAGCCACTTGACGTCGAAACACCCTTAGTAACAAACGCAGAAAAAGTTGCTTGTAAGCTAATAATGGTCTAGGTTTGCAACCAGAATGCAACGATATTAATTTACCGCATATCGGCCAGTCTAATATGTGCAAATGATGGAAGAGGTGAAATTTTAACTTTCAGTTATATTTTGATTCTTTAAATAGTGAGTTTAATTTAGGCTTGGAGCGGAGTGTGCTAGCTTTTGCCCGCGATTTTGTCCATGCAAGGATGTTCAGCGGGGAAAAATAGAGACTACTTTTATCGAAGTCTGTGCGGTCGAAGTCACAAGCAAAATCTAGTATTGCTTTGCCTATAAAATTTCCGTTTATAAATGGAACTGTCGGTGAAAATCGCATCAAAATCAGTTGCGTGATTTACGAGGAGTTAACTGTTACAAACAGACAGGCAGACGCGGAAAGCTACTTTGTTTTGTACTATGTAGAGAATGAGGAGATATTTATGGCTATCCCTATTTGGATCTCAACAACATTGTCATGTCAAAACTGGACTAAAGTTTTCCGAGCCTCATACCAAGTAATCTTCATGTAGCGCCGCATGAAAACTAATGTATGGAAATGTCCCGAGCCTAATGCATCTTCATAAAAGCAGAGAGAAACCTATGATAGTGTTAATATCCCGGGAAGCAAGAGTTATTGGTCGTTTGCCGTTTCTACAGAATAAATGGGATAGAGGCGCGCGCGGCGCGCCTGGCTGCAAAATTCATATAAGCTGATCAGTAACTTGGCTGGAAGCTACAAAGTTATTTTTTAAAGTGTTAACCCTTCTTTGTGCAGTTCACGAGTTTACACTAAGTATATTAAATCCTTAACACGTTCATGGACACACTACCTGTACCTTACAATAGGTAAAACGCGAATGTCCGTGAATGTACGTATTGAAGTAATGTTACAAAAAGAATCGATCAAACTTTTGAGAGTAGCTCTAGAGTACTAATCATTTTTTTTTTTTACAAGGAGCCAAAAATAAAAGACATTATTGCATACTGGAATTCCTACGGAAACAAATGCTTAAAGCAGCTAATATTTGAGATTGTGCAAATTTGATGTGCATGGCCTCATAGTAAAGTTGCTTGTATTGATGAGTTCAGCAACCTCCTCGTGTATGAAAGGATTTTTCAGAAACATTTTCTGTTATTATTCACAAATTTTATAATCTTCATAGTTGGGGTCGGAACTTTCCTCAGAATCTTTCTAGATAATTACAATGGTTAAGATATAGTTACGGATTTGTTTTCAAATACTTTGTAATTAACAAAGTTTTTTTCTTAAGTCCCTAATTCGAAGAAATCTTCCTTAACATCTTCAAAGTACGAATATGAATAGAAAAGTTTATCTCACTCCATTTCAAAGCAATAAAGTAAGAGCGTATTGCAATATAATTTTAACCATTTCGTCAAAGTTAATCTCCTTTTGAAAATCCTACAAAACAAAGTTGTGACGCAACGCGAATTTAGCCCTAATTATACGAGTGACCAGCCAACTCGCTGCGACTTTATAATATTGAATAAGTTTTAATTAAAAAGCCCTTGTCTCCCCAGTTTACGCTACATTCTTCAATGATGCATTTTCTCCGACACAATATTTTTAAACTGCAACTGAAAAATAAATAAAAAACAAATCCTTTGAAACAGGGCAAAACCGGTAATTTTTTTCATAAGTCATCTTGTGTGTAGGTATATTTAACATTATTAATAAATGAACTCTCAGATAATGCATCGGACTCAGTTATACATACAGATGAAAATAATCGCGACTCGTTATCAAACACAAGATGTGAATATTGCCAATCATTAAAAGTAAGATGCAGCCTGTACAATAATAATTGTATATGTCCCACTAGCTGGGCAAAGGCCTTTTCTCAATAATGCCTCGATGTTTTCCTTCACCGTTAGCGAGTGGTATTGCTACTACAAATTCACGATGTACCCAACTTTGAAATAAATTAAAATCATAGGTACGTACATGCCCGCAACTGGAATCGAACCTGCGTCTCTCGCTTCCGAGTAAATTTTTTACCACTAGCCCACCAATGCTCTTTCATCAAATCATTTAAAGTACAAAAAACTATGTACTTATCCCGTCGTGGTTGGGCGTCTAAGAAAAATCACCAAGAGGGAACCAGCCGGCTAAAGTTGAGACGCAATTATTAGCGGTAGGTACTGGCCAGTGGATTCTCATTTTATTTCATGTTTATCTGAAATAGAATTGTCTTACAGTGTAGTTTTCCTTTCACTTTGTCGTTGGCATCGCGTATTTATTCAGAGCCTAAATTTAAAAAGATAAAACCATGGTCTGTGGGATGGCAACCCTGCTTGTCACTTTTTTTTCGCGCGCGTCACGCGACATCGCTATTTTTCTATTAATATTGAAGTTAATCATGCCGAGCATCGAAAAACTGCGGAAAAAGATCAAGAAATACGAGGAACAACTGCGAAGGAAAAGGAGTAAACGTCCGTCTAGCAGCAGCCGAAGTCCATCTCCACCAAGCCGCCGGCGCCGGCGCCGGCACAGCCCAAGCCCTGCTCGGTCTGACTGGAGCCGACCCCCGGCAACCAGCAGCCCTCGTACACCTCCACGCGATTTGTCACCACCATGTGAAGATACAATGGTGATATCAGGTAAGTTTCACTATTAGATATATATTTTTTCATAACCTTCAAACCGCGTGGTTGCACGGAAAATAAAAATAAAACTAACAAAAAGGGTCAGTTGATACGAGATATCTTTAGCGGCTTGTATAAGTCGCTAGCTGACAGCCTGTGCTGGTGTGTGTGTGAATTAATAAGGCGTTGGGAGGCTGGCTTGCCGAAAAACTAACCACGAATACGAGATATTCACGCAGTCATGTCTATGACTCAAGTGGTTAGATCCTCCTGTCTGCTGGATCCGAGAGATCCGTGCTGTCATGTATATGACGCAGGCGACTGGATGGACTCCAATACACTAGTCAAGTTGTCTAGGAAGACAGACACTAACTCAAGTTCCATTTCGGTACGAGATACCCCCGCTTACATGTATATGTGGCAAAATGGCTTGAGCTTGAGACGTGGCTTCTATTTACAGACGCTGAGGTAGCCCCGGTGGTGTTGCCAGTAACGGACACCATCACCGACCAACCGTCGGTAAAGGAAGCAACGGCCACGGACCCCGAGCCCACAACAAACCCTTTCATGGAAGCACTTGGAGATGAGTATGGGGAAACTGTAGAGTATGAAGGCACCATCAATGAAGACATTGCCAAGAGATGGACACATATCCTGGCCAATGGTCTTAAAAGAGAAGAACGAGATGATATAACAAAGAAGTATAAAATTCCAAGCAACTGTACTACGCTGGATGCTCCTGCTCTAAACATGGAGGTAATGAATGTGTTAACAGAGGCGTCAAAAGTGAGGGACAAAGGAATTGAGTTGGGCCAGAGGCAAATAGCCCTGGCAACGGCCATCATAGGTCAAGTGATGACCCATATAATGGAAGATGAAATACATAATAAAGTATCATCAATTACTATGTTAAGTGAGGCGACCAAACTCCTAATTGACACTAATCACCACCAAAACATGCTCCGCAAGAAGTTAATAACACCAAGCTTGGACAAAAATTTCAACCAATGGCTGGATGCCAAAAAGAGAGATAAGTACCTATTCGGTGAAGACCTAACAGAAAAGGTGAAGACCTCAAAACAATTACAACAACTCACAGCACAAATAAAGAAGACTACTAAGCCAACTACCCAGCCGCACCACAATGCACCGGGAAAAGCCAGAGGTCCAGCACAATTCAAGAACCCCAGGACAGCAGCGCGTGCTGGACCGAAGAGCCGCTACCAGCCGGCAGCGCAGCAACCGCAGCCACAGCGCACCAGCACAGCTCCCCAGCCGCCCTACTACAGACGAGCACCGACCCAGCAACGCTACCGTCAACGGCCCGAGAGGACGTTCCATGCCCCATCGAGGCGCTAAACCAGGTACATGCTGGAAATTTAAAGCACTATATTTCTTGTTGGGAAACCCTAACAAATGATCCCTCCATATTACAATGGATAAAAGGATACACAATTCCTTTTATCGCAACACCATCACAGACCGTGCTACCATGTAATAACTTGTCTGACACGGAAACACAACTCATGCAGGAGGCCATTAACAACCTGTTGCAACTAGGAGCTGTTACACCATGCGAGTATAGCGAGGATGAATTTATTTCAAAAATATTTCTAATACCTAAACCTAATGGAAAATTCAGATTCATTTTAAATCTAAAACCTTTGAATAAATTTATAGAGCTAGCTCATTTCAAGATGGAGGATATAAGAACAGCAATCAGACTTGTAGACCAGAATTACTATATGTGCTCAATTGACTTGAAAGAGTCTTATTTACTAGTTCCAATAGCTCCGGAATATACAAAATACCTCCGCTTCATCTTTGCAAACCAACGCTATGAGTTTGTAGCAATGCCATATGGCCTATGCACAGCGCCTAGTGTATTTACCAAACTTCTCAAACCTGTAGTCAGTCATCTCAGAAATAAGGGCTTCTTGTCAACTATATACATAGATGACTACTTGTGCATAGGCCGGACATACACCGAGTGTTTAATTAACATGCAAACTACAATAAATACCTTAGAATGTTTAGGTTTTGTAATAAATTTTGAAAAGAGCGAGCTAGTGCCTAGTACTTTCTGCAAATTCTTGGGATTCATGATAGACTCTACTACTTTATGCCTCGAGTTACCTTTGGAAAAAAGAAATAAAATCCAAATGTTACTGAAAAGATTTTTTAAATTAAAGCAATGCAAAATTAGAGAATTTGCTCAATTACTTGGCACTTTGGTAGCAGCTTGCCCAGCTATACCTTATGGTATGGTACACACAAAAATTATGGAAAGAGAAAGATACCTGGCCTTATTAAACTCAAATGATAATTATGATGCCTCTATGAAGCTCCCAGTAAATTTATTACCAGATCTTCAATGGTGGTACGATAACATAATGCGTTCTAAAAAAGAATTTAAACCAAGGAAAATATCTATGACCATTTACACTGATTCTTCATTAACAGGCTGGGGATCGCATAGCAATGGTGAGAGTATTGGCGGACTATGGTCACCAACCGAACAGAATCTTCACATTAATCAACTGGAATTAATGGCAGCATACTTTGGATTAAAATCCTTTGCAAAATCAGAAAGAGACTGTGACATATTACTGAGAATCGACAATACTACCGCCATAGCATGCATCAACAAGATGGGTAGTGTTCAATTTCCTCATTTGAATTTGATAAGCAGGAAGATTTGGAACTGGTGTGAGGACAGGCAAATAAATATAACAGCATCATATATTAAGTCTAAAGATAATGTTTTAGCGGATAAGGAATCCAGAAATACTAACATAGATACAGAATGGGAATTGTCAGACCAAGCCTTTCAGCAAATACTTAAACGGTTTGGTAGGCCGAATATAGACTTATTTGCCAGTAGGATTAATGCAAAATGTGACACATATGTGTCCTGGAAGAGAGACCCTTTCGCATATGAAATTGATGCCTTTACGCTGGACTGGGAATCTATTTTCTTTTATGCCTTCCCTCCGTTTGCTTTAATTACTAAATGTTTGCAAAAAATAAAAAATGACAAAGCTAAGGGTATCTTAGTATTCCCACTTTGGACTGCACAACCCTGGTTTCCCCTGGCAAAACAGTTAATGATTACCAAACCCATAATATTTCATCCTAATAGCACTTTATTATTATCCCCCTTCAGATCGATTCACCCACTGAGCAGTCAGCTTACCCTGGCTGCGAGCATCTTTTGCGGCAAGCATTCAGACACCGAGGTATGCCAGATAGCTCACTAAGTGTAATGCTATCATCAGTGTCTAAAGGTACGTTAAAACAATACAACACTGTATACAAAAGCTGGTGGGTGTTCTGTCAAACATCTAATGTTGATGTTTTTAAAGCTTCCATAACGGAGGTGTTACAGTTCCTATCTAATAAATTCGACAAAAATACAGGGTATAGTTCTTTAAATACAGCTCGGTCAGCACTGTCGCTGCTAATAAGTGAAAAAATTGGCAGTGATGAATGTGTCAAAAGATTTTTCAGGGGAGCTTACAGATTGAAACCAGCTTTATGTAGATATACAGAAACCTGGAACCCAGGCATAGTTTTAAAAAAGCTTGACAGCTGGGCAGATAACACTGACTTAACATTAGATAAATTAAGTAAAAAACTAGTCATATTGTTAGCTCTGGCAACAGCACAACGTGTCCAGACCCTTTCTGTAATAAAATTAGAAGATATATCTACACACCAAACAAGAATTACTATAATAATTACGGATCTCATTAAAACATCTGTATCTTCAAAATCTCAGACTTCAATTCAACTTCCATTTTATGACCAAAATCCAAAAATATGCCCGGCTAAGACATTACAAACATACATTAGGCATACATCCTTCATTAGAAATAATGAAAAATACCTACTAATAACTTCCAAAAAGCCTCACAAACGGGCTTCCAAACAAACAATTAGTAGATGGATAAAGGATGTTATGAAAGAAAGTGGAATTGATACTAGCAAGTTCACATCACACAGTACACGCCATGCTTCTACTTCCACTGCCAAAAGGGCTGGAGTTACATTAGATATCATAAGAAAAACGGCAGGATGGTCAGACAACTCACTAACATTTGCTAGATTCTATGATGTACCTGTAAATCAGGAGGTTTCCCAAGACTCATTTGTGGGAGCTGTCCTCTCTTATGAATAAATTTGACCACAACTGAATTAGAATAATAATTAGGCTAACCATATGAATGTTCATGGCATTATAATGAAAGAGGTGATAGCCAGTTATTGATACTACGCTGGTTGTTTGTTTCCTATTATATAGAAGAATACTGATTTAAGTTGATTATCGTTACTGATTAATTAAACAGCAAAAGCTTATTATAAATTGTCAATTTGATACCGGTATTGCTACGGTAACTTGGTTGAGTACAATTATTTTATACCAATACCTACGGGATATTCTTAGTCTATACTAAGATTTTACTACTGTACCTAGGTCTTGTACCATACAGTTAGCTAAGAAAAGTGTTGATTATTATAAAATTTAATTTCTTTGAATAAAACAATAATAATTTATATTACTTATTTAATAACTTTATTATTATTATCAAACGAGCCCATTACCATAGGTACTCTGAACGTCTACACTGTAAGACAATTCTATTTCAGATAAACATGAAATAAAATTGAATAATTAAACGAACTTACCTTAAGTGAAGTTCTGATTTTAATTTTATGAATGTTTATCTGAAATAGAATTACCCACCCTGCCCTAAGGTTGCTAGCTCGTTGCTAGTCAAATGACCCTATTATATGGAATGGGCATGCCTATAAACTCTAAAATAGTGACAAGCAGGGTTGCCATCCCACAGACCATGGTTTTATCTTTTTAAATTTAGGCTCTGAATAAATACGCGATGCCAACGACAAAGTGAAAGGAAAACTACACTGTAAGACAATTCTATTTCAGATAAACATTCATAAAATTAAAATCAGAACTTCACTTAAGGTAAGTTCGTTTAATTATTCAATTATCCCTGACAGCATTCCAGTAACTATGCCTTTCAACTGATTCCGCTTCTTGGGAATTTCATTAGTAACAACTGCGGTGTTAAAAATGCGTTTAATTGAACGAGCGAGCGAAGCGAGCGAAGTTCTCCGAGTCTACTGGAACAATCCGGCGTTTGTATGTATGTATGTATGAATGTTCGTTCGACGATAACTTGAGTAAATTTATTCGGATCGTCATGAAATTTGGTAGGCAGGTAAATGAGGCCAAGAGAATGTGGTTCGCCACGAACTTTGAACTCGCGACCCTATATCTCGCCTATATACCCTATAGCTCGCTTCGCTCGCTCGTTCAATTAATATTAAAAAGACGACTGCACAGTAAACATTTTGTTTTAGTCACATGAAAATCAGGTAAATGTTTGTCAAGACGCTAGAATAAAACTTCAGTTACTTAAGCTGTCTTCGTGAACTATGAGAATAATTTGTTTTGTAGGTGTAGTATCTATTTATGGAAGTTCTCAGTAACTTAATTTAATTGAAGCCATAAATGGAGTGGAACACAATATGGGCCCGGGTTATCACACCGGCATCCTAGTTATTCAATTTGGGTTGTACTAACTAGCTTCATGTAATAACAAGATTGGGTTATTTCAATCAAATGCATAATTTTAGATCCAAAAAGAAAACAGAGATAAAAAACATTACCCTCCTTTGGACAGTCGGGTAAAAAACTAAATCACAATGATTTTATCGCTCACGTTGTTATGACTTGATCTCACTTTGAACTTAATTTGAATATTAAAGAAGACTGCTAGGTTTTCTGTATCACAGATCATGGAAGCAAAACAGTGACTTTTTATGCTAAACACTAACAAAAAAAACTACCGTTTCCTTCCTTCCGTAAAGGGGGATTTCTCGTCTCTATCTACTCCGTGCAATTTTAGTGGTTTTAAAGCCGAAGGCATTTTGTTGCACTGATGATTTTGAGCCAAATTACAAAATTTCATTCCAAAACGAGCGAAAAAAAAATCACTTCTCCATACAGATGGTGTCGATTGGCGATAGCCGTTTTTATTGGAAAGTGTTTTTTTTCTCGCTCGTTCTGAAGTAAAATTTTGGAATTTGGCTCAGAATAACCAGTGCAACTAAATACCTTCGGCTTTAAAACCACTAAAATTGCACGGTGTATACTTTGAATTAATTATGATGCACAGCGAAAGCAAAACGCGAAAAACCGTCAATCTTTCGTCCGATACTTCGAGAGCCTACCTATCTGTACAGCAGAATCTTCTGCGGCTAACCAACCCTCAACCAAAGTAACATTTATCTCGCCACCACAAGGTGCTTACCCAAGAGCCCGGCTAAGAAGAACCCGCAAGACACCTTCGCACCGCACCGCGTGCATTATTCGGCGCGTGCTAATAAGGGAGTCAGCACTAATTACTCGACTTCAGGTTGCTGGAGCGCTGACATTCTTCAGCGGTTGAGGTGGAACATGGAGCTGGGATGTCTAGTCTGCTCGGCCTCGTCTTCAGGAGATCTTATTTTATGGGGAAAGATTGAGATTGATTGGGAAATTCGCATCAACAGTTACTTGCGGTATGCAAGAGGTTGCGATTCAAGTCCAGTCCAAAGCGATTTTTTAAATCTTACTTATAATTATCTTTTTTTATGTTTCCCTAGCACGTGTAAGAGCCTTGTCACACTAGCAATTTGCTAGCTAGTTGAAAGCGAAGTGAATAAGCGGTGAGTTCTCCCGCGAGTTCGCAACGAATTCACCGCGAGTTCTTTTTTTATGTATGTACGTTTTTACTAAAAACAATATTATTTATATAATACAATTTCGCCAAACTGCAAAGCAACGAGTTCGCAGCGAGCTCGCCACGTATGATTCTTGTTTAGGCCACTCAGTAATAAAATGGATTCTGACGAGGAAACACGGTTAGATTTTTAACTTCGTAAACGCATGAAACGAAAGCAAAAGCAGATAAGATTATCCTAATCCTAGAATTTTTCACCTATGAATGAAAATTTTTACATTTTGCGAGTTATTGGATCTAATACAAAATGACTTAATATACACACACCTAAGGCGGACTTGCGTCACTCAGGGTTAGCAAAATAACTCCGAGTTAACTTGACATTTCCATACAAATTTTGACGTTAACTCAGAATTAACTGGCTAACCCTGGTTGACGCAAGTCGGCTTAAGAATATTAGTGTCACCTGACAAAAGGCTGGCGAACGCGAGTGTACAAAAAGGCGTAGACGGCTCTAATCGTGGCGAGCTCGCAGCGCACTCGCAATTATGTTTTTGTCTTTTCAAAATTTTTGCGTTAATTACTCCACAAGGACTTCACAAAGACAACAACAGGAATCTAGCGATCAGTTCCTACATCCATGTTAACTCCTTGCGGCTTCCAGTGAAGTCGGTTGCGGCGCTGCGTAGCGTGAAATGCAAGACAAAGTGAGAGCTCAGTACGGGATTCGATGTGGAAAACGCTGAATCCTTAGAGCACGCCTGATCAACGTTCTTGGAAATGTTTGATGATCATTTAAATGTGCGCTTGAGTGAGTTTAAATGTGGAGTTGGTCTTGTTATGTATAATAATACTCACATCAACTTCTTAGGATTAGAATTGATTTTTGTGTTTGTTTCAGGCAAATTGTTTTTTTTTTTTCTTTCTTTCAGGTATCTCATATAGAAGCTTTGATCAATCTATAATCCAGCCCAGTAGGTACTATTATTATTGTAGTTGATTCAAAGATTTAAGATAGGTACTGAAAATGAGCCTTTCAATTATTTACGCACACTACACCGTACTATGTTAACAAGGGTCTAAGCTCGTAAATCTTACAAGCATCAGGTTGGCTTCCCAAGAGCCGCTTCTTAGGGTGAAACACTTGAGCGGTCTTTAATTACGAGTTACGTGAGTTTTTCAAAATCACTACAATGTACAAATAATCTGAAAAGAGTACCTACTTTTACATTTGCGGAACATCTTTCGAGTTTCAGTTTAATTTGGTTAGTTGTGTAATCAAATGAAAAACAAAAACAAAACGATATCGCTAGTTTTAGCCTGTTTCTGTTTCCGTTTTCTAGTATTGCACTGTACAGTACAATCGACTCTCTTAATTTTCTTTGTAGTCAGTGTCTTTAGTCCACTTGTTATCATCATATGGCACAAAAAAAAACATAGATTTTTGTCAGTGGTCGAAATTCTACATTAAACGGTCTTAGTGTGACCGGTCACAGTCAAATAAAAAATGGGAGGTAACCTAAAACTTATTGAGTGCCTATATTTGTATTTTATAATGGCATCACCATGTCAAAAAAATCGTCCGTTATCCCAAATGAATCGACGACAATATTCTAACAGGATCCGAAGGAGGGGAACACCGTTTCAACATTAACATAATCCTGCGTTACACCACAATATCATGCCGTGACATATTCTTATTACGATGAGGTCGTATCAAAATTGCATTAAACGACACCCAAAACGCCTCGCAGTTCGCGCGCTTGTATCGCGTACTTACGTAGGAAAATGATATGCTAACTTTCTTAGACTAGATAATTGCATAGACATGGCGAGTCTTGAAACTATATTTGTAGGGTTCCTCATGCAAAGGACGCATTCGGAATCATATTACGCCTCGTATGGGCATTCATACCTCCATTCGTCCCACTTTTAAAGGACTATGCTTTTTAACCGAAATAGGTGGGATTTTTAAAAGTATCATAACAAGCCTGGATAAAGAGATACATCGCAAGACATTCTCTGTAAAAACCTTCCGACTCATACTATATTTTAACTGATATAGAACAATCGGTTAAGTCGAGGGCGACCGAGGCGGACGCTGAAGTTTTTAAAATTGACAAATCAAAAACATGTGAAATAATACAAGAAATGCCACTTCTATCCTGCTCGCCCAGCCAACATCGCGAGTTTTAATGAAACGACTAGAGCGAAGGTGTCTTATGAATACAGACAACCCACCCCAGACAGAGACTTAACTTGTCAGAGGCGTAACAAATGAACCGCGGGCGCCGCACTCTGATCATCGCAGGCTCAAAGTTTGATTGTCACGTGAGAATATTCACAGGGGATTAGGCTAGTGGGCGCCTTGGGAATGAACTTGAATTTTTGATGCCCGGTTTTTATTTTTTCGTGATTGTAATTAGTAAAGAAATTAGTTTTTCTTATTTGAAACTTTGGGTGGATAGTTTTGTTATCAAATTAGAAGCTTAATATTCAGTGCTATTTCATCATTTAATTTACAGTCTGTTTATACTTTTTAATACATTTTTTTTATTGATTTTCAGTTAAGAATTATTTTTAGTAGACTTTTTAATTTAGTACAGTCGACCGACATCAAGTCGACTGAAGGTGTGCAAACGACAGCACGTCAGAGTGTACACTTTTGTTGTAAAGTCGCCCGTAACTTAACCGAGTAGAGAGCTAGCGTGTAAGCGTCTACGTGCTGTCGTGGGTACACTATTCAGTCACACGTTACGAGTGACTTTACAACTTTGGATTGCTGCCGTTGACTAGATACGAATGTATCTACTCCAAAAGTTAGCAAGGGCGAAATATCTCTCATTAGTCCAACGGGGAAGAAAATTCTAATCATCAGCATTTGATCTTAAATACCTAGTCCTTTTGAACCGAAACAAAACACATTATTCTATAGAATGGATACTCATTAATAATGCCTAAGCTACGGTAATTTGACCATTATTTCGGTGGCTCCTTTCTTATTAAGTAGCCACTTAAGATGTCCTCAGGGGGGTAGCGCCTAACATGTTTGGCATGTATAATTTAAAGGTGCAGACATGCAAATTTCCATAGCGCGACCCCCCATTTTCGCCCCTATTATTTTAGGGTTATTCGATCCGCTTCGAATGTCACTGAGTCATTACTTCGCTACGATCTTTTGTGAATAAGATACGAGTTCGCCGTTTGATCATGGAGCGGCACAAAAGAAATTCCATGGCAATAAGTAACGACATCAAACCTGTAACGTTTTCGGATGTTTTTTCCGCGCTGAAAATACGCGGGCCATATTTTTACGTTTCGATAACGCGATCTTTTTTACGCTTTCATTTTCTTTGATTTAATAAGGAAGTTAACAAGTGCTTTACACTGGAAGTGAAATTGTAAGCAATTTTGAGATTTCGTGAAATTTGTAATACAAAATATCGCCATGAGCAAGATAATCATTAACATCAGCCCACCTCTGCCCACTGTTGGATGGATATAGACCTTTTTTCCCTCGCGCACGGTCCCTAGCCACATCATGGTTATAAATTTATAATAATATACACCGTGGAATTTTAGTGGTTTTAAAGCCGAAGGTATTTAATTGCACTCGTGATTCTGAGCCAAATTCCAAAATTTTACTTCAAAACAAGCGAAAAAAAAAAACACTTCCAACACTTCTTTTCAAACGGCTATCGCCAATCGACACGATTTGTATGGAGAAGTGAATTTTTTTTTCGCGCGTTTTGGTATGAAATTTGGTAATTTGGCTCAGAATTACCAGTGCAACAAAATACCTTCGGCTTTAAAACCACTAAAATTGCACGGAGTATAAGTTCGCCGTGTACACTACTACATTTTTTTATGTAATTTATGTTATAATTTTTTTCATGTGTGCAATAAAGTATAAATTTGCAGTCTGCTCTTTTTCTGGTTTTCTGCCCCATTTGCAAATAAAACATTCTGGCTTATAGGTACCTAAATACTAAATATTCACGCATAACCACATAACAAAGTATTATCTGTTCTGTGCACACAACCACTTGTATACGATAAGAGCAACGACAACGCGCGGATTGGCGTTGTCGTTGCTCTTCTTATGAATAATTGAACGAGCGAGCGAAGCGAGCGAAGTTCTCCGAGTCAACTAGAACAATTCGGCGTTTGTATGTATGTATGTATGTATGTATGTATGAATGTTCGTGCGACGATAACTTGAGTAAATTTAGTCGGATCGTCACGAAATTTGGTAGGCAGGTAAATAAGGTGAAGAGAATTTTTAAGTTCGAACATGAGCCAAATCGGTCGAGGGGTTGCTGAGATATAGGGTCGCGAGTTCAAAGTTCGGGGCGAACCACTAGTGAATAATTGAACGAGCGAGCGAAGTTCTCCGAGTCTACTACAGGGTGCACTCTAAGTCGATAGCGAAACTTTAAGTAGGCTATCTACTGATCAATACAAGCGACTTGTACTTCTTCTTCTTCTGGATCGGTCCCTCAATTCTGAGGATCGTGACCATATACAATGGTTCTCCACTCGTCGCGGTCATGGGCGCGATGGGATGCGTGCTGGATGGATCCACCGGCTGCCCTCTTTAGGGCATCGGACCAGCGCATTGGTGTTCTGCCTCTCGCACGTCTGCCCTCCATCTGGCCCAAAATTATCTGTTTTTCCAGAGTATGATGTGGCGATCGCATAATATGCCCAAAAAAGCTGAGGGCCCTCTGGCGACAGACTGTTGACAGTCGCTTCGTCATTTTGAGCTCGTTCAGGATGGAAACATTGGTTCTGAACTTGTACTAGGTGGTGAAAAAAATGGAGTGAAAAAAATATCAGCTATTCCATACAAAAGGTCGACTCAGTACTGCGCCAAATGTATGAAACAGCTGATATTTTTTTCGCTCAATTTTTGTCGCCACCTAGTACAAGGTGTTTGTATTGATCAGTAGACCGCCTACTTAAAGTTCCGCTATCGACTTAGAGTCCACCCTGTAGAACAATCCGGTGTTTGTATGTATGCATGTATGTATGTATGTGTCTATGTTTGTATGCATGTTCGTTCGACGATAACTTGAGTAAATTTGGTCGGATCGTTATGAAATTTGGTAGGCGGGTAAATGAAATTAAAAGAATTTTTAAGTTCGAACATGAGCCAAATCGGTCGAGGGGTTGCCGAGATATGGAGTTGTTAAGTTTATATGGGGTCGCGAGTTCACAGTTCGGGGCGAACCACTAGTTATATTAATTATGTATTTGTCGTGACGTAGCAAGTGGCCCGGCATCTTTATTCTTCTGCATTTTATTGTCTCAGCAACGTTCTCCTCTCCTTTACTCTTTCCAGGACTTGCTCATTTGACGCCATTTCCATCCAAGATATCCTCTCCATTCTCGATCCCCTGCCTGTCTAAACACAGGCTGCGCATTTCATTCTATCGCCAGTTTTTTTGCTGATAGCCAAACAAAAAGCCTGGTTCAACCAGCCGTGACTTTAGGTGGAAAAAGAACCACTCCCGGGGCAGTTTTAATTTTCAATAGCCCGAAGGCGGCGCAAACACAGACGTCGTGATGCTGGGCCTTGTTGTTACTGAATGTTTGGCGCAAGTTTATAAGAGTTGCAATTGCAGCAAAGTCTGAATGAGAATACATTGAAGGTTGATGTATTCTTTCTAGCGTAAAGAAGAAAAGGACATAATTTTAATGTCTACGAGGAGAGACAAGATGAGAAATAAAAAGAAACAAAGAATATACATTTATAAACGACACAATACTCAAAACAATAAAATCAAAACATGAACTAAAACTAGGTATGTACACAAAACATACTTTTTTATTTTAAGTATTGATCCCCTAAAATGATCCCGAGCTCAGAAAAATCATACCACCAACCATACAATATCAACTAATCGACATTTTACTATGGTACTCAAATTGTCCGATCATTAGAATAAACCCATACATACTCAGTTTGTGTGTGTACAAATGTCCCGCTGCAGAAGTCAGTGGCAAAGTACATGGTAACCAACCGAAAAACTCACGTCCGTCCCCTGAGCCATAATTTCCGACGTGTATGTATGTTTGTATGTATGAATGTTCGTTCAACGATAACTTGAGTTTTAGTCGGATCTTCATAAAATTTGTTAGGCGGGTAAATGAGGCAAAGATAATTTTTAAGTTCAAACATGAGCCAAATCGGTCGAGGAGTTGCTGAGATATGGGGTCGCGAGTTCAGAGTTCGGGGCGAACCACTAGTTTAATACGTCCGAAAGTAGCCAAATGCGATGGTTTGAACTTGGACTACATCCTACGACTTCAATGGATAAACAAAAACGTAAGAATTGCAAATCAAAACGCAACATAATTTTACGAGGGCCTGACTTTATTTTAAACCTTTTTAAGCTTTCTTCCTTTATGTGCTTAACTAACCCCCCTACACCTGTTGGCTCCCGGGCATGCCGGTCCTTACTCCACCGGATAATACAGCGGCAAATAGAAGTTTACGCGGGAATCAAAGCGGTTGGATATTTTTTAGGGATCCGTACGCGAAAGGTGCCAAACGGGACCCTATTACTCTGCCTCCACTGTTTTCTGCTCATCTGCCCGATCTTTAAAGGGCTGTATCTTGGGAACTGTTATAGATGTTGAATTTTAAACATACTTAATAATTATGACATAAATAATAAAAATAAGTTTATATAAAAAACGTGTTTTTGCAGTTTTTTTTGCTCTATTGTAAAAAAGGTTACGTATATACAAGCAACAAATTTAGTGTGATAAGAAGGCTTTTCTGTTTTTTTTTTCCATTTACATGGTACACACGACAGCACGCTGACCCTTACACGCTAGCACTCTACACTCTACTCGGTTACGTTACGGGCGGCTTTACAACAAAAGTGTACACTTTGACGTGCTGACGTGTGTACATAAAGGTGGTACGGAACCCTCGGTGCGCGAGTCCGACTCGCACTTGGACGGTTTTTATACCAACGTAAGTAGGTTCGCGCAGAATATTGTTTTATTGCTTTTGTTGCCGTTTTTTGAAAGGCCCAGCTTCAAATGTTACCCTTTCTGTTTTCGTGCGAACGGGCCTAAGCAAATACGGTTTTAATAAAAACGCCTCTTTTTATTCGCATTTTTGTACAAAGCTACTAAAATATCTTTACGCGTATTCATAAAAAAATATCTACATACTATCTCAAATACTAGGTTCGTGTTTTTTCACAAGTAGGTATGAACATTAAAACAGTCAGAATTAAAGCGTCGGCATCTCAGTTCTATTATTTATAGAGTAATAGCCTAAAAGCTTTTAGAAAGATGGCTCACAACTTACAAGATTACACACAAGGGATCATCTTGGGGAGATTGTGAAAATCTCTACAGTTCAAGAAAGTGTAGTTTGCAAAGCTCTGAGTGTGATACGCAGTACATTGAGAGTACCTAGTTACTTTAGTGAAGTTTTCATAGAGTCAACTCGAGTGGGACTTAATAAAAAAAACTTTACCAGAAAATTATACAAAATTTCCAAACGTTCACACAAAAAACGAGATTTATTTTTCCCGCAGGCTTATTTAATTTTGCCACTCAAATCGTATCTATCTGTGATCAAATTGCGAAAATCTAAAAGATCAGTATTTTTTATTTTGTACGTTGAAAAGTATGTAAGTACGTATGCTTGAAAGTAATGTAGAGGCAGTAATTTGGAAAAAAAAACATGGTTTCTAATTAGCCATTTCCTTTTGAATAGACTGGGAAATCAAGTTTTAACGTTAAATAAAAAAAAAACATTTTCCAATTCTTAATTATTAAAATTTATTTGTTACCTACCTATCCGCGTAACCCTCCTTATTCATTTCTCTTTTCTTAATTTCAAGCCATCTATTTACAATGAAAGCAATTAAATTGGCATTGTAAATTGTTCCTGCCGTACGGAGCCTTACCATAATTAATATTTCAGAAAACAGAAAACAATTTCGAATTTCAAATTTGGAATTACACAAAAAAGAAACAATACTACCGAGCGCGCGTTCCGTCTGCAATAAACAAAACACTGACGAAAAATAAAATAGAATTGAGGTTGGCTGTGGAAATAAAATTGTTTATTCAAGGTCTTATCCGGGCGGGCAATTTTTCCGGCGAATGACGGCGGTTGCATGCGAGTCGACAGTTTATAAAGCGTTGGGTGAGAACCCCTAATAGACTGGCGACAGCTAAATGTCACCGAACGTTTACACCGAAGGCCTTCACCATGATATTTTCACGTAATTTTATAGGTACTTTTGTGGCTGATAATTTGAAGTGGCATTGGAACTTGCACCTTGTCTTTCCTGTGGACTAGGCCGACTAAGCTGCGGGCATAAGTGCTTGACAAGCATACATACTCCGTCTAAAACAAGTGGTCACATTACCCAGCTAGCTGGTGTACACACGACAGCACGTCAGACTGTACACTTTTTTTGTAAAGTCGCCCCTAACGTAAGAGAATAGAGTGCACGCGTGTAAGCGTCTACGTGCTGCCGTGTGTACCAAAGTGAAACTGCCACTGGACGGGTTTTTTATCTTTACTCGGTTATGTTACGGGCGACTTTACAACAAAACTGTACAATCTGACGTGCTTTCGTGTACGTAGTTGCTATCCTTAGCACGAACTATACTTCTCACGTAAGTGAGTTGCTTTCGTTCAAAGATTTATCGAAAGAAATAAAAAATACTCAAGTTGAAACCTAATTAATAAGGTACTTAGAGGCAGAGTGCTGCTTATTTATTCCGAGCCATTTGATTACACCCGAAGAAATTTCAAATGTTCGCGTGACAACGTTTAATTCCGTCCCATTTGGTCGTAAAAAACTATAAACCAACCGTTCATATGCCAATTAGGGTGATCTACGACTGTGGAATATTTATACTGACCAAAATATGCTTACATTAAAACCTACTACAGGTTATGTTCGCAACTTCGCAGGTTGTTATTGGACCTTTCGAATATCAACGCTACAACTCTTACAGCTTACTTACAGCTCTTTGCGATGTTTTTTTTTTATTACACGATGCTAAACCAAAATGTAGGTATCTAAAAACTTGGCTACAATTTATGCTCCACTTTATCTTTAAAAAAATGTTAGAGAATTTGTGATTTTTTCTGAAAATAAAAAACGTATACCTATTAAATACTGAGATTTCGAAATCCAATGCCGATTTTTACAAGAAAGTGTGATTTTTAAAATTACTAGGAAGGTTCTAAAAGGTTGACTCTGTAAAATTACTATTAAATTATAACAAAACCACATCAATTATTACTAAGTACGAGTAAGTCTTATGTCTTACGATGTCTACTTTGTAAGGCCATGATGCCTTACAAAGTAGACATAAGACACTTTATTCGGAACGCGGCCCGTGAGCGGCGTATCTAATCGTGTTTAGAAACAATAATACAAAATCAAATCCGAAGCTTATGTCTCCTCTAATTTATAGGCAGGATCAGTATTTCCTGTGCCAGTTATTTTTGATGATCCACCAAGGCGCCGGCTTGGCCCTCACAATGTTTTTATAAGAGTGCCCGCCACAGACGGCCCCTTTGGATTCTAATCGTTCGCCATTGCTCTAAAATATTTTATATCAAGATAACTGAACACTATGCCCCAGCACGTCTGTCATGGTGGAACTCATCAAACTTTTAAAGCTCGATGCAGATGTAAAAGTTCATAAGGTCCACAATGCTAGAACATTAGGTATAGTAAACAAGCAAATAAAAAAAACATGGTCCATTGGTCATCTTGAAAGGGTGATTATATTTAGAGATGTTCTTATTGAACGTCATTAAATACAACATTAAATAAATCCGTTTTGGCCAAAGGATCGATGAAGGGCGCTGTGTATAGTGCCCAACCTTGCTATTCCGTCATTAAATCAACAGAAAGGTTGTCAATTACTTTTATCACTTGATATATTAAAACAGTAGCGCCTTGTCAGATACTTAGCGTTGGGTCCGGCCGGTTGAAACTATAAATTTAACCCACAACATCTGATAGGCATCTTCGAGCTCAGATCTGGGCATTAATTTACAACTTTTGTGCCTCGGTCCGTGGTTTTAACGAAGTATTTTTGATTAATTAAAATAACTCCTTATTCCGTTATGAGAGATTCTCGCTATAAGCGGGAATCTTTAGAAGTTGAGATAATATTGAGTTTTAGGAACAATAAAGTTAACTATGCGTCGTGGCTTAGTTTGAGTAAATTAATAAAGATATTCCTCCAAGAATCGTTGGAGATTGGCATCGTAGTTCAACATCAGAGAGTATGTACAGTGTCTTAAACAAAGCTATAAATTAAATATTTTAAGGCCCGAATCAAACACAAGAGTTAACGTCGAGTAAATCAAGATTAAGTACGAACGTATGGCTTGTATTCAAAATATGTCGTTAATAAATCAGTTGTGGGAAGAAGAAATTCGCCCCAGCTGATACTTGGTGACATCAAAGAGGGAAAGGGTTTTGGTCAGAGAACAAAACAAATGAATCACACTTTGTGTCGTCCCTTTCACACTCATAGTAGGTATCTGGCAGAGATAGAGTTCCAGTTTTCTAGACAAAGAAGGATTTTGTATTTCGTTTCTTTGGCTGTGAAGACATTACTCACACGAAAGGGATCGGAAAGGATGAAGTCGTAAAGCTGAATTAGTAGTTTTTAAACAATGACGTTAAGTTCTAAGTGGGAAATATATGATGCTCTTTGAAGTTCGTTTTGGGGATATCACAAATCACGATTCCGTCAATGAAGTTAATCACAGTTCAATCGGGTGAGCCTTAAGGCTGGAAGATAGCAACGTGGCGGGAAATTCAAAATTTTCACAGTATTTTACATTTTGTAGCTAAACTGAGCTATTTTTGTTCAGCGATTTTTCGTTCGCGGCAATAAAACTGTATTGTTTTCATTATTGTAAATAATAGAACAACAATAATTCAGCCGATTATGTGTTCTGGTCTACGAAGCAGTGGCACTGCCCAAAAAACTTGTCGTAGACCAGAACACAATAATCGGCTGAATTATTGTTATTCTGTTGTTTACAATAATGAAAAGAATACTATGTTATTGCCGCGAATGAAAAATCTCTAAACAAAAATAGCTCAGCTTAGCTACAAAATGTAAAAAACTGTGAAAGTTTTGAATTTTCCGCCACGTTGCTATCATCCACCCTTAAGTAACTCTTGATACCAACAAGATTCCCTAACAATACTTGTTAACGGCTCTTATGAAAAATTTTCATGACAAAACCAGTCAATTCATTGTGAAAATGAGGTAAAACTTATTTTTATCTTATTACAAGCTTACGCAGATTGTTTTTCTATTCTGAATGAATGAAGAAATAAAATAAAGATAAATATTTAGATTATTATTGTATCTTTGATAGGTACACGAGATTTTTTCACTGTACCATCTATGATCAAAATAAAGAAAAATAAAAAAATAATAAAAATTGGATTTTATTCATCACAATATTACGTTTCTAAGGCCCGTAATATCAATTACAGTTTAAACTCCGACCATAGATTAAACTTCGAATTTTGTATGAAAATTAATCGAAAGATAGGGTTTAAACTAGCTTTTTTGGTTTAAAATTGATATTACGGGCCTTAGTGGTTGTTAAGTAAAATTTTATTTATGTAGAGTCGATGGAACTGCACCCCCTAAGAAAGAAACTAATAGATGGAGCGTGAAAAAATCGATTTCATAAAGTAAAATTGTCGTTTGTTATTCGTTGTAGGCCAGTAGAGGCCGATATCTCATGTGCTGGATCACTTAATTTCGATTAACCCGGCGGGCTCGGTTTGAAAACAATACCGGAGCGGAAATTACTTGTTTTCGCCTTATTTTATTTTATTTTTACTTTCCGATGGACGGTTTGTGGTCTTAAACAAATAATAAGGTAGTTTATTGGTAAAAGGAATACATTTTGCAATCATAAATTTTTACGGTACACTTATTTTTTTATACAACGTGTATAACAACAAAAAATATAAGATTAGGTAATTTTTACACTAAGATTAGGTACATCTGACCTCATCCTTATTGGTCTTCGTCTACAGAAAATTATACTGAATCAAAATTGACTTCAATATTTTATTTCTGTTATAATCACTGGGTAAGTTTTTGAAGAAACGAAGCTATTGTAATGATATACATCCGATCTGTAAGTTCAGGCACTATAAGGAGCATTTTCTTATTAACTGCTTATTCAATGACTAAGGGTGGTATTCTAGAACGCTACTTTAACTCAGTTTAAACAGAGTTCAGACTATCGATAAAGCAGTGCATGTTTTGATATGAAGGGATCCCTCCCTTCAAATCAAAACATGCACTGTTTTATCGACAGTCGACACTACTAAACTCTACTTAAACTGAGTTTAAACAGAGTTCAAGGAGCTTTCTAGTTTGAACTGAGTTTAAACAGAGTTTAAGTAGCGTTCTAGTTTGAACAGATTTTAAGTAGCGTTCTAGGATACCACCCTAAAAATAGGTAAGTACATATGAATCCATCTTTACCTACAATATTCTCAGTAGTCAGTGTGCAAGCTTCATAAGAGCGCGTCTCTTCAACCGGACCTAACCCATCACTTTAATGGCCAATCAATATATAGCCTATAGTTACACAACATATTTCACCCTGTCTTCTCGGAGGATATACTAATTAAGTTTGTTTGAATATTTACTTTGTAAATTGTTTGAGTTCGGTTCGTTATTAAGACATTGTTTGCGGGCCCTAATTCCCAGGACGCAGGGGCGGTTATGGGATAATGATTATGATTGTTCCACTCGGTTTTAGGTAATTGGTGTGAATATATCTGAAGGTATAAGTTAAGTAGGTTATGATGAAAGCTCACGTCCGTTCAAGGTTAACTTTCCCCATTAAAAAGCATTTACTTAGATGGCTTATTAAATTCCTGTTTTACTGCACAAATCCATCGTGGAAAAAAGACTGTATTTTGGTCCCATTTAGTTTTTTAAAGTAAAGACGCTAACTTTGAGAATGTATTTTAACAGTGTGTTATTTCTTCCTTAGCCGCCGCCCAGCCTCGGCACCTTTTTGCGGGTTTTCGCACTGTCTTTTTATTTTCTAATAAGGCAAATGGATTTTTCTCGTCACCTTTCAAGTAAACAACCCAAGCATTCATAATATTATTTCTGGCTCCCGCTACTGTAGGTTTTATAACATTTCTAAACAAATTGTAAGAGGTATAAAAATTTTACGTTATTTCTGTTGAAGAATTTTAATTCCGCCTTTTTCATAAGGACCAAAAGGAAGCCTGCTAGACGATATGCTAAACAAAAACTTTATCATATAAACCTTATAATAAATAAAGCATTTTGTTGTGCACTACTGAAACCCCGGCACTCGTAATTCTATAGGGACACTCCTGCGAGAACTAGCATAGCAAATGCTTCGCAATTCCTGCAACAGCAAGGGTTAAAATGCCACGAAGAGAATTTTCGGTCCGTATTGAGTTCGCAATGTCCAGCGACTTTATGAGAGAAAAAAAGTAAGATTCCACCATGTCTGACCATTTCCGACGGCTATTATTCCGTCTCCCTCTATATCCGTTTCCGGTTGTCGTGAAAACAAAATACGGTCTGGCGGGGACAAAAACTTGCGAGGCAATGCGCATTGCAGGACTACGCGATCCTCTGTTGATGTTATTAACCTTTGTTTTTATTTTTAACGCTATGTTTAATTGACAAAGAATGCCTGTCCCTACTTCCCCTCTATTTACCAAATTGTGCCCTGAAATATATTGTTTGTCCCGCGCTTTCCTTGTATGCTTTGCTGATGACTGTGCATTTTTGTGAAAACCCAACTTCGTTTGAAGGCAAAGCACTAATTTTGACACTGACAAAAGAGCGGACCTACAAATGGAACTGCCCAAAACTAAAACTCAGCCAACGTTAGCCCGGCAAAGAAATATTTGACGTCCGCTACACGAAACAAATAGCACTGCACCGCTCCAGTGGCGCATGGTCAAAGTTATACGTAGAAATAAGAGCTCAAAGGGAATGGAAACTTGTTAATTGCTACATAACGCAGTCTTCACCCTTTTAATCATAATCAAAAGGGCAATCTTCCGGCCGGATGGGCATCCAACGACAGTTTAATTTCACAACTTTATTCTAAGAAAAGCTTGCTACACTCTGAGCGTTCGGAGCTTTGACGTCTCGGATGGGAGTTGAAAAGCTTGCGGAATGTTAAAATGCATAAAGGCAAATTCAGTACCTTCATACAAAATTCTACAGTAAAATCAATATCAGATGGGCCAGCGCCAAAGTGGAACAATAATTTTTTCTAGACAAGTCGATTTAATTTAGGTGTAGGTAAGTGCTCCAATAAATGAATGTACGGGACTCTGGCTTACTGGTCTTGGATTAGTTTGTATCACTCCAATATCTCATATCCAATATCTGCAATATCTCATAAACGCTCCGTGTGAACATGCCTTTACAAAACTTTGGTCTAAGAATAACGGACTTCTCTCATATTACAATTTCGTTTTGATTCGTGAAAATCTAATTTGACTTTTACCTTTTGGATTTTGAGATTCTAAATCTTGTTTCCGTGGAAGGGTTAACGGATTACCGCTTAAATATTAGACACAAGTACCTTGTTATTGTAAAGAAGATATTTTTTCTCACTTTCAATTCCCACGAGAAGCGGAAAATATTTTGTGAAAAGAAAGTGCGTACTCGTAATAAAATGGTGTGCACAAAATCCTCATCGCGCGAGTTTAAGGTGATGGACAAGGAACACATAAAAAAAAAACATACCTTCTTTTTGGATGCATTTTTTGCTAAAAAACGAGCCTTGTGAAAACATTTTCATATCACCGAAAGAAGGCAGAGACCATTATTTGAACTCAATAATGTACTCATGATTTGCCAGTTCTACTCCATTAAGGTTTGCTAATAAACCTATTGAATACTCCATAAACTTTTCGCTCCTATTTTATCCTCCACGTTGCAATGTGTGTGGGGTCATTCATATTAATATGAATAATAACAATATGAAGCCATTAATTTTATTAGGCCCTTGGAGGTGGAAACAAACGGAGGCAAGTGAATATTTATTACCTTACGTGCTTTGCTAGTATAAAAGTTAAGTGAATAATGAATGGATAAATGTAGGCTTTACGGGGTGTAAAATAGGCGTTGGTCATTAAAACATTGTGTGTAAAGGAGAATCGGCGCTTCTGGACACATTGCAAATCTATAAAGATATAGGGTACTTCTAATCAAAGTTCTCAAAACTGTTTTGAATTTGTGGTTTGAAAACGGCTCATTGACAATAAGGTAATAAAATTATTTTATGAAGCATACGAAACTAAAATGACGATGGCTTTCTGTAGCGACAAAAAAAGTTATATCACAGGGGGTCACATAGCTGCTAAGATATGGCTCAAACTAAAATTACTCTTGTTTGAACAGTCTTGTAGACCGGCTTTATAGCTTCGGGATTTAGTGGAGGAGTCCTACTAAGGCTGGCCAGCTTCCAAGATTCCTTTGAGTTTTCTAATATATTTGTCACATTTTGTGGGCAAGGTTATTTTGGTCACTTAGGTACCTATTAATTTTTGTTAGACCTGCTGGAGGCACCAATATTAAGACCACTAAGGGATTTTCTGACAGCTCATAAGTTGTAGTACCAAATTTGTAACTAGATGTCGCTGACGAGACATGTTATTTTTTATGCCAGTTCGCGCTCGTTGGCCTTCGTATATACGTCCAAACACATTTAGGTATTAGTTGTGGAGCGAAATAAAGTGTTTCCGGATTTACCATTCACTCATACAAGAACATTAACAAAGTCGTGCACTTTTTCATGTACTGTAAAATGGAATGACAGCTACGACGATGAAAGATGAAGACACAGAGCAATGAAGTGAAGAAATATTTCCGCTGTAGTAAGCACTAATTTACTTTGTGATAGAAAACATGTCGTATCAACGCCATCTGTCACAGCTTATAGAACTATTTTTTTATTTTTTTTAGCTGTCAGAAAATCCCTAAAACATAAAAAATATAAGTAGGTAAGTATTCTCACAGCGACGTTGAATAGGTAACAGAAATAAAATTCCAGTTCACTGTCAAGTTTATTTCTGTAGACCCCATAATCATTGAGAGGGACGATCTTTATTGCTCTTTTACGATCATCCTTAGAAGTGAAATGTAAACACCAAGCCCGTGGAGTATGAAAAATGTAAACAAATTAACGAAGTTGCCTGAGGGAATCTTTTTTTTTTCTTTTACATAAATTACACGAATAAGCGTCCCCTGACGATTCGCTTTCCGATAAATTACGTAATCTTTGCTCATTTTTTGGCGACTTCCAACAGTTTCACATCCAACCAAAAGATATTCTCAATTCGTCTGTTTATTTTTTTATTATGTGTATCTTCGCGCCTTCTTGCCTAGTTTTATTTTATGTGGTCGGTATACGTAAATAAGAAACTTGAACTTACCGGCAAACTGCTTGAAGAACTTTCAGCTTGAGTCGACTGTAAAATAGGGAGGTAACCCTGTCGAGGTGAGTTTGGCATCATAGTTAACAATTACCTTGTTAATATCGAACTTTAATAACAACATCGCTCATCCAAGAAACACTTCTTCATCAATATTCATCGCAGCAAGATGCTGTTTCCTAACCGAAGCCAGGCAGTAAACAAAGACCAAAGTATAGTAGACTAAGCGTTCCCGGAGTGCTCTTACTTACACTGCGCTCATAAATTTCAGTTTGCAACTTGCACCGCGTAACATTCGATCAATAAGTGTTTTGTATGGGTTCTATATTTGCAAGCTAATACGCCACATCAAAACTTTGAAGCTTGCCTTCGGAGCCCGTATTACTTACGTCACGATCTGCTTTTACCCTGCCTTGCGTAACGCCCTATATCCGTTCACTTTGAGAACTAACTCTAGCTTAGACTCTTCTGGGAATAGGGTGCATAATGCTTTGAGTATCGAGAAGTGATTTATTTGAGACAAGCATGGATTTATGTTGCTTCGGTGCCAATACGGTTGACTCACGTGTCTAAGGTTACACGAGGTAAATCAGATCACGATTTACTTCATCATACGACTGAAATTACAATGTGATTTGAAAACTTTGAACCGCTCCAGTAGAACACAACATTGTTGTATGTTAAATTGCTTTAGTTTTGTTTAAATTAGTATTTGACCAGGATAGGACATGAACTCGCGACCCAGTATTTGATTTGTTTGTATCTCCGATGTGAACAGAAATTGTGACTGCATTTTAAAAGCATATTTCCTCCTCGTTTTACCTCGACTCGATATATTCAATATTGTTACAATATTGATGATACAAATTTTAATTAATGGTTAGTCTATTTCACGAAAATATCATACCTAAATAAGAAACTTGATTGCGACAAAAAAAAATGTTCCAGATGAGTTTAACTTGAACTATTTTCAAAGCGCGGGTGGCCAACCGATTTGATTCATTGTAACCGTAGGTGGCCCTTGATCTACGGACAAAATGACCCATAATTTCCCTTGTTAGGCTCGAGGAGAGATAACTCGGCCTAACGTATTAATTTACGGTCATAAATAATTTATAAATAAGGAAAATTGGAGGCTAAACGCAGCTCTGTGCAGATGACACACAAATCTATCGTTTGAGTTAATTGAATGCTCGCGACTAGGATTTATCTAAATGTACGAACGAAGGTCAATTTATTGGAAACCAGGCTAGAAGCAGTGTGATAAGTCTGTTTATCTGCCAAGTTTGAATAAATAACAAACTGTAATTAGGAGACATAGACCAGAAAAAAGTACACTGCTTTGCCAAATTAAAAAGTGAAAACGCCAAAAGTAAAAACCACATTAATTAGCTGCTGACGCCGTGCAATGTTGGTAGCATAAGAAACAGAAAATATTTGAACTTGATGCATGATATTGGTGGTACTTACCTATTGCCACGAACACAGTCATTACTCTGTGGTCAGTTGGTCACATGTTATTCAAATAAGAGTTGAAATTCGAATGCACATAATTTCCCGTTAACAAATATACAATTTGAGACCCAAAACACAAAGGGTTAACCCCCAAAGTCATTACGGGTTAATATTAATTGTAACCGAGAAGTTATACCCCATAAATTTTAATTACAAATTTGATACATTTCACAAATCACTTCGCAAGAACTTTAATCCTAAACTTAATAACTCTACATTAAAAATAAACTAAGGTCCCTTACTCACTAATTGGGATACCGGTTTTTGGTCATAATTACTTCTAACCACAAGAAAACAATAGACACGCCAAAACTAAAACCGTGTACGACAACTTTATTCCAGTGGCGTCTTCGCCAGTCCATCTATTTGTGGTTGGGCCGCCTGCGGCGCGTCAACACCGACGGAATCACAAAAAGAGTTTGACATGGTAATTACAAGTCGTCCAGCTACCACGGAGAATGCTAAATCTACATCATTCTCGCTTCCTACAGTGTGAGAGGGTGCTTAGTACCGTGTTAACAGTCTTAATGCACCGCTTGGTGATTCTGTGATGATGAGTTTTGAATATTGCAGGTAGCCTGCAGTGCAGTTTGAAGCGTTTTTGAGATAGCTGTGCTTGAGATTTTTAGCAGCGATGCCACTCAATCGCTCGATGAAGAAAAACATCGTGAGTCTGAGATTATACTCAACCTGGGCCATTCGGGCCAAACGCTCTCTCCTTTGTATTTGATAAATGTTGAATACCAGCAACTCTAGCATGATCAAACATTGAACTTTGATAGCCCATAAAAGTCAGAGAGTACCCTGGTCTGATAGTGCTTCATACTACAGGGTGCACTCTAAGTCGATAGCGGAACTTTCAGTAGGCTGTCTACTGATCAATACAAACAACTTGTACTAGGTGGCGAAAAAAATGGAGCGAAAAAAATATCAGCTGTTTCATACATTTGGCGCAGTACTGAATTGACCTTTTGTATGGAACAGATGATATTTTTTTCGCACCATTTTTTTCGCCACCTAGTACAAGTTGTTTGTAATGATCAGTAGACAGCCTACTTAAAGTTCCGCTATCGACTTAGAGTGCACCCTGTAGAGGTGTCGGTATGCAGTCTGTACATACAATTTTGTACTACGAATTTAATCATGCGTAATGTGTCTTAAAACCTAAAAAGGCCTTTTGACCGCAAAGGCGAAAGAACTCATTAGAAAAATATCCCAGTACTAAAACACAACGAGACAGCCCGTTCATCGTCGTATTATTCTTTCCCCTATAAGAATCGACTGTTACCTTCATTCCATCGGCACTTCGCTCTCATATCGCAGCGTCCACACGTGGCGAAAGACAAACACGGCCCTCCCACTTCACTCCCAGATACCCAGTCTTCCCTATTGAAATAACATTCCGTCCACTTTTATATCTGATTTCTTATTGTTCTTCATTTCGTTCCATTAACGTTTGTCTAAGGTTTTCCGCGCTGGCTGTGTTTTCTCAAAGACACCTCTCTGTGCTAAAAGGTCCGGATAAATTTTCACTTCGGTGGACAGACAATAATATTTATGAAGGCGCTATCTATCAATGTGACGCAGTCTCAATTAATTATATTATTGCGCAATGTATTTGGCTTTTTCCTTGTAGGTATGCTGCACTAGTAGATACGCTTTGCACGGACTTCGCTTCATGTTTATGCACAAGCGGCAAGCAGTCAATAGGTTGGAGTGAAACATTCTTTCGCATTCCCTTTGAATCGGGGATTTTAATGGCCCCGCTATGGAAGTAGTTTAAAAATTCAATGGCAAATTTCACGTAAAAGTTCCTGCACAGTGAAAATAGTTCAGAAATGTTTTCAGACACACTTTTGGAACGTTTTTAACGTGAATATGAAATTCGCCGACTTTTGAAATAGGTCGAGAGAGTTCGTTACACACGAGAGTAATTTTTATCGCAAAACTATGAGCCAATTCGTGTATGTTTTGGAGGCGCGTGCTGTTTTAGTATCTAGACGATCTCTTATATTTTGAAGTACTACGTTCATCATCGGTCAGTCATTATTATCTTCTTTCGTGTAACGTGTAACGTTCTAGTTTTTGCAAAATGTTATGAAAACGTGTTTTAGCACCTAGGAATACCTGGTTAACAAAGCCGGAAACAACAACTCTACTGGTTTTTTAAACCTAAACTATCGTTTTGGTATCACGGTAATCACGGTTTTACTCACTTGTATTTTGTCGGTGTAGCCGGCGTGTGTGAACCGGTGTAGGTTCTCATTCGGAGACCTTAATCATCAATGAGAACCGAAACTAGTCGGCTACACTGACAAAATACAAGTGAGTAACTCTATACTGGACTGCAGAATTGGATGCAGACTCTGAGTTGAGTTTTCTCTCAATATGAGTAACAACCTTACACGTGTGACAAATTACTTTTGTTTAATTTTATTCAGAGCAATCTCTCAACTTAACACATGGGTGGATATGTTCCCAGAAGCCGTGGCTAATAAACAAGGCAAGAGTTGGTATATGTGTGTATTTCGCATGAATGTCTGCATGTAGTTTGTCAAAGTCTCTGTATTTGTCCGTGCCACTCGACGCATTAGTACTTACTCGCTCACTGAGCTAGTTACTGGCATTAAGGTTGAGGTTTTGGTGACAAGTTTGGGTTAAAATTAGATTTCCGCTGCGTCAACGATCTCTGCAGCAAAGGCCTCGAAAAGTTAGGAAAATGTAAAACTGTTTCAATCAAAATGTGATTTTGTTAGGAATCGTTGACAGTTTGTCGCTGGTGGTCTTATCACAATATAGGTTTTTTCCTGCTCATACAAGTAGTCATAATAAATACATGCCAAATTAACTTTTTATTAGTAGTAGTCGGCAGGAGGAAAATAACTTCTAGAGCAATATTATATGTTTCAGTAATTTTCTAATACAACAGTTGGACGATTGAGTTGGAAGAAGGAGCAATACCTAATGGTTTTTTTTGGAACATAATAACTCGGAAAACTTGTACATTCCTATTTCAGTGAAAATATCTTGCAAGCTATTATGGATATCAACATGACACTGGCTGTGTTAGATAGCTCTCATCAAATTCTAGTGTTCTGTGTACTTTTTCGATTCGTTTAGTGTATCTGATACAGGAATCGATTTTGTACCTACATTTTTCTTTGCGCGCGGGCTAATACACTATGCACGCCCCCTTAGGTCTTACCTTTTCGGGGATGTGGGCAATGGCCATGTTTAATTTTGATTAAAAAGCGATTCGAGTATCCTCTCTGGTGACCACGTCCACAGCCTTAACAATACCATTTCGGGCATCGGCTTTCGTTATCGGAACGCACTACAGACAGCGCTTAAAATTGTCTAAGCACGAGTTTAATGAAATTGGTCATTTACTAAAGTGCCAGTAAAGTAACGTAGACGGTGCAAAGGATACTGTATCCCGAT
Source organism: Zelleria hepariella (assembly GCA_949319315.1). NCBI lineage: Eukaryota > Metazoa > Arthropoda > Insecta > Lepidoptera > Yponomeutidae > Zelleria > Zelleria hepariella. The sequence goes on along the minus strand of OX439392.1, from coordinate 10,281,677 downwards.
AGCTTATCTTTTATTGCCCCAGTGGTGAGTCAAGGAATTGTTTTGTAAGTGCGTGGGCTTAGATAATAAACATGTTTACGTAAAGCTATAAGATGATTAGGTGAATTCCAAAGTCTAATCTACGGGATGAGTATTTGGGCCTCAACCCAGGAACTAAATGTCAGTGCATTGGAAGTAAGTAATTAACATGGTAACCAAATGTTTAGTAGTCACATCCTGTGCGTGAGATTATGATGCTGACTTCTGACTCGGACAACTCGGTGTCTGTGATATATCGATAAGATTATCCAACCAGGATTAATCTCTTAGGTACGTCGCAAACTAGCAATAGAGCTAAGACCTTCGATTGCTTTTGGATTTCGTGAATTGCGAGCCGCTTGTGGCCAAGTGGTAAGCATGTATTTCGCAGAATTAATTTAGATAGATTGGTATCTTATCTCTTTATCGACGCTATATCGGTAGCGCTATCTCTTTTCTCCACGGCCTGCCAATTCTTTTGCCAGAGGCTGTTTTCCCATACAAACGGTTTTTTCCAAATTTTGTTCAGAGAAATTTCAAATTTAGAACAAATCTCACCATTATATGAAAGTAGAAGCAAATATACGTGTCTATTCCAAATTTGAACCAAATCGGCCGGTAAACAAAAAAGTTAAAAATGGCGGCTGGCCTTCCAAATTTGAAATTCAAAAATCGAATTCATAAGATGGCGGTAATTCAATTAAAATGTAGAGTCAGCAATCGTTGCGACATTGATTTGTCTATTCTCGAATTGTGATTAGTGACAGCAAATGCAGTGGTTATCGATTGTTTCGGCTAAAATATGATCACGTTTTTAGAGTTCCGTACCCGAAGGATGCCAAACGGGACCCTATTACTAAGACTCCGCCGTCCGTCTGTATGTCTGTCCATCTGTCCTCAGGCTGTATTTCATAAACCGTGATAGTTAGATTGGTGTATATTTGTTGCCGCTATAACAATAAATAAAAAAAAAATACAGAATAAAATTAATATTTAAGGGGGCTCCCATACCACGATTTTTTTGACGTTTTTAAAGATAATGGTACAGAACCGGTTTTTCTTATTGTGATCGGAAAAGCAAGATTTCAAATGTAAACATTGATATGGGTGTGACCTCTCCAGTTGTTAGGAGTTAGGATAGCACCGTGGTGGGAGAACGCTTTTACCCACACAGTCGGGTAAAAAAAAGCTAAGTCAAGCGCCGTATCAATCGCTGGTATGCAGCCGTCCTAAGGCCCTCAATGTTTATTCAGTTGCAGGCCATCGCTAAAGCATGGCTCGATTGACTGGAAATTAAGAGACGCCGCGTCATCCGTCGAGGATGCTACAATAACAATACGCTCAGAAAATACTCCCGGGGCTTTATTGTCTAACTTTTGAATATCGCGGCCCCTTTCAACAATAAATACAAAAAAAAACAGAATAAAATTAATATTTAAGGGGGCATGCCGTTTTTAAAGATAATGGTACAGAACCGGTTTTTCTTATTGTGATTGGAAAAGTAAGATTTCAAAGGATAGTAGTAGGATAGTAGTAGTGGTGGCATCGGGATCATGATCGTGATTGTGACTTTAGAATGGAATTAGGTATCTAAGTTTTGAATCACAATCGCTAACCGAACAAATGAGTCAAAACGCCATACAAATTGAATGATATTGAGTGAACGACTTTTCTATTTTCTTCACTCAATAGGTATCCTTCTTTGAGACACAATTCCTATCCCTATCTCAATAGCTTTCAATGACAGTTTGTGACAAATAAATGCAATGTGAAGTTCGTTAGCACCCTTCAAACGTCAAATTGAAAGGGATCGCGATAGATTCAAAAGTTAGATAATTAAGCCCCCGACCCGACGACAAAACGTCACTGACAGGACAAAAATACAAGCGAAAGAAACCGTGAGAGAAAATGTACGGCGTGAATGGAAGGTTAGAGGATAATTACTTACGGACGGTCTTTTTTGACTGAGTTTTAGAGGGGAACTATTTCAACACTTATCGAACATAATAATATAGCTCGCGTAGATTTCCTGATAGTCTAGAAAACTTAATTAGTGTCCGTGCGGAAAAAGAACCGTTGTAACATTTGAGGGCCGCTAGATAAAACACCTGTATGAGCTGATCCACTTTCCACCACTTTCAAGTGGATGTCAAGATGGGAATGACTGGATGATGATGAGCTTTTGCACACTCAACTTTATTTGTATAGAAAGGCACACTCAATTCAACTTTATTTGTTTTTGTATTTGTATGGAAAGACACAAAGAAATCAATTTATTGCAACGATTTAAAATATTATTACGAGAAGGTAAAATGTGCGAGGTGAAAATCAATCATAATAAAAAATTAAAAAATATTGGTCGAATTAGACCAATAATTTTACTTTACTACATAATAACAACTTTTTAATTGTAGAGAAAGTAGAGATTTTATTTTGTGGTGCACTTTTGTGAGACTCAGGTGACATAAGTTGACGCATATGAAATGCTAGGTTCATCCATTTACACGCAACAACTCATCAACTTTTGTTGAAAAGTTGCTTCAACACGTTCTAGGGCAAACAAAGACTTTTATAATGCAGTGTTTTTTTGCTAACCATGACGAAACGGGGTGACGATTTCATGAAAGAAAATTATTGCCACTAAAATCTGCAATTCCTTTCTAAAGGATTAATTCCTTAAAATAACCTCCGACGTTGCTTCCTTCCACGAAATTTGTATGTTAATATTTCGCTGACCGGAACCGAAATAAACGTTTGGGGGCTGAGGGCGTAAGGGGCAGCCAAAGCGACATCTTGTCATGAAAGTAAAAATTGCTAATGACTTTATCTCCATATTTTTGCATAAAACGTCAGCGTTCCGCTACCATTTCGCTAGGAGAGAAATTAAAAGGCGTCATTACGAAAATATATCTATCTACACCTCCAAAGTATAGACAAAGAAGGTGTTCTACGTGTTGACTGAATCACTACAAACAACTTGTACTAGGTTGCAAAGAAAATGAAGCGTAAAAAATATCAGCTGTACATAAGGTAGACTCATTACTGCACACCTACACACACACACACACAGACAGACAGACAGACTAAAAATTCTAACGCAGCTTAGAACTTCTTGATCTGTGTCGTTCTATTTTTTCATAATATAAAATTTTTCGCTACAGGTAAAATTTTTTGATTACCTAGATTTACGATAGTAAATTTAGACAACCAACGAGTGCGATATTGGGGTTGTCCCTAGAAATTAGTAGTTCATCTGGAGAAGCCAAGTCAGAAAGACTCATAAGAAAATACCTTCTTCTTTAGACCATTCATCTGCATATCTTTTGACGAGTTTCTTTCTTGTTGTTATTACACGGGACACATGGGTGGATATGATAAAAGCTATATTTTTAAGCTTACTTATTTTGACTGGGGTGGGATTAATTTCATCGTTAATTTATTTATTACTTCATAAAAAAGTAATGTCTGAGGGCAAAAGGTTTTATAAATCTTGATTATGTAAAAGTAGTAAAATTTTTACACTTACTGCACATTTTATATTTTGTGAATGCTTTCACTTACTGGTGCTGGTTGTAAACGATGGAAGCGTACCTGGTACTTGGTCCCATCGACAGAAGGTCAGAAATTTGGCACGAACGTAGCTTTCATGTCTACGCTGGAATGTTTATTGATAAAACCTGTGTTTTTTCGTGCCCTAATTATTAATAACGAATGTTATTTTAACACGTTTCTAAAGCACAATCGGTCTATCACTAACATAAGACCATCAATGTTACTTTACGACAACAGAGATATCAGATAGACAATTTAAAGTGAATCCATACGGTGTTTCCTAAATTACGCTCCAAAATTCAAGCCACTCCGCTTATCTATCGATCTCTCCATAGTACTAAACTCCATACCCATTTACCCGAGGGGAATCTTGATCCTCCATTGGATTTCCTCCCTTTCATTATCATTCCACTTGATCTGGTTGGCCTTATCAAATATTTAGAACGTTTGAACACGAGTAAATGAGATAGAACTTACTCTCATACAAGTGCTTCCTGCAAATTTAACAATGCCACTTTAAATGAGCAGAAGGTGCCTTATTCTAATGGAATAGAAGTCACTTTGGGTGAAGAGATAATTTTGCCCAAGTGCACGGCAGGAAACCTGCATTGAGTTTGCTAGACGCGTGTTGCAGATGTAATGAATAGTACATAAAAAGTTTACAGCTACAGCTGTAGGGATAGAGCCGACCTAAAGCCGGTGAGTTACCCTTAACAGCCGGATCGTCAATGTTGCAATACCGACAGACTGGCAGTTAAGGGCCAATTTTGTGAGTCAGGGCATCTGCTAACTCTCTTGAAGAAATGGAAGTGATGTTTAGTCTATTGCACTATGTGCATGCCCAAATCCGACTAAATTTTAGATCGATTTCGACATTAAAATGTTTGGGTGGATGGTAAAGTCAGAATTTTTCGCCAACTCAGTTATTTAGTGTGCAACTGCTAACTCTCTTGCAGTCCCCGTAGCATGACTTTTATCGAGGCAGATTTATCCAACAAAATGGCGGTTTATCAGCATTTTTTCGCTCTCGACGATATATAACCAAAAATGCTGATAAACCGGTATTTTGTTGAATAAATCCGCCTCGATAAAAGTCATGCTCCCCCCGCAGGTAAGGAATGTTTAGTTTATCTTATTGCATTGTTTGCATGCCCAAATTGAACTCAATCGTAGATAATTTCAACGACTCATACATCGACATTGAAATGTTTGATACGGATAAAAAATTCATACACTAATAAATACAGCTCTGTTCTTAAAAAATATGGTCATAAAACATCACAAAAGTACCGACCACCCAATGCATAGAACTGAAACAAAAAAGAGGGGCGGTCCCATCAAACCCAAACAGGCTTCGGTCCTCTATTTGTTTTTACAATATAATCGTGGTAATGACGGGCATAATTCGGTCCCGCATGGATCGCGCTATGCAAATGTGGCAATTAGGGTAATAAAGGTCCAGCCGACGTGACGACGACGTACCGAAGGGTTAGGCTGCGGCTTAGCTAATTTACTCGCGCGTCCACTCGCATTAATGGGCTAAGATCTTAAAACAATGAGCCGTTTTCAAAGAACAAATTCAAATCAGTTTATAGATGGCGTTTACAGGCGTGGCCATAGAAGAACCGGAATACGACAGTCAAAATTCGCTTAGCACAGATTAATTTTGACAGCCGTATTCCGGTTCTTATATGGCCACGCCTGGTAGGCGCCATTATGAAATGCTTTGTGAAGTTGTGCTGAAAACGGCTCATTGCGGGCGTGTCCTCAAAAATGATTTGCATAAGGAACCATGCAAATCTTGTTTCATTGTTAATGTAAGTAGTGACGTTCTTGTTTCATTGTTAGTGTAAGTAGTGACGTGTTGGATGGAATATAGCTAGAGATGTGTTGAACGAGTATTGCTCTTTACATTTTCCACATTTGACACTATTTACGGCTTTTTGCCGAGTACCATGCAATTTATCACTGTGAATCGATTGCCATCAATGATCACAACCACTGTTCACAATTCTGATTTATTGTTATGAAGTGGATGGATTTATTGTATTTGTCGTGGCAAAGTTTTTATTTGGTCTCCGCCATCTACTATGGGGTTCCAAAATAAATTAATAAATTTGCGTAACACTTAAATAACAAGAATTCGTCTTTGTTCTTCAGAGAGAGTAGATTCTTATATTTTGGATTCTAAAATAACCGAAGAAGTGAAGTGAGGAAAAAATAGCAGAATAGGCCAGCTCCTCCTTTAAAGTCATCCCGTGTCCACAAAGTACCGCTATTCGACCCCACAACTACCACCTTAAAAGTATTAAAGGTTAATAAAAGGCGCAGCCAGCGCTATTCACTTGCCTCATTAAAAATATCACACAGGGAATAAAAATACGGCCCGTTCGTATAAATAACTACAGCAACCATATAAATCTTGCTTTGCAGTCCACAGGGTTGGCAAAAAACAGGATGTTATTTTCTTTTTTTTTTTGTGGAAAATTTTGTATCTAAGATAGGTGGACATGAATTCGTTACACTAAGTGGATTGGTATACGTTGCTACAAGTACTTTAGTTTGCTGTTTCTCAATAAAAAATTTACAACAATAACATCGCTTAATTTTACATGAAATAATGGTTTTGACAGCCACTAAAACCCGCAAACTCATAATAATGTACTTGCTTTAAAAAAAAGTTATTTCATGTTATAAAATAGATTTTAAGCAGCAATTCGGCATCTAAATCCCAAAATATATCGCAAACAGCTGATATAAATTTAATATTAGTCGTAGAGCCAAAATATTGCCACCACTAACTGAGCCACAGACGCCCACCAGTGACATCCCAAGTAACAGCTCGGCGCACCGCAATGAAAACTCGAGTTTTCCGCTCTAAGCCCCGTTTGGACGCCCCATCCACTAAACCCTCGTCCCCGCACTATGAAGTGCAAGTGACAAGTAGTGCAAATGGGTTGCATGGGTAGCTCGGGGTGCAGCGAGTTGAACTGTGTGGAAACAAGGCATGAGGAAATCTCCTTAAATTAACGCTTGTAGTCATAAACAGGACAATTTTTAAATAGATGTTTTCCTCAAACACACATCACATTTAGAAGTTGAAGAGTTTTAGGAATTAAGCTATTTAAAAATTGCCCTGTATACACCTACCTAAAGCACAAAACTTACTACAATTCGGTCAAAACCACTAATGCGATGGACTGACCAAATCAAGACATCTGTGGATGCATCGGAGCATCTTCTAACCGAGCGAAATGAACGTGGCGTCATCGCCACTGATTGCAACATCAGCCACTGATTGTACTGAAGTAGTTTGAAGAACTACATGTGGACCTCGATAACATCGTAACGACGAAGAAGAAGAAAGACAAGTAAAGTACGGTAAAGACATTCTAGGATATCCCATAGTTATAGTGCGCAGCATAAGGGCTTCAATCGGACAAAAGGGGTGTTCCAGCGTGTCGATAAGTCTACTTACTTGTTACGTTCAAACGGGTCCTCAAGCCTACCGCAGTATGGGGATAAAATTTTGGATTTAATCTTCGCCCCGCAACCTAGTCGTTTAATCTTGCAGCAGATATGGCCAGGGTAAATAATAAATGTATTAGACACAATCACGGCGAATTGCATTGTAGGGGTGCCTCCACCGGAGACTAACTATAATGTGGGTAACTAACTACACGCTTTGTTGTGGTGTAGCTGGGTTTTTAATAAGCGCACATGTCATTTTAAAATTGGCATCACAAGGGTGTTTGGTGATATGTTGTGACGTTTTTAGGCCCGTAATATCAATCACAGTTTAAAGCGAAAACGGTAGTTCTGTCGATTAATTTTCATACAAAATTCGAGGTTTTATCTTCCATTCCATCCATTCAGTCGTTCCCTCAATGCTGAGGATCGTGACCATCATTGAAGTTGGCAGAGAGTAGAGCTCTCCATTGCGCTCTATCACTCGCGATGTGGATCAGTTTGTGCAGGTGTTTTTGCGTGGCTTTGGTTATAATATCCGTCCATCTAGCGGGTGGTCTGCCTCGAGCTCTCTTTCCCTCTACCTTTCCCGTCATAATTGGTTTTATCTTAGGTCTGAGTTTAAGCTGTGATTGATATTACGGCACTTAGGGGTGCGATTGGTGAGTGATAACTCTGGTAAACATTTAAATCAATTTTAGATGATTTATGCAGCGTTCAGTAGCGATTTTATTATATTTTATTTTATTTTATGCAGCAGCATCCAGTTAAGTAGCTCGGTGTAAGGATCGATGAAGTGACCAATTGGACTATGTAGTGTCTGGAACATGTTTTTATGGGATTGTCCAGTATCTATCAGACATGATCAATACGTGCGAAGTAAATTTTTAAGCGGGTTTCCCTTAGCAAAACATTGACATCAGAATACGAACGAAATCTATAGCTACAGTTTTCTATTACTACGGGTTTCCTTAAGAAAAATAATAAGGGTTCCCTTAGCTGATACGTAGAGGGGCCACGGATGGGCAGAAGCTACAAGCTCATTATTAAGAGACGTTAATAAGAATTCCTAAGTCGTATTTATGTCAAGTTGGAAGAGATGCGAGGGTGGAGGACACTGAGCCAACAAACACAAAGATTAAAGGACAGAGATACTTAGGTAAGTACTTTTTTTAGATACATGCTCACGGAGAAATAACAAAGCAACCAATTTGTTTTTATTGTACAAGAATTCTTCTGCTATACAAAAAAAAACGTTTATAATCAAAATAACCTGTAACTTTTTTCATTATTGTCCATGTAATACATAATAATAATAATTACAATCTGCATCCTACACCTAGCCTATAGCAGGATCACGGAACATGTTATTTATAAATTAATATGTACAAAGGGCGCACTAGAAGATCATATTGCTAGAGCTACCCAGTTCACATCCGCATAAATATTGAATCCGCAAAATGCGTAAAAATCCTAACATTAAACACCGTGAAGTTTTAAGTCATTTGGGTAGCTCGGAATGCACAAAATTTATCTTTCCGTGATTTCTGTGAGATCATTTACATAAAAAATGTCAGTAACAAAGAAAAACATTGTACCTAAGTTATTAATAACACAAACAAAAGAACACTGTTGTACGATAATCACCACAAAGAGTTTCAAAATGTACTTACACCCACATAGTAACGAGAAACAATGCTCGATTACAAGTTAGGTATACCACTCTAGCTAAACAAAAACAGAAGTTAACTATATTTGACACAGACAGAAGTCAAAATTACACTTAACGACTGAGTAGGTACTTGCCAACATTAAGCATTTCAAAATGTTACTATCCAAACTTGCCTTAGATGATAAGGCAAAGTAATAAAAGCACTCATTAAACGACATTAAGTCAAACCTTCATGCCTAACCAAAAACAGAAAGCGCCACCTAATTTGGATCCAAAACTAAAGCTAGGTGAATAGCTGGACGACGGCATAAATCTTTTCGGCCATCAAACAAGTTTTATATTTTAAACTTGTGCGGTACAACACGACTTTAAAAGCACAAAGTCTTTAGAAAAAACGAATTAAGGATCATATTACAGAAATCCATTAAGCCGATGAATAAAAATAGACCACGTTTATGTCTCCTCACCAGAGCAACCATCACTAATTCAGTCATACGAAATAAAACACCGATAAAAGAAAGATATCGGCGATTTTAGAGATAACACAGAAGACCAATATGCTGTAGAGTTAGGTGTAGACAATAAATTCTTCCATAAAGAAACAAAAGTAAAGAGCAGTACCTACTCAGTTTAAAAACACAATAAACATATTAAATTACGATCACTGACTTTGTGAGTACATAAAATGGGATTTCCATACTAACGAGTCAAAAGAATCGTAACGAAGCGCCACATACGTTTAAGAAAAAGGCACCGGCCAAATAGGGATCACGACAAAAACACGTGACATGCTAAACTCTCGATATTCTCTGACAATATCCACAACAAGAGGAGAAATATCTTGAGAATCGACAACGTACCGCCTACATATGCCTCAATGGACAAGATCTCAACTCGTGATGGCAGTCCTAAATTAACCGCCAAGACTTTTACGGTCGACCATTTGTGAACGTTGACAGTGAATGTTGGACCAAACAAACGGAACGGTCTTGTGGACATGTTGGATTCTGAATAGACGTGATTACAACAACGACATTCGAATTGTACGAGAATCGATGCCCAAGTAGGTGTGGCTTGTTAGCACGGACGGACAATGCTGGTCAAAGTATCTGAAATATGATTCCCACTTATAAATTCATTGTGATATCTACGAGAGCATATTGCGTAACTCCATGTCAATCGAGTTGAAGAGAGACTGATCTGTAAGACTAAAGTTATGTGAAAGAAAAGTATTTTTCCAATGACTCAATTCAGGCATGAATATAATTAATGTGTATAGTCAAATTGCCATGAAAATAATAAAATATTGCCTGAATATTTGACGCAAAATGAATTCCAACTATGTAACGATGTCTTTGGAAAACATTTGAAATCGTTTCATGTTCATAGAGGCATGAAATTACTTAACAAATTGGGTGGAAAGACAACCCGTGCTGTACCGTGTATTCGCATCGGAATTCAAATTAATTCTATAAAATAAATACAAGAGAATTAAGTACAATGTTTTTGTTTCGTATGTAAATGTTTCTTCTTCCAGTATCTAAAAGAGTTTTAAGTTTTGACTCTGTTTGTAAGAAAATTCTACTAGTGCAAAAAAGAAAATCTCCACGAAAATTCGTAGGACCTTGAAGCAAAATTCCAAAGTTTAAACAATGGCTCACCAATTATAATTGCTGTTACAAAAATGTATATAAAAACGTAGCAATTACGTTTTTTACGCTAATAAAGCAATTAATATGCGTACACGCAGCTTAAAATACAAGATGGCGCCGCGGTGGGTGTGGTGCCGGCGCGGGCGCTGCTGATTGGCGCACTCATGACGTTGTTATTAACATTTTAATAACTCATTGGAATGATGAGTGGCTCAAAACAGAAGCCACTCTAATAATTAAAAACCCAGGTTCATTAAATAAACAATTGAATATTGTAAAACTGTTTTTGTAAGGCTGTGAATGCCACATGAAAGTTAGGACGTTGGCTATTTTAGATTTTCGTCAAAAGTGGTTCTGATTGAAGCTCTTCCATTATTGTTTTAATTATTACCAAGGAGTAGATAGGTACTTCACAAAAAGAAACAATAGAGAGCAACTAAGATAAATTGTTTTTCTAAACGAGTCATTTGTGAAGCAAAATAGAGCCGGCCAGTCCCAACGGATCGGTGATTTGTTACGTGCGGAATAGACTCGATTAACATTTACTTTGTCTCTGTTAATTTATAATTATTGTTACCTGTCGTGTTCTACTTCTTCGCCTTAGGTTAGGGAGGTATTTAAGAAATTTAATGTTTATTCTATGTCGGCTTTTATACACGTATTGAATTGTTTTACACATCTTATAGTAATAGGTAGGGCAGTGGGGATGATCCATCTGTGACGTGTAATTTTAACCCGGCGGAACCTGTGCACAACCAAATTATGGAGATGATGATGGTGATAATGATATCCATATAACCCTTCCCCAGGACATAAGGCTCGAAGACGGGATCGCCAGGTGCTAGAGGCTGCCACGCAAGACCGCGAAAATAAGGAGATACCTATCCGAACATTTTTTTTTCAAAATTATGTTATCAGTATATGTATAAGAAAACATTCTCGGATGTATCTAATAGGGTAAACTATGTATATTACTCCTAAATAACCTACTATTTACCATTACGTAACTACGTAATAATTTAACTATTGTCATTTAAGTCTTTTATCCTATCATATTATTTTTATTGTGTATCTGCTGCTACTGCGTTTTCGCTGTCAGTCCTCTCCATCCAAAGGGTGTCTGGAAGTCTGGCTTTTAGCGATAAGACCGCCATTTGTACTTTTATTCTACAATTCTTGAACTTATATATTATATAAAATAATTTCTTTTGTACAATTGATACTTACTTACTTTAACGACTTTTTGTTTCACTCTGCGATTGGTAAGCAATCGTAGCGTGAAAATTATGCAAATTTTCAGCTTTATTTTCTCTTCAAATATAAATGCAGCAAGTTCACTTGCAAAATATACGTAGCCAATTTGGAGCAACACGTTTCTGTAACTTGAACTTCTTCTCGGAAATATTTACCCCGGCTTGTTGAAAACGCGAAGCGATAAAGTTTTCACTCCGCTATTTTTCATAAGTAGATTTGTGTTTTTAGCTTCACTCGCAAACTACTTTGTATAAATACTCTACTTAGAAAGCCATCCAAGTGAGTGAATTGCCCATTGAGGTCACGATACAATAAACAGTAATTTATTTCAAAACAAAAAGAACAAAGATGTTTTGAAGTCAGGATAGCTCACTCAAGTAAAACTGATGACTCAAAAGCGGTAGAATGATGGTGCTAGTTTTTGCTCTGCTTTCGAAAAAAACAAGGCCCGAACGAACCCTTGGGGCGGAATTGATAATTTACTCCTCCGAAGGGCTATCATTAAGCTCGTTGGGTATAGAATGATTACGGGTTGCATATATATGTTTACGGAGCGCTCTGACGTCGGTGGGGCCTGAGAAGAAGAACAAACATTGTCTTGGCTCGTTAGTAACAAAAATTATGCTCCACAAAATGGTTATTATGACATAACTTCGAATTCCCAAACGGCCTCGTGCGCCGCTCTGCTGCAGCTGGTCTCGAAAGCACACATTATTGGTTATTTGTTTTTGCAAACGATCGCCTTTGATTCTCTTATTGGTATGTTTGCACTGTCATTACTCATTACGTCGCGAAGAGCAATTTTGTTACATTTTTCGTGGCTCGTTTCCTATAATTTTAGTCGCATGGTTGCCGATTTTTCGCAACGGCAAAACTCTATATTTGAGCTGATAAGACTTAAAAGTTTCCTACGGCTGCGATTTGAAAGTTAGTGGAATTGAATTCACTATGAATAATTTACGTTTTTTATTTACAGTCCGTGTGTTGTGTAGGAAATTTACTGGTATTGTACTCATTGTGCAATACCAGTAAATTTCTGGAATAGCATAATGCTAACGCGAAAACCGTATAGTATTCAAACCTGCTTATAATTCTGGACTTGATCACGGTTTCCTTGGGGGTAAGAACTGTAATTTAAAAAATAAAACGAGGCCCCTATTTCAGGGAAGCGGTTTTTTTTGTTAACTCGTACGTAACTGCACGTGATTAAGGATGTTTCTTTTTTTTTTAACTAATCAAGTCTCGATTATGGCTGCTTCCTGGACGTTCGTAATATTCTATAAAACTGCTTCGGAATTAGGTTAACAATACTTTTTACGACTGCTCAAATTTCATTTCTGTCATAGTGTCTGCTTTGCACAAAAAAGGCACGCACGATCAATATTTTATGTAACCGCTATTGTCCTCACTTGTAACGATTATCCCTGTTCGGCCCGTAAAAGTAGTAACAATATTCTATTTTCAAATGCTCGATCGTCATCTGTCATTTTGTGGCTTTATGCGTCAGGGTTCTTTCTTCCGGTCGTTGTTTTTTTTTTTTCTAGAGCGTTGCGCATACGCACCACAATATTTGATTCGCATTGCGGCTTCCTGTAAGCCGACACTGGCATATCGGGCTCGTGGGTGGCTCGCGTTGGTTCGGATTACTCATAGAAGGTGCTTTATGCTAGGGCTGTGTTATTCATTCGACAAATGTCAGTGCGTTTTGTGCAGAAATTTTATCAAGTAATTCAGATTTCCATGAACTCCATGGCTTGTCAAAGTTACGAGAACTTACCGATCAATAGCCTAGAGAGACAGATAAGTCTTTGTCCCGATCATTGATAAAATTAGCGATTTGTTTCACTAATCTTTAAAGTTTCACCTACTGCTTTAGAAAACCTTTCTCCTTACCTTTCTCCTCCTTTCTCCTTTCTCCTTTTTCTTTTAATAAATGCTGAAGTTTTACGTAAGTACGTCCGTTGCACGGTAGTTACAAAGCAATTGGTCGCATCAACTGCACGCAAAATTGGCACAAAGACGTGAAATCACAAAAGACACACGTGACATATACTTTGTATTGTAACAATCGTCAATCGAAGCAAGTTGGCCTGTTAGAGTCGTGCTCCCTTATTGTTCGGTTCGCGGTTAGGTCGTGGAAGTTTGCGTTGTCCCGAAACATTGGTAATGAATATAATAGAAGGTCTTCTTCACAGAAAACATTCTTCTTCTTCTTCTTTTATCCCTTACTCCTCCGTGGAGTCTGGGGCTGATACAACGCTTTCCATTTATCCCTGTCCATGGCTAGGGAGGGCAGCTCTGACCAGGTTTTTCCCTTCAGAACGTATCTCTTCCACGTCTGGGGCGGTCTTCCGAGTCGACGTGACCGACAACATTTCTTTTAATCTTCTATTGCTCAGGTCAATACTGATTTGTGCATAATTTGGTTCGAAAGTTTCGTGGTTTTTTTATAGGGAGGTAACACTACCTGAGGCCCATATCTCTGAAATTATTGCTTAAGGCGCCATGCATAGTGAATCGCCCGCGCGCAAAGAAAAATGAACAAAATGGATTCCTGTATCAAATACACTAAACAAATTGAAAATGTTCACATATCAAACCCTAGAATTAGGTAAGACCTATCTAAGGGTGGTATTAATAGTCGTCTGAGTTCACCTACTTGAGATCGATCTCAAGGAGGTAAATGTCAAGCCTTGGGTAATGTCAAACTTGAGTAGCTGTCTGCTTATTAATAGACACGATCTTGAGATTGACATTGACATTAGCCGACTTGCTTGAGTGAGTCGACTTACTTGAGTCGACGCCATATTAATAGAGCCGACTTGAGTTCGGAATTGAGTGAGTCATTCATCTTTTGACAGTCCGTGACGTCTCAATTTCAATACAACGTGGTTTAGAGTACTAGGCATGCATAAAATGTTAAGAAGCTGTAAGATCACTTACTTGAGACCGGAGTCGCTGGCATATTAATAGACACAATCTTACGTGAGTTCACCTACTTGAGACCAGACTTGCGACTGTCATTTCCAAGTGCAGGCGATAGCCGACTCAAGTTCGTGTTTTTCATTACCCGACTACGCAAAGCAAGAAGGGGAGTTATTTTCTTTGATAATTAATATACAAAAATGATGTTTAGTCAGCGCGCATCCAAAGCGAACCTACCGCAAGAAGTTGCAGCTTAACAATATACTTAGGACCATCGTCGACATCGGAAGTTACGTGGAAAGGGACCTTGTGGTGTGAAATAATTTGTCGTCGTCATTCGACCGGTACCTCTACCACATCGCTATGACTAGCCAGAAAAGTGTTTCTACCAGCCCGAGTTCTTCGAGCTGCAAAACTCCAGCAGTTCAGAGCCCCACAGTCATATTACCAAGAAAGAACTCCGAAGAGCTGAGGTTTAAAAAAATAAGCTGGTACTAAGTTTGAGTTTAGTTTGGTATATAGCCTCAGACGCTCCGGTTTCCTCACGATGTTTTCCTTCACAGTCAGGGAGTGGTATGTATGCGACTTTGAAATAAATTAATGTCATGGGTAGGGTACATGCCCTCATCGGGACTCGAACCAGGATCCGTCGATTCCGAGTCCATTGTTCTACCCAATATGCCACCACCGCGTCACCATCTAAAACTCAAATACTACCTATAAAGGCATGGTAGAATCAGAAGCTACGAGCTTGTACTTGGCCAAATACAGAAGTGTTGTCAAAATTAAGTTTTAATTTCAAAGAAAAACTACTATTTGCAGGCTCCCATAATCTTGTAAGAAACTACACCACACACTAATAAAAAGGCAGAAAGTATATTTCAACTCTTTCCTTACTGAAAATCCGGGCTCTATTGCGTTTCACGAAAGAGTTCCCTTGACGAAACTTTTATTACGATGTAATAGGGACTATTTTTGTACAATCCAAGGGAATTATTTCGTGAAACGCACGTACACACGACAACACGTTGACCTTTACACGCTAGCACTCTACTCGCTTACGTTACGGGTGACTTTACAACAAAAGTGTACACTTTGACGTGCTGTCGTGTGTACAATAGAATTTGAGTGCTGTAACGTGAATGACGTCATGTCACTGGTCTGAAGGTATTAGGCGTGCATAAACATCCGGAATCTCTTATATGGCGATTGGTGACAGAAAGCTTCATCTAGTATGATACTTATCATGTAGATGGCAGCACAACATACAATTCAAACCTCTTTACCCGTACCTAGTTTTTCCAGTTGGACCATAGAGGTTACTAGGCATGCATAAAATATAAAGCGGATATAGTAGGGAAAACTTGAGGGTGTGGTATCATTCAGACGAGTAGTAGGTATTAAGTAAATTAAGTTGATACTTGAAGATAAATCTGAATAGGGGAGACCTTCATTAATGTTACATAATTATCTATTTTTTTTTCTAATTGGAAAATAAACAAGCCTGGGAGAGTTGTAACATATTTATTAATACAATATTGTTTCCTAATCATCATCTAAAATTTCTACACCTGACATGAATTTGCGCTGAGTCGAGTATTCTTCCCCTCATTTTATGTGTTCATTCTCCACACATTATTCCAGGTTTCGGGACCAAAGCTGGTGATTTAAAATTGCCTTGGTTTTTATCCCTCCTATCATAACGCCCTAACTTCGTCGATTATGCGTCGGACAGTAGGTACTTTCTGATTTTCCTGTAATCAAAATAAAACATTAATGTAGTAGAATGATGTGCGCATCGATCAAACGTTAGGTTTGCAGTCGCTCTATAATTTATTATAAATTCGCTTGGCAAATTACTACTTTCTCTACGTAAACATAACCTCTAAAGTTATATTAAATGCGCAAAAAACGTTGATGATGGGGTATTTTAAAGACCTAACTGACGATATCTGTAACTTGTATCGTGAACTATGTATATTTTATACAATTATAGTGAATAAATACCTGTCTTGTCAGCAACTCGTTTGTAGAGGTCATCCAACTGGGTCCGCTAGGTACTGAAGCTCGAAAAACGGAAGCTCGAATAACGGAAGCTCGAATGAACTGAAGCTCTCTGTTGGAAGTTTCCGGCATGATATTTTTCGGCCAAAATATTGAAAATAACCTCTCTGGCGCCACTTATTATCCATAACCGACTAAAACGTTCAATATACTGAAAATCACAAGAATTTACGAGACATTTTTATAATAATTATTTTCGTAGTTTGACTGATGTTTGACAGTAGAAAAAGTTTTTTCTTTTATTCGACAGTTCTGAAAACCGTGAAAAAAGTTGTTCACCTTACGAACCTCTTTGAAGGTCAAACTGAGGTTGTGGCTAGCCTCTTTCTAATGTATGGTAGCCTAGTACATTCTTTACTCAAGCGTTGAAATAGTTCATTCTTGACTCAAGTCGAGGACTTGAGATCGGTCTCAAGTAAGCGCTGCTTTATTAATATGCTGAGTTACTCACTCAAGATCAAGTTCTCTGTTGCCAAAGTAACGAATAACAATGCTGAATAAAAATGGCTGAAGCGAGTCAGATCTGTTCCTTTTTGTCTAGACCAGGGTGCCGCTACAAAATTGTGTCGTCATATTGAACGAGCGATCGAAGTATGTTTGTATGTTTGTATGTATGAATGATTGTGTCGTCATAAAAATATAAAGGCGGCTTATTGGAATTAAAATAATTTTAAAATTCTAACATCCAAATCCAAATCGGACGAAGAGTGGATATGGGGTTAGCAAAAAGTTAGTCATCCTGAGTTCACAGTTCGGGGTGAACCACTAGTTATTATAATCGAGTACCTATTTGGAGTAGAGTTCGTGTTATATCTTGTAACATCACTTTTATGTTTGTGGAATCCTGGACTATTATAGAAATTATAAGTTGACAACTGAATAACACCGGACCATGGACAATTTTATGAACCAAAAGGAGGCCAAACTCAGGTTGTGCCTTTTCAAATAGTCTCTTTATAATGTATGGGCGCCTAGTACTTTTGAGTTGGGTTTAAGCTTTTTGACCACATTTTGAACTTTAAATGGTATCATTCGTTCAAATAGTTCATTCTTTACTCAAATCGAGGACTCAAGTTCGCGCCTAAGATAGGTTTATTAATAAGCCAATGTCTCAAGTCGGTGATTTTTGTTTTCTGAGTTCACCTACTTGAGACCGATCTCAAGTAGGTGATCTCAGAGGACTATTAATACCAGCCTAAAACAGCCAGTTTCGTGTTGACATTCATAAACGTTTTGTTGACATTCATAAACGTTTTGTTGACATTCAAGATATTTTGCTTGAAAAAAAATAGGCGGCGCACTTTTTTTCAAGCAAAATATCTTGCAATCTGTTATGGATGAAACTGGCTGTGTTAGATAGGTCTCACCTAATTCTAGGGTTTGATATGTCAACCTATTCGATTTTTTTAGTTTATTTGTACAGGAATCGATTTAGTGCATTTTTCATTGCGCGCTGGCCATGCCCAGCCCTTCATTTACTATGCCCAGCGCCTAAATTTTGTTAAGAACTGTTACGCGCAAAGAAACGATATACGGACTTATTTTTGACGTTTCTTCCACGTAATTTCTATCGTAATGTAGAGACCGAGACGGTCAAATCACGGGAACGCGGATTTTACATCGATGTACGGATTTGGACATGTATTTTTTTTATTTTAACCGTAGAAGTACAATTTTAGTGTAAAGGAACAGGTCTGAACATACTTTAAACTTCGGCTTCGATCAAACATGTTTTAACACTTTAAACTTCGATAACGTGGAACCTCTGTACGCGTCTTTTTAGTGGTGCAGTCTTGCCTTTAGCTGTTGCAATTGTCGGAAGTAGTCATTAAATTATTTTAACCGTCCGTTAGAGTTAGCTTTGTCTGTTAGCCTTTTTGTTTGGAACCTAGAGTTATACAAGGTGTTACAAAAGATGCTAACTCTTTTTACAGGGTCATGGTACCTGATGATAGGGATCACAACCAAAATATTTTTTTAGCTCTATGACGTTCCGTTGATTTTTAAATAATTAAAATGTAAGCGCTGTGACGGGAGAAAAGTATTTTTAAAATACTGTTTCCATAGATTTTAACTATGTGTTAACAGCCTGAAGCTATTAAAATACAGCTAAGCCAACAACCATATTTTTTAATTGGAGCTAAATTCAAAAACAAAAAAGTTTTGAAAATTTTACAGTTATGAGGTTATAAAAAAAAAGTTGTGTTTTTCAAATTTTTTTTGCAGATTTGTCATTATGTTGACCAGCAGGTTACACCCTGTAAAAAGAGTTAGTATCTTTTGTAACACCTTGTATTAGCTGGTAATTAGAGTTATTTTGTACTCTTGATAAGTAACGAGAGTGTGAATAAAAGAGTCATATCGAATCCTAAACCACAAGAACAAATAAGCATTTTCCAAATCTGCATTTTGACAATAAAATATTGATCATAAACCCTAAAAAGATTTGTTACGCACAAGCCAAATCATTGATTGGATGTAATCCCCATGATTGATTTAGCTTCAACTCGTTCTAAATGCAACTTACTCCCCAATATCTATTTATAGTAAAGCAGAGATTTTAACAAGTCTCGTTACCAATACACAAAACATAATTTGGTTTATTCCCAATTCGACCTCCCCCACGGACTGCCAATTTTAATCACACGACGTTAGAAATGAAACGCATAATTACGGACTCCGATCGGATTTGCTCCCACGGGACCCTATACGTATTAGTTTTGACATTCGGCCTGATGGATGGATCACAATCTCTGGACGTATCTCGTCAATGAACGCGCCCGTATGCGTTCCAATCACCCAATTGGCTCGTGCAGTTTAAACAAATCTTTCTCCGTCGCAATAGGGCCTATATTTGTCTGCAAAAGAGATAAATCAATGTTGGAAATTGGCTCGGTAGATGTTAAGGGTGATAGGTGTGTCAAATTGGGAGCCCTGGGATTCGCTTTGGTTTGACACTGGCTGGACAGTCTGATGGAATCCTGGATCGATTGTTGATTTCAGCCTATGAAACAGGTACAGTGGTGATTGTTTTTTAACAACACAATGCAACGTAACTTCACAAATCACTATCGTCTTGAATTAAACGGATAGTAGGTATAATGTGAGAAGCATTATTATAAGCCTCAAAACTCGATTGTATTGACTCTTCATAAAGCGCTCGGTCATGTTAGAGGGTATATTCGCTAACAGAATTGGCAATAGGTCAAAGAAAATCGGCCATCACAGCCATAGTTAGCCTCCCATAATAAAACAACGCATCTGTTTTCAAACTAAAGTAATTTAACATGAAAAACGGCAACAGTTCCACGTTTTTCTATGACACAGGCTTTTTTTGAGGTCCCTCGAAGGAAGTGCGGCTACAATGGAACAATGCTTTGCACCAAGATAACCGCTCGGTGTTGCCACATCACAAACGTCAACTTCCGTTTTTATAGTTCACAGGAGATACCGTCCAACATAGTTCTTCCGTCGCTCTCGGCCGTTTTTTGTTTGAAATAGAGTCGAAAGTCCTCCGTAGTTTTGGTGAAGATAGTTTTGTCTAAAATGAGGCGGCTTATGTGAGCGTCTGAATGGCGTTCATTGTGATATTACGACATAGAATGCACTTCTTTACTCTGTGAGCTTTCAAAATATTGTTACTGAGCCATTGTACTCAATATGCGTCGTGTCACTGATGAATGTTTATGGAGCAGAGTGTGTGGTATGTCAGTAACGTTTTGGTGTGATAAGCTATAAGCTAACACCTGTTTTTTTTTCAGGTGCATCCCATACATGCATACAATATTTTATTTTGAATATACTTTAAAAAATTTGTTAATCAGTCACTTTTTTCTTAAAACTTAATCACAAAATTACAGCCCCTTTAGTAAAGATACATAAAAAATAAAGTCCTCAATTAATGTTGATATTGAATTCAAGCTCATACTCAGTTTTTCGACACTCAATTTCTTACTTGGTTTTATACTTTACTCTTGATTTTAATATGAAAAAAAAAACTGTTTTTGTAGCACCATAACACAATACCATAACGAGCAGCCCTTGCTGAGTCAATAGAGATATAACCAATGTGAAAAATATCTATATTGTAGAAATTAAGAAGATTTTAAAGTAAAAGTTTGCATTTCCAAGTAGTATCAGCTCTGTATAAACCATCGTGCGTCCTACGACGGATCAAACTACATAATTGCATGCATTACAATGATTACCAAATCCAAAGAAATGTTCGATATCAAAGCTTCTTAACGAGCCTCATTGTGATGCTATCACACGAACTGAAAGAAGACGTGTCTTTTACCAACTAACCACAAAAACTGGTTCATTTTGGTGAATCACATAAAATTATTGAAGAGGCTATCTCTCGCTATGAAATTGGGTAGGCAAAGTTTTTTGTTCGAAAGTCCGTTATTGGCTTAAACTTATCTTTAGACAATATTAAGAAACTAATTTAAATATTTTTTATTTTGGTCCAGTAGTTTTGTTTTTATGCGCTAAAATGTTTTGTTCCTATGACCGCCAACAGTATGCAGACCGTCGCGTGAAGGTCATAAAACCGTATCTTTGAAACGTTGTACAATCCAAACTTCTGAACCAAAATAAAAAATATTGAAATTAGTTTCTCAATATTGTCTGAAGATAAGATTAAGCCAATAACGGACTTTCGAACAAAAAACTTTGCCTTCCCAATTGTAATAAAAAACAAAAGATTGTTTTCAAAAAATAATAATCGTTTTGAGTGCATGGACTTTTATTTGGTGCTAGGTGCAAAGTTTGAAAAAAATAAAGTTAGGTAATAAGTTAGATGTTTATTTTTATTTTATTTGTTTGTCCAATTTGTATTTTATTAAATAAGGTTCATGCATGTATTGAATGCTGTATAAATCATATTTTGTCCTAGATGCATTACAACCTACAGTTTTTTTAATTAAATTTATGCATACTATTCTATTGCAAACAAAGATGTGTCGAGACTTCAAAAGACTGAAAATTCGCTCGCCTCTGAACTTGTACCTCTGGCGTGACGAGCTAGCGATCTTACGAGTACCAACTGAGGCATCGGGAAGTGCAGTACCCAAAGCAAAATCTCTCCGGCCCGAAGTAAAAAATCCATGATGTCATAAGGTCCAGCAACAATAGCAGCGTGGCGGGAAATTCAATTTTGTCACAGTTTTTTTTTTTCAAGCTAATCCGAGCTATTTTTGTTCAGTGATTTTTCGTTCACGGCAATAAAATTGTATTCTTTTAATTATTAGAAAACTGTGAAAAAAAAAACCCGCCACTCTGAACACGACCTTAAATTTAAATTTTCCTTCGTCACATAATGCCTTAAGGTTGGAAGATAGTAGTGTGGCGGGAAATTCAAAATTTTCACAGTTTTTTACATTTTACACTGCAGTACCACTGCTTCGTAGACCAGAACACATAATCGGCTGAATTATTGTTGTTCTGTTGTTTACAATAATGAAAAGAATACGGTTTTATTCTCGCGAACGAAAAATCGCTGAACAAAAATAGTTGAAGCTACAAAATGTAAAAGTTTGTGAACATTTTGAATTTCCCGCCACCTTGCTATCGTCTACCCTTAAATCAGAATGCATAGAATTTATAATCTTCTATACTTATAATAAAACTCTAGCGAAGTCAATTCTGTACATTGAATATTTTTAGAAAAAAACTAGCAGGGGTTACTAAGTAAACTATACTGAATACAAAAATGCAAAAAAATCGGTCTATGTCTGTCTGTCTGTCTGTCTGTCTGTCTGTCTGTCTGTGTGTTACCTCATCACGCGAATAGCGCTGAATAGTTTTCAGTCAAATTTAGGACCATGATAAGTCCTGGTTCTGGGAACAATCTAGGCTATCCGATGTTCAGAATACATTGCGGGTTGCAATTTAAACTTCGTTTTTTGTAAGAAATATTCATAATTTTGATATAGCTTCTTGAGAAGATATGTTAATATCGTGATACTGAACATATTTGCGAAAAAAAAAATTCTGAAAAAGAAAAATCCGACTTGGAACCTCTGCATTATCTCGGAAACCGTTGATTTCCTAGATTTCCTAGGCCTAGTTTCTTGGGCAAAAATGTTCGTTATGATGAGGACTATACAGGGTGTTAAAAGACCGCCAACAGACCCGAAAGCCATTAGACACCAAAACAAAGTACTTTTTCGATAAATTATTGTTGGGAAATTATTTTGGTTTTTTAGGTTATAATTTTGAAAAATATTTTTTCACGCAATGGACGTGTAACGCACAGAAGTCATATTGCGCAAGCGTAGGTATCAGATTATGTTACTTAAGCTTGAAGTGCCGATGTTTAGAATACATTGCGGGTTGAAACTTTAACGTCGTTTTTTGTAAGAAATATTCATAATTTTGATATGGCTTCTTGAAAATGTATGTTAAGAATCCCCTGAAGCTCTGCAGCCCTCTCGCTCGCACTTTTCAACATTTTAATTTATTGTAAGAGAATGATTCAACTTTGGACGATAAAATATAGTTGCAGACATAGATAATAAAGTTATCGACATGTAGACATACTTTAAATTTCACATTTATAGTTTAAAAAATAAATATTACTGAACTACTACTTTTAACTGAAGTTCTGTGATATTTTTTTATTAGTAGGAATATGAAATCAAAAGTGTGTCCACATGTCGATAGCTTTATTATCTAGGTCTGCAACTATATTTTATCGTCCAAAGTTTAATCATTCTCTTACAATCAATTAAAATGTTGAAAATTGCGACCGAGAGGGCTGCAGAGCTTCAGGGGATTCTTAAGAACTAGATACTGAATAAATTTCTGCAAAAGAAAAGTTTTGAAAAATCCGACTTTGAACCTCATTATCTCGGAAACCGTTGATTTCCCAGGCATAGTTCCTTAGGCAAAAATGTTCCTTCTGATGAGAACAATACGTCCCGCTTTGTTGGCGGTCTTTTAACACCCTGTATGTGGTCTCCCACTTTGTTGGCGGTCTTTTAACACCGCTCGGTATTCAATACAAGCACTCGCCGCAAACAATAATTTTGCATTCTTGCATAACAAATAACTATTGTTTACCGTTGAGCTGGATAGACAGAGTTATTAGCCGTATGCTTTGCTTGCTGGCTTAGCATGAGAATGAGTAAGACCTTATCTATGGGCTTATAACTTTATCTATCCCACTCTACGTCGAGGGAGATACATATATACCCTTTTACTTCCTAAGCAATTCTTATGCTAAGCTTCCTGGTATCTTATTACGGGCGATACCTTAATGTAAACAATACATATTTATTATTAAATTTATAAATGTATTGTTTAGATTAGGGTTTTTATTCTATTTTATTCTATTGCTTTCTATTGAGCCCTGCTACCGCAAGTTAAGAAATAATAACTATTAAAATACCCCCAACATTTTAGCTTCGAATAAGCATATTTAATAAATAGCTGAACCAATTTTGACAAAACATAACTAAGAACATTCGCTAGAAAACCTGCTTTCAAATTAAAAAAAAAAAAAACCTAAAGCTTCCAAATCGTGCCACAGACAGACACACCCTCATAAACACTTATACAGACACACTCACAAAGCTGTCAAACTTATAACACCCCTCTTTTTCGGTCGGGTTAAAAAAAACTTCCTTTTGAGTTTTCCTCCTCAGTCGAATTTAAATTTAATGTCAAATGTGTAAAAACGCATACGAAGTCGCGGGCACAACTAGTGTCTCATAAAAGCAGAGAGCAACAGAGTCTGGGGTGGGCTGATGATGATGTTGATGAAGCAGACGTGGCGCCATCTGTTATTCAGTGATGGCAACTGATAACCTATTTTGACTCTGACGAAATTCTTATTGGAATGATGTTGCCACGGCTTGTTCGAAAGTTGTGAACTCAAGTAGAGTCCGTGGCACATAAAAAAATTTAGGGTGAGAAATTGTTATCGCCTCACAAATTATTGTGCTTTTGTCGCAACCGTTCTAAAAACAGTTGTTCTAAGTGACAAACATTACTATGACCGTGCTAAGTGGAGTTTCAGTAAACTAATTTTCTATTTTCCTTATTTGATTCTTGCAAGTGTATGAACGAATCATAGCAATCCCGTAAGATTTGTTTGCATAAGTGAGATTTGTTACTTATGGTTATTTTGTTGTTTTCAACAAAAACAATGCAAGTGGGTGTTTTTGATTAACAACTTCTTAAATTAAGAAAATGTTGCGTTTTATTTTTAAAATTTCTAACATAAAAGTTTTTTAAAGTTAAATAAAATTACAAGAATCCCCCAGCATTTTTTTAGTCAATAAGTTAATTAAAATTACAGCAATAAAAGATTTTTGTTGGTATTTTATGTGTATCTACTACGAATTAGGGTGCGCTACAAAAACTTTGGACTATGCACTATTAAGTCTTTGTTAGTTTCGTTGTAGGTAACTACATACCTACTTGACTTTATCCATTGTTTTCAATAAAATTAGTAATCACATGTTTAACTACGCAATTACTTACAATAACATTAAATCTAGTCATAACATTACTGTTTTTGAATTGAAAGTACGTAGATACACGTAGTCTTGCCGTATCAAAATATCTATTGTATTAAATTAAAAACATTATCTTTTAGTTTTGAGGATATACGGATTGCCGTTTTTGTATCAAGTCAAAAAGTACCAAATTAACCTAGCTGAAATATAGTCTAGCCAAATTATTTTTTTCATTGGCGGCGCTAGGGGACTAGGCTTTCAATACTTCACCCTGTAGCAGTTTTAAACGAACTGAAAACAATGTCAATAAGACAGTGTAGAGCCAAGTAAACTGTAAGTTTCCTCACGATTTTTTTACCGGTTGCCTTTAGCATTTTAGCCTAGTGTTTTTTTTCTTATAGGAAATTTATTGTTCAATAGGTTTGTCATGTATGATCCCACTTAATTGACAAAAATATGTCCTATAACCTCACTTTTTTCTGCAAAGAATGAGGTATTTGCACACGATGACGTTATTTTGTCACGCTTCATTGACCCGAGATTTGTCTGTTTCTTTGTAAAATTCAACTATTTAGCGAGTTATTAGAACAGCCCACGCAAGTAGCGCCTTTTATTGCAAAGGTCCTTTGAAAGGCTCTTAACCTCTAATGAGTTACTGAAAAACAAATCAAACTGCTTGAACGACGAGTGAAAGACCTGGGCCTTATCCTGTAACGCAATGGTGCAAAAATTAGCTCCCAGTTGACGGCTTCAATTACGATTTATTAATGCTGTCGGTCCTTTTAATGTTTTTGTAGCACAGCAAAGAATATTCTGACTCTTACTCTGGAAACCCTACTGGAAACGAGGAAACCCCGGTTTGTCCTTCTGCTGGGACGCCATCGACACGCCATTGCATTGCAGGCTAAGGCCCCTGATTGTATTCCACATCGAGAGAAAGAGAGTCCATTGAAACTATCGCCTCAAACGTGGGGGTAGTTTATTAGTCAAAGATGCAATCTCGACGATTTATTCAGGGCCTGGGACACAACTCCTAGACGAGTATTTAAATGAAATATAAATTATAGATCGGCCGGATTTCTCCCCGCTATCGCGTAATCTTTATTGACATTACAATTAGCCAATTAGAGGTATCGAACACAAGTGCCTTTGTCTCTGATCACGTATATTGATTGCCTTTTATGTTTATACACAAGTCCTCTAATGGAAATTGAGCCACGCATCTGTGTGCGTGAAATGGACGTGAAGTGCAAAATATATGAATAGTTTATAGATCGATACACCTATTTGTAGTGCTCTATGTAGATCAAGAGTGGGAGAGAGATATCGTATACAGGGTATTACAAAAAGCAGTGGCACTGCCCAAAAAACTCGTCGTAGACCAGAACACATAATCGGCTGAATTATTGTTGTTCTGTTGTTTACAATAATGAAGAGAATACTATGTTATTGCCGCGAACGAAAAATCGCTGAACAAAAACAGCTCAGTTTAGCTACAAAATATAAAAAACTGTGAAAATTTTGAATTTCTCGCCACGCTGCTATCTTCACGCCTTAAGATAGACACAGGAGACGCAATGACCACGGGCTTAAGTCTGTAACACAATGGCGTGTCGATGCCGTCCCAGTAGATGAACAAACCCGGGGTTTCCTTGTTTTTCTCCTACAAACGGCGAACTAATTCTCTAAAATTAGCGTGGCATTAATACTCGTCTGAGATCACCTACTTGAGCTCGATCTCAAGTAGGTGAACTCAGAAAAGTCAAATGCTAATGTCAAGCCTTGGATAATGTCAAACTTGAGTAGCTATCAGCATATCAATAGACGCTATCTTGGGATTGACTTTGTCATTAGCCAAGGCTTGACATTTGCATTTGATTTTTCTGAGATAACCTACTTGAGTTCGATCTTGAGTCGACGACTATTGATGCCACCCTTAAAATACTCTTTGCTAAACTACAAAAAAATTTAAAAGGACCGACAGCATTAATAAATCGTAATTGATGCCGTCAACTGGGAGCACGTTTTGGCACCATTGCGTTACAGACTCAGGCCCCAGGCAGGATGACAGAGGGAGACAATCACTATGAACCCCAAGAACTAAAATTCAAGTAGAATTATTGTCTAGCCAGCTGTCTCAGTGGAGGTGGAAAACAAGAGAGAACTCTACAAGTTGTGCATTATGTCAACAATAACACATGCACGTTATACACAATCACATACTGAGATGAAAAGCGATTCTTGAAAATTTATCAACAGTATTATTGGTTGTATTGAGATAAACGGCTTCTGTGTTGAAAGGCTTTCTTTGTGGCAATGATTATGTCAAGTAATAAAGTTTTACTGTGTTTGTGCACTGACTGTCTAATTGGTCCGTCGTAATGAAGTATTATTAGCTGATAATTTATCTGACAGACATACGAGTGATCCTATAAATAATGGTTCCGTTTTTTCCTTTTGATGTACGGAACCCTAAAAATATGGGCGTGATTATGTTGGTCACGATTTAAGTTTTCTATTTGACTCGATATTATTATAAACTAGCTGACCAAACCAAGTCTAGTCAACCGATTTCATACAAATATGTCTTATAAAAATAACATTTACAATTTTTTTTTGCAAAATTGGTAAGCCATTTTCAAGTGATTGCCTACCTACCCTATTACGTGTTCATGTTACTATGGAAACTGCGGATAGGTTTTGTTTTCGCCACAAATAAACGGTGCTTATTTATTTTTATTCGTACAAAATATATTAACTGGCACCTTTACTCCAACACCGTTTTATTAAATAACTAATTACGGCCCCGTTCAAAGTTCAATTCGAAATTAATTCAAATAAAAGACATTAATAAGTATCAAAACGTCAGTATAATTTAATTACGATTTCAAGATATCTTTATACAATTTATACAAAACAATAATATTCGTTATAATCTAAATAATTACATCGCGAAAAATACATTTGTTTTCAAGTATTTTTGTTACAGGTAATTAAATCTAATATCACGATTTAGCTTACATACATAGATAAATATTATTACATTTAAGCAGCCCCTCTACCCTTGACGAATTTTTCCAATACGGCCGCAATATAGCGCAATTTACAAAATTTAATATTTTACAAATTAAGACGCATTTTGTGTTTTTATTAAATAAAACAGCCTTACCTTTAAATAAACATTACAAATTATTTAAAACCAAAGCATTACTATGCGAATTCAAAGAGAATTTAATTTGTAAACTTTTTCAATTTGATCGCAATAGCGTCAAGGGTAACCCCCCAGGTCTTTGCAATCTAACTAAATGTAACGAAGTGATAAACAACTTGGGTTACAAGGTTTGGTTATTTAATAAGAAAACTAGGTTTAGTACAAAAATGTTCAATTAGCCTATTACAAAGAAAGTGACGTGAACGATAAAAGGATTTAAGGTAGCACAATTATTATGGAAGCATTCATACTTTATACAGGGTAATTTTTAAATAGATTTATTTTCTACGACTTTGGTGTGAAATTTTATTTTTTCATACAAAAAATATTTTTTCCAAAATATTTTTTACTCAGGCAGCTCTGAAATGGTACAAATGCACACTTTTAATTAAAGTATAACAAACGTTCAATAAATAAAATATATCAAGCTAATCTAAAAGGCGTGGAACAAAAGTTGTTAGATATAGAAGTTGACGTGTTTCAGTAATAAAGCTATTGAAAAATTACCCTGTATTGATTGTTTGGAAAAGAAAAGTATAAAAAAATCCTGATTTAAAGTTCTCGAAGTTCTTTTGAATTCTTATTGTTATAGGACACCTTTTTGCCCAAGAAACGTAGTAGGTATTACAAGCCTGCAGTCGAGACTCAAAATTGACAAAACGTCGCTTATCAAGTCATATCAAGCTAAATTAATAGATTTCATATTGCAAAATATACCTCGTGTGACTTTGACTGTACATTATTCCTAAAACAGTAAGTAAATCTTAAAGGAATTTATATTGGATTATAAACATCTCTTGATTTGCCTATGCTATTTGGTGTTGCGTTACAGTGTGATTTATCTCATTAATTGAGAGTTACTAACATTAAATAAATTCATAAATAAGACCTTTTGAAGAGTACCATAAACATTAACATTAGTCTTTCTTAACTATTTTTTACAATTGATTTGTACAAACACTTTTGTCTTACAGATCTAGATACTAACGTCGAGTTATCGTGTTAAGGGAACAATTGACAGAATTGCTTGAAACATTAGGGAAAGAGACTGTTATTTTCGCCATTAACACTTAAAAATTTCCGCAAGTCATTATAAAATTCAGCGCATTAAAGTCTCGTGACGGTTACCTTTTAAGAAACAAGTCGTTATTATGAAGGGGCGTCGAGTAGAATACTAATAAGATCTCGTGGCTCAAACGAAATACGTGCGCCCTTCCGCGCAGGCACTGCCGGCTATGGAGCGTGGTACATTTGTCGGGGAAATATCTTCCACCCTAGAGTATACGTGACCATTGCTGGGGTTCAGCCGCAGGTCGTAATTAAACCGAGTACATGTTCTGTTCTCGATCGACATGTAGCTATTGTTCGAATTGTTCCCATCCCCGTATGTGTTATTCTCGGACGAAGGCGAGCTCTCATTTGCCGAGTCCTCCTCGTGTCTTCCCTTGCAATACTGTAAGGAATTCGTGAAATTTTGTTTCGGGCAACTATCGCTTGTTACGGGCATCGTGGTGTATCTTAGCGTCGGCGTTTGACGAAGAGATTTCTTGAAGACACTCCTTTCGGAGCCTTTCAGTGTAATTATCGTGTCTGTCGAGTTTAGTAGTGCGACGAACTTGTCCCAAAATCTTGGGTCGTTCCACGAAATATTTTTGAACTTATCTAGGACGAAACTTAGGTCGTCGTTTATTTGGTTTAAGTCTACCAACTTTACAAATATAACCTTATTTAAATCGCTACGGTTTAGAGACTTCAAGTAACTGTAAAATATGTTTTTGAAATGTATGTCGCATAGGTCGTTGCAGAGAAAATTTGTTGTTACAACGACAACGAGACGTTTCGACAGTTTCGATGACTTGGAGAAGCTGTCCAACGTCAATATATTGAGGGAAGACTCGTTAGCTGTCACTTTTTTTGAGGTCATCTTTCTAAACTCGAGTTCTGACATAATGTTATGATGAACAAAATGCGTATCTTTGGTATTGCATATCACGTAATAGTCATACATGTGATTTGGGTTCCCTTCCAAAACATGATCGACGTTTGGACATGACTGTTCTTTGAACAAAGGAACACCGTATTTTGTGTAAAACCAATCACTTACTTCGTAGCGAAACGCATAAAAAACAGCTGCTATTAAACAAATCACTACAACGATTATTATAACACCACAAATTATAGCGAAGTAATTATCGGGAAGGAATATTGAATTGGTAATTTCATTCCTGGAGACGGTCGGATCGCCTACGGAACCCATGTACGCTTTACAGTGACTCAGTACTGAAGCTATCGTTATCTTCGTTGGGTTGCCCTCTGTATCGGTACACAACATTTTCTCGGGGTCCCCGGGGTCTCTTCTGAGCCAAGAGTCTAACTCGGCTATACTTTTACAATCACAAGAATATTGATTTCCCTCGATCGAAACGTGAGCTAAATTTTTAGAAGACGAGGCTAACAGTTTCCAAGGAAAGAAGTTAACAAGTTTGTTGTCATCGATCCTTAGTACAGAAAGTGATTTCAAAGAGGAAAATGTATGGTTAGCTACTTGAGCGATAGCGTTATGATCCAAATACAACTCCTTCAAATTGTTCAAGTGAAGAAATTCATCACCTTTTAGTTCTACCAACTTGTTGTTTTCCAGATGTAAAACTCTAAGAGAGTCTACGCCTTTAAAAGTTTGGTTATTTACTTCTTCCAGCTTTGTGTCGTTCAAATACAGGACTTGAAGTTTTTTCTTGCCTATGAACACATGATTTCCTAAATGGCTGATATCGTTTCCATCTAAATATATCTCTGTGGCGTCCATGGGTATTCGCTCAGGCACTTCTGTATAACCGGCATTAGAACAATCAACTACGTTCGCATTCCAAGTGATGTCGTGATAGCATCTACAGTTGTTTGGACAAATCATTTCACAGTCACAAGCAACAAAGTCACAACAATGACATAGGGCGAAACAATGACTTTCGTAGGGACAGAGAAAGTCCGAAGGTGACATATCAATTATTATTTTCTTTTCGTTAGCGCGAGAGTGTACTAGCGAACAAAACGTTTTATCTAAATCAAGAACGCGTGGGTATTGTCGATTGTGGCTCAAATAATTAATACGTTGAATCCATTCCATGGAACAGTCACAAATAAATGGGTTTCCGCTGACAAAAAACTCTGGTAAATCACTATCTTCATCTATTTGATCTAACCTCAAAGCATTCATGTCAAGTTGAGTAAGATTGTTATTATTAAGCGTCACTGTTGTTAACCTTTGTAGTTTAGAAAACGTTCCGACCTGAATATAATTTATGTTATTATGATTCAAGTATAACTTTTCAACTGATTTCGGTATTGAAGTTACGGTTATCTGGGTAATGTTATTATAACCCAGATCTAAAAGTTTGATGTTCAGATGGGAATACGTCATGTCATCGTTGACAAAATTCTCTATATTATTTTTATGCAAATCCAACCATTCCAAACTACCGGGGAAACTTTTGAAATCGAAGAAACTTATTTTGTTCTCCGACATATTCAACCAAACTAAAGTGTCTAGAGTATTGAATATGCCATCGAACTTATTTATTTCGTTGCCGTCCATTCGCAATAGTTTGAGTTTCACGTTTTTTCGAAAACAACCTGCGGCCACGTGATTTATTTTATTCGAGGCCAAATTCAGTACCTGCAACTGAGGTAAATGTTCAAAAGTATCTTCATTCAAAAAGGTAACTTTGTTATCTACGAGCCGCAACCCAAAAAGTTCGGGCAGACCGCGAAAGTTTTCTCGATAGAGGTGTGTTATATTGTTTGTACCGATATCCAGAGACTTTAGTGATCGTAACTTTCTTATCGCTGGTGGTATGGATGTCAAATAGTTGGCATTTAAACTCAAATCCCCAATGGTGGTCATGTTTTCAAACGCATTTTCATCTATGTGTTTAATCTTATTATTATCAATAAAAAGTTCGTGTACAACGTGTAAATCCGAAAACAGGTGTGCATGAATGTGTTGAATTTTATTATCGGAAAGAGTTAACGAGTGCAAGTTTCTAAGCTCTTCGAACGAATGTTCATCAATAGTGGATATTTCATTATGTTCTAAGTTTAATTTTTGCAAACTGTACAAATCCTGAAACATGTGTCGGTCGATTTTCAATAATCTATTGTAGGAAAGGTTGAGAATGACCATTCTTAGTAAACCAACAAAGGTGCCTTTATTTATCCATTGACTAGTGAGGTGATTGTGGGAAAGATCTAGTACTTGTAAGTGTTCCAGTCCCGTTAAAAGTCCAGGTGGGAGCACATTGATTGTGTTATTACTAAGGTTTATTTCTTCCAATAGCTTTGTATCCGCAAATAGATCAGGGGAAATACTGTTCAAAAAGTTACTCGACAAATTTAATACCTGTAGACTGACTAAACCCCCAAAAGCACGATCTTCTATTGTAGATATAGCGTTATTTTGTAATAACAGTTTTGATAACGAGCGGAGCTTCGATAGGCTATTATCAGTAATAACAATCAGATCATTATACGATATATCTAGTACCTCTAAAACTAGATTACAACTTTTTACACTTAGGTTCTGTTCTCTTGGAGAGTCTGCGAATCCTATAGTCTTTATATTTTGCAAGTGATTTAACGTGAGATTCAGAGTTTTTAAACTGTACAAGGAGCAAAATGTTTCCGTTTTGGTGCTCCAAATATTGTTGTCACTGAGCTCGAGCTCAATTAGCTCGTTCAAACCTGAAAAGGCTTGTTCGTGCAGCTCCATTGTCATCGCAGGCCACTCGCTGTTGTGAGTTGTCACGTGCAAACGTTTGAGATCTTTGTAGCGCTCGAATGCACGCGCCGGTATCAGCCGCAGTTTGCATTTGTCGATGACAAGCTGTCGCAGCTGAGATGGGACCGTCTGCTTGCCGGCCACCTTGTCGGCTTTCAGGGAACTCTCGAAGAACAGTATCTCGCTGCACTGGACATGTAGGGAGAGTATATCGTCGAGCTGCGTCCGGCTGATGTTCTGTAACAGGTGGTCCAGGCCACTGATGGTGCGGATCTGACAGAACAGCACCGCGTCCTCAGAAGTCTCCGACTCCGGGCTACGGTAAGCGCATTCGCGCGGCATCTCGCCCGCCGAGCCCGTCCCGCAAGCATGACAGAAGAACAACACGTACACTATTATTTGATTAAAAGTTCGCAGACTTTTCACGTAAGTTTGTTTTGGCATTTTACGGCCATGCGCGACCTCCGGCGACGCATGGAGATCGAGAGTTATTTATGAGAAGCCGTCACTGTTTCGGGTCTCGTCATAAATATTCACGCGGGGAAAGTGACATCGCGGCTCGCGTGGCATCTCGGACGCGTGGTGCGCGGCTGCCGGCTGTCCACCGACTGAACTGGCCGCCGAGACTCCGCCCCTCAGCCAACTTCTGCCGACGCCCCGCGCCGCCCGCCCGCCCCGACGCCTATAAAGGAACTTCGTCTCATATTATCAAGGGTGCATGAAGCGTTGAATTATTCCCGTACGGAGTATCGTTATTAATTATAAACAGATATTGAGTTTCGCGAATTTCGAAACTTTCGGCCCTTTGATTTTGGAGTTTAGGAGACTTTTGCGCGATTCTTGTAGAGACGCAAGAAAATTGTGTTATTTACAACGGAACGTTAAGAAGGTATTTTAATTAAAGAGTTATATGATTTATAGTGACTTTTTCTACGATCCCAACTGGAATTATTCGATAAATTTGAATTTTGACAAGCTAGCGGAAATGAGCCAACGACGCAGTTAACGGTGAGAAATGTTTCTAGGGCGGAAATTCCTGCGTCATCTAAAATAATAAAAAAATCTGTTCTGTTTCCGCACTTTTCCAAGTATAAGATAACCAAAGGCAAAATATTAACATATCGGTACATTATACAGCCTTAAGGAAACGGTTTATACAGAAAAAACTTTTCACAGCAAAATGGAGGAAGGAAGATAGGAGCCCACTTTTCTTGGGAAAAGCTTCGTGTTTCTTCATTGAATATGAAGAAAAACTTTTCCTTTTTCTAAACAATACTCTTTTAAGGCCAGTATCGTCGCATCGGGTACACCTGTTGTATCTTAGCAACTCTGCTAAACTTTTTACTCAGCTTGGACCCGCAACAAGTGATAAAAGCTTTACAAAATAGTTCTATGGGGCGCCACATGTTGGCGTCGAGCATTTTAAAGTAGGTAAGACCCATTTATTCTTAGCAGATATAGAGGAAAAATAAAAGGAAACAAAATTGCTCTTCGATCCAATCAACATAACTTGCAGATCAACAATGTATGGAGGTAGGGGATAAAACTGGAAACTGTAACTGCTATGAGAAAATTGCGTTCTAATTGGCTGGTTTACGTAATGCAGCTGTGTACTTACATACCGACGGCAATTTGTACCTTGCGATAGGCTCTGCATAGGAGTAGTTGATCGAAGACCACCCGTGATAGAGGGAGTTTACTTGCATTGAGTTAACTACCTACCTACCGATGAGGTTTTGGATGTTGTTACTCTTTAATGACTTGAAAATTGTAACAACATTAATTCAAATAAGAAGACACAGTGTATGATGCTAATTACCTGGAATATAAAGCTTTGGATAGATTGTGGCAGAAAATTATGACTCCGTAAAGTTTCATAAATTAGTTTGAACCCAGCGGATTATATTTCAATCGCGAAAAAGCGAAAAAAAGCAGGTTCTGAATTACTTGTATCTTGACACTTTAAAGAATACGAAATAAAAATTGTCAGGTGACATGGCTAAAAAGCAAATTTTGTTTTACGCGCATTTTAAATAGTGCTATACAATTAACTCGCTACATTTATTTATATTTTGTATACCGAGCATCTTGGATTCTTCGGTACGGATAAATTCTACATTTCCGCTTTTTGTGATTAAAGAATCTTATGTAACCCCTTGAAAGGAAAAAGGAGGTGCATCAGTTATCGTTCCTATCGAGAAACAGACAAAATCTTTTTTTTTTCCTGGAGCCTGTAGTTAAAATACATAATTAACATAATTTTAACATCTAGACTTTAACAAGCGCAGTAATGAAACGCACCGTTGCCTCCGAACGAGGATGTTTCGGGAATACTCGGTTTTCTCATGAGATACCCACACACAACGGCACGCAATTATGTTGAGAGAGTAGTAAAGGGCAGTTATCGACCAAGCGTCCTACCCAAAGGTATAATCATATTTTGAGGTAAAACCTACAGGGCAATTTTAAAAAGCTTTATTCCCGAAACTTGTCAACTTCTAAATGTGATTTCCAATAACTTTTGTATATTAAGATTTTTCGCATGGCTCGATCATTTTTATTTACTGGGGGTCTACAGGCTAAAATTGGCGAAAATCGAAGTTCGATTTATGAAAAATTTACTGGTTGGCAGTATAATTAACTGGGTGGCAGTACATTTTTTAAAAATCGAACTTCCTACCTCTCTACCACCCTTCCAGCATCTATTTAAAGAAAAAAAAAAAAAATTGAGCTTTCACCAAAGTCGTATAACAAAAATTTCAGGAATAAAGCTATTAAAAAAAAGGCCCTGTATACAACAGCTTACATAACTAACTGATGGTCAGAATACTCACGAGTTAATCTTATGAAATTATATCCGGTCTTCCGCTCGCTGTATCCGGTATATAAAATACATCCATACTTATAAAATAAGAAAGATTTCTTCAATGAAACAATATTTTGAGAGTTATGAAACCCTCATCGATACATAATTTTGCTACTATTACTTCCTTTGGCGCTAAAACCCTTTGTGTGACTTGGCCTGGCCTCCTCCACTGTAGATTTCGTCAGTTGGTGTATTTGCCCATCTTTCTGAGGTCTTCTTCGATGCAGTCAATCCAAAGCTTTTTGGGCCTGCCCTTTGGTCTCTTCCGTTGTGGTTTAATACGCACAAAACTCATAATTTTAACAATGAAACTAAATGAATAGTCTAGTTTCTACAGGGTGCACTCTAAGTCGATAGCGAAACTTTAAGTAGGATGTCTACTGATCACTACAAAATAACTAGTACTAGGTGGCGACAAAAATGGGGCGAAAAAAAATCTGCTGTTTCATACATTTGGCGCAGTACTGAGGCGACCTTTTGTATGGAACAGCTGATATTTTTTTCACTCCATTTTTTTCGCCACCTAGTACAAGTTGTTTGTATGGATCAGTAGATTGCCTTTTTAAAGTTCCGCTAATGACTTAGAGTGCACCCTGTAGTCTCTTGGAAGTCGGTTAAATACAAATAAGCACTCATCGACAAAACGCAACAACAACACTATGGAGAAAAACTTGAGCGGCGTGCATATTAAATTTTATTCGCGTGCTCAAGTATTATTTTTTGCTGCGCTCAAACTCGCGAAGTGGGGTGGACTGGCCTCTATATTATTAAATGGCGCCAAGCTAAAAAACTTCCATGCTAAACCTTGTTATCTCATACCCTACTCAACTTGGTGTCTTTGCCTTAAAACAATGTGCATTTTTAAAAAGCCCTCAAACTTTTTGCAATTCCCCTTCAGAAATGCATGAGACTCCTTTCATCGTAGCAGCAAACCTCGAGTATACCACCATTATTATGTACTTAGAAAAAACGAAGCGTGTCTTCGTCTTCTGAAAAAAGATGTCGGCGCAGAATTAGGTAACGAAGGGACTTTCTTTCTGCCTCAGCAAAGCAAAGACCAACAATCTCTACAAAGGCAGACACGTTGAGTAGAAACTGGATGAGCTCGAGGAAAAAAAAACATTGTCTAAACGTAAACGTGAGCCCGTGAGCAGAACCGTCTAGTCGCCAACTTGTTTTCAAACGACAACGAAGTTTGTCACATTCGGCGCAAAGTTCGCGGGCGCACTAACTCGCTAACTGCTGTTTTATTTTACACTTCAATAAAAAGGAATCAGTAGGAGGGATCTCCAACAAAAACAACCGAAAATAGGAACTTTTCCATTACCGTTCCCGCGACTGCAGCGTGTTTTCACAACGTCCCGCCTAGAAATTGAATCGTCTGTCAGATGTTGACAAAGAAGTAAACAGTGAAAAATTCGTGAGCGTTAGCTCGTTCGCTTTTAAATAAACAATGTTTTAATTTATCACAGTTGTAGTTTAACATGGAAGTTAGGCAAGCGACAAGCGATTTGTCATGTTGATGCGATAATCTCCGTAGTACGGACGGCTAAGTATGTTTGTCGAGCGATGTTGTATTCTGCTCCTAATAATATCTTGAACGAACACTGAACATAGCTAAAATAATATTATGATATGATATCGGGGTACTACTTCTACAATTTCTTACTGTGAAAACCACCTTAGTTGATTTATCGCTTAGCTCTTTAGCCAATAGCCACGTTACTATGAAACGATTTTGCAGTAAATGTGGGTAAAGAATTAAACTCTACAAAAACCTTTTTGAGTCGAACAGCAATCGCCAATGCACTACACTACAGTCGTTTCGCGGATCATACAATTTTATTTCGAGCAAACATTTAGGTTCGACGACCAAGAATAACCCATTTGGCGTAGGCAGTAGGACGCTTTATTCAAGGGATCGGCTTTACAAGCCTAACCTCTTGAAAAGTCAAGCATCTAATGTTGCACATTTCAGTGAGCAAACTGACTGCGGCTACGTAATTCTAGGCATCGGGGTACGTTTTCCAATGGTCCTCTGAGCCACAATAAACTGAAGGTTAATAGAACAGAAAGCTAGCAGCGGCATTTTCTTAAATTTTATTTGATTTTTTTTATGTTTTATGTTTTACTAGCTTTTCGCCCGCGACTTCGTCCGCGAAGACTTATAAGAAGTTGCCTGGGTACATCTTTCACCATTATCAAATTAGCATGAATAGATTCATGGGTGTGTATTTGTGTAAGCTATCTCTATTCCAAATGTCATACAAATCCGTCGAGCAGTTTCAGCGTTGAAGTGTATGTGTGTGTGTGACCAAATTGGTGAACATTAAATGAATAAAAAAAATAAAAAAATACAAACTTTGAACCTTTTTGGCCGTTTTAGGTTTATCATTATTATTGTTTTCTTCATGTTTAGTAGTTTTGCTATAAAACGCAACTGTAGTTAAATGTTCATTGAATAGTTGTAGCTTTAATGGTTCCGGCATTGTTACTGATACTACATCAGGAAAACTCTTAAAATGTTTCCACCCTTTTTGATGCTGAAACATGTGTTTAATTATTATTTCTGATTTAATATACGACTACTTAGTTTGAAGTTAATCTGACCCAATAAAATGATAATTTCATACAAATTTTGAACCCCGTTTTGGCCGTTTTAGAGTTAACATTATTAATTTTTTCTTCATGGTTGGTAGTTTTGCTATAAAACGCAACTGTAGTTTTTCAAAGTTGTAACTTAAATGGGTTGGGCCCAGCATTGCTACTACATCAGGGAAAAATCTTCAACGTTTCCACCCATTTTAACCCTTCATTGGCTGAAATGAGAAAAATGCTGAAACACGTGTTTGATTATTTCTAATTTAGTACACAAATGCTTACTTTCAAGTAAGTCGGACCAACATTTTTTTTATTTCATTCAAACTTTGAACCCCGGTTTGGGCATTTGAAGGGTTAAAATTATATTTTTTCTTCATGGTGGGTAGTTTTGCTATAAAACACGATTGCATATTCAATTTATAAGTTGTAGCTTTAATGGTTTAGGCCTGACTTGATACTACAGGAGGAAAAATCTTCAAACTTTTCTACCCCTTTTAACCCTTTAGTGGGCAGAAATTTCAAAAACACTGAAACATGTGTCTGACTATTTCTGATTTAGTATACGAATACTTAGTTTCAAGTAAATCAGACAAATAAAAATGTATTTCATACAAACTTTGAACCCCGGTTTGGGCATTTGAAGGGTTAACATTATTACTTTTTTCGTCATGGTTGGTAGTTTTGCTATAAAACGCAACTGTAATTCAAATTTCAAAGTTGTAACTTAAATGGTTTGGACCCAGCATTGCTACTATATCAGGGAAAAATCTTCAACGTTTCCACCCATTTTAACCCTTTATTCGCTGAAATCAGAAAAATGCTGAAACACGTGTTTAATTATTTCTGATTTATTATACAAATACTTAGTTTCAAGTAAATCGGACCAATTTTTTTTTTATTTCAGACAAACTTTGAACTTTGGTTTGGACATTTGAAGGGTTAAAATTATATTTTTTTCTTCATAGTCGGTAGTTTTGATATGAAATGCAACTGCACATTCAATTTCAAAGTTGTGGCTTTAATGGTTTAGGCCTGGCATTGATACTACATCAGAAAAAAACTTCATACTTTTCCACCCCTTTTAACCCTTTAGTGGGCAAAAATTTGAAAAACGCTGAAACACGTATTTATTTTTTTCTTATTTAAGATACGCATACTAAGTTTCAAGTAAATCCGACCAAAAAAAATTTTTATTTGATACAAACTTTGAACCCCAGTTTGGGCATTTGAAGGGTTAAAATTATATTTTTTTCTTCATGGTGGGTAGTTTTGCTACAAAACGCTACTGCACATTCAATTTCAAGGTTTTAGCTTTAATGGTTTAGGCATGGCATTGATACTACATCAGGAAAAATCTTCAAACTTTTCTACCCCTTTTAACCCGTTAGTGGGCAGAATTTTGAAAAACGCTGAAACACGTATTCAATTGTTTCTTATTTAATATACAAATACTAAGTTTCAAGTAAATCGGACCGAAAAAAAATATTATTTCATACAAACTTTGAACCCCGGTTTGGGCATTTGAAGGGTTAAAATTATATTTTTTTCTTCATGGTGGGTAGTTTTGCTACAAAACGCTACTGCAGTTTCAATTTCATAGTTGTAGCTTAAACGGTTTGGGCCCGACGTTGACACTACATCAGGAAAAATATTCATACATTTCAACCTCGTTTAACCCTTAAACGGCTAAAATTAGAAAAAAGCTGAAATAGGTGTTTAATTATTTCTGATTTAATATACGAATTCTTAGTTGCAAGTAAATCCGACCAAAAACATTTTTTTTTTCATACAAACTTTGAACCCCATTTTTACCGCCTTAAGGGTTAAACTTGAAGTAAATCTATCTTAACCCGTAGCGTGTCTACAAATTACAACTATTGTCAATTTATCACTGTCGTAGCATTAGCGGTTTTGTTCCAGCATTGATCGTAACTGGTGAAAAAAATCGAAAAACTTTAGCACCCATTTTAACCCTTAAGTGCATAGAAATGAGAAAAAATCTGAAGTAGGTGTCAAATCATTTTTAAGTAAAAGTACGAAAAACTAAGATTAAAGTACAAAAGACCAAAAAAATATTTTTTCCCATACACACTTTCAACCCGATTTTGACCCACTTAAGGGTTAAATAAAAAAAAATTGCTTCTTAAATGAACCCTCCACCATATAACGCAACTTTTGTCCAAATTTCATACTTATAGGTTCAGCCGTTTGGGCTGTAGCGTGATGAGTCAGTCAACCTAAGCCTTTTATATATATAGATTACCGTTTATTCTTGCCCAAAATACTTTTTCTCATAGCCGTCACTAAGGGTGGTATTCTAGAACGCTACTTAAACTCAGTTCAAACTAGAACGCTACTTAAACTCTGTTTAAAGTCAGTTCAAACTAGAACGCTCCCTGAACTCTGTTTAAACTCAGTTTAATTAGAGTTTAGTAGTGTCGACTGTCGATAAAACAGTGCATGTTTTGATTTGAATATCCCTCCCTTCATATCAAAACATGCACTGTTCTAGCGACAGTCTGAACTCTGTTTAAACTGAGTTTAAGTAGCCTTCTAGAATACCACCCTAAGAGAGCTTACTCGATTTGTTCATGGAAACAATAAGACAATAAAAAAAAACACGTTTGTTGCATGGGAGCCCCCTAAATATTTGTGTTATTCTGTTTTTTTTTTTTGTAGCTGTTACAGAAATAAATCATCTGTGAATATTTCAACAATCTAACTATCACGGTTCATTAGATACAGCCTGGTGACAGACGGACAGACATTTTGTAGTAATTAGCACGTATCGTAAGCGAAGACGAGGACGCGTATACAAGGTGTATTAAACCGTACTTCTGTTAGTTTAAAATGACTCGTTCAAGTACCAAGTCACCTGCATGGCTGGACCACTGGACCATTCAAAAGTCACGGTCGAATTCGCCCGCCCATAAAAGTGGTTCACTGATCGGTTCACGATGAAAGTTGAATGTACGCAAGTATACAACGTATTACAAAACATCCTTACTCTTTTTACCTATTGGTCAAAAGGATGTAAATTCTGAAAAAAAAAAAAAATATATTTTTAACATCAAAATTAAAAAAAAACATGACTTTTTTGTATTTATTTGGCTCAAATTTAAAAATACATATGTTTGTGTGGGTAGGTGAATTAATTTGTTGTTGAAACATGAAAGTCAATGTCAACGTGAAAGTCAATGAAAACAATACCTATTTAAAAAAATACTTTTTTCTCGCCACAGCGTTCAAAGCGTTCAAATTCACATTAGCGGTCAAATTAGGTACCTACTGTTTACTGTAACTCCTAGGTTTAATAGAGAACCAGTAAAAGGGGTGAACGACATTGTATGCTAAACATTTTTATCACCACATAATAATATGGAAATCTGAACGGTTTGTGAATAAACTTCTTTTTATTGCTGTTTAGTTTTTGAACTTAGTTGTTCTTTTTATAGGCCTCCATTAAAATACAAATTAAACGTGTAGATAAGGAACAATATTGCTATGGGTCCCCTCGTATTTACGGTTTTATTTCTCTTTAATGCCTTTCCTTTTTATTTACTTACTCCTGTTACCGTTGCTCATTTCTTATTACTACTCAGTCTTCGATCAAGGATAAAACTAGACACAATATAGAACTCTGAAATGTGTCTGGAAAAATAGATGCCCAAACTGCTTTTGGGAGCTTATTTGCTCGTAGTCTATGCAATTAAAGTAAAACTGTACACAAATGCAATAAGGTTGACATTAGAATATTAGACGTATGGTCGAAATGATGTTTCGTATTGTTCTATTGCTGATATCATTTGTTTCCGTGGGGACAAGTTTTTATTGTGATTTTATACGTAATGAGGATTCTATGGGATTTAATTTGGTGTACTCAGTGCATAAAACGTGAAAGAAAACAA
Organism: Zelleria hepariella; assembly: GCA_949319315.1. Lineage (NCBI taxonomy): Eukaryota > Metazoa > Arthropoda > Insecta > Lepidoptera > Yponomeutidae > Zelleria > Zelleria hepariella. Next base: position 10,239,247 of record OX439392.1, on the reverse strand, counting down.
AAACCTCCACTATTAGGTTGAGAGCTGGTGACCAATCGAGATATTTTTTCGTACAAGGCTGGGAACTTCTAGGTTAGTTGGTGAGACTGGGTTGATCAAGCAAATACCTAAATTTTTTTGGCCGAGCGTGCTTGAAAGTTCTTTGTTTTAAACCCAAAAAAATCACACTTTCTAGGTTATAAAAAACAAACTTTCAACATGCTTGGCAAAAAATAAATGTATTTTCTTGATCAACGGAGTCCCAGCCTTGTACGACAATAAAACAATATTTTACCCAGCCTTGTACGAAAAAATATCTCGATTGGTAACCAGCTCTCAACCTATACATATAGGAATCTTCTTATTTTGCTTGTAGAAAACTAATCTTATTAGAGAAATTAATAGTCATTGGGTAGGCGGGATGATTTTATCTTCGCGACAAAATAATTATAGAAACTATAGTTTTCTATCGTACAAATGCATATTAAACTCTACATTAAGCTACGTTAGTTTGGCAAAAATAATAAAAGAAAAAACTCTTATTATTATTTTTGCCGAGCAGAAGACAACACCGTTTTTGCCAAACTTAAATAGAGCAGGGGCCTTAGCCTGTAACACAATGGCGTGTCAATGGCGTCCCAGGTAGAAGGACAAAACCGGGATTTTTGTTGTTGTTTTCCTACAACCATCGAACTAATCCTCTAGAATTAGACTCATAATATTCTTTGCTGTACTACAAAAACATTGAAAGGACCGACACTGGACCGACAGCATTAATAAATCGTAATTGAAACCGTCAACCGGGGGCCCATTTTGGCACCATTGCGTTACAGGCTAAGGGCCCTGGGCTGACCACGTCAAATGCACCTTGATAGGTGAGCGAGTGCCCAGAGCGGCGGACATCGCAGATGAAACCAGCCGAAAAGAAAATGGCGAGACAATCTCGATACTTGCCGGAGTGGTCAGAGATGGCTCAAAACCGAAAAATCTGAGCTCCGTAAAAAAATCAATGTTCGTGGAGGTGGTCCACTCAGCCGCTTTATGATACACTAGCAGCCCGTCCCGGCTTCGCACGGGGTAGAAAAAGACATTTTAAGACTCATTTTTCTACACCTTCGGTTACATTGTTCAAATTTTACCAAGGATCCCTAATTTTTTGCAAAATGAAATGTAGCCTATGTCAAATTGGAAGAATGTAGCATTCTATTGGTGAAAGAATTTTTTAAATCGGCCCAGTACTTTTTGAGCTTATTCATTACAAACATACAAAAATAGGTACAAATCTTTCCTCTTTATAATATTAGTGTAGATAGTGTAGATACCTCCGACATTTCACAGTAATACCACAACAAGCAGCTTCGTTAAGCCGCGATAACCAGGGGGCTAATTGTCGAGAATCTCGCATTCGACATTTCAAAATCACATTTTGCGGCAAATGTCACATCTCCTATTCTCACGAAGTCTCCTCGACATAAGGCACGAGATTTCTGCGACATATTTGCCTTTTTCGCTCGACAGGACTTTTTCTTCTTATCTAGGTTGCAAGTTAAGTAAGATTATTTACCGTCTAGTGTCGACTTTACTAGCACTTGATGAGTAAAATTATCACTCAGAAATGCTAGCCCGAGTTTAACGAAGTCACTATTCCAGGCACAGCGTAGAGCTAACTATAGATTGAACCTTTATACCTAAAAGACGAGTAGCTCAAGAAGAATTTTGGTATTAATTAAAGATTGATTGATTAGGATGATTGAATAGCAGCTAATCTTCTTTGAAGTATACTTTCTCTGTCGTCCGTCTCAGTAGAGATCGAAATTTCACGAGATTTTACCTTCGAGGTGGGTCGAATGCGAGATTCCCGAGAATTTACCCCCAGGCTCATTTTAATCGTATCGAAATGAACAACACGGGCAATTTGTCAAAATTAAAATTCACACGCGCAATGGACAGTCGATAAGCTTGTTCCCAGTAATCGGACTCTATCGCGCTCTATTGTCTTTTTGCCTTGCTCTACATAGGGGCGTGATGTTGCGTTTTATGATAATTAATCACATTGTTCTAGTAATAAAGTAGGACTTTATTTATTACAAATTACAAAAGCTGCGGTTGGATTTACTTCCCTGTTCATCGTACTTATAGCTTTCGAGCATGCCATCGACTAAAGGGCGTAGCATGGTTAGTAAAGGGGTTGCATCTACTCCGTGCAATTTTAGTGGTTTTAAAGCCGAAGGTATTTTGTTCCACTGGTGATTCTGAGCCAATGTACAAAATTTCATTCCAAAACGCGCGAAAAAAAATTCACTTCACCATACAAATGGTGACGTTTGGCGATAGAAGTGTTTTTATTTTGCTCGTGAAGTTCTTTTTTGTATTTTTTTTTAAGTAACATTTTGGAATTTGGCTCAGAACTACGAGTGCAACTAAATACCTTCGGCTTTAAAACCACTAAAATTCCACGGTGTATTTCAATACGTAGCCAACAGCAGTGCGATGCTTAGGCGCCGGGCACGCGTTCTGCGTTCAGAGTTCTCAGATTTGCTTTGCGTTCTGACAGCTTCAGTGTGAACGCTTTCAAGCAACCCCATACATTAAAAAGAACGCGGAACGCAGAACTCTGATCGCGGAACGGAGAACTCCGGGAGGCGGTTTGTGCAGTGCACAAAAGTTAGGTCTAAATTGCCCTTTTTAAGAAAATTTGTCCCTTGTTCCCAATGCATCCTTGGCGATTTACTATTTATAAACCTTCACTTCAACAATTTTGCACCTCTCAACTTCAGGGCTTCATTAGTTTTAAATATAGGTTTATTTTTATTTTTGTTTTGTTCCGCATTTTTTTTACTTTGGATTTTGCTACACTTAAAGTAATCTTATACGTAACACTTAACGTAACGTAATCTCTACAGCTAGCGCGGGAAAAAACCGAGTCTACTGCTGTCATTTTAGCATATTTTTTGGGGCTCAGAATAGTATAATACGCGCCACGGGTCAGGGCGTCATCGGGCGGCGGAAAGGTTGCGGGAGGCGCGGTCTAGATTCATCTTTCGTGGCGCGTATTATACAAGGGTGTGCTTACAGTATCATTCTTCGTGGCTCAGCGAACCAAAGTTTTGATCTTGGCCTCCGCAACCAAAAAACGCCAGCTCTCCACTCCAGTGCCCTGCGTTGCTTTCCTTCAATAAGTGTGATTTCCTCCAATATTCCTTCCTTTCGTCAATCCAGGCCTCCATAACACAGTTGTAAATCTAGCGTGGAGACCAACGGATGATCATCACTGTACTGCACTCGAACCATTTTTATTACAATCACTGAAACTGTAACTGTATAATTTATGTAGTTTTTAAATAAATACTTTTCATCTTATCTTTCTTTAAGTGGGAAAATGCGTTGAAGCCAGATCGGTACACTCAATGCTTATCATGAAATTCACCCAATTACCGCATATATTACGTCTGTAAGGACACGGTTGCGGCTTCGGCAACTAAGTTCTGTATCACCAGCTTAGCCTCAGGCGTTTTTAGGAACAAACAGGAGTGTATTATCTAACCCCTCGCAAATGAGAGGAGCGTAATAAAAGCTTCTTAATACGCCTATGTTTATAAGGATACTTTGCATTTGAGTTGTTTTGAAGTGCTCAGCCTTCGTATCTCGAGTGCTTTGAACACTGACCTTCATGGCTTAAAACTGGACTGACTAAACTTTATCTTCATCTCCTGACTCTATATACCAGACTCTATTAACGTCTTATAATATAATATTTTTGTGCACAGAACAATTTTTTACGAACTCCTTATAATTTAGTCTTCTTGAAAATTACGGTTAGGGTTTTAAAACATCAGGTTAATATAACTGCATATCTGTCATGAGTATGGTTAACTATGTAATTTATACTGACAGTCGTCATAGTCAATCTTGTGAGAATCCAGGCTTTATTGAACCCTACGTTTGTAAAGTGATAAAAAATTGCCTGTCCAGTAGTAAGTTAAGGAGGTCAGTTACTTTAGGGTGTCTACCTCAGTACAGTGAACACAAAAATGTATGGGCTTAAAATGCCTACTGGCCGATTTCAATTAAAGGAAAAAAACTCTTCATTCCAAAAATAAAAAGAAAACCTAACCCGTTTTCCAGCCAGCCAGCGTGAGACAATCAGCTAAAAAAGCAGTCCCGGCCATACTCTGTGGTTGACGTTAATTTCGTCGGTATATTCACGGGGCGATTTTTGGGCCCATCTCCAGTGGAGACGAGGGGTGGTGATGTGACACCGCCCGAGGTGACCGGACCGAAGGGTACCGCCGTTCATTTCACGCTCGCCGTTCCTCTGAATAGGCAGATAAGTTTGTGTCAGCACAGTCTAATAATAATCCACAAAGGGAGCCAGTTGGGGGTTAATTTTCGCTGCAGGCTAAATGCGTTGGCTGGGTACGTATAGGTTTTCGTTTGCCGAGATGCGAGCTTTGCGTTTTATATTTTAAAAAAATAGTACACACGACACCACGTCGACACTTGCATGCTAGCACTCTACTCGGTTACATTACGGGCAACTTTACAAGAAAAAATGTACACTCTGATGTGCTGTCGTGTGTACAATTGACAATTAAATGATAATAACCTGAACAAAAAAAAAACCGGTTAAGTGCGAGTCGGACTCGCGCACCGAGGGTTCGCGCCCAACTCGCACTTGGCCACTTTTTTTTCGCAGCCTTATACCGACAACATAATTCGATTGGTCACCAGCTCTCCGCTATAAGTTTATGATTCAAATACCTGACTCGCAAATTGAAAGACAGAAAGAATATTCATATTCAAAGATGATTTACCAGTAAAAGAACTATACTTTCCTCCAAAGACTTAGGTACCTACCTACCCGCTCGCTGACCAATTTATTTCAGTTTTTGTTCGTTTCGAGGACTCGTAGGTACACGGCGGAATACCTCTTGCATTTCCCAGTCTAGGGGAAATGCACGAATGTTCGCGTGCATATTTCATTCCTTCATCACGTCCCCTCACTTTTCATGTAAGAAGGAGCTTGTTACCGTGAAAGCCTTACGGAAAATATATCTTTCGTTCTGCACGAAGGAAAACACTTTTTGTTCTGTACCTAGGTCGTATTTGTTTCTGTAAAGTTTAGTATTTGTTCTAAGACAATTATTGTACGAAGCCAGGATATAGTCCCGAACGTCCAAATTCAAATATCAGCGTCTAACAACGGAACCCTCGCGTGCTTTGTGCAATGCCACGATTTTTTTCTATGTCATCCTGTCACCGACAGGCTATGGTAGTAATATCATGTAGATTTATGCAGTCTCCAGGCTTATCATTCGCTTGGTTGACTCAGTTTGGCCACGCTCCATATCTTTGTGGACGTCGATAGCACAGATGCATGTATCTGATCTATGATATTCAATTCGCATGCTTGGACGTTCTTTGTCGAGGCAAGACGTTGGGTTAAGTTGCCCCAGTTCGTATTGACTATTTGATTGTTACGCTCTACAAAGGAATTCCTGAGTAATTAGATACGTAGGCTTCTCTTGTTGGTAGCTATACTATGTACTAGGAGAGAGAGTATTGTGTTCATGTACGAACATCGACATCCTGCCTGTTACGGGTATAGGTTAATATCAATACTGTTTGCTTACCCTCATGACTCATACCTAACCTTTACTTTAAAGTATATCACAAGACTCGAAACCCTAAGGGTGGCATTAATAGTCGTCGACTCAAGATCGAACTCAAGTAATTGATCTCAGAAAAGTCAAATGCCAAGCCTTGGCTAATGACAATGACAATCCCAAGATAGTGTCTATTAATATGCTGACAGCTACTCAAGTTTGACATTAGCATTTGACTTTTCTGAGTTCACCTACTTGAGATCGAGCTCAAGAAGGTGATCTCAAACGACTATTTAATGCCACCCTAAATCATGCAGTCTGTAACAAAACAACAAAATTGTATTCAAGCCACTTCTATATTTCATTCACAGCTAGACTTGGTATTTCCTGCATAAAAGAAAACACAAATATCAGCCCGACAGCAAAAGGGTGGGCTATTTACAATTAAATTGTCTCCCCTTGGGGGTATCACTCTTTGAAACTACTTTGTTAATTTATCTAAACCAATTACAGAAGTACGCCACAATGCCGACTGCGAAGGTAATTCTATTATTTCACGCGAAACCTGAATGTATCGGTAGACGCCATCTTGTTTTGTGAAGCAAAAAGTTCCTCTAACATGCTGCAGGTAAAGCTTGTCTGGCCTAACCTGACGTGAAACACATACGTATATTTTTCATGCCAATGCTTGAAGAACGTATAGTGAGGGGTTGCGTCAACTTAAATAAGTACTTATGTTCTAGAATCCTTGCCATGAGTAAATACTAAGTTAAATGATGACCCAGTTGACGTTATGACACTCAACCGTGCATGTAACTTCCAGTCCTATGTTAATATGGCATGCCTACATTTGCATAGGACCTGCGTATATTTATAATTGTCAAAGTTAATAGTGAACTTTGCGGCAATTAGGTAGGGAAGTTATGTGACTTACAAAGTCATCGTAATACACAGCTTTTACCTAAGTTACGAGTGTATTAAGTAATTATGAATATGTAGTACATAACACACGAGAGCACGTCAGAGTGTAAGTTTTTGTTGTAAAGTCGCCCGTAACGCAACCGAGTAGAGTGCTAGCGTATAAAGGTCGACGTGCTGTCGTGTGTACATAATTTATATTGAAATAAAATGTTTTGAAAATGAATTGAAAGGAATTGAATGATCGTACCATTAATTTACTTCTAATGAATATACTTTATGATTGAAAACAAGAAAATAAAACATTCCATCGTGTGGGAAGAGAAAAGCAGCAGAACACGTCAAGAGGATTAACAGACAAAAACTAATTTGTAACTAGTGAGAGGAGCTCGTGAATCCGGACAGAAAGCACGAAAATCAAATGTCGTTTGGGAATTTCCTAATTACGTTTTCAAAGACACCTCGTTGGGTGAACATGTGACATTCGAGTGAAAAAGGTCACGTATAGAAAATTGGAAATTTGTCCGGCAGATTTCGGCCCCGGACCGACGCTTGCGGTCACCGGAGTCCCCTTTTCTAATTCGCGTATTTTACAAATCTCATTTCGTTAAATTCACGACCCTAGTTTGTAAAGTTTAAATCGACTAAATTCAAATATACTCCGTTCGACATTGTTTCATTTTCATTCTATAAATTTTTCATGACGGAAATTTCATTTCAGTGAACTTTGTCTGAACAAATAAAACTTTCGCAAACTTAATACGTATCGTCCCTTGGCCCCACAGCTGCGCAACCCTATTGCGAAATAATTTCCTTTAAGTAAATTATGCACCCTTTAAACTGCATCAATTTTGTCAAATAAGCCTGCCTTAAAATGTATTTAGAGAGTGCTAAGCCACATGGCGTCCGTTTAAAAGACAATTTTGTTTAAGTAACATCACCTCTAATTTTGAAGGGAGAGGAAAAATGATATTGTGCGATACCGCTTACTTGTTGACAATGGCGTATTTTCTGTGCAATCTGCTGACAAAGGCACTCGAAGTGGCGCGTGTCACAGACAATTGTCGAATGGCACAATCATCCAACTGCGGTGGCGATACGACGAGCGACCGGCAAAAAATCGCAGCCAGCGCAATGCACTGTGAAACGATTATAGTGGTAGTATTTATGGGGCCCGTTCTGGAGGATCTTGCACGCGATAAATATCACGGAAAATGCTCTACATATTTTCGTACATTCGTAGAAATTTGACAAGGTCTTACTACTCGTCGAGTAAAACAATCAAAGACGAAGGTTTTGTCGCGATACGGCGCCGTGCATAGTGAATAGCCTATATCAGATATATTAAATGAATCGAAAAAGCGCTCATTTAGAAACCTTGAATTAGGTGAGAGCTATCTAACACAGCCAATTTCGTGTTGACAGTCATACCTTATAGTTTTGAAGATATTTTTGCTGAAAAATCTTATCTTGCAACCTGTTATGGATAACAACATGAAAAATGCTGTGTTAGACAGCTCTCACCTAATTCTAAGGTTCTATATGAACATTTTTTCGATTCATTTAGTGTAAACAATTGATACAGGAATCGATTTTGTACATTTTTCTTTGCGCGCGGGCTAATTCACTATGTACAGCGCGTACTGCAAGATGTAGGTAAATTATCTACGTAAATTAAAATCTAAAATACTATAAGATTAGGCTCAGCCTTTCACTTAAGAATAAACCGTTTTACCCCTCAGACTTTTGTATAAAGTGGTCCCCATACCTAGTATGAAAACATGGATTGTATTGTACGTATATAGGTTAAACTTAGACCAACCGAACCATAAGAAACCTGTCTTATTTTCCACGCCTCCTTGGACAAAACAACCTTTCACGCACCGCGATTATTTCCCTTTTAGGTAAATTAACAAGGTTTTAGCAACCAGAAGTATTCAATCCGGCCAAATCTCTATGTAAATGTATTGTAATGGCAAGCCGATATTCGAATGAGTATTTCTATGTTGATTAGGCATGTAGCGAGTGAATTTATGGTCTCTGTAACGCCGCTGGCTTATTTTCACAGTATAATTTGGTTTCTATATAATAATACTTATATCTAGGATGCCCGATTGTGTATTTCCGAACCCGTGTTGAATTCGTCCCCTCGTCGTCATCAATACGGTTATGGAAATTAATTTATGTCCCGTGAGCGTATCGATACGATGCCCGATTCAGTAAATTTTTAATAAGAATAAGAATAAGGTTTTGCACTTTGTGAGTTTCTTTTACTTTTATTTGTGTCGGTATAGATGGTACAAAATGTGCAGTGCCTAAACATTTTAATTTCTGAGTAAGGTTTATAGAAGAGAAAACAAAATAGTTGACCAGAAAGTTCTAAATTTTTTTGTTAGGATCATTCCATGAGTTTATTCTGTTAAATAAATAAAATAAAAAATAAAACTCATTCAACGTCTGTCTGTTATTTTTTCTACCTACATCTTTGCTAGTTTAGACGTGTGTTAAAAATTGAAATTCTCATCGTATTGTCACTCATCATAAATAAATCGTTACTCCCTAAACAAGGAGTTCAACTGAATTAGCCTAAGCTCCTATGATAATTGCTCAGGGTTGTCACAACTGTCTTCTGTCACATTTAAAATAAATTACTGTCCCCTGCGCAATTTCACACCCCTTCCGATCTACACTTGAACTCGAAATAGGTAGGCACCTAAGCTTTCTTTGTTCTCAAGTGTAATTTTAGACGATTTTGTCTCAAAGGGGACACAATGCGCCAACAATTAGTGCAACCCATAGAGTTAATAGACTTCCGTTCAGAAAGACAAAACTTTTATTAAGCTATCAGAGAGTGCCAGATTTTATTTAAATATCTTCGAAGCAGTATACATTTTTATCAGCTATAAAGCCATTAAAATGTCACGTGGAATTTATAGTACAACCCTTGACGCCTCTGAAAACTAAACCAACAAAGCGAAGAAAAATTCGAAAAAGGAACAGTACGTATTTTTTTCCTCTATTGTTTTTCGCATGCCAGTGTTTTGCCTATTTAATGGGGCCTTTATTCTCTCTCCCATTGTAAAATTAAAACATGTAAATGAGAAAATACTCCACACTCTACACAACATACACCGTCCATTTCCACTTAATATATTCGTGTAATTGTCAGTAGGAATGTGACTGTATGCGACATTCTACATGCGATAGTTCCACTGCCATTTCTCTAATGGATAATATGCTAAATAATGCCATTTCTTAGCTTCCTGGGGATATTATTCACATAAAAAATTCTTCACGTTAGAGCCGTTGCTGAAGACGTGAAAAAATATTAAATGCACTCACGACTCTTTCTTATAGGGAGCAAGCAGAAACAGTGTAAACTCATCTTAACAAAATTAAATAGGTATACACGACAGCACGTCAGAGTGTAAAATTTTGTTGCAAAGTCGCCCGTAACGTAACCGCGTAGAGTGCTAGAGTGTAAGGGTCGACGTGCTGTCGTGTGTACCTAATAAAACCAAACTTAAAAAATATGTCTCATTGTAAGGCAGCGCGCGCGCAGCACTAAGAAAAAACCACCTGCAAATCGGTGTTTTAATTTAAGTTAAATATAAGTTTTATATGTAACTCATCGTTACTTTACTTTATACTTTATTGCACACATGGAAAAAAATATCGTTCTGTTTTCTTTTTTTTTTTGTGTGTTTTGAAATATCTAAAATCCAAAAATAATTCTAACCAAACTCCCAAACATCATCAGAGTAATTTAGACGCTTGTATTTTTTTCTTTCATACATACAAGATAAGATAAAAAAAATATTTATTTAAAAACCACATACCTATATTTTACAGAAGGGTGCAGTTAAAAAACTAATGAGAATTAAAAATATTATCGTATCTTGAAAACACAACCACGCATACATTTTTAAAACAAGAAACCACCACGCGCGTAACCACATTTTACTCGCTCGAATTAAAGTTACCATTTTCCACAATATCAGATGCTGAGGATGGCAAATTATATAATCTTTATGTATTTTAATTTTAACGCCCATGTCCGCCGGTCGCCTGGGTAGCGTAATGGCGGCAGTGTGTCGCCGTGGTTTCGACCGAATGCTATAATGTGCAAGCTCCGTAATGTTCGCTTGCATGTCGCAGGAATGCATACGGAATAGGATATCAGTCTCTTATTCACAGATAATAAAAAAACTTTCGTGCCAATGTAGAGCTGCACAAACAACGTCCTTATGCTCCACAGTTGACACAAGGCGCGATCAAAGTGACTTCTGGGACCGCGAAGTATGACGAGGACTTTAATCACTTTTGATGCGAAAGAAGAATATTTTCTCCACTAATGAAGGTTGGCATTCAGCTCTTTATTCTATGTTGTGTCATGCCAAGCAAAATAATGGTCTCCTAAGCTATCAACGACGTCCATTTGTCCAGATATTTCGGAGCTCTATAAAAAATAGTTTTGAAAAACTCACAATTCTAAGAGCATTTTTATTTGTTTAGGAATATAACGAATCTCCAATATTGTTTTATTTCCGCAACGCATACCTACATGTTGCACGCTGCACACTTGCCCATTCACACAATATGAGGGTAAGGAGCCACTGATACTCATTGCAAATAGATAAGGCAAGATAAGATGCTGAAATTAAAGCGAAAAAAGTAAATTTCGGAATTTTAGTTAACCAATACAATGGTTTTTGGGATGCCGATTGCTATTGAGAAAATCCTACTGTATTGAGAAGATCCTTGCCCGAAAAAACTACACGTACGTACTGTACATGCACAATTTCCATGAGTCTCAAGCTCCTTTGTCCTTTGTGTCTTCCATCAAATTTGAAATCGCGGCGCGTACAGCGGACCATTTAAGCGTTGTATTGAGCTTTAATTTAAATGCTTTAAACGCTACACGCTGCTACAGAAAATAAGACACCTCAATATGAATACAGTACCCAAGTACCTACGTAACAAACTTATTATTTTTAAACACCATAATGTGAGATCCTTGGAGTTTCTTTACCACGATTCTTCAAGACCAAGAGCTAGTGTTAAGCTGGACAAAAAATAGTAGCTATAAAGGCTGCCGTACACGGGTAGTGTAAACGGTAGAGTAGAGCGCTAGAGTACTAACAGTACTAACAGAGTTAGTACTCTACCGTTTACTCTACCCGTGTACGGCAGCCTTAATAGATACTTAGGGTGGTATTCTAGAACGCTACTTAAACTCAGTTTAAACTCAGTTCAAACTAGAAAGCTCCTTGAACTCTGTTTAAACTCAGTTTAAGTAGAGTTTAGTAGTGTCGACTAACGATAAAACAGTGCATGTTTTGATTTGAATATCCCTCCCTTCATATCAAAACATGCACTGCTTTATCGACAGTCTGAACTCTGTTTAAACTGAGTTTAAGTAGCGTTCTAGAATACCACCCTTAGTATAGTAGATAGTAGAATAGTAAAGTTTCAGTAGTTCAGCTTTCACCGCTACACGCGCCGCTGTTTCGAATTTGCGGCCTTACACGATTTGACCGACTCGTGGCATCTATTGAGTTTGCATCTGTGGCCGGAGCACATCGGTGCAACCGCATTCGCTATTAACTCAGACAAGTTATAGGTATTTTGTCGAGATTGGGTAAATTTTGGTTTGAAACGCAGGCTTTTTTTCATGCTTCTGAGAATCGAACGAACGGCAAACTTAACCGCAGGGTAAATGTATCAAATGATACCACATATTTCCAAGGGATTTCATAAAGTAGCACCGAATGCCGATTCATCAAATGCCATTAAAGCTGCCGTACACGGGTAGAGTAAACGGTAGAGTAGAGCGGTAGAGTACTAATCAAGACATATAAAATCAAAGGCAGCAACATCCATAGCAATGGGTAGGGACGTTGCTGCCATTGCTTTTAAATGACTCAGTTAGTACTCTACCGCTCTACTCTACCGTTTACTCTACCAGTGTACGGCAACCTTTACTCCCACTACTCTGCATGCTACTTGCAACCTTCCTCTACTCGAATCCAATGCACACAGACGCAAAGCTAACTTCTCGGCAGGATCTATATGACTCGGACAAGTTACTGTTATGTTCCATAGGTGCATACCATGAAGTGTCACCAATTTATCACGTATCGAGACTTAACGCGCTTAGCGGGTGCGCTAAAATGGCTTTCATGAATCTGAATCGGCCTCCAGAACTATTCACTATAGATAGATCGTTTTGTCAGTTTTCGATAGCTGTGATATTCATACCAAAATTTTAGAGGTGTGAGATCTCGGTCTATTAAATTGTCAAATACGATTGTGAAAATATTGTCTATCTCTGTCTCTACAAGAGTAATAACATTATTATCTCTTGTCTTTGTAGCTGGAGAGCTGACGACCATTCAACTTATTTTATCGTACAAGGCTGGGAGTTGGTAGGCTGATAGAGTAGACTTTGCTAAGTCTAGGAAAAATAATTATTTTTCACAGTCTTAAAAAACTGAAACCAAAAGAGCCATCCAAGAAAATAGACGCTTCTGATTGGTCAATTCCATCCTAGCGTTTACATTTTAGCGAGCTTGTCTCTGGCTCGGATGGGATCGACCTATAAAAAGCGTCTATTTTCTTGGATGGTGCTCTTCGTCTTTTGTAATTTGACTGTGAAAACGCGGCTTTAGGCCGGTCACGGCGTAGTAAGTAAGCTTCAGCTCCAATGCCCTTGTCTAGTTAAACGCAGAAGAGCACTAAATGGTGGTTGATAGAACCCAAATTTATTTCAACGTATTTACGAGTATTTACCCGTAGCACACTGAACTGAATTATAAAATACACATTCCATTCGCGAAAATGCGAAAGCAACCACCGTAAAGCCATATAGAGACGTACCCATTCCACGTAGTGCCATAAAGGTGATTTTTACTGTAAACGGTTAACATAAAGTTTATATTATCTGTTTTCATCCCCTAACGTCTCTAAATGCAATCCAAACGGCTAGCTCGAAAGGAATTACACCAACATTTACTTTCAATGACGCACTCAAGATATTCTCGCTCGAGCTTGGGCCAAACGTAGCGTGAGTTGAAAGTTGGATATATTTTTATTTTGCTCCGTAATCTTTTCTAGCGTTACAAACAGTTACACATTTTTTAAACTTAAACTTTTAGTTTAACTCGCTTGTAGTATAAAAATATACTACTAGGTACTTTTTTAATTTACTTGTATTTTAGTAATAAATATATTTAAAGTAATCCATTTTTTTTTTTAAAGAACTCGTCAGTAAAAAAAACTGTTGTTTTTCTTTCAGTTTTTCATTTGAGGATCATGCGAGAACGTTAATTCTAACTTAAATTAGGTATTTGCCACTATATTCAGTTGAACAAAATCGTAGAAATACAAAACTGAAGCTGCGTCCAAAAGCTAAGCTAGCTGTTGCTATTGTTAACTATCCAAAAATAAATTAACAGCTTTCAGCGAAATTATGAAGAATTTTCCCGCAGCCAAATATAGGTACTTACTACCTAACACGGTCCATAAAATCCACGACTTTTTTTCCGTTAATCACATCAAAAAGGCGTTTTTCAACTTCAGGTAAAAGCGACATGGCCGAATGTTTCGCTGGAAAGATTTTTAGATAACTTCATCTTCAAATCAAAGCAAAGAGTCCGCTGGATACAACATAAAGAAACCCCCTCGACCTATCTCGGCACATTCCAAGCGAGTGCTAAGAAATCTTTTCGGAGAATCTTCCGATACAGTTTTATCTTAGAGAAGAACAGGGGAAAGTACCTCAAGGGTCCATTTTCATTCAATTTAAACAAAAGTATCAAGAAAGAAAGAAAAAGATTTTTTTCAACTTATTATAAATGTTTAAATTATTCCCTAGCTCGGGTTAGTGCTTTAGAAAAAACAAAAAAAAAGTATCAATCTTTTACTGTAGTAGAACGAGTATGCAGCAAAGAGCATGGTGTGAGAAATAATAATTAGCTAAAAAAAAACAGAACTACTAAACCGATTTTGATAAAACATACTTATCTAAGAACACTCGCTAGGAAACCTGCTTTCAAATAAAAAAAAACGCATCCAAATCGGTTCAGCCATTCAAGAGCTTCTACGGTGCCACAGACAGACACACATGCAGACAGATGCACACACAGATAGACACACCTTCGCAGATAGCTGTCAAAGTTATAACACCCATCTTTTTGGGTCGGAGGTTAAAAAACAAAATGAATATACCAAAAAGTATACGACTAAAAAATCAGTCAAAGGTACCTAAAACACTGTAGGATAAAAAAATAAAAAAACTCCTACTAGGCACAAGATTTCGCCGAAAAATCAAATTGGGCTGCAACCGCGAAAGCTCCGAAGAACCTATCAAATTAACATTTTCTCAAATGGATACTTCGTATGCCGTGGACGTAGCCTTGCTCAATTCACGGCGTAAAGGACCTGGTACACTCGCCAAGTACTCGCGACCTCAGCAAATGCAGTCTTTGATGCAGCGTTTATAGAACTTTAGTTGTCACTGCACGTATCGACCTTGTCTTACCTGTGGACTAGGCTAAGTAAGCTCTGCTAATAGGTTGACAGCTGGTGACCAATCGAGATATTTTTTCGTACAAGGCTGGGAGTTGATAGGCTGAGAGAGTAGAATTTTCTGTCTGGGAAAAATATTTTTTTGGGCCCTGTCGCGGTTGAAGTTGGAGTTTTTCGACTTTGAAAGTGTAAATGTATGTAAGTATTTTTTTGTCGTACAAGGCTGGTAACTTCTAGGTTAGTTGTTTAGACTCCTTTGATCAAGAAAATATTTTTTTTTTGCCGAGCGAAGTTGAAAGTTTATAAAATATCTCTATTGAGATATAAGAGAATGGTATAGGTTCTAGGCAAACATATTACATCTAAACATGTCACGGGCTTTTAATGAACTTAGATCTATGTGAGTGGAGGTTAACCATAGACACTGTATGAATTATTTAGCGTAGATGAAAAGGCTTGTAAAAGGGCAAGAGAAGAAAAACTACAAGGGCGCAATAGAATTCGATAGCCGACCCTCATACAAACAAATTTTAACTATCCAGCTATCGAATTCAATAATTGTATCATATAGTCACAGTGGGCTAAAATCATTAAAGCTGCTCTATTTGGTGCTACAAATTAGCTATTACCATATTTTTATATGGTTTCCGGATTGGTATATTGCAATTAAAATACAATAGTTTGTTATTAAGGCTGGAAGATAGCAGCGTGGCGGGAAATTCAAATTTTCACAGTTTTTTAATTTTTTTAGTAAAATGAGCTATTTTTGTTCAGCGATTTTTCGTTCGCGGCAATAACATAGTATTCTTTTCATTATTGTTAACAACAGAACCACAATAATTCAGCCGATTATGTGTTCTGGTCTACGACAAGTTTTTTGGGCAGTGCCACTGCTTCGTAGACCAGAACACATAATCGGCTGAATTATTGTTGTTCTGTTGTTTACAATAATGAAAATAATACTATGTTATTGCCGCGAACGAAAAATCACTGAACAAAAATAGCTCAGTTTAGCTACAAAATGTAAAGAACTGTGAAAATTTTGAATTTCCCGCCACGTTGCTATCGTCCACCCTTAATTCCCCTTCTTTGTTAAATTTTGACCACACTGCATAAATCTCAACACGATATCTTCAGCGATGCGTAAGATTTTTCTGAGGGTTGTTGCGGTGTGCCCTCGCCCTTAGATCGTTTCACTTATTCCGATGTTGGGGCTGCTAATTTGTTTATTTATTCATTAAAATGGAGAGCGATGGCCGGTGGGCCACCTAAATTGCAACAGCATTAGGGTTTTATGGAATTTCTCTATGTTTTCTCTACTGAGGTAATGTGTCTGTGTGATAGCCATAAATAGAGGTTAAAGGGATGGGCGATAGTTGGATTTTATTTAAGTGAAGTAATCACTTTAAAAACGTTAGATAATAGTGACCCATAAACAACTAACTAAAGGAAGCATTTCGTGATACGATTCGGAAAATTGTAGGAGTAGGTAGAGTCACCACAAAATATTATTAATATGGTTCTAGTCGAGTTGCGTTTTTTTTTAATGTTAAATCTTATTTATTCCGACATTTTCGTAGCTTTGCAGCGGCAATATTCTTATACCATTTTCATTTCAAGAAAAGAAATTTTCATTGTAATGTTGTACACATGTGGCACATTTTGAAGGAAAATAAACGTTTTTAACGTTACTTTTCAAGAAACCCTGACGGATGCCCTCCCAGCATGTTCACAGATACAGCGTGCAATATTCGCGTTCATATTACGGCAGATTTACGTAGCGCATGCATCGGTCTGCCTGCTCTGTGACGGACTGCCGATTCGCAGCCTGAATTATTCATTCACTAACTCCCCTAAACTTTTCAAACCGCGAAAGGCCCCTACTCAGAATGTTAAGGTGAAAATCTAGGCACAACTAGCGCCGCCAATGGAAAAAAATGATATCTTCTTTTTGGTGTGGTCACTTTTGGCGATAAAGGATTTTATTCGTAGATTCTACAGGGTGCACTCTAAGTCGTTAGCGGAACTTTAAGTAGGCTTTCTACTGATCAATACAAACAACAGCTTGTAGTAGGTGGCGAAAAAAATGGAGCGAAAAAAATATCTGCTGTTTCATACATTTGGCGCAGTACTGAGTCGACCTTTTGTATGGAACAGCTGATATTTTTTTCGCTCCATTTTTTTCGCCACCTAGTACAAGTTGTTTGTATTGATCAGTAGAAAGCCTGCTTAAAGTTCCGCTAACGACTTAGAGTGCACCCTGTAGAATGTGGAATGTAATCCTTAGGCCCTGAAGAGTTTGTACCAAAAAACGCATCCAAAAAGAAGATATGATTTTTTTTCCATTGGCGGCGCTAGTTGTGCCTAAGTTTGGGTACCGATTTGTGCAACAGAGTGCAACTTGTAATGAGCTTGTCTATTCTCAATAAAATCCACTCATGCGTTAACCATCATAACCAGTTTATTTGCGGAAAAATAACCCTCATTGAAATTAATAATCTTTTTCTGATATTTAATGGGAATATATTTTATGGTGCTTTTTTTGAGAATTCAGGGCCAGACTACTTAATCGTGCCAGATAATCTGCACGTCTACCATGATGGCTCAATCGAGCTCAACGCGCTCTAAGTACCTATGCAGTGTTTTTTCTTAGAGTGGTATTCTAGAACGTTACTTAAACTCAGTTCAAACTAGAACGCTACCTAAACTCTGTTTAAATTCAGTTCAAACTAGAAGGCTCTTTGAACTCTGTTTAAACTGAGTTTAAGTAGCGTTCTAGAATACCACCCTAAGTCTGTAGAGCAGAATGTAAAGAGGTTTATCGAGGTGTTGAACAACATTTTAAGCTGAGCTAAACAGGCCATAAACTGGTGAATTTTAAAAACATTTTTGCATAATTGCGTTTAACTTTTGGTTTATCTGCCTCTAAGCACCTAAAAAGTCAGTGAAATAGCAAAAAATAAATATTATAAACCTTATAATAACTACCAATGGAGAATTTCTAACAATCCACATAAAAACTCTTCGAATCAATTGTAAGTATTTGTAAATAAACTGACGCAAGTTCAAAAGTAATAAAACGAGAGAGTAGGCCTCCTAGCCTCTCCATCCCATTGCATTGTTTTATAGTTTTATGTTTTTTCATCTGGGCTGGGAACGACTTTTATTTGGATGGTAGTTTAATATCATACGCGGTGAATGGAATAAATATTTTGTGGATATGAAAAATTGACATACTCTCAGACAAGGCAAGTGACGACCATGTTCAAAAACATAACTTCTAAAAAAATGGTTAGAAAAAAGTAAGGAAGCATCTTGTAAGAAACCAGCGAATGAAATACCAATATTACCCGGTACTAATTTGCTTAATAGAATCCCGAATAAGCGTCTAATAACGTTCGGCAAGCAATAAGTTCGTGAGGCGGACACGTGCCGCCTTCCTGCAACATCCGTTACCCATTTGCAGACGCACAAATCGGTTCGTTTGCGAAGACAAATGGCGCTCCGCCGACTCCGGCCCGCCAACGAACATACAGCGATTCCATTTTCAAAAATTACTTGAAAAAGAGTTGAAAATCCAATATTCGCTGCCGACGCGAGCCGCTTTTGCGAGGAACGCTGCCGTATTTTTTCTTTGCGCGCCAAAGCAGGATTCCCAACCCTATTGCGGGCACAGTCGAGTCGAAAAACCTTCAGCACAATATTGTTTAGGCGGCATATGATGAAAAGCATCGAGTGCTCAGTATTGATATCGACTGCATACATTGCATTGTCGTCGCGCTTCAACCGTGTCGCCCCAAAGTTTTGTCCTCAGCTGCCAGCTACCATGGTATTTACCTTTTTACCGCCACAACAATAACATTTTACGGTGCACATTTCTAACGCTACGCGCCTGTCATTGCGGACCCATTGTTTGATTAGTGATCGGCCTTTCGGAGGAATGTGAGGCGACATATTTAGCACGAACGGTGGCATGAGAAGGCGCTTCGTTAGGGAGCCCTTTAGAATCTAAATAGCAGTTTCAACTTGGTAATTAAGATCAATTATCTTCGATAACACTTTGAAACTACGTGGCTGGGATCGCGCCCCCTCAAAAAACCAGTTACGATCAAAATGACATACCTTTATGGCGGTGCGGGGCGTTCCGACAGGAAATATTTAAGCGGCCGGTAGGGAATACATAATCAATGTGTCTGCTTGAAGAAACTAGTTACGCGTCCTACCTTATTCCTTGAATGGGAACAGGTAGGCAGGCGTGTCATAAAACACTAGTTCCGATCTATCTACTGACTAGATAAAAAAGCAGGACTCGTCGCATTAAGGGTGGTATTCTAGAACGCTACTTAAACTCAGTTTAAACAGAGTTCAGACTGTCGATAAAGCAGTGCATGTTTTGATATGAAGGAAGGGATATTCAAATCAAAACATGCACTGTTTTATCGACAGTCGACACTATTAATCTCTACTTAAACTGAGGTTAAACACAGTTCAAGGAGCTTTCTTGTTTGAACTGAGTTTAAACAGAGTTTAAGTAGCGTTCTAGTTTGAACTGAGTTTAAGTAGCGTTCTAGAATACCACCCTAAGTTTACTTATAAGCACCTCTTGTCTTCAAGCACCTATTCGCATCAATAACATCGGTGCAGCGGCATACCTAAAGCGAAAAAGACAAATAACTGCGTTTCAAAATGAAGGATGCTAGGATGCAATCGGGGAATAAGAATTCATCTTTTTCAACTGGCTCTTACGTAATCTGTCTTTTGCCCTAAAACACTCCAAAGTACGTTTTATGTTTGGTCTCGACATTTTGATTCCGGCTGTAATAAAGCAGAATCGACACTCAATCACGACCCCCATCGATAAAGAAGGAAGAATTTAAATTGAGCCAAAACCGCGTCTCAATAAGCGACTTGGCACTCGACGCGGCTCGTAAATTCGATGCCAATTGTTTGTTTTCCACGCAAAATACACCCGTACGCAACGCAATGTAAAAATTGTGTAGAGACAGACAGGATGGATGAGACGGTGGTTGTGCAGTCGGCCACACGCTGGGATACCCCTTTTTGTTCGATTGGCGCCCTTATGCCGCGCGCGGTAATGGGGTATCTGTGACTGTGGCCGACCGTACTGAGATTTTCTTTACAAGTAGTTAATTCCTACTTTTTAGGGTTCCGTACATCAAAAGAGAAAACCGGAACCATTATAGGATCACTCGTGCATCTGTCTGTCTGTCACACATCCAATGGACAATATATCAAAATAATCCCACCAAAAACATTCTGTAAAAACTAGCCAGGTCTCGATGGATCTGCTTGTTTATCTCTAAAAAAGTAATGAAATCTAGACAAAGTCGTGCCAAGTCTAAGGTTCCTTACTGCGATTTCTTTATTATTATAGTTAATGTTGTGAGACTTGGCCGTTGAAGGGTACACAAGCGGTTCTGGCGACAGATTGGTGCAATGGTGTCATGGAGCACCTGGTTTTGTACCCTTGTGTACCCTTCAACAGCCAAGTCTCACAACATTAACTATAATAATAAAGAAATCGCAGTAAGGAACCTTAGACTTGGCACGACTTTGTCTAGATTTCATTACTTTTTTAGAGATAAACAAGCAGATCCATCGAGACCTGGCTAGTTTTTACAGAATGTTTTTGGTGGGATTTCACTTCTTTTTGTAGAAACGAGGGCATATTGATTAATTTTATTAGATTTTCTTATTTGACACAGTTTTTAAATTTGTGTAATGTTCGAGTAGAATAAAGTTAATCGTCCGACTATTTCATGTTGAACGAGCGAGCGAAGCGAGCGAAGTCCTCCGAGTCTGCTGGAACAATCCGGCGTTTGTATGTATGTATGTTTGTATGTATGAATGTTTGTTCGACGATAACTTGAGTAAATTTGGTCTGATCGTTATGAAATTTGATAGGCGGGTAAACTAAATTAAAAGAATTTTTAAAATTTGAACATGAGCCAAATCGGTCGATGGGTTGCCGAGATATGGGGTTGTATAGTTTAAATGCAAAGCGCGCGCGAGCCTGCGCGAATGGCGTAAGCAAAGTTATACATCTGTAACTGAGATCGCGAGTTCATAGTTCGGAGCGAACCACTAGTGGGACGCTATAGGCTAGATTAAATGAAGATGTGTCCCACTACGCTGGATTTTTGCAATGACAGTCGATTTTTTTATGTACCAATAGTAGACCCTTCTATTATGCATTACCATAATATCTCTAATAAAGCTGATACCAGCTGAGGGTTCTTCATCAGATACTTCAGACCTTAGATTTTTGACATCAAATGAAGCGGCCCACCAAGTTGAATATTTTTTGTAAGGGCGGTATATGTCGATCTATAATAGTTTGGTTGGACTCTTGTGTTTTCTAATCAGGGTCACCAGGTACTCCAGATCTTCGATTATCCTAGTTTTCATAGTTTTCCCTTTATGTGGCCATTAAACCCTAACTCTGTACCAAATTTCAGCTCTCTGAGTTTATGGGAAGTACTAGTTCTATTAGGGCTCTTGTGTTTTCTAATCAGGGTCACCAGGTACTCCAGATCTTCGAATATCCTAGTTTTTATAGTTTTCCCTTTATGTGCCCATTAAACCCTAACTCTGTACCAAATTTCAGCTCTCTGAGTTTATGGGAAGTACTAGTTCTATTAGGGCTCATGTGTTTTCTAATCAGGGTCACCAGGTACTCCAGATCTTCGATTATCCTAGTTTTTATAGTTTTCCCTTTATGTGCCCATTAAACCCTAACTTTGTATCAAATTTCAGCTCTCTGAGTTTATGGGAAGTACTAGTTCTATTAGGGCTCTTGTGTTTTATAATCAGGGTCACCAGGTACTCCAGCGCCTCTATTATCTAAAAATTCCACTCAACCTACGAGCGTCAAAACACTCGAAAATAGCCCTTATTGAAATGAACAATCCTTTTTTTGACATTTAAAAACCGTTATTTTTACGGTGGATATTTTAGATAATACAGGGGCAGATCTTCGATTATCCTAGTTTTTATAGTTTTCCCTTTATGTGGCCATTCAACCCTAACTCTGTACCAAATTTCAGCTCTCTGAGTTTATGGGAAGTACTAGTTCTATTATGATGATCATGAGTGAGTGAGTGAGTGAGTGAGTGAGTGAGTGTGTGTCATAAATGCGAAACTTTGCTTTCGCTTAACTTCGGAACTAAATGACCTACAGACTTGAAATTTTGGATTTTAAGTATGTGATTATAGCTTACTAGATGACGAAAATTTCTGCGTTCTGGTCGTATCCAGAGGTTCTCAAATAGGGGCCTGAAAATGCGGCGAAATGGTTCCAGTAAAGGATGGTACGGCAGTGTTTGCTTCGCGCTCGACCTGGCGGGGGCACTGCCGTGCCCCCAGATTTGAAACTTGTACGTTTCTTCCAAAACGCGTATCTATACTTTCCTTTCCACCCCTTTACACCCTGTCTGTCGGATGCAGTAGATAAATCTTTACTTTTGTCTGCTATCTCACCGTATAAATTGTTTTAGTGTTGGAACACTACAAAGCCTCGTGTGTTGATATGAATCAGTATGTAGGAACCAAGTGATTTGCTATTATGTATACAGGTTTTATTTATCTGTCTGGCGGAAGACACTTGCCGGCCCCGCATTGTGTATTAAGAAAGTTTCAACTTTATTGGCAGCCGTGCAGTCCATTCACTAACCAAATATCGTACTTGAACGATGCAGTTTCTTAACTTTTGAATATCAATAAGAATGGGTTTTAAATCAATAAAATAGACAACCAATGCGGTATTTAAATACAAATAAATCACCAAAGAAACGACGCACGAAACTAACGCATGTAGATTCATGCGGGTGAACATTGATAGATATTATTGACAGCTAATATATGCCATTTAAATAATGCATAAACCCCTTTAGTGAGCAGTAAATCTTTGTTAACACGATACAAATGGATTTTAAAGGATATTTATTATGCGTACACTTCACGGTGTCTTGAGAGCACGCGTCGGGACCGTTGTGTGAATCAAGCTTGGCTCGATTAAAAAGTTTGGCACGGGACCAACTGCTTGATGGGCACTGTTTCTTTTGTGAACTGTTTCTTGGTGCGTGTCTTTTTGCTACCAAAGACGGGAGATTTAAGGAGAGGTTTCAAGGACCATCTACGAAGAAAACTAGTTATTTTTTCAGCCTTTCTAGAGGTGTATTATTAACCTAGTCATTGTTTTAGGCTAGAGAGAGAAGGCCCTTAGCCCAACTTTTGAAGGCTGCATCTTACTTCTTTATCGCATAGCCGTTGAAGATATCGCGTTACCAAAAGGCCCAGCCCAACTTTTGAAGGCTGCATCTTACTTCTTTATCGCATAGCCGTTTAAAATATCGCGTTTCCAAAAGGCCCAATAACGCTTCGGCACGACCTCTGGCCCTTGTCTATTAAACTCCCTCCCCGTCGTATATCAGATGGATGACGGGAGACAAACCCGATCGCCTCGAACGGATCCGTCACAGTTCCTACTCGACAGCTCTTCGACCATCCTTGGTAGTGCTGCCTCCAGTCGGAGTTATCGATTTAGATAATACTGAGATCAGTGTGCCCAATATACAGGGCAATTTTTATTATGTCGTAGACAAGACCACAGATGGGGTAAAAGGGTACTGGAGTGGAAAACCAGAACAGGTCGTAGAAATGTGGGCAGGCAACCGATGAGATAGACCGACGATCTGCTCAAA
Source organism: Zelleria hepariella (assembly GCA_949319315.1). Lineage (NCBI taxonomy): Eukaryota > Metazoa > Arthropoda > Insecta > Lepidoptera > Yponomeutidae > Zelleria > Zelleria hepariella. Next base: position 10,215,492 of record OX439392.1, on the reverse strand, counting down.
GTGGCAGGAAAAAAGCCCAAGACCGTAAAGAATGGAGTGCAAAGGAAGAAACCTACACTCAGCGTTGGGTGGCTAAAGGTTGAAGAAGAAGAAGAGAAGTGCCCAACTAGATAGAGGATTGGATCACACCGCAGTTAGTTTTGTGCGGGTTTTGAAAAGGCAGCGCATTAAAATCCTGCTCGATAACTCTTCAAGCATCTTTGGTAGACTGTAGTCGTAGTTATCGATGTGGATAACTTGAGATCTATGGGTTCGTAGACCAGACCGTATCTTTGGGTTTATAACTCAATCCATACCACTCTACCTGATCAAAAGAGTGGGACAGATATAAACAATACCAGTCACTAAAATATAATATAATAAAAATAAAGCGTGTCAACAAACTCACACATATTGTAATAGTGTGAGCATCATTGTAATACAATATCACATAATATGTTGTTTTAGATCCGAATAATAATTTACACCTGCTAATGTCCCCATCTATCTAACGTGTTTTGACCGAAAACAACGTCCAATCCAGAGACGCTAATAAAATACACTTGTCCGTAAAATTAACAGCGAAATTAGTCTTTGATAATGTCGATATAAGATTTACTGCCCAACAATATTTGGATACAATGTCCAACCGTTATCAAACAATTGTGTGGTTTAATTTGATTAGTTGACGCCTCTACCAATCAGAGTCGAGTTCCGAACTGACGCGGTCTCCGGACCACACAGGGTCAAAAGTTTTAACATTTAAAATCCGTAATTTACGAGCTTTAAATTCGTCCACTTGGGCTTTAAATTAAATTATTTCTCGTGTAGAGGAATTTGTCACACATAACTCTTTCTTAACTCTTTCTATTACCATGGGAAACACGACAAATAAAAGAGCAGATTATTATCTACGATAAAAAAAAAATATTTAAACGTCACAATACCTAAAAAGATAGTTTGTACCTGTTTTCTCCATGTTGCTCTTCTAGCGCTCTCCGAAAAACATGACAAATACCTCCACACATCCATACTATTATAATATAATATCTTTAGAGGTAGAGATACTAAATCCCCATATCAAACGAAATTTTCAAGGGTGCATGAAGATGTACAAACATATATCAAACATTAATATATTTATGGCTCCTGTCAGATAGGTAATGGCATGAACACACCACACACAAATGTTGCCTCTTAGCAATAATTTCACGGGGAAAGACAAACAGGAATAAAAAGAGATAAGATTCCGGACCCCTCCTACTTTGAACTTCTTACTCCGTGAATGAAATAACAAGTTGTGAGATAAAAATGTAGGTATTTACCTACCTATTTTGCAAATTTTTGTAGACGCTACAAATGAAATTTTGTAACAACTCGTAAATAATTAAGTAAATTTTTTAGACCTCTTCCTTCAGGAAATGTTTTCCGCGTTATAGTTACGACAAACATTGTTTCTTTGTTTAAAAAACTTTGATTCTCAAGTTAAGAATTAGATTTTTATAGTCTTAGTAAAATTTTTGATGGTAAAACATTCAGTTACTAAAATTAAAAAACAATATTTGTAGCCCTTCGTTACTTTCCTTTTCTAGTGTAATTTTTCAGGCCCAAAAATATTAATTTCATTTTTCAATAGATCTGAGTGAAATGTTCAATATTTTATTTTAAAAAACCTAGTTCTTTCTGCCACAAACTAGACAAAAATAAGTAAAACCTAGTTCTTTCTGCCACAAACTAGACAAAAATAAGTGATTTGGCAGATGCAAATTAAGGAACTATAATATGGATAGCTCCATCACAGAGAATCGCGGCGCATTTACATGTTCTCAAATCACCCTAGTAAAAGCCGAATGTGGTTAGACAATTTCACTAAGAAGTTGCACTTAGCAATCTCGTACTCGCATTCGCCTGAAGGTACCACACGCATCTAAGATCTGAGGGCGAGATAGTATGACACATTACTCATATCGAAGGGCGTCACGCTAAAGATATTGAGGAAAGGGCATTAAGATTGCCAAATGCAATACATCGCACCCTAGCTCCTTGTTTTGACACATGAGGGCCGCGCCATTGCTGTAATAAATGTTACGAATTGATGCGTCTGAAGATAAGTAATGAAACACCGTACTTGGCGAACTATTTGCCTGAATGTTGTGCGTAAAATACTCATTGGAAGGCACAGTTAATTGAAGACCTCTCTAGCTGAGTTATAGCTAATGCAAACGTTCATGAAAATGACAAGGAAAATTTAAAGTTAATTAAAGTTACAGTTACAGGGTGAAATAGCTATTAGAAAACTAAATGTTTATTGCAAGTAATGGCAAGAATACCTACAATTTTAATTTTTTTTTTTTTTATGAAAATCTCTTTAACGCGTAATTTTTTTCCAAAATTTTCACCAAAGACAGCAACAACCAAGGGTGTAAGATAGTATTAAAAAAGCTTGAGTACAAATACTTGTATTATCTTGTGGGGATCTGTTTATTGCGGAAAATGCCAATGTTTTGGCTCGGTACGCGCGTCGTAAAAAAAATGCAGGGTCCTATGCAATATTTTAATAACGTACTGTATTGTGTGGGGTGCACTACGGCAATGCATTTTGTAAGGAAAGCATATTGTGGATCGCAAAGGTTATAAAAAAACGACTATACAGATATGATCATCCAGTGGCACCTTCACTCGGACCGGCGCCTATATTCTCTAAAAAAAAATCCACTCAACCTTCAAGCGCCAAAACACTCGAAAATAGCTCTTATTAAAAAAAAAAATTACATTTAAAAGCGATTACTTTTACGGTAGATATTTCAGAAAATAAAGGGGCAGAAGACTATAATAGTCACACAAATTCACTATCTTTACGACACTCGGTGATTATTTTATAAGAAGCTCAAAAAGCGTGATGATATAAGCTGTTTCACTTTTTCTAACTACCTAGAGCGGGTCAGAATGTATTGAATCGTGCTCTTGAGATCCGTTGCTGTACGTGCAGCATGGTAAGCCCGAGATAGGCCCTTCTCTATGCAAAACTGTCAACTTGTCGGTCGGGCTCGAGTTGGCTCTACGCCAACATGGCGATGGAGACAAAAATACATGATTTTTATTAAAAATGGCAATAGCTACTTTCTGCTCGACATGACCCTAATATATTGCCATCTCGAGTCCCGCCTGCCATGCTCGCACAATAGACATGGCACGTCTGTCACTCGAGTTCGAGAGAGTGTCAAAACGACCATGCTAAGCATACTGGTGTATTAGGCATTGTCCTACAAAGTCTCTACATTTCATTTTTGTCAAAGTCGGGCTGTATTTTCGAAAACATCCTCGTAGATACAACGATACTTCTGTATAAGACAACTTTGCATGGAAACATAAAAGGTCGTTAATCTGCAATATTTTAATCTTATACGCAATATAGGTACAAGTGTCTTTTATCGTCTTGCTGGCCTCATCATCATCATCATCATCAGCCTACCCACTGTTGCGAATTGGTCATTTTCCTCGCCATCCTCATCCATGGATCCTCTTGCCGACACAACAATCATCCGACCATCGAGCTGTAGGGTCTGTAACGCAATGGCGTGTCGATAGGTCCCAGTAGAAGGAAAAAACCGGGTTTTCCTCGTTTTACTCCTAGAACCAGCGAACTAATCCTCTAGAATTAGAATAAAATATTCTTTGCTGTAGTAGAAACACATCAAAAGAATAGAGAGCATTATCTCGAGCACCATTTCGTTACAGACTCAGGCCCCTGATCTTCCCACCGACCGCCGTCCAACTCTTGGCCGATACTGCCCATCTTGGCCGCCTAACTGGCTTATCCACACTATACTAGCCCTCACCCACATCATATTTGCTTGTAAAAAAAAACACTCCCGTCATAAAAAAAATATCGTGACTGCATCTTGCCCTCAGGAACATTGGTTTGCACTCGCTGATATTAGTCTAATATTCGGCTTACCCTCGCTTTATTAAAAAACCAGGGGCCATTTGTATGTATTTATAGTGCCCGGATATAAAAAGGCAGTCTGTCATCACATCAGCATGTTCCCTGCGCCTCCCAGAAGATTAATTTAGTTAAAACATTTTGCCTATGAAAGGAACTTACTTGCCTTTTCTAAAAACGTAGGGTCCATCCCTCAATGCAAGTTTGGAATTCGAAACGATACCTTGTCATTGAGAATGAACTTTTTTAGTTTATTTGGTGCATTCAAAACTTTGCATTTACATCGGAAAAGTAATTTGAATAAGTGTAGATGCAGAGGGTGGCGATGCCTATTTATTGGTATTGGTTACTTTTATATTAATTTGTTTGGGTTCTATTTTCATGCTTCTATTTTCATACCCAATATAGGCAGCAGAATTTTATGCAGGCGTCAGCCTTTAGGTATAACTAGTAAAAGCGAGAAGAATGAGAAAGCAACGTACGGTCGGCCACATGACAGTCTCAGATACCCCAGGACAGCTCTTACCGCGCGCGGCATAATTATTAAGGGCGCCAATCGAACCAAAAGGGCTATCCTAACGTGTGGCTGACTGTACCTACCCTCTGAAAACGTTTCAATAAAATAAACGCAAAAAGCATTGTAATATTTAATTGAAAAAAAAAAACTAATTAGCTCCATAAATAAAAAATTACAGCTCTTGTTTCTCTTACCGGTTACAGTTTAGTTACTTACAATCTTCACCTTTCAGAAGATAAGTCAAACTTTCATCACTTGATATCAGACACCGGTTAACAAAGAACAATAAAATATTTATACCACAGAGATAGCGATACATCTCTTTATGGTCGCTTCAGACATAAAGAATCGTTATGGTTTAAATAATTTACAGCACGTGCGATAGTGTTTCGACCAAACATCAGTCACGGTTAGACAATAACACTGCTGTGGATGCAATAACAGATAAAACGTACAAAAACAGCTTCGCCCGTATAAAGCTCTACACAAACCTACGCTGACACCAACAAATGCATCGACGTGAGTCCTTGAGTTCTCTTTACCATTTTGCGTATGGGTTCTCTCATCTCTACGGTTCTCTCATCTCTATGGTGTAACCAACTAACAAGACAACTAACCACTTGACCCGTGAATAAGAATAAACAATGGCTGCGGTATGTCTATCTCTACAGCGGTGTGGCTTAATAAGTTTTAAACAGTTTTTGTGTTTAATTTATTTTTATTTTGAAACTAAAACATAGAAGAACATAGTTGTCACAGATCCACAATAGACTAATTTAGAATCTAACAGCTATCGCCGGAATCATCCTCTTACCGTATTGCTATTGCCTCAGGTCTCAAAAGTTGCTCTCACAAGACAAAAAGGGCCAAAACTCACACCGAGGACTTAGATGTCAAAAAAGTCAGTAGAGACGAGAAAACGCAGATGTAGAGCGAAGAGATAGGAAAGATGCAAACACCTTTTTTCAAAACTTAAACGCAAAAAATTCAATAATTGAGACCTTAGATTTACCACACTAGAATGAAATCCCATTCACAATATACTACTGCGTTAGTTTGAGTAGAGTTTTCCAACTGCAATGGGTCGTTTATTGAGCTCCGAGTTTGTGGCATCGACGAGATACGATAATATGTTGTCTATGAAGAGATATTTAAGCAATTTTATGCACATCCACGCTTTTACTGTTTGAACACAATCGGTTATTGCTTTTGGAGCAGCAGTGGCGGTGAGTATTGATCGTGAAATAAAAATGTGGCGAGAAGTCAACCATATATCTGCTGCACACAAAATTGCTTAAAAGATAATATTTATTAAAAGAGTAAGATGTAGCCCGTACAAAGGCCTCTCTGAGAGAATATTTGTTTATTTAAATGAAATTACAATATGAAAGTTTATTCGTGTTTAGTTTCGTAAAAGACATGGTTGTAACTTTTTTTTGCATGGTAATAACCAAGTAAAGTAAGTAACATCTTGTATTTTTATTAGTAGCTACGGCTCACGAAGATCTCTCATCGCAAAGTACAAAAACAACAATCAAACATTCCTATCACGCAGAATTTTAATAAAGTCACCGGAAAGAAAAACCCCGCCCTGAAACAATGAAAGGGCACTTAGCGAAACGCGTTCCCCTGTTGACAAATTAGCCAATTCTTTCAGCTGTCACGGAGATAAAGCCCTTTCATAACCGCCGCGCCGGTGCCAACTTATTACTATCGTCCGGCGCTTATTGACTTTAATTTTCTACTCTGTTGACGTTTCCAATGATATATATCTCCGGCGGAATGGTGGAAATGGCCTTTAGCTTTTTCAAATAACAAGAGCGGCCCCATCAATCGTCTCCGTCACTCATTTGCACCGACGCCCGCCGGTGAAATATTGAGACTTATCTATCGGGAAAGTCGCGGCTGCAAAAACTAGTCGGGTCTTCGGAAAACAATGTTTCATTTTGATTATGTTTCTATTGTAAATAATGGAGGTGGAGGGCTGTAGCTTGAGTGGATGGGCAGTGGCTGGCGCGTGGCTGGCCCAAGGCGTTGTTTTGCGATGGGTTTATTCATCTTTACCAGCGATGGGCAACAATAAAATTATTGCGTAGAAAATTGATAAATCAAAATTAGTTTTCTTTGCTATCTGTTGATGAATACAGAAGTTATGACTACTTAGAAATTGTCTGAAAGTATTTTTCTTCTTCTCTCGTGTCATGACGACGAAGCCTTCGATTAAGGGGGCATGACACGCTCCTAGAAATGCGCCAACTTGATCGCGCTAGGAATCGCCTCCAGGAGATCCCGCCAGCGGCACTGTGGAGCATCAGGGCCCCAGCCTGAGACTGTAACACAATGGTGTCAAAATGGACTCCCAGTTGACCTTCAATTACGCAATTTTTAATACTTTTTAATGACTTTTAAATGTTTTCCATGATTAAGGTCTCCGAATGAGAACCAAAACTACTCGGCTACACCGATAAAATACAAGTGAGTAAAACCGTTTTAATAGAAAAAGTTTTCACGAGTGGGGTAGAGTATGAAAGCACCGCAACCTATGTAGAGTAATAGAATAAAAAGAAGGAAATCCTTTATTGTACTGTAGTTGCCAGTATTTACTCTACTCCAATGAGAACAATACACTTGCAATTAAGAGGACGGATAATAATCGAATTCCTTCCCGTTTCAGTTGGTTTCTAATACGCGTTGCGAGTGAAGTCAACTTTAGCAAAGGAACCCCCTCTCAGTGCCCGTTTACATTACATCTATTACAGCTAGAGTGATGGAAGGTGCGCCGCACCATATATGTCTAGAAACACACTTGATCGATACCACTAAACATAGAAGGCACCGTCCACCGAATATCGGCAGTACACACGACACCACATCGACCTTTACATGCTAGCACTCTACTCTGTTACGTTACGGGCGAATTTACAGCAAAAGTGTACACTCTGGCGTGCTGTCGTGTGTACGAAAAAAAATATTAGCCGATGCATGATTTGCCGAGGGCACGGTTCGCCGAAAAATACTTCTCTGTAAAGCTAGACGTCCACTAGCGGCGGACTATTGCGCTGCGGCCTGCCCCGCCCCGATCCGCCGCTAGTGGACGCTGTCTCATATAAATACAGGCAGGCGGATTTTTGCGTTGCGATCTTGCGATGCGCCCCAGCCCGATCCGCCTCTAGTGGACGCCAGCCATAAGAGCTACATTGCAGGGAGCAACGCAAGCGTGGTGGATGTAAATGCGGGATATTGCGCATCGCCCGCCAGTGAAGTCAACACATTGTAGGAAGGGTTTGTAATTATTTCTAAACGCACAAAGCGAAGGGCTCTAGTGTAGAGATGCTGCACGTGGGGGATTCTATACTGATATTAGGCATTTGGTTCTCTAACAAAGATAAACAAACATTAACCTTTTTCGAGAGATAATGTAGAGTTAGGCCTATAGTACAAAATTGATTAATAGGTTAATCTATTAATTTTTTTATTGCTTTGCTTTTGAATAAATGACCTAGATTTTATAGAATGTATCACCATTGCGATAAAAAACATCCCGACTTCTCAAAACATAACCGATTACCCGACTTCTTGACCGGGGCATACCCTGCATGGTAAAAAATCTCATCTGTGTAAGTTTTCGCATATTCATCATTCATTCATTCATTCATTCATTCATTCATTCTTCGTGGCTCAGTGACACAAAGAGGATCTTGGCCTCTCCAACCAAAAGAACGCAGCTCTCCCTGTCCTGCTCTACCTCCCTCCAATCTTCCACCTGGACCTCGCGCAGGTCTATTTCCATTACTTACTTACTTTCCAGATACAACGTGTTACAAAACATCCTAACTCTTTTTACAGGGTGTAACCTACTGATTAACAGGATATCAATTCTGTAAAAAAAAGTTGAAGAAACTACATACTTATTTTTAAAGACAAAATTTAAAAAGCTTTGAGTTGATAAAACATTGTGAAAGTATTGACTTGGAAAAAAAAACATATTAAAAATACTTTTTTCCCGCCTCAGCGTTCACATTTTATTACTTTAAAAATAAACGGGATGTCATGAAAGAAAAAAACAAATTGGTTGTGATCCCTATCATCGGGTGCTATTATTGTCCTGTAAAAATAGTAAGGATCTTTTGTAACACCTTGTATTTGGGACGTCCCTCTATGCTCTCTCTCTTGTTTTTGCACATTTTTTTTTGTGTCAGTTCCATTTGGCGTGACCAGTATGGAAGCAGCCAACATGCCAGCGGTATTGATGCGCGCTATACATCGGCCTTTACCCTTCAACTAATGTAATAAGATTACAAGGGGCGGCAGACTACACCCAGACTGGGAACAGGGCCGGTTTTAGGAACAATTTATTCTAAAACTAGCTTGTGCCCCAGAACAACGTCCGCGCAGACTTTGATCTTTTACCAGGGGCCTTAGCCTGTAAAGCAATGGTGCCAAAATGGGCTCCCGGTTGACGGCGTCAATTACGATTTATTAATGCTGTCGGTCCTTTTAATATTTTTGCAGCACAGCAAAGAATATTCTGATTCTAATTCTAGATGATTAGTTCGCTGGTTGTAGGAATACGTCTTGTGCATCTACTGTGGCGCCATCGATACGCCATTGCGTTACATGTTAAGGCCCCAGTATCGATATCAGTGCAGACGAAGTCGCGAGAAACAGCTAGTTTTTTTATTTATTGAATAAGCTGTGAAGATGAAAAGTTCTACTAATAATGCCTGAATTGACACTCTATGACAAATCGGATGAACCTATAGCTGTCAAAACAAAGAGGTTCTATGAAAACTTACGCATTGCTTATAACATAACAGTTGTATACAGCGTGGGTAATCTGGTACAGTCAGCCACACGCTAGGACACCCTTTTTTGTTCGAATAACACCCTTATGCCATATCATGGGCTAGACTGTCACAGTCACAGTGGCCGACCGTACCTACCTTTAGTCCTTTGGTAGCTGTAACGTCTAGCGGCATAAATCAACCAAAAAGCTGTAGGTTCCTCAGCGTGTAGCTGACCATACAATAATTCTTATATTTTGTTTGTTGAACTTCAACTTTCTAACTGTGATGAGAAACGTTGTGAGCAAATCTGAGTTCCTGATGCATTACCCCCTTCTTAGAGATAGACGGCCTTCAGCTAGGACATGCTAGGCTATATTTTTTACTTATTAGTGAGTGACCCCCTTTTGTTCGATTGATACGAGCTACTATGGGGTAGGTACTTATCCTACCTATCCTCACTTGCCGTACTTAGAGGCTAAACGCGTTGAAAAGTGTTCTGCTGCCTGCGTCCGTGTCAGTGAAAAACTGCCTTAATTCTTTTTTGCCTTTTTGATTCCGTCCCTCCGCCTAGTGGCGTAGCTACATAGGGGCAGGAGGGGCAATGTCCCAGGGCCCCCAAGCTCAGGGGGCCCCCTCGGACCCTGACACCAAACCGTATTGAACTCTAAAAAATATAAATTGGTGAATTTGCTGCGCGCATCTTTTTTACTTAGATCAAATAAAGTGGTTTGAAATGATTAATAGGAAAATTACGGGGCCTCTAAGTATTCATTTGTATTAACCATCTATATTTTGACTTAATAAAACCTGAACAGTTTAGTTGGGGCCCCAGTTTGTTTCTTGCCCCAGGGCCCCCGTTTACCTAGCTATGCCACTGCCTCCGCCCCGTGTAACGAATCGCCACTGACGTTTTGGCGAAGCGTTAACTGGCTACCCCAAAGGGGTGAAGCGCTGTGTCGCCATTACGGATAATCGTTTAGACGACTGGCTAACAAAAGGTTACGAAGTCACATTTTATTTTCATTCGCAAGGTATGTACGGTCCGCCACAGTCTAGGATACGCCATGGTAGCTCTTACCGCGCGTCGCATAAGGGCGCTAATCGAACAAAAAGGGGTTTTGGAGCGTGTGGTGGAATGTACCTACGTTGTTGAAAAAATAAAACATTACAAGTTGCTACTAGGTACTTTGTAGTTATAAGTGTGCGACACAATGACATACTTTTATCGGATTTAGGCCCGGTTTCTGAGTTGATAATTTTACTAAGCACATACTTACGTACCTATCGCTCTATCACGCTCTTTTGTGAGAAATCTGCAGAGACAGGACGATACTTACCCATTTTCTTAGCAAAATTCTCAACTCAGAAACCGGGCCTTAGCACTTGTTTTTAACTTTTTACATATTTTTACCTTTTTACAAGGTCTCGATAAGTTGGAAAAAATTAAAAAGTTAAAAACAAACCTAACCTAAGAAAACATTATGAAAGTATAAACTGATGAATAAGTTTCTTATTAATTATTGTATTTTATAACAGCTCCATCTGCAGGCCATCTGTAATTTATCAGCACCAAATAATATGGAAGCTTTTACTCGTTTTAGCTCCACCTAGTGAATGGTCTGCGAACTAGAAACAATATTTTTGTAGTACTGACAAACAAACATAGATGACGCTTAAAAAAAAAAAAAAAAAAAAGGTGTACTCTAGTTCGCACAACAAAAAACAGGTGGCGTAACTAGCGGTTCTGACATTAACGCCATCTATCTTTTTATATTTTAACTACCTCTAACAGATAGCCGCCTCACAGCGAGTAGTTTCAAAATTATACTTTGTAGATGGCGCTGTCATCAATTTTACTAGAATAATTTTAGTAAAATAATTAAAGCGCCATCTACGAATTGTATCATTGAATGATTCTAGTAAAATAATGAAAGCGCCATGTATGAATTGTAACTTTGAAACTACTAGCTGGTAGGCGGCTATCTGGTAGAGCTTACAGGTAGTTAAAATATAAAAATATGTTAAAATATATATAATGGGGTTGACGTCAGAAACGCTAGTTACGCCATCTGTTTTTTGTTGTGTGAACTAGAGGAAAATTTTTTTTAAAGCGCCATCTATGATTGTTTGACAGTACTACGAAAATATTTTATTTTAACTAGTTCCAACACCACTGTCTAGGTAGAGCTAAAACGAGTAAAAGCTTCCATAATTATTTGGTGCTGATACTCATTAAAGTTTAGAAAAAACCTGAACTAATGTAGTTTAATATCTGTAACCTATTGTTTACTGAATTGAAGATCCGGAAGCTAATTACACCCAAAAGGCCCCCGTTTAATTAATGACAATGTAACTAACAACATTAGACTCTCCACAAAAGGGTCAGAACATTCTCAAGACGGTCATGACGGGCCCTTCCGTATGTGTAGCACTTGATTAATTTAATATAACAAACAATAGTTGTTGTCTGAAATTACGCGGAATAATAGCCGGAAATAACAATGCAAATTGTATTTAACATTATGGGGTAAAGAGGCCATTCAAGTATCTACCTGCTTACGATCAGTAGCGACACGCTGAGGTACCCCATGGGCCATGGTAGCTTTTTACCGCGTGCGGTAAAGCGCAAAGCGTAGGTAACCTTTCTATGCTCATTTGAAGAACCTGTTTTATTCGAGTACCTACCTACCTACCTAACTATCAGTCTCAAGGTAAACTCTAATTTTTAATTCGAGTCCACGGAATGACAGTTGCTAGTATGCTACTGACAGATAAAGCCTTTGTAACAACTGTCATTCCGTGGACTCGAATTAAAAATTAGAGTTTTAAGTAGGTATTTCTGTGACTGAAGTCATAAAAAAGGCAAAAAAGCGTCACCTATTTTCGGACAACCACGTAGAACCTGTTAACCAATAGGGAAAAAAATTACTTACTTTCTGAGGTGGACAATTTGCATGCGAGAGAGAAAAGCCGAATTATTTCAGCGTAATTAGGTTAGCTACTAATTTTTGAAGAATATCTTGGGTGTTTTTCGCGAGATTAAAATACCTACTCTTGGACTATCAGCGACAGAATTCAATAGTAGAGTTAATTAGAAGTAGGGTATTCTTGATAATTGTTATACAAGGTGTTGTTTTGTAGAGTGACACCGGACTCTGGGGTGATTATTTACACGATAAAATAGCAAAAAAAAAACAGTGAAAAATACCCAAATATCATAAAAATATCGTACGCCATATCGTGAGCGCGCTTTGAGTAGGCCCCCGGTGTCCACACGTTCCGGTTATTATACAGGGTGTTAAAAGACCACCAACAAAGCGGGAAACCACGTATTGCCCTGATCATACCGAACATTTTTGCCCAAGGAACTAGGCCTGGGAAATCAACGGTTTCAGAGATAATTAGGTTCAAAGTCGGACATTTCAAAATTATTTTTTTGTTGCAGTATCTACCTAGTACTTAACATTTCTGCTCAAGAAGCCATATCAGAATGTTGAATATTTCCTGCAAAAAACGACGTTACAATTTCAACCCGCAATGTATTCTTAACATCGGGACCTCGAGCGTAAGTAACAAAAGTTTATGTCAATGCTTGCGCAATATGACCTCTCTGCGTTACACTTCCATTTCGTGATAAAATATTTTCTAAATGTATAACCTTAAAAAGCAAAATCATTTCCCAGCAATAATTTATCGAAAAATTACTTTGTTTTGGTGTGTAGTATGCGTACCTTTCGGGTCTGTTGGCGGTCTTTTAACAACCGGTATAACAAATTGAACAAGATAATTTGTAAATAAAAAAAATCATACATCCATGAATGCTGAATTTTCACATCGACTATGCGCCACGCGCTATCCCGCCATTGTTTCAGCCTTCCCTCCATGAAAACGCGCCAAGTACCTAGCTACCTAGTGATAAGGCGCAGAATAATTTTTACGAGTAACACAGCTACTTCCTTAACAATAATAACAACTGGCAACTAATTAAAAGCGACGCCCGCGTTTGCACGTCCCGCTTACCTACAGACAAAGTAGCGTCAGCAGACTAATAAAGGAGACTTCGCGATGTCTGAAACTTTTCAAAAGTTAAGGATGATTTTTGTCAGTTGAAATTATTGTAAATTGTAATGCGTTAGGTAAAGCCCAAAAGGAACTAAAAGAGAAACTGTGCATAAAAAAAAGTTTTGAATGAAAGAACTGAATTTATGCTTATTAAAGTAGGTAAAGTATCGAAACTCTGAGATGCAACGTGAAAAAAACCGGATTCAATCGCTAATAAACTACATACACTACTATACCTACTTGTGGTTTTTTGCATCCGTTGGAATATAAAATGCGACGCAAGCTATTTACTAAAAGCTTGAATTCTTAATATCTTTCTTCCTGAGTAACATGAGTCATGAACTCATGACAGGGTGCCTACTATAGTCTTGCGGATGAATATTAATTATATTTATTATCATTTACTTCATGTAGCGCCACATATAAATTCTGATAGACCATTGGTAGGATTAGAGTTTCTATTTTAAAAACACCTAGTTTAGTCTTAGACGATTTTTTGGTGATTTGCCGATGCTACACGAAGATGAGATCTAATTAGCATTCTCTAGTAATTATGTATCACGTTTATGATAGGTATGTAAATTCTGTTGTACCCGGTCTAGTTAACCCTGTTTTAAAGCTAAATTTATATTATAGGGCATTTAGTTTTTGGGCTGAAAAGTAGCAAGTTCGCGCCGAGCGTCAATACAGGGCAAATTTTAAATCTGGGGGCACGGCAGTGCCCCCACCAAGTCGAGCTAAAAAGCGGCACGGCCGTACCATACTTTTCTCGAAGCAGTTCAGGCCATTTTCGACCCCCCTATAACTTCGTTTCGAATAAAACTAGAAGCCTGAATTTTCTGTAACCAAAAAAGCATTGTATAAACACGGAATATTTCAAATTTCATTCAATTTGAACCAGTAGTTTAAGAATTATAACTAGTCAAAGTTTCGTATTTTGTCACTCACTCACTGATTGATCATCAAAACTCTAAGGCACTTCTAGCATACATAGAAGCTTCAAATTTAGAATACAATTAGTATTTAATGTATAAATCAAGGAAAAACTAAAATATTTTGCAATTTCAGTCCAGGTTTCTAATTTAAACACAGATTTTAACGGATTTAACACTCGTTTTATTAACTTTTTACATTTTCCCAACGTTTCGAGACCTTTGCAGGGCTCGTGGTCGCGGTAGACTGAGGTGACAGCTGTCTTGTATGTCATTTGTTGATTGAAACTACCCTCGGTTATGAACATAATTAGACATTGACTACCCCCGTTACGGATACAAATTAAAAAGTAAAAAAGTATTTTTAATAACGTTCCTGACTACGGAGAGAGCTCCCAGTGACGTGAGATCGTGTAGATGTGACCATGGCTCGAGGTTTCAATGTCTAATTATGTTCATAACCGAGGGTAGTTTCAATCAACAAATGACATACAAGACAGCTGTCACCTCAGTCTACCGCGACCACGAGCCCTGCAAAGGTCTCGAAACGTTGGGAAAATGTAAAAAGTTAATAAAACGAGTGTTAAATCCGTTAAAATCTGTGTTTAAATTATGTATAGTGCTCGTGCAAACCTAAGAAAATCCAGGTTTCTAGGTACACCAACTGCATATATAACTTTGTATTCCCATATAAATATATGGGATTACAAAGTTTTATTTGCATACATGTACAATGCAAATGTAACTTTGTAATTTTGTATTTCGTAAACGTGTCGTGTATTATGTCGGTGTAGCCGACTAGTTTCGTAAAATGTGCAGTGCTTAGGAAAGTTTAAGTGTAAAAAGTTATTTATGCAGTTTGTGTATTTAGAAAGCTGGACCGAAATTGCAAAATATTTCAGTTTTTCCTTGATTTATACACTAATTACGTATTCTAAATATAATGGAATAAATCAGTGTATAAGTTACCTACATATAATTATGTTCAAAGGTAACTTGTAAAATGGTCAACCGAATGAAAAAGCCAAAATGCGTTGTTGGTATTCAAGAAGTAGAAGGTACTGGAAAGCAAAAAAAGTAGGACTATCTACAAAAAGAAATGAGATGCCATCAAAAACATAACTTGTAAAAAAAAACCAAGCCTCGCTGCTTAGTTCTTCTACCGTAAAAAGTTTTGAGATCCATGTACTACCAAGTCGGTTAATTTATTCAGTAAGTTATTTATTACGTAATTAACTAACCTAACAACATCTTATAGTGACGCATATCAATATTAAATATCTTTCATGTTTTAAATAAATAGATTGACTTGGCAATCGCATGAAAACACTAAGTATCTCAAAAGTAATACATATTATAAATTAGATTATTTAGTGCGATTGCCAAGTCAATACATTTATTTGAAACATAAAAGATTTTTAATATTGATATGCGTCACTATAAGATGTTGTTAGGTTAGTTAATTACGTAATAAATAACTTACTGAATAAATTAACCGACTTGGTAGTACATGGATCTCAAAACTTTTTACGGTAGAAGAACTAAGCAGCGAGGCTTGGTTTTTTTTTACAAGTTATGTTTTTGATGGCATAGCTTTATTCCTGAAACAAGTCCACTTCTAAAATGTAATTTCCAACAACTTTTGTTCTACAACTTTTTGAATAGCGGGATAAATTTTATTTAGTGAACGTTTCTTATTCTTTAAACCCCTTACTAATAAACGTGGAATAAAAGTTATAACGAGGTTTAACCATATATTTATCCTCGGTATAACGTTTATTCCACGTTTATTAGTAAGGGGGTAAAAGTTTGCGCGGCGAACTTTCGTGCGTGCCCCTCCACTCTTTACCACCTATCCAGCTTCTCTTGCTCCTATTTGTAACTCCGCACCACAAAATTGTCAATTTTTTTTTTGTATGGAAAAATAAAAGTGCCTTCTTTGTATGGAAAAATATAAGTACTCGATACTTGAAGTATCAATACTTTTGTATGGATACTTTTATGAGTACGACACTTTTTATTCGATACTACTCATGAGTACCTACAGTATCGATACTTTCTATTCGATACTTTCGCAAAGTGCATAATGTACCTATACGAACAAACACAACTATGGGTCAGTCGCAATCGTGAGTTGCAAGATCTGTACCACGGCAGCACGTCGACCCTAACACGCTAGCACTCAACTGTTTCTACTCGGTCACGTACGTTACGAGTGACTTTATAACAAAAGTGTACACTCTGACGTGCTGTCGAGTGTAGAAGGAGAAAAAAGTGATTACCTAATCATATAATCGAATATCTATCAATAACATAGGAAAATACAGTTTTCTTTTATGAAATTGAGTTTTTGTCTAAGTTTTTATAAGATCTTATTAAAAAATTGCAAGAGAATCCACTCATAATTTCTTGCCATATTTGGGTCTTGTTAGAGTTGTTAGCTTCCATATGGGGCAGTATGCTTATAGTTACATTTATTTACTGTGTATTTAGCAGCTTGTCCCTTGTTATAATATTGTCTTATAATTTGGGTGCCTTTATCTGGACTACCATGCTTACTAGTTAGGTAGCAAAATTTACGATATAAAGTATTTAATCACATGGTCAAAGCTGGTTTATGTTTACGGTTCCATGGGAGTATGAAAAATTCAAGCTCCAGTTACTTCAGTTAAAATTACCGGGTAGTTATGGACATGTTTATTACTATATTTTTTACCAATTTTTTATTGTAACCCTCAGAAATATGAATACACGGTGTGTACACACGACAGCACGTAGACCTTTACACGCTAGCACTCTACTCGGTTGCGTTACGGGCGACTTTATAACAAAAATGTACACTCTGACGTGCTGTCGTGTGTACTTTGTACAAAGTCACAAGCGAACGACACTTCATACACTAATTGTTCATAGTTCTACCTGGCCCACTTTTTCTCCAAACTCGATCGATGCAATCAAAGGATAGGATCTCATGGTATGGATGCTGGACATTGTTCCAGGATATTTTATTATTGGAACGGGTAATAGATAACATCCTTAATGCCCTGTTCATTGAGTCGCCAAACAAGCAAAGGGTACATAAAACAGTGGATCGTAAAACGAGACAGATCAACCGTAAACTTTGTTTGTTCTCCCCTTATCAACGATGGGGAAGCACTTTTGAGGAAAAACAAGATAATAAGGGGTGTATTAACGGAAAATACAATGTACCTTATCCTACATATTCTATCATTTCTTAGAAATATTCTGGCAACATTCAATGACTACCGCATAGAAAGAAAAATGCGGCTGTATTATTAGTATGACTTATCGCACAAAAATGTTGGAATTTACATGATCCTCATTTCCTGCTCCATTCCTCGAAACTGTTAAACGAAGATCGATACGACATGTGATGTGACCACTGTCCTTCATTAGGGTTTTGATCCAATTAGATCGGGTTAGTCACAGATGTCCGAAGTTTAAAACAGACATAGCAATGCCGTGAGAGTAGGCATGAATCATTGTCAAAGTTAGTCATTCGATAAAACCAACTGAAAGCTTTTATTGACCACTGATAGGAGCTGCTAAATCAAAACCGCACATATAACTATGTGGTCAACACATAATGTCGAGGCCAGAAATTTTAATTAACTTTTTGATTCTTATCACGAATAAAATAAAGAGCCAAAGTTCGCACATTAGTTTAATTTACAAAGGGGAAACGAAGTATTTGAAACCCGCCAACCGTAGAAAAAATGCATCCTTTTAAAACATAATGAATCGCCTAACAAACTCAAAGGTTAATGGGAGATTCCCTGAATCAAGAATGTGGCACTACATCTGGTAAAAAATGTGGCTTCAAAAACTCTATCCGTCGTCGTCGACATCTGATAAGGTGGCTCCGGGAATTCGGAAGAATTAAACAAGTTTTTGGTCATTAATATTGTTTCGGCGGAAAAAATATACTTTTGTTTACATCTTTAAGTGAAGTGGCGATGTCTCATCCATCAAAGAGCGAAAAGATGAATTGGTCGAGCGAAGTTAGGGCTACCGACATGAAAACCGGGTGAAGAATGGTTAGAGGCGATGTACCTATGTATATTTTTGCCTTCATAGTTTGCTCTGGTCTTCCTCCTTCCTGTTACTTTGTTTACCATCCTAAATCCACCCTATGGTCTATTTGTGTCAGTCTTAACTAAATTAGTAACTAAATTAGCAAGCACAAAAGAACGTGACAGAACAATACTTACTTATTTACTTAGTAAAATTCGCAATTCAGAAACCAGGTATCTAAATATGTCCGGAATACTACCTGTGCTTAGGGTTGGAGGTTATTATTATACCTACGTATCGCCATTATTCACAAGATATAAAACAAAGCATAAACGAATCTCTTTGTAACGTGCTTTATTATGTTATTCCTTCTAATTAGCTTTGAGTTTCGAATATATTGTTAATCTTCACGAAATGGGGTCGTTATAAAAAATGGCACGCTATCTGGCCAGGCTATTAACATTAATCCTCAACCGAAACTACTATAATTACTTTCACGTTCCCGGAACAGAATTAAGGAGTTGGAATTTTATGAAACCAGGTCGCAGCTAACAGCGATATCCACGCTTTAAGACACTGTTTAGAGCATAGATTTGACTAGACATTCATGTTTCTCAAAAACACAACCACTATTCTCAGCCCACAATCACAAAGTATTTCTCGCGATATTGAGGCAAAGGTTTTGTTTCGATTTAGTATTTTTATGCTGTCTTGTTTGCAGAAAAGAAATTAAGATTATCTCAAGGAGAAAAAGTTTTTGGTAGAGTTAGAGTTGGATTTGCAAATTGTGAGTCACAGCGTAAAACGTTCTTGCTCCACAAATGGAGAGAGACTTTCAGATTACTTCCCGTTTTTATTCAATCATACCTACTCAAAACCGATACTAATATCTCATTACTTACAAGTTAACGCCACATTCTTCACAAGTTCCGTTCAGGATTTCTTAAAAAACCCACCCCACTCACCTATCGGAAAGAGAGAATCACATTTCGAGAGAGCGACACCACACTACGATCTCATTATCTGAGGGCACATGCCTTTTTAACGGTCTCAGTGGGAAAAAAATGACACCTTTTTGTCGCCATGCCCGTGGTAAAAAGTGCTAAATTAACTTTTTTAAAGGAAACGATCCGTTTTTGTTCATCGCCACGTGTGACGAGAGGCCTGACTACGCGTGCTTCATATCGTTCTATAAACATTCCTCATTTCAGTTCTTCTTCTTCTAGTGCCTCTCCATAAGGCCAGGTCAGGTCTTCATACGCTGTCTGTTCTCGGCTTAGCAAAATACTCATACATTCTCTAACTGATGATTTTAAAAGGGGTTTCCTGGCCACAGCTGTACTTCTACAATTTCATGAATGGCGTCTACTGATGGCTTCTTTCCAATCCTTTGCTACTTTTGTCTGTTGTTTTCCTGCCACCGTTTTGATATTGTCATAGACCCAACCCATGCGATCAGCGGCGGCCTACTAGACTACGTGACGGTTTTTTGTAATTTGAATCGTTCAAATATTGTATTGAGGATATTTTTATCTGTAGAGCTAACTTTCAAAATATAATAGTACTTTGGAGCTTTACTCTCTAAGGATGCAGGATTATATGAAATTGACACACCTACTTACGATACATGATAAATACAAGCAAACAGTAAACAAATGTTTCCCTGACTTCTGAAAGCAGTTTAACATTTGATTTAACATCGAATAGTAACCCGACCCAGTCTCTAAACATTCTATTTTGGAGATGACGCCACATGGCGTTATGTTGACGCTGACTCTGTCGTCGATGATCCCTCATCAGAGGGATCATAAGTATTTTTAGCGCAAGTCAGATTGATGAGTCCAATTTTAAGAAGACTCTGATATGACCGTGATGTATGGTGCGTCGTAAAACCTGACGTATTCATTATAATTTCTGGGGCTTTATGAGTCGTTTCGTTTTTCAAGTTTCAATTTGGAACCTTGCATGAGTGACGACCTCGTGTGACATACTACGTTTTATTAAATCGGTTGAAAGTTATTTTTTTTTAGTTTAATTATTTGTTCTGAGGTTAGATTGTAAGTGAACAGAAATTGTAATTGTCATTATGGTGCACAGTAAAGCATAGGTTATTCAATTTATCTATCCATACAGACCAAAATATTAATAAGGCCGCCGATTTGTACCATTAATGTATTAATAATGTCTGTCCATAAAATGTTTTCTAGTACAATAAAGAATATTCTAATCTAATCTAATCTAATATTGCAATTTGTGTTGTTTACCTCACTTTTTTTTGTGTATAGAACCACTAAATAAAAAAAACTGCAATACATTGTTTAAGAACTTATTTCCAATCTTTATTTTATTTATAGCAAATGTATTCACTATTCGGAATAAGAAATATAATAACAGTGTTATTTTGTTTCACGCGGGATAGTCTTGAGGGAATCGGGAGAAAAAATAATAATTACCTCTGCTTCCCTCCTTGGAGATGATAGGCGTGAAGGTTTTGCATTGTACGACTACAATCTACTTCTTTGTCGCCAAACAATCTTGCAACAACAGAGACAAACGCAGAACCCTAACAGCAACGTAACAACGTCTGGGGCTACGAGCAAGCACAGGAGACAGACAACTACATACAGCCAGACAAAGAAAAAACACGATCAAGCTTAACCTGTTCCGACATTATATTCGCATTTGGCAAGATCAAAGGGCACTGTGAGGTATACACAAGAGGAAAAACTTCCAAAGACGCCTATAGTGGAGTGAGCAGCCGCCCGGGGCGCTCAAATAACACCATACTTGCTGGGGAGGCCGGCTTTGAAACAAAATGCGTTTGCATACATTAAACTATAAGAATGTTCGAGATAGGGTCGGTACTGGTAACGGGTCCTAAGGGAGTCCTGTTTTGGCCATTACGCGGTCGGAATTCCGCACAGCCACTCTGTTTACTTGCCGGATAGTTTGCACGTAACACTAGCCCGCGTATTTTCGTGCTCAAAGTGCCGCCCGGTCTTGAATACTTCTCTAAGTGTTTCAAAGGATTTGAAAGGCAAATTAGGAACATAATATCTTCAGCGAGTTTGGCGAGGCCGCGCAAAGTTGCATGTGTTTTGCACGGGCGGATACCTCCTCGGAGGTAATGGTATTGTCAGCTATGTAACGGGGTTGCTTACAAACATTATTATTGTGTCAAGGTCGTATTTAATAAACCACTAAGGATAATAAACACTAACTACGGCTTTTAAACTACGAATTTTTCGGCAATACAGTGGCTGGCAACATTGACAGCAATACCTATCAGCCTATACGTATACAATATTGCAGATTGCAGTTACGGCCTGGACATAATTATAGCCACATGTATTTGGTGTGGCTGATGCATTTTTGAAGGTTGCCGACATGTTCTATTCAGCCACTCTCTATTGTTCCTTTTCTAAGCGACATGAGGTTCGCCGTGAAGTTGCTATAATGTTAACTTGACTTTAGGAAAACCACAAGTATTTCAAATAAATTGCATTGCATTTCTGAAAACTGTAGTCTTCTTCGTTGAGGGTTATCTATAGAAGTTGGTTCGTGTCTTTCACGTAAAATTCTCATAAAAAAATCATTTATGCCGTACCTTATACAGATCTTAGAAAGTAATATCATAATCCACCCTTAGCTTGCCAACGGAGACTTTCGAAAAACTCATTAGTAAAAGCTTGGTATCAATCCCTTCAAATTGAAAGACCGTTCTATAGTAAAGTTCGTTGTCCCTCTATTGGTCTCTCTACATAGTAATAGGAAACCTTTCACACAAGCGACTAATCCGTTGTTTGTCAAAGTTACCATACGATACCAAACTTGTGAAAAAGTGTAACATAACATTTTGAAAGATGAATCTAGCCATATAAATCTTTACGCATATTTTTATTACAGGGCAATTTTTAAATAGCTTTATTCCTGAAATACGTCAACATCTCAATGTGATTTCTAACAACTTTTGTTCTACGACTTTGGTGAAAATGCAATTTTTTTTTCCATATATAAAATAAGTTTCCATATTTTCGGCGCGGAGTAACAAATAATAGGAGCAAGAGAGGCTGGAAAGGTGGTAAAGAGTGGAGGGGTATGAAAGCGCGCCACGCAGGCAGCGCTGAAATAGTACAATTGTAAACTTTCAAAGAATAAGAAACGTTAATAATAAGAGTATCGAGCTTTTACAAAAGTCGTAGAGCAAAAGTTGTGGGCAAATCATATTTAGATGTTGACGTGTTTCAAGCTATTTAAAAATCACATTATTGTATTCGAACGGGTCGAATCGCGGTTGTAAATATCGCGAGTCATATGCGAGCTGGCGCAAGGAACCTTTAAGGGTCGCTGTCGTCGGATAAGTCGTGGATATCATCATCAGGTTTAGCCACAGTCATTATGTTGAGGTATCCTTTGTAAGGATTCCTTTCCTAAATTGTTGTGACACAGACGCAGTTGTTTCACGATGCGAATCGCACGATTGCGTCGCTAGTGTGTAAGCAGTCTTACTTCACAGTTTCCTTTGAGTCACCTATTTACTTCCTAAGCCCTGGGGGGTTACCCTTGACGCTATTGCGATCAAATTGAAAAAGTATTAAAATTAATTTCTCTTTGAGTTCGTTTTGATTTTAAATACTTTGTAATGTTTATTCAAAGGTAAGGCTGCTTTATTCAATAAAAACACAAAACGCGTCTTAATTTGTAAAATATTTTTTTTTGTAAATTGCGCCATATAGCGGCCATATTGGAAAAATGCGTCAAGGGTAGAGGGGCTGGAGAGACATGCCCTAATAGACACAAGGCTGCACACAATCTCCGTGCAAGGCAGTGTCCGATGGGAATGAGTGAATGTCTTGTCTGCAGTCGAGTGCACGCATGGCTCACTCACAGAGTAGATGAAACTTTGATTCACTTGTGTAAAACCACAATACATGTAGGAGTGTGTATGGGTATCTAAAATGTCGTGCACGTTTACCGCTTCAGGATTGGCGGCGATGAAACTCCGATTTTCCATGTGGTTTCAATGGAGAATTTTCAGGCGTTTAAGCAAGGGTACTTGTCTTTCCTGTGGGCTAGGTCGACTGGATGGAGCTGTCTGGATGGTATAGATGCTGGGCAAGCCTACTCCATCTGAAACTATGTCCCAGGCACTGCAGCGCCGAGTGGTCTCTTCACCAATCTAGTGTGAGTGAAGTTGCCACTGGACGCTGTATAAATCATCTTATTGCGTAGTAAGATGCATAAGCCTTAGTTAACCTCGGGTAGAAGATGGTCAGTGTAAGCGAAAACATATTTAAATATGGGAGAAAATAAAAACGAATTTATTTATGTCTACGGTATTTTTTTATTTGGACGCATTATATTGACTGGATAGAAACGTGGTGTTTGTACTTATGTTTGAAATCCCTATTTACACACCCCTTTTGTATTTAGAATCAGATTGAGGAGATTGTAATGACTAAAATATTATGCAACCCCTTTATTAGAGCGTTATCTTAAATTGTGTCAGTGTTTAATTATCATCCATTGGTCTCTTAGGACATTCTCTTCATCACATTAATTTGAAATATTATAAAGTGGAAACTCTACATCATAAAATATGCGTAAGCATGACTCATTCTTTAGAAACCAAACTCATCAGTTGGGGTTGCTGGTAGCATTTAATTTGCCTCTTGTTCATAGAATTTCTGCAGACTACTTTGTCGTTGAAGTAGAGTTGTAGAGTTTTATATAGTTCTAGGAGTCTACTTGAACAACTCGGTGTTTGTATGTTTGTATGTATAACTTGAGTATCGTTGATCGGATCGTCATGAAATTCGGTAGGCGGGTAAATGAGACAAAAATATTTTTTAAGTTGGAATATGATTGAGCCAAATCAGTCGAGAGGTTGCTCAGATATGGGGTCGCGAGTTCACAATTCGGGACGAACCTCTAGCTAGATTATTTTAGCTTTTATATTTAGCAGTTTTGCAGAGTACCCTATGGCAGTCTGGTGGTAGAGCATAGCCATAGAAATGAGCTGATATATTGGAACTTGAGTAAGGACAATATTAAATGGAGAAAAAACTGAACTAACTCCTTCTTCTTCTTCAGCCTTTTGCAACCCAGTGCTGATTGCAGGCTTCTTCAATTGCACTGACTAATAAATTCAAATTCAAATGATGGTAAACTTTAAAACCTGTGATTTCCCGGTAAACTTTTAAATGGAAAAGCCTCATCATTCTTTGATAGTATTCTGATGTATGTAAAGAGCCATTTACCAAATATCTATTCATCCTGTTGAGCTTCGCGTGGTTGTTGAATACAATCCTCGCTTCGTGTTGCGGTAATCAGGCTCAGAGGGACGCATGAACGCACCATGTCACTCCAAATGTGACAAACCCTATATTTTCACTGGTTGCCACGTTGGTGACCTTCCGATTGGTGCCTTTTATAAGATGGTAGAGGGACCAGATGAGTTGTCAATCAAAGGATTTATGTAAGGCAATCGTATAAATCGAAATTATACAGAGGCAAGTTGAACTGCTTTTTTATGCTGTTATCGGTGTTATCGTTAATGAATTTCTGACCAAAATGCTTATTTCGATCTTTGTCATACAAACACGATATCGTAATCACACGACAGAAGTGCAGTATAAATAGTGTCATTTCGTACATTAACTAAATCATGGTGTGTTTTTACATAAATGTGCATTGTTTAAGTATTGTTCGAGCTTCGGTTCATTCGAGATTCCGTTATTCGAGCTTCAGTTCATTCGAGCTTCCGTTATTCGAGCTTCAGTTCATTCGAGCTTCCGTTATTCGAGCTTCATTTCATTCGAGCTTCCGTTATTCGAGCTTCCGTCTTTCGAGCTTCAGTAGCGGACTCCTTAATTTGCATTTTTTCAGTACTACCCAAACGTCTCAAAAACACAGATAGATATAATCTAAACTTTGTTGTACACCAAGGTTTTTTGACAGCGAAGCTATAGATTCTTGATTAAGATCCACTCTTACACTACACAGGCGACGAAACGAACCCCTATAAAATCTATACAGGGCTGCACGTCGCCAACTATGTATAGGTAGTGAATGTGGTTGCGAGGACGGTGGAGTGTGTGTGAGTCGGTACTAAACGTCGCAACGGACGCAATTACTATATAGTCTGTGGGTGCAATAAAGTGACAGGACAAAGGATTTCCACTGGACGAAACTCACCAAACAGGTAAATAGCCGCAGGGCTGTCGCGCGGCACTTTTCCAAAGGGCGGAAAATAAGGGACACTGTCTGGGTTGGATTTAAAACTGAGATAATAATTATGGTGACTACGTCGGTTATTTCAGAATTGTCTACTATACCAAAGACCAACATTCCTTAAAATTAGTATTTTAGATTTAGAAATGGTTTATTGCCACAAAATTAACACAAAAAACTTTTACACATAGAAATTATCATCCGCAGTTGTGGCAAATGGACTGTTTCAGCTGTTGCTGTAGTTACATGACTAACTACAGCGCTGGTTTTCAAACAGTCCCATTCAAACAATAATTTTAGACACACTAGCGGGGAAAGGACCGAAACACTCTAGAGCTGAGCATACAATCGATAAGAAGTCGTTAAGGTTTCCTACTAGACATTAAGTTCATTGATAGGGTCAAAGAAAATAGTGTGTTGGGACACTACAATAGTATTCTTTTCATTATTCTAAACCACACAATAATTATTAATGTTCGATACATCTCTCATGTAGGGTAGAATATATATTTTTTGTCGTCGGTACTTTATAATTTGCTACGCGTTCGTGTGAGAGGATCGCAATTCGTTTCGGTCGAGTTTGTTGGATATTTTCGGAGCTACAGAGCTAATTTCGGGTTATTAGTGCATATCTAGGCATTAAGTTTATGTACTGTTATTGTGTGGTGTGAAAATCTTCAAAGAAAAGGAAACTGAAGAAAAATACAAGGGGCCCCTTCGCCGTGGAAACTTCACCGTGTACCTAAGGTCAGACTTTATTCCTATTTATCTATTTATTATATATATTTAAAACATTTGGTAGCAGGGCGCGGTTAGGACCTATTTTGTTTCATATTAGGAAGTTACGATCTTAGGTAATTAGCGCGTGAAAAGTTAGGTTAGGCAGCCATTCGTCGTGGCGTGGTTACTTCGGAACTCGGTCGGATAATAGTCTTGGATACATTTTTCATACATTACATTTCATGCATTCGGTTTTTTAATTCGGTCGGTTTAGCTTACGCGAGGGTCCCTAGTTTGGTAGGTATTTAATTATTGTAAATTAATTACATATTTTCAGTTTTCTTTACGAAGGTATATTCGGTTTTGTTTGTTTATTATTCGGAATAAACTAAATTATTTGGTTCGGTTAATAAGTTACTTTGTTTAGTTACAGTTACTTACGCCAGGTAGGTACATTAGGTATAGTTACCTTTCAGTGTTTTTACATTGTGTTTGTGCCGTTATTCACGGCCCGCTTTGGTGGATTTGTAGTTGTAAAATATACGTACGGTAAGGTGCATAAGGTAGGTACTATTTTGATTTGGTGATTTTTGTTCGGTGATTTATTTGTTCGGGTCGAATTTGCGTAGGTACCTAACTAGAAGTTATAAAACCATACGGTCTTTTCATTAAATAACTACCTGTAGGTATTTGATCGGGAACCTTTCACTTTGTTTACATACATTACTACTTGTCCAGATACGGTTGTACAATGGCCCTAAGAGGATCTTTTGCGGTTTTCAAAGTTAAATTGCAGTGGCTCATCGATAGCGCTGACTTGGTTGATCGGCCTGAGCATGTAAATCGTGTGGCCGTGCGGTTGTTAACAGCAAATAGCGAATTGTTGTCGTTAGAAGATTCTTATCAACGGATAATTGAATACGCGGACTCGGAAAATCCTTTGGAAAAACAAATTGTGGAAGCGGCACGAAAAGAGTATGTTAGGGCCTTAGAAGCTTTTGACAAATTAATGATAGCTAAATTAAAGCAAGATGCTACTCGTGAGCCATCGGAATCACGGTCGGACGCTCATCGCTTTGACTCGGACGCATTGGTATCGAGACTACCTACACTTCAATTACCTATTTTTACGGGTGACATGGAACAATGGGTCCTGGTTTACCTGACGATCACAAACAGCTACCCTTGTTATTTCAAGATCCTGAAAATCCCCTTTCGGTTGCGGTTCTCGGTGTTTTATATGATCCAACTCGCGATATTTTCTCTTATAAACTGGATCTTACCAATTCGGATTCACATACTAAACGGTCGGTGTTATCGGTTGTAGCTCGGATATTCGACCCCAAGGGTTGGATTTGCCCAATAGTATATTGGATTAAATGCTTATTGCAGCGGTTTTGGCTAAATAAACTTGGATGGGACGATCCCTTACCTTCGGATTTATTGCGTGAATGGCAAAATTATCGGGCGGATTTAATTAATATTAGGAAATTGGCTATTCCTCGTTGCATCATGAGTAAACCTGCAAGGAGTTATTCACTGCATGGCTTCTGTGACGCGTCGGTATTAGGTTATGCGGCAGTAATTTACTTGCGGTCAAGTAATTTGGACGGTACGGTTTCGGTACACTTGCTGTTAGCTAAGAGCAAGGTCGCCCCTCTCAGAACGCGACCCACCATTCCTCAATTGGAATTGTGTGGAGCCGTGCTCCTTGTTAAGCTCCTCAATCATGCGTGTCTTTGTCTTCAAAGATCCATTGAATTTGAGGAGGTATTCGGATGGACCGACAGTATGATTTCTCTGGCATGGATTAATTCGTTACCTCATACTCTTCAAGTATACGAGGCTAATCGGGTTTCTCAAATTCAAAATTCTGCGGTTTCTATCACTTGGCGACATGTACCTGGCAGTATGAACCCGGCAGATTGCGCTTCTCGTGGCTGCTCGGCTTCAACTTTACTCTCTCATCCGTTGTGGTGGGAGCCTGCTTGGCTCATTCAACCTGAGTCTACCTGGCCCTCTCGTGCGGTGGAGAGGCCTTCGGAACTGCCTGGCATTCGGTGTTGTGCGGTTACAACAGCAGATTCTGTGTCGGATTTTCAGTGGATTATAGATCGGTGTAGCTCACTTGATAAATTAATCACATGTACGGGTTGGATTCGGAGATTTATTCATAACTTTCGGAATAAAAATAATCGGATTAACAAAGAATATTTAACGGTCGGAGAAAGAAGAGAAGCTTTACATTGTTGGGTCGGTTTAATACAAAATAAATATTTCGGTTCGGAGATTGAAGCTCTACGTAACGGAGAGCAGATAAGAGGTAATTTAAAACGTCTAAGTCCGTTCGTAGACTCACGTGGACTGTTGCGGGTTGGTGGTCGGCTCCAACATGCGGAAATCGGATTTGAAGCCAAACATCCGTTACTATTACCAAAATCGGGACATTTTATAACACTTTTAATTTCGGATCTACATATAAAAAATTGTCATGCGGGACCAAATGCTCTTACGGCCATTTTACAACGGAACTTTTGGGTACTTTCAGCTAGGAGAGCTGTTAGGAGTGTCACGTTTAAGTGCATTCCATGCTACAAATTGAAAGGTCTTACGACTCAACCACTGATGGGTAATTTGCCTCAGGATCGAGTTACTGCGGCTAGGCCTTTTCAAGGAATCGGAACGGACTTTGCGGGACCTTTTCAGGTCAAAACTCATAAATTGCGGAACCCAAAGATCACCAAAGCGTATTTATGCGTTTTCGTGTGTCTGGCCACAAAATCGGTACACTTAGAGTTAGTTTCGGAGTTAACAACGGAAGCTTTTATTGCTGCTCTATCTCGGTTAGTATCCCGTCGCGGACTGCCCTCTCTTATTCGGTCGGATTGTGGCACTAATTATAAGGGTGCTGATAATTATTTGAAGGAAGTTTATCGGTTTTTGGAACAAAATCAAAATTATATCGGTCATAATATGTCGCAGCGTGGCATAACTTGGATATTTGACCCTCCAGCTTGTCCGTCATGGGGCGGTCTGTTTGAGGCTGCGGTGAAGTCGGCGAAAACTCATTTAAAACGCTGTATCGGGGAAACCAAACTAACGTTTGAGGAACTTAGCACAGTTTTCTGTAAAATTGAGGCCGTACTCAACTCTAGACCCTTGTGTCCCATATCTTCGAGCACTGATGACCTGGAGGTATTGACCCCTGGTCATTTCATTATCGGTCAGCCCTTAAATGCTTTACCAGAATATCAATTTCAAGATGTGAAGATGCATAGACTTAGTCGGTTTCAGCTGTTACAGCAAATTTCTCAAAGCTTTTGGCATCGGTGGCATTTGGAGTATCTTCACACCTTGCAACAGCGGGTCAAGTGGACGGATTCCACCTCTCCTCCTAAGGAGGGTGATTTAGTTTTATTGAAAGAGGATAATGTACCTCCTCTACATTGGAGTCGGGGTCGGATTATTAAACTCTACCCAGGTTCGGATGGTGTGGTCAGACTAGCGGATGTTCGGGTTGCACAGGGTACAACACTCAAGCGGGCTGTTGGTAGGCTTTCTCGGTTGCCTATTGACTAACTTGTTTATATTTTAGTCGGTTTTTTTATTTTATTTTTATTTTTTCTTTCTCTTCGGCGGGGAGAATGTTCGATACATCTCTCATGTAGGGTAGAATATATATTTTTTGTCGTCGGTACTTTATAATTTGCTACGCGTTCGTGTGAGAGGATCGCAATTCGTTTCGGTCGAGTTTGTTGGATATTTTCGGAGCTACAGAGCTAATTTCGGGTTATTAGTGCATATCTAGGCATTAAGTTTATGTACTGTTATTGTGTGGTGTGAAAATCTTCAAAGAAAAGGAAACTGAAGAAAAATACAAGGGGCCCCTTCGCCGTGGAAACTTCACCGTGTACCTAAGGTCAGACTTTATTCCTATTTATCTATTTATTATATATATTTAAAACAATTAAGCTGTTAATACAATAATTATTAAGCTGATAATTATTTGTTTTTCTTTCGAACATCCGGTGGTACTGGCCCAAAACTAGAGCTGAATTATTGTAGTTTTGTTGTTGAGAATAATGAAAATAATACTGTTTTATTTGCCGTAAAACAAAAATCGTGACACAAAATTAGCTCAGTTTAGATACAAAATTGAAAAAAAAACTGTGAAAATTGTGAAAATTGTGCATTTCCCGCAACGCTGCTTTAGTTGAACCTTAAGATATAATTACATAATTAAGTTTTTTTGTTATAATTTTCATGACAGCATTATAATTTTGAGATAAAACATAAAAGTGCCCAGTACATCTAAAACATTTGATTGCCCTCTAATATGACTCGCGGCATTTAATGAATAAAAAACTTCGGTAACTTTATAACTTTTTTTTTACGCCTCGCTCTCATTACCGGATAGTTTCAAAGTTCCCCCACAAGCCAGCGGTCTGACAGCCCTGCCTGAACCAATTTAATACTGTAAATCCACTGGGTACACTTACGTTCCTTCGTTCAAACTCATGCGATATTGCGTTTTTACCTAACCACAAGCCCAGGGGTGCAAATGTTGGCATGTCAAACGCTTCACAAGTTATGCTCGCCCAAGTTACGAAGTTTCTTAACTTTGAAAAATCGTCTCGAAATTTCCCCCCTTTGTGAGTTAGTTTCGAAGTGCGTACCTAGCTAATGAAATTTTATGGTATTCGTGACGAAATATTTGTATGGTGGGGCATCTTAAAAAAAAGGACACAGCCTATAAGTAAGTACGTGTTCCACTAGCTGGGCAAAGGCTTTCTCTTAGAGAGCGAAAGCATTGCCCACTGCCATTTTACGTGTAATAGACGCCCACAGGTTTTTGCAAATGTAACAACTCGCGTACTGTGGACGTCAGGAATTTAATGTAGAGCTCCTTAATCACAATTATTTATAGGTCCAATAAGGTGTTCTGATATTGAAAGCCCCAATTCAGGATGACACGAAATGTGGCTTTCGCATTGTTTCAAACATGTATCACGCTGATTTATCTCCCATTCTAAATAATCAACGTGAGAGATTGTAACCTAGCTATCACTTGCTATAGCAAGCCTGAAAATATCATCCTCCTATGGAGTTGTAGTAGTTTTACGAAAAAACTTTTGTTGGTAAAAAAAGTCTACCTTAGTATTTAGAGCACCATTTTCCCATACAAACGTAGTTCCGGTTTAATTTCTAAACTACAGGCTGAATTTTGCTGAAACTTGGTTTAAATCAGTAGATGACCAATATGGAGGTGTGCAAATAGTTTTTATAATAAAAAAAATAGCCTGAAAGAAATTAGAGCGATGCGTTTTTCGCGCCGAAAAAGGGGTTATCTACTTTCATAATAACACTGTCTATTGGAGTCTAACTACTTTGGGAACATCAATAATGTGTTGTACTTGTCGGAAAAAAAAGATTTTTGAAATACCTACCTAATAAAATGTAATGGCAGCTGAACTACGAAATTTTTTGAAAAAATAGATCTATTACGATACTCGCGAAAGGACACGAACACACGTAGACTCATACAGCCGCATTGCCTCTCACTTTTCCCGCGCCCCGTCTCGCTCTGGGTGAAACAGCTATAGAAAACAGTGTTTCACGCGCTTGGCCGTCACTGAGTTCCCAAGGTCCTGAAGGGGCCTCTTAAGTACAGCAAATCATTAAAAGTTATTATCATGCCGGAATCTCGGCTTCAAAAACCAACGATTTAATGACAGTAAAACTAACAAAGCTATCAATAAACAAAACAAAAGCTATCAAAATAGCCGAAATTCCTCTGCGCAAACCTCCCCTAAAAGTATCTTACTCATTGTTCTCATCCCCAACTATCAGCATGCGGATTGCTTGAAAAAAAAAACAGCATTGTTCCCAAGGGATATCCGGAAATATATTGCATTTTTCTCTTAAAACCATAACAAATTTCCAGATTAGTTAAGTCTTTGCCTGTACCGGACCCCTCCACTTGTATTTATTGCTCTCAACCCCAAGCCCAAGCCAAGTTATCGAAAATATAATCCCTCTTACGCACAGAAACTTCGTGGCTGATTACTATGTGAGCAGAGATGGGCGGTGGGTATATACCCAATCTACCCATTTGGGTATTTACCGGGTACATTGGGTATATACCCGGTAAATACCCGTATGCACCCATTTGCTGGGTATATACAATTTGTGACTTAAAATTAACAACAAAGTATGCCAATCAGTTCTAAACCATGTTCCCTACACAAAGTACGTCTTAGTAATTTTTCGTTGAACGCATATTTACAAAGTTATGCATGTTTTTGTAATTTCTTTGTATGAAAACGATTATTCATAAGGACATTGTCTTATATTTTTATAGAATTAACAACCGATATGTTTAAAAAGTAGTTTGTCATACTTTGTGTGACTAAATAATAGTTTTTAATATGAATTTAACAATAATTATTATTGATTAGGAACCAAGTGTCAAAAATTGATATTTACATTGAAACGGTAGACAATTCATTGATGAAGTCAGGTCATTTCGGTCTAATTAAAATGCGAAGACGGGTTAAGTGTTGCAAATAACAACATTTTCAAATCATAAAGTATGGTTTTATGTTTGTTCTTGCCGAACAAAGAATAACTAAAACTTATTAAATTCGTTTATGTTATTTATTTTATTTTGCAAATGGCATTATGCTCAAATGCAATACGGTGAAATGTAAGCCGTCCAGCCACCTCATTACGTCCGAGTCGGCCTCATTTACACCGCCGCCTTGGATGGCGAACAGCGGGTAGTCGTAGTTGATGTGGAACATCGTTTGAACCCACCCGCACACGCAACTCGGGTCTGACCCACAATTACATTTTGTGTATTTAGCTCCGCACACCTTCCCCGTAAGACCCGGAATCTATTTATTTGAGTCCAGTGCTTTCTGGGAAGATAGAAACCTGGCACACGGATATCTGGCTCGGACTCGAGATGCTTGTTAGGCAGGTCCACAGATGTCCACCGATCCCGCCATTTCTCCATCAGCGTTCTGTCGTCCTGCAAGAGTTCATGGGCCTGCATGGTATGGCAAGATGGTTGCAATTCTCTGATTCAACCCCGGTTCGGTCAAAATCCTACCAAAATTGAGGGTTGCTTTGACCAAGTGCTTGTACTAACTTCTAACATCGAAGCAGGATTCCAAAAGAAACTCAAAACAGTGGCGGTATTGGTGGATCTCAGCTCAGCATTTGAAACTCTCTGGAACATGTCTGGAAACAGGGACAGTCAGGGACTACCCTACGAGCTCGTATTTTTTTAAAATGCAATGCACGTATCGTCTTTATGACGCCCTCCTTTCAAACGCCAAACTCTGAACAATAGTGTTACGCAGGGCTTAGTCCTGGAGCCTACGCTTATCAACGTCTACGTCAGTTACATACCAAAAGTCTCCGGGTGATCATTTATGTAGGCGACGAAATTGCCATCACCACACAAGCTTCGACACTAGACAAAGCGACAACACTGGTTCAGGAAGCCGTTGCAAAGTTTGAGCGCTATTTCATCGACTGGGGACTTAAACCTAACCCATGTGAAACTGTGAGCTGCTCCTTTTACCTCAACAATAGGCAAGTTAGTAAGTGAAGGTGTTAAACGCAGTTTCTGCAATGAAGCACGACCCTAACCCAGGCTATCTTGGAGTAACTCTAGACAGAACTTCCACTTTTAAAGCCCCCCTCAATAAAGTAAAGAAAATGGTATCAAACAGCTGCAACCTGATACGGAAACTGGCAGCGATAACATGGGGCTGCAAAGCGGATACACTGCGCATATCAACACTAGCCCTTGTCCATAGTGCGGCCCGAGCCAGTGTAGGCCGGCCATCATACTGACCTGGTTGACGTTGAACTGAACAGCGCCATTAGGAACATATCCGGCCGTCAGACACTCAAACACCAATTGGCTTCCCGTCATTTCCTACACATTCCCGTCACGTCTGTGAAGATAATTAATGATCAGAATGGAGTATGATAAGATCAACAATATGCCGCACCAGCCACTAGTATCTTATCTTCAGGCAACCCGTAGTGATCTTCGCCTACCATCAGAGAGATCTTTTGCCATGCCATGCAGGCCCACGAACTCTTGCAGGACGACAGAACTCTGATGGAGAAATGGCGGGATCAGTGGACATCTGTGGATCTTCATAACAAGCATCTCGAGTCCGAGCCAGATATCCGTGTGCCAGGTTTCCATCTTCCCAGAAAGCACTGGACTCAAATAAATAGATTCCGGGTCTTACGGATAAGGTGTGCGGAGCTAAATACACAAAATGTAACTGTGGGTCGGACCCGAGTTGCGTGTGCGGGCGGGTTCAGACGATGTCCCACATCAACTACGACTACCCGCTGTTCGCCATCCAAGGCGGCGGTGTCGATGAGGCTGACTCTGACGTAATGAGGTGGCTGGACGACTTACATTTCACCGTATAGCATTTTGAGCACAATGCCATTTGCAATATAAAATAAACGAATTTAATAAGTTTTAGCTGTTATTCTTTGTTCGGGAAGAACGAACATAAAACCAAACCTTATGATTATATTTTTTTGTTATTTGCAACACTTAACCCGTCTTCGCATTTTAATTAGACTGAAATGACCTGACTTCATCAGTGTATTGTTTACCGCTTCAATGTAAATATCAATTTTTGACACTTGGTTCCTAATCAATAATCATTATCGTTATCATAGTCGTACAAAGTATGACAAAGTACTTTTTAAACATACCGGTTGGTTATTCTATAAAAATATAAGACAAATGTCCTTATGAATATTCATTTTCATACAAAGAAATCACAAAAACATGCATAACTTTGTAAATATGCGTTCAACGAAAAAATACTAAGACGTACTTTGCGTAGGAAACATGGTTTAGAACTGATTGGCATACTTTGTTTTTCATTTTAATAATTTTCATTATACTTGAAATCACAAATTGAATGTACCCAGCAAATGGGTGCATACGGGTATTTACCGGGTACATATCGGGTAAATACCCACAGGTGGGTATATACCCGGGTACGTGCCCATCTCTGTATGTGAGCCTGATAAGAATTGACGATAGATAGTATGGATACACCTTGTTTGTTTTATTTCCAAACAAGAGTCAGAAAGAACTAGAGTCTAGGGCTAGCACAAAATACCTAGAGTTTTTTTTTTACTTTCGTGGTCGAAACGATACCATGACGCCTGCAATGGCGCTAAAATATCGTCTTTTTCTTACAATAATACCTACCTAGAGAGCCGAAATGGCTACCCTCATTGCATGCCTACACGGGTATAGTACACACAACAGCACGTCAGACTGTACACTTTTGTTGTAAAGTCGCCCGTAACGTAAGTGAATAGAGTGCACGCGTGTAAGCGTCTACGTGCTGCCGTGTGTACGCGGTAGAGCACTAACTGCGCTACAAATTAAATTATTACCTATTTCGTAAACGGTTTCACTTAGGTACTTTTTATTTACGAGTATATCGATGCTTACGAAAATAAGGGTGGCCTAAAAACTTCGACACCAGAGGGCTGGCCACTACCTCCTATGATCTAGTACCTACCTAAGTTTCTACAGGGTGCACTCTAAGTCGATAGCGAAACTTTAAGTAGGCTGTCTACTGATCACTACAAACAACTTGTACTAGGTGGCGAAAAAAATGGAGCGAAAAAAATATCTGCTGTTTCATACATTTGGCACAGTATTGAGTCGACCTTTTGTATGGAACAGCTGATATTTTTTTAGTCCCATTTTTTTCGCCACCTAGTACAAGTGGTTTGTAGTGATCAGTAAACAGCCTACTTAAAGTTCCGCTATCGACTTAGAGTGCACCCTGTAGTGTAATAAATTAAAATATGGTTAAGGGTAGACGATAGCAAGGTGGCGGGAAATTCAATATTTTCACAGACTTTTAAATTTTGTAGCTAAACTGAACTATTTTTGTTCAGCGATTTTTCGTTCGCGAGAATAAAACCGTATTCTTTTCATTATTGTAAACAACAGAACAACAATAATTCTGCCGATTATGTGTTCTGGTCTACGAAGCAGTGGTACTGCCCAAAAAACTTGTCGTAGACCAGAACACATAATCGGCAGAATTATTGTTGTTCTGTTGTTTACAATAATGAAAAGAATACGGTTTTATTCTCGCGAACGAAAAATCGCTGAACAAAAATAGCTCAGTTTAGCTACAAAATGTAAAAAACTGTGAAAATTTTGAATTTCCCGCCACACTACTATCTTCCAGCCTTAAGTTTGAAAAGCCATCGATCGTCGCATCAATCTTAACCAGAAGCAGAATCATACTTCATCAAGGCGCCATCGCCATCGCTATACCGCACTATTCTTTCATCTCGACACTAATCTAAGGTTATCCCTGAAGTTCCAAGTTGCGAATAAAATCCAAGTGTAATCCCCACGAGATTAATATTATTTTATCGCCAACTATAAATAACGGGAGAATTCAATAGCGAGACCGAATGTAAGACGTTATATAAGTTTTTGACACACTACTCGGAAACTTTCCCCCAGATTCAATCTGGAGGAGATTTGCTCCAATCGTTTTATATTCTTTCCCATAGGAAGGCTCGGAAATAAGCTGTGCTGTCTTTTTGTTTGCTCACTTATGAAGTTGTGACGCAGGTGAGTTTCAAAGTATGTGCTATTGATCTCGACGTCACTTTGATTTCGTACAAACCTGATAACTTTTACGTGGAACACATAGAAGGTAGTTCTAGCGTATATAAAAAAGAATAAGCATAAACCTACAACTTTTCATACATCTATCTACGAAGACGATTTGAAAAGGGTCTAGTTGCACTTCCACCCTGACAAGATGGATGAAGCAACCACTATAAGCCAGAGTTTGCCCAGTCGGTACGTCGGCCATACGCTAGGATACCCCTTCTTGTCCGATTAGCACCTTTATGCCGCGTTGTAAGAGCTACCATGGATGGGGTATCCTAGACGAGTGGCTGACTGTACGTATACCATCCTCTAGCTAGCTAGTCGGCTTAATACAAAGGAAGAAAGCCACTTTTAATATTAACTAGTGGTTCGCCCCGAACTATGAACTCGCGACCCTATATCTCAGCAACCCCTCGAACGATTTGGCTCATGTTCGAACTTAAAAATTCTCCTTGCCTCATTTTCCTGCCTTCCAAATTTCATGACGATCCGACTAAATTTACTTAAGTTATCGTCGAACGAACATTCATACATACATACAAACATACATACATACAAACAAACATACAAACGCCGGATTGTTCAAGTAGACTCGGAAAACTTCGCTCGCTTCACTCGCTCGTTCAAATATTCTTACTGCACCTAAATGTATTGAGCAGTTCAATTCGTTTATGATGTCGCAGTTCCCAAAGTAAAAGCTGCTTATTTATGATGTCATAGTTCCCAAAGTAAAAGCTGCTTGTATTGAGCAGTTTAATGTGTTTATGGTGTCGCAGTTCCTAAAGTAAAAGCTGTTTGTTTATGATGTCATAGTTCCCAAAGTAAAAGCTGCTTGTACTGACCAGTTTAATGCGTTTATGGTGTCGCAGTTCCTAAAGTAAAAGCTGCTTGTTTATGATGTCGCAGTTCCCAAAGTAAAAGCTGCTTGTACTGACCAGTTTAATGCGTTTATGGTGTCGCAGTTCCTAAATTAAGAGCTGCTTGTTTATGATGTTGCAGTTCCCAAAGTAAAAGCAGCTTGTATTGAGCAGTTCAATGTGTTTATGGTGTCGCAGTTCCCAAAGTAAAAGCTGCTTGTTTATGATGTTGCAGTTCCCAAAGTAAAAGCAGCTTGTATTGAGCAGTTCAATGTGTTTATGGTGTCGCAGTTCCCAAAGTAAAAGCTGCTTATTTATGATGTCATAGTTCCCAAAGTAAAAGCTGCTTGTATTGAGCAGTTCAATGTGTTTATGGTGTCGCAGTTCCCAAAGTAAAAGCTGCTTGTTTGTGATGTCGCAGTTCCCAAAGTAAAAACAGCTTGTATTGAGCAGTTCAATGTGTTTATGGTGTCGCAGTTCCCAAAGTAAAAGCTGCTTATTTATGATGTCATAGTTCCCAAAGTAAAAGCTGCTTGTATTGAGCAGTTCAATGTGTTTATGGTGTCGCAGTTCCCAAAGTAAAAGCTGCTTGTTTATGATGTCGCAGTTCCCAAAGTAAAAACAGCTTGTATTGAGCAGTTCAATGTGTTTATGGTGTCGCAGTTCCCAAAGTAAAAGCTGCTTGTTTATGATGTCGCAGTTCCCAAAGTAAAAGCTGCTTGTATTGAGCAGTTCAATGTGTTTATGGTGTCGCAGTTCCCAAAGTAAAAGCTGCTTGTTTATGATGTCGCAGTTCCCAAAGTAAAAACAGCTTGTATTGAGCAGTTCAATGTGTTTATGGTGTCGCAGTTCCCGAAGTAAAAGCTGCTTGTAAATTATGTCGCAGTTCCCAAAGTAAAAGCAGCTTGTATTGAGCAGTTCAATGTTTTTATAGTGTCGCAGTTCCCAAAGTAAAAGCTGCTTGTTTATGATATCGCAGTTCCCAAAGTAAAAGCTGCTTATTTCGATTGGTTTGACGGGACTTTTCTCATCGGTGATATTTCACTCCCAACACTCGAGAGGCCAAGGTTTCCCACAAAATTGGCTCAAAAAAAGCAGGAGCTCTAGGAATCCTCGTAATTTATCAGAATTTCCATCTGACATCATCGCAGACTTTATTATGACGAATTGGCAATTTTCACGTGTGTCTTCAGAATATAACGAGTCGGCGAGATTGAGCTATCATTCACTGGGACCCGTTTCATTTGCGAAATCTCCGTCTATGCGGAAAATTATGTCGTTACATTCAACAGTGCTAAAGTAGAATATCCTAAATGATCCCACGCCTTCCATTTTGAACGCAAATAATAAAATAATCACTGTATCATCTGTCACGCTGGTTGCTCTCTGCATAAACGTCGTTGGAAAATTTTAGGGTTCGCGTGTTATTATTTTTCCCGACTTCTGCAGGGCAAGGAAAGTAGTTATTTTTAGTGGTATTAGTATTATCTCGATTGAACGTGAAATTATTTCATTTCGATGATCATTTATTGTATTTCTTTATTTCAATAACAGCTTTAGGCGCTCCATGTAGACTATTATAACGAGAATTCATTTATTTAGTCTAGCCATTGCTTTTAATTTTGAGTCGGTTTATTTTATTTCTTACCTAACTTTTAGGGTTCCGGACCCGAAGGGTTCTAAACGGGTTAGTTATATACTTACTTTAGAAATAAATGTATAAATAAGAATAAAAACAAATATTTAAGGGGCCCCCCTTAAATATTTGTTTTTTTCTTATTTATAAATCATACGGTTAAAAAATCATGGCTGCTGTATGGCAAAAAAATCATGTCTTCTGTAAGGGAGGGCTCCGTTTAAAGATAATGGTATGGAACCCTTGGTGCGCGAGTCCGACTCGCACTTGGCAGGTTTTTCTCACTTTGTCAGTTGACATGACAGTCATCAATCTATGCACTCCCGCCTTTCACAATGCGAATAGATGCCTGCATAGATAGATATAGGAAGGCAGGAGTCGTTGACCCCAGAAATATGTCACGTGGTACACATATGAAATGCACCCTCTAGTATGAGACAAATTATTTCATTTCCCCATTCCATGGGGACGCTACGTGCCTGCAAGGTACTGTCAACGTTATGACATCCGAGAAATAATCGTAGTAGACACTTCCAGCTACTAGCTCATGCCCGCTACTTACTGCGCTTTTGGGAAGGTAAAAGATTGGAAAATGCCTCTACTAGAAAATAAAGACAAATAAAGATAAAAACTCTACTCTAAGTCGATCGCAGATGCAAATAAAAAAAAATAAAAAATATATGTCAACTTTTGTTGTTCTTTATTTATTTTCAAGATTTTTCATAAGCTAGGCCAGTATAATACCTAACACGATAGCCTATTTATTATTTACCTTTGTATAATAATTAACCATTTATTTTTTTACTTCTTTCAACATTGAAATTATTAGAAAAGTTATTGGTAACTGGTCTAAAAATTTACCAATTAACGAAAAACTGTACAATAAACTCTTCAAGGGCGCTTGTCCACCTCACCGTCACGCATTTTTTTGCAACAAAATAAGCACACAAGCACAAAGGTACTTATTACAGTAAAATAAAACTAAAATGATAATGCCAACGCGACTACACTTAGTAATAGGCACTTAGGTGCAAATAATCATTCATTATGAGAAAGTTTAAAATCCCAACCGGACACTCTGCCCTGCTAATTAAGAACGCAGTAATCGACAATTTTGCGATTTTCACTTTTTTACAAAAATGGCATCCTAAAGGTTTTATCTACACGGAAAAAAAATATTTTCATGATTTTTTTTGTTGGAAATATGTTTTTTTGCTAACGGTTTTTGCAGTAATTGCATGAAAATAGTGATTGTGCTAAAGTGAAGTGGGGTAATAATCATGGGCTAGAAAATAATGCAGTACTCGCAATGTATACTAGAGCAAAATGCAGTACTTGCTGCTATTACTGCATTTTGATCTAGCGTCAATCGAATAGTTCCTAAATTAAAACGCAGTATTTGACATTACTGCGTTTGGGCGTAGCATTGCTTGACGGCAGTCGTAGGAAAATTACTTAGACGCGCTACTGAAGACTATACCGTCGAGAGAGATTACGGTTGTTCAGGGCGACTGGAACTCGAAAATTGGCAAAACCACAGCAGACCCTCTGAGGGGATCAATCGTGGGCAGTTATGGTCTTGGTGTAAGAAACGACAGAGGTGAAAAGTTTTTACACTACTGTGTGGAGAATCAGCTGACTGTCATGAATACTTGGTTCAAAAATCATCCAAGGAGACTATACACCTGGACGTCACCGAAAGGGCACAGAAACCAAATTGACTTCATCACGATTAAGTCACGGTGGAAGTCATCAGTTACCAACGCCAAAACTCTTCCGGGTGCTGACTGCGGAAGCGATCACCAATTAGTCGTAGCAGATTTCAGACTACGCTTGAAGAAAGCCCGTAGTACTTCTCAGAAGAACATCGTTCTCGATAAACTAGCTTTAGACCAATTCCGAAAAACCTTTGACGAGAATATCAAGTCCAGAAATTGGTCCTTTTGACTCCAGCGAAACGGACTGGATCAACTTGAAGAAAGTTATCCTGAGTGCTGCCAAGGAGACAAGCAACCAATTCAGAAAGGTTAAGAAAAAGGAAGAATGGATAAGCAAGGAATCTTGGGCACTAATAGAAGAAAGAAGGACGATGAAAGGTGAAGGTCTGGAGTCGAAAGAACAAATGTCCCGATACAACCAGCTGCACAAAGAAGTACAAAGGTCAACTAGGAAGGACAAAGACAACTACATCAACAACATCTGTGCAGAAATAGAGATACACGCTGATAAGACACAATCGAAGGACCTATTTAAAAAAGTGAAACAGATAACCGGCACTTTCAATACTAAATGCTGTGTCGTCGACGACAGTGATGGGAACGCCTTAACCGATTTTAATGACATTCTGGAGAGATGGGGTAGTTACTGTTGTAACCTTTATCGGGACGAAACAGGCGTTATGACAAAAAGAAGATGGGACATACACACAGAAGAGCCCAGAATACTAATGTCCGAGGTAAAATACGCCATAGACAGGCTTAAACATAAAGCATTGGGTCCCGATGGAGTGTCGGCTGCAATGCTTCAACATCTTGGCACTGATGGAACGAAGATCCTGCTCCAGATATGCAACAAGATATGGGTGACGGGCCAATGGCCAGAAGAATGGACACAATCGGCTGTAGTACCTCTTCACAAAAAGGGTTCCACGCGTAAATGCGAGAACTATCGAACTATCTCGCTTATGGCACATGCCAGTAAAATAATGCTACGCATTATAAATTCACGGCTAGCACCATACATAGATAACCAGATACCGAGCGAACAGACTGGTTTTGTGGCTGGAAAGGGAACTCGAGAGCAAATACTGAATGTGCGCTTACTCATTGAGAAATGTCGTGAATTCAATAAACCACTGGTCATGTGCTTCATAGATTATGCCAAAGTTTTCGACTGCGTTCAGTGGAATACCATGCTAGAAGTCCTTGTGGAGATGGGTGTACCCCCGCATCTAGCTTTTCTGATACAAAACTTGTATCTGGATGGCACTAGCTTTGTAAGATTAGAAGACAAGCAGTCCAGGCCATTCCATACAGAGAGAGGTGGTCGACAGGGGTGCATTTTGTCTCCAAAACTATTTAACTTGTACGGCGAGTACATAATGAGGAAAGCACTGGAAGGATGGGAGGGCGGTGTAACAGTGGGAGGCCGACCAATTAACAACCTAAGGTACGTGGATGATACGACTTTAGTTGCATCGAGTGAGATGGAAATGGCAGAACTTCTAAAGAAGATCGAGACAGAAAGTGCTTATCTCGGTCTTAAGATCAACAGAACCAAAACCAAGGTGATGGTGGTAGACAGAGCACAGCTATTCCCGTCAACCGATGCGCTGGATGGGTATGAAAGGGTTGAAGACTTCGTATACCTCGGCTCTCTTATTACCAACGAAGGCCACTGTACCGAAGAAATACGCCGCAGATCCGGGATGGCGAAAAGTGCAATGGCTAACCTCGACAAAATATGGAAGAACCGAAGTATCAGTCGTAACACT
The DNA here is from genome assembly GCA_949319315.1 of Zelleria hepariella. NCBI lineage: Eukaryota > Metazoa > Arthropoda > Insecta > Lepidoptera > Yponomeutidae > Zelleria > Zelleria hepariella. The sequence goes on along the minus strand of OX439392.1, from coordinate 10,172,587 downwards.
AAAGTGCGGCTGGTTCGAGCCCTTGTCTTCTCGATATTCTTTTATGGTGCAGAGACTTGGTGTCTTAAAAGAAAAGACATCAACAAAATAGACGCCTTCGAGATGTGGTGCTGGAGGAGGCTGCTTAGAATACCTTGGACGGCAAAACGCACTAACGAGTCCATAATTAAAGAACTTAAAGTCCAAAAACGCCTATCTACTATATGCCAGGAAAAGACCCTCAGCTTCTTTGGACACATAATGCGGTCGCCCAGGCATAGTCTAGAGAAGCTCATAATATTGGGACAGGTGAATGGCAAACGCGCCAGGGGAAGGGCACCAACCAGATGGTCTGATGCTATAAAAGCAGCGGTTGGAGGAAGCATTCACCGGGCAGTTCATATGACGGAAGACCGCTCCCAATGGAAGCTAGTACGACATGGTCGCGATCCTCAGCCATGAGGAATCGATTAAGAAGAAGAAGATTTCTCAAGCGAAATAAAGTTTGATTGCTACGATTTTGTTTTAATTCCAATATAATAGAAACACAATATACTTACAAATCACCCTAGTAACCCTCACTTTAGGTTGGCACAAGACATAAAAATAATGAATAAATACTAACAAATAATGCAGTAATTGACAAGTGCTAGGGTAAAATGCAGTAATCAGCGCAAGTACTGAATTTATGCTTAGTTGTAATCTTATTCTCACTATACCTCATGCTAAGTTAAAACGCCGTAATACACACTATAGTCGGAAGTAACGCTAAATGGAATAAAAAATACATGCCATTTAAAAGCTTGAATTTTTTCCCATTTTTTTCATCTAAGTGAATTGTTAAAAAACATAAATTTCATACTTAAATAACTAAAATTATGTTACCCGCGTTTTTCTCCGAACCGCCTTTTTGCAAGTGCTGCGTTCTTGATTACTAGGGCAGACTTAAGTAAACGATGACAAGTGTTGTCTAGTCACGAAAATCGTTTGCTACTTTCAGAGAGAGCCTGTCGGGCTTTTGGCACCTATTACCAATTTTTCTCAATGGAAGATTTTTATTTAAAACAAAAAAAAAATAAAAAAAAGTTCGTAAATGAAAACTCTTTTAATTTTTTTTTCATATCAAATTCTTAACCTTATAAAAAACAATCTTTATAATGTTCCAATAACACGGGTAAATGCTTGAGGAAATAAAAAAATCGAAAAATATTTTGTTTAAATAAATAAAACAAAAATGATTAAGTAATAAAAAGACATCGACACAAAAACATTTCCTGAAGTTTCAAATGGATCTGGAAGAAGAAAAGCATAGCTGGCGAATCAAAAGTGAGGGCAACCTAAGTTGGCTTACAGCCAAGGTAAGCAACGATAACTTTTCCAATTGACAGCTTTGACATCTTTGCTAGCCGCCATAGCACCTACGGATGCCGCACGCCATACACTAGAACTATTCGGAAGTTCAAAAAATAAAACATTTTCAGGAGAAAATTATGGTTGTCGCCTAAAAATTTAACAGCGAATGATTTGGCCCGCAGGTTGCCGAGGAAGCACACATCAGATTATTCTGGTTTTTCCATTTTAATTAGGCTATAATTATAGTGGTTGATTGGCGACGCACAGCATGTTATCTCGAGGACAAAGCTTCGTATAAATGACTAGCTTTTGCCCGCGACTTGGTCCGCGCCGACTTATTATTTTTTTCGTTATTAAAAAATTGCAAAGCACTCAGCGATAACCTAGCTTCCCATAGTAAAATCATTTTTAAAATCGAATGTGTAGTTTTGGAGATTACCCCCTACATAGAAAAAAATTACTAACTTTTCTTGTTTATAATATTAGTGTAGATAGAACTTCAGGTAAGTTCGTTTGATCATCAAATATTTGGAATTTCAGAGAAAAGAGGAAAAAACTATTCCGTAAGTGTGATGTACCCCAGCTTGCTTCAGAGAAAAGAAGAAAAAACTATTCCGTAAGTGTGATGAACCCCAGCTTGCTAAAATTATATTTTTAGCTCTGTGACGAGTCCAATTATATTTCCAACAAAGATATTAAGTACTGATGAAAATGCAAAAAAAACACAACGAAGAAAAACACCATCACGCTGCCAGAGCTGCAAAAAATTTAATGAAATTATTTCACGTTACACAAGACACACTTCTACTTACGAGGGGCAAAAAGAAACGAAATAGAGTCGCCTGGTGGAAAGGACATATTCCGAGCGAAAATAGAAAAACTTGGTGACAGCCGACATGAAAAAAACTTTCCAGAAAATTCGCCCTGGGTTCAAAGGAGCATCCCCAAGTATAATTAGGACTGGCTAATGTCATGGAAAAAACAATTTTATAAAACATCTCATTGCTTGTGGGGGCTGCCGGGGTCGTATTATGAACCAGCCATTGCGGCACGCTGCTTCGATTAACGTTTTTATCCCGCTGTCTACTAGCGCCATCTTGTTTTTCATAGTGAAATTAAGCAAGATGGCGCTATTAGTGATAGCTGGATAGAGACACCACCGTGCACCCCCTGATGCAAAGATAGCGTTTTATTTATATTAAGTTTAAGCTTGCGTGGTTAGTGTTAAGAAACTAAACACATTTCTTTAAAAATTGTAGAGCTGTACCTAAATAAACGAATGAAAGCGAATAATTTTCTCCTGAAGCGTTCAACATTTTAATGAAACAACAAAATCTCTCATATTTTAAATATTATGTTTTACAAAATCAGAAAAACTTGCGGAGCTGACCGTCAACCTTCGCAAATTATTATTAGAGGCACCTTATGAAGAATAAATATTTAAAATATTTATTAAGTTTTTTTTTATTTAACATCAGGGTCATTTTCACCAGGACTTAGGGTATTATCTATAATATCTTTGTTTGCATAAAAAAGTGATAAAGATGCATTTCCGGAGTCCTGTAGAGTGTAGAGGCGCTCCTTTCCTGTCTTTCTGACAATAAGGGTTAATCTCCCATTTGGTTCGCGATGAGGCCTTGGGGCAGCATAAAAATAAAATAAGACAGTAAATAAACGTCTACTTACACGGTCCGGCACATCTTCATTTCAGTAATAGAGCGAATAATTCTATGAAAAATAACCCGACAGCTAAAAATAAATATAAAACTCCCTGAAGTTGTGAGTCTTGTCACAAGATAAGGTACAAACCTTATCTTCGTTACTTTGCTCTAGCTTGTTTTTATTAAGACCTATTTTAGCTCCCCATTTTTGGTATTTTCTAAATTAATTTATGGTGTACAAAAGAGATTTCTCTACCTATCTATATTTTTTACCAATAAGTGGCGTTTAGCTTCCGCCATTTTGGTTAAATACCCTACGACACTAACTATTTGACACCGTTAACATCCATCCACTCGTACCTAAAACCTCTAAGAAGATCAAACATACAGAGAAACATAAGCGTGAAAATAACACCGCCTTTGCTTACGTAGTCGGGTTAAGACACTTTGTCTACTGCGGGACACAAAGGGCATTCCGTTTTGCGTGAAAAGACAATTTGTTGAACTCGTATTAAAATTACTCGGAAGCGGGAGCCCGCAACATAGCCATGGACTATAAATTTTAACTTTGATCTCTATGTTCAAAGGGTTCAGCTGTATATTGAATTTTTGTATTGAACGAAGTACAAGGTATTACAAAAGATACTAACTCTTTTTACAGGGTAGTAGCACCCGGTGATAGGGATCACAACCTAAATATTTTTTTAGCTATATGACGTTCCGTTGATTTTTAAATTAATAAAATGTGAACGCTGTGGCGGGGGAAAAGTATTTTTCAATTATTGTTATCATTGACTTTCACAATGTTTTAACAACTCAAACTTATGCAAATGCACATACACATAATATATACATATTTTTAAATTTGAACTAATACCAAAAACAAAAAAGTTATAAAAAAAAACTACCTATTTTGAGGTTATAAAATAGAAATTGTTTTTTTCAACTTTTTTTTACAGAATTGACATCCTGTTGACCAGTAGGTTACACCCTATAAAAAGAGTTTGGATGTTTTGTAACACGTTGTAGAGGTATGTCGAGCGCGGTGTTTTTTTGTCTGAACACCCTTTTACAGAATTAATTTATGGTAAACTAAGTATGCATTTTTTTTTTTTCAACCTGTCATGCATGATACTTGCGTATCTTTTCGATACAGTTTCGCATTAAGTCGAGTATACACATACGTATACCGGTTCCGATTAATCCTTATGTTCATTATTCTTCATCAAAATGTGACACTTTACTCCAAATCAAACTACCAAATTACATTACTGGCCCACAACAGTTGCAGCATAGGAAGATAGGACCGGATATTTCCAGTTAATTCAGTTAACAGGATTACCCGGTAATCTGGGGATGTCCATCAACTCTATCGACAGAGTGGCAGTTATTTGTCCATTCCGCCTAATAAGACAAAGAGCCTATTGTATTGGCTTATCTTAATAAGTTTTGCTCTAGATAACGACAGTGGCTATTTCCTTAATTCCTATAATGGATTTTGTTACCGAATTAACTTTGTTTGAGTGACTGAAACGCTGAGTCGGACGTTAAGAATTTACGGGCGATGGTTTATAGCTCTAATCCTGCTTGTTTTGTAGCCTTAGCAGGGCCCTTAGCCTGTAACACAGTGGTGCCAAAATGGGCTGTCAGGTGACGACTTCAATTACGATTTGCTAACGCTGTCTGTCCTTTTAATGTTTTTGTAGTACAGCAAAGAATATTTTGATTCTAATTCTAGAGGATTAGTTCTCTGGTTGTAGGAGAAAAACGAGGAGAGCCCGGTTTTGTCCTTCTGCCGGGACGCCATTGACCCGCCATTGCTTTGCAGGCTAACGGCCCAGGAATACAATCGATAGCAATCATCTTGGGCTATGGAGAATGATGGTATCTAGGCAACGCCACCAGAAACACGCAAATAAATGTCGAATGTCGAGACGCCAAAAATTTTTTCCAAAATCAATCAAGTAGATAAGGCCTATTTTTTGTTATAAATCGTTTTTGTAATGTATAATATATTTATTCAGTTTCGTTGCGTGCACTTAATTTCTTTACTGCCCGACGCTGGTAACTGGAAAAGTTGAAAAAACGTACAAAATCAGCTAAAAGTTAATTACCGTAACATGTCCGCTAACGTGCAAATAATAGGTGGATATTGTATGCAGAACAATTACAGTTATTTAATGGAAAAATAAAGTAAAAAGCCTTTTTTCAAAAATATACTGAAAAATCTAAAGACTCATTCATTCGCGGCTTACAGCGCTTTCAGACGTGTTATACCACTTACCACGTAATTTATTTCTGAGGCGTGTGAGTAATAACTAATAATGGATGAAACAGCATGACTTCCAGACAATCTGTTCAGTTAGGTAGTACCTACCTACCCCAGACGGGGGGCGATTTAAATGAAAGATGTTCTGGAAAACGGCACTGCAGCTTAATTTGTGTGAAGCCTAATTAATCACTTTGAGCATGGTCTCTAATTTATAGAGTAAGATTTCACTGGAGATACAAATATGGAAATAATACTCGTACATTACCTAGTACCAAAATTATAATTTCGTCAACTTGGTTGGAAAAATCGTTCTAAGTACGCATTATAATCTTGGCTTGATGGTTAAAAACAATAGTAGCCTATAACAGACTCTCTTTATCGTATGTCAAGTGGAATACCTGTATAATTAACTTACCAAAAATTTTGCGTCATACTCGTAGAGTACCTAGGTTTCACTACGCGGTTTCATATGAGACCCCTCGCTTGAAAGACCACATTAAAAGTAGGCATCAGAAGCAAGCAATAAAGACACATGGAATTTCATCAGGTCAAAAATTCACTCAATTAAAACGTTCTAAAAGCTAAAACTAAAACCCCGTTCGCCAAACAAAATATATTGCATTTTAGCGTCCATTCTGAAAAGTCGACAGCGCTCCTACCGTGCGTGACTAACGCAGAAATATGCCACTGTCACAGGCACCGCCTAAAGTGTAATTGCTGGGCCAAATTGTATGTGGCGTTTAGCAATGCTCCACTCTTTTCTATACCTATATTTGAATTTACTTTTTCAATCCCGTTCAAACTATGAGACAACGCGAATTAAATCAAACTGATAATACAATCCATTCGCTTGGCTCACTGGTTAGGTGAACTTAGGTGGCAAGGAATTTTGAAGAAGCTTATTTGAAATCACCAGAATTAGTATATCAAAAGGATTTATCAATAACAATGTTGTATTGCTTTGTATTCGGATGATATGTACCTAGCATCTTCGGACTAGGACTCATTAGATACTTAATTGCTTATAGAAATTGACAAACGTTAACTATAATAGTAATAGGTATTTTTATTGGGATTCAAAACTCCTCTAGACATATTAAATCTAATCACAAATTCGCTCTCAGAGCCCGAATATATCCAAGTATCCAAATGCGGACAGCCCCCGAAAGCACTGTCCCTACATTACAGAAATAAATTACGCAAACAATTAAATATCGGCAATAATGTGAACATGGGGTGCGACAATTTGTCTGGACCGGTCGGTTGGGGTGACTTTACCCTAAAATGGGACATACAGTACGATTCTTTTCCAAATTCCATTTAAACCTCAACCATGGTAATAGCGGTTTTTAGGATAGGTTCGAGGATCTAGATCATAGGGCCAAAGGCCTAAAATTGTTTTTATTGATGAGTAAAGCGGCCACTCAAAGCTTGGAGCTCCATACGATATACAGAAACACACTTGATCGCTACTATTCAACATAGAAGACACCTTCCACCGAATATCGGTAGTACGAAAAAATGGTAAGCCGATGGATGCATGATTTGCAGAGAGCACGGTTCGCCGAATAAGGCTTCAAAGAATTAATGGTTGATCGATACTGTAGTTACCAGAAAGCACCTTATAAATGACAGGTTCTTTCTGTAGTATGTCGGAGATGAATTTACTAGTAAAAGGGTTGTAGTTGCGGTTCAATTTTTAAATACCTAGGGTAATTTTTAAAAAGCTTTATTCCTGAAACATGTCCACTTCTAAATATAATTTCCAAAAACTTTTGTTCTACGGTATGGGTTGTGTTAACTTTATAAATAGTTTAGCTAGATCCCCCTGTACACAACAATGATGCCACATGCATAGCATAGTTAATGTAATTATGAGCCCGTAACGTAAACGCTCTGAACTTGTCCCGATTAAGGACCATCTTTGGACCAGAGGCTGGCAACATTTAATTACACCAAAATATCTTGAGTGCAATGGCCGACCTATGAATAACCTTTTAATTTTCGTATATGAACGCCAATCATAAGTGGGCAGTAATATCAGAGCATCGCTGATATTTTCCAGTTTTTCTCTGACGCACTACATGCAATTTATAACTTTTTTTAATTTTGGATTAATTAATAAACCAGTTGAGCTACAAAATTGCAATATTGAGCCGACCGTGATCTAGAAGGCATATCACTCAATATACCAACACTCATATCTTCTATGAATAAACAATAAAAAAAATAAAAAAAGTAATAAATTTCTACCAAATGAGTTTAATTAAAAAGGAAACTTTAACGTACAACTGTAACTAATTTGAAATTACTAGGTCGAGGTATAGATCCCGAAATTTTTAGACTCTGACTTTGTGGCTCCACAGAAGTCCTTTTGAAAACGGAGCCAATAGTTTACAACAAGGGTTCTAAAATGGAGGCGGATGCCTGTATTCATAGCAAAAGTTAATGAAACTCGATTCACCCCAAAGTCGATGAATTCCCTCATCATTCGTTCTGCTCAATCGTCGTTGTAATTACATCTCGGCAAACATTCAGTTCAGAATTCTGAATGTTTGTGTTTGATTTATTTTTCTATTTCATAGATTAGTAATTAATCTTCATTCATAAGCTCGAATGTGAAAATTGCCATTGGGTTTCAAATTGGGGCTGACTCGCGAAATTAATGACGTAAATAATAAAGGACATTGACAGTCTTTGTATGGGAGTTGGACCAAGTGCTGCCCAGAATAAACACATAGTGGATTTATGTTCCTTAGACTATTATCGCACTAAGGACACATGTGTCTCTATTCCGAGCGAGCCGAAAGGAAGGTAGGCTCATGTGGCTCTATATGGTGAGCCAACAGGTTAGTCTGTAAAAGTAGTAAGCGCTTCAAAATCTATTCCAGAAATCATGAGAAAAAAAATCAGGCGCGCTTGGCGAGAGAGAGACAGATATATGCTTATCGGAATGAGTGGAAGCGAGACAGAACAACTCTCGCCAGGTGATAAGCTGAGGATAACAAAAGAACCGGTTTTCAAGCCAACCGAGAGAGTTAGGTACATTGCGTTACATATTTTTGTGCGTAAATGTAAAAAAATATAAAATAATCGTTTTCTAATACCTTAATCACATGAGAAATGTTAAAAACAAAATATTTAATTAACCGGTAACCCTCAAACAGATTATTTAATTTATTTTCTTTTATTTACCAGTAACGTAAGCAACCACTTGGAAATACTCCCACGTCTAGGCAGCACTTGGTCCAAACCCTGTCAATGTCCTTTTCTATTTTGAATTATAATTTTGCACCTGTGTTTTGATTCACCGATGGCAGTATAATGTGTCTCACTAATGTAGTTTTGTTAGTTCGACAAGCTATAAGCTGTAAAATAGGTTAAAGTTACTACTTTTTATGTCTAAGGGCGATAAAAACAAACCCGATATTACATTTATTTTTCAAAGAATTTTTATTTTTCATTTTTATTTAGCTTTAGTTTCAGCGTTTATTAAAATAATAAATATTTCACGAATTCAAATAAAAAAAAATATTTGAAAAATAAATGTTGAAAAAAAATAAAAATTATGTAAAATCGGGTTTATGGGTCGGGTTGATATATTGTGGAAATCAAACCGTACTGTACCTAACTTTACTCTACCAATATGAGTAAGATTAGAATAATATTCGGAACTAGCTACTTAACTCTACATGCGTAGGTAAACAAGACAGCACGTCAGACTGTACATTTTTGTTGCAAAGTCGCCCGTAACGCAACCGAGTAGAGTGCTAGCGTGTAAAGGTCGACGTGCTGTCATGTGTACGAGCACTACAAGCTTTGTAACTCGAGCATTAGGTCGTGGCTAAATGTTCTAACACGTAGATACTATCTGAAGCAAGGCATATTGTAGGTCCCTGGCCACCGACAAACTACCCATCTCAGGGCACTTAGGTTACACTACAGTCTCTAATGGCCGACCTAGGCCAAACTACTGCCATTCGACGTAATTACTAACTGCAATTTGAACTATAAATAAAGGTAACTTAAACTATGCGGCGAAGAATGAAATTGAATACAGCATACATAACTCGTCAGACTGTACAGTTTTGTTGTAAAGTCGCCCAAAACGTAATTGAGTAGAGTGCATACGTGTGTAAAGAGCGATGTGCTATTGACTGTACACACGACAGCACGTCGACCCAAGCACTCTACTCGGTTACGTTACGGGCGACTTTACAACAAAAGTGTACACTCTGATGTGCTGTCGTGTGTACATAAACGATCTAAGGTGTGAAAAGTTAAAGGATTTGCATAATTTTTTGCCAATAATAACAACAAAAAAAAACACCCAATGACACACTTTAGAGAAAATATTTAAGCCGGATAAGTTCATGTACATATTAAAGTAATGTAGTAACAAGTGACCACTTTTGGCGATAAAAGTTTTTGATAAAAGATAAAAGGATCTGGAATCTAAACCTTTAGACCTTAAAATAGTTAAGCCTCGCGTTGATAACCTAATGAAGAGTTTTTAGCAAAAAACGCATCCAAAAAGAAGATATATATTTTTTTTCATTTGCGGCGCTAGTTGTGCCTAGGTAACTACTATTATATTTAATTTTCCAAATCCTGTTCCGCAATTTGGACAGAAGATACAACTTTATCAGCACACTAACAACATACATCCCCACTCATAGAACTTGGCGCTTTCACTATACGTTGAATAAACGTTCCGATATCAAACAAAAGCAAAGTTTATCGAAGATCCAATAGTTAGCAATCTCGGTACGAAGTCGGTAGCAAGAGCAGATGTTATCATAAGAGTTGCACGACCGATTCTGTTCGCTTGCTGCCACGACCCTTGCCTTATAAGAAGCCAATGGAAATGGTACATGGGAGATATTAAATTTTAATATTCAAACAACACTAGGGGAGCCTTATTGCGTTTGGTTTTGGGGATAAGGAAGGCTGTAGGCATTTGCGTAAACAAGTCTTTTTATTTTACCTCTATTTGTGGAGGCAATATTCTATTCGATAACCAGAATTTGGTTGCTAGTTCAATATAAACTTGGAGCTAAACTAGCACAGACAACGGACTGGTTTGACTGTTTCGCTGGAAACTAGTTTATGTATTTGTGTTCGAAAAATACCTATTCAGCGAAAGCCTTTGCAATCTCTGACGGTCTATTCAATTTCTCGCTAGCAGCATTGTGTGTCCATTGTATGAAACCAACCAAAATAATGTATAATTATTATCTAAACTGAGACCGAATACTTATTAAAACTAAGGCAACATTAAATGACTATTTTTTAATTTGCATCACACACTACACACAATCATTATCTCTTGAATACCGAGCAAAGGGTTCCTTCCTACGAATGCTCCCCAAATGATTTGAGGCCTTTTATATTAACTAGCGTAATAAAAAGAAATAATTCTTCACCAATTCTCTCTCAGTTACGCTAAATTTATTAAGGTCCTCGTTGCTTCTGACCCCGGTCGCTCTGCAAGTAACGTTGGCGTCTATAGACCCAAATATTCACTTCGAGCATCGAGCATTCGCCGGTTTTTTTAACTGATCGAAATATTAAAATTTGCCATTTGGTAGAAAATTCAAAAACGGTGAAAATTGGTGGGCTCACAAATTAATAGTTGATCATTGGACTTACTTCAACATAAATCATGATTCCTTTCATCTTATTTGAATGATTTTGAAGAACTTTAGATACAGTAGGTACGATATAGATACGTGCTGTTATTTAAATCAATTGTGATCCTGATTGCAATGGCAATACGTTTTTAAAGCATAATTATTTAGTGAACGAAATCTCAAAACTGTTCACTTGCGTTGAAATCGTTCCGAACAATTATTGTGATTTTAAAAAGTCTCGGTCACTTACTTCTGAAGGTGATCGTAATAGATGTTAGATAATAAGCCCCCAATTTGTTCATTCACTAGAATGCAACTAAGTAATTGAATGTCTGACCAAATGCTCATATCGTGCAACCTTCGATCAAGTGCGTGCAACGCAACATTCGCCAAGAATTCTGATGTGAATACTTGAGTCCTCAGCGTCCTTACGAAAACGTACGTTTAAATTCCGCCGGCAATCCTGTGGAAGTGTCGCCATATTTCATGTGAACATAATTTTTGTCCCCCAATAAAAAGTGAACTTTTCAAAGATCCCTTTTGCACGCAGTCTGGGCGTCTGTTTCTTATTTCCCCACTAAAGACGAAGGGCATTGGAACTGATTGTTTTTATAGCTTATCGATGGGCGGGAGGGGCTCAAATTAAACTGGGGATGGTAAAGTTAAATCCGTTGGGGGCACGTGAAGGAAATTCGCCAAGACTACAAATACCTTAGGGGTCACTGCCCAAATAAATGTCTACCTATGAACTGCAAATGCGTTTGGTCCCTCCACAACACACACGAATATCACGACTCGTATTTTGTTACTAGTCTTCTCGACATGAATTCATTCACTTCCATCATGATCAGCCATGACTTCATTCACTCTCATCATTTCTGAGTAAGGGTGTCTTCATGCTCACGCCATCCAAGTCTAATGATCCTGTGCCAGATGCAACCACTGCTTTCCGGCTACTTGGGCTAGGTACGTCGTCGGGCCACCAGTCTCATTAGTTATGATTTTCAGGACCTATTTTATTTGTGTACCTTCAAACCTTCTGTCAGGATTCTATAGGTGCTGGGCAAGCCTACTCCATCTAAAAACAATGTCCCAGGCACTGCAGCGCCGAGTGGTATCTTCAGTCATCTAGTGTGAGTGATGGTGCCACTGGACGCTGTATAAATCATCTCATTACGTAGATGCAAAGGCCTTAATTTTTTTTTTCTAACCTCTAAGGAACTTGTTCTTATTTTCACGTTTCACTGCTTTCAGCTGTGCATTGTATGTCTGTCAGTATTTAGGTAAGGATTAATATCTACTTGGCTGCTCTCTGTGGGATCAGCTAATAATCGTCACTCGAAATTGCTATCAACAGTCTCGGAGCGAACCGAAGTAAATATTAATGCAAGTGACACCACTCGATTCGTCTAGCCGATCTCTGTGTAACACAAATCCCTGCGATGCCAAATAATTTCGACCACAATAATTCGTCGCGCCAACCCCTCTCATCTCGCCCTTAAATCAAAGCGTCGGCCGCATCACAACTCGACAATAAAAAAAGGGAATATTTATTCGTTATTTGTTGTCGGTTTGCATTAAAATAAAGCAGCTATCTAGGCCTCACCACCCTCCGCTGGGCTTTATCTAAGATCGGGATTGCATAAAATTCTCATCTTTCTTTCGAATGTGACAGTCTCCGTCCTGGGGACCGACTACGCATCTCATTCGACTCCCTCTCCTCTCTATCTCTTTGGTCGTTCTCGTGTCACCCTGTATCGCCCTGAGGATTTCCACACTTTGTATAAATTGTGATTCGTGTTTTCCAAAAGCGTTTTCCTCCTTCAGACGCAGTTCTTTGCGAACGACTGCGGCGATGTTTCTTTTATAATCTGAGGTCGCCTTTTCTACATTTGTGTACTTGTTCAAAATATTGTATAGATTAAAATTTCGAATGAAATGTGTAGAATTAGAATCGAAATGTGTTCCCAATGACTAAATCCTCAACACAGCTGACTTAAGAGTAAAATTATGTTTCTCGAAGTTCTTTATTGGATTTGTTTTCGGAAATCTATTACAGGCCCCTAGTCTGTTTAAAACTCAGTGAGGGTGGCAGCAGCGGCCAACTTTGTACTACGAAGGAGATAACTACCACAGAAGGGCAGCTTTATTTGAATTTTATTTAATTACGCAGATATTATTTAATTGTGTTTTAAGTTTGTGCGAGCACTATGACAAAAAAATCCAAGAGAGAGCCGGTTTCTGAATTGAGAAATTCTCTAAGCAAGCACTTAAGTATCGTTCTGTCTCTGCATATTTCTCACAAAAGAACGTGACAGAACGATACTTAAGTGTTTACTTAATAAAATTCTCAATTCAGAAACCAGATCAGAGAGTACTATGGACGTTAATTAGAGCTCACTGTAAACTAATCAAAATTGAGGTTTGTATATGTCGCAGGGATAGTGTCAAACCAGTGATATTATAATTACCCTAGTGAAATTACAATTACCCGGTTTATTGTCAACCGTCACCATTTCTCACAATATCACGGGCTTATTTCAGTGAAATTATAATTTCACTAGACTCACGCAATGATATTGCAAGGCAGCAATAAGTTGACAATTTCACTGCCGTTAGATTGTCAGACGGTCGATGATTGGTCCGTTTTCAAATTGACAATTTTGAAATCATAGAGTTACAAAATAATAAACAGATTTCTGGAAATCACAAGCTTTATTGCAAGGATGTCTAATATCGCAGTTTTATCTTAATGTAACTCACAATAAGTTAGATTGGTTTTTAGGGTTCCGTACCCGAACTCTCTGTCTGTATTTCCTACCCTTATCTTTGGTACCGTAATAGGTAGCCAGTTGACATTTTGACAGAATATTTTTCATGTGGGACACTACAAATTAGATATTTTAATAACAAAATAAGGGGTGATTTTATACTTTATGCTCTATCACAAAAATGGTAATACTACAAGCGTCAAACTTGGTGTAGATCTAGAGCTTTATATTATAACAACAAATAATAAAAAAACAACCAAGTGCGAGTCGGACTTATGCATGAGCGTACTCACAACCATATATGTATTTTTAATTGTATGGCGGTACGGAACCCTCAGTGCGCGAGTCCGACTAGCATGTATAGCATGGAGTTGACCAATCAAAACGCACGAAGTCCCCCACTACAAACTTGACTCATAATATACCTAGGGTTATTATAAAATCACTACAGCTTTCTCGTGAAATTACAATACCACTAAAATAAGTCCGTGAAATTGTAAGTAATGGAGGCGATTGACAATAATCTGGGTAATTGTAATTTCACTAGGGTAATTATTATATCACTGGTTTGACAATATCTCTGTGACATATATACCACTGCTAGGATAGATAGAGCAATCCCAATTCGGTGTGGTGAAGGAAGTTATCTGTGAAGAAATATCTTTTGAAAGGAAGAAAATAAAAATATGCTATTGGTGAGTGGTGAGTGAGACTGTGGACCATTTTAAATACTTTATTATACTCTTTTTAAAATGGTCCACAGTAACTTATTGATTGCTATTACCTTAGCTGCATTTCAGGGGCCTTAGCCTATAACTAAATGGTGCCAAAATGGGCTCCCGGTTGACGGTATTAATTACGATTTATTAATGATGTCGGTCCAGTGTCGGTCCTTTTAATGTTTTTGTAGTACAGCGAAGAATATTATGAGTCTAATTCTGCCGTCGTAATTGAAAACACAGTAACTCGACAAAAGTCGTTTTGAGAAAAACGCGGTTAAAGTTTTGTTGTTAAATTTTGTTATTATGAACAAACCAATCAACAAGGGTTACTGTTTGTATTTTTTTATGTTGATAAATAATTAAAACTTCAATTCGGCATCAAAATATCTCAAATATTATAGTTGTATAATTAATTAAATTAGATAATGTGTTTTAAACTAGGATAATTAATTTAAACAATATCATATTTTTAAGCTAAAACACAGTAATTGATTGGTTACTGTGTTTTAAGCAAGTTTTACTCATTACTGTGTTTTAACCATGTAAAGATTATAGTAATAGGGAAATTGCAACACAGTAACTTTACACATACTGTGTTTAAGCTTAATACAAGTAGCATTTGTGACTTAAATCAAATCCTAGTAAGTGAAGATGCTGGTTTTAAAGCTAATTTATATTAAGATTCTCATAAGTGCAATTATAGTATCTGAATATACTGTGTTCTAAGCTTGTGTTTGTAAATTTTTTTATTACTTAATACTAGGGCGATTTTAGTCTTAACAATGAAATCGCCTTAGTTTTGCTGAAAATATATGAAATAAAACAGTAAAACGTCATCATGTCAATTAAATGTTATTTATTAAATCTTTCTTCTAAATCAACAAGGTTCAGTGTCTAAAACTAAGGTGTAAAATGAAAATATCAGATCAAATTATTCTAAAAATCAAACAAATCATCAAATAACGAAAAATGTTCCGTGAATTTCGGATGCGAGCCCAGCAAGCATTGCTGGCAGGCGATATTAAGCCTACCTGCAATGATGTTTGCCCGTATAAACTAAAATAAATTGAAATCTATTGAAATAAAATTTCTTCCAACTCCAATTTTTCGACTTTGATCGCGAATTACTTGAATAAAAATCCCATAAAGTGACAAGTTTTTTATACTATTCTAAGCACTAAGGCTTTGGAAAAGTTATAAAATTTAAAAAAAGTCCTTCACACCTCTACTTAAATTTTTCTCCATACTAAATATTTACTAACTATTTCAGTGATGATTTCTCAAAAACAAAATTTTTGAACTTTGGATCAAAATTGCAGTGATTTCTAGGAGTCCATAGCTAATCATTATTTTTTCGGTAATAGATAAATTATCTGAGACCCTAAAGAATAAAAAATATCTCTGAAACGTCAAAAGAATAAAAAGTTACAAAATAAAAATTTTCAACAAAAACCAAAAATCCTCATATTTTCTAAACGACAAAAAATGGCTGAACATACGAGTACAAGGGGGTGATTCAGGTAGCCCTTGGTGTCAGCTATCTTTCTTTTCTAGATTTTCTCACTTGACGTCTATGTTTGGGCCACCCTGTATAGGTAATATCCTAAAGAACTCAAGTGCAACCGACTTACCTTCGTGAGAGATTCTCGTTACTTTCCCCACGTGAGAGACTACAGAAAACGTGTGATACCAGACCTTACAGAACCTTGCAAGTTCCACGTTGGAACCGAATTCTAATCGAACTCTTTCACGGTGAGTGCTGCTCAACTGTGGAACTCTCTTCCAAAGCCGATCAGACTGTCCCTCCGTAGCGTGGTTTAAAGTCAAACTCAAAGAGCACTTCCTTTCAATATAATAATTATCTTAGCGTAAGTTTATGTATTGTAAGTCAGAACCCGCGAATAACTTTATTATTTTGTATTGCATTAGTCTATTAAATTATACATCTAGTTTTTTCTCTAATGAAAGTATTCGGGTATACGTATACTATCATGTACTTATGTTATCAATGTTATCAATTACTGTATTATTTATGTCTTGTTTGTTTATGTACCTACTTTATTGGCCGTCTCCTGCCGTCAAAACAATATTTCACAATTTATTTGACTGGCTGGAAGAAATTTCTATTGAGTACGTAATTTTTCACCTTTGTTATTAAAGATTTATTTTGTCTAATAAAGTTTATAAATGATATTTAATAAGTCTATAAAGTGTAAAGTATACTAAAGTAGGTATCCATCGTTTTTTAAACGGAAAGCGTATAGACATAGATTAAAATCTATAAAAACGACTGATAACAAAATAAAGAAGACGTAATATTTTCTTAGGTTTGCACGAGCACTATACATAATTTAAACACAAATGACATACAAGACAGCTGTCACCTCAGTCTACCGCGACCACGAGCCCTGCAAAGGTCTCGAAACGTTGGGAAAATGTAAAAAGTTAATAAAACGAGTGTTAAATCCGTTAAAATCTGTGTTTAAATTAAAGAAGACGTTTTAAAGTTTCATTTTATATAATTCATATCGGACCATTCTGTATAAGTAAAGTAAATATTGCTGCCTTAAATATTGATTGTGCCGTGGTGTGGCGATGGCGCGGTGCTCCCGCGCCAGTTGTCAACAACATACCACTCCTTCTGTATCCCCTTACCCAAAATGTAGTTTATAACACAGTAAGTTCAAACTATATTAAGCTTATAACACAGTAAGTACTTAGTTACTGTGTTAAAGCCAAATTTCTTCGAAAAAAAATTTAAACCTGTAGGCACTTAAAACACAGTAATTGAAATACTGTGATTTAGTCATGTATTCATAAATAAACTTTTATCAATATTTTAGAATAAAACACAGTATCTGAAGATGCCGTGTTCTAACCAAGCAAACATATTTCTGAAATCCTCATATACTTTAAGTAAGATCACAGTAAGTAATAAGTTACTGTGTTATAACCTAAAAAACTGTCAATACTGTGTTCTTCCTTAAAAATATCTTGATTTTTCTAAAGATACTGTGTTTTCACCTAAGTTATCTCGGGAACTATCCATCGTACCAACAAACCGAAAATTTTCCCAGATAGTACTCGGGCTCCTGATTTTAAAGAACCAAAAAAAGTATGAACACAGTAACTGAAGTTACTGTGTTTTCAATTACGACGGCAGAATTCTAGAGGATTAGTTCGCTGGTTGTAGGAGAGTAACAAAAAAATCCCGGTTTTGTACTTCTACCTGGCACGCCATTGATACGCCATTGTGTTTCAGGCTAAGGCCCAAGGAAGAGAGCGCTGTGCTTCTATCGTCTTCGATTCTGTGCCCGTACTTAGTATGGCACGTGTTGTATCGCCCAAGGCCACTCTCTCTACAAAGACTGCTAATGTTCAACTCAAATCGAATTAACAACGGAATTGGGTTTTAAAACCTCTTTATACAGGGCAATTTTTAAATAGCGTTTTTCTTGAAACAAGTCAAATTCTAAATGTCCAACTCGATACTTTTTATTTATACAAGGTGTTACAAAAGTACCTAATTCTTTTTACAGGGTGTAACCTACTGGTCAACAGAATGACAAATGTGCAAAAAAAAAGTTGAAAAAAACAATTCTTATTTTATAACCTCAAATTTGAAAAAAAAAAAACTACTTTTTTGTTTTTGTTATTAGCTCAAATTTAAAAAATGTTATTGTGCGTGTAGGTGCATTGACATAGCTTTGAATTGTTAAAACATTGTGAAAGTCAATGAAATCAATATTTAAAAAATACTTTTCTCCCGCCACATCGTTCACATTTTATTAATTTAAAAATTAACGGAACATCATAGAGCAAAAAAAAATATTACGGTTGTGATCCCTATCACCGGGTGCTATTACCCTGTAAAAAGAGTTATAACTAGAGATGGGTTAAGGACTCAGTAAATACTCACCGGTGAGTAAATACTCATAAATACTCGTTTATACTGAGTATTTACTCAAAATCGAGAGTAAATACTTTTTCGTTGATTGAGTATGATCTGTTGTAATGGTATTGTGGATTTACTGAACTATTCGGTATTTAAGGGTTAGTAATGCACCTTTTTTTGTAATAGGGTAACTTATGACCTTGAAAATGAAAAAGAGATAAGTTTGCTCCATATATTTTTGAGATTTTCTTTCAAAGTACCGAACCAAACGAATAAATAGTAACGTTCCTTTAGCGCATGTGTTTTTACAAAAAAAACAGCATGTCATCGAAGCTGTAGGGTGATTTTTTGGTGTATTATACAGGGTAGAGTTTTGAGGTTTTGTTGCAACGGCACCGCCACGACCGTTACAGTTACAGGAAAAGTGTCTTAGGGTGGTATTAATGAACGATACTTAAACTGAGATCAAAAAACTCTTTTTAAACTTATGTGAGATCAGTTTTGAACTTACTTTAAACAGAGTTCAAAACTGATCGCTGTTTAAACTAAGTTTAGTGATATCAATTAATTTTTGAACTTACTTATCAGTTTCGAGTTCAAAATTGATATTATTGTTATTCGAATCGAATCCAATCGAATCGAATCGAATCAAAATGAATTGAATCGAATCGAATCAAATAGAATCGAATCGAATTGAATCGAATCGAATCGAATCGAAACGAAACGAAACGAATCGAATCGAAACGAATCGAATCGAATCTAATCGAATCGAATCGAAACGAATCGAATCGAATCGAATCGAATCGAATCGAATCGAAATTAATTGAATCGAATCGAATTGAATCGAAATTAATTGATTCGAATCGAATCGGCTATTGCTAGATTCATGGTACACATGGTATGACAGCACGTCAGACTGTACACTATTGTTGTAAAATCGCCCGTAACGTAACCGAGCAAAGTGCTAGCGTGTAAGGGTCGACGTGCTGTCGTATGTACTGATTCAAGTATCACAACTTTAACTGCCCATATCTCCTAAACGGCTAATGCTAGACCCATGTTTATGGTACTCTAAAAAAAGGGCTCGACGAGCTCTACCTGATGAAAAAACAAAAATAATAAAAAGTAAGTATAAAAACTTTAACTGCCCTTATCTCATAAACGGCCAATGCTAGACTATAGGACTAGAGTACCATAAACATGGGTCTAGCAATAGCCGATTCGATTCGATTTGGTTCGATTCGATTCGATTCGATTAGTTTCGTTTCGTTTCGAATCGATTCGATTCGATTCGATTCGTTTCGTTTCGATTCAATTCGATTCGATTTAATTAATTTCGATTCGATTCGATTGAATTAATTTCGATTCGTTTCGATTCGATTCGATTCGACTCGATTCATTTAATTTCGATTCGATTCGATTCGATTCAATTCGATTCGATTCGTTTCGATTCGATTCTTTTCGTTTCGTTTCTATTCGATTCGATTTGATTTGATTCATTTCGTTTCGATTCGTTTCGTTTCGATTCGATTCGATTCAATTCGATTCGATTCGATTCAATTCATTTCGATTCGATTGGATTCGACTGGATTCGATTCGAATAATAATAATATCAATTTTGAACTCGAAACTGATAAGTAAGTTCAAAAATTAATTGATATCACTAAACTTACTTTAAACCGAGATCAGTTTTGAACTCTGTTTAAAGTAAGTTCAAAACTGATCTCACTTTAAACTAAGTTTAAACAGAGTTCAATTTTGATCTCAGTTTAAGTATCGTTCATTAATACCACCCTTAGAAGACAATAATTTAATGTTGAACATTACTAGTGACAGCCATTTTTACACGTTCAGAAACCGTTTTCACACGAGCTAAATCAATTCTAAAGCATTATTATTATTTGAAAATGCATTAGATAAATATATGTCAAGGCGATACTTGCCATTCAAGACCAATGGGTACATTCATTACTAGCAATCTCTATTAGTAAAAGTTATTTAGAGTTTTTTTTAAGAACTCGCCATCATTTGTTCGTTGTGGAACCTTCACGCCGTCGTGAATTTGATCTGTGGTGTACGTTAGTGTTTTTTGGCGTCTGTTGTCCTGTGATCACACGAAGTGTTGGGTGTTCAATGAAAACATTTTTACGCAAAAGAAATGAAGATAGTGAGGAATTATTGATAAAGAGTTGTTTAGAATTAAATTAAGGGTTGTGCTATGTAGTTTTTATAAATTCGCAGTGATTCTGAGCACTGCACGGCCTTGGTGTCAGAAATGATGACGGCGAAAGGTTTGTTGATACTTGCTCGGAGCACAAACTGGTCATCTGCGGCACCCTCTTTCCTCATAAGACCGCTCACAAAGTCACGTGGTTTTCCCTAGACGGTGTTACGCGAAACCAGATAGACCATCTAGCAATCAGCCGCAGATGGAGATTACCCTACTAGATGTCAGGAGCAAAACCGGAACAGATATTGGCAGTGATCACCACCTTGTCATGGCTGAATTAATAATTAAAAAAAAAATAGCACGAATTGCGAAGAAAAATTCACCTAGCCAACGTGGTTTTGATATTGTGAAGCTGCAGGATCCAAATTGCGCATCCAAATTTCGGTGTAAACTGCACGAAATACTAGCTGAGGCACAGCTCGAAAAGCCCGTCTCTATAAATGCGCATTGGAATGCACCAAAAACCGCCTACAACACAGCTGCAAAAGAGGTACTTGGGCATAAAAAACTAGCTAACAGGGAGTGGATCACCGCGGAAACCTGGCAAACTATTGAAGCGAGAAGGCTGGCGAAAGTATTCCTAACGACCGGTCAAACTCCTGAAGCGCTTTCAATTTACAATGCCCACTGTAGGAAAGTAAATAGAGCCATGCGAAAGGACTTCAGGAACTGGATAAATGTCCTGGCAGCCGAAGCGGAAACAGAAGCTAAGATGCGTAACCTCCGACAGCTATACTGCATCACAAAAAAGCTGTGCAATAAACATCCTCCATGTGCACAGCCCGTCAAAGACATAGATGGAAAGCTACTGGTCACAGAAGAAGAACAGCTAGAGAGATGGCGCGAGCATTTCCACGAAATCCTCAATAGACCCTGTACTAGCAGGGGGTACTCAGAAAACAATTGGCATGGCTTTTCCATGCGCACTATACATGGCATAAGTTCCGAGGCGCCAACTACAGGGGAAATCGTCAGAGCAGTCAAAGAGCTTAAAAACCACAAAGCACCTGAACTCGACAATATACCAGCTGAACTCCTTAAAGCTGACCCCATGACGGCCGCACAAGTTTTGCACCCACTACTGGTCAATATATGGCAATCAGAACAACTACCGGATGACTGGAAAGAGGGCCTCCTCATCAAACTACCTAAGAAGGGCAAAGCAACCGCGCAGACTGTAACAACTGGCGAGGAATAATCCTTTTAAATACCATAAGTAAGATACTATCGAAGATTATACTCTACCGGATCCAAACAGCGATAGAGGACACCATCCGACGAGAGCAAGCTGGATTTTGTAGAAGTGCGTCGTGTGTTGACCAGATAAACTCCCTCCGAATTATTGTTGAAGAGTCAGTCGAATGGAGGAAGCCCTTGTTCATGACTTTTGTCAACTTCGAGAAAGCGTTCGACAGTATCAACAGACATTTTGTCTGGGATGCCCTGCGTCATAAAGGAGTGCCTGACAAAATCATTAGCATTATCAGGAATGCGTACGATGGGTTTAGTTGCAAAGTAGTCCACAATGGCAATGATGCAATAATGCTGAAAGTCACCCACGGTGACACCTCTGGAAGATCTAGACTTCGCAGCCGATTTGTGCCTTCTAAGCGAGTCTCTCTACGATATGCAAACCAAACTCACTGACCTGCAAGAGACCTCAAAGATGGCTGGGCTAAAAATCAGCAAGAAGAAAACCTAGGAGATGCGAGTTTTCTGTGATGACACCACCCCCCCTACTGCTGGAAGGCCAGGCAATTACTCAAACTCTTGAGTTCTGCTACCTGGGCAGCGTGATTACACCGCAAGGAGGGACAGAATGGGATGCTGAAAGGCGTATCAACAAAGCTAGAGGAGCCTTTGCCCAACTAAAGGACATCTGGAAAAGCCCTAGCATTTCTAGAACCACGAAGATACGTTTATTCAACTCCAACGTGAAAACGGCCCTACTGTACGGCTGCGAAACCTGGAAGGTCACAAAAGCAGTCTCACACAAGATCCAGGTGTTCGTCAACAACTGTCTCAGAAGCATCTTACGAAGACACTGGCCCAACAACATCTCAAACGCCGAACTGTGGCAGATCACTAAACAAAAACCCTTAACCCAAGACATCTGGGAGTGCAAATAGTTAGTTGGAGCACACCCTGCGAAGACCCGATCACCACATCCCGAAGGTGGCTCTCGACTGGAAACCCGCCGGAGGCTCACGTCGACCCGAGACGAAAGAGAAGGAAGCAACTTGGTCACAGCTACCCTCCCTAGCCATGAACAGAGATAGATGGAAAGCCCTTGTGTCAGCCCCAGACTCCACGGAGAAGTAAAGGGACAAAAGAAGAAGAAGACGATTGTTTCTATTCATAAACACAATCCTTTCAAATGATAATCTGATTTTTTCCTCATTTGTGACCCGAGTGTGCTAACCCGGTCAGGTACCTACTAACCCTTTGTTCATACCCGCCGACAGCAACAAAAGGTGCTGCGGCGACTACAAAGGATATAATTTTTTTGTTATTACCTAACCGTAACCCTTCTTTGCAGTAGGTATGCCACAAACCTTCATACTACCTACTTACATTCAATTAGTCATACATAGCACATACCGTACATACTTAATTTTTCCGTTGGCGGCCCGCACACTTTTGCGTTCGATGCGATTAGGGTGAAATGATTGTCGGCAGTCCGTATAAAATCGGTCCTTACGGACCGGAGGGAAAAGTACAAGTATATTTTTTTTTATCAAGCATTTATTATTATTTTTACATGTTTAATATTGAAGGTAGTATAATGCCAAGCAGGTTCAAAGATCAGTCAATGTGTAACTCAGAAAAAAGCAGAAAAAACTCTTACAGAGAAGTAGGTAGATATTTAGGTAAAAACAAGATATGTCGAGCTAGGTACACATAATGAAAACCACTAAATTACATGTATTTATAACTCGTTTTAATTGTTTTATTTTTCAACATTTCAAGATCTTTACTCAGAAAAAGGGTTGTTCCGTATTCATGACACGACTTTTCATGCTATTCTAGGTATTTTTTTCTGGATTCATGGTACGAGTTATTATTATTCCTACTCAAAATTTTTATTCTATTTAATTTTCCGTTTTCATTTTACATGTGTTCCGTATTCATGCTACCAATAAAATACCATTGAATATTGGCACGTTAGTATGGTCAGCATAACAATTTCAATTCTAAGATTGGTAAGTCGGACTAGGTACCTACCTCAGTCTCTCCACTAAGGAACCAAATCATAAAACTAAGACGCTAAAACTGCACGCGCACGAACGCGCAAACCCGCAGGCACTTTTGGTTATTGAAATTAAAAAAATCGTGGGACTCGCGCACCGAGGATTCCGTTCGACCATTCTACGGAATAATTTGGAAGAAAAATAAAAACTAGGTAGGCTGCATACAGCGCCGTCTAAAGTTAAGATTTGAAACTAACATAGAGGGCGCTAGGCTGCATACAGCGCCATCTAGAGTTGGTCACCGAGGTTTGGAACTAATATAGAGATATAGAGGGCGCTAGTTTCTATGTCGTGTTACAACCCTCACCAGCATCATCAGGTATATTATTTTTTTGTTCATCTAGCATTAGTTCCTCAACTCAGCCAACAGATGGCACTCCACAGTCCTACATCGTGGATGGCGGTATGGCTTGGACTTTCGACTAATGTATCTTAGTAGACTTCGTATGAAACTCTTCCTATTACACTGTACGGAACCCTCTCAACGCGAGTTAAACTCGCACTTGTCCGGTTTTTAGGGTTCCGTTACCCTCAAACGGTAAAAGGACCCTATTACTAAGACTCCGCTGTCCGTTTGTCTATCTGTCTGCGCGTCTGTCACCCGGCTGTATCTCATGAGCCGTGATAGTTAGACACAAGCATATTAAAAATAAAACTAACAGATAAAATAAACCACAACAACATAAAGAAAAAAGACGATGATTATAGATGTTATAGAACACACACACAAATTGAAATGGCAATGGGCAGGTCATATTGCTAGGATGCACGAAGACAAATGGACTAAGATAGCAACTCCTTGGAAAGGCCCAACAGGCAAAAGAAGAAAAGGAAGACCTACCGCTCGTTGGGTGGACGACAATGTCATAGAAGAGGTGACCAAGAACTGGGTAAAAACTGCACAAGATAGAGACAACTGGAAGAAACTGGAGGAGGCCTATACCCTTACGGGGTCCTAATCTCATTATTTTGAATTTTTAATTTTTTTAATTTTAAACGTTTATAATATGTTGAAAAAATTCACTCGGGACAGGACTTGAAC
This sequence comes from Zelleria hepariella, assembly GCA_949319315.1. Taxonomy (NCBI): domain Eukaryota; kingdom Metazoa; phylum Arthropoda; class Insecta; order Lepidoptera; family Yponomeutidae; genus Zelleria; species Zelleria hepariella. The sequence goes on along the minus strand of OX439392.1, from coordinate 10,147,778 downwards.
CCGCAACCTCTCGCATACCGTGCAGGCGCTCTACCAATTGAGCTACTATTTTTTAATTTTACTTTAAAATTTTAACGATGTTAGGAATACTAATCATCATCATCATCAGCCCACCTCTGCCCACTGCTGGGTATAGGCCTTTTTCCCCTCGCGCCACTTCTCACGGTCCCTAGCCATCCGCATCCATGGACCCTCCGCTGCAATGACGATGTCGTCCGACCATCGGGCTGCTGGTCTTCCAACTGATCGCCGTCCAGTTCTCGGCCTCCACTCTGTCACTGCCCTTGTCCACCGGCCATCTTCCCTCCTCGCCAGGTGTCCCGCCCATTTCCACTTGAGACCCGAGACTCGATCACCAATATCGTCAACCTTCGTTCGCCGTCGGATGACGACATTTGGTACTCAATCCATGAGTCTGAGGCCTAGCATGGCTCGCTCCATAGCCCTTGTGCTACTTTTATACGGTGCCTGTTCTTCTTTGTGAGCGTCCATGTTTCAGCCCCGTATGTGAGAATGGGCAGGACACACTGGTCAAAAGTCTTGGTCTTTAGACTTTGTGGAATCTTTGATTTAAAAACATCGGCCAGCTTACTAAAGGCAGCCCATCCCAGCCCAATATACTAAAGCACCCAGGAATACAAAATGCTTTTTAATTTTTATTTTATTTTTTACTTCTTAAAGGATGGAATATAGGTGCTGGACAAAACTACTCCATCTAGAACAATGTGCCAGTCACTGCAGCGTCGAGCGGTCTCTTCACTCATCTAGTGTAAGTGGAGGTGCCACTGGACGCTGTATAAATCATCTCATTACCTAGATGCAAAGGCCTTCGTTTTTTAGTTACTTCATAAATAATACTTAAAAATTAGGTGGCAAAGACTATTGTAATGAAAAATAATTATGAGTAGGTACACTTAAGAGGGGCTATAGCACCATTTTCCCATGCAAACGTAGTTCCGGTTTAATTTCTAAACTACAGGTTGGATTTTGCTGAAACTTGGTTTATATTAGTAGATGACCAATACGGAGGTTTGCAAATAGTTTTTATAACAAAAAAATAAATGCCTGAAAGAAATTAGAGCGATGCGTTTTTCGCGCCGTAAAAGGGGTTACTTTCAGCTGTTATTTACTTACATTATTACACTGTCTATTGGAGTCTAACTACCTTGGGACCATCAATAATGTATTGAACTTGACAGATAAAAGAAAGATTTTTAAAATAGCTAATATAATGTAGAAATGGCAGCTGAATTACGAAAAAAATTAGGAAAATCGATCTATTACATTACAACTACAATGAAATACTCGCGAAAGGATACAATTAAATACCCTTGGAGCTCTGCAGCCCTCTCGCTCGCACTTTTCAACATTTTAATAATAAAAATAATATCACGGAACTTTGTTTAAAAGTAGCAGTTCAAGTAAATATGAAATTAAAAGTTAGTCCACATGTCGATACCTTAATTATCTGTGTCTGCAACTATATTTCATCGTCCAAAGTTAAATCATTCCCTTACAATAAATTAAAATGTTGAAAAGTGTGAGCGAGAGGGCTGCAGAGCTCTAGGAGATTCTTAAGTTTCTCTGCCTATTATTTATTTCTTCCAATATTTTAGATTTTTTGCTGGCCGTACTTAAAAGCAAAGTATTTTTATTCTAATGCATGGTAGCATGAACCCGGAAAGGCTCGCAAGACGAAATGTAAAAATTAATAAAACAATTTCCATAGCCTGAATACGAAAGTCATGTAAAATGAATCCGGAAAAAATATTCGTGACATGAAAACTCGTGGCATGAATACGGAACAACCCAGAAAAAAACAGCAAAATAATGTAAGTAAAAAAGCTTACAGATGAGTAGGTAAATAGTTAGGTAAATATATTTGAACGAGCGAGCGAAGCGAGTTCTCAGAGTCTACTTGAACAATCCAGCGTTTGTAAGTTTGTATGTATGTATGTTTGTTTGTTTGTTTGTATGTATGCATGCATGTATGTAAGTATGAATGTTCGATCGACAATAACTTGAGTAAATTTAGTCGGATCTTCATGAAATTTAGTAGGCAGGTATTTATTTTGTATTTAGGTATTTGAAATGAGGCAAAGATAATTTTTAAGTTTGAACATGAGCCAAATCGGTCGAGGGGTTGCTGAGATATGGGGTCGCGAGTTCATAGTTCGGGTCGAACCACTAGTAGGGCGATGCACATAATTTAAACAACTAAATTACGTACATAGATTTATAACTACATTTTATTGTTATTTCAATAACAATTACAAAAATATATATATTACAATGGCTTATCTCTGAGTGGTATATTTTGAATGCATTTCCCATTGTAGTTACTCATAAAACCAATGCTATAAAGAGTTATCTTCTTATCTATCAAGTTTATTATCCGCCGACTTACGAAATTAAATTGTAAGTATGCTGAGCGCATGCGACACAGGTTCCCCGCTCGAAAGCCGGAGCGAGACTGAGGCGGGGGTCGGGAAGCAGAGCGGATCCAATCTATAGCGGTCGCCACGAGCGATATGTTACGTATTATTTTTTTACAGCAAAAATAATAGTTATTTTAAAAAAGTGGTAGATGTTTGTCCTCCGTTTTGTTCAGATCAATCATTTTGCAAATTTTCATCGTCAAAATCACAGAGAATAATTAATTAGATTTGTTTTAAAGTACTAGTAAGTACAGTTTGGAGGCAACTTTGCGATTTAATTCTATCGAGAAAATTTTACGTAATCGCGTTTTCACCAGATGTTTGCCCTCGGATCAATCCTCAACTTTACGATATATTTATTACAGAGTGATTGCTGCAGTATTGTTGATCTAGGAGTTGTTTAAGCGAGGCCATTTTATGCTTTTTCACGACTCACAGACTCTTAAAGAAAACCTTTAGGACGGAGTTAAAAACCTAGCGTTGTCTTGCTTTGACTGTATTAATTAGAGCGAGAGGGCGAGTATTTTGAAGTTCATCCTAAATGTTTTCTTTAATGACACGGGTTATAGGTACTTTTGTAACACCTTTCTTATTCTTTAAAAGTGTGCATTTCTACCATTCTGACTGTGCGGCGCTTTATCGTGCCCCTCCACTCTCTACCTTCTTTCCAGCCTCTCCTGCACCTATGCCAAAAAAAAAACCGAAAAGTCGTAAAACAAAAATTGTTGGAAAACTTAGTACAGTCGGCCACAGTCTCAGATACCCCTTTTTGTTCGATTGGCGCCCTTATGCCGCGCGCGATAAGAGCTGCCGGGGTATCTGAGATTGTGGCCGACCGTACAGAGAGGAAACAAGAAAAAAAGCTATTTAAAAATTGCCCTGTATAACTTTGAAATAATTCCCACATGTATTTTACTGGAATCGAACTAGCTTTACAAACTAGAACTTTGGAAATTGGGAAGGCAAAGTTTTTTGTTCGAAAGTCCGTTATTGGCTTAATCTTATCTTTAGACAATATTGAGAACTTAATTTCAATATTTTTTATTTTGGTTCAGTAGTTTGGATTTTACAACGTTTCAAAGATACGGTTTTATGACCTACACGCGACGGTCTGCATACTGTTGGCGGTCATAGGAACAAAACATTTTAGCGCATAAAAACAAAACTACTTGACCAAAATAAAAAATATTTAAATTAGTTTCTTAATATTTTCTAAAGATAAGTTTAAGCCAATAACGGACTTTCGAACAAAAAACTTTGCCTACCCAATTAGTTTGTTTTACACCAACTGTATTTGTAGAGCAATGTTAATTCAAGATTATAGTTACCACCACCAACCCTGCGCAATGAGTAGGGCACAGCCTTCTAAGAATAGCTTTGTTTAAACAACATTATTCAGTAAAACAACGAGAATCTCTCAGATCATACAACATTTTTTCGCATGCAATAATTTTATTGTAAAACTTTAGAACTGCGATGGCATTTCTTTAGGACATCATTGCATTGTCCCCTGTGGTGTCACTACATCGGTTACTGCTTGCTATGGCACCGTACAATGCTCCAACACAAGTACCAGTACCTACCATAATCTTACCTTGGTTGGTCATCTCGAGTTAAGACTCGAGATGACCAACCAACGACGCACAACTAGCGGCGCCAGCATTGCATATTGCATAATTATTGCAGATTGCATTCGTAGGTTCTAGGATTTGAAATCCACACCTTAGGTCCTAAAAATAGTTAAGCCTCGCGTTGAGAAATCGCAGGATGCGTTTTTCGCATCCAGAAAGAAGATATGTTTATTTTTTTCATTGGCGGCGCTACAGTTTTCTTAGTGAGAAAGCATCCGCTGACGCTTATACTAACTTCAGACCGCACCACCCATCTACGAACTCGAGCTAATGGTATAATTGAATTTTAAAACTAGCTGGGGTGCCCGGTAACGTGTTTGAGCATTGATTCTGTTTAATACTGTTTCACTCGTGGCTTCCAAGCTGATGGACTAGTTGCTAGTTGCCTGCAGTACCTTCGGAAGCAGCTTTATGTTTACATTTTTACTGAAAGGTAAGTAAAGAACGTAAGACGAAGAAGCGTGACTGATGGTCGATGCGCTGTTGATTGTACCTTAGAAGTTAGTTTTACAGCTCTGGGGTGTACGTTTTTTTTTAACCTGTTGGTAAGTACTCGCCTTGTGCCTTGTGGTCAGCCAGTCTAGAATACCCCATGGCAGCTCTTACCGCGGGCGGTATAAAGGCGCCACTCGGACAAAAAGGTGCGTGTGGCTGACTGTACCTTATCTTCAAAATCATATCACACGAAAATTATTAACGAGAAAAGTTTGTATGAAAGCTTGGATGGATGGATATTATTATAATTAGTATGGAAAATGTTTGTTACCCTTTCACGCTAAAACGACTGGACGAATTTGTGTGTTTGGTAAAGAGATGCCATGGCTTGCGCACCATACTTATACATAGGCTATAAAATAATATAAATAGTAGTCGATAAAGGGGAATACATAATTAAGGAAACTTTTAATCAGCGTCTTCGTGGCTAAAGTCGCGAGCAAAGGCTAGGGCAAAGGAAATCGTTCAAAACATCTTTGGAGCTAAAAGCAGCTCAAGACAACGCACACAAGTGCCTACGCTTCCCTAAACTCCCTATTGAGATCGCCTTCCCTTGAGCGCCACCCATTACAAGCGTTTAGCGCGTCGAGCACGTCACTCGCCACTTACGTATGTAAATTGGTAAATGTAATAAATTGCACATATTTATCTGGTAATGGCCCTCTAAGTTCAGCGATGGGGCTGGCTAATGGATATCGAAGGGACGCGCGTGAGTGCTGTCAGTTATCACGCCTTGTGCTTGTGGAAAAGGCGCTTTGTCTTTATGCTCGGCTCCTGGATTCGGTAAAAATCCTACGAGTAGGTAGGTAGGTAATCGTATGAGGTAGTGGCCACCCCTGGTGTCAGAGTTTTTAGGCCACCCAAAGGGTCTCTGACATGGCTTAACGATTGTTATTAATGAACAACAACCGGGACCAACGGTTTAACGTGCCTTCCGAAGCACGGAAGCGCTCAGATATTATTGCCACTAGCGGTCACCCATCCATGGACTGACCGCGGCCGTTGTTGCTTAACTTTGCCAATCGATTAAGAACGGCTAGTACAACTAGGCTGTGAGTGCTACGAGTGAATCAATCCGTCCGTCCGTCCGACCATTACTGAAGGTAGGCAAAGAGAAGGATTCTCCATTGAGTTGTATCACTCGCGATGCGGATCAAATTATACAGGTGCTTTTGCGTAGCTTTGGTCAATGTTATCCGACCATAATAATAAAGGCCTTTGCATATACGATATACGTAATGAGATGATTTATACAGCGTCCAGCTCGCGTAGCATGAAGCGGTGTTAGAGAGGTGTTAGGGTGTTAGGACTCTGTCCATCCCGCTCTACTTCAAACAAAAGAGTGAGATACATATAGTTTTAAACTCATAGATAGTCTCTAACACCGCCTCATGCTACGCGAGCAGTGGTACCTTCACTCACACTAGAACGGTGGAGAGACCACTCGTCGCTGCAGTGCCTGGGACATTGTTTTGGATGGAATAGGCCTGCCCAGCACCTATACCAACCTGACAGCTTACTCGGCCTAGCCCACAGGAAAGACGGCCATAATAACTGCGAGGTATGACATAACTCCGAGATGGTCTTCCAGTTATTGAGACTGATCAAAAGAGCACCAAATTAAACTGTAAACTTACAACAAAAATTCGGGTCGAATCGTAGTATGGTCGAATCGTAGTATATTCGAAATACTGTCGAGGTGGTCTAACTAGTGGTTCGCCCCGAACTTTGAACTCGCGACCCTGTATCTGAGTAACCCCTCGACCAATTTGGCTCATGTTCGAACTTAAAAATTCTCTTTGCCCACCTACCAAATTTCATACATACATACAAACGCCGGATTGTTCCAGTAGACTCGGAGAACATCGCTCGCTTCGCTCGCTCGTTCAGTAAAATGAAGTTAACTGTAAGCAGTTACCTTTTTTGTTGACTGTACCCGCCGTCTATCTGGACAAATTAAAGGAGACAGGCGTTCCGAGGGTGAATGGAAAAGACGGACCCTTCTTTCTTTCATCTTCCTTCCACACCAGGTTTCCACCTCTGATTCAATTGATCTCGTTCAGAGTGACCAAATGCACCCATTACCCCTTCAGATGACTGCACTTACAATGCAGTGTGTGTCAGAACACTATGAAACAATGGATAAACAATGGATTACTTTCCCGAGCTATTGACAATAACGAAATTAACCCGCCGCTAGACATGCGGGTGCACTCAAACATATCTGCGGCCATTATCAAACATTCACGAGGGGTCCATTTTGACCAGACCTATTAGGGGCCTAGCACGCTAGCGTAATCTACAATCTACCCATTGGGTGTAATCGAAACCGGTAGATCTGCTGATTTTTCACAGGGTGACTTCTTGCAATCACTTGTTTAAGGCGCTGGGCATAGTGAATTAGCCCGCGCGCAAAGAAAAATGCATAAAAACGATTCCTGTATCAAATACACAAAAAAAAACGAAAATGTTCACATATCAAACCCTAGAATTAGTTGAGACCTATCTAACACAGCCAGTTTCATGTTGATATCCAAAACAGATTGCAAGATATTTTGCTTGAAAAAAAGCGCGCCGCCTATTAATTTTCAAGCATAATACCTTCAAAACTGAATTATGAATGTCAACACGAAACTGGCTGTTTTAGATAGGTCTCAACTAATTCTAGGGTTTGATATGTGAACATTTTCAGTTTGTTTAGTGTATTTGATACAGGAATCGATTTTGTGCATTTTTATTTGCGCGCGGGCGTTTCACTATGCCCAGCGCCTTAATTCGATAATTTTATTAAACTTGTATGGTGATCAAGCCTTTTCGCATCAATTTCTCTAATAACGAAACGGTGCCCGCTAAGTGATCATTTCACTCTGTATGGGTATACATTACAATGAATAAAAGTAATATAATAAGATTAATAATATAACAAATAAGTATATTAAATTAGGCCTTAAACAAACATAAATTAACACCTAAACTCTTTTACTTTCATATTTCACCTAATAGTATCAAAAAAGTTCTCTGTATCGTCGCAAAAGAAACATTGAGACGAAACTGATGAAAATATCTGTCAAATAAAATACAGGGACTTTTTTCCCCAATAACGTTGCCAATTTAGTGTGCGACACGTCAATAATATAAAGAGGCCCCTTGTGATCTTTCCCTCCCCTCTCACGCTGAAGTCTGCTGGATTTAAATCGATAAAGGCGCCTTATTTATGTGTTACAGAATACAATTTTGGTGCAATACGCCGCGGTGCTTTAGTGGCTTTACAGCCAAAGGGGTTGGCGAGGTATTTCACATCTTGCACCAACTTTACGGGACCCATGCGTCCGGTGCCAAAACTATTGCACTTTGAGCACCAATTCGTAAATTGCCTCGGCAATGCTTCAATAAGACTCGTTCTAAGGAAGTTAACTCTGAACTACTTTTGCTAACTTCTTCAGTTGTATCATCTTTGTAGGGTCTCTTCTTGCTCTTTTCAATGCCTGAAAAACTACCCGGTATTATTATTAGAATTATACAATTGCCTTTTTTCTATAGGTATAATTTCAACCGTGAAACCGCAACCATTTCAACCGATTATTTTATTTGTTCTCATTTGACATACCTGGCACCACAAAACAGTTATGTGCCTGCCTAGTACAGTCGATAGCACAACCTACCACCTTTACATATTTTTTAATATTTTGGACGTTTGTGCGGTCAGCGATTCTAGGGGGTATCCCTCAGACCTTCTATATTATGGTCTGTGGGGTATCCCATGGTAGATCTTATCGCATGTAGCCTAAGTGCGTCAATCGAATCAAAAGGGGTATCTAGCGTGTAACTGACAGTAAAAGTTAATGTTCTGTCGTCTGCAGTACCTATAGTTCCACACAAATTTATAACAAAACACAAAACAGTTACAATAATTATTTAGCGAACGCGCCTGATCGAATTTCGGGGGCTCCCAGCAAACAAATGAAATGGGGAGTGCGAACGGTTTGACAACTAAATAACCGCTTTTATCGAGCCGTCATTTACGCACCAAAAGGAGGAAATGAAATCGCGGAAACGAGTCGCCACGCGTCCATTGAAATCGTAATAATAATGATCGGTCTTCCGACGCCGACGACTGCTCGTATCGGAAGCTCTTCGCCATTGATTTTTCCGCAAAATAATCTACTGTCGCTTCCTCCTAGGGTGCACTTGAGATTTTTTTGTCATATACAATTTCGGACCTACCGCCCACCTGATATCAGGTGCCTGATAAAATCTGTAATATAGGGGCATGTTAGGTCAGCCGAGTGCTCTCTTCACCCATCTAGTGTGAGTGAAGATGCCACTGGACGCTGCATAAAACCATCTCATTACGGTTAACTAATGTGAAAAGTTGTCTTATCTTCACAGATAATTATGGAGCTAAGGACCTTAAAGTGCGATACAGTTTTCAGATGAATTCAGCTGTCTCAGAACTGGCCATATCGAGGTTTGCAGCTCAGAGATAGGTTGGCCAGATGGTCCGACACAGCCCAAGTAACCGGAAAATAGTGGTTGCGTCTGGCACAGGATCGCGAGAGGTTGCGTGAGCATGAAGTGGCCTCTACTTAGGTGTGGGTTTTAACAGGCTGATGATGATGATGATGACTTATACCGCTTCATGTGGATCAAAAGATACAATGTTGATCTTTCAGGTTTATCATTCATTAACAAAGGTCGTTAACAAGTAAGCTTACCTATGCACCCGTGAACGTGAATGTAGTTCAGTTCTCTAAGAAATCCACCTAACAACCGCCCATCAAAACAATAGAAAATAGCAATAAATGTCAATATTTACGGTTTTTTTTTTAAGAATACAGGTGCTGAGCTATGGGCTTTTGTCCAGTGAATCTTCTTTGGAAGCATCAGCTCCAGGTCTTTGGTGTGCCCTTGGTAATACGATCAGTGAGGCTCCGAACAGCTGGACTTTTGCATCTCGAGGAACTCTTTTCTGGCCGGTTGTAGCAGGTTTATTGAACGAGCGAGCGAAGCGCGAGAACAATCCGGCGTTTGTATGTTTGTATGTCTATGTTTGTATGTATGTTTGTGCGACGATATGTTCGTGCGACGATAACTTGAGTAAATTTTATTGGATCGTTATGAAATTTGGTAGGCGGATAAATTAAATTAAAATATTTTTAAGTTCGAACATGAGCCAAATCGGTCGAGGGGTTGCCGAGATATGGGGTTGTACAGTTAATATGCAAAGCGCGCGCGCGCCTGCGCTAATGGTGTTAGCAAAAAGTTACATTCGCGAGTCCATAAGTTCAGGGCGAACCACTATAAAGTCCATTTCCAGGGCAGGTGGAAAAGCGATCATTAACCTTTGAGCGGATCACAGAAATAAACAACATTTTTTATGACAAAGGTTTTTTGAATTTTTGACAAGTTTACTACGAACTGGCACATTAATGAGCGATAAGGTTTAGTAATTATTAAACAATTATGTTAAGGTGAAACGACACCAAAGTGGCGGAAAAAACAACACGTTGGTATGAGTATACATTAAGTATATTAAACAGGGATGTCACGTTCATCAGTGTCAGTTTCACAATCGTTTTCTGATGATGAGGATGTGCGATTGTACACACTTGCGCAGAAATCCCCACCAGTTTCGTCGAGCGCTCATAACTCGTGACGCTACCTGTAGCACGTTGAAACAGGTTTTTTATCTCTGACTGACTGGAACTCTCACCCCACCCCGTACCTAAAAACACGCTTCGATATCCAAACGATACAGAAATGTAAGGAGAGTGACGGAGTGCGACACGAATCGTTATATTTTTACGGTAACATAGTACTTCGTATCAATGATCGCTTTTCCGCCTGCCCTGGAAACGGACTATAGTAGGCTATAGTTAGAGTAGAGGCCCAAAGTCGTTTCCCCTAACGCAGCATTGTTTCGGCCTCGCCCCCATTCGCGTCGATTGTCACATGCAGAGATGGGCACGTACCCGGGTATATACCCACCTGTGGGTATTTACCCGATATGTACCCGGTAAATACCCGTATGCACCCATTTGCTGGGTACATTCAATTTGTGATTTCAAGTATAATGAAAATTATTAAAATGAAAAACAAAGTGTGCCAATCAGTTCTAAACCATGTTCCCTACGCAAAGTGCGTCTTAGTAATTTTTCGTTGAACGCATATTTACAAAGTTATGCATGTTTTTGTGATTTCTTTGTATGAAATCGAATATTCATAGGGACATTTTTCTTATATTTTTATAGAATTACCAACCGGTATGTATAAAAATACTTTGTCATACTTTGTATGACTAATATAATAGTTTTTAATATGAATTTAACAATAATTATTATTGATTAGGAACCAAGTGTCAAAAATTGATATTTACATTGAAACGGTAGACAATACACTGATGAAGTCGGTCATTTCGGTCTAATTAAAATGCGAAGACGGGTTAAGTGTTGAAAATAACAAAAATTTATAATCATAAAGTATGGTTTTATGTTTGTTCTTCCCGAACAAAGAATAACTAAAACTTATTAAATTCGTTTATTTTATTTTGCAAATGGCATTCTGTTCAAAATGCTATACGGTGAAATGTAAGCCGTCCAGCCACCTCATTACGTGCGAGTCGGCCTCATCGATACCGCCGCCTTGGATGACGAACAGCGGGTAGTCGTAGTTGATGTGGGACATCGTCTGAACCCGCCCGCACACGCAACTCGGGTCCGACCCACAGTTACATTTTGTGTATTTAGCTCCGCACATCTTCCCCGTAAGACCCAGAATCTATTTATTTGAGTCCAGTGCTTTCTGGGAAGATGGAAACCTGGCACACGGATATCTGGCTCGGACTCGAGATGCTTCTTAGGCAGGTCCACAGATGTCCACTGATCCCGCCATTTCTCTATCAGCGTTCTGTCGTCCTGCAAGAGTTCGTGGGCCTGCATGGCATGGCAAAAGATCCCTCTGATGGTAGGCGAAGATCACTACGGGTTGCCTTAAGATAAGGTACTAGTGACAGGTGCGGCATATTGTTGATCTTATCATACTCCATTCTGATCATTAATTATCTCCACAGACGTAACGGGAATATGTAGGAATGACGGGAAGCCAATTGGTGTTTGTGGGTCTGACGGTTCCGGATATGTTCCTAATGGCGCTGTTCAGTTCAACGTCAACCAGGTCAGTATGATGGCCGGCCTACACTGGCTCGGGCCGCACTATGGACAAGGGCTAGTGTTGATATGCGCAGTGTATCCGCTTTGCAGCTCCATGTTATCGCTGCCAGTTTCAGTATCCGGTTGCAGCTGTTTGATACCATTTTCTTTACTTTCTTGAAAAGAAAGTAAAGAAAATGGCTTTAAAAATGGAAGTTCTGTCTAGAGTTACACCAAGATAGCCTGGGTTAGGGTCGTGCTTCATTGCAGAAACTGCGTTTAACACCACTTACTAGCTTGCTTATTGTTGAGCTAAAAGGAGCAGCTCACAGTTTTACATGGGTTAGGTTTAAGTTCCCAGTCGATGAAACAGCGCTCAAACTTTGCAACGGCTTACTGAACCAGTGTTGTCGTTTTGTCCAGTGTCGAAGCTTGTGCTGTGATGGCAATGTCGTCGCCTACATAAATGATCGCCCGGAGACTTTTGATATGTAACTGACGTAGACGTTGATAAGCGTAGGCGCCAGGACTAAGCAGTTTGGCGTTTGAAAGGAGGGCCTTGCATTAAAAAAAAAATACGAGCTCTTAGGGTAGTCCCTGACTGTCCCTGTTTCCAGACATGTTCCAGAGAGTTTCAAATGCTGAGCTGAGATCCACGAATACCGCCACTGTTTTGAGTTTCTTTTTGAATCCTGCTTCGATGTTAGAAGTTATTACAAGCACTTGGTCAAAGCAACACTCAATTTTGTTGGGATTTTGACCGAACCAGGGTTGCATCAGAGAATTGCAAGCATCTTGCTATGCCATGCAGGCCCATGAACTCTTGCAGGACGACAGAACGCTGATGGAGAAATGGCGGGATCGGTAGATATCTGTGGACCTGAATAACAAGCATCTCGAGTCCGAGCCAGATATCCGTGTGCCAGGTTTCCATCTTCCCAGAAAGCACTGGACTCAAATAAATAGATTCCGGTTCTTGCGGGAAAGGTGTGCGGAGCCAAATACACAAAATGTTACTGTGGGTCGGACCCGAGTTGCGTGTGCGGGCGGGTTCAGACAATGTCCCACATCAACTACGACTACCCGCTGTTCGCCATCCAAGGCGGCGGTGTAGATGAGGCCGACTCGGACGTAATGAGGTGGCTGGACGGCTTACATTTCACCGTATAGCATTTTGAGCACAATGCCATTTGCAAAATAAAATTAATAAAATAAACGATTTTAACAGGTTTTAGTTATTCTTTGTTCGGGGAGAACAAACATACTTTATGATTATATTTTTTTGTTATTTGCAACACTTAACCCGTCTTCACATTTTAATTAGACCGAAATGACCTGACTTCATCAGTGTATTGTCTACCGTTTCAATGTAAATATAAATTTTTGACACTTGGTTCCTAATCAATAATAATTATTGTTAAATTCATATTAAAAACTATTATATTAGTCATACAAAGTATGACAAAGTACTTTTTAAACATACTGGTTGTTAATTCTATAAAAATATAAGACAAATGTCCTTATGCATATTCGTTTTCATACAAAGAAATCACAAAAACATGCATAACTTTGTAAATATGCGTTCAACGAAAAATTACTAAGACGTACTTTGCGTAGGAAACATGGTTTGGAACTGATTGGCATACTTTGTTGTTAATTTTAAGTCACAAATTGTATATACCCAGCAAATGGGTGCATACGGGTATTTACCGGGTATATACCCAATGTACCCGGTAAATACCCAAATGGGTAGATTGGGTATATACCCACCGCCCATCTCTGGTCACATGGACGTGAGTGCATTAGATTCGCTCAAACACATTCGCTCTCGGTTACCCCGCTTCCCTGGACGTTGGTCGACACGTGACACTGTAAATAAAAAATGCTACAGCAGATCGGCTGTAGTTGCAGAGGCAATGCCTGGTTGGTTAAGGAGCTTTCGCTGACTAATCATTATGTCCTTCGGCTATAGATTTATGTCTAGCACAGTACGATCAAAGAGCATACTCCGTGCAATTTTAGTGGTTTTAAAGCCGAAGGTATTTTGTTGCACTGGTGATTCTGAGCCAAATTACAAAATTTCATTACAAAACGCGCGAAAAAAAATACTTCTCCATACAAATGGTGTCGATTGGCGATAGCCGTTTGTATTGGGAAGTGTTTTTTTTTTCCGCTCCTTTTGAAGTAAAATTTTGGAATTTGGCTCAGAATGACGAGTGCAACTAAATACCTTCGGCTTTAAAACCACTAAAATTCCACGGTGTTTAATGTACGATTGACGCAACTATTTATGTTGTTTACATACCTAATTCCATAAAATTAGCTTTTTTTCGTCAAACTAATGAATTTTTTTAGTACAGTCAATAGCACATAGACAATTACAATGTCGTGGCAAAGTTGCCAGTAACTTATCTATGTTTGACAAATAAATTATTCTATTCTATTGAGTGCATGCGTACCAGATACGAGTACGTAGATTTTCTACGTATCAAAGAATTAACTTTATCAGATAAATGACCTACGATAAAATTGTACAGTGTAGACCTAAACCCCATTCTAGGGTTTTGTACACTGTCTCTTCAACTACTATGCCATGTTGATGCGAATAAAATTGGATGTATTGTGCAATGTATGGCTGGGGTACAAAATGTAAAGGTTCATTCATGAGTGTTATAATGTGGAGCGATAGTGGTATTGAATGAAATCAATAGCGGGCGAAGTACCTTTCATCGCCTATATATTTTGATTTAAGGCTGGAAAATAGCAACGTGGCGGGAAATTCAAAATTTTCACAGTTTTTTAAATTTTATAGCTAAACTGAGCTATTTTTGTTCAGCGATTTTTCGTTCGCGGCAATAAAACAGTACCTATTATTTTCATTATTGTAAACAACAGACAACACTAATTCAGCCGATTTTAGTTTTCTGAAAATTTTTAATTTCCCGCCATTTTGCTATCGTCCACCCTTAATATTGAATATTCTAAAACAGATTACAAATGTTATTAAGTGCCTAATATTAACTTTTCGGATTTAACACTTGCGTGGGTTGATATTTAATTTCAGCTGCCTCTGAAAAAAGCACTTTTTTATTTCATAAATCTGGACTAAGCTTTTGAGTAAACGTAGTCACTCAAAAAAGTCCTCATCACATCAGATTTTTTCACGATTTATCGAATTAACATTTTTAAGGAGATCTTCACAAAGACGCGTAATCAACTTTGACGTTGCATGCAAATCTGTTGCGGCCCTTTTTTATCTTGAGCTCTTTCATTGTGCGTAATGTGATTAGGTAAGGCCGGGGATAGGAGCCCCTTTGGGGAGGCCGCTAAATAAGATGCGAAGTTTTTTCGCCTCGAGCACCTTTGATAGTACATTTTAAAGCTGCGTCACGAATTCAGGACCTCTCTTTTATTGGTCGCCATTATGATAATTACGTTAAGGGCCGTTCGTCCTCTCCGATACTTCGTCTCACAAATTTGTTCTGTTGCCGAGGTAAGGTGTTTGCCGCTTGAATATTGAGCGGCTCATTTGCACAGACAGCAGCTCTTTGTAGAGTTGTTCCGTTCTCCACCCGTAACGTTTTCACCCGCAGATATTTTTTTCTTATTTTTCTTATTATTGCAGGAAAAGAGGAAGAGGGAGAAAGAGGGAAATGCGCGACACGTTGGACACCTGCTCCACACACAACACTAAAGTATACAGGCCCGGTTTCTGAGTTGAGAATTTTGCTAAGCAAATGGGTAAGTATCGTCCTGTCTCCGCAGATTTCTCACAAAAGAGCGTGACAGAGCGATACGTAAGTATGTGTTTAGTAAAATTCTCAACTCAGCAACCTCGCCACAATGCCGCAGATAGGAACAAGAACGACGCGTAAAACTCGCGTGGAGAGGGTTCCGTAAATGTAGTTTATTCGAAGTTCACTCGCACAAATATTGATAAGTTCTTATGTTTTTTAATACCATAGACTTTGTTAAGGTTTTCCTGTAATCTAGAGGTAAAAACCAATTTTCTGTATTTTTTTAGAAATATAATTTTAGACCTATTTTAAAAAAACATCAAAACTATTTATTTTAAAATCATAAAAAGTATAATGGCAGGCAAGGCAAGGAATTCGATCGCCGTATCGAGAACGCCTGGAAGTGCTACTGGTCCATGAAAGATCTTATGAAGGGAAACCTTCCGCTTTCCCTCAAGCGGAAACTCGTGGACATGTGTATCCTGCCTGTCCTTACCTATGGCTCTCAGACTTGGTCATTGACCGAAAAACAGAAGGCCAAGCTCAAGGTTTGCCAGCGAGCGATGGAACGGAGTATACTCGGCGTAAAGAGGATTGACAGGGTCCGAAATACTACGCTGCGATCCAAAACCCACATTGCCGACGTGGGTCTTACGACGGCAAAACTAAAGTGGACCTGGGCTGGCCACGTTAGCCGAATGCACCCGGATAGGTGGGCTAGACTTGCCACCGAGTGGGTGCCCAAAGGCGGATATCGCAGACGGGGCCGGCCGAGAAGAAGATGGCGAGACGACCTCGATAAATATTTGCCGGAGTGGTCGGAGGTGGCTCAGGACCGAAAAATCTGGGCTGAGAGGGGGGAGGCCTTTGCCCTGCAGTGGGACATCATTCAGGCTACATAAAAAAAAAAAAAAAATAATATACAGGGTGTTAAAAGACCGCCAACAAAGCGGGAAGCCACGTATTGTCATCATCATAATGATCATTTTTGCCCAAGGAACTATGCCTGGGAAATCAACGGTTTCCGAGATAATGAGGTTCAAAGTCGGGCTTTTCAATTTTTTTTTTTGCAGAAATGTGTTCAGTATCTAGTTCTTAACATACCTTCTCAAGAAGCCATGTCAAAATTATGAATATTTCTTACAAAAAACGACGTTAAAATTACAACCCGCAATGTATTCTAAACATCGGCACTTCCAACTGAAGTAACATAAACTGATACCTACGCTTGCGCAATATGAATTCTGTGCGTTACACGTCCATTGCGTGATAAAATATTTTTCAAAATTATAACCTAAAAAACCAAAATCATTTCCCAGCAATAATATTCGAAAAAGTACTTTGTTTTGGTCTCTAGTATGCGTAGCTTTCGGGTCTGTTGGCGGTCTTTTAACACCCTGTATATTGAAATCACCATAACAAGCCCTTGCATTTAATATTATTATGTCGCACGCGATATAGTTTGCAATGTTTTTTTACGTTTTCTAATCTACCACCTAAAATTCAAAATGGCCCCCATGTTTGAAATAATTAATTAAAATTACATGTCCGTGTTTGTGTCACAAACTTGACATAATTATGTGTACAGTCGGCCACACTCTAGGATACCCCTTTTTGTTCGATTGGCGCTCTTATTCCGCGCGCGGTAAAAGCTGCCATGGGGTATTTTTGACTGTGGCCGACCGTACAACATTTCAACTCAATAAGGGATTTTCTGACGGCTAAAAAAAATAAAAAAATAGTTCTAAAAGCTGTGACAGATGGCGTTGATACGACATGTTTTCTATCACAAAGTAAATTAGTGCTTAATACAGCTAAAATATTTCTTCACTTCATTGCTCTGTGACTTCATCTTTCATCGTTGTAGCTGTCATTCCATTTTACAGTACATGAAAAAGTGCACGACTTTGTTAATGTTCTTGTATGAGTGAATGGTAAATCCGAAAACACTTCATTTTGCTCCACAACTAATACCTAAATGTGTTTGGACGTATACGAAGGCCAACGAGCGCGAACTGGCATACAAAAAATAACATGTCTCGTCAGTGACATCTAGTTACAAATTTGGAACTACAACTTATGAGCTGTCAGAAAATCCCTAATTGGTCCAGTAGTTTCGGAGCAAACAGCTCAGTCAGACAGACAAACTGAAGTCAAAGTCAAAGTCGAAGGGTTTTATTCAATATGCCATAAATAAATTATTTACATTGACTGACAGACAGACAGACGCTCGAGTGCACCTATAATGGTTCCGTTTTTTTTCCTTTAAGTGTACGGAACCCTTAAAATACAGGTTGATTGATGTAGTTTGATCAATGATAAAAAATCTACAGGTTGACACTTCATGGGTAGAAAACGGAACACTACAGAGCGCTTCGACAAGATACTGTTGCTCGAATGGTCTCTTGTTTTATTGCACTTCTTGGGACTTTCGTTCACCTTTCAATTGGTACTGTGACCTTTTGTTTTGCGACAGCCATGCGTATCTGAATTGGCTTATTTTCCTGCTGATTAGTTAAACACCTTTTCTAAGGCTCCATTAGCTACAAGGTATTTGTCTTAAATATGAGTGAATTACTGACAAATTACATAAATTAATGCTTTTCATTCGAGACTGGAAAGTTCTTGATGATAAATGAAAGCTGTGATGGACAAACTGAGATACATAAATACGTAAATTATTCTAAAGATGGGTCATAGGAAAATGTATTTTAGGGATGGAATAAGCTTCAGTTAATTCAATTAGGTACATAATAAGAAAATTGTAAAATCGTAAAAAAAGCGTCCAAGTGATAATTTCAACCACACTCGTAGTGTGAGTGGAGGTGCATCATCCAATGTAGTCGCAAAATGCCTAAGTGTTTTTTTTTCTATAAAACAATAATCGTCTGAAGAACGTTGTAAAAAGGCGATTCAAATAAATAAATGCAAGTGCTTACCTCTTCAGGGTCACGTTTTAGTTTGTGGACTTCAAATAAAATGAAAATAAGATTAATTATTAAATTATTAATAGGTATTTAGATACTAGACAAAAAGTAACGAACGTTGTCTGATTCTAATTTATTTCGCTTGTTAGTTGCCTCTAGATACATTTTCTTTGAGGAGCAAATTAGAATGAAATCTAATAAAATGAATGTGCGAAAAAGGTCCTTTCAATCAATTTTATTATAAAAATCAACTAAAGAAAAATAAACCTCCTAAAACTAGAAATTCGCGTCCACAAATAACGTTAAGGTGGAATGTGCAACACCCATACAAACCATGCGGTTTAGGGGTGTCAAGCATCTATGTTTTGTTAATATTCTAAGAAAAAAAAAAAAAAAAAAAAAAAAAAAAAAAAAAAAAAAAATGTTTTTATGCTTGAAATCAAGTACCTAGTACCTACTTGCAAATATAATTCAGGCAACTATTTGCTTACGGTAAAAGATAACATCGTGAGGAAACCAGTGGCTTGGTTGGCTCCGCAAGTATCTTACTTAGTTTTTCCTGCGGCCGAAAAAAAAAATCCCATGCATTTTTGTCATTGTTTTTCGATACGCTTAGAAGGGAAGATTTTTTTTTTAAATTACTTAATTTCCATATCGTAATATTCTAGTATAGCCTCATTAGATTGCCATAAGACGAAAAAATACCATGAAATGTGGCCATACACTCGTTCACTCGCACACTTGTAACATCAGTTGAAATTACCAGAAATGACTATTTTTAGACTTTTTAAAATCTTTTTAAAGTTGTAGAATATTACGACAAAGAATTAACTTTAAAAAAACAATGCAAAAATGTTTGGGATTTTTTAATTCTTTTTATGTTTACGGCGGGTTAGGAATTGCAATAGGTTTTTATTATTATGCAAAATTACGTACTTTATAACCAATTAAAAGGGCAGCCGGCAACCTTTTACGTGATATTAAACGTGCAATAGTAAATACTACCTATACTTCATCTAAACATGTAGGTACAGGCACTGCAGCATCCGAGTGGCCACTTCACCCATGTATTGTGAGGGAAGGTGCCACTGGACGCTGTATAAACCATCTCATTACGTACATGCAAATGCAAAGGCCTTAGTATGATTTTTTCGCGTATTATACTTAAAGTAGTCCGTTGACATAAAAGCAAGACGCACCCAAGAAAATGAAGTGCTAAACCGGGTTCAATTTCCATCGCGAGGGTCTCAGCCTGGATCGTTTTTGTGCACAATCACTAGGCAGGTCTTTGTAAACGCCCAGAGCCCTACTCTTGATCCAATAAACACTGAGAAAGTCAAAGAAAAACAATTTTGATCAACACTACATAATTTTTACGATAATAATTTATGTTACGACACGTCCCGAACGACGCAAGCCTATTGCCTATTGCCTATTGGTGACGTTGATAGTTTACACAAAATGTAAACCATCAATAGAATGTAAACTATCTAGATAGTTTACATTTTATCAATAAACTATTATTTAAAAACCGAGTCCACGGAATGGCAGTTGCTACTGTCATTCCGTGGACTCGGTTTTTTAATCAGAGTTTAGCTTAATGAAATTTATAGTTTGTACTTTAATTAATTTAAGCTTTTTGTTATGATTGGCAGAAGATTCTCGGCCCATTAGCCTCTGACCTATTTCAGAAGATATCTAATGGGCCAAGAATCTTCTACTTATAACAAAAAGCTTAAATTAGATTAAAGTTCAAACTATAAATTTAATTATCCTATTGATATAAACATTTATAATAAGTTGAAAAAATTCACTCGGGACAGGACTTGAACCCGCAACCTCTCCCATGTTTAAATTATTCCTTAGCACGGGTTAGTGCTTTAGAAAAAAACAAAAAGTTATCCTATTGATAGTTTACACAAAATGTAAAATATCAATAGGTAGGCATGTTATGTGGTAAATAGCGTGCAGTGGCACCACATTCACTCACACTAGATGGGTAGAATCAAGGTAGCATCACCATTCTGATGCTGCATTGCCTCTGACCTATTTAGAAAGATAAATATTTAAAAACATTATAAAAACACAGACGTACTGTTATATACCATATTTCTATGTAAACTCTGCAGGGTAAACAATTCTAATTTCAATAAAACTACTTTTCTAGTTCGCCCTGTAGCAGTCACCCACTAACCTCCGCGCGGTAACGTTGTATCGGTGAATTCGTAAATAAAAGTGTTTAGCTAATTGAACTGTTTTTTTTAAAAAGGATCCTTGGGGCGCCGTCCTTACAAATTGGTGTCAGAAGTGGGATGGTTTCAGGAAGTCCTCGAGCACCTACTGAGATCATTCGGTGATTAGGCGCGTCGTAAAGACATTCCCGCCTGACTACCAAAAGTGGCCCCTTGGACGTAAGATCCTAAAAAACAGTTAAGTGTCAGTGGTCGACGATAAGTTTTGGGCATCCGCCTAAACCCGCATCGCTGCACTCCGAGGTCGACGGTCAGTCTCCACTCTTGAGCGTGAGCCCGCATCTCATCGTGAACACATCCAACACTCCGAGGTCGACGGTCAGTCTCCACTCTTGAGCGTGAGCCCGCATCTCATCGTGAACACATCCAACACTCCGAGGTCGACGGTCAGTCTCCGCTTTTGAGCGTGAGCCCGCATCTCATCGTGAACACATCCAGCTGCACCGTGGTCGACGATCAGCCTCCACTCTCGAGTGTGAGCCCGCATCACATTACTCTGCACCACCGTTCTTCACCGCCGTATCGACTGCTCATCACCATCATCAGCTCACCTTGACTTTACCCAAAGTTCCCATCGTAAAGTCAATCACGGACAACGCAACGTGACTTCGCTTCAAGTATCCGCAATACGATCCCCTGGGTCGCCGGACACTCAACGCTCCCGTTGACGTCATCGCCGCGCTGCACCAGAGCCGCGCGCCGCACACAGCTTTCTTCAAGGCTGTTCTCCAAAATGTTCGTGTTCTTCGTCCTGTGAGTTATTTTCCGTTTATAAAGTCCTAAAAGTGAAAGTGATTAAGTTTCGACCAAACTTTCCAGAACATTCCTTCAGAACATTATTTCAGAACATTATTTCAGAACATTCTTTCAGAGCATTATTTCAGAACATTCTTTCAGAGCATTCTTTCAGAACATTCTTTCAGAATATAATTTTAGAACATTTTAGTTTCTTAGGTAATTCCTGAATTGTATATTCTGTGTTTTCTGATGTTCTGTACTGCATTCTAACTAGTTAATGTCGGATAAGGAAGAAGTTGAGTCTGAAGAAGAAGAATTTGAATCTGGAAGCTCCTCCTCTTCTGAAGAGAGCTCTGAACCACCAAAAACAAAATCTAAAGCAAAAATGGCCGACAAAATAACGCTTTCAGTTCTCACTAAATTTATTAAACCCTATAGTGGAGATCGTGAGTCACTACCAGCGTTTTTAACCAATTGCGAAAATGCAATTTCTCTTGCAAGTACAGAACAACAGAAGTTTATGTGTAAATACATTCTGTCACAAATCGAAGGAAAGGCGCAATTAGCTTGCTGTTTAAAAACTTTCGACGATTGGCAAGATATTAAAAAGTTCCTAAAGGCAACTTTCGGCGAGAAAAAACACTCGACCCATCTACTAGTTGACCTCCAGAACTGTAAGCAGCTTCCCTCCGAAGACGTGACGCAATATTCCTTGAGAGTAGAATCTTGTCTTACACGCATCCAGTCAGACATCCATTACAGCTGCGAAAATGAAAAAGAACTGTTAGGCAGACTGGCTGCCATGGAAGAATTGGCCCTAAATACGTTCATGTTAGGCATGAATTCCAGTTTTTCACACATAGTGCGCTGTCGTAACCCTAAGAACCTGGGCGATGCAATTACGCATGCCATTGAGGAAGAAAAGTTATACAAGGTCACTAAGTTGGCACAACGGCCAACCAAACAGTGCACTATCTGTCAAAAAACCGGACATGTGGCTTCAGAGTGTTATAAAAATAAGCCCAAACATTCAAGTCCAAACTTCCATCACGTAAATTCGAATAATTATTCGCAGAATAATAATTATAATAACAACTCAAGTCAATCGCGCTCATATTCAAACAAATCCTGCGCGTATTGCAAAAAACCTGGTCATTTGATAAGCGAGTGTCGCAAGCTAAAGTATAAAAACAATAATTCGCGACCCGATACCCGCGACGCTGCACAATCCAGCAATGTACCTGGACCGAGTAATGCGACAAACAATAATCGCTCTAATGTGCATGTCGTTAGCGCTTCTGAAGACCATGGCGATTTAAACTAAGCTCTGTTTCGGTCAAGTGTCTGCCGGAACACCGTCACAAACTAAATGACACGAAAGCTTCTAACTTTTCTAAACCCCGTGCTCTTAAATTCTCTCCAGCACGGAAGGACGTAGATCGAAAGTATCATAAAAAGCCTTTATCTACTGAGTTTTCAGAAAATTCTAAGGACAGTAGTACCTGTGGTCAATTCAC
Organism: Zelleria hepariella; assembly: GCA_949319315.1. Classification (NCBI taxonomy): domain Eukaryota; kingdom Metazoa; phylum Arthropoda; class Insecta; order Lepidoptera; family Yponomeutidae; genus Zelleria; species Zelleria hepariella. The sequence continues at coordinate 10,124,895 of OX439392.1, read as the reverse complement.
GGTTGCACAGAATACTACTGCGTCTTCTACTCAGTCTCAAATTCTTGATAAAGGACTTTCTAAGCCTAGTGTTCTTAAATTTTCCCCAACACAGGTCACAGAAAATTTAGAAACGTCAAAGTTAGACAGTAAATCAGAAAATTCAAAGTCTATTCCCAAAGAGGATTTTAAAAGTGACAATCCCCTATCTCGTAAAAAGTCGAGTTCTTCTAGGGATTGCACAAGTGAGAAGAGTTATACGATGAATAACGTTAACTATCAAATTTCCTTGCCTCACGTTAATATAAAAACTCATTTGAACGAGAAGCCTCTATGCTTCCTTGTCGACACTGGTTCTTCTGTCTCAATCATAAAATCATCTAGCTTAAAGAACCCAGTGCTTGGACCAGAGACAGTCACCTTAAAAGGTTTAAGTGACAACGACTCATGTTGTGAGTCTCTTGGCTCCATTGAACTTAACTTTGAACATCGAATCTCACCTGAGAGTAAGATTATATTCAGTTTCATGTTTCACGCGATAAGCGACACGATTAACCTACACTATGATGGCATAATAGGTAGCGATTTTATACAACATTTTAAAATAGATGTACAGTACTCCACAAGTACTCTGAGTATGGAAGGTCACTCTCTGCCTATTTGTTTTAGTAAACCATCTTATGTCATACCCTCGCGGTCAGAAATGGTCATAGAATGCCCAATATCCAATCTCTCAGAGATTTCAGGCCGAAAAGAAGCCTTAATACTGGATCAGAAAATTAGTAACGGTGTGTTTTTGGCTAATTGCATAGTACCTACACATAAAGCCAAACAACAGAGTCAATGTTTCTGTCTTGAACACTACCGAATCTGATGTAGAACTCAGTAATTTCCAAGTTCAATTGTCACCTTTTGAGCTCCCGTCATCATTTTCCGACGAAAAACAATGCGAGCTCATACATCAACTCAATTCCTTGAATATTGACCGTTCTCAGAAAGTTATTGAGCAAATACGATGCTCACATTTGAATTCACAAGAAAAGAAAACTCTTTTAAACTGCATTTCTAATTATACCGACATTTTCCACCTCGAAGGTGAACATTTAACGCATACAAAAACTATTGAGCACCCTATAAATACTGGAGATGCTCCTCCCATTCATGTAAAATCATATCGTTTCCCAGAAATTCATAAAGAAGAGGTCGAAAAGCAGGTCAAGAAAATGCTTGACCAAAATATTATTCGCCCTTCAACTTCTCCCTGGAATGCACCGGTTTGGGTTGTACCCAAAAAGCTTGACGCTTCCGGTAAGCAAAAATGGCGAATTGTAATCGACTACCGTCGACTTAATGATGTCACAGTTTCTGAGGTCTATCCTCTTCCTCTCATAAATGACATCCTCGACCAATTAGGACATTCGAAATACTTCAGCACACTCGATTTGGCCTCTGGATTCCACCAACTTTGTTTGGATCCCAAAGACACTGCAAAGACAGGCTTCAGTGTAACAACTAATGGTATTTCAGGTCACTTTGAGTTTACGCGAATGCCTTTCGGCTTAAAGAATGCCCCATCAACATTTCAGAGGCTGATGAACTCAGTTCTCTCGGGATTACAAGGCATCCATTGTTATATCTACTTGGATGATTGTATCTTTTACTCTCACGACCTTGAGTCTCATATGAAAAAACTTGAACTCATCTTTTCAAGATTCAGAGAGGCAAATCTCAAATTACAGCCCGACAAGTGTGAGTTCTTGCGACGTGAAGTCGCCTATCTAGGGCATGTAATCACAGACGAAGGTGTTTCCCCTAACCCTGACAAGGTTAAGGCTATTTCCCAGTTTCCAACACCTAAAACTCCTAAAGACGTCAAATCCTTTCTTGGATTGACAGGCTATTATCGCCGCTTTATCGAGAACTTTGCTCAGATCACAAAGCCTTTAACTTCTCTATTGAAGAAAGACACAGAATTTCACTGGCATCACGAGCAAATTCATGCTTTCAACTTCCTGAAAGAGAAGTTGATCTCTGCTCCCTTGTTACAGTATCCAAATTTTGACAACTGTTTTATTGTGACGTCAGACGCCTGTAATTATGCAATCGGCGCTATTTTATCACAAGGAGAGATCGGAAAGGATAAGCCTATAGCTTATGCATCTCGAACCTTAAATAAATGCGAAGGCAACTATTCAACAATTGAGAAAGAGTTACTCGCTATTCTATTTGGTATAAACACTTTCAGGCCTTATCTATATGGCTACAAGTTCAAAATTGTCACGGATCATAGACCTCTCACATGGCTTTTTAACGCCAAAGATCCGGGCGGACGTCTATTGAGATGGCGACTAAAGTTAGAAGAGTACGATTATGAGATCATTTATAAGCCAGGCCGAATAAACTCAAACGCCGACGCTTTATCTCGCAATCCAGTTAACGCCCTTACTCATGGACCGAATAAAACAACTTATAAACAGTTTTTCAAAAAGCAATTTACCAATACCATTTCCAACGACACACAAATCGAAGAACATAGTCAAAATCTTATTTCAGCGAAACAAAAAGCTATAGCTTGCCCAGTTTCGCTAGACTTCGACTTTTCAATGCCGCACTGTGAACAGCTGTTGTCGACTGTACCTAACTCCGACGAGCTGTTATCATCGGAAAGACAACCCGACACCGTGCAATCGGTCGATGCGAGCAATAAAAAGCTCTATTTCTTATATACTAAAATCCATCATTATGATGAGACCAGTTACGAAGCTATTTACAACTTGTTACGGAAATTGAGAAACGAAATAATGTCATGTCATGACTATGAAAAAGAACTAGCTATTTCAGATTTTTCAGAACCTTTCACTAAATTGGCTTATGTAAAAATCTATAACATCATATCTTACATGTTTCACGGTACAGGTATCAAGGTTCACGTATATAAAAACCAAATTAAATACCCTACACCTGTCGAAATTACAAGCATTCTGAAAGAAAACCACGGGACGACTGTAGCCGGTCACCCGGGTATTACGCGCATGTATAACCGAATTAAAGAGTCATACTACTGGAAGAGTATGCGCGCGGACATAGAACGATTTGTAAAAGACTGTCGACTATGTCAAGTAAATAAACCTTTACGAGCTTCCAATAAGGCACCTATGGTCATAACATCGTCCAGCACAAAACCATTCGAAAGACTAGCTCTCGACATTGTCGGGACTCTCCCAGAAGCTGGCCTTCAAAAGTTTAGGTTCATCCTAACTCTTCAAGATGACTTAACTAAATTTTCGTGTGCCTACCCAATGATAACGTCAACAACTGACGAGATTGCAAGAAACCTTATACACTTCTTCTCATTATTCGGATTTCCTAAAATGATCCTTACGGATCAAGGCACTTGCTTTACATCCGAGTTGTTTAGGCAATTAACAGAAATTCTCAAAATTAAAAATCTCATGTCTACGCCTTATCACCCTCAGACAAATGGTGCACTTGAGCGTAGCCATGCTACCCTTAAAGAATATCTAAAGTCATTCGTAAACGATAACCAAGACGATTGGCATTGCTATCTCGCAACTGCTATACTTTCGTATAATACGACTCCGCATTGCACTACGAACTTTACTCCATACGAGTTGCTATATGGTCACAAACCAACTATACCTAGTAGTTTATACGACTCTAGTGATAACACGACCTACCAAGAGTATATTCGAGCTTTACAGTACCGTATGAAGTACTCACGCGAGAAAGCACTAGAGAATATAAATAAAAGCAAAGAAGCATCGAAGCGATACTATGATGTCTCTTCTAAACCTAAGACGTATAAATCTGGTGACTCAGTATATGTCAAACAACATCATAGGTTGCGCAAGGCTTTGTCCCCAATTTGGAAGGGACCATACAAAATTATTAAAGTAAATGGAAAAAATAATGTCACTCTCTGCATCAATAGAAAACATGTGAAGTATCACATCAACGAAATTAAACCAGCATAAAATTGTTCCAGATTATTCTTCGGATCGAGTTATTCTGAACCTATTCAGTCAATATCTCATAGTCCAGGACTTTACTTCGATCCGACCTCAGCGGTTTATTTCTCCAATGACTACTGGAATGTGGTCACCTATGTAGAAGTTTTACCTATCGGGCCTTACCTACATAAAATTGAAAGCTCAATAGCAAGCACATCTAGCTTTTGTGAAAAAGCACAAGTCTTAGCCATTGACATCAACTGTAAGGACGCTATAAACCCGCTGCAGATTTTAGTTAACGCTAACAAACTGAAATTCGACTCCCTATCTCATCTCATTTCAAATTCAAACCCTCAAAACCGTTTTAAACGAGCTATTGATTTTGGTGGCGAAATTCTTAAGTTTTTCTTTGGCACTCTAGACGCCGATGACGCTAAGAAATATGACGAAGCTATTAATAGTTGTCAACAAAGCGAACATCAAATCTTCTCTTTGATGAAGGACAACATACATGTAGTCCAGTCAACCATTAACAACTTTAATACTTCTATTCGTCAGCTAAATGATAACGAGATAAGAGTAAATAAACAACTAGAAAAACTAAACTACATTTTCCAACAAAATTCTAAAAGTACCACTGAATGTGTGAACTTGTCAAAAATTAATTCAATTTTTAATATTATTGAAGGTTCATTACTGTCAGTTTCCAACATTTTAGATACGACTTTGAACTCTATTTTATTTGCTAAAGCGAATATTTTACACCCCTACGTTTTGACTCCTACCAAACTGTATAATGAACTTAATTCAAATAATGTCATTAAAAGGAACTTAGAGTTTCCTGTCTCTTTAACCTTAGAGAATATACATTATATTATAGATTTATCTAAGTTAGTTTCTTACTATTATAACAATAAGGTAATATTTGTAATACAAATACCTTTGATTACCCCTGTTAAGTTTAGTATCTATAAGATTTTACCACTACCTACACCGAGAGACGAATACAATTTTCTAACCTATGTTTTGATTAAACCTTCAAAGATGTACTTAGCTCTCACGGATGATAGACTAAACTTTGCACTATTAGATAGTTTAAGTGATTGTAGTAAGGTAAATTACGAGTATATGATATGCCCTTCTCCATCGATTCTGTCTACACTTAATAATCCAACCTGTGAAACAAAACTTCTTACAGAAGTAACCTTGTCACTTCCAGAAGTTTGTGATACAAAAATGTTATATGGTAACATAAATATTTGGCAAAAACTCAATGACGGCAGATTCATCTATGTACAATCTAAGCCTAACAAATTAACTGTAAAATGTAAAAATGAAATAACAGACTATACATTACAAGGCACAGGAATTTTAACTTTAAAAAATGAATGTGTTGCATATTTCCAAACTTTACAGTTTCGGTCATCTCATAATTATAATTCAACCTTGCCAAGCCAATTGTTAATCGATTTTAATATAATTGAAGATGACTGTTGCAAGTATAATTTTATTAACAACACTGCTCATGTTATTTCACCTATTTCTCTAACAGATGTCGACTTAGAATCTCTGAAGATGTCATCCCATCAGCTTGAGCATTTACAAAATCAAATCAATCAAGCCGAAAACCTATCTCACATTGCTAAATTTGGCCATTATTACTCAGCACTAACATACTTTATAGTTACGTGTATAATTGTGTATGTAGCTTACAAAGTTTATAAAAAATGGTTTCAGGCCTGCTGTAAAAATGCATCATGTTGCATTCAAATATACAATCAATGTTATAATAAAAAGTCTAAAAAGCATAACACTAAAGTTAACACTTCTATTGAATTGACAGATATCTCAGACGAATCAGCTGAGTATGACAGAAAGTCTACTAAAAGCCTTCCAGAAATAGAGATAAATAAAAATGAACACAAAGTAGCTTTCCGAAACTTTAATAAGATTTCCTCTGCAAGGAATTTAACTAATTTTTAATAATAAATAAAAATACAATTTTCCTTATTTCTATTTCGGGGCCTAGTTTTTAAATAAATATAAGTACTTAATGCTAAACACTAATACAAGAATGTACTCATGTTTTTAAGATCCTTCGTTTATTCTGTCTAGGATAAAGCTCCGTCCTAAAGGGGGAGATGTTATATACCATATTTCTATGTAAACTCTGCAGGGTAAACAATTCTAATTTCAATAAAACTACTTTTCTAGTTCGCCCTGTAGCAGTCACCCACTAACCTCCGCGCGGTAACGTTGTATCGGTGAATTCGTAAATAAAAGTGTTTAGCTAATTGAACTGTTTTTTTTAAAAAGGATCCTTGGGGCGCCGTCCTTACGTCCGGCGTAGTCCGGACGCCGGGCAGAGGCAATATTTCGCTCACTGACCTGGGGCCTTAGCCTGTAACACAATGGCGTATTAATGGCGTCCTAGGTAGAAGGACAAAACCGGGATTTTTTCGTTGTTCTCCTGCAACCAGCGAACTAATCCTCTAGGATTAGACTCATAATATTCTTTGCTGTACTAAAATAACATTAAAAGGACCGACACTGGACCGACAGCATCAATAAATCGTAATTAAAACCGTCAACCGGAAGCCCATTTTGGCACCATTGTGTTACAGGCTAAGAGCCCTGTTTATACGCGTCTCTGTCACTCTGTCTCCGTACCATACAGGGTGTCCCAAAAAATTGTGTCAAGCGGAAGTCCAGAGATAGAGCACCTCTGGTACCTGAATCACCCCCATGTATGTTTAGAAATTTTTTGACGTTTAGAAGTTATGAGACTTTTAGGGTTTATTTTTTGGGAAGAATTACCTCCTTAGCATTGGGTTTTATTTTATTTACTTTTTTTCTTTCTCAAATTTTCTAATTAGCGACACCCTAGGATATCCCATGTTAGCTCTTATTATTTCATTTGATTGTACGCTGCGTGCTTTGCACGGACAAAACGTACCCAGAAGGAGAATCCTTTTTAGAAATCCAAAGTAGGGGCCGCGGTCCCACCCAAACTATCAAATCACAACTGGCCACAAACGACGGTGAGTCTACAAAATAAAACCGCCCGTCACCGCTACGCCTGGCCGATCCCGTAACCGACGACGGTTTACTGTGGATGAGGATTAGTTAGACTACAGGGGCTTGAGTCTGTAACGCAATGGTGGAAAAATGGGCTCCATGCTGTTGGTCCTTTTAATGTTTTTGTAGCACAGCAAAGAATATTCTAGGGGTCTACCGGCTAAGATGAAGTCGATTACCATTGGCGAAAATCGAAGTTCTATTTTTGAAAAATTTACTGCCACCCAGTTCATTTTTCATAAATCGAATTTCGATTTTTTCCAATGGTAATCGGCTTCGTCTTAGCCGGCAGACCCCATTCTAATTCTAGAGGATTAGTTCGCCGGTTGTAGGAGAAAAACGAGGAAATGTCGGTTTTGTCCTTCTACTACAACGCCATCGGCACGCCATTACATTACAGACTTAAGCTCCGGGCCTAGGGGGGTTACCCTTGACGCTATTGCGATCAAATTGAAGAAGTTTTAAAATTAACCCATTTAAGCCCGCTGTCCCCATTTGAGGCCACATGTGAGAGTACCCTCAACTTTTTATTTTTTTTAGCAATCCTTACTTTGAGACCTCATTTGGTATAAGAAAGAGCTTATGTTTGCCGTTGATAGTGATAAATACAAAAAATCTATGATAAAAGGCTGTTTTTTAGTGGTTTTGTACTTATCTTTGAGCAGGCTGGCGACTGACCAAAGGTAAGCTTATTTACTTTAAAACATATTTGCAAATCATATAATTTCTTTGTGGGCTTCACATACATATAGCTTTTAAATGTCACATATGTTATAATGTTAGTTATTATCTGTGTTTTGACGATGGAAGGCGATGATATACGTAGGTGTCCCCAAATGGGGCCAATGGGCTCAACACTAAACTTTTATTTTTTCGTAGATTCAGTTTCAGCATGGCTGAAAAGACGTTCAACGTTGTCAGAGACTTCCAAAGACTTGAAGACGTGACAGATCATATCTTGAGTGAAGAAGGCAACCCTGACGTCAGTTATAATTGGGTGGCCATTCCTTCAGACCCAAGTATTTAGCGGATGAAAAAGAAGAGAAAGATAATTTTCAGCAAGTAATGTTCCCAAATAATAATTCCGGAAGAGTTGAAATATTTCAATCTTGATGTGGATGAGATAATAGTGATGATGAGCCATTACAACAGCGCAAGAGAGCTGAAACCTAGGGGCCAAGGTGTCGTAAATTTGACGGTAAATAGAAACAAAACTTAGACTTTGTGCATCCCCTGGGAAAGGTAAAAAGATGGGGCTCTACAGAAAGAAAGAATGTGGATGTAGATATTCCCTCTGTATTCCAGAATTATAACAAAGGAATAGGCTGTGTGGATCAATCTGACCAATCCATTGCACTTTTCAGGTCAGCTATATGAGGGAAAAAATGTCGAAGGGTTTTATTCACCTACATACTCGATTTGGCAGTTTCAAATGCTTGGCGTCTCCAAGTCCAACCTGCTGATGAAAAGCTGGATTCATTCCAGTTTCGGCGAAGTATTGCTCAATTTTATTTGAGTAAGGACTGGAGTGAAGACACTGACAGAACAGATAAAAGGCGCCATAAATCTTCCTCTATCGTGCCAAGTTTACATTTAGAAGGCGTTGAACAGTTCCCCAAGAAACTTACCTGTCATCTACGATGCGTTATTGTGTCACAAAAAAGTTCGCTGGATATGCAAAAATGCATAATTACATTGGGTCTTGAAAAAAAATTTCTTGGGCAATACCCTACTTGAGCCCATTGGCCCCAATTGAGGACACTGAATTTTTTGATATAAAAACATTAAAATAATTTTTTTTTTTTTCGTATATTATTTAGTTTACCCCTACCTGATACGCCAATAAAGTTTTTTTGAAAATTCTACTGGTAGTTTGTATTTGGGTCCAAATGGGTTTCTCTTTGAATTCGCATAGTAATGCTTTGATTTTATATACTTTGTAATGTTTATTCATAGGTAAGGCTGTTTTCCTCAATAAGAACACAAAATGCGTCTTAATTTGTAAAATATTAAATTTTGTAAATTGCGCCATATTGCGGAAGTATTGAAAAAATGCGTAAAGGGTAGAGGGGCTGGGCAGTGGTAGGAACTGATGGCCCACAAACGTGAGGTCCCTGGTTTGAATTCTGGTTATGATTTGAACAAGCAAGCGAAGTTCTTAGCATTTACTTGAACAGTCTGGCGTTTGTACCTACTCGTAGTATGCATTTATGTATAATAGTTTCGCTACCGAGAGTTGGCATTGGAAAAGGGCGACAAATTTAAAAGATCTCATTGTGGCAACATCAATATTACTATTAGAAAATTGGAATAGCCCATTTTGATACTTGGTAGTCAACAGTGAATTAATTATTTATTGACTGACTGACTGACTGATCACGATCTCAAACTACAAGCTACAAATCTCAAAATTCGTTAATCTCAATGCCAACTCTCGGTAGCCAGACTCCAATGGTTATCCGACGATAACTCGAAAATCGGAACGTCATGAAATGACCAGTCTGTTACAGGACACAACTGATCCATGGAAATCGTACCATAAAAGGGGCACTTGCATCAAATCGGGCAGTTCTGATTTTTTTATATGTTGTATGGAATGAGGTGGTAATGACAAATATAAATTTTCGACCTCGAAATCACTCCGGGACATTGTAAAATTCATGAAAAACCATTAAATTTTTGATAATTTTTCAGTTTTTGCCATTTTTTACTACCAAGCACCTGTTTTACGGTAGAAGTCACTAAGAATTCTATTAAAGTAGACTAAATTAGCAACAAACTGAAAATAGTTGGGTTTCGATAAACTGAATAGTTTCAAAGATACAGCTGTTCTAATGTTTGAAACCACCAGCCCCTCAACCCCTGCTAAACATGATTTCCTGCAACTGCAAAAAAGGTTGTACGGTCGGCCACAATCTTATATACCCCATGGCAGCTCTTACCGTGCGCGGCATAAGGGCGCCAATCGAACCAAAAGGGGTATCTGAGACTGTACCAGCAGCTGTGGTTGCAGTAAAGCAGGACTCAAATGCTTGGCTGTTTGCAACCACTGCAGCGGCCAATCTCGTGATAACAAACCAGACCTGATGTGTGATGACATTGACGAACCTACTATCGATGACCCACAGAATGTGGGACGATGATGCGGCGAGGACTTGACGTTTTGCTTTGGCGTAAAGTTTTGTTTTTGTCCACACCCTGTCTATTTTGTATGTTTTGCGTCGCGATGCTACTATACATTTTGTGTGTGTGACACGCGCCGCGTCCTCGTTCCAGTCCCCTCTGTGTATCTGGCGCCTAAATGAGAAAAAAGTTTTCAAAATTGGAACATGTGCCAGACCGGTCAAGGGGCCGCCGAAATTTAGGGTGGCTTCATAATAGTCCAGCTCAAGCTCAAGAAGGTGATCTCAGAAAACAAAATCAATCAAAATTGAGTAGCTGTCGCTATATTAATAGACGCTAGCTTGTGCTTGACATTGACATTAGCCGACCTGAGACCTTGCCTAATGTCCAATGACCCTAATGGGTGGTATTCTAGAACAAAACTCAGTTCAAACTGTACTCTATTTATTAAATCGAGTCCATGGAATGACAGTTGCTAGTATGCTACTGTCAGATAAAGCCTTTGTAGCAACTGTCATTCCATGGACTCGATTTAAAAAATAGAGTTTAGAACGCTACTTAAACTCTGTTTAAACTCAGTTTAAGTAGAATTAAGTAGTGTCGACTGTCGATAAAACAGTGCATGTTTTGATTTGAATATCCCTCCGTTCTATTAAAACATGCACTGTTTTATCAACAGTCTGAACTCTGTTTAAACTCAGTTAAATATTGTTCTAGAATACCACCCATATTAATATGTTGACAGCTACTCAAGCTCGATTGATTTAGTTTTCTGAGATCACATACTTGAGCTCGAGCTTGAGTTGACGACTATTAATGCCACCCTTAGGGTTGAAAAGTAAATCGCGAGTTCACAGTCCGATGAAAATCACATAAGAAATCACCAACAAAGATTGGTATAATCTATATCAGAGGCACGACTGTCAACAAACGTTACAACGATTTAACGAGAACAAAGAGCTTCACGATTACTTGCAACAATGAAAATCAAACGCCCAATCCGCGCGTCATGCGAATCGTTAAATCGGTATATTTGTTTGTTATACATGCACGGGCACGACCAAACATCGTCTCAAAATGGAACAAAAACGCTGAAAGAGCCCCGCAATCCCTTTTAAAGCGTTACTTTCTTTTTATATCCAATGAACTGTGAAAATGCGGGCGTATGGGGCGGATTGAGATCGCCTTATTGAAGGCAAACTGTGAAAAAATCTGAAATAAAAACAAAAAACGCAACAAAACGCGCCCGCCCCGTAAAGGAGAAAATTATAAGCCGATTTATGGAAAGAATATTTCCCGTCTTTATAAGCTTATTGTGTTAAAAGCAGGAAGATAATATTAGGGGAATGATTTGGTTTTTTGCTTTCATCTTTTTTAAGAGCGCAGTTGGAATCGCCTGTTTTAAATAAAGCTGGGATAAGTAGCACTGTATTGAAATCCTCTGGGACAGCTTCTGCAGAAGCTTTTACTTGGTTTAATTACTGCGCGATTTTAAATAAAATAAAAGACATCCGCCGGACTAAAGATTAAGATGAAATAAGATGGCGCACTCTGTCATACAATATCTCCACAGCATGAGTAGACAAAAGCCAATATATTAGGTCAAAAAGCTACAAAGCGTACAAAAGGTACAAAGCTTGAACACGCTCGGTTGTGAAACATTTTAGTCTAGATTTAATTGCAATGGTGTCTAAATACCTACGTAATTTTACATTTTCGAAAACCAATAAAAACCACATAATTTGCGCGCGTGGTGAATTATTTTCAAAGAGTTTCATAAATTTTATTGAAATAAAAATATGATTTTGTCTCCGAGATTGTTTGTCTCATTTAAAGTGCTAGACAGTCGCTATTTCTTTAAACCGCTCGCGTCTTCTTAAGATGCAAATATTTACCAGCAGCGAGGAGATGGCATTCCACAGCAAAATTGTGAAATTCTTTTCATTTTATTCTGATTGCCTAAGATAGTTCGTGCATAAAACTAATCCTTTTGTAAGTCTGAAATTGGTAGGTTTGGTGTTATACTCGCAGCTGCAAAATGAGTTTAATTTTTAAAACGCAAATCATTGTCTTTTGAGACAAAACACAAAGAACGAGTAAGTACGTACAAAAAATAATGACAAGAAATGCTTTGCATACGAAACCGACGTACAATTTAAGGGGCGGAAAAAGAACTTATTATTCCTTGTTCTTTCCTATTTTCCCTCAACAAGAGAAACTAATCTAAAGAAAATTTTCGAGTCTCTCCAAAGAAAATAAGCTCCTAAGGAAGTGCAGTTTTCTTGCAAGAATACCGCCCAGGATTACTGGCTCGAAACAAACTTTAAATTAAAGTATTTCAAGGGAAAATAAGTATTTCCACATTTCCGGGCGACCGCAGCGCTGGCTAAATAATTAAATTCTCTGATGCATAAAGTTTTGATTGACTCTGTATGTGGAAACTTAAAGCCGAGAGCTGTTTACTGCTTCGAAAGATTCCGGGGATAAGATGGCTAAATGTACCTAAATGCAATGAAAGTAATTTATATTTATCAGCCCACCTCTGCCCACTTTTGAACTAAAAAACCGGCCAAGTGCGACCGAGGGTCTGGACCACCATTGTATGCATTTATATGGAAGAAAAAAAATACAAGCACTTGTAAGGGGGAAATGGTATACTTATTGTCCTAATAAAGCCATCACATACATGATACGACCACCCCCTTTTTCCCCATTTTTTGTGACGAAAATAAAATTTTGTAGTTTTCGGATTTCTTCCGTAATTTGTACTATATCCACTAAAATCTCATCCACAGTGAGCCATTTAAAAAAACTATAATATTTAATAATTCATAGTTTATTATGACAATTCGATGTACATTGTCTGACCGGCTGGTGATGCACTGTGCGGTTGCTCTACATTTTTGTGCTTATCAAAATTTTTGTCAGTTAAGTACACCTGTAGACCGTAACCACGACCCCCAAAAACCGTCCTAAAGAAGCTTCGTGACCCCCCTATTGTAGCTTGGCGACACCCATTGGGGTCGCAGGCCACCGGTTGAAAAACACTGCTCTAATGAAATCATGACCACTGAACATCAAACGGCCAAGCTTACACCCAGTAATAAGGTGGCGCCAAGTTTCTGTAACCATTTAGACCTCCGAGAGAGAAGATAATAAAATATATCGCGTGTTCACGAAGTAGGAAACGGAGTTAAAACAATAAAGAAGCTTATTAATGATAAGTTAGTCAGGGGATGTTCATGTTCAGGTAAGCTTTCCCAGTTAATTTTGTTCGCACGAACTCTTGTTCTCTTAAGTTGGAGCAAGCAAAGTTTCCTTTGTTTAATAAACTACAGAACAGTGGAGTTTTGTACCTTCTGCCAATATTTTACCTTAAAGTTCACTACGAGCAATGTCTTCAAATTGTCTTCGCATACATTTTGTCTCGGGAAACGTTAAAGGTAACGTAATAAAGTTAATTTGACGAAACAAAGTAGTAAAACAAAGAGAACTTTGTCATATGAGTTGCAAAACATGATTAAATTAAATATCAAACTTTTGTCTAACTTCATTTGTTTTTATTTCTACGGAAAAGGAAAAGCATTGTTTTCATTTAGCATTGATCAGTGAGGCATCGATTGTCGTAAATTGAAAACCATTTCGAGGAATAGGGATACTGATTACTATTAGGGGTTTAAATAAGTAAAATTAAAACGGATTACTAATATTTATCACCAAAAATGTTTACTTCATTTTTCTTTCGATGACGTCATCATAGCCTCTAATGCGGTAGTTCCATTGCCTACAAATACAAAAAAAAATAATCATTCGTCAACATCAACTGTCAAAAGTGTCAAATAACTGAGAAAATAACCTTCTTGTTGACTTGACACTGACATTTGTCAAACGTCAACAAATTTTTATTTTTTAAAAGCATGTATGAATGCAATGAACTTAGTACACACGACAGCACGAGAGTGTACACTTTTGTTGTAAAGTCGCCCGTAACGTAACTGAGTAGAGTGCTAGCGTGTAAGGGTCGACGTGCTGTCGTTTGTACATAATGCCAGTGGTGACGTCAATAACAAAACTTTTAGAAATGTAAATAATTAATAAAAAAATATTTACATAAAAAAAAAAGAAAATATTCAAGTTAGTTTCTTATATTTGTCTATATTTTCGATTTATTGAATAAAAAATAGGATTTGACGATGCCCATTGCGTTTACTAAAGCTAAAAGAAAAAGCATTGGTATAGATTCTGTAATGTTCTGTTTGTTTTATCTATTTTATTACTATTTTAAAGTTGAGATTAGGGGTGCATAACATTTAGCGGCTATTTTTTTTCTTTACCACTAATTAATTTGTTATAGTTCTAAAAGTTATCTAACTGAATGTTAACGTTTGAAACATTATAGATGTGTATAAATCGTATCACTTTCATAAAATGTAATGGAAAACCAGCCTCGAATAAGAGCAATAACTAAAATTGGCCTTACTCACAGATCTCCCGACATACTGTTCATGCACCGATGGACTCCCACTGGTAGGTAATGCATCCCCACATCTATCGGTACATTTAATATCCTACTGGCCACTTTAATGGATTGGCCATTTATGTTATTAGACGACTGGTTTTGGAAAAATAATCTGTTTTTCAACTTTATGGAGGGACTGGTCACTAATATAAAAGAGTGATAGGGAGTATTGTTTGTTTTCAAGCAATATTATTGTTTGCGCCGCAGCGCTAATGGGCCGTTTTCAGCGCAAATTCACACAGCATTTCAAGAACCGGAATACGGCCATAGAAGATCAAAGTAATCTGTGCTAAGCGAAATTTGACAGCCGTGTTCCGGTTCTTCTATGGCCACGCCTGTAAACGCCATCTATGAACTGCTTTAAATTTGTTCTTTGAAAACGGCTCATTATACCTAGAGCTCAATAGCGCGAAAAAAAACATTGTAACTTACCTTTTTTAACTACAGAGGCAATGGCGTGTCGATGGCGTCCCCGTAGAAGGAAAACTCCGGGGTTTCCTCGTTTTTAGGGTTCCGTACCCGAAGGGTGCCAAACGGTCAAACGAGTTTGCTGTATGGGAATCCCTCTTATTTTTTATAATTAATTAATTTTTATTATTTGTTGGATTATAATCTCTCTCTCTCTTCCGAGCTTTAGTCCCACATGGTGGTGGGGTCAGCTTTCCTTGTTTTCTCTCTCCACTCTTCTTGGTGTTGGTGTCTTATTTCTTGGTGTCGTCTTCGGAGGCTCCGCATTCTATGAGCAATCTGTGAAAATTTCAACTGGCTACCTATTACAGTTCAAAGGTCAGACTGTACACTTTTGTAGTAAAGTCACCCTTAACGTAACCGAGTAGAGTGCTAGCGTGTAGGCAGGCAAGCGTTGACGTGCTGTCATGTGTACAGCCCTTTAAAGGTAGGACAGACAGACAGACATACAGTGTAGGCAGGCAGAGTAATAGGGCCCCGTTTTGCAACTTTTCGGTACGGAACCCCAAAAAGGTAAATTGTGTAACAATATTACAATAGTGCACTATTCCCATTGGGACCCACAGTTTCGCAATTACTTCTTCTTATTCATATTAAAGTGTATTTCATTGCGTGATAAAATATTTTCCAAAATTAAAAAAAAAACAAAATCATTTCCCAGCAATAAATTTATGGAAAAACTACCTACTTTGTTTTGGTGTCTAGTATGTGCCTTTTGGGTCTGACGGCGGTCTTTTAACACCCTGTTTACGCTAGACCCTGCCCAGCGAATGCGAGGAGCTTAAAAACTTTTCCTACTAAGCTGGGTTCGATCCTACTTTTCCTTTTCACTTTACACTTTGTTCTCAATTTTAAGTCTATCGCCGCGAGGTGAGCAGAATAAAAGGGTTCAAGGAGGATCTTCTCCATGAAACCCCACTTCTAGACTTTTTATTTTTTTCCTTTTCATTGCAAATAAGTGGACGGGACTTAAAGTAATCCTACTTGAGCAAGTTTTTAAGGAGGTTTGCTGTAGCAGAAGTATTTTTTGCATGAATTATTTAAATTTTACTTGAAACTCATGAAGTTACTCAGGTTTTTAATATCACTTAAGATCTAATGCAGAGAGGATATCCCTGGCTGAACAAAAAAGTACTTGACATTTTGTGTTGAGCTTTCCTGTCTGAGCACGATGGTTGATTTATTTAGTTTGTATTTTTAGAGTTGGTGTTAGCGTATTTTTTTTTTCAAATACATCTTATTGTGTATTAGTTTGAATTATAATTAAATTATGATATTTCGCTTTTTCTGTTTAATTAATTTCATGAATAAATTTTCAAGATCCTATTTTCCTATCCCGAGATAGTTGTCCTTGGAGAAATAAGCGTCTCTTATCCGCTAGATCCATGTGAAAATAATATTATACAACAACAAAAATGTTAATATAAAGCGGCGAAGTCCGTGAATTTATGTGCGTTCTGCACCGCGCTAATGCCTCGTGGGAAATTACAACATTTCGCCGTAAGACGTAAAAATATAATGGCCTGTCATCATTTTTATCAATATGCGGCGGGTTGTGCCACTTGACTCCAGAACTGTATTTTTTAAAACTCTACAACTAGTCTCTGACAAAAAAAGGACGATAGCAGCGTGGCGAAAGATTCAAAATGTTCACAGTTTTTTATTTTTATTTTGAAGCTAAACTGAGCTATTTTTGTTCAGCGATTTTTCGTTCGCGGCAATTACATAAGAACAACCATAATTCAGCCGATTATGCGCTGGTCTAGGACAAGTTTTTTGGGCAGTGCTACTGCTTCGTAGACCAGAACACATAATCGGCTGAATTTTTGTTGTTCTTTTGTTTACAATAATGAAAAGAATACTATGTTATTGCCGCGAACGAAAAATCGCTGAACAAACATAGCTCAGTTTAGCTACAAAATGTAAAAAACTGTAAAATTTTTGAATTTCCCGCCACGTTCCTATCGTCTACCCTTAAGGGCGCCATCTTGTAGCATTCGCTCGTCCAGCTCGTTCAGGTACTAACTACTATAACTACAATAATTTTATAAATTATATTTCTTATAACTTCTAAATAAATCAAAAAAATAATAGGCAAATACTGAAGTATTTCAGTTCAATTCTACTGTATTCCAAAACAGGGTAGGTAGAGTCAGTAGCATATTTGCAATACTGCATGTTTTTTAAAGAATTAAGCGAAGAATTGAACTCCTTATTTGAGTTAAATTTGAGTTTGAGTTAAATTGTCTGAAATTTGTAATTATTTTTGGAGTTAAGTGGTATAACCCGATGCGGTCTCAAGACGACAACAATATTGATGAAGTGATTATTTACCTTTCATGGTGAAATAGCTTCCTAAAGGGAAATTCGCATTTCGCAATACGATACAGACCATTTCAATGAGGGCTACCGCACTTGTATTTGCCGCTAGGGGCGCTAGTGTTGCGTAAGGTCAGAAATGTCACTGTTTGTATGGGCTACGCTTCGATCAAGGATAAAACTAGATACAACATAGAACTCTGAAATGTGTCTGGAAAAATAGATGTCCAAACTGCCTTTGGGAGCTTATTTGCTCGTAGTCCCTGCAATTAAAGTAAAACTGTACACTAATGCGATAAGGTTGACATTCGAATATTAGACGTATGGTCGAAATGATGTTTCGTATTTGTTCTATTGCTGATATCTTTTGTTTCTGTAGGGACAAGTTTTTATTGTGATTTTATACGTTATGCGGATTCTATGGGATTTAGTTCGGTGGGGCTACGCGGGTTTATTTCTAATGAAAATAAATGTTGTGAATATTTTCCAATACCTACCTGAGATTAATTATGGCAAATAGTTGTCGTCCCGCTACTATGCTGTGGAACAGTTTTATCTTTCGGAAAATTTATTTAAATATTTCTCGAATATCTCGGGTTTACCCGATATGTTTTATTGGTACAGTTTTAAGGTAGGTATTAAATATGACTTTAATGTATAACTAAACTTGTTTTTACTGAAGTAATCAACTTTATGAGCTATACTCCATGACCTTACTTGACAGTGGCGCCATCTAGTGAGCACTAAAATGGTAGCCCTCATTAGTTTGGCAAAGCGGTTTTCAATGGCGTAGCGAAAGCATATTTTCGTGCTAGTGGCGTAGCAGATGACGTCACAACGCAACGCTACGAAGTGCTACGGAATGCGCCAGAGCATAACAATGCCACTAAATTATAAATGCAAAAATTTGTCAGTAAGTGTATGTGTTTATTACTCTCGCACGCTAAAACGACTGAACAGATTAAGATATAAACTGCAGTAAAAGTAATAAAGGTTTATTGCAATATCAAGTCTACATTTGTGCTGACCCCAGTGCTCGTGTTCGACGCGCACTTGGCTGGTATTTTCATATTTTTAATTTATAAGGCAGATAAAAACTGCAATACGGCAACGGCAGCAGAACCTTCTATTAAAAATCACAATAAACCTCTAACAATCCGAACAACCGATAACTCCTCTATTGTAACATTCGCTTTACAGCCCGATACACATTGTGCAGCGTGCGGTTACTTTTTATCACGTGATTCGTAAATTGAAGCACGTTTTTACAGTAAATTCTTACTGAGGGCCATTTAGGGGCATGCTCACCATTTCAGGATCCGACATCATCCGCCATCAGACGCCTCAGAAGTTTCAGTGTGCTTATTCTGTGAAAAAATCCACACGTCCTAAAGACCGCTTTATTTGCGGGAAAATATATTTTTTTTTTTTTTTTTTGACAAATACATATTAGATTGTTGATAGAGAATACTTTATTGTACATCTGAAAACAAAATTACAAGAATTTACTTATTTGTCGAAAAAAATATTATTTATTTCGATAAGAGCAATTTTTCCGCAAATAAAACGGGTTTGAGAACTAGCAACTGTGCGTTTTTTTTACAGTATAAGCACACAGATGCAGGCAGGTATTTCGCATGGACAAGTTTTTTGATTGCACATCTTTCGCATCGTCTAGATATTATGTAGCCTGAAACTTATTTGAAACCTTATGTTGAGATATGACGAGTCAGTTTTTGACTTTACGCAGCAAAACAAGTATAGCTCTCCCTTTCGCACCTTGCCGAACTCGTCGCACGCCGCCCGCTTGGTCGGGTCGCGCGGTGGGGGAACGCTATAAAAGCGTGCGCGCAGCCGTCTGGCTTCAGTTGGCGTTTAGTTTCGGACCGAAACTCAGCAAATAAACGGTTATTACCGTTCGGTGAGATTTTTTTCACATTTATTATTTTCTATCCTTGACTGGGAAAATACTTTGTTTTTTCTTATGAGTAAAATGTAGGTGTGACGTTGCCTACATTTTGTCCTACTAATTTTTAATGTAATCGCTATGCTTTTCAGATATTATGTTTTATTAATTTTTTTCGTAATTATTATTACGTAATGCTGTCTATATCTTTTCAGCTAAATTTAACTAATTATTTCAGATATTTCTCTCCGTAATCATTATTACGTAATCGCTGTATTTACATTTCAGCATAATTTGAACAATTAGTTTCAGATATTTTTTCAGTGTAATAAAATGGACGAAAATACAGATAAAAATGTAGTCCAAGAGGTACAAGAGGTACCCAGCTCTCCCGATGGTGAAGCAGAACAAGAGCCACGAAGAAGGATCAACTATAAACGCCCAAGACGGTTTTATAATAAGTCTGTCGATCACAGCGATTCCGTTGACAATTTACCGTCTCCAAAACGGGCGAAAAGCGATGGCAATGACCGCTTTGACTACTTAACGGATTGAGGAAATTAAATATTTGATGACCCGCAAGTACAGCACACCAGGCTCTCAAACAGTGCCTCCTACTGAGGATGATTCATTTTCTTTCTTTTCTGAAGCCTTTCAGCAAGCACCAGATAAAGACTAATCGGAATATTACTCCTTCACATTCCCGAAGTACGACACTACTTTGGTGGGAAGTATTGTGCCCAAAACAGTTGACAGCCGACTGAAAGACTTTGAGAAACTTCAACATTTCGGCTCAAGCCAGTGGGTTGATGTTCGTTATGCCGACGTACAGATGTCACAATACCTGCAGGTACGAACTTCGAAGTCAATGATGAGCTTATTCTATTTGACAATAAGCAACACGTCATGCTTAAATCCTTGGATCAGACCTTTGCTGCCATGACCAACATATTACTCATTCAGCGTGAGTCAATACAAACCTCTATATCTATTGTCTATCAGATCTATTTCTTGCACTCCGATCCTTGGATCAGACGTTTGGTGCCATGACCAACATGTTACTCATTCAGCGTGAGTCGATACAAACCTCTATATCTATTGTCTATATCAGATCTATTTATTGTCTTGGACTCCGATCCTTGGATCACACCTTTGGTGCCATGACAAACATGTTACTCATTCAGAGTGAGTCGATACAAATCTCTTTATATATTGTCTTGGTATATCAGGTCTATTGTCTTGGACTCCTAGTGCAATGACAAATACACGAATCTAAAGCCCACTTTTGCCACTGCCAAGCTTCGGGAGGTCTTCAGCGATGACTCAAAACTGAAACAGGTTTCTAAAAACTTTATTACAGGTTGTTTGTGGCCGTCGTGCGGACATCATTCAGCAAAGACGTGATAAACTCCTAGCAAACGTCAAGAACGAGTTTAACAAAACTGTCTTACGAAAGGTACCACCTAGCTGTGAGCACCTTTTTCAACCCAGCCCTCTGGCAGATGTCGTTTCTAAAGATGGGTGGATGTGCAAAAGTATTCTTTCACAAACTTGATTTTCAAGCCTGCAGAAGGCAACCAATCATCACAGAGCCGTCACTATGACCCTGTTGTGGAATCCTTTTCAGGGAACAGCTCCGTCGCGCTCCCAACAGCGATCATACACCTCAAAGGGCAAGTCTCTGGCCGGTAACCGTCCCTATGCTAGTGCCAAAACTAGTCTTACAAAACAAAACGAGACTAATGTTCTGACCGCCGTAGAAAACTGACTACCCGACACAGTTTTGAGCGAGGCGTTTGTCCACTTATCTTCACCTATGGCAACAGCACTCTGCCCCTTTACATATTCAGAAAATCATAACAGACTATCGTCTTCCCTTCAAATACAAACCCCCTCTTACTCAAAGCTGTCACGCACGAGGGTTTATTTACGACGGAGTCGGATCAGATAAAACAACAGATTCAGAAAATGATTCTGGCAGGTGTCCTCAAACACCAAGGAGGCGGCTTCGTGTCCCACGTTTCTCGTTCAGAAGCCAGACCATACGTTCAGACTAATCTTCTACCTTACCAGGCTTACTTTCATGTGCCCATTGCTTACGTACACCGGAAGCACTTACGACATGACATGTCTTCCGTTTTACCAGAGCCCCCAGAACATTTGCTACACTGACACACTGAGTTGCCTCCAAGCTTCGGCCTCAAGGCATAAGAATATTGGTTTACCTGGACGACTTCCTCTTGGGACATCAAAACCGTTACACGCTTATAAAACAAGGAGAAGAGACTGTCCAGCTCCTCACATCTAAAGGGTAGATAATAAACAGGGAGAAGTCGTCTAAAGCACCAACGCAAAACCTAGAATTTCTAGGCAGAAATTGGCATAATACGATCACTTCTAAAGAATCTGAAATGGCAGCTTAAAACAAAAATCCAAAAAACTGGTAGGAATGATGAATTTCTTTTCAATTTTGCAATACTCCTAGGTCGCTTATACTTCAGGAGTTTTCAAAAGGTAATACAGATATTACTCCATACATCACATGATCTCGCAGGCTCGCAAAGGCATGCTCTGGTGGACAGAACATCTGACTCTGAGACATCCCACAAAGATTTGGCATAACCCAGCCATTCACTTTATGGTAAGCGATGCTTCCAGGATAGGCTGGGGCGCCCACGTAGACGGCATTCATTTGGCGGATACGTGGCGGGACGAAGACCAAAGTCTTCACTCTAACTTAAAGGACTTTACTGTCTGCTCTCCAAGAATATGCACACACAATGAAAAACTCTACCTCATTGATTTAGTGAGTCAAAAGCGAAGTAGCATATCTATTTTGAGTAGCATATCTATATATCTACAACCTTATTGTTTATCATAAACAAGATTTATCACCTTATCCTGTGCAATACAACATTCACATTACAGCAAGCTACATTCCCGGTCCACTGAACTCAATTTTAGACAGTCTGTCAAGAAAAAAGTTACAGCTGAAATGGCACCTGCTACCAGGAGCCACCTCAATAATATTTCAGAAATGGGGCAGACCCATGATCGATCTGATGGCTTCCCGCAAACGCGCACGTGGTTCCTTGTTACGGAACTTAGGACATCAGGGACCGGCACGCCAAGTTTTACGATGCCTTCAGCAGGCATCGGAGCTACCAGATGGACTGGATTCTCCATCCACCTTGTCTCATGCCCACAGCCCTGTCGAAGATGAATCAAGCGCGGGCAATTACATAGTAATATGCCCAAAGTGGAAGAATGTTTACTCGAGAGCCGATCTCAAGAAAAGAGCCACAACCGCTCCCTTTTCGATCAGGAACATGCGCCGAGTTCTAGTGGATACTCTGACTAATCTTCCACCTCCTCAAGTAGATAATCTGTTATTAGAGGCATGGGAATTTCGGGTTAGTATGATATGTTATCTGGTTGGAGCAGTACACAGAAATCAACAATCATAAACAATATAGACCTACAAAGACGCCTGGGGTCTATGGCTTGCTTGGTGTATAAAGGCTAATATTAGCCCAAAAGTCCCGAACGTAAGCTCAGTAGCACAATATTTAGTTCACCTGTTTACTGATGTGGGGCTAGCATATGGAACTATTCTTGGCCATAAATCCGTTATAGCTAATTTCTGCTGCCCAGAATTTGAATCAAACCTGAGTTCTCATGTTCTGATTAAACAAGTGCTTAAGGGCAAATAAGTCGCTAAAACCTAATAAGCCACCTATGTATTTGGAAACCGCAAGTAGTTGTCAACGTCTTGTATTTTTTTCCATGTCAGCCTATGTAAGCCATGTCAGAGGGGCTTTGGGCGGCCTAAAAACTCTGACACTAGGGGTGGCAGTTACCTTATCGATTACCTACCTACTTAACTAAAATTATCTTTGAGGTTTATCGTAGATGCGCTATTCTATTAATCTTAGCATCCAGTCGTAGGATCCATGACTTAACACTATTGTCCATTGCTACAGATAATTATGTGTAGTGTAATCTTTCAAAAGTACTTTTTGGCCATGTTATAGCTTAAAGACTGATACTTTCAACAATCAGGCCTACAAATTATTTCTGGTCTTGTCAAAAATACTGATCCGGTCTTCTGAACAAAGCGGTTGATTGATCTAACTCAACCGCGTAG
Source organism: Zelleria hepariella (assembly GCA_949319315.1). Taxonomy (NCBI): domain Eukaryota; kingdom Metazoa; phylum Arthropoda; class Insecta; order Lepidoptera; family Yponomeutidae; genus Zelleria; species Zelleria hepariella. Next base: position 10,101,385 of record OX439392.1, on the reverse strand, counting down.
AAATTATATACCTAATACATATAAGTATATAAACTTTTCCTTTTTACACTTGGTCCTGTAAAAACAGCCAGCAGAACAATAATTATAGTAACTGAAAGAGTCTGGAATAGAAAATTCCCCCGGCTCTATTTGTTCTGCTATTGAACCATTAAATTGGTTAGAGAACCAAATTCTATCGCAAACACTTGCTTGAACCACCAATTGCCGGTGTACCATCTATTTCTGCACAGCTTAGACCAGTGGATTGATTATCTTGTCTAATAATTAACTTATGGTTAAATATTATGTTAAAACTCTTCCTACAAACTATAAAATCAAAAGTAAATGTGATCTTGCTTGCCAAAGCTATACCTTTTCTTAATCTATCACAGTTGGCATCCTCGTCACCATGCGAAATTAAACATCTCTCAACATAAGGTTTCAAATAAGTTTCAGGCTACATAATATACGAATTTTTCCTACAATAAAAATTACTTATTATGTACCTAAACTTATTTGAAACCTAAATAAAGGCTGCATGTTGAGAACAACTGAAGCCAGACGGCTGCGCGCACGCTTTTATAGCGTTCCCCCACCGCGCGACCCGACCAAGCGGGCGGCGTGCGACGAGTTCGGCAAGGTGCGAAAGGGAGAGCTATACTTGTTTTGCTGCGTAAAGTCAAAAACTGACTCGTCATATCTCAACATAAGGTTTCAAATAAGTTTAGGTACATAATAAGTAATTTTTATTGTAGGAAAAATTCGTATATTATGAAATCGGCCAATAATGGGCAATCAGGTTCCATAAACAATCCTGCTAAAAAACAGAGATTTTAATTGCATTACTTCACTAACCAACTACTTGTGACAATATTACCTGTATTAGTTTTTCCACCGATACTTACATAGGTGCCCGTTTACCCAAACGAAAATTACCGGCTCTAACCGTGATTTCGTTAATCAGGTTTAACGAAACCCCTTGCGTTCAGTAAAATCCAGTCTTTGAGCTGGCGTCGCAGTGGCTTGGACGGACGTTTTATGGGTTAGACATGTATTATTGAAGCACTCTATACATATGCTAGGGACCTGGCAGCTTCACGAGGCTGAAACTTGTGACTTTAATCTTTGACTAAAAATAAATTGGCGTCGGGAATTTTCCCAAGCCGAAAGCATACTCGCAACGCAATCCTACACAATCCTATTACAAGACAAAGGTAGTGAGTATTTTCTTATTTTAATTTCCGTAAAAAAATACATGCTTGAAAAAAACTCCGATATAAACAAAGGCAAGAAGGAACCATCGACACGAAAAGAAGAAGAAGCGGTAAGGAGAATAAACCTAATGAAGTAAAAAAAGAAAGAAAATCTGATTCCTGAAAGTGTTGATTTGTTTATTCACCCTCCACTTTGTGTCCACTAAACAAATCTCCGCGTTTCATTCAAGCCTAGTCATAAACTTATGTCGTGCGTGATGCACGCTATAAAAGTGACATAGCGTGCGTGCCTGTAAATACGTGTATTATTTGTACCAGTCATTAACCAAACAAATTGGCTGGCTATGACTCGAAAAATCTCATTTTCCTATCGTAAGTAGATAGGCGGGAAGAACAAAAACTCTTTCATTTTCCGAATTGAATAACTACCTACATAGTTCCCAAAAAGTTGCGCACACAATAATTCGGTAAAGGTGTATTTTCGAGATGCGAGCTTTAAAGCACTTATCCCACAGAGAGCGGCTTAGAGTTCAGCGGTCATATTAATTTCACAGATCTGCGTCCACTTCTATTCATGTGATGTGACTATTTGCGGTCTGACTGATTCAGATGTGGGATTAAGGTGAGACGATAGCAACGTGGCGGGAAATTCAAAATTTTCTCACTTTTTTACATTTTGTAGCTAAACGGAGCTATTTTTGTTCAGCGATTTTTCGTTCGCGGCAATAATATAGTATTCTTTTAATTATTGAAAACAACAGAACAACAATAATTCAGCCAATTCTGTGTTCTGGTCTACGAAGCAGTGGCACTGCCCAAAAAACTTGTTGATGACCAGAACACATAATCGGCTGAATTATTGTTGTTCTGTTGTTTACAATAATGAAAAGAATACTATGTTATTGCCGCGAACGAAAAATTGCTGAAAAAAAACAGCTCAGTTTAGCTTCAAAATAAAAAATAAAAACTGTGAAAATTTTGAATTTTTCGCCACGCTCTTTCGTTGAATCTGTGACGGTCAAGGCATACTAGCACCGCTCATAAAAATAGCAAAAAACGCAACCAAAAAGAATATAGTCGGCGCTAATGTACGGGGTACCATCCTCTTAAAGTAACTGATATCTACGTAAGAAAGTAAAAGTAGAATGTTAATGATTTGACAACCAGTGGGTCGTGGGTGACGTCTCGCGCTTGCGGTAGCAAGCAAGCATCTCGGCAACAATTCTACATAGCGGCCGAAACGGACTTGCAATATTTCTGTTTTTACTCTATTTACCTGAGTAATAACTTGGAGTGAAGTTTTCGGCCGGGCCCTGGAAGATGCGGGGCAAAAGTTGGCGGGAAACTATTTGTCGAGTAAAAAGAAACTGAATCGCACTAATGTTCTCGACGAGTTTGTAAACTAAGTAACTAAATATTATGGTTGGAGCAAGTTTTCCTACGGTACAATTGGACATTTCATCCCTCAGAGTCGGAAATTCAATTGTAGACTAAAAAAACGTCATGGTCACCATATTAAATTTTATTAGTCAAAGCACTCAGCATTATTTACTAGTCGAAGCACACAAAGCCAATGAAAAAAAAAACATATCATCTTTTTGGATGCATTTTTGCTCAAAACAAGCCGAGTCAAATGAGAATCTCTGGGCTTTTTAGGACCTAACTATTTTTAAGACATTCACGATCCTAGAACCTACGAATAAATCACGCACAAGTCAAAAGTCGTTTTTTTCTTGTGCGGGATTTATTCGTAGGTTCGTAGGATCTGAAATCTAAGCCTTAGGTCCTAAAACTATAAATTTTATAGTTTTAGGATACCTTATTTAATAAGCCTCTTCTTATCCTACGTTTCGCTCTTGTCAGAGCGGTCGAGGTCCTTGCTGATGTTGCGCGCCTTATAGCAGTAACAGACGCTCGAACCAGCCCCTCTACCCTTGACGCATTTTTTCAATACGGCCGCAATATGGCGCAATTTACAAAATTAAATATTTTACAAATTAAGACGCATTTTGTGTTTTTATTGAATAAAACAGCCTTACCTTTGAATAAACATTACAAAGTATTTAAAATCAAAGCATTACTATGCGAATTCAAAGAGAAATTAATTTCAAATCTTTTTCAATTTGATCGCAATAGCGTCAAGGGTAACCCCCCTGGTGCGGCCGAACCAACACACTGTGGTGCGGTGCGCTGTTAACGCCACACGACCGTACCGAACCACAGATAGACCATTCGTATCCTATGCGTTCGATGTGCAAACGCTTCGAACCAACTGAACAGTGAATAATAATAATAATGTTCGGTGTACCATGCTACACACGATTGAATATGGTCCAACACCGCACCGCGTTCGTGGTTCGGCCGCACCAGGGCCCTTAGCCTGTAACGCAATGGCGGGTCAATGGCGTCCTGGCAGAAGGACAAAACCGGGCTCTCCTCGTTTTTCTCCTACAACCAGAGAACTAATCCTCTAGAAATAGAATCAAAATATTCTTTGCTGTACTACAAAAACATTAAAAGGACAGACAGCGTTAGCAAATCGTAATTGAAGTCGTCACCTGACAGCCCATTTTGGCACCATTGTGTTACAGGCTAAGGGCCCTGGACCCTTAGCCTGTAACGCAATGGTGCCAAAATGGGCTACCGGTTGACGGTTTCAATAACGATTTATTAAAGCTGTCGGTCCAGTGTCGGTCCTTTTAATGTTTTTGTAGTACAGCAATAGTACATTACTGCCGCGATCTGTAATGAGTGCGTTTCTGGCGCGCTTTTGATGGCCGACAGAGCGCAGCGTAGCGCAGCTCAAGGCCCTCACAATGCGGTCAGCATTGCAGCCCTTGATGGACAAGCTGAAATGAAGGCCGAGACCTAAGGTCGAGGCCTTTATAGCGCGGCCAGCAAGGGCTGCAATGATGACCAAACTTGAGGGCCGAGAGCGTAGCTAAGCTAAGCTCGAGGCAATCATAGCGTGGCCAGAAGCGCACTCATTGCAGACCAAGGCTTGTATAGTGCTTTACTCAAACAATGCGAGTAATTAAAATATTAATTAGAATAGTAATTAACATAGTAATTTAATTAGCTTACCATTTGTCGTAGATTAAGTACTTTTTGTCGATTTTCCATTCCGCAAACTTTTTGTTGGTAAGCTTGCTTGTATTTTTCTTTTGACTTCGGTGGCAATAAATTTCCAATTACTAATTTCGCTTGATTTTGAATGTCCGGCGGTGTTAAACACATTAAATCCGAGGATTCGTCGCTTTGAGAGTTCACTTTTTCAACAAAAACACAGAAAAAAATCACTTCGAACAACGCGCGAAAAGTCGAAAACAATATGGCCGCTCTTTTTTTTCTGTGCAATGTGTCGACTGCCAGTACCCATACAGCCTAATTCTAAATAAATACTTTTTGCACCTGATGTTTGAGTTCTATTTATGAAACAAAACTCGACATTAATGTTTTTCTGGCCGCAAAACACAAGACATTAATGAAATTCCATACAACTTTTCTGGCGCCTAATCCAAGTAGCCCGCAAGTCCGACTTTGCTCAAAGAAGGTTGTCGAATTAATGTCCACATTACGAGCTTTTTTGAGTAAAGAATATTATGAGTCTTACTCTAGAGGATTAGTTCGCTGGTTGTTGGAGAACAACGAAAAAATTCCGGTTTTGTCCTTCTACCTGGGACGCCATTGATACGCCATTGTGTTACAGGCTAAGGCCCCTGGTTCGAGCGTCTGTTACTGCTATTAGATGCAATGCTATTTATCTCGGTCAGAGGTTGCTAGAAGTTATTACTAAAAACGAGCCGTCAAAATTAAATGAGAATCCCTAGGCTTAACTATGTTTAACCCCCGATAAAAAAGTGGGGTTATAAGTTTGACCGCTATGTGTGTGTATGTGTCTATCTGTCTGTCTGTCTGTGACACCATAGCTCTTAAACGGGTGACCCGATTTGGACTAGATTTTTGTTATTTGAAAGCAGGTTTTCTAGCGAGTGTTCCTAGATAGGTATTATGTTTTATCAAAATCGGTTCAGCCGTTTATGAGATATGCTTATTTGAAGCTAAAATGTCGGGGGTATTTGATTTTTTTTATTTAGTAGTTATACCCTAATTAGCTCATTACAAAACAAATACACTCTGCAGGAAAAGATTTAATTTGTTTTATATTAATTTAGCACAACATTCCGAAACAAGCGATCCGGAAGAGTAATTGAAACAAATTGAATTAAAAAAGAAAGGAAAATAACAACGCCAAGCAAAACAAATACTTAATTGAATAAGTTAAGACAAAGCTAGAGACGATAATTTTGTTAAGGAGTGAGCTTTGCAGATACGTATTCAATTTTTAATTGTAAATTAATTTAGAGGCCATTATATTGTATCAAACACCGATGTATTCCTGAGCATAAAGAACGATGAGTCACTTAAAAACGATGACGTAATAAAATACCTGTGAAAATTTTTTGGTGTAAAAGAGTTATCCATCTAACCTAACTATCTAATTAACTAGTAGTTCGCCCCGAACTGTGAACTCACGCCCCACTATCTCGGTAACCCCTTGACCGATTTTGGTCATGTTCGAACTTAAAAATATTTTTTGACTCATTTTACCACCTACCAAATTTCATGACGATCCGACGCCGGATTGTTCTTTCGAGTTTTGAATGTAGGGTCATGTTGATGAACAAAGAATGGATGATAAAGGTTACGGGATTTTGAGGTTTCAACGAATCGTGTACAGTTAAAAAGTGTTATTAAAAGTGTTAGTTTCCGTGATTTCCGACGAAATTATTGTTAGCATCCTCCTGTTTGCTATGTATCGGTACCCTCATTTTGGAAAGTCATAGTTTATCTTCTTCTTTTTTCTGTACTAGCAATACTTCATGATGCGTCACCAGAGTTGTTGTTCCTATCTGCGGCTAACTGAATTCCATCGTGGATTGTGGCATTGAGTTACAAGCACATAAGCACAAGGATGCAGATGCTCACTTTCGCGTCCCAGGTTTATATTTTCAGCCGTAAAAGCTGCAAGCTGGAGGTACTCCTATGCACGAGTTGCTACGGAAAGTATCCGGTCAATAATGAAAATTGACGTCCAGTTGTTTACAGGATTCATGGTATGGTTTAATTCAGAAGCGGATGAGATGCGGACAAACACATTAAAAACCTATTATCAGTCCTGTCAGATTAGTCCGCCTAGCCAAGTTATGCCTTCTGCATAAATAAACCTAAGTCTTGCAATAACCAGACGCTAGGAAAAAAAAACAAAAAATCCCATATATATTTTATACATTGCTTGTTTAATTCGTTTCGGTATTGTGATATTTTACAGCCTCATTCAATTGCCATACGACGTTAAAATTTACAAATTTAAAATACACTCGTGTAAGGCCGGTCAAAACGAGTAATTTTTAATTATTTCTACTGGTCTTACAAGACTGTATGGTCACATCTCATGGTATTTTTTATCGTATGGCAATTTAATGAAGCTGTAGAATATTACGGCATCGAAATTAATTAAGAAAAAGAATGAAAAAAAAATTTTTTTTTTTGTAATTTTTTTATGTTTCTGTCGGGATAGGAATTGAAAGACTTAGGTTTTTTAATGCAGAATTACGCACTTTATAACATATCAAAAGAGGAACCGGTAACCTTTTAGTAAATTAAAATGTTACGGGCGCCTGAACTTTTAGCATTGCTTATTTGCGAAGTTTCTTCGAAGCTTATGACTTGAAACATTCGTTCCGACTGTGTTAGACAGTTCGACAGGCCTAATAGAACGTAAAACAGACTGGGTCAATACTGGATTTAGGCTTAGTCAATAATTATTGCACTAACCACATTTATATAGATGGCCGGTTAAAGCGATGGAAGATTAAAGTATAAGTTGCTTCGATCAAGTTCTCTCATCTTAGAGCATCATATACCTATTACACGCTACGGAACTACACATTATTATTCTATGTTTTCACAAGCACAATAAAAAAAGTATTAAGGCCCGGTTTCTGAATTGAGAATTTTACTAAGTAAATATAAGTATCGTTCTGTCACATTCTTTTGTCAGACATCTGCAGAGACCGATAGCGGGTTTCTCAATTTAGAATTAGTATGTATGTCCGTCTGTCTGTCTGTCCTCCTGTAACCAGGATCTCATGAACCGTGATAGTTAGACGGTTGAAATTTTCACAGATGAAGTAGGTATTTCTCTTGCCGCTATAACAACAAATACTTACAAAAAAACTGATACTTAAGGGGGCTCCCATATAACGAACATGTTTTTTTTGCCGTTTTTGTAGATAATGGTACGGAACCCTTCGTGCGCGAGTCCGCCTCGCACTTAGCCAGTTTTTCTATTTCCTTATTTGACTTATGGAGGCGACAATTTTTTATGTGGATAATTATACACATTTTTTTTATTATAAAACTTGCAACTAGAAAGCTTGTTTGGTTTCCTTATACGTACTGTAACATTCAGCAGACATTCAACGAAACAACCTTTCCGGTCTCCAGCCATTCCAGGCTAATTCATTAAGAGAAAAAAAAAAACTCGTCCCGTCGTCAGATTGCATTGCTGCAGCGACCTGCTCTAAAAACCAGCCGAGTCTAGTTCAAATTTAAAATTTCATCAAATTACCGCGTTGTACTGTACAGTACACGTGAAAAAAGTCTAAAGCGCAATCAGTGTTCGCTCCAACGAGCTATTTCCCAGGAGTGCCGGTACATATGTTCGGGCTCTGTGCCCAGACGCGCTCTATTTGTCTGACTTGGCTAACCTACGACCCTGGGTGCAGAGAAAAATCAGACACTAGTGGCCGTTGATTAAGCCCGGGCTAGTGGGCTTGAAGGGGCTAGAGGTGTGCGAAGGCTTCAGTGAAAAGAAAATAATGATATAGTTCATTTCCTTCACTGAACTAGTTCACTCGTTTAGTTCATAGTTCACTTATAGTTCATTCATAGTTCACAGCTCATTCATAGTTTATTCATAGTTCATTCACAGTTCATTCATAGTTCATAGCTCATTCATAGTTCATAGCTCAGTTGTTCGCTCACGTATCTTTTGACTCATGGTAGTCCGCGAATGAAAAAGGTGACAAAGGTGAGACACATGAGTTACAGAATTTTGGTTCTTAGTGTGGTAGATTTAAGAATGTTTCTTGAAGAATGAACTACGTGGACTAGAGTGAATGTGATATATAAAGATTTACAGAATTTTGGTTCTTAGAGTGGTAGATTTAAGAATGTTTCTTGAAGAATGAACTACGTGGACTAGAGTGAATGTGATATGTAAAGATTGGAAGTGAATGAATGAAAGAATGGTTTCATATAACGAATGCATTCAATCGAAGCATTCATTCGCGAACTACACACCTCTAGAAGGGGCTACAGCGAGCTAACGCAACCGATGAAAACATGTGGCTAAGTGCGAGTAGCGATAGCCCATCAAGGTTCCGTACCATAGCAAACGAAATTACGACAGACTCGTATTTAGCCTGTTTTGATTATTGAATATTTATTGGTTGTTATAGGTACTACCTAGTAAGCAGTGTTTTTCAAACGGTGGGTCGCGACCTCCAGGGGGGTCGCTAAGCTACCTTAGGGTGGTTGCGAAGCTTCTTTAGTATTTTTTTTTTCTTACCAAGGAGTATGTCGTTCTCACTACTTTTTGATCCCCCCTCGTATTATAGTAGATAAAAGGGTTTACAAAAGCAGGGTCTACTGCTGTCATATCAGCCTGGCTGAACTTTATTTGTTTGCCTCCTTCCTGTAACAGAATTTAGCAACTACTTCAAGTTACCAAAAGAGTGTTGGGTCACATCCAAGTACGGCTTGTAGTGTTATTTTATTGTAGTCCATTCATTTCACTAAATTCACTCGGCGTGGCGCATCTGACCCGATTTTAAGTGACTCTCTGGCTGCATTTTTATGGTCGCTGGTTCCAAGACGTTGTGGCTATTTTCCAGAACAATGCACTGTGCCTCAGACCGCGGGTTAAAATATCCTGTTCTAGTGGAAAAACAAACTCGCTGCCTTCCGCTGTTGGGGGAAGCCGTTTTAAATTTCAACAGGCTTCAAAAATATACATTAAAATTCAACTACGGGTTGGAAAGATTAAATTTAAATTTTACCGACTTCAAAAAGAGGAGGTACTCAATAAGAGCCGTATTTTTTTAATGTATTTTACCTCAGTTTTTTTTTAACGTGAACCGATTTTCGTCATTCTTTTTTTGTTTGAAAGGCTATACTTCCCAAGTCCTGGGAAGTGTACCCTTTCAATGGCGAAGATCTGATGAAGAACTTCGGAGATGAAGAACGGAACTTCTCAACGGACACCAGCAAATCGCTCGGAATCAGTGATTATATTTTATTTATTTCTGCACTTGCATACGAGTAAATGTAATTTTGACTGAGGCTCCTTTGTACAAACCGACAAACCAGAGATTTTCTCGAACTTATAGTTTTTTGGGCCGTAAATGCCGCTCGAGCAAATCTCATAATCAGCTGAATTATTGTTGTTTTGTTGTTTAGAATAATGAAAACAATACAATTTCACTGCCGTGAAACAAAAATTACTCAGTTTAGCTACAAAATTGGAAAAAACTGTGAAAATTGTGCACTTCCTGGCACGCTTCTTTCGAACGTTAAAGGTGTACCTACCGCAGTGAAACTTTCACTCATCTTAACCTCATTCTCCAGTACCTGTGCGTCGTCTTAAAGTTTCAGGAAGACACTTTAATTTCCCCCGGGGCCAACGGATACTCGCCATAATTCATGCCGAGTTAACGTTTTGTCAGTTCGCATTTGTTGCTGAAAGACGCAGGTATTTCCCTACGCTGCCCGGCTAAAGTCTGGGTTACATTAGCCATGGTGCCCTGGCTAAAGTCTGGGTTACATTAGCCATGCTGCCCTGGCTAAAGTCTGGGTTATATTAGCCATGCTTCCCTGACAAAAGTCTGTGTTACATTAGTTAGCCTTTTGGCAGTGTTGCCAGCTAGAGAGGACTATTTAGGACAGGTAAATTTTTAGCAACACCGTTCTTCTTCTTCTATGGCTATGGTTTAAAAATGTACGTGCTCTTGTTCAGTATGATGAGGATGAGGAGGATATGTCTACGCTCCGTTCACGGTTATTTTACCTCCCACCAAACGTATATTATGAATCCCTTCCGTCTGAATATGAAAAAAATGAATGAGAAAACAAATCGATAAAAAATCAGACATTTTTGTGTATAGGTTGGTGGCGGGTGGTTATTATAATCATGGCAAAAAGTGCAAATAGGGGAAAAAGTTAAAACGTCTGAGGTTAAATATCTGTGAACGGAGTGTACGGAGAGTAGGATAGACATACAGTATTGTATTGGTCAAAGCTGGATATAGTCTATTGTGCTAGACTTCCTTTTAATGGGTGTCTTCAAAAGCATAATAATTACTTTCGACCTATCTCGAATAACTACCTCGAGCCAATCTCGTAACCAATGTAAACCAAGCTTAACAGTATAGGCGCGCTGTGAATTTGTAAACAAGCTGTTGTGCTGCCACTCTGCAATTGTGCATCTTCTTGAAATACATTGTACAGGGTGCACTCTAAGTCGATAGCGGAACTTTACGTAGGCTGTCTACTGATTAATACAAACCACATGAACTAGGTGGCGAAAAAAATTGAGCGAAAAAAATATCGGCTGTTTCATACATTTGGCGCAGTACTGAGTGGACCTTTTGTATGGAACAGCTGATATTTTTTTGCTCCATTTTTTTAGCCACCTAGGAAAACTGGTTTGTATTGATCAGTAGACAGCCTACTTAAAGTTCCGCTATCGACTTAGAGTGCACCCTGTAGTATTTGTTTATGTTCTGCCAAAGTAGTTACGCCTCCTATCCCTAGCGAAATGCTCTAGAAGGATGTGCTGCCAAGATATTGTTATGTTACTGCTATAACTTTTCTGTATCTACTCTATGGCCCGGTTTCTGAGTTGAGAATTTTACTAAGCACATACTTACGTATCGCTCTGTCACGCTCTTTTGTGAGAAATCTGCAGAGACAGGACGATACTTACCCATTTGCTTAGCAAAATTCTCAACTCAGAAACCGGGCCTAAGACTTCTAAAACGTGTTAGTACAAACTCTTTTTGCAGGGTGTATATTAATTTCCATATTGTATCGTCATCACTTTTAAAACGACTTTGTGATTGATGCCGATATGGGAATGAATAAAATTACTGATAGGTTTTGTACTAAAATGTTAGCGAAAACGAAATTGGTCATTGGTAGGAAATTATATTAAAAGTCTATTTAACAGATAGGGAGGCGTGAGTCTTTACATAGATGTAAAGACTCACGCCTCCCTATCTTCAATTTAAGGGTGGACGATAGCAACGTGGCGGGAAATTCATAATTTTACAGTTTTTTACATTTTGTAGCTAAACTGAGCTATTTTTGTTCAGCGATTTTTCGTTCGCGGCAATAAAACAGTAGGTATTCTTTTCATTATTGTAATCAACAATAATTCAGCCGATTATGTGTTCTGGTCTACGAAGCAGTGGCACTGCCCAAAAAACTTGTCGTAGACCAGAACACATAATCGGCTGAATTATTGTTGTTCTGTTGTTTACAATAATGAAGAGAATACTATGTTATTGCCGCGAACGAAAAATCGCTGAACAAAATAGCTCTGTCGGGCTACCGTGATGGTAATTAATAGAAGTGGACTGTTACAGAATATGGCTGATTTAATAGTGAATACACGGAGAAAAAATAGGTACACAACGTGGCGGCAAAAAAGAAAGTAAGTTAATTTGGAAGTGTCAAAATAGAGTTCACTCATTATCTAATCTGTGGCGGCCCACAGAGCAGCCCGCACAACACAAAAAATGTTAATCATCGATGCTCGACGTGGACAAGCTCAGTTTAGCTACAAAATGTAAAAAACTGTGAAAATTTTGAATTTCCCGCCACGCTGCTGTCTTCCAGCCTTAATGTAATAGCACCCTTGAACTCCTCTTACCTAGTTTTAGTTCTGGTAGCTTAGAGCTAGTTGTTTGCGTCCACTTGCCCTAAAAAATTTGTTCTGGATAACTTCAGTTAGTATGAATAAACCTCCAATATAACTTTCATTAACTAGGGGTATGCATGTTATATTGAAATATTCAAATTAATAAACCAAGCCCTAGAGAAACAGGAACAGACAGCCTTTAAACACTGAAATATCCCAATTTATTCCATTGTACATACATTGTGTCGCACTCGTTCTCGCTGAGCCAACACTGTCATATGTGCAAACAGGCGATGGACAAATATTACTGGAGGCTAATTAGTGTGCTGTAGGCACAATGGCTGACGCAGTGTTTGTCCTAGCCTAAAGTTTAATGAATCAGTGATTTGCCCTGACCCTATGCATGGCATTCATTTGATTAGAGCAGAAGTTTTCCTTTATAAGCTTGCTGAAGGAAAATCATTCTACTCCAAGCAATTCCTAGTTGGTCTGTTCGGGTCTTGCCCCCTTTCTGCCTTTGCCCCCTTAATGTGATTCTCATAGTAATTGTAGAGATTTGCCCCCTTTTTTAAAACGTTAAAAGTTCGAATAAAAAGAAGGGCTTTTTATTCGAACTTTATGCACTTTAGTTAATGAAGCTAATGAAAGAAGATGTTATTCAAGTTTTTTTCCATTACTTATTAATTAATCAGTCTGAATACAATTAATTCCTCAGTTGTTAATAAAGTTGAAAAGCTCATACTGAGTTGCTGAGCTGCTGAATTGCGTGACTTTCAACGCAGTGGATTTCAATAATGTGAAGTTTATTTGCGTAGAATATGCTATTTCATTCTGGGCGACGCAAAAAAGTAGAGTCTAAAACATTTTTGCAATTTTTTTTATGTTTTTGCCATCATGACGTGACGTCATATTTGTCAGGTCTCTCCGAATTTCCACGCATTTCCACCTCAGCTTTATAGGTTTAGAAAAAACTGCATTTTTGCTGCCGAGCATCGAATTCAGACACCCTCCGTCCCTCTGTTGTATGTGTTTAATGTTGTCAATCCCTCTGTGTACGGCTATTCGTTATTTATTGATGTTGCTAATCAGACAAATGGGTAATCCATTAGGTACACAGGCCACCGACCGCTGCATCAAACTAGCCTGAGTGACGCGGCAGGCCCAAAGAGATTTCGGACTCCATTCGTGTTATTTAATAGGTACTGGGGTCTATTGTCTAATATTAACATCAATCATGATATTTTACAATTGCAGAGTGAAAACGTTTTGAAAGATCACTTTTTGTTTTTGCTAAAGCACTTACTTGTCGATACTAGAGAAACATTTAAAGATTCATCATAAGGTTGCTGGTTCAAGTCCTAATATAAAAAAACTCGAGAAAGAAAATTAGTCCATCCGTGATTTTTTTTTCTTTCTGTACAGCGTGATCAGTTTCCACAAAAATATATTTATTTTGTTGTCTCCACCAATCCCGGGATCATTAACTTAATTTTTATGTTTCCACTGATCCCGGGATCGGAGGAGACAACTCGGCGGGATCCGTGGAGACATCCATCTGATCCCGGGATCGGTGGATACAACTCCCCTGTCCCGAGTGATTTTTATTAGGTACCTAATAAAAGGTAATCATTAATTGAAGATGTTTTTTTTTTCAACTTCAAACCGCATATTTATTTGATATACAAGCAGTCATTTAAAGCGATCGTGATTGCGGCTCGTTTTTGAAGGATATTGATTAATAAAAGTTCAATTAAAATAATTTATTTAGCGATTGTATTGTCACTAAAAATTTAGACAACTCCATTCTAAAGTCTCGATATCGATCATAATCACGATGGTACCTTTAAAAGGGGTCGTGAATTCGTTATAGATATTGAAAGTTAGACAATCAAGCTCCCGGGATTCAGATGCAGATGTAATGGCGGCGTATGTATTTTTATTATGCCGTTGATGAACTCTCGTCTAAAATAATTGGACTTTTCCCCTTTCCCGATGATTAGCCAATGTATATTGAACATAAATTTACCGTACCCTATATTAAAATATAGCAAGTACATCAGTGATAGATTGAAAATCACGAATACCTAATATACTAGATGACTCAAAGGGCGAAGTGATTTCATATTGACCTACCTAGACCTTTCAGTTTGATTACCTGAAGTGGCGTGATAAAGCTTGATTAATTAAGCTCTACAATGCCAAAGGTGCTTGTAAATGTGCCTCGCAATAATCACAACATAGTATTTATAAACAAAGTAGAATAGAATAGAATAGAATAGAATAGAATAGAATAGAATAGAATAGAATAGAATAGAATAGAATAGAATAGAATAGAATATAATAGAATAGAATAGAATAGAATAGAATAGAATAGAATAGAATAGAATAGAATAGAATAGAATAGAATAGAATAGAAGATGTTTATTCATTTCCACAAATAAAATTTACATTTTCACTTATACTAAACACGAACATAGTACTCACAAATACAGTAATATTTTATTTGGAAACAAAAGGGCATATGTCTCGGCTTGTAACTAATGTCTCTATCTGCCGATATTTTTTCCTAAACCACACGGATGATCTTGATGCAATCTTTACCGTCAGTTAGATATTTATCCACAGAAGGTTTCTGTGTATCGTTGTTTTTTTCTTTCAAAATTGCACCCGTACAAAGCCGGGGCGGGTCGATAGTTAAAGATAAAGCAAGACCCGGGTTAGCTCAAAATGATTCTGTATCGCTTGAGAATAGAAACTTCCCGCCAAACGTTTGATCGTCAAATAATAAATAATGCAGTCGAAGTAATTTTCAAGTTCATTGTTTGAATAATTGATGCTATTATACTTACGATACTCAGGCTATCAAAAGCGATAAAATGTTTATTAATTAAAAACCGGTTTTCATCGCCAAACGTACCATTGTCAGATTATTGAATGTGCCGACAAAAGGGTACATTATTGGGAAGCTACAGTACTCAAGCACGTATCATTTACCTTGTTAATAACTACGTTTTTATGGTTCCGTAATTTTCAAGGACCCTGTTAGTTTTCCCATGAGTTTAGACGACAACTAGGCATATAAATAACTAGCTTTTGGCCGCGACTATTGCCATGTGGACTTCAGATTGACAAGTGATTTTACTCTTTATGTGCTCCTGAGTATAACAGCATGATGATATTGTAGCATGTATTATTACAATGTCCGTTCAGCAGTTTTAGCGCGAAAGAGTTATAAAAAATACACCCTCACACACATACATTACACACACTCTCTCTCACACACACACACACACATGAACTTTTTTCTGCAACTGCAAAATCAATCACAAGGAAATGTGACCTTTATGAACATAACCAGTAATATGAAGACTTACCGAACGTCTGTACCTTTGATGTACCGGCACCGACAAAAGGGTGAAATTGCCGCGCTCACTTATTAATTAATCAGGATCGTCTGGGCAAACAGCGGCGTCGGCCGGAAGCCTGAATTGATATTTGAGTTCGCGACTATGAATCCAGATAGATATTGTTCATTATGGAAGCACTTCAACCTGCGCAGACCTATCTTGCTATCTCTATTGTGTCGTAATGGGCAAAGTTTGGACGATAGGGAGGTAGAGCTTTAGGTAAGGCGTTTCTTCGAGTACTTCTCTTCATAATGTTTTCATGAGAAATAGCTTTACAAATGGCTTAAAAGCACTTTTTGTTTTTTTTTGCACGGTATGCGAGAGGTTGCGGGTTGAAGTCTTATCCCGAGTGAATTTTTTCAACGTATTATAAATGTTTAAAATGGCATAAGGTTGAGTGTGTGTAATGTCATTAATATGGCGACGAAGACTGTTAAGTACTTCTACTAAAGTAGAGTGACATTACAGAAATGTCTAGCCATACTGTGTTGCGTGGTCATAATGCACCAAACCTAGTGCTGATGACGCTTTTCTCGCCTTATTTGCCACATAGAACCATGCATTATAGTGTGGGTCGACCTTTATATACTTTTAAAGAACCATTTTTATCGCATTTTAGGTGACTATTTGAATATTTGACGCTACAAATAGGTACGCAAGCAAGTGTTCATAGGTTAGGGCGCTGCTGTGCTGGCACAGAGACATCATTTGAAACAATCACTTCGATGTGTGTGACCACTGGAAATCTGCACTTCACTCATTACACAGTACAAATACTAAGCAAACTAGACACAAGACCTTTTGTCCTCACTACCACCTCTACGAAGCTCAACCCTCCACGGGGAGATCCACGGGTCCTCTCAAATATCAATTATGGCGCCGCTGCCCCGTCTGGGAAGACGGTGATTAATTAATTAGGGGTTGACTGCAATTAGGTCTGTCGTCCGACGACCTCCAGTGGCATTGTAGCGTTTAGGGCTTGCGGTGAGACAGCTTGGAGGTAGGTCGGGCGTAAATTAGGCTGAAGAAGCTGAATTCTTACTCTTCTACACTTTATTGCACAAACCAGAGAAAAAACATAAGAAAACTTTCTTTTCTGATGCCTCTCCACTATAAGAGGTTGGCCGTCAGCTCTTTAGTCGACGTTCTACAGAATACACCTATACCGTAAAAAAAAATACCGCACAATTGAACTGGTTTATTTACTTCAAAATTGCCCTTATTGAAACTAACGATCTTTTCTGACATTCAATAACGGGATTAATCTGGTACTTAATTTTATAGAATACATGCACTGTTTTTGGCCAGAGGAAATTGATCTTCCACGCTGGCCAATCCTGTCCATTCCTTTTATGTTTTTCACAGGCAAGATTGTCGTCATCCTCTGCTACCTCTTTTTCCCTCAATCTAAATGTACCTAACATTTTTAGTAAAAAAAGCAAGCTTAGTTTTGGAAGAATTCCAGCCAACCCTATTCCGTAAAATTTTGACTGGCGCGTAACTTTTAAGTTCATAAAATACTATAACAGGATTATATTCGGACAGTTTAGACCTATCACATCGATACACGCCAAAAAATCTACTTTCAGATAAAATTGGATATCATTGAAATACAACACAACAAATATCTAACTGATCTCAGTTTGGTCTGATGCTGATCACGCCTGCACCAAAGCATAACGCTCCAGCAGGCCCGAATACAAACATTATTGTCACAGACATCCAGCCAGTCTGACATACACACACATTGTATAGCGCGTGCAACGCACCCTGGTGGGGTCTAATTTTCTAAGTCCAACTTCAATCGTGATCCCTTTTAATTTGACATTAGAAAGAATGCTACATAGGAAAATGCGTATCGAAGTTACGCATTTTCCTATGTAGCACATAAACTTTCATACAAATCGATTGTGATCATCATCGCGACTAGTTTTTGAAGACTATTGAGTGAACGAAATCGAAAATTGTATAGCGTTAAAATAAATTCATTCAATTTATTACCCATTGGGATTTAAAGATTTGAAAATGCAATTCTAAAGTCCTGATCACCGTGGTATGGTTTAGTTAGACAATTAAGCCCCTATACTGCCGTGCTAAGAAGAAATTCGGCTAAGCGACAAATGGCCATTTTTGAGTTATCAACATGGGCGTAATAAGCAGACAATTCCGCATCGACCCATCTTGGAATCATATTTTTATCGTTATTCGTTTGAGAGATAAGCTAAGCATTTTCGGGGTTAAGTGCAGTGTTTTTTGGGTTTTCATAAGAAAAAACGTAGTTATCTTACATTACTAGACAAGAACAAGGTTAAACTACTTAAACTATGATGTTACTTAGTATTATTAATAATATTTTATAGGCTATACTACAGAAAAAAACCGCAAAATACTTATACTTACATAAAACGCGGCTAAGCAGCTTAAACTTTTTTAATACATAGTAAAATATTTAATACAAAACATGACATCATAAGCAAAAAAGCGGCAAAACAACAATCATACGAAAAAAAACCGCAAAGTGACTTTTGCGTATTTTTTTCCTATTATTATAGTGGTATTAATGAATCGAAGTCCTTGTAAAAAACACGGTCACGGTGTTTTTACTTATGATAATTGTAAAATATTTACTACTAAAGCTGAACAGAACACGGCTAAAGCACAATACTACGTAAAAAATTGGCAAAGTAATTTTCATCGACCGGTGGGACACTGGATCGCGGGGGACGCCGCGGCGGTGCGGCGGTGCGGAGAGGGGCACAATGAAACATGATCGATTAGTACGGGTGGTAACACCATGAGAAGCGCGCCTACACATGCATATGGCGCACCGCATTTTTTGGCGCCAAATCTTAACATACGGTAAGTCAGTAGGTTTAATAAGAAGGGTATCTCTAACAGTAAGCGTAAAAAAGCCGAGCAGAACAAAATAACTAGACGGGTATTACCTACTTAAAACTTACTTCATTCATGTAAGTAAAGTTTGTATTGCGGCTTAGTACCTATGTCTCTTCAAATTATAAATTAATTATTTTAATCTTACTAGTTAGGCAAAGTAGTGGTAGCCCAGTAGGTAGAACAATGGACCCAGGTTCGATTCCCGTGTGCACTCTATTTACGTACGTTACGGGCGACTTTGCAACGAAAGTGTGTACGTGCTGTCGCCTGTCGTGTACCTACGAATTTGTTTATTTTCAAAGTACCTACCTACTTTGTGTCGCTAGCTGTGAGTGTACAGGGGCCTTAATCTGTAACGCAGTAGTGTCTCGATAATTTTCCAGTTGTAGGTTCCGATTACGATTTATTAATGCTGTCTGTCCTTTTGATGTTTTTTTTCTAGTTCCTACAGAGCAATGAATATTATTCTGAATCTAATTCTATAGTTTCAATTTGCAGGTTGTAGGAGAAAAACGAGGAAAACCCAGTTTTGTCCTTCTACTGGGAACCTATCGACACGCCTATCGACTTGAGATCGCTATATTTTTTTTCCAATAGGGTCCTTGCACCTAAAATCTTGCACATTCAAACTAAAACATATTTCTTTGTCCTAACTAAAGTTATGTTTGCCTTAAGGCGCTGGACATAGTGAATTAGCCCGCGCGCAAAGAAAAATGCACGAAGTCGATGCCTGTATCAAATACAATAAAAATATCGAAAATGTTCACATATCAAACCCTAGAATTAGGTGAGACCTATCTAACACAGCTAGTTTCATGTTGATATCCATAAAAGATTGCAAGATATTTTGTTTGAAAAAAAGTGCGCCGTTCAAGCAAAATATCTTTCAAGCAAAACGTTTATGATGTCAACACGAAACTGGCTGTTTTACATAGGTCTGACCTAATTCTAGGGTTTGATATGTGAACATTTTCGATTTGTATCTTGTATTTGATACCTACAGGAATCGATTTTGTGCATATTTTCTTTGCGCGCGGGCGATTCACTATGCCCCGCGCCTTAACTAAGTTATAACGACCACTTAGTGAGTAAAAATATTTGTTTTTCAGTTTTGATTTGTATAAATTGCACCGAGGAAAAAACTTGGTGCAATTATGCCAAACACAAGAATGTCGACGCCAACAACCTCAACGTCACGTCAAAGTAAAAGAAAGATCAACTGTGCCGCTCGTGGAGCCGAAAGTTGTGAACAATTTGGAGGAAAGGCGGAAAAAAATTGCAACCAAAAACTAAGAATGGGAAAAGTATATTGGCCAGGCTACATACCATAGATTTAAAAAATGCACGTCTAGATTCAGAGAATGCATTAATGTCGCACGAAATATAAAAACAAGATGACAACAAAAATAAAAGTGAATAAGATTTAATTATTGCTATCGAAGAAGAACTGAGTGAAAATGAGAAAAAAAAAATCTTCTAAGCAAAGAAAAAGAAAATTAAACAAAATTGAACGGAAAAAAAAGAAAAAGAGCAGCATATCGAAAATTACAAAGGAAAAGAGGACGAAGAAAATGGGATAGACGAACACAAACAAGAAAGTAATAAAAACAAAAAATACACTGACTTATTGGAGCTCCACAAAATCTGGAAAACTTAATTGTCAAGTAACATAAAAGATTTAACTTGGTAAGTAATTTTATTTTAGTTTAAAGATTGCTAAAACGCAACAATGATGCGTAGATATCTATTACAAATTACAATTGAACTGATGATTTTGCATAAATAAAAGATTAAAAAAAATATGTCATTAGTTTTTTAAGTCTAAACTTCCATTAAAAGTTGGCTTTAGCCCCAATTATTTCCAAATAACTTAGTTATTTAACGACATTTTACTAAGTAAAAAGACGGTTTCCCGTAATAGATGAGTACTTTACCGTCTTTCTAATAAGTAATTACACATAACTTATAATTTAAAAAATATAATACTAACAAAAAAGGCGGCTATGTTACTTAACGGCTGTATTACGTTTTAAAGTTTAACTACTTTTAAATCAAATAAGAAGCTAAACAGCGGCTAAGTCACTTTGCCGTTTTTTTTCTTATGATTAGCCTTTAACTTCTTAGGCTAATAATTTTACTATAAAAATCATACGCAAGACAGCGGCTAAGGTATACTTAACGGTCTTTTAATGTAGTATTTATATAAACAGAATAATAAAATTGCTAAGGAAAACCTGAAATTTGCTATTTTAAAATACTCATATTAACTTTTTTTTAACGTTAATAGTGCAGATAGATGCTAAATAATATGCTCTACTAAACAAAATTGATAAACTTGAACTAATTATGAAAATAACTTAGAAACCCAGTTTCGCGACGTTTTTGCGTTTTTCTCGAAAGTCACTTTTGTCGCTTAGCCGAATTTCTTCTTAGCACGGCAGTATATTGGACTCGTTTCCAACCGCGATCATAATCACGATACCTTTGAAATAGATCGCGGACCGCGATAGATGTTGAAATTATACGATCAAGCCCCTGTTTCGGACCGCTCAAATCCGCGATCAGCCATACTACTACGTGGCAGCTCATGTGGAGTGAGACTGAAAGGCCTATCTGTCGTGTGACATTGAAATTGTAGATAACTCGGATATACGCTCCAGCTGGTGGGGTGCTATGGCATATGCTGTGCTCCGACTAGCGCTTTTTACGCTTGAAATGCTGTGTAGATGATCTTTTAATCATTTAAAAATCGAGGATGCTAGGAATTTAATTGGATATTGAAATTACCTGTACCTGTAAAGATGATAATGATCAGTGAAGAGAAATTAAAGAGACAGGTAATTTAAATATCCAATTCAATTCCCAGCATCTTCGATTTTTAAATGATTAAAAGAGCATCTACACAGCATTTACACAAAATACAAAGTATTTTCGTCATATTACTTTGGATTTTGTGCGTAATTGTTATGATCTATAGACTATTTATTTATTCTAGGGCGAATTCATCTCAGTAAATACCAACCGCTTTAATAACTACCTAGGTAAAAGGACCGAAAAATATTTCAGACACATGGAATAAAAGAGACATAGGTACACACGACAGCACATCGACCCTTACACGCTAGCACTCTACTCGGTTACGTTACGGGCGACTTTACAACAAAAGTGTACGCTCTGACGTGCTCTCGTGTGTACATACCAAAGTAAGATGTAGCCTCTAAAATTGTCCCACTAGCTTATCGGCATAACATTAGGTATCATCCAAAAGAAACCACTGTCTGTCAAAATAAATAAAAGCTCTATTTTCTATAACTTAGAGCGGTGGTGGTCTAATGGGTAGAACAGTGGACTCTGAAGCAAGAGGTACCCGGTTCGATTCCCAGTGCGGGCATGTATCTATGACTTTGTTTAATTTCAAAGTTACGTACATTTGTGAATTTGTAGTAGCAATGCCACTCGCTAACTGTAAAAGGAAAACATCGTGAGGAAACCCGCGGCTCAGTTGGCTCCACACGTATTGACCTGTCTTTCCTGTGGGCTAGGTCGACTAAGCTGTCAGGATGGTATAGGTGCTGGGCAAGCCTACTCCATCTAAAACAATGTCCCAGGCACTGCAGCGCCGAGTGGTCTCTTCACCCATCTAGTGTGAGTGAAGGTGCCACTGGACGCTGCATAAATCATCTCATTACGTAGATGCAAAGGCCTTAGTTTTTCAAGCGACAGTTTTCTATTTTGAGGTAGAAATAGTGCAGTCTGCAGCATGGCGATGGCATATCGTCGCATCCAGTGCGTGCGTATGACAACATAATAAGCTCACACCCTAAAATTGCAATTTGGCAATAATATAGCGTATTATTTTCCCCAAATATCACTACTTATTATTGTAATCTCTGTCCCCTTTGTTGGGATATTATAATACATGCTTTGTTACTCTTTAAAAGGAATAATTTTGTCTAACAGTCCCTATAAGTAATTAGTATTAGTTTCATTATTTCTACTAATATAAAACATACAAAATGTAAACACAGATTTTAACGGATTTAACACTCGTTTTATTAACTTTTTACATTTTCCCAACGTTTCGAGACCTTTGCAGGGCTCGTGGTCGCGGTAGACTGAGGTGACAGCTGTCTTGTATGTCATTTTTTGATTGAAACTACCCTCGGTTATGAACATAATTAGACATTGACTACCCCCGTTACGGATACAAATTAAAAAGTAAAAAAGTATTTTTAATAACGTTCCTGACTACGGAGAAGAGCTCCCAGTGACGTGAGATCGTGTAGATGTGACCATGGCTCGAGGTTTCAACCGATGGAGGATCGGTTCCCAAACTGAGGGGATGTTCCAACTACTATATTTGTTAAAATTCGGATATTTTTGAATTTCTATTGCCTCCCGTAGCAGACGAGGATGGTATCGGTTTTCCTTGGCCAAAATTTTAGGTTTATCAAAATGAATATAGTGGTTGGTTCCCTCGAGTGTATGTTCACAGACTACAGATGTGGTTGAGCGTTTATGTTTGACGTCCGCCATGTGTTCTTTAATCCGTGTAGAGATGTTCCGTTTCGTTTGGCCAATGTACGAGAGACCACATTCACAGTCGAGCTTGTAAAAAGTTAATAAAACGAGTGTTAAATCCGTTAAAATCTGTGTTTAAATTATGTATAGTGCTCGTGCAAACCTAAGAAAATATTATAAAACATACAACTTATCGCACTAAGCCAACTTTTTCAAAGAGTACTAGAGTTCGCTGCATGCCGACCATCGCATTTAATTATTTCAAAATGTAGATCGCAATATGCCAACTTTCCTATTTTTTAAAGTGTTACCGTACATGAATGCCAATTATTTAGTTGTATTCCATTGTTTGTAGTATCTGGTCCCAGACTGTGGTAGACGTAAAAGATGGAGTTGCCTCGCTTAGCACCTATACCATCCGCAATGGAGCCAGTTGGGGTACTGATATTTGAAATATGTAGGTACATACGACAGCACGTCAAAGCGTACACTTTTGTTGTAAAATTGCCCGTAAAGTAACAGTGTGGAGTGCTAGCGTGTAAGGGTCGACGTGCTGTTGTGTGTACCATCACCAGGATAGAAATCAGGTAACCGTTTTACACACCACGTATGTAAGTAACTAAAATTAATTAGTAAAGTTACTTCGTAAGTAGGTACTCAGTAATTGTATCTTTAAAAGAGTAGTTACAGACTTACAGCAAATCGTTGTGCTGCTGTTGTAATTTTCATTTCTTAAGGCTGGACGATAGCAACGTGGCGGGAAATTCAAAATTTTCACAGTTTTTTACATTTTGTAGCTAAACTGAGCTATTTTTGTTAAGCAATTTTTCGTTCGCGGCAATAAAACAGCATTTTTTTTCATTATTGTAAACAACAGAACAACAATAATTCAGCCGATTATGTGTTCTGGTCTACGAAGCAGTGGCACTGCCCAAAAAACTTGTCGTAGACCAGAACACATAATCGGCTGAATTATTGTTGTTTTGTTGTTTACAATAATGAATAGAATACTATGTTATTGCCGCGAACGAAAAATCTTTGAACAAAAATAGCTCAATTTAGGTATAAAATGTAAAAAACTGTGAAAATTTTGAATTTCCCGCCACACTGCTATCTTTCAGCCTTAAGCAAGTTATGACTATTGTACAGTACAGATTGTATTAAAAAATTGTGTAAGCTTCATCAGACGACGGCGACCCTATATTAAAAGTTCCTTTTATAAAATGCTCTACTGGCACCGATTTCTCTCCTAGAATATTCTGATAAGTTCCGATAAAGGCTGCGATGCGCCGCCTGCCGTCTCTGATTTCCTTTCATTTCCTGTTAGGAAACTTAAATAGAACTGAGACTTCCTTGAGGACGCGGCACCGAATCAATTATTTGTGTTACGAAAGTTCTCTTGGAATAATGCTGATAGCTTTTCCCTTTTCCTATCATTCTGTTAGTAGCCGGATCGGGTAACAACACATGCATCATGCATACTGAAGGTAGAACAAAGAAACGGAAGTGTGCATCGTTGTACTGTTTAGATAAACATTCTAACAAAACATGCAACGTCAGTTACTTGTTTTTTCTTAATATACTTAATACTTACCAGCTTACCTCTGTAAAAGCTTGAAGCGTGCTGAATCTTAAACCAAACATCTTTACCAAGTGACTGTTAGAAATAATACTCATTTCAGTCTCTAGTAGTTTAGAAATCCCTTAACTTTTCCAAAATCATGCCCAAATATAGTAGCAACACAAATAGTGATTAAATAAATGTGCTGTTCCTACTAAATGTATATTTGAGGATATCCCCTAAAGCCACAGATCACCCTCAATCTGTGCTTAAAGCTAAAGGTATAAGGGTAGAATCTTAAAATTTTAGAGCCCCCCATTTTCGGTTAGATAAGGAAATTCGCTACACCCCGTATCCCTCAATTTTTGTTTACAAGTCGGCAACTCGCCCAAAATATGATACCAATTTAGCCTTAAGCGCTTGGCACAAACTCCAATATCATCCGGCACATACGCGCCTAACTAACTGAATAAAACCGTGTCTCAGGAAACTCCGCGATATAAAGTTTCAACTTGCAAGATTTGCGAAAACGCTCGCGGCTCCCGTCCCCCGTATAACTTGCAAACACCTACGAACATTCTAAGACAGGGATTTAGATATGTGACACGTCGTTTTAAGTAGCTTCCTCGCTGGGATTTCGAATGGAAATTGACTATACTGGGTTCCAAATAAAGGTTTTTGCATTTTGTTTATAGTATAATTTTTTTAAGTTCAAAATGGAACTGATTAATTAAGTATGATCCATCAAAATAAACATTAAAACAATCTATAAAAACATATTTACGACATGGTCCTAAGCGAGCACTGCATCGCCGAGTGGTCTCTTCATCCACCTAGTGTGAGTGAAGGTGCCTTGGACGCAGCATAAACCATCTCATTACGTAGATGCAAAGGCCCTAGTTGGTCCTAAAATTCCTATTCTTAAGATAGCAGCGAAGTCCAAAAGAAAATATGATTTGAGTCTTTGGAGAAGACACCAAAGACTGCATTTTGTATTTATTTCTGTCGAAACGAAAAATGGCACTACAAAGTGCGCTATTGCCCTTAATGCATTTGACCTAAGTGCTTCTCCATTGCAATATTGGACTTTTCCTTCTGTAAATGACCCTGAAATAGGCTACTTGGCACAAGACTTATGCCAGTTTACATTACGGCTACTGCAGCTGAAGTTAGCAGGAAAATATGAACCTAACCTGACCTAACCTTTGTTTTAAATCTTTTTCGACTGTCTGTCACACTTTCAGGAATACCCTGTATGTTTAACACACTGTATGTCGGTTTTTAGAACACGTATAGAAGTAAAAGGCTTGGTTCCGGGGTTGTTAAGGGGTTCGAAAATTTCGTTATTTTTGCGCTAAACCTCTTACTTTACGAGATATGGTAACATTCATACCTAATCATTCGTCAATATCAGCTCGGACTAGGCCATACTAGTTTATCCTGAAGCTTACATATTCTTGCTAGGCCAGACTAGATTGGCCTAGGCTAAACTGGTTTCTC
Organism: Zelleria hepariella; assembly: GCA_949319315.1. Taxonomy (NCBI): domain Eukaryota; kingdom Metazoa; phylum Arthropoda; class Insecta; order Lepidoptera; family Yponomeutidae; genus Zelleria; species Zelleria hepariella. The sequence goes on along the minus strand of OX439392.1, from coordinate 10,075,321 downwards.
CCTACGGGCTTCGGCTAGACTAGTTTGGCCTAGGACATACCGGTTTATCCATACGACGTTCGGATAAACTAGTTTGGCCTAGGCGAAACTAGTTTATCCTTAAATCGGGTTTGGCCGGTAACATATACACACATCGGGATTAAATTAAAGGACCTCACGCTTGCGTGTCCAACGTTCTACCAACTGGACAACCTACCGCTTGTCTGTGGTAATTTAATAAAAATGTTCTTTTGACGTTAATTTGCAGATTTTTTAAAATAAAACTCTAGTTTTTGGCTGTCAAAGTTGTAGCTGCAGAATGTAAATGGGGCCAATATTTGACATAGTTGGCACAAGCGGAGGACATTTTAAACTGCGTTGTCTCAGAAAGAAGAATGCTCACGAACAACATTCGGGAAGTCGTTAAAACTAGCGCAGAGACATTATGCCTTTTGTAAGTGAGTTTAAACAAAATATTGGCAGTATATTGCAGTTTAAATAAACAGTTCTTCTCGAGCTGACTACTTAGAAACTATTTCAAAGAGCGCTTTGCATTATTGTGAGTGAGTCGCATTTTTGGTAATTATAAGTCATATTAAATTTATTCAACCAGGTCTATTTAGCAGTTGCTTCTGCTTATGGTCGCGAGGCGCGGAAGGTCGGTCTGGACTGGAACGACCTCGAACCAACTGCGCAAGATCGTCCCAAGTGGAGAAAACTTCTTCGAGCCCTATGTCCCTCCTGAGGGATAACCGAATTTAAGTCAAGTAGGTCAGTTCTGCTTATGGGCTGGATAGATAGAAATAAATAAGTATTTCGAAGAAAGTAAAATACCCAAAAAGTAAGTACTTTTGTGTAGGATTTTTCGCCTTTCCAGCAAAGTACCAATCTTATCACAATTAATCCAGCACCCCGCCCTTCTAACCCTTCTAACAAGGCCAATAAATCATGCAAACTTTTGTTTGCACACCCAACGCTAAAACACTAGACACTCTCCATGTTTTTAAACCCTAAACAAAGTTAATTACACAGCGATTAAACTTTATAAATTACCGAGTTTAACTTAACAAAATGGAATGACCCTGCTCATAACGGGCGCGCGGGTGCGTCCTACGAGTATGTGGCCTAAAAGGGACAATTTATGTAGCTCGGACACAAAAAGCCGCCCTGTCTACTCCCGGAGATACTCGTCGAAGCAGGGCCGTCATTAACCTTTTGGGGGCCCTGGGGCACATGAGGATAAGGGGGCCCCCAGATGCGGTCGCAGCCCGAGATTGAGGAAGTTCATCTTAGCTTATGTGCCTAGAGTTCTTACGTCTCACTTAGAAATCTTTCCTATTTTTTAGACTGTGCAAACAAATAACTAGTACTTGTACCTATTGTTTTTCGCGTGAATGTAGACATGTACGTATGGTACAATGTATCCCGCCCCGGATTTCAGAGAATGCACTTATGCATGCAAACCTGGGGTGCTCCATTTCTCTTCCTAAATAATAATTGTACTGTATTTATATTTGAGATCTCGATGAATTCTATATTTTTGCGCTCGAAAATCAATCGTTTTTACCCTACAGGGTGCACTCTAAGTCGATAGCGGAACTTTAAGTAGGTTGTCTACTGATCAATACAAACAACTTGTACTAGGTGGCGAAAAAAATGGAGCGAAAAAAATATCAGCTGTTTCATACATTTGGCGCAGTACTGAGTCGACCTTTTGTATGGAACAGCCGATATTTTTTTCGCCTTTTTTTTTCGCCACCTACTCGTATGTAGTACAAGTTGTTTGTATTGATCAGTAGACAGCCTACTTAAAGTTCCGCTATCGACTTAGAGGGCACCCTGTAGACATTTACCGGTTATTTTCGCTTATTAGCCTATATAGGCTAAGCCCCTCCTAGATCCGGGGTTGAGAGGGCCCCATGGATCGCGGGGCCCTAGGCAAGCGCCTGAGTGCCCAAAGACGTCACTGCTTGGAAGCATGGACTCTGACATCGGCACGAATACAGCCTTATTTATTAGAAAAGTTTCTAACAGGGGGCGACCAGTAAATCAACAACATGTCCGAGGGTGTACAACTAATATGAACATGAAATTGTGAATGGACATCGACGGCGCGCTTCGTGAATATAAAACGTCTGGTTAAATTTTTATTGGAGTTTGATAGAGTTAAAATTTATATGCGTAAGATTTATTTCCTTATTATCATTGTGACTTTTCTTCGCATCGCAACCTTTCGTTTGCCTTTCAGTACATCATGACCCATGTAGTTTTTTATAGAGCATGATAAAATGCTGTCCGTCACTCTGTTGATTTACCTAAATTAGGATACTTAGATAGCGAAGTGTCAAACTTTTAAATTATTTGCCAACTGACACAAAATCATTATCATTAAACCCAATTTCATACTATCCCCTCTAATGCATCTCATTCTTGACTGATTTAAAAAAAGCAGGGCATCTTCAACCTTGGACAAGGGCATTTCTCTACGCCAACGCAATTCAATCCTTGATATTGACAGCTATTCAATCTGACATAAAAATCTTTATAACTCGTAAACCAGCAGCTCGTCTTTATGTATCATTGTTACTTACAATAAAACTACAGCATCGTACGGAGCTTATGTATTTTCTACAATAAAACGTCCTAATGGCAGCCTGTACGATACATATTTTACATAAAAAGTCACTCACCTTAAAATTACATCATAAATAGAAACTCTCCAATGGTTTTTTATTACAGATATCTCGAGAAAACCGTTACGTATTTGCCTATTTTATAGCCATTTGATGTGACAAAAATTACAGGCCACTACTTTAAATAGCATTCGAATGTATCGTTTAACAGCGGGGCCTTTAAAATACAGCACTGATCAAGGAGTTATGGTTGTTTAGACGAATTTACAGTGTATTTTGATCGCCGAAAACAATGATAACGTTGTAATGTCCCCATCATTTGTTTTTATTGGATTTTTATTTCGGTGTCGTACATGTCTTTTGAGAGCAATAAAGCGGTTATTTACGCCGGAAGCTGCTGTTTTTGATCGACTTCAAAAATTGAGGTCCTTTTACATTTAAGTAGTAGGTAACTCAGCGAATTAGATATTTTCTTAAACTCAGAGTAGTCCCGTAGGATTATGAACACCTATCTATTCAGATAGGAACTTCGCCATTGCCGGTCACAAGCCCTCGATGAGAAAGGAAGAAGGTTCATCGTAGGGCCAACCACCCAACATGGTAAAAAACCACCGGTTTCGAAGTCCAGAAAAAGAAAGAAAAAGACACAGAAAAATAATCCGAACTGCTCCCCAAAACAAAAAGGCCTCGGCTAAGAACACCAAAGAAGACTTCAGAAAGATGGACAAATACTTACATCAACTGGCGAAAAGAGGCAAGGGCCAGAGACAAATGGAAATCTACTGTGGAGGAGGCCAAGATCCACAAAGGGGTGTAGTGCCAAAGTTTAAGGAAGTAAGAAGTAAGAATTATCTGTCAAATGTTTTGTCATTGAAGATGGAAGAACACTCGACAAAATTGATCTTAATAACCCAGTACCAGAATGGTAGGCGTAGATAATTATTAAGTCAACTATTGAAGACAATTGCCACGAAACAGAATTCGGTGCTTACACTCAATTTACAAAATTCAAAATTTATAGGCTCGATACAATTGTTCACCGTCTTCCATTCAATTAAGCTTAACTTGAAACATCCATTTATATCAATTACTGGCAACATTTAATTTGGGTTACAGACGTTATTGCGGTTCGTTCTCGCGAAGCTAAAAGGGTTTAGAAGCTTTATAGTTGCTTTAATTTAAATTGCCCGTATGAGTGACGTGCCCGATAACCATTTAATTAGGATTTATACGCCATTTGTTTAATAATTGCTCAAAGTTTTACGAGTTAATTATTAAACCACAAAGCTCAATTATGTATGTTGTTCGTGTAATTAATACTTTAAAGATGATTTACGATAGGATTCATTATTCATTGTGAAATTCCATTTTTTTAATTCAAGCCCCCATGAAAACGTTATGTAACGTTAAATATAACAATGTTGATCAAATACGCTTGCACCCATCATAGCTTATTGCCCTCTATGTTCCAAACATCAAAACATGTCGTATTATCTGTCACAAAATATACAAATAAATGTGTGACTAAGCATTATCGGATGTCCCATCGAGAGGTCCGGAATAAATAGCCTTTTAAAAACAGGTCCACCCCGTAATATTGTTATTTAAGTTCGAATACATTTGAATAGGGTTTCGCCCACCTCATCAACATAAGTACACAAAGCTAAGGAATGCCCCGACCAGACCGTCCTCAATATTACCATATCGATATTGGAGGTTCGATTGTCGCATCAGACTATCGGATACAGTGTGATATGGATCACTATGAAAAAAGGTCGCACGACCCTCCATTCTCATTTCATTTCAAATCATTGGTGACTCATTTCCTCTTTTTTTGGCTCCTTTTTTAGGCCACACGTCTCGATTTAAGAAATTGAATCAAGAGAAATATGTGAACTTTTCGATTTGTCAAAGCCACTTAAGAATATAGCCTAGAACTTCTCAATGCGATTATAATAAATGAATATGAAATCACAAGGACTTCCATCAATAAGTTTAGAAGAGTCACGGCTATTGTATCTCGATGGTCTTTCGACGAGACACAATTGAACAATGCTATTGTCGCGTTAACACGTGAGAGTTGTAAAATAAATCCCAACTAGAAGCTTATTAGAATTTTGCATACAAATCTCATTGAGCAGTAAGGCAGCAAGTCATAAACAAACTGAGAAAGGAAAACAAAAGAATAATATGCCACAAAACCTACACACGACGAAAGAAAGAAGCCCACGCACGGTCGCATGTCAAAATTTTGTTTAACAAGGCGTCTCGGGCTGAGAAAACAAATGATTCTTCGGTAATCTATGCGGGTGTTGGGTATAATAATCATAAATAATACGGCCGCGTTTGTAAACTCTACTCTCATCCGGATGAGTAAAATTAATCTATTAAATCTATCCAGGCGACTAACGCAGATCAAACTATCTCTATGATACAACAACATGCCAAAATATTGCCGACAACAGAAATGCTCTGGCAATCAAAATGTTCTTTTTAGGATTCCGTATAAAAGAAAAAAACGAAACTATTATAGGATCATTTTGTTGTCCGTCTATCTGTGTGTATCTCAAGACTCTTTTCTCAAAAACGCGTGGAGGTATCTAATACTTATGTACAGTCCCTTAGAGCTATAAAAAAATCTTTGTACGGAAACCTCGGTGCACGAATCTGACTTGCACTTGGCTGGTTTTGTTTAGCAATGTGCTCTGTGCTGGTGTAATTGTTTTTTTTTTAAGATAGATACAATTTTTTAAAATTTTGTTTATAGTCTCACCTGTGCATGGACAGTAAAAAAAGTAAAGTAAGAAAATTAAGATAACAAAAAGGAAAAAAAAATTGACCAGACCAATTTCTACAAGACCAATAGACAATTTCTTCTGAAACCTTTGCAAAAAAAAAAAAAAAAAAGACAGAAACTTTCGTCAATGGCATCATGAGTCGTGTTTATAACTCCGTGCCTACAAAGCATTGGAGTCGTGCAGGCAGCGTCATTTGACGTTGGAGAAACGACAGACCGTAATGAGACACGATTCGTGTAGGATCGATCATGCGAGCACTTGCTTATTAGAATGCGGTCACCATTATCAGCTCGAAAACTTCTCGGCGATGACGACATATTTGAATAAACACACGTTGGAGCAGAGTGTGTTCCAATGCTATTTCCAATGCCACAGAGACACAGATTATAATAATAATTGTTGAGTTGAGTCATAACTTTGTGTAACATATTTTATACAGATTACTTTAGAAAGAAAACAATTATTAAAAGTTCAATTTTTGTGTTTTCCAAAGTACTAACCCGTGCTAGGGAACTTTAAAAGCTCTCTATCTATCTGACCGCAATGCTATGTACCTGCGAAAAAACGTCACAAGAAAACCCCTAAATAATATTTATGTTCATTGTGCCTTTTTCCAAAATAATTATTAGCATATTATGTTAATATAGGAGTTACTTTGGTGTTTTTGCTTACCCCTTTGAATATGTTGACGTGAAGGTGTGTTAGATTTCGTTATGACAACAACACACAATTAAACATAATAGCAACATTTTGATGGGCAGACTCTATTACAAATCACAAGCCAGAGAATTCATATTTTAGAGCTTTGGTTTGTTTGAACTTGGCAAACATTTGATTGGAATTTACTATATTGGTCCAGTAGACTATGTTTACATCATCACAATAATATATCACTTCTCTACCTCTATCATCATTAGTCTAAAAATCTGAAAAAACATTGTGAGCATATCCTGCTCACCCTGTTTTTTCAAACATTTGTCAAACGTGCTTCAGACAATGTAATAGGTTTATCGAACTTCTTTTGTTTCCTTTTTTTTAAACCTACATAGTACCCACTCTGATACCACTACTATAGCTTCCGTCTCGGTGTCGCAAGAGTCACAACTACGTGATACTTTTGGAAGAAAACCTACGTTTCCTAACTTAATTGCCACACCAGGTGCTTCATCATTAAGCTGACCGAGCTACCAGGCGATCATGGTACAAACAGTAAGCCGTAGGAACATCAGTCAGCTAATCCATGTAGGTACAGTCGGCGGTAAAACACTTTTTACTTGTCCAATATTTGGCCACCCATATTGCAGTGCCATCTGTGGCCATCACTCTTGGTTGTAGACACAAACTAAAAAAAATGGTGACAGGGCAGTAGGAGGACAAAGATAGATCTTGTATCTGCCAGCCTCACACTAGATGGGTGAAGAGACCACTCAGCGCTGCAGTGCCTGAGACATTGTATTAGAAGGAATAGGCTTGCTCAGCACCTATACCTTAGTCGGCCTAGCCCACGGAAAAGACAGCTTAGTCGGCCTAGCCCACGGAAAAGACAGCTTAGTCGGCCTAGCCCACGGAAAAGACAGCTTAGTCGGCCTAGCCCACGGAAAAGAAAAGTCAATACGTGTAGGTACAGCCAACTAAGCCACGGGTTTTCTCACGATGTTTTCCTTCCTTCGACTTTGTCTGCCAGGGTAACTTATACTGGCAGAATCTCTTTGGCCTCTTCGAATTTAGCAGACGTAGAGAAAAGTCTCCAAATTGCACTTTGCCGGCAGGTCTGTTATCTGTGGGAGAGAACTCTACGGTAGCACAACTTATTACACACGATATAAGTGACAGTATTGAAAGAAAAGGGTAGTCTCTGAGTGTCATTGACTGGTACTTACAGTGACCAACCGACGCCGACTGCGCGAGGTGTGACTCAATCACTTATGTTGGACAGCAAGCACTCAAATACACTCACGCGCAGACTTTCTGGTGGCCCCCACTCTCACACTAAAAGTTTGTAAGTTGGTAAACCAGAGATTGTGGCAATTAAAGTAGATGTAGGTAACTCCGGAAGCTAAGATACTGTCGGAGATGTTAATAGATGATACGCTGAGCGGATTTTTTTCTTTTTTCTCGTTGGAAAATATTTTACAATGTTAGCACTGAGTTACAACGCTACGTTGCTCTCCTTTGTTTCTTCGCAGGACGACTACATCACTACATCTGTCGTGTATGTAAAGCTTTTGTTTATCGTGTTTTAAATTAATGTCATATTAATAGATTTCTCGGATTTTTAATAAGTTTCCACAGGATTTTCCATTACTGGGTAATGTCAGCAAACAACTTTCTCTTGTTGCGGCCGATTCGATTAGCTGCTCTATAGATAAAAACCTTCTAGTAAGGTTCTAACGGCGGCGTACTTGAATGTTTGACTGTTGATTGCTAAAAGGCATTAGACGCACCCAGATTTCATTAGAGGTATATTTTCACCAAAAGCAAAAACGTGAAACCCAAAAAACCGATTTCACCAAAGTCCTATTTATTAAAAGCTGGTCGTGCGAGTGGTTTCGTTTTGCAAACGTAGGTACTGTACAATGTACATACAAGCTCTTATGTAAGTCACAGAAGTTAAGAAATCCACGTAATTACTGTAAGTCTACAGTTCTAGACTCAAATACTGAACGATTCCAAAAATATGACACTCAAATTCACAACCTTCTTTTTTACGAAGTCGGTTAAAACCCCGATTAGATTTCTTTATTCAGTAGCAAGCACTACCCGGGCCCTTAGAACCTCCGAGACAATTAAGCCTGCCGTATCTTAAGCCAATTGGTGTGGCAGTTATCTTGACGATAACGATTATTGGCCGACATTAGCTTCTGTAGTTAGTCTGTAACAACCGCCTGCGAGTTGACTACTAATTTGGCAATGCTCTTCCCGGTTTTTGTCACGTATAATCCATGCGGAATCAGAATGGGATAATACCTTTTGGAACTGAATCGAAAATGACAGTTCTCGAGTAGCGTCAGTAAAAAAATTGCTAGTTCTACGTTCTATCGTAGGGTTATAAGAATTGCAAATACACAAAAATGTTTAATGGTTGTAATCTAAAAGTATTCGATGATATTGCATTAATTGAATAAAACGTGATAAAACTCGAGCAGACACCCTAGCGCACAGAAAACACAAGCACGTTTCGACGCGAGTTTGCCATAGACAACTAGAGTTTGCCGAAATGCTGACGCTACAGGACCGCGAGCTTCTCAGTTCCAAAAGGTATTATCCCATTCTGATCCTGCACGGATTATAGTAGGTATGGAGTGCGTTGGTAATATTATGTACCTACGAGGGAATTTTTAAATAACTATTTGCCTGAAACACGTCACCTCGTAAATGTGGTTTCTAACAATTTTTGTTCTACGACTTCTTGGAACACCAATCCGCGTAATACACGGTGTTATATAAAGAGCGTTCTATAAGATACAGTCAATCAATATTATATCGGAAACATATACCTTTTGCCGCAACTCCAAAGAAACGTCGCATCAGTCTCGCCCGTTCCTTGCGACATCAAAAGCGCAGTAAACCCGATGCAATGCGAATGTGTTACGGAAACATCTGTTTCATATTTAGAGGATTTATTATAATCAACCGTAAATTAGACTACAAAGCTGAACGAATTTTCTTCATATTTTTTTATGCGGCCATTAAATTAGGACGTGCCATTTTATGCGGTTTAATTGGTACGTTCGTAATTTTTCAAAGGTGACAGCACATGCGTTATGTTAGAGCGTTTTGGCTCATGGTCAAGTTGTGTAAATAATGGTTTCCTACCTTTGTCGTCCATTTGAGGTAGGTTAATGAAGCACAGTTACTTAGTTTATTGTCTCTACACGATACATTTGCCTGCGGACAGTGTATATCTCTGTCGCTTAGGGAGAGATAGTGATATAGATTTAATAGAGCTCGATTTCAAGCGTCAAGATTCATTTTCCTTATGAAGTTTTATACCTAAATACAAACTATATGTTTTTCGCGATTTTCGGGAATAAAAATGACGGAAAGGTAATTACTTCCTCCCATAACATTCACAATTTAAAACTTACAAACTATGATTCTAGTAACAGTTCTTTTATCTACTTCAAAAATATTATATTCCGTGTTTAGGTACATCACGCCCAAAACACATAGTCAACATAAGGTTTCACCCTCACACCCCAGCGCGGTTTCGAATTTCGAATATCATCGAATGACACCTCTCCGGATTTTTTTAGCTCTAAAAAGCTATCGTTTTCGTCGGAAATGACGTGAAGTGGCGCGGAAACTGTCGCTCGGCAGCAAACCGAAATCCATTAGCGTATACTGTGACTCGCTTTGACATAATAATACCTTTCAAAAGATAGGCGTCCACAACTCCACACCTATTGCATAGGTGTTTTGCCGGTTGGTGCGCTTTAGGCTGAGGTAACAGGAGAGATTAAATATTAATAAGATGAAGAAAAAGTTGATGGATTGAATCACATCTATGCATTTCCTCCATAATAAATCATTGGGTCCTACTCTCTTCGACTCTGCGAAGATTGCCGTCCACATTTTTTTATAGAGCTGACCAGCACTAACGCTATCAGACCACATACACAACATACACATACACATAACAGAAACGCCTCTTGCTTTTGGCGTTTTCCACTATTTTCAGTTGCAGGTTGTGTTAAAAATTTACACCACTTCCGATGTGTCAGTACGGTACGACTAATTTATAATGAACCATATTTACTGATATTATCCTACTCGAGGTAGAGTAACATAATGTGCGAGGGATAGAGCCAGAAAGAGTTATATATCTTGCGCTGTCAATCTCGATACTATGGTATTTCATGCAAGATATACATACTTGATGAGCTTTTCCAAGCGCTGTTCCTTCAAAGTTCACTTCTAAACAATATAGCTACATATAGTTTAAAACGACATGCAATGGAATAACATTGACGCTTGACGAGGGACTTTTTTAATTAAACTCTTATTCATAGGGGATTCAATGGTGAGTGCTGTTAATTTATAAAGCAAGATTATCATAAAATTAATTCCATTAAAAAAATTATGCCTCGTATCATAAAGTACTGCAGTTAACAGTTTTACTGCCATGCTCGCCGTCGCATCCACACTTCGATGTGAAAAAACATGCTAAGTTAAAAATGGAGAAGACACGGCGAGCGAAATTCAATTTTCTTTATGATAGCAATGTTATTAATCCAATGAGCTCGATCATAGCTATCTGCCACTGCTCTAAGGCAAATCGTAAAAGAGTAATGAATAGGTAGATAGAAAAAGTGCTTTTTAAATCGAAAATAATAAAAAATCTTCATTTGACGTTGTTTTTTTAATTTGATTAAAAAAATATATTTAAGAATAGAAAGAGAACAAAAAGCGAAAATAATGGTTTGCATTGCGAACGAAATAAAAGCACAGTTCACTTCAAGAAAAAGATTAAAAGTGCAGTGGATTCACTCAGATGCGCCATCATCAGCGCAGTTTTTCAGCGAGGCCCTTATTTATTTATTTTGCTAAAGACGGAACGTGGGTAGCCGGCTGCTCCATACAAAAAATACAAAAAGGGAGACCTGTTTCCTCCCTGGATAATAATTTTAGAAAAAATATGGTTATGCCATTCAATTTATATGTACCTCTGCCATGTCCCTATGTTTTCTTTTTTTCATTATTTTAATTATTTTAATAAAATTTATTTTAATAATTTAAATAATAAAAAAAGGAAAACATAGGGACATGGCAGAGGTAAATATAGATTGAATGGCATAAACATATTTTTTCTAAAACAATTATCCAGGGAGGAAACAGATCTCCCCTTTTGTATGGATTTGAGGTTACCCGCGTTCCCTCTTAAGGCACGTTATGCAGCGAATGTCAGAGTATGAAAGGGAGGCCACCAATCCACTCCGCCACTTCTTCGTCGGTCTCGTGGACCTTCCGGATGCCTCCCTCTTTGGACCACGGGCAATGATCGGTGATGTGGGACATGCTCTGCACCTCTGCAAAAGCAGTGCGGCTCCGTTCCAGAAGTTTCGAAGTCCTGAAATTGAGGTTTCGGTTTGAAAATGAAAAAATGACAAAAGATTATTTTTAGCAAAAAAGGAAATCCGTTGCAAAAAAATTATAGGTAAATAACTACAGATTAACGACACATTAAAAGTTATGAGGATTTTAAGCAACTTAGGGATACCCCCAACTCCTAAACTAGGGTTAACCTGACGTGTTTTGATCACTACTACAATTCCCGTAACTCGCATGCGTTTTTGTCATCACGCATTGATGACCAACTATCCTTAAATTGGCCAATAAGTTATAGAAGATATAGAATATGCTGATATTAAAAAAAAAAACTTATACCTATGTAGTTCATGTAACGTCATTCCAGACAATATAAGGCGTGAAATTGCGACGGCAGTCTACGTAGACCCGCGTCCCTAATAAAAACTTAATTTGGCTGAGTTCCCAAGACTAATTGATGAGATGGACTACAAAACACAATAATGACTGACGACTGAGCCTAATACTAGCGACTTTTACGAAGACAAATTATTTTTGCTGAATGCTTTGCGCTTCTGTTCTTATTGTGTGCGAAATGTTGCTTTACTTGGTTAGAATTTCTTGAGTTTAAGACCGTTCAGTTTCATTTGTTATTTGAAAAAAACTTTATGCATGTATGCGAAGTATGCAAACTCTTCAAATCATCTTTACTTTTCTGTCCCCCAACGACAGATTTAGGTATACTTTCGTAACGAAAGATTGTAAGCATGTTTGTCAGCTTAGCAATGTATATTCTGTTGTACTGATTAGAGACTACTAAATTGATAAATAAAGAATACTTTATTCTAATTGAGTGACATAAACATGAGACAAACTAGAAAACATAAGACATAAAACGTCAATATTTCTGCAATGCACGCAAACCAAGCGAAATAACTTACCCAAAACGAGTAAATTGCAAAAAATCCGTCTGACAAACAGCGCCGATCGTAAAGCCTCGCAATTAGTTGTTGTCCAACATTGTATTGTGTCAGATTGTGTCCATTATATCCATAACCCCCTATTTGGCTCCGGAATGTTATGTTTAATTTAGTTCAGCGTTTTATGTCGGGCAGTAAAATGCGCCAGTGGCAGACGATTCGCGGCCAAATAGCATCGGCGGCTTGCGGCGACAGTTTTTTTACGACATTCGTACTTATTTAACTAGTGGCAAAATGTTTTATGGCAAGGCACATGCGGCTTTGGCGATTTGCGATTCAAGCTAACATCGTAGTCATAATAATTATAAAATAGGTCCATTTACACATACGCTGTCAATGGTTTTAAAAAAGTAGGTATATCTTTCACTTAAAACTCAAGAAATATTTAACGATAATAAATTAATATAAAACGTCATATTCTCAGTTTTACGATAAATTGTTTTCAGTATTGCAATTAAACTTCTGTCCTTTCATTGCAAAAATACCTATACGTATTTTTTTCATCAATTTTACCTCCTGTAAGGACTGTTAATGCCCAGACATTTTATTGATATTTTATTTGATTTAACTTTCACTAATCTTGGAAATTTCAAGTCTAGCAAGCCATAGCTTCTTTTGTTACCTACTTATTTTTCTTTTATTGATGATGGGTGCACCAAAAGTACCTCATAATTAAAAAATATGTATAAAATAACTTTTCTCTAAATCAGGTTTATCGAAGAATAGGCAACTGATTCCAGGATAGTGATATAGTATTAGTAAGCTGTCGAATATTCATTGAGTAACAAATGGATAACCGATAAAGGGGATCATAAAATGCCATCATCACCTGTCCGCTTGCCTTAGCTAGCCGGCCTTCTGTGAAGGTCGTAATTAATAAAATAAAAATTCCGACATAGACAAACTTTGTGGGTTCCGCAGGTAAAAAAGTGAAATGTTTTACTGAAAAAACTTTAATTGGTTTTCAAATAGTTTTTTTTTCTTTTGTTGAAGGAAACTTCCATCAGATTTAAGCCCCATTATGTATACGTATGTAGGTAGATTGCATATTTACAGTTTCCTTGGACACATAATGCCGTATCCCTGGCATAGTCTACAGAAGCTCTTAATTTTGGTCCAGGTGAATGACAATACGCCAGGCTTCAACCAGGTGGTCTGATGGAATAAAGGAAACGACAAGTAGCTTTCACGTGGCAGACTACTTATATCGAAGAAGTCCGTTCCCAATGGAAGCAAGTACGACGTCGTAACAATTCTAAAAATCGATAAAGAAGAAGTCTACATCCACTTCTTTCCATAATGACTCAAGTCAACAATGGTACTTACATTAATTATATACGGAACCCCAACAACAGCGTTGTGGGATGGAGGCTCTAAAACGCATTTAATTCTTGATAAGGGTAACAAATTGGATAAAGATAGCAAGACTCGGAGACAGCGAGATTGTAAGTGCATTGCCGTGATAAGTCATGTATAACTGAACTTGTGGATATACCTCGTCTTATAAAATGAAAAACAAAATATTCAAACTTAGGTATTTCTAACCGAAGGAAGAAATTCTGGACAAGGACATTGATGTCCTACCAATTTTCGATTGTATTTTTGTCTGCTACGTTGTTTGTACCTTTAAAAAATTAATATATGATACTGCCCCTCTACCCTTGACGCATGTTTCCAATGCGGCCGCAATATGGCGCAATTTACAAAATTTAATATTTTACAAATTAAGACGCATTTTGTGTTTTTATTGAATAAAACCGCCTTACCTTTGAATAAACATTACAAAATATTTAAAATCAAAGCCTTACTATGCGAATTCAAAGAGAAATTAATTTTTAAACTTTTTCAATTGGATCGCAATAGCGTCAAGGGTAGAGGGGCAGGTTTTACATGCTGGCCACACAAAATCTAATTATTATTGATAGGTTATTATCTTTATGTGAAATATAGGTAGTTGAATATTTAATGTGAGTTTCAGTTTCAGCTTTAGGAAAAAGAAAAAACGAAGTTTCCCTTTTTACCAAATATATTGTGTGATTGACTAAACTACAATGGCAAAAAGCTTTCGGAGAATGCTAGTTTGAGTACCAAAAATATAAAAACAAATATTATATTATTGACTTTAGGTAATAATTCAAAACAACTCATCAAAGGCGTATCCATATCACAATTTCCATTGAATCCACTATCAGGTTCTTTGTAAGGGAATATACTTAGGTATCGGCGATGTTTTTGTAATCTTAAAACGTCGAAGGTATTTAATTTGAATATCATGTGTTATCTCGCCCAGTCTCATGTTTTAAATTTATCGATGAATTATCTATCGTAAGGACATGGGAGACTGATATTGATGCTAATAAATTTAAGTTTCTCATTTTATCCTTTGCCTGGAAGTGAAACGGGTTTCTGATAACGCATTGATTTTAAAATGGGAACCTACCTAATATTTTCAAAATGAGATCAACTTTACTGATGATGAACTTTTTCTTTTTTTGCATTGAACTGTCCACTTTTGGAGGTATAACTTTTCAGGATCATTATGATCAACTGCCTAATAAAAGGATGACTGCAAGTCTCAAATTGAAGTGCAATCATATAAAAAGTATTTTTTAAATAGCTTATCTTTATTCTTAAAACATGTCAACTTCTTAATGTGGTTTCCAACAACTTTTGTTCTACGTCTTTTTGGAAAGCTATTAATGTACGATACTTTAAATATACGATACTTTTGATTCAATAAATGTTTCTTTTTATTTATAGCCCGTGTCATTAAAGAAAAAAAATAGGGTGGACTTCAAAACACTCGTCCTGTCGCTCTAATTAATACAGTCAAAGCGAGACAACGCTAGGTTTTAAACTCCGTCCTAAATGTTTTCTTTAATGACACGGGTTATAAAAGTTTTCAACTGTACCATTTCAGTACCACTTGCGCGGCGTGCTTTTGTACCTCCCCAATCTCTACCATTTTTCCAGCCTGTCCTGCTCATATTTATCCTATAAGCGCCAAAAATAGTTTGTAAAATATTAATTTATTGAAAATCACATTTATAAGTTGACATGTTTAAGGAATACAGCTTTTTAAAATTGCCCTTTAGAGACACATAAAATATTCTTGGAATGAAATAGCAAGACCCTCCAGGTTAAGATGACAGTCTCGGCTACACCTACTCGGTTTTGGTCTACGTTTTTTTTTCTTACATGTTAAAGAACCTAGTACACTGCCATCATTTTCCGGTAGGAAAACGGCAATGAATCTGATAGCCATGACATGTATTACATGTTGAGGACGCAAGCGACGATTTCAGTTACGAAAAAATATTTCCTTTATCTTTTAAAGCCTTCAGCATTCCTCTAGCAAACGTCTACGCACACTATCTCCATCAATTCAATAAGACATCGCCGGCACACTAAGAGATTATTAGTGGTGCGGCAAAGGCCAATACTAATGCCCCTTTGTTAAGTCCGGGTGTATCGCGATCTTTATCAGTATTCCGACCAGTCGTCCTGCCTTCTCGATCTATCTATTACGAAAGTATTGAACGAAATGCGGTATCGCTTTCTAGATATAGTATAATATATTATGTCGACCATTGAGAAGAAACTTATCTCAGTCACTAAAAAGTACGACGTCTCGGAAAATGGTCTAAGAGGATGTAGTTGCAGATGCCTCTTCGATATTTCGCAATGTATAAACTGAATTTATGAAAGCGTCATCAAAATAATGTACCCAAAACCGTTTAGAAAGTGCCATTCTTATTTACATCAATTCTCCATAAATTTTAGAATTTGCTTGTAATGATAATTATAGAAAAAACTAAACACTTTAATATTGAGAAATCAAAAATATATTATAATGAATTATTGACCAATTTGTCTTATGCATAGACAGGTGATACACAACGTAACACAATTTGTTCCTAACTATTAAATGCAAATATTGTTATTTCAATGAGGAATTCAAAGGCGGATTTCTACGTGGCATATGGAACACGCTACATTTTAAAAGTTTGAAATAATCATATTTTTCCATAAACAAGTCATTTTAAATTCAGTTATTCCCTTAAAACATGGCTCATTGTTATATGTCACGGCAGAATATCGTAAAAACTAAAATTATCACGATAAATTCTTGTAAATTGTCAGTTGAAAACTCGATTTACATATCAACGCAGTTGTCACCTTTAACTTCCAAGTTGCATGTTTGTATACCATCATCGTTGGCACGTTCTAGTGTTTGAGCGGCCGATACTTTATCACTACTTTTCGTACGTTATTAATTTAGTTTATGTACAATTATGACCAATTTTTGATGTTTTGCCAAAAGCTTGGGCTCTCCTACATATTCACAGGAAGAAACATAATTGGGCAATGGTTGTTTTTGTATGGTGAAAGTAACGGATGGACTCAATTCGACTCCCTATCATTTATTTTCACCCGCGCCAAGTGAAGCTGCAGGCAAAAGCTAACGTTTTAATAAAGCCAGAAAAAAATTCAACTCATGTAAAAATAATGTACTTTTTTGTTCCGAGATACGCTCTAATTTGTAAAATTTAAATGCCTCCGTTCCCCGTATGGGAGTACATGAAAGCCGAGTTAACTTTAATAATTCGTGTAATACCTGACTCCCCTCGACTGAGCTTAATGAGCCTTACCTGTCCTCGGCTCTGTACGCTTGTTAATACGATTTTTTTGAGTAATTAGTGCGTTGGCCTCTTTGATATAAATGACTAGCACCGGTCAAAAGGTTTACCCTCCACTTTTGATGCGGAATCGAGCACTCGTCTAACGAAGTTGGCTAAATGAATTAGACGTTCCTTTAATGCTTTTGAATGCACTTTGCAGTCTAATTAACGACTAAAACATCTAGGCATTGGTGATAGTAGTAGGTTCACACTGTTTATGTTCACGCTGTTTATGTTTCCTTAGAGTAATCTTGCCCACTGCCCAATCCCTCTATTATCCTCGCAGGTTAGTTGACCTAGTTCATAAAGGCAGTTTTCGTTCAAAGCTATCTAAAATGATAAACATACATTTTTGTGAATTTCTATTTACCCTTCATATTAAATGCATTCAGTTTGTTGCAAGTAAAATTTGCTTATGAATCTACTGAGATTAACTCAAATACGCCAAATCCCTATGACGCAGGTAGCATCAGTTATAAATCAAACACAGACTATCACTAACGAACACCGTACTAACTGCAATATCGAGTTTAGCAATAAAAACGCGGGAACAATAGGCGAGCCCTCTATCACACTTCAATTTGTCAAAATGTGTCTGAATAAAATGCTATTTGCGTTTCCGAGTTTCAGTGCCAGAGTTTGGTCCCCAAAGCGTTCGAACACACGCCCCAGACAAGCTTCCGATGAATATTGTATTACAATAAAAAAGGAAATATAGGAAACGCTGGAAAAAATCAGGATGCTTCTAAAAAGGGTTGCGTTTCAAAAGATTCCTGTAGTTTTTGGTGTAGAGTGGGATCACAAATGCACAAGGCGAAATTTACAATAGGAAATAATTATTCGTCCTGATAGATCCTATAAATTCGAAATGCACCCCACTTTCTTCCACTCGCAATTCAAAATCAAAACAATTAAACTCAGGAAAAAAGCTCTCGAGGAGGGTGCATTCTTTACTTGAAGCATGAAAAAATAATTTCCTTCCCGAGGAATTCCAATAAGAACTCTATTAGCAGTGCATAGAACTGAGAACGCAACGAAGAGAAAATCAGTACGAAAAGGTGCGATTAGTTATCCGCAACGCTTGCTGAGTTATGATCTGACGAATTTCACAGCGGAGTCCCTTGCATTGCATCTGTTGCTCGAGGAAAACTGTACCCTAAAGGCTTTGGTTAACGCATATGATGGAGTGAGGGGTTGGTATACTTTTGCGTCGGTGAACGTATTGGTTATTTTTCTTTGCATTGTGCTGGTGGAGCGTGTTGATAATTTGGCGTTTAATGAAGCGAAGCTGCTGCCTCGACGCCGCCGGAAGATGGCTGGAAAAATGGCGCGGAGTGAATGCAAATTTTCCACGTTATTGTTTGTTCTATTGTCTCGTTTATGAGTTGCTAAAAAGAAATAGAAGAAGTCTGAATCAAATTTATGTGCGGAGCACTCTGCATTTTTCTGCATAGATATTTTTCTGTGACCGCTTTCGCTTAATGATTTTGCAGAGTTTCCGAGCAGTCGTTTAGCAGACCGAATGGGTGTTAAAAGGGAAATAATTTTCCGATCCAATAAAATGTCTAACGCAGATGTGATAAAATGCAATACAGGGGTACCTAGGCTTTAGAAATTGTAGGTCATTGTGCGATATTAATGACAGTGCATTTTCCTGTTTTCTCATCATTAATTGCTGCGATCTATTGTTATAAAAAATATACAATAGATGGCGCTTCAATACAATTTGTTCAAGCTCTTTCTTATAAGTCTTATAAGATTTTGTCATTCTTAGCTGAATGAGTACAACAATAATATATTTAAAAGGGGGCTGAGAGATTGATTACAAAGCCTTTTGACGTTAATATATTTTTTTCCAAAATAGAAAGGGGTTCATTGACGACGTTATTAAATACATGAATTGCACTTTTTCCCAATGACTGTACAGCAATGGTAAGGGGTTGTAGCCAAATACAATATTCATTACAGAAATATGACTGAAGAATATGTTGAATAACAATAATAGTATACGGATTTTACGCGAAGGTTACATCACACTTTTGTTCCTATGTTTGCCACTGATTAGCTTATAACAATTTATATTCTACATCTTAGTAACTTGTCTAATAGGTTTGTCGGTATAATTATTTTAAATTAATTAGCATCTTACTATTGAATTCTTAAGTCTAGACAAAAAAAAAACCCTGGAGCAGTGTTTTGCACACTTTGTACAGAGTTATCCTTTTGTTATGTAGGTTTATTGTGTATTGTCGAACCCCGATGAAATCGCTAATGTGTGCTAAATGACTTGAACTTATCGCCACGCGACGACTTTCTAAAGTATACTAAAGGAAGACTCAGGCCCGGTTTCCGAGTTGAGAATTTTACTAAGCAAATGGGTAAGTATCGTCCTGTCTCTGCAGATTTGTCACAAAAGAGCGTGACAGAGCGATACGTAAGTATGTGCTTAGTAAAATTCTGAACTCAGAAACCGGGGCATAATATTCCTCTTTGTGTCTGAATTTAGAATTTCAAAGCCTTTAGTTTTGGCTCAATCGTTTCTGAGTAGGTACTTAATCTAAATAAATCTGAAGGAACAGAACTTGGTAACTTAGTAAATGGTTAACAAAATCTGCCATAGGTTAGATATTTTAGTCCAAAAAATGTACTTAGAAAACTAGATGAAACCATTATCAATACTTAGAACTTGAGGTCGATCTAACGTATAATGTGTTCCTATTCGCAATGCACAAAGCCCGGTAATGCGACCACTTATCTGCACTATCAGACCGCCTACAGCTGTCAAACGAACAAAATAGATATGTTATACCATTAACAAAACTCATATGGAATCAGATAACAGCTAATCTCCATTACAATTAAAAAGTGTTTGGCTTAGCGTCTCTCTCGTTCTATCCTGGAATTCCGAACGCTCTTGCATATTGTGAGATGGTGTTCCAATAATGACGAAGCAGTTTCTTTTTAAGAATAAATCGATGGCCCTTTAGAAAAGACCCCAATTTTAGAAAGTGTGATTTATAGAATTGGTTAACAATGCCCACTTTGGGACTTATAAAAAAGTAAAATTTCCATCCGCTGCTTAACATTATCAAAAAATCTGAAAACCAGTAATTAGCCCAATTCTGGTGCCCACTTAGAAAACCCACAACATGTTTCTTTGGTTTCCAAGTGGTTATTAAGTGACTTTTTGCCTTTTCACTAAATCCGTCAATCTTCGTCAAGCGAACTAATTGGTCTTGTCAGATTATCCTTTGATGGGTGTTTTCTGAGACCGCTAGAGCTAATGGCGATTTTAGGGATACAAATAATATATCACGAGTCAAAAGTGCATTTTTAATCAATAAGTTATCGAACCAGAGTGAAGCTGGTTGTGTTTATCCACCTGGCTCGGGACAGAAACAGATCTGTCCCTCTTGCTAAGCTATTGTTTACTCATCTATTTGTTTTCATGGCTTGACAAGCCAAGGATTCTCCAAAAGGATTTATTTACAAAAGCAATGAGAAGAAGGTATTGGTAATGTTTTAATTTCCTGAGAAGGCAGAGAAGTCTTCATGTCCATCAAAGAGAGACGTAAAGTTTATCAGATAAAGCCAGTTCGGATCGGGTCTGAGTACATTTGGGAGACCGAACCCTGAATCGGCACAAATTAATTAAAGATCTACATCTCTACTATAATGTGTTCAAGTCACTGTCATGTTTAGTCTGATAAAAACGTATTGATAAAATTGTTAGACATATTTAATTTAGTATGTAGCAGCTTTGGTAGATGTCATGTACACTTTGTAAACTGTTTTGTCGGCCACACCAGACAAGCAGGCGCACACGTAACAACACGCAAAAATATTATGTGTCATATAAAATTGTTTGTCCCAATAGTATTACTTTAGGTTTATATCCAGTCATACTTTTGCGCTACTTTGGCATTATGATTTTGTCTAAGGCTGGTATTAATAGTCCTCTGAGATCACCTACTTGAGATCGGTCTCAAGTAGGTGAACTCAGAAAACAAAAATCACCTACTTGAGACATTGGCTTATTAATAAACCTATCTTAGGCGCGAACTTGAGTCCTCGATTTGAGTAAAGAATGAACTATTTGAACGAATGATACCATTTAAAGTTCAAAATGTGGTCAAAAAGCTTAAACCCAACTCAAAAGTACTAGGCGCCCATACATTATAAAGAGACTATTCGAAAAGGCACAACCTGAGTTTGGCCTCCTTTTGGTCCATAAAATTGTCCATGGTCCGGTGTTATTCAGTTTTCAACTTGTCATTTCTATAATAGTCCAGGATTCCACAAACATAAAAGTGATGTTACAAGATATAACACGAACTCTACTCCAAATAGGTACTCGATTATAATAACTAGTGGTTCACCCCGAACTGTGAACTCAGGATAACTAACTTTTTGCCAACCCCATATCCACTCTTCTTCCGATTTGGATTTGGATGTTAGAATTTTAAAAATCTTTTAATTCCATTAAGCCGCCTTTATATTTTTATGACGACACAATCATTCATACATACAAACATACAAACATACTTCGATCGCTCGTTCAATATGAAAACACAATTTTGTAGCGGCACCCTGGTCTAGACAAAAAGGAACAGATCTGACTCGCTTCAGCCATTTTTATTCAGCAGTGTTATTCGTTACTTTGGCAACAGATAGCTTGATCTTGAGTGAGTAACTCAGCATATTAATAAAGCAGCGCTTACTTGAGACCGATCTCAAGTCCTCGACTTGAGTCAAGAATGAACTATTTCAACGCTTGAGTAAAGAATGTACTAGGCTACCATACATTAGAAAGAGGCTAGCCACAACCTCAGTTTGACGTTCAAAGAGGTTCGTAAGGTGAACAACTTATTTCACGGTTTTCAGAACTGTCGAATAAAAGAAAAAACTTTTTCTACTGTCAAACATCAGTCAAACTACGAAAATAATTATTATAAAATTGTCTCGTAAATTCTTGTGATTTTCAGTATATTGAACGTTTTATTCGGTTATGGATAATAAGTGGCGCCAGAGAGGTTATTTTCAATATTTTGGCCGAAAACTATCATGCCGAAAACTTCCAACAGAGAGCTTCAGTTCATTCGAGCTTCCGTTATTCGAGCTTCCGTTTTTCGAGCTTCAGTACCTAGCGGACCCAGTTGGATGACCTCTACAAACGAGTTGCTGACAAGACAGGTATTTATTCACTATAATTGTATAAAATATACATAGTTCACGATACAAGTTACAGATATCGTCAGTTAGGTCTTTAAAATACCCCATCAGCAACGTTTTTTGCGCATTTAATATAACTTTAGAGGTTATGTTTACGTAGAGAAAGTAGTAATTTGCCAAGCGAATTTATAATAAATTAAAGAGCGACTGCAAACCTAACGTTTGATCGTTGCGCACATCATTCTACTACATTAATGTTTTATTTTGATTCCAGGAAAATCAGAAAGTACCTACTGTCCGACGCATAATCGACGAAGTTAGGGCGTTATGATAGGAGGGATAAAAACCAAGGCAATTTTAAAACACCAGCATTGGTCCCGAAACCTGGAATAATGTGTGGAGAATGAACACATAAAATGAGGGGAAGAATACTCGACTCAGCGCAAATTCATGTCAGGTGTAGAAATTTTAGATGATGATTAGGAAACAATATTGTATTAATAAATATTTTACAACTCTCCCAGGCTTGTTTATTTTCCAATTAGAAAAAAAAAAAGATAATTATGTAACATTAATGAAGGTCTTCCCTATTCAGATTTATCTTCAAGTATCAACTTAATTTACTGAATACCTACTACTCGTATGAATGATACCACACCCTCAAGTTTTCCCTACTATATCCGCTTTATATTTTATGCATGCCTAGTAACCTCTATGGTCCAACTGGGCTTTGAAGGCCGGCAAATTGTCTTAAAAAAACTAGGTACGAGTAAAGAGGTTTGAATTTATGTTGTGCTACCATCTACATGATATGTATCATACTACATGAAACTTTCTGTCACCAATCGCCTTAAAGAGATTCCGGATGTTTATGCACGCCTAATACCTTCAGACCATTGACATGACGTCATTCACGTTACAGCACTCAAATTGTACACACGACAGCACGTCAAAGTGTACACTTTTGTTGTAAAGTCGCCCGTAACGGAACCGAGTAGAGTACTAGCGTGTAAAGGTCGACGTGTTGTCGTGTGTACGTGCGTTTCACGAAATAATTCCCTTGGATTGTACAAAAATAGTCCCTATTACATCGTAAGTAAGGAAAGAGTTGAAATATACTTTCTGCCTTTTTATTAGTGTGTGGTGTAGTTTCTTACAAGATTATGGGAGCCTGCAAATAGTAGTTTTTCTTTGAAATTAAAACTTAATTTTGACAACACTTCTGTATTTGACCAAGTACAAGCTCGTAGCTTCTGATTCTACCATGCCTTTATAGGTAGTATTTGAGTTTTAGATGGTGACGCGGTGGTGGCATAATGGGTAGAACAATGGACTCGGAATCGAGGGATCCTGGTTCGAGTCCCGATGAGGGCATGTACCCTACCCATGACATTGATTTATTTCAAAGTCGCATACATAACACTCCCTGACTGTGAAGGAAAACATCGTGAGGAAACCGGAGCGTCTGAGGCTATATACCAAACTAAACTCAAACTTAGTACCAGCTTATTTTTTTAAACCTCAGCTCTTCGGAGTTCTTTCTTGGTAATATGACTGTGGGGCTCTGAACTGCTGGAGTTTTGCAGCTCGAAGAACTCGGGCTGGTAGAAACACTTTTCTGGCTAGTCATAGCGATGTGGTAGAGGTGCCGGTCGAATGACGACGACAAATTATTTCACACCACAAGGTCCCTTTCCACGTAACTTCCGATGTCGACGATGGTCGTAAGTATATTGTTAAGCTGCAACTTCTTGCGGTAGGTTCGCTTTTGATGCGCGCTGACTAAACATCATTTTTGTATATTAATTATCAAAGAAAATAACTCCCCTTCTTGCTTTGCGTAGTCGGGTGATGAAAAACATGAACTTGAGTCGGCTATCGCCTGCACTTGGAAATGACAGTCGCAAGTCTGGTCTCAAGTAGGTGAACTCACGTAAGATTGTGTCTATTAATATGCCAGCGACTCCGGTCTCAAGTAAGTGATCTTACAGCTTCTTAACATTTTATGCATGCCTAGTACTCTAAACCACGTTGTATTGAAATTGAGACGTCACGGACTGTCAAAAGATGAATGACTCACTCAATTCCGAGCTCAAGTCGGCTCTATTAATATGGCGTCGACTCAAGTAAGTCGACTCACTCAAGTAAGTCGGCTAATGTCAATGTCAATCTCAAGATCGAGACTATTAATAAGCAGACAGCTACTCAAGTTTGACATTACCCAAGGCTTGACATTTACCTCCTTGAGATCGATCTCAAGTAGGTGAACTCAGACGACTATTAATACCACCCTAAGGTTACTGACTCTACCACTGGTTATAATATTTTTTTAACACTTCGATTACATCTGTGTTGTGTTATGAAACATTGTGTGAAGTCATATCTTTACGGCAAAAATCTGATTGATCGTTAGTTAAGACATAAAAATCTGTAACCCAATATAACAACGAAAAGAGGTCAATATAAAAGAATCTTTGCTTTGGCGCCCATAAATAAGGCTTTATTTAGCTGTCTCAATACATCGTATCCGAATTTGCATTTATCGGCCAACAATCAGAAGTATTTTCAATTGATCGAATTGTTATTTACATTAATTTATGGCCAGCAAGCAGTAGGTGGTAAGCATCCATCGCCCGTTTCTGACTCGAGCTCCGACCAACTGAAAGCAGTCGTTATAAAATATTCGACTTTGAAAAATAAGAAGCAATCTAATATCAAAGGTTATTTTAATATGCAGTAAAATTTGAAATCAATTTCTCGCTGAGCCATAAAGAGGCATTTTAGTGGCTCTCTCGTGAATCATTGAGCGAGAGCAGCTTTATTTCAATCCAAGGTAGCTTATGATTTGTTGGTAGGATAGGGCACTTCCAGGCGTGCCGTAAATCAGTGTATGTGACACCCTTACGATTGCCGCAGCTGCATACAGTGTCGAAAAATAGTCTCCCAGTGCGCGGGACACAATGGAACGCACACTTTTTAAAATATTTATAAGACGTCGGGACCGCTTAGCGCTTGTGTGCTGCGTGAATTATTTTTAAACGGCATAAAGTCCTGAACTTGCTACGATAAATTTTCAAGGGTGTACTGTCCAATAAAATATTATTTAGTGCTACAAGGAATCTGCGCAACAAAGTACTTTTACTATGTTTTGTTTCGCTTGCTAACATACAATTTATAGGGCAAGTGACATGGACTATACTTAACAAGGACGCCGTGAAATACGATATCTCATTTTAAAGTGTTGTACAAAGTTTGTCGGAGTAAATACTGAGTAGCTACCACGAGTGCGAAAAAGCTGTGCCGGACGTCTATCGAACGAACGAGCGAAGCGAGCGAATTTCTCCGAGTCTACTGGAACAATCCGGCGTTTGTATGTATGTATGAATGTTCGTTCGACGATAACTTGAGTAAATTTAGTCAGATCGTCATGAAATTTGGTAGGTAGGTAAATGAGGTAAAGAGATTTTTTAAGTTCGAACATGAGCCAAATCGGCCGAGGGGTTACTGAGATACGGGGTCGCGAGTTCATAGTTCGGAGCGAACCACTAGTACTATAATAGTAAGGTTGTTTATCCAACTTATCACTTTCAGTGACAGTGACAGTAAGCACTCGTGGTAGCTGCTCAGTTCGGTCTATCTACAGTAAGGCAATTTCAGCGTTTTCCTCCCTACATACTCGTTAACATACAGTTGCTGGCAAAAACAACCGTCACCGACAGTTAGCGGTAAACTAATTTAAGTTTCAACTTAGCCCACGGTATCGGGCTGATCTTACCATCCCGTTGCCTGTCGAATTTCACGTGCAATTTGCGTTGAAAAGCCTTTGAGCCGAAGCTAATGTTTTCGCTAAGCGATTCGTTCAAAATGTGAGACAGCGAGGGGAGTTTGTTTTAGTAAATTGCGCGCTCTTACAGCCTCTTAAAGAGGTTGGGCAATGCCATTAAATACATTGCGGTATTAAATTCTAAAACGAGATAAAATGTATTCGGGCAAAATGACGATGTTTAGTAGCGTATTTTTTTGCGGAGGCTAAGTGCCGGAAAAGTCGGGATGGCCGAAAAAAGGCTGTGCAAAAACCTGTAAGTAAGTACCTTATACAGCTATACCGCCGGATGAATCTGAATAAAAAAAAGCCCAACATTGTTCCCGAAATACAGGAACGACTCTCAGTAAAAATCGTATGTTAATGTCGAAATAATACACCGCGTTGCGGATATGTTTGTTTGCTTTGCCTACATGTATACTGTTACAATTCAATCAGGCTGTCTTTGTTCGATCGATGGGAGGGGAACAAGACAAATTTCTTGGCAAACACAAATTACTTTTAGCGTATTTACTTACATCATATCGATTTCTGGGCCTAAGGGTGAGTTTGCACTACTTGTGGTGGAATGTCGGAGCACCCTTCTTATAACGGTTATACAGTCTGGTATGCAAGGCACTTTTCAATCTAAATTGAATTTAACTTACTAGTGGTTCGCACCGAACTATGAACTCGCGACCCCATATCTCAGCAACCCCTCGACCGATTTGGCTCATGTTCGAACTTAAAAATTCTCTTGGCCTCATTTACCTGCCTACCAAATTTCATAACGATCCGACTAAATTTACTCAAGTTATCGTCGAACGAACATTCATACATACATACATACATACATACATACATACATACATACATACAAACGCCGGATTGTTCCAGTAGACTCGGAGAACTTCGCTCGCTTCGCTCGCTCGTTCAATTACATCCAGTAGGATGGTGACACCTGCCAAAAAACTGGTAAATAACAGTTATTTACATTTTTTTTTGCTGTAAATAGCTAAGTTCCTCTAGCAATGACAAAATGAAGGCTAGAAGCTTACCTAGTAGCGGTTAGATAAATACGAATATGCTAGGGATTGAAGACAAATCGTCATATACAGAGATTTTGTTAACGAGCGATTAATAATTGTTTGTTATGCAAGGATGCAAAACTATTGTTTGCAGTGAGGGCTTGAATGAATACCGAGCCAGCGAAGGTTCGTAAAATTGAGCCACGAGCGGTGGCGACTAGCGAGTGATTAAAAAAAAAGAAACCTGAGCGTAGCGAGGTATTCAAAAACACGAAACACAAAAATAATATTGCATCCGTGCGAAACACATAACTTTTCATCTCACAGAGCGAGGAAATTATTATGGTAGATGCACCAAAAACAATTAGTTAAAATTAGTTAGTGAAATAAGTTTCCTTCTTTGCAAGTGACAAATGAGTCAAATGAGTTCCTTTAATTCTTTACACCATAGGGCATCGCATACAAATTTCGAAACCCGCAAAAATATCTTTTGGCTCATCGTACGATACTAATAAAGTAGTAACAGCATACTTTTCGAGCCTGGGAGATGAAACATTACTTTGTACACTCTGGTTGTAAGCCAGTGTGAAACTAGCTTTACATCGTCGAATGTATCGCTTTCGTACGAATTAGTGGGAAGGAAAAATGTTTACACGAAAATGGTGTGTTGTGATAAGATTGTCTCTCTACTGTACGTACCCTTTTCCGCTGATATTGTATTTCTCCAGCAATTAAGAGGAATCCTTTCAGGAATAGCATGAACACTTTCGCTAACCTCATTTATAAATAGTACAGTAAAATTGAATCGGTTGTTTAAGAAAGGGAACAAGTCAGGTTTTTTCGCATCTATGGCATATGGCATAGACAATTGAAAATCGTCAAAATCGCCATTAACTTGGGACCGGGCGTTAAATTTCATAGAGCTGGATTGTTTGCTGACTTGTTTATGATGTTGGCACAATAAATAATCTAAGTTTGTGACCTCGAGCGCCGACCGCAACCTTGTCAAAAAACTAGCTAAATTTTTGCCTTTATATCAGTTATTGGTGATTATTTTCATGACTAAAAAAACTAGTTTTTTAATATCTTTTCAGTACGTTTTTAAAATTACCTAAATTTTCTACACTAGAATTGTTTTCCTATATATTTTACTTATATGTCTGAAAAACACTTTTCCCAACATCAATATTCAAACATTTACATCGATAGATACAATATTAGTAGTGGGGTATCAGAAGCAGACAAGTGCTCCTTGTAACTTGTGCTGGGCGTATTGGAGTGTTTACCTTGCCCTTTGTACGACTCGTCATGGGTAAATACTTTTATCGTTGTTAACACAGTGATGTGCGCCGCCTACCAAAAATAGGGAGATACATTTTTATTCATATAATCTAGTTTTAATTCAATAGGTTGGTTGTGTCTCTGCTTAACAGAACTCTTAGCGTAATCAATACAGTAATAAAACTGATCAATATCATGAAATTTCAAGAAGAGTCCCACTCATATTCTGTAGTACCTACCTCGGTTATAAGTTAAATTTCAATTCAATCAGTCTTGAGATACTCAAGTATGTTTATTTGAAAAGCCTTCTCTTACACTCATACCTTTTAAACTTTAAAATAACTATGATCTTTTAATTGAAATGCACTGAAGCGTCCACAAGCACTTTAAAGTTTTCTGCGTCATTTGACGAATATTAATTCATATTTTCGTTGGCACTTCACAGCAGCTTTAACAGGCACTTTTGACTTGTGGAGCACGAGTCATTGACCTAGTATACATTGGCCATTAAAAAGGCGAGCAAAAACTTAGTCTTTTGTATCTAACAGACAACAAATTGAGACATCTTTAGAATTCACACGGCGGAAACGCATTTAATTTATCGATGTCTTATTCAAACTTCGACGTCTGCGTTGCATTCGTTGCGACAATTATGAAACTACAATCATACAGTTACCATCGTTCTAACCCTTAAAGTGCTTATTATAGAGTCTTGTTTCTTTTGCCTTGGTCTATTCCATAAAATTGCCAAGTGCAAAGTGAAGTGACAGAACTTAATAGGACTTTAACAAATAGCTAAACATTTTGTAATTCGTGGAATGTTTCTGAATGCGTCGTTTACGTAACAATGAAAAAGGTCCACCTTTATTTATTTGCGTCCTCATCCCGATGACAACATCTGCCCTTTTTTTCTCTTAGACAATACCTGGACATCTTGAAATAGTTATTTGTTCAACTAGCCAGAAAATCTGTAGCCTTTGTTATTTGTCAAAGAGAAGCGGTCGCCAGGTTTGTTTTGTGATAGGATCTGATTGCGCGCTTGTACTACAAAAACCGGTGGCGATACAAAATTTCAACTCTCGTATCGTGTAGTGAATAGCTTTACTTTTAAATATGGCGGGCGAGCACCTAGTATGCGAGATGCATTTGCATAGAAAACAAATGCCTATCGCCTGTGTACAAAGAGCACATAGGAATTTAATAAAATATCGCTGGCATACGCAATATCCAGTCTTTGAAGAGAAATCTAATAAATATAGAACCAAATTTTTCACCTACCTAAAAGTACAGTCTACAACAGATTCATCTTTACTTTTTTGTTGCAAAGTCGCCCCTAACGTAAGCGAATAAGAGAACGCGTGTACCTACTGTATAGATTGAGATAACATTGACATTAGATTGTAGTTGCAGATTGCATGGAATTAAATAAATATAAAAAAGTTAAAGAAAGACTTTTAATTTTTATGACGTAACTAGCTGACCCGGTGAACTTCGTATCACCTGAAATAGTTTGACTCTCCGCGTCAAAAATGGCGATTCCAATACAAAATGACCAATTTTTATTTCTTCCGTTTTTCAGCTAATCCTTTAACTTTTCTCATATTTCTTTGCTTTTAAACCTACCCTGAACTATGGTGAACTAAACAAAACAGTAAATATACAAATCGGTCAAGCCGTTTCTTAGTTTTAGCGAGACTAATGCCCGGCGATTCATTTTTATATATATAGAACATAACACTATTTTGGAAATAACAGCGAAAAAACGCGTTACTCAAGCGGAATTGGTTCAGTTTTCTGCAAATTAGCTTCAGAAATACATACTAGATACAATGAAAGCCTGCAAGATCGTTTATCACAATCCTTCAAGCAATATACATCCATGTTTCCATGGAAGCTAATTTCCCCAACGTTCGCCAACGCGTAAAGCCACTAGGCTGATTCGGCCAAATGAGAGTTATCTCTCACCCAAATTAGCATTCATAAGCCGGCTCTGTCTACATAAATAACATCAAATAGATCCCTATCTAATTGTGTATTCGAGAGCCAACGCGTATTTCTATACTGCTGAGGCAGGGACCCTGAAAAAGGATAGGCTTTGTTACGCTGCAAACCCTACCTACCTTTCAGGTACAATTTAATGTATACGCAAGAGAACATTTAGAATATAATATAACTGATAGGTTGATATCAATAGTAAGCAGGTAGCTTATAATAATAACTTACACGTATAGTATCACGGTATCATGACTTGTTTTGACGGCTTGAAACACTATCTATCCGTCCGATTATCTAGATAGATCAACAGAGTAAGAGAGAATGACATCAAAATGTAAGAGGTGCTGCTAACAAAATATTCGAGTTAGTCATAATTGAATCGTTAATAGAGTTGACAGGAGATGAACCTTTATATTCTTGTCATTCGTTAAGTAATTATAATCACGTAGTCTCAATCAACTTTCTTCCGTTAGTTGATTTTGTTGGACAGCTTTATAAAAAAAGTCTGATAAATGTAATGGGCTCCAATATCACAGCAAATCGTTCGCTACTTATTCTCATTGAAAAGCAAGATGTTTGCGTGTCACCTGCGGTTCAAACACCGTCACTCGTCACATGTTCAAACCAGGTTTTGCAAATACGTAGCCAGAGTTGACAGTCTCACAGTTCCCCGGGGAATATTGCTGTGGCTGTGGCTTTTGTTTTACTATGAATATGACATGGATCGTCCTAAGGAGCCCCGATAGATGAGGTTCGCTGCTTGGTTGCTGGAAAAACTTGGCAGCCATTTTTGGCATGAGCGGGATGAACTGTTTGTTGTAGTTGTTTTGTCAACTGGGATTAAAATTTCCATCGTGTGTATAATATATCCGACTAATTCGACCTGAATTGTTAATTGCGTCAACCAGGGTTAGCCAGTTAACTCTGAGTTAACGTCAATAACTGTATGGAAATGTCAAATTAACTCAGATTTACTTGGCTAACCCTGATTGACGTAAGTCCGCCTAGGAGACAAATGTGTTGGTTAGTTAAAGGTACTGATGATTTTGTTCTGACATTTACCTTCGCCAAAAAAACACCTGTAGGGAAGTGATTTTTTTCCGCGCACTGAAATTTAGAATGAAATAGCTCACACCCTGAAGATTATTTTCTAACCCATAATGACATTTCGGTATGAAACAAATACAAGCAACTTTTTATGAGTCATATAATTTTTCGCAAACTATATTTTTTCCATGTTTATGGTGCCGACTTATTTGTCTTAGGTGGCCGGCATTATCGTACTTTAAAATAAAGAAAATATTCAGAAAGATCCTGCGACACTGAAAGGGGTCACTTAAGGCTCGGTATAAGGCTAACTAGCGCCACCAATGTTGAAAAAATCATATGTCCCTTCAGAAGAAGTTTCTGACAAAATCCAAAAAATCCACTTAAAAATGTAGAAAAGCATGGCGCATAGGCTCATCTAAGGATTTTTTCAGAAACTTCTTCTAAAGGAAGATATGATTTTTTAACATTGGTGGCGCTAGTTAGCGTTATACCGAGCCTTAACACACCAATACAAGCAACTTTAACTATGGGGCCAAGTGAGAAATCTCAAAAACGAAAAACAGCTGCTCCATACAATATTTGGTGAAGTACCTACCGCGAATTTTAGTATGGAACTGCTGATATTGTTTCGAGATTTCGCAATGGGCATTGATCAGTGAGGCATCGATTGTCGTAAATTGAAAACCATTTCGAGGAATAGGGATACTGATTACTATTAGGGGTTTAAATAAGTAAAATTAAAACGGATTATTAATATTTATCGCCAAAAATGTTTACTTCATTTTTCTTTCGATGACGTCATCATAGCATCTAATGCGGTAGTTCCATTGCCTACAAATATTTAAAAAATACATTCGTCAACAACAACTGTCAAAAGTGTCAAATAACTGAGAAAATAACCTTCTTGTTGACTTGACACTGTGATTTGTCAAACGTCAACATATTTTTATATTTTTTAAAAGCATGAATGAATGCAATGAACTTAGTACATAATGCCAGTGGTGACGTCATACCCAAAACTTTTAGAAATTTTAAATGATTAATAAAAAAATATTTACATAAAAAATTAAGACAATATTCAAATTAGTTTCTTATATTTGTCTATATTTTCGATTTATAGAATAAAAAATAGGATTTGACGATGCCCATTGGCACCCATAGTAAAAGTTGCTTTTTTGGTGAGTTCAACGACCCTTTTCAGTGTCACAGGACCTTTCTGCAACATCCTTTATAAAAACCAAGTAAAATATTTCCTTGATGAAAGGATGATTAATATCAGCCCAGTTTTTGAGTAAGAAACATCGATCCCATTTATTTTAGTATGGAATATCCACAAGCCTGCATCAGGTCTATGTCGATAGCCGTAGACATAGTAAGAAACTTTAAACAAATGCCGAATCTCCCTCCAGTTGCCATTTTAGCCCTGGAGATCAATAAGAGAAAGAGTAAGATGCAGCCTGTACATGTACACACACGACAGAAAGTCAGACTGTACACTTTTGTTGTAAAGTCGCCCGTAATCGTAACCGAGTAGAGTGCTAGCGTGTAAGGGTCGACGTGCTGTCGTATGTAAAAATTGTGCTTGCCCCACCTAGCTGGACCAGTTCTCAGAAAGCGAGTTTGGGCTAATCTTCACGCGTGCCTACTGCGGAATGGCGTTATACAAGGTGACTCTTTTTACAGGGTAATTTTGTATAGCACTCGGTGAAAGGGATCACAATCAATTTTTTTTTGCCCTAGACATTTCGTTGATTTTTAAATTAATAAAATGAGGAAAGTATTTTTAAATCTTGTTTTCATTTACTTTTACAATGTTTTAAGAACTCTAAGCTATGCGAATGCAGCTACACACACCAATATATTTTAGAGCTTAAATTATACCAAAAACAAAAGAATATGAACAATTAAAAATTTTCAGAATAAAAATTTATTTTTATAAATAAAAAATTGATTATTTCAACTTTTTTTACAGAATTGACATCCCGTTGACCATTAGGATCTGTAAAATGAGTTAGGATATTTTTTAACACGTTGTATAAATAATGAAAATGCTCTACCTACAGTCATAAGAAGAAATGCGCATTTGCGGGGAAAGGCCGCGCGGATTCCGCGGCCTCAGAACGTAAATTAATATAAAGATGATATGCGCTCAGCATTCTAATCCTGCAATAAACAGAAAATATTCATAATATAAAATAATATTTATTTAGCGCCCTCCGAAGCGGGGTGGACGCTGGCGGAATCACTAAAGAGTTGGAAAATTCTAAGAGCATAGTATAATAAGTTTTATTGTATGACGAACCGGGTTTGAAACGACTGGACAGGGGGCTATTTCAGTTTTGCTCTGCTGACAGCACTTTACCAACGCATAAATGGTGAAGCGATCCCTCAAGCTTTGTTATGACTAGGGCGATATAATAAGCTACATTAGACGTTGGGTCTTTGCTAGATGTACTGCCGGTTTCTGAATTGAGAAATTCGCTAAGCAAATGGGTAAGTATCGTCCTGTCTCTGCAGATTCCTCGCAAAAGAGCGTGACAGAACGATAGTAAAGTATTTGCTTAGCAAAAGTCTCAATTCAGAAACCGGGCCATAGGCAAGTGAAGATATGATTTCTAAAGCTACTGCTCGATCTGGGTTAATGTTAATTTCTGTAGGTATCTAATTCATGGTAATAAAAAGGTTCAGATTGTCACCAATATTGTATCCAACGCAGTAAAATATTTTGTGAAAAGGCCACAATTCGGGTAATCTCTTAAAGTTTAGTGTCGTCATTAGCAATACCGTTAGTAATTTTATTTCATAAATCTTTCTTGATCCCTTATAAAGCTTATATGGGATAGACATCAAAATTCAGATTGAGGAGTTACTCTACAAAAATCATGAAGCAAGCACCCAAAATAAAAACAAAAGCGTCTCTATAAAACCATCTGCCTCATCTTCAATCCGACAAAATGCCCATATAACCTGGAATTAGAATGCATCTTTCACATGATATCACCGTAAAAGGGAAGTCAAGAGAAGCGGCAGAGTAGCGCTCCAAAATTTAATTTGCAATAAACTCCGCGTATGATTTCTGAAGCTCAGTGGAGTTAGTATGAAACTTTTACCGTCACATTTTTTTCAAAAATCATAGAGGTCGTATCTTCTGGTGTATATGAAAAGTTTTGTTTCAGCACCCTAAAATAAGCATCGCATCATGAGTCAAAACCAGTGGCTAGGAGAATTGCATCCACCTTTTATGTGCTGGGTAAGCCATTCATCACCATAGAATAGATGCAATATGACAATGTGATCTTCGAAATTGACAACCTCATCAAGAAAAGCAGATTTGGATCTCTCTCAGAGAGGACCCAAATAATAACCTGAAATTTGATTTCGGAGATAGCTGTCAGATTCTAAATTAGTCAATTTTGTTTTAGGTTGTATTCTGAAGTTGTAATTTTCAGATTTGTGCCAATTTTGGTTCAAAGTCAATTTCTGAGGTCAGATTCTCAGTAGGATGGTCGGATGTCACGTCGGAATAGAAATAGGTTTGAGTCGCAAAAAAGCAGTACAGTCATGAACAGAAAGACATTGACGGATTTGTTCAGTACTTATTTCGAAAAATATTGGATGACCATAGTTACCCCCCAAATCTATTTGGATGTTCAGATGAAAAATATCGCACTACAAAACATTTAGAAGGTTGGCACCATCGGTTTAACAAACAATTTTATTGTCTAAATAACCGAAATTGTTAAAATTTTTATACGTGTTAAAAAAAGAAGCTAAACATTACGATATTTGCTTGAAACATGCAAGTGCCTACCGATCCTCCAGGAAATCAAGGCAGGCTGATGTTAAGTACGATATTCATCTAAGAAAATTGATAATTGATCTAAAAAAATTATCTATAACATTGATGAGTTTCTTAAAAAAGACATCCTACTTAAGATATGAGAAGCACATTGAAAGGGATTTTCCTATTGATGATGATCGTCATCAACGCCTGGCTGCAGCAGCAACTAGGTAGTGCGAGCTGCAACTTAGCAAGGAAACACTACTCGGCTCATCTACTCACGTGTATCTTGGTGTCTTAAATAGATTTGTTTTTTCTGTAGAAAATATAATCAGTATGTTGCGTTTGCGTGTAAGGATCATTTGAGTTTATTACTTTATAACTGGGTACCTAATAATAAAATTTGTTTTAAATAATTAGGGTTTTCATTTCAGTCGAGACTACTTTTTACTTTGACTGTACTAAATTCCTGACGTAAGCAAAATAAAACGTAATCAATGTTCAGACTAACTCATATTCTGAAGAAAATACGATTCTGACCTACTCCGAATCCAAATTATACAGAATCTAACTAATCAAGATTTTGTCACAGATCCCCAATAGACTTGAATCTGACAGCTATCGCCCAAATTTGAAATTTTAATAATGATTATGCTATCCTATGGAGGCTACATAAAAAATGCTATAGTAACACCACTGCCGTGTCTACTTTATTACTTTTCTCTGCACGAAGAATATGGTTGAATTTAATTTAACGTCTTTCCACTCTCCATTCCATTCATAATGTGATTTAGTTTTTAACAGTGAAAAGTTAAACGTTTTTCCTAAGTTTTGTCAGGTTCTAATAGAAATAAAACTGTATGCGCCGGACTGCAATTGAAACAAATTGCTTTGTATTAAAACGTTGAATAGAAATAGAACGGTGAACTCTTGTTAGAGTTGCGACTGAAGCGTATTTTTCAAAGTTCAATAAGCAGTTGAATTGAAACTCGTTTTAAAATTAACAAAAGCGTTTTCTGTATTCAGCGGAAAAGCGCCTATGAAACTTGCAGTACGCCCGGGTCCGCATTTTATTTTCGCACAATATCCACGATCGCAATCTGCAAACATTTAATGAGAGTTCGATAGTGTTTTGTCGAGTAGTTTTTTAATACAAAATAAGCGATAGCTCCGAGCAACTTTCAAAAGGAACTCAGTTTTATTTATTTTCGAGTCGATATTCAAACTAATTATCACAAAGGAAGGCAATCGTGAAATAAGACTCTTCTTATTCAATTCACTTCTTCAGGAGGAATAAAGTGCAATTCGAGATGAGTTTTCTCCAGGACATTTCAATCTAGTTTCAACGGCTGTAGAATGCAAATTTCGCCGAGACAATAGCCGACTGTCGTGTAGCCTTTTACGAATCTATTGTAGAGGTACATAGTAGGCAAGGAAGATCCCCGCAGAGAGCATTCTCGGCGGTTATCTGAACATCGTATTGAGATAGTAGCAAGGTCAGGTTCAGCACGTGAGAGAACAGCGGTCTACCCTCGAGTAAGACAAAAATATCGCTTTGCAGAGGTCCTCCGCATAAGTAGCGGCATAAAAGGAACATCATTTGAATCCGTCGTGAACAAAATACCAAACAATATTTCCCTCCCGATAAAGGAAAGTATGAAATATTTCAAGAGGTTCTATTACAGGTGAAGATCAAAGAACAAAACGTTGTAACAAAAGAGTTTAGCTCCGCTTTTTGACGGCTGGAACAGGCGTAGGCATCGCCTGAATACAAAATTCTAACCAAATTTGCCGCTCCGAAAATACGTAGGTATACGCGCAATTTTGCTGCGATATTCCTCGCGAATACCGCAAAAGATATGTTACTGCTCAACGGAGCGCAATAAAACCGCATTGGTTGCACTTTCTTCCCATATCGCACACGATGTCTGGAAGTCTCCCGTTCGTACGGATCAGATGAAAGAACTGTCCTTATTCACTTAGACAGTACACAATATTCGTGACTTACATTCCGAATAAAACAATTCTCGGACAAAAGGTTCTGGCCACGAGCGAGCAACAATGGAACAATGTGCTCGATAGCAGACGCCCTGCTATGGACAGCTCACTGGGTCATCACCGAACATTGGTGATGCTTTGTGATCTAATAGTCAAAAACCATCAACGTATTATTACTATTACTTACCTACCTAAGCGATTTTGATTCAGAACATTTGAGTTCAGATGTACGGAAGCATAGGATGCGCAAAACTATATTCATGCTTGCAAAATATAATATTTAATATAAGTGTGAGATCTAAAATGAGCAATTGAATTTATTTCACAAAAATATTAAAAACGAAAGTAGTTCTAAATATTCTGTCCGAAACTGAAAAACCATTGAGCTTCCAGAAAACTGTTCTGTTATTCCAATTGTTATTCCACCGCGCATATTGCGGAAGCACACATTGTTAGGAATGTATGAAAAAATCTACAATGACAAGTCACACCGATGTCAATCGGACAAATAGCGTTGTACTACAGAGCACGCGGGTCCGACAATAAAAGTGACGATTCTATTTTGCCAATCGCATAAATCCTGTCGGATTTGACTTGGGGCCACCCACAAACAATGGCTTCATTGTCCAATCATGCCAACTGTTTTGACGTATCGGTTTTGAGGTCTTATTTTACGGAATAAATCTACTCTTCATTCGCAGCAATTGTAAACAAACCATAAAAATCACAATAGAGCGACGCCTGTAAATAAAGTGTTGCGACGTCCAATGTAATAATATGTGTTAACTTTATTTGTGGTTTCTGCTGAAGTTGGTCCGTCACGTCACATACGTCGTAAAAATGACCCTTAAATAACTAGCTGAGCTGGATGGCCCGAATTTCCATTACAATGCAAATTCGTCGGCTCCATCCAGTGTGGTTGTCCACCTGCTAACTTTTTGCTGAGTTCGTTCTACTAAATTTACTGTGACAGAGTTCGGGGATGGTTGGCCTGATTCGGTGAAAATAGACTTTTCAACTTGAGCTTGTTGTTTGGGCTAGGTAATGCCTACATTTTGCAACGTAAAAAGAAAATGTTTTAGACTGATTGGCAAACATGCTTCAAAGTGCCCAAGTATTAAAAATAATAGTTTTGAACCATGCAAGCCGACATAATTCAGAATCTATGTAACTTTTTGTAGTGATGTGTCCACAAACTCGTCAAAGTGTCTACTCCCATTTCATAATGGGGGGCATAATTTAATAGCGTCGTTGTGTCCACTTTTGGTCATGAAACATTGATAAATATTGACGAAACTCTTAATAAAACCTAATGGAAACTGGTGTGGTCGCTGCACAATCACAAATCAAGAAGATACAGAAGAAACAAATTTCAGGGGTGTCAGAAATGCCTTTGCTACAACGATGCTTAGATAAGATAGAGATTTCATTGACATCATAAGAATTATTCACTGTCCTCGAGGAATGATGCACTATAATTTGGTTCTCTGTCTAAACCTTAGCCTTAGGATATAAAAGATATTAAAAAAATAAAATAGAAATGAACAAATAAAATGTGCTTGGCAAAATGAAAATATAATATAATCATAAATATAATCATAACAACTTTAAACTTCGGAACACTTACGAAAACTTCGGAACATCTACTCAGAATTTACGTTATTCACATGCGTTAATCCGTATCTTCTGTATTTTCTGGTTCTCACATTGTCAGGTCCACGGGTCAGATACTTTTGAAACGAATAAAAAATGAATGTCCTGATTAATTGCCGACCATACGGCGACATGAGAAATATTTTTGTGCATCATTAGCTACAAACGATGTGAGCTCTACAATGTTCTACGGTGTGTGTACGTTTTCTATCATTATTCTAAGTTAAGTAGAGAAGATTTTTCCTCATTAGAGCATTTTTAACAATAAACAGGTTTGGGTCATATCATGAAACTACGTGGGTGTTTTAATAGGAAATGCATTGTCCATAACTACCTAAATTTTAAACTTATATTGGTTTCTCCGAGTATACATAAAAATAAGTTATTAGCCCACTGACAAAATTTTATCCACTCCAATTCAGACTTTCTCACCAATGTATTAAAGACTACTCTTCCTTCCTCTCCTATGAGATTTTCAGGCGTCAACGTTCTCATTTTCGTCACTCAAAAATAGTCATAAGTTACTCAATTTCGTGGGGAGAAAGAAATATGAAGTCGTGACATTAATTACACATTCCAACGTTGCATGCAACGGTGAAATGTTTGTTTATTCTAATGACTGTTAAACCATAACTAATGTTTATCCTGTCTGACTGATTGATTGTTTCTAACGTATGAATGACGTCAAAATTCGGAGCAGTTAACATAGCGTAGAAAACCTTCAGGCTATATGATTTTTGTATCCTTTGGATTTTATTATGATGAATTATAAACCAACCATTGCTAGAGTAAAATTGAATATTGTAAATGTCCGCTAAAATACACTTCTCCGGAACTATCTCAGCAATTTAACACTGTTTTTGCATAATGCAGACTAAAATGCATAAATTCTTGTTCATCTTTCAATTCTAAAGTGTTCTTATCGGTGTCCACCGCAAGGTTGGGTTGCTATGGATACGCGGTTTTTATTTGTTTTGGTGTCATAGGAAAAAATCTACTATCTAATTCAGAATCCGAATAGTAGAATCTAAGTGTGCTTATCTCTCGCAATAGGGTAACCTGTAATGATAGAATAAGTAAGTTTTAAAATAAATTTAAAAAAATTAAAAATATATATCAATAAAAATCCTACAAATCATGCAAATTAAATTAGAATAATTTGATGTTTGTCCGTCTTATACAATTTTGTTTTAGGGAAAGTGTGTCCACACATTTCTTACAAGTGTCGTATGGACTGTGTAGTCGGATCACGACGTTGATAAAGCTTTATTTAATAAGGCGACTAAACGCATAACTTTGGTCCGATAGCGTCAGCGACACTTGTTTAAGTGTAAACTGCTGTTCTTTTGTGATAAAACGTCACATTTCGATAATTTAGCACGATACTGGACCCAAAACGGGTTTAATAGAACATATTAAGGGTTATTTAAATAAACCAACTTACACGATACTGCAACATAATAAAACTGTAACCAAAATATGTAGATTGGGCGTGATAAAAATAAATGTACGTTAACTCGACCGTGTTACGAAAATAAGCATCAATTTTCTGCCACAGCCGATTTGACAACATTATTAAAGTGTTGAAATGAGGCTTTTGCATTTGACGTTTCGTAAATTAACATTTTTATTTCGCTCACGGCGCGTGACATTCAGACACATTGTAGAAGGTAACTGTAATGGACAAGCCTGACGTATGTAAGTAAGACAGGACTCGAAATACGTTTTCAGATAATAACAAGCTTATTAAGTTGGGAATTATAATACATATTGGCTCTTTGTCTTATGCGACGCACGCCCCAGGTGAAATACCGCGGTATCGAAGGTGCTAAAGTTCCATCCTTCGTCCTGCCAACAATAATTAGGTAATAAATATTTATAAACGGCGCACCGGCGTCTCATCACACACCGCCACCGCTGCACTTCGCTTCAAACTTTTTTTTCCACTCGGCCATCAAAGGATTCCGTGGACCAAGGCTGTGGGAAGCACATCAATCTTATGCGAATCTTTGCCTCAAGCAACTCCGAACTCTCCGCTTTCGGCATTATGCACCAATTTGCTGCGTTGTAGAGTTGGAGTTATGTTTAGACTTATGAATGAAAAAGAGTGTGAATAATCAGAGGGATACTTATTTGCAACTGCACTGGCCTTGCGAATGAGATTTCATGTCGGCTAGTTAAGGTGATGGTCGAAATTTTTTTGTAGAGTAAATCGTCAGAATAAGTGATTTGATACACCAAGACTTTGACTAAATACACCCACATGTAGAGGTTTTCATGATACTTTTTTATTTTCAAATTAACTTGTGTGCTGGCGGTGGATTCGTTCATAATGGATATTATTATCACATTTTTTTTTTCAGTAGACCACAGGCGATGATGATGTCTTCCTAGCCGATATGGCTACGTCGACTGCTCCTAGTTTAATGTGCTTCGATGGAGTGCCAGTATATTGTAGATACACACTTTCGCATTATGAAAAAATGCATCAGTGTTTTTTAGACAGCCTCCCCTTAAGTAACTAGCGATGCTCGGAAATCTTCAATGCTCTCTGTGTATTCGAGACGAGTAGCGACGTAGTACAATAAAGCAATAAATCTCGCTACTTGTCATAACAGGAGCGCCGTTTTAAATATTACAACTGATATTATTGCCGATTTGTGTTTCGAAAGGGAATATAGGGATTTAATTTTAACCGACTTCGAGCCGAACTTCGATTTCGATGTTGACATCAACAATTTAATTAAAAACTGAGAGCAGAAACGATTCATTGACAAGCTCTTATTTTTAAATTTCCTTTCATGACAGACACAATGTTTGATATACAGGGTATTAAAAGACCGCCAACAGACCCGAAAGCCACGCATACTAGACATCAAAACAAAGTACTTTTTCGATAAATTATTGCTGGGAAATGATTTTGGTTTTTTAGGTTATAATTTTGAAAAATATCGCAGTACGCAATGGACTTGTAACGCTCAGAAGTCATATTGCGCAAACGTAGGTATAAGTTTATGTTACCTTACCTTGAAGTGCCGATGTTTAGAATACATTGCGGGTTGCATTTTTAACGTCGTTTTTTGTAAGAAATATTCATAATTTTGATATGGCTTCTTGAGAAGGTATGTTAAGAACTAGATACTGAATACATTTCTGCAAAAAAAAAGTTTTGAAAAGTCCGACTTTGAACCTCATTTTCTCGGAAACCGTTGATTTCCCAGGCATAGTTCCTTGGGCAAAAATGTTCATAATGATGAGGACAATACGTGGTTTCTGGTCTTTTAACACCCTGTATATTTTTATCGCTCACAACAGTCACAACTCTCACAATTTTTTTACGTTACGAACAAACGTTTTAGCAAAAAAAACAAACTGTAAATATAGAAAATTAGAAGTTGCTCAAAATTTTCATCGCACGTCAACTTCTTTGCTTTAGGTTTAGTTTTTAAATTGAAAAACACTTTTCACAGAGGTTAGCTTTGCCTACGGCACTAAACTCCACTTTATCGATATCGGATATTCTCGTTCGACTTATTGGACGTTAAAGAGAAAACAATAAAAGTCTCGATAAATTAAGCAGCAGTCGAAATAACATGTTTCGTAGCTCGCGACAGTGACATGAGGCATATTGGAACGATAAAATGATTTTATAGCGGGATACATTCTCGTTATAATTACACACTGATTTGTCTCTCCTACCAATAAACCAAATATACGCTTTTAACTGTCTGTTAAGAAAATATTATTGTTGACCACCCAATGCCGAAGTGTTAATTTTGTCGTCAAGAAGCATGAGGATTTTAGTTTTGATATTACTTTGTCTTGGTATTGAGATAGGTAAGTAAGTATTTTCTAAAAATAGCAGCTTCGTGGCTCCTCTAACTGTACCTATGGGTGGTAAAAATCATCTTTCTGGTGTTGAAGAAATATAATGCACAAACAAATAGCAAATTCACTGGATTGTCGAAACACATACGAATTCGCGCATTTTCACAGATATTTTCCTTAGTTTAGTATTAGTAGCGAGGTTTATACCTCGATACATAGATCTATACAGATCATAACGACTTCGTAAATTAAAAATGTTTAAACCTCCCAATTTTAACAGCAAATTAGCATAATAATATCTCATAAATGGCTGGACCGATTTTGATAAAACATGTGTAAGAACACTCGCTAAAAAACCTGCTTTCAAATAATAAGAAAGTGCCACAGACAGACACCCTCATATTATAGCGGTCAAACTTATAACACCCAGTTTTTGGGATCGGTGGTTAAAAAGAGTGGAATTTCGATATATATAAAGATATGTTAGTCACGCTTAGCTAACAGAACTACCTAATCACGTTCTTCTAATCTAAAGCGATGGTTTGAAAAACGCTTATATGGGTTGAACATGACGATATAGGTACTACCACCTACTAGAGACCGTGATATTCAATGTAAACTGAGCTCTCTAAGTTCCGAAATCACAAGGATTACAATCCAAAGACCGAACTCCGCCACACAAGCGAAGCAGTTATTTGGATGCACTCCAGAACAAAAGACATTACTTTGCAACGGATATAGCTTTATTTCAAAAAGTTACCTTCTTATTTCTAAGAATACTATTCTCAGCTGTATAAATTGTGTGCAGTGAGTGACCAATTATTGTCAGAATAATATTATATTTTTGTCAGAAATGTAAATATTATGAACAAGGATTCTCTATGTCAAGGCCAGTCTATTTCCTATATGTATAATGGAATTTATTTGCATATTTTTCTCAAGCTAATACATATTTAACACATATTTTAATAATTGTCATCATTGTCACCATCGTCAAGATGCCAAATCGGGTCTTCATCAAGTAATGTGTGTTACAGATTACATAAGAGTTTGGATGTGATTTGAGAGCTTTGCAATAAAGTACCAAGGTATGCTAGTAGCGTTGAGTTAGCGTCTCAACAGAAGGTACCTGCTTAGATGAAAAGTTCTCGTGCCGGCAAAAGGATCTTTTGCATAGTCGCACAATCTATGCTCAAGCTATACCAAAGTCTTATTTCAAAACATGCTCAGCGACCAGAACCACCGTTGTCTGGGTCCGAGTACACTGCTGTCGTCGATTGTTGTTACGAGTAAATACCCCTATTCGTGTTTTAAAATATTGTGAAGAGCAGCTTTTTTTATTGGCAATAAAGACCATTTTCTTTCTCTCTTTCTTTTCTTTCTTTCCACTAAAGCATAAGTGACTCTAAAATTCCAAAAAAATTTGATCGATCCTCTGTTATTTTAATGACTAAAATGCAGTTGGGTCATAACTGACTTTAAATCGACGTTCACAGAGTAGTGGCGTAGTACGCTAGTGGAC
The DNA here is from genome assembly GCA_949319315.1 of Zelleria hepariella. Taxonomy (NCBI): domain Eukaryota; kingdom Metazoa; phylum Arthropoda; class Insecta; order Lepidoptera; family Yponomeutidae; genus Zelleria; species Zelleria hepariella. Next base: position 10,031,112 of record OX439392.1, on the reverse strand, counting down.
TCTACCATTTACTCTCTACCTTTGAACTTCGCTCAGATAAGTCAGATAGCGGCGCTGGTGGAGCCATTTAGAACGCTACAGTATCTTGGATCTGGACCAATTTTATTTCGCACTTTACTCCAACTCTACTCTACCAAAGCTGTCAACGTTGGTATAGTCGGTTTGCTTTGAGAAAGCGGGCGTGTCCGTACGTCGCGGTTATTACAGAACAACTTGAACAAGGTGATTTATCCATCAAAAAATTTTTAGAAAAAAAAAGAACTTGTTTTTAGTTGCAAGCATTACTCAAACTATCGTCCCTAACTTGGGTGTTACTGACCAAAACAACACCCTGTATATTTTAAAACTTATAGTGGTGTTGACGGATGTAACGAACTCTACATTAGTATAAACCCAGCGCGGTGGATCTTCATAAACCTTCCCAATTATATCCGGTTCGGGCACACTATCAGCGCATCTCACGTCTAGCCTCTCGTTTTACACAAAAATTTACGAGTGTTAGATTTGATCAGGCTTGATGAACAGTAAATTCTCATTTAACAACCCTGACGTAACGTGAACCGGTCTATACGCGGGTTTAGACTAGTTCCTACCTACTGGTGTTTGGTCGATAAATGCTCTTTGCATCTGTGTGTGTTGCATTTTGCGGGGATAAAAATAAACTAATTAATTGGTAATACCACAAAATGCCAAAATATACTGAAAAAAAAATTAAGATGTCCCACGCATGTCCCACTAGCTGGGCAAATGTCTCATTTTCTAGGGTTTCCTCACGATGTTTTCCTTCACAGTTAGCCAGTGGTATTGCTACTTTAAATTCACAAATATACGCAACTTTGAAAATATAATAAAGTGATATTACATGCCCGCACCGGGAATCAAACCAGGGTCTCTCACTTCCGACTCCAGTGTTCTACCACTGCTCTATATTCTGAAAGTTTAAAAAACCTGAGAAATATTTTGAGCAATTTCAGATTGTAGACCCATTGACGAAAATTGATGACCTGTCCATTGAGTTAAATCGGAGGGATTTTTACTTTCATGATAAATGTTGATCCATACACGCCTTTGCATCTACGTAATGAGATGATTTAATTTTATACAGTGTCCAGTGTCACCTTCACTCACACAAGATGGGTGAAGAGACCACTCGGCGCTGCAGTACCTGGGACGGTGAGGGAAAACATCACGAGGAAACCCGCGGCATAGTTGGTTCCGCACGTATTGATTTGTCTTTCCAGTGGCCGACTAATCTGTCAGGATGGTACAGGTGTTGGGCAAGCCTACTGCATCTAAAACCATGTCACATGAAGGATACATAACTTGCAAACACGTATTTACAGACAATAAGCTCAGTTCTCGGCAAACGACCTGCTCTATTGATCCAGTGCCTCTGGTTGTGCTATAATGAGACGGGACACTTCTACAACCAGCTGATTTATAGCTATTCCCTTTGTTTTGTGCTTGTTTCTTTCTTTCTTTTTTATTGTTTTATTGGCTCACTACTTTTTTGGTCCGTTGTTGTGTGTATAGTTTATTTTTAGAGACAATTTCTTTGTTGGTCCGCCGCTGTGTAGGCTGTTCCTTGGAGGCTGGTTTTATCTTATATTCCACTTGCTGAGCTTGTTAATTGAACTTATTATCTTCTTTGAGAAGAGGGTCGTAAGTCAGTAATAAAACGATTGCACGAATTACTTTCGTGATGCCTTTTTCACTGAATTCAGTAATTTATTCAAAGTACACGGTAGAAACCACCACAAGTTCACTAGCTACTAAGCTTGAATAAAAATCATCTTCACATTCTTTGTGCCTTTTAAAACGCCATCATTACTAAACCATCATAATTCATATGAATATATTTAGACCAAGTTCCTTCCTTAAGTGACGTTTTAATTTTTTTTAATCATGCCTTATTTATAGTCATCATCTACTCGGACGTAGCCTATTTATGGTACAACATTAATCACACACAACAGGTTCATTTCTAATTAAACTATATGGAGGCAATTAAAAGGTACTGGAGATTTTTTGCCTCCAAAACATTGTTTCCTGTGTTGTGATTCAAAGTGTTGTATCTCGGAACCCTGCTGTTTCAATTAAATCACTGACAATACTTCGAATGCCTGGTGGTTCATCGTCCAGTACCAAAACATGCCGCTCTGAGTCGTTGTTGCTACGCCGACTTATAAATCTTGAGCCAACTGTATTATTATAACGTTCAAAATTGATAATGATATACTTATAAAACATTTACGACGCTAAGCAGGAGCAACTTTGGAAACTGGTAAGTAATTCTAATAGTGCCTTAAAAGTTTGTAAGAGAGTCGTTAAAACATTCAATTGTTTCAAAACATTCCCAGAAGTTCCAAGTATCAATATTAGTAACCTCGTTACCTTGTTACGGCTCTCACGATTATGTCCATGTGCCGACAGAGGTCAGATAAGTATCTAATCCAGATTTCTGCCCCACTCTTTAATTGATTATTTCGTAAAGAATTTTATGACTCGTCATACTTGACGGCCAGTGGTATCGAAGAGGAAAACTGATCCAAACAATCTCATGAGTCATGAATAACATGGCCAATTCACTGAGGCCTTTAACATAGTTCAGTCTTTTACTTTCTGCTGAAGGTAGCGCGGCTCTCGTAGAGCTGGTCAGTAGCACTACAACTTCAAGTTCAAAGTCAATCCAATTGTGATCAATCAGTGTGGTGCATATTGTGTTTGACATGTTGCAATTGCGATTGCTCTGCCGTCGATTGCTTCGATTAGTCCGTCGACGCATGCAGCGCCACACTTCTCCAAGTTATTAGTCAATTTATTAAGACAATTAAGGGCATCGTTAGCTTGCCAACTATTCAATTAATTTACGTTCTTTTGATTGAGCTCACTTAAGGATATCTTTTTCTCGAGAAATGTTTATTGGTGCAATAATTTAATTCGAGCCATTCAGTGGATTCTTGGTTTCTCTTTTATAATGCTTAATCTTTTGATCATCGGTGTCATAAACTTTGACATTAGGGTACATAAAATCGTAGAGTTGACGACTCCAACTATGGAACGACCGATTGTACTAGATCAACGAACCGAATCATTACGACTAATGAATCGGTTGCTACGATCTTATCAACCTACAATGTCAATCCAGATTCTATTGTGGGCAGACTTACAGATGGGTGCCTAATACGTATGGAAAGGGGGTAATGTACCTACATACATACATATATCTTAGGGATCTGTTTACCCATCTTAAACCGTTAATGGCACGTTGGCGAAGCGTGACGCATACCAATTACACTAAGCAGTTACTGAAACATATCTACTTAGTGCGCACATAATGTAATGTAATGTACGTACTCCGGTTTAACGCAGAAGGGGAGAATTGTGGTATAAAGAGGTATACAGAGTGTTGCAAAAACGTTTGATGGGATCGTTGAGGTAAATGATTACAAGCAACTTTTATGCTGGTATGGGGTCAACAATCATCGAGTGTCATCTTTAAAGTTTGACAGGGCCTTTTTGTAACAATTATTGAAGTAATGCAACAAAATATTATTGTGTAAGAAAGTAACATATTGCATGTCCCACGAGCTATAGGCACAGGAATTCCCCAGAAAAAGAGAGAGAGGTAGTTGCATACTGTGGGTTGATGATTTTTGCGATTGTTTCCACCTGAGCATCTGAGACAGCATCGAAATAAAAGAGACTAATTGATCACACTCTGATCTAAGGTCGCTGGTTCCCAAACCCTTCCTCGAGCATAAAAATTCCAACACAAAGGACACCATCGGATTAGCATTATATCAATCATCTTATCTAACCCACCCATTGATTGTGATACCTGCTCACTCTTTAGATAATAGGCCCGAAGCCCCGGCCCTCCCGGGAAGCGGCGTCACCAGGCCCCATGTCTCTACCTTTATCTAGACATCTACATGGGCACAACATGACAATAAAGACTACCGACAACATAATAGGAACATGTACCAGAGCTTAATGTAAGGATCACGAGCGGTTGAAGGTGGTGGTCTGCAGAGTGCTTTTGTTCGGTGCTAGTGTCTTTGTGGATTCCGTGTTACATTCATGTGGGCGGTTTGTGTTGTGCACATGACAGCACGATAGCTACTCAGACTTAACCGTGTGGACTTTCGATTGTTCGGATTGCAAGTGATTTCTTCGTAAAGTTTTGTTTCTTGGCTGATTGAAATTAAACATATCCAGTTGGTTATAAAAAAAAACATGCAAAATAAAATGGGATTAAGATTGACGTACCCTTTACGTATTGGAAGACGGAGAGATTGGTTGATGTCAAGGTCTCTTCAAGCTCTCAAAAACTATCAAAAAACTGACCAGTTGTGGGTAGATAATAACACCCAAATTGATCGTCATCAAAAACTCAACTGTGTGTGATTTAAATCCAATCATAGAGCGTTTAATTCAGGCCACGCGGCGCATAGTTTACAAATTCTTCAAACCAATTTTAATACCTACGTTGATTTATTGCAGCGCGGTCAATACTTTAATAAACTTTCGAGAGGTCGGCTGGGCTTTTTTATTTAATGTACTCTAAAGTTGAAGCTCGCTCTTGCCTCTTGTTACTTCGGGTACGATTTACGGTGGGTTCGAGAGGACTTATAAAAAGTTTAATGCACCTGTTCAGTCCATTTAGCAGTGTGACCGCAGCGTCCCCGGGGAGTAGAAAAAATAGAAGAACACGGAGCTTCTAAAAAACTGTTTCCTTCTAATGGGTCTTTTGGTAAAAGATAAGAAATTTTTATTCAATGTAGTGTTGCATTAAAGAATGTATTATAGTATACAGAAGCTATAAGTTTCAAATAAGTTTCCCTGTCGCCAAAACACTGGTTTAGGACGTCCACAGGATTGGAAGATCATTGTGCCATGTTTACATTGTATGGCAATACGGAACCCTCAGTGCGCGAGTAATATTTGACGATGCGAACATAAAACTCTTGCGATAAAATGATCTTATACGCAGGTATGTACCTATGACCGGGAGAGAGACAGTTCTGTCTCTCACGCGAGTTCAGGGGCATAAAATCTGAGTAGAAAAAGTATATTGATCGGTAGGCCAGCCACATACCTACATCCTGAATTCCGTTTCGGAAATCCGCCTCGGAATATCGATTCCACGAAGGCAGCTATTTTATACAAAAACAAGGACCAAAAAATAATAGAACGGAAGACTAGGTTCTTGTTTTTGTATAGAATTGCTACCTTCGTTTAAAATTGAGTGTTTAAAATGGATTTCCGAAACGAAATTCCGACTGTTAGTTGTTCAATGAAAGAAGCGTGGCGGAAAATGCAAAATTTTCACAGTTTCTGCAATTTTGTACCTAAACTGAGCAATTTTTGTTTAGCGATTTTTGTTTCACGGTAATACTATTTTATTGCAATTCATTGTTCTCAGCAACACAATAACAGTTATTTAGCTGATTATGAGATTTGCTCAAACTTCTAGTTTTTTTGGCAGTACCACGCTTCTTTGAAAGAAAGAAGAAAGAAAATACATTTATTTATCGCCAAAACACACATACATAAAATTATAATTTAAAGTATAGGTATGGACAATGTAAATAATTTATTTATGGAATATTGAATAAAAATAATTGATTCTGATTCTGATTCTAATTAGGTGCTAGGTACATAGGTATGCGTGAATTGGCCACTAAAGGGATCTGGCTCAGCATAAAGTTACGAGTACCCTAAGGTGCACCTTAAGGATGCCCGCAACGCTTGTATTCTGCCAGATCCATTCCTCCTTACTTACTTTACTTATTTTCTTAATTTATAATTCTAGATTTTCTAGATCGAAATTTTCTAGATTTAGATCTTTCACTGACCCTTAATGTTGTCAGTCTGTTACTTACATGTTGTTTTACAAGAAGTGCACCGAGTGCACGCAATCTTTCCGTCGCAACTCCCACTACATCTTTATACGATTCCAGTGCTGGAGCACTCGCTACGAAAACATTTGCCTCCACTACGTTTTCCACAACCCTCGTAGTTAATGCTACCACAGCACCAAGTGGATTCGGATTCTAAGTGAACAAACACAATTATCTTGAGCCAAATGAAAACTTAGCTGTCGGTCGCCGGCGTAGACCTCGTTATTTTACTGCCTTTTCACTAAAACTCGAGTGTTTATGTAATTAAGATTTTAGTGTAAGTGTCACGTTTGTAATTAAATATTTACCGTCATCAAGTATACTACTTAATTCCTAGAGATTCTGTCTGGTCTTCTAAAATCATAGTGGATGCTATTTAATTTTGTCAAATTCAATCTCAAAAGGACGTGCTGGGACAAAAATTGAAAGTCTAACATCGCGTGGCATCTAAATGGATTGTCTATAAGAAAAGTGTTATTAATAAACCGATTTGTTCCACTCCATCCCAGTAGGGCACTGGCACTTTCTATTAAAATTATCATATCGGTAAACAAGAGCTTGTTAAGAGGCCCGATATGGAGGCACCTGTAGGCTGGTTAAGGGTGCCGTTGGGTGAAAAACTAAACCAAAAGGACAGGTGCGAATCCTTACGCGACGGGGGGGCGCCGACAGTCCTGTCGAGTCCTCCCATAACCTTAATTGATAGGAATCGTTAACCTTTAACGCACGCCTCCGTCGTTTCCTCAACATAAATACTTTGTGATTCTAATCTCCAATTTTTTTTTATCGCCTGTTATTTTATACGTCGTCGTCTGGTTAGCATTCGTTTTATTTTCGGGTGCTCACCTTCCCGTTTGGCCGCCGATAGATCGTTATTTCGAAATAAACAGTCCATTCTTTGTCATTTGATATTTTTAGAGATTGGAAGCGGAAGATAATCGGAAATCATCTTGGCGCCGTCATCGATTCGTTCGCAGTTGACGGCGTGGTCTTGTGACTTGTGCAGATAAAAATTGGAATATAATATTGCTGCCCATTGCCTTAATCGAATATTGACATATTTGTCAACTTGTTCCATCACAAAAAACTGATAAAATCTCATCTGTAACATCAAGTCTCGAGTTATTAAATATGGCAAAAACAATTAACACACCCAACACCAAAAAATCTAATCATTCCGAATCATCTCAAACGTGCTTCTTTGGTGATTACGGCATAAAGCAAAGTAAGTAAAATAAGATGTAGGCAGCCTACACACATTGCACAGGCTTTGTCTCGGAATTTGTGAATTCAAAAAATGTTAGTAGGAAGGAATACCACCTAATCCGCTCTTTTCTTTTTTTGTGCTATCCAACTTGCCTACTTGTGTATTTTTAGTCTTAAGTATCATTGTACTGTGTATATTTGTGAATAAACTTTTTACTTACTTACTTACTTACTAATCTAAAGGTGAAGGAAAAAATCGTGAGGAAACCTAAGGGTCTAACTAAATCAAAGAAGTCTCGATAAATCTCATCCAATCCATCACACGAAATTCTCACCATTCATTAAAAAGTGGTCGAGTGTATCAATATCATCGGGGTTCTTTGACATAAATTTGTTAAGACCCACATAAATACAGTGAGCTCGGACGTTTGTCATCAAGTCGCGATGGTATCTGAAACAGTGTACCGCTCGCTATAGTTCTTCGAGATATTTTTAAAATGTTTTTGAGAAATTTTATATGTTCAGAGGCACAATATGTTATTTTGATCCAATTTCGTGTGGGCGGAAATGATAATCTGATAACGGTTTTTGTTGGGTTGCTTGTGAAATTTCCTTTATTATTATGATGTAGCGAATAAGCACAAATAAATTTCCTGTGTACGGCTGTGGGAGAAGGACTTTGTAGCTAAGGGTTTAACAGCCAACACTGCACAATCAAGTCTAGCATGACAATTCGGTGCACTGCCTCACTCAGTTGATCTACTTAGAGTAGGTCAAAAAAGGTGCAGATACTAATCTTTCAACAGTCTATCAAAATATCCCCTATGCATTTTAGTAAGACCTACGAGTACTTTCTCTTATACCAACAACGGATTTTTCTCTAAATCTGCTTTCTGCTTTACCTACACCCAGTTATAAAGTCTCTGAAGCAAGCGTCTCTTATATCTCTAAAGTGCTTATCAAGCAAAGCAATAATGGGGTCAATTTATCCAAAGGAACCAATAAACCGATCGTTATTAAGTGTCTAGACTGATAAAGAGGAAGTTTCGCGAAATATTCGGAACATTCGCGGACCTAAGGCTATTACCGAATACCCCAACTGGAATGTGAGATATTGTAAAACTCATACATAAAAAGAACATTTAGGGTTGTTGCGAAAGAATATGCTGGAAAATACCTAACATTCCGAGCGAATTACTTCTGAAAACAAATTAGGAAACACAAATGATGTAGAGCACTTCTGTAGGTACAAGCTCCATACTTATAGGAGGTACACATTTAGTGATAATACAATGTAAATGGGAAGAGCAAAACAAAAAGCAAACAAAGCATGTGATAACCCTTACAGATAGGCTGAATAACTTAAGGGTTGTCGGGTTTCTTATGTTTATATTAAGTTTGTTGGTATGAGATTATTTTCCTTGGAAATTGCAAAAGTTTTGTACCAAATATTCATATTAAAAGTCATGCGTAAAGGAACTGGAGCTGAAAGGCCTTTTCAGCAAAAACACAAATATGTGACCTAAATGTATGACATAATAACTTTTGCCCGCAACTTCGTCCACCCAGACTTCGATAAAACGTAGCCTTGTCTTTCTTGTGGGTTAGGCCGACTAAGCAGCGCCCCGAGTGCAGCGCCGAGTGGTCTCTTTACCCATATTATGTGAGTGAAGGTACCACTGGACGCTGCATAAAATTTCTTATTACGTAGATGCAAAGGCCTAAGAGGATTTGGAAACATTCGCTCAAGTTGGCCTGAAATCTGTTCTACGTAAGAGAGAGACAAATAAGTCAATAGGGTTAGGGGTGAATAAATTCCTTAAAAATTAGAAATGTTTTACACGGTCTATCTTTATTGTTTTTCTTTTACAACTGTCTCAAAGTGTGACCCGGGAGGCCAGTTAAATCCGGAAGCTTTTCTATTACAGCTCTGGGACATTGTAAAATTTCTGTCGTAAAGAAGTTCGGAAGTCCAACGTATTTTAAAGTCTCAGACACCGAATGATACCATTGGATGTTCTAGTAACGTTTAACTTGAATAATTTGCATACTGAGCCCAACTTTACTTCTTTACTTACTTACTGTTTTATTTGGTCAAATCTCTGGTGAAATAAATGACTCGTGTTTTACTTTTTAAAAAAACACGTATTTTATTCATGTTGCTCAATAAGAATAACACTATTCAGCACAAACTTGAAGTTATTAAAAGTTTACAAAGTTTGCTAGTGAACCGTTTTTAACTCATAACTGGAAAACGGGGCAAGACATTTTATTTCTGAGAATAAAACTTCTAGCTTTTCATTCGGGAAAATAGGTAGCTCATGCGTTTTGCGTCTTTCGTATTTGGAAGGGGTTTCAATCATGACAGGTTATGTGAGTTCATAATTAAGTTTTTTCGTGGGATTACACTACGAGGTCCCTTGAGGACAAACTTGGATTCGGTTGACCTCTGGTATACCACAACACGTTAAACGCTTGACACATTTGTAACTAATGAAGTAGTTACTAGAAAAGTGTAAGAAAAATAAGTAGACTTCCTACCGAATCCAAAATCTACAAAGACCACACCAAAACAGCGCGAAGTGGAGAGTGAAGATAGCCTGACCCCACCACCATACTAAATCTTCTGCATCATAATTAAATCTTCTCCTAAAACTAAATGATGAAATAGTAGTGAGTTCTTAGGTATAATTTTTGCGTGGTTGCAACTTCCTGAACGTCGAAAACTCATTTAAAATGTTCAACTCAAACATTGGAAATCTGAAAATCTTTTAGCTTTTACCTTATAAGTTATAACACATTGCGCTATTCGTTATCCTTGTACGGTCAAACGGTCTACCATAGAGACAAAACCGCGGGCGCCCGGTAACAGTTGGATGAACGGTGAAATTAGTGCATAAATCCAGTTGAATTTAGTTCAAATATCCCAACATTTCCGGACGTGTCGCGGGTTGGACAGCTGCGCCTGTCCACAGCCTTAAGCGTCCACCGTTCGACCATCGGGAAATAGATTGCGATTTTCTGTTTATTTTCGTGGCTCTCCACCTTTTAAATTATGAATTCGCCTCAATCGAACTTTCGTCCCACTGCTTGTTTTGACCGAATTTTATTTTAAGCCACTGCCTTTAGTTATTAGCCTAGTAAGTACCTAGTTTTAAACTGCAATCATCAGCAATGCACATTTTTTGCCGTGATCAACCCATACTGAGTAAATCAACAAGCTTTTTTACAAAATATTTAAAGCGTCATGCAATGTTTTGCTTACACCGCACTAATTTTCTCCATAAGGTAAGATGAACGAAAAAACAATGATCCCTCATCCAAAAGTATCTAGGCACGCAGAGCCCTGCAAAACAACGTAGCAAAACTCATCCGAAAGTGTGCAGCCGCACAGCCCTATGCAAAATTATCTAGAGCAAAACTAGGTGAGAAGAAGGTTCTGGCGTCGCGAGCGCCGTCCCTCTGATTTATGTATGCTGACGATATTGCAGTAACAGCACAAGCTCCGACGATAAATGAAGCCAATACCATGGTACAAGTGGACATTGCTAAGCTGCAATACTACTTATTTATTTATTTTCTTTAGGATATCAAGAAGAATCAAGAAGGCAAATCTGATTTTCTGCTATGAGCCAAATCCAACCACGACCCGAATCCAGTCTATTTGAGAGTCACGCTTGATAGGACTTTTACCCTTAAATCTCACCTTTAAAAGGTTAAAAAGAAGGTTTCTGCCATGTGTAACCTCATCCGGCATGGTGCATGTCAGTGCTGGCTCTAGCCTTCAGTGCAGCTGAATACTGTGCGCCATTATGGGCTAGCACTAGCAGCCACCACACTAATTCAGTTTATGTGGAGCTTAACTTTGCTATAAGGACTATATCTGGCAACGTACAGCCTATTTGGCTTCTGGTCCTTTGTCACCTCCTACCTTCAGACCTCCGCAGGGAATTATGCGTTCGAAAGGAGTACGACAAGATTAGTCAAATGCTTCAGCTTCCAACACACCTCATCACCATAATTTGGACTGATTGCGTCAGAAGAAGCCCTAGAAGCCGACAAAACTCTCACGGAAAGATGGTCGGAAAGTTGGATCAATTCTGATGTGCCAGAATATAGGGCTCTTCTGTCCGATCCGAACGCACGAATGCCAGGCTTTATGCTACCTCGAAAATACTGAACTCAAATAAACAGGTGCCGAACTTCACAGGGTAGATGTGCCGAGCTGATGTACAGATGGAAGTTTGGGACGGACGCGCACTTCTCTTGCAGGAAGGTGTAGAGCATGTACCATATCATGGACCATTGCCCGCAGTGGTCAATAGAAAGATCCACGAGGCCAACGCGGAAGTGACAGATTGGATCAATGGCCTTCCCTTTATTCTTTAATATTCGCTGCATAATGTGCCATATCCTCTGATGAGAACCAAAACTGGCTATCCTTACACATTAAAAGTAATTGAAGCCGTAAAATACTAAATATGCCGTACTTAGGAGCAAATCTCATCCAAAAGAGGCTAGCAACGAACTAAGCTTACATTTCTTCGGTTCTTAGAATTAAACAGGCCCTATCCCAATCGCCACCCGAAGCGAAGCTAAATCTTCTACAACGGGGTGCAGGCGACTTCAGTGGAGTATCAACTGAACAGTGTCCAGCCCAACGTTCCATAGTGAGTAGAGTTTACTGTTCAATATCCGGCAGCGGGGCTACTTCCGGCCGCCGAGCCGTCGCCAGCCGCGGGAAACTACAGCTAATGCACTTTGAGATCTAGGTTTAGGTAATAAGGTCTCTTTTTTTAATAATATTGCATGGAAAAGGCGTTTGACCTGCCATGGCTTTAAGTTTTCCGAAAAGAAAGCATTTTTTGTTGCACACCAGGATCGTCGGCATCAGCTGCAACAGTGATACTGACATTGATCGAGGAAATGTGTAGTGCTGCGTAATGAAAACTGCCTTTTTCGCCGTCTGTCTTTCAGCAAAAAAGTCGCATTATTTTTATTTCTATAGCTGTCTTGGTTTACTTGACACATCACCTGCTGTAATACGATAGTATTTTTTGACGTCAACGGTGGAAGCCAAGCGAGGGAGACAAACCGCTAGCTCGATGGACGGATAATATGACCAAAGCTACGCCAAAGCACCTGTATAAGCTGATCAGCATCGCGAATGACTGAACGTGTTGTGAGTCCTACCAGGAAACTGCTACATAGAGTCCGGCCCGTCCCCATGCATAATATCTGCTTGGTGGGAAATTTCCTAAGATAGCAAGGAGTATGATCAAATTGATCACCCTCCTCCTTTAAACTCAATGAAGACTTCTGCTCTCAACTACCTTCAGTAATTATTACGATCCTCAGCAATGAGGGAACGACTTATCTTCTAGTTGTCACACTAGTGGTCAAGCCATGGTATTTTGGGAACGACTGGATTACTCTGGATGATATTATTTTGCACAACAGCTGTTCTTTACCAAGGTGTGGTCGCAAGCCGGGCGCATGTTTACCACGGTACGGTGCACAGTGAGCTCTACACTGGAACATGGAATACAAAATGGACGCCGAATTATATCGTTTTGGTGCCTGGTGGCCTGGTCATTCACTGATGTTTAAAAGCACCTGGTAAAAATTTACAGAGAGAACACTGTATTCAAGAATGGAAGATAACACTGCGCCCTTATAGTATCTATTTAGTAAACGGTTTAACTCACTTGTATTTTGCCGGTGTAGTCGAGTAGTTTCTCCACGAGGGCGTCGCGAAGGCCGTCTTGTACTCCATGATTAAGGTCTCCAAATGAGAACTGAAACCAGTCGGCTACACCGACAAAAATACAAGTTGTTGGAACCGTTTAATAAATAGAAAAATATGCAGTGCTTACGAAAGTATAAGTTCTCTAGTTTGGCGCAGGCCTTCTCTCAGAGAGAGAAAGATAGAGTTTGTAAGAGTAAAGTTGTCTCACGATATTTTCCTGCATCCTTAGCGATATTGTCTTTAAATAAATACGGAACTTTAATTATAACATTTTTATTAAAAACCTTGGCTCCTCGGGCAGCTGTGACGTCACGTGCAACTGATTCGAAATGACCCGCCCCGGGCTTCGCAGCTATTAATCTCCCGGGCAGTTTACGTGACAGGCTGACTCTTGCACGCTTCCTCGTGTAACCTCTTGAATTTGCAACAATGATTTTTGGACCCGGCCTGCTTTTAATCGGGCAAACTCGGGCTGAAAAGTTTTTGTCCATTCGACAGCTACATTCACACAAGTGTGCAGTTGTGCACTTTACTCAGTTATAATCTGCGTGGGATGAGAATGGGATGCGACCTTTTGTAACTAAGACGCGCGCGGTAAGCAAACTCGCGTCAAAGCAACCTTGTCAATGTAAAATAAAGTATACTTTCGATTGACTTTGACAAGATTCCATCCCATTCTCATCGCGCGCGGATTATACATACAGGCATAGCGCTAAACTAAGAAGGTTTCCTCAGTTAAGCCTGTACGTTACGGGTGACATTAAAAACTGTACAGTCTGACGTGGTGACGACTGTACAAGAGAAACTATCCGGCGAATTTAACTGTAACAAAGATTGGGTAGAGGATTTACCTATCTCTTGATAAGTTTAAAAGCCATACCTACAAAAATTGTTGCCATTCTATGAGGTCTCAAAACGCATACAACAATGAAAAGTTTTTGCCGTCGTTACTAATTTCATAAACTAAGAAAACATTAAGACACCACCACACTGACCCAAAAGTGACTCTTACTAATGAGCTGATGAAAAAACCACAACCGCCTAAAACCACGCCCAACTCCCTAAAGATCCCTTAGCACATTTCAGCGTGTAACCTTACCTAATTATGACGTAACCGAAGACGGAACAGTAGTTTTGTGTCGGGTATCATGGGTGAGGCGGTGAACGCTTCATTGAGCTCTGCTTTTTCGGCTATTTTCGATTTGACAAGTTATGAATATTACGGCGGCTGGCGACCGTCTTTTTGTATATTTTTTTATAGGAGAAGTCTTTTAATCATTCGCACTCCTGCGTCAATTCGTGATAAGATGGGATCTACAAAATGATTGAGAGATAAAAACCGTTGCTCCATGGAAAACATAAACGATATTGTGTTTGCTCAATGATGGCAAATTATATACAGGTTGTTACAGAAATGTCCTGTGATACTAAAAAGTGTCGCCAAGGACAAACAACTTTAATATGGGGCCAAGTGTGGAACCCCGAAAAAATATATTAGCTGCTCCATACATTTGGTGCTATACTTATTGATTGAATTTTAGTATGGAACAGCTGATATTTTTTCTGAGATTTCGCACTTGACCCCATATTAAAAATATTGGTGACATAATCGACCCCTTTCGTTATCACAGGAACTTTCTGTATAATAACCTGTATAGTTAAGTAGTTACTGTTTGTTTCATATGCACCTATTACAGAAGTTCAACAAGCTGTTTTCAGCTGAAAATTTGATAAAAAGTGTACTTCAATAGCATCAACCACACCTATAGTATACCCGCAAGACCCTTTCGAAACTTTGCAATTTTCAGAAGTGGATAACGAAATTTTAACAAACTTTTAAACTAATCAGTTAATTCAAATGCTTCGGGACGAAATACTTTAATTAAAAACTCTTTGAAGAAGTCTTCGGCCGTGGAGTTGAATATCTTAAAGCCAAGTGGTTGTTATTATTAAAAATCAAATAAAGATGATCGCATTGCTTATATTGCCTATATCTAAACTAATGTCAAACAAATTAAAATAAATTAAAACAATTGACTTCTTCTGTGCCTAAGAGGATGTATTTTGTCTGCTAAAGTTAAATTGTAAACATTTCCGCTTGAAATTATTAACACGTGAATCTACTCAACAGACTGTACTGATACTATGGTTAAAAAGCGACTGTTGAATTCGTATCATTTATTTTGTGAATATCATCAAAAAAATGTTAAAGTAATTTGATAACATGAGCCTCTCTTGATGAAAAACATGATCCTATCCAGGGATTCTGGAAAAGCACATTAATTAATTAAGCTGTACGTTAAAGAAAACCAAAGTGAAAAGAATGTTGGAAAGTTAAGGGACCTCAGATACTTCGTACATTCATAAAGTTACTGATATTTTTGGAAGCTAAAGTATCTAAATGGGGCTTCTAACTTCTAATTCTTAAATTAAGGTGCGTTTGCCCAAGGGAACACATTTTTAACATCAAAGCGAGTTGAGTTTTCAGAATTTAAAAACCAATTAAGAAAGTCTTTTACGTTTAACTTATTTGCCGCGTGTTTTTAAAGTGTTCTTATTATTTTGCACATTTTATTATGAACATAAATGAATACCACTTGACGCGCTTTGGAAACGTAAATTGTGACGCTTTTAAAACAAGAGACGAAGACGTGAAAAAACGCCAAATACTAGTTTCTAAAACATGGTGTTCACTACAATTTACGTTACGTACCACAACAGCCTGTTTGGTTGCTCGCGTTTTTTCGTTTCTCAGATCAACCGATTAGATGTTCAAGTCAACAATGAGTACCTATAGTCTTTAATTGTGTACAGAAACAAAAAATTCCACGTTCAGTACCTTGCCTAACTGTTTTTGGAAGGGCTTCTAGCTTCCGGCTCCTTTCTTGAGCTTTGATTTTTCTATCTACGTCATGGAAAGGCTATTCCAACGAAACAGTCTGCAGGCAATTCGGATGTCGGGCTCATTAGCCAAGGTAACTGGTGCAAAATTTGTACAAGTCATTTATTAGCTCGCCCAGCCAGCTTGAGAAGACTCGCACTATTCGCACTACCTATTATTGCCGTCTCTCTTTTACCGTATACAGGGTGTTTTTTTGTTTAATTCTATCATGCGCAGGAGACGTTTTACTCATCGACCAACATGGACAATTTTCACCATCTGGTCAACAGGAAAATCGCAGAACAATAGCTACTTCATACCGACAACTTTACTGTCGGTATGAAGTGTCTGATATGATTGAAAACTTTCTTATCGAAATATTTGACTCCTTATTGAAAGTTGTTCGTGATATTGAGTAAAATGTATCCTGTGATTTGTTGTTGCCGAGCAAAACAATTCGTAAAAGATTAATATGTTTTTTTATTTTTTTATATGTTATTACAATAATACAAAAAGTTTACAAGATTTCGCCAAACTGCAGAGCAGTTTGTTGGCGTGACGCTCATTCTACATTAGTGTTATACACAAGTGCCTAAATAATAGTAAGTAGGTATTAGGCATCTAATTTTACACACTACGGATGTTGACTGAGTCAACATTAAATTCAGAAGTGCTTTATCAAAACAATTATCTCATATTCTTTTAAACATCATCAGTATACGAAAGGTTTTTAACAAAAAAATTGTTACCAGGCCCGCGTTTCATATAACTGACATAAATATTTTATTATGACAGTTGATTGATAGGTCGGTTTGTAAACAAACCTTTTTTGTAACCTCATGTCAAATCGACTACGCAATCTATATCGAATTGTCATAATAAAATATTTATGTCAGTTATATGAAACGAGCACCAGGCAGCTTTTTCCTCACAACTATGCTACCATGGAATAACAGCATAATCAAATATAACATAGAAATGTTTATATTTACTCTTTGGTCCCTTACAAGACTTCACACAACAGCCCGTGATAAACGATTGAGTCAATGACTTGAAAAAGTAACGCCCCAAAACCGGGCATCGAGACCGTCCGCCCGCCCTTAATGACGTCTATTTTCCTCCATCGAATAAACCGAAAACGGGTGGCTGGGCTTCTACTGTGGGTGTGTTCATGGTACCGAACTAAATCCCATAGAATCCGCATTACGTGTAAAATCACAATAAAAACTTGTCCTTACAGAAACAAATGATATCAGCAATAGAACAATACGAAACATCATTTCAACCATACGTCTAATATTCGAATGTCAAACTTATTGCATTAGTGTACAGTTTGACTTGAATTGCATAGACTACGAGCAAATAAGCTCCCAAAGAGGATTTGGACATCTAAATTTCAAGACACATTTCGGAGTTCTATGCACTATCTTGTTTTATTCTTGATCGAAGGTTCATGGTAACAGAACTGTTTCCTGTGTTTTTATTTCATACAAAACTTAATTAATCAAAAGTCACTAAATCACGCCTCCTTCACCCATGAAATTGGTGCCAGGGAAACATACACATCGTATTCAAGATTGAAATCTTGGAAACCAGTATAAATGTTGAATCCGTCACAATATCTCTGTATCGAAAGAAGGTTGTTGTTCTTCTTGTTCTTTGGATGCTTTTTGGACTACCAAATATTGGCAATGGCATGTTTTTCTTACGAAGCGAAATAGTTTGGCTGGACCTATGATTCCTGCACCTACCAGATCCTTAAATTTCCTATCTTTCGCGAGTGACTTTGCCTATAAAGGTGAAGTACAAATACAAATTCATTTATTGGATAAAAAGCGGTACATTAAAAACAAAAGAAATACTTATCCTAAAGTAGATACGGTATGTCTTAATGGAAAAGTTGGCAACTACCACCTGCACTGGCCTTAGCGGCCGTATTGCAGAATGGCAGTGTAGAAAAGTGGCCCAATGCACTTGGGATAGATATCCTTGAGAGTTGATTATGTAACATTGCGTAGTAATTAAGTGACTAAGTACATTAAAGATTTTAATTTACTTTGAGAAATTTACGTAACGTCTCATGGTGGATTGTTGTTGAGCGTTGTCAATCACGATATTTTTTTTTTTGTTTTATAGCTTAGTTTGACATAGCGCACCCTCAGAATAGGACAGACATAACTAAAAAAATGGTAATCGTATGAGGTAGTGGCCAATTTGAACAATTTGATTACCTACCTACTAAAAAAATCAAATTGTTGGAAAATCAAGAAAGAAGTTTTAGAATTTGGAACATTCAACATTGGCTTTAAATTGTTCAATTGTTTTGTATGAAAACATATTAAATATTTAATTGCTATACTTAGTTTGTTTTATATTTTATTGATTCATTTTATGAAAAATTAACTTGAGTATTTATTTACATTTTAAAATATTAAAAAAAAGGGTAAAAATTAGGTCTTTATGTTACAAAAAATGTTTTTGTTAAAAGACTGATTTAGTTATGTGTCTCTTTTATTTGACATTAGATAGACCCATTCCTTATTAGGTCCTAGAGATGAATACTTAGTTCGGAAACTTAACGACCCAATTTGAAAGACTGTCTTTCCTACACTGAATATTAAAATATTTTCTTATTTTCTTATTGTTTAGTCCAGAAGCAGCGCTATACGGTTTAGGTCAATCCACGAGTAAACTTGCGACGTCACACTCACTTCACTTTTGACCAAACACTGATCGTGTCCTTCCCAAACCGAGGGGCGCGGGTGGAAGAGGGGAGTGTGAGAGAGACCGAAGTTAGTTTTTTCCTTTTTCGACCATGACCTTTGTTTTAATAATTCACCTGATAGAGCATGCCATTTTGTGTCCCTCTATGACCTTAACTCAATATCCATGATTTTTTAATTAGGTCTCTCCTATTCTGAAGGTTTGATATATTCATCATTGGCATGAAATCTCACTCAAAAAGTTCTCAAACAACTGTTTCCTGGCTGTCAAGTCACGCAGCTCCCGAGTAGACGCCCGGGTGGCGTCTGATCGCAATTTGCAGCTTTTCATTTGCAACTGATTGCACGGACACGAGGGGAGTGACTTTCAAATGAAACTAATTCGGGAAAACTTGAGCCAACCTGCTGGATGAGAAATTTGGTGACATTATTGTGAGAGGTGCCCGCTCTAAGGAGGGTGGGACCCCCTGATTGCTTTACATTTTGTAGCGGTTACGTGACATCTTGCGTTGGATTGTTTTTGCATTTTATTAGTGAACTCTCTTTCCAGGCGTCAGTTTATTGACGCCATGTAGCTGAGATAAAATCATCCGAGGGAAGAAGGGATAAGGCTAACAATAATAATGTCCATTCTTGGGAATTAAATAGAAACAAGCTGCATTCAAAGGGAACTGTAATACCTTATTTCGACATTTCTTTGAATAGTTGCCTGTTTTAAATGTTCGAGAATTAACCCCCAGCAGTTTTTGTTGCATTGAGTTGTACTTACACGAAAATTAAACACAGAATGTCAAAGGTCAATCCCTTTAATTATTCTCCTTTAGAAAAAATATTTAAAAGAGTAATTAAGGCCCACCACCTACCAGACCTGTTTAAAATTCAATAAGTATTCAGAAACCAAAGATTAATCAAGCCTCTTGACCATGGCTTGGTTAATTTATGCCGAAAAAAGGGGATTTCTTTTTTATCTATGCCATACTTAAAAATAAATTTGAGGGAGAGTTTCCCTTAAGGCACAAAATAATAAAACACAGAAAGTCGGTCGAATAAACTCTACATTGAATAAATGTTCAAATCGCTGGAGTTTCGATGTTATCATCCGATGAACAATTTTTTTTTTCATCTCCCAGGCTCGGAAAATACGCTGTTACTTTAATTAAACATGCGATCGTAGAAAATCCTGTTACCTGCATTTTTGTGCGCTTCGAAATTTGAACTCGACGCCCTATTAAAAGAAATTTAAGGAACTCCTTTAACTTGTAGCGTTACCTAGCAACAGGTTGTTGATTTTATGACACTTCAAGAAGACACGACTTGTTAATCAACAACCCGTTGCTAGGCAACGCCACAGACGCCTCTGTCAAAGAAAAGAAGAAAGAAACTAATTTCACTAACCTTTTTATACCTACCTAGTTGTCTACCGTTTTTCTTGCAAATCATTTTCTCGCTCTGTGAGATGAAAAGTTGTGTGTTTCGCACGAATGCAATATTATTTGCATCTCGTGCTTCTGAATACCTTGCTACGCTCAGGTTTTGTTAGCTCGGTATTGAATGCAAGTACTCGCTGCAAACAATAATTTTGTATTCTCGCTTAACAAGTAACTTTTTCATATTTAATAACGAGCATGTTAGTTATGGAGCTAATTTTAGTGTGCTAACTGTGGGTTAGTGCGCTAGCGCGTTTTATGAAAATATCAATTTACCTCTTTGATCAAGGATAAAACTAGATACAACATAGAACTCTGAAATGTGTCTGGAAAAATAGATGCCCAAATTGCCTTTGGGAGCTTATTTGCTCGTAGTCCATGCAATTAAAGTAAAACTGTACACTAATGCAATAAGGTTGATATTCGAATATTAGACGTGTGGTCGAAATTATGTTTCGTATTGTTCTATTGCTGATATCTTTTGTTTCTGTGGGGACAAGTTTTTATTGTGATTTTATACGTAATGCGGATTCTATGGGATTTAGTTCGGTGATTTACCTACTCGGTTTTTAAAAGCCTGAACTTCTGTGTTGTTATATCTTCACACCGTCGAAGGCCTCATCCCTCGCGAAGTCATCAATCAATTTATTTAGTGACGGGCAGGAGGGCTCGCTCGTCTATATCAATTGGGAGCTTTTTCGCAGACTAGTGAACGCACTCGGGTCCGGGTCATCTGCGAAGGGATGAATATTCAGCATCCTGAAAAGTAATGATAAGCTTATACAGTATGTTTATAAGGCATAATAATATCGTATTAAAGCATCATTAGTGGATAATGATTAGAAAAAAGTTTTTTTCTTTTGTTAAAAATAATTTAAAAAATATTGAAAATTGACCAAATAGTACAATGATAATTGAATTCGAACGAGTTTACGATTAAGGGTGGACGATAGCAACGTGGCGGGAAATTAAAAAATTTCACAGTTTTTTACATTTTGTAGCTAAACTCGGCTATTTTTGTTCAGCGTTTTTTCGTTCGCGGCAATAACATAGTATTCTTTTAATTATTACTAGTGGTTCGCTCCGAACTATGGACTCGCTACAGATGTGTAACTTTGCTTACGCCACTTTGCGCGCGCTTTGCATATAAACTATACAACCCCATACCTCGGCAACCCCTCGACCGATTTGGCTCATGTGTGAACTTAAAAATTCTTTTAATTTCGTTTACCCGCCTACCAAATTTCATAACGATCCGACTAAATTTACTCAAGTTATCGTCGAACGAAAATTCATACATAGAAACATACAAACATACAAACATACAAACATACATACATACATACATACATACATACAAACGCCGGATTGTTCCAGTAGACTCGGAGAACTTCGCTCGCTCGTTCAATAAACAACAGAACAACGGCAAATCGCTGAACAAAAATAGCTCAGTTTAGCTACAAAATGTAAAAAATTGTGAAAATTTTGAATTTCCCGCCACGCTGCTATCTTCCAGCCTTAAAGTAAAAAAAAGTATATTTGGGGATTTTTATAGTAAAAAGAAACAAATATTATTTTTATTTTAGACCTGGCCATGGACAAAGACTTGCTAACGGAATCGCCGAATAAATAAATAAATCACACCCGATGCAGTCATGTATCAAAACGTAATTGGACTGTAGATTTAACTTGACTGACTCCGACTTGTGGATGCTGGTTCGTGTTCCGATAATAATTTATAACAATCGACTTTCGTCTCTAAAGTTATTTATAACGATTGAAGTGATAACTTCTGTTGAGATTTATTTTTCAAGCCTTTTGCTTGGACGAATTGGGACGCGTCATGTCGACCATGTTTACCTTTACGCCACATACGATCAGCGACACGCTGAGATACCCTTTGGTAGTTCTTACCGCGAGCGCCACAAAAGCGTCAACCAGTATTATAATTGCTGACTGACTAATATTACATAGGAATCGAGGCTTAACTACATATTTTTAAGACCTAAGGTTTAGATTCCAGATTCTAGAACCTACGAATAAAATATGTTACCGCCATTTCAGCCATAATACAATTTTTAAGTAACACACTTGAGATAAATATTCGCACCAGTCAAGTTTTCATCTCCTCTAGTGTTAAGATATTCAGTATTTCTGCGAAGAACGGTCGCATGAGGGTTAAAATGACGTACCAAGTTACGGGGAGGAAACATTTCATTAGATTAATCAGCATTCTCTTAAGAACATGCCGACATACTCCCCTCTCGATGGAAAGTCCTGGGATCTAATGTGTCGTGAAGGCGTAAGTCACTGTTGTTAGGTTTGTTTATTAAGTTAACTCTCAATACAATAGTCTATGTCAGGTCAAAGGAAATCGAAATTTTCTCTTTTACACAAAAATTAATGATCACCATAAATAGAATGTAAAAGAGTCAAACATCGATGATTTAATGCAAATAGGCGGTCATTGCGGAGTTTTTTGCTAGTAATTTGGAGATTTTACTAGAATAAGTTGCAAAGGATTATAAAATAAAAAATAAAATATATCACTGTCAGATTTTGCACTTATATGGAACTAAACTCTTTGGTATCTATCCAAATTTTAGCATTAGGTACTTACGAGTACGTATCTTTTATCAATACTAAATCTTTGACAAAGTTAACGCTTACATACATTAGAGTAGACGTTGCACATTTTCATAAAATACTTTAAACTTTACCGAAGTTCCAGGGCTTTCCTTTATTCATTATGAAACGGAATGGTTCCACAGATGGTATAAAAGTACGATAGTGTGGCAGTTACTTTATTTAATAACAAGGTAAAAACAAGGCTATAAGCGGTAGTATAGTCGATTTGTTTTGTCTAATTAGTCCAAGAAGGCTTGTTACAAATAGAGAACAACGCAAATCAAAATTTTATTATAAATGCGAAGGTTTGTGAGTTTGTGAGAGGGTCTGTGTTTGTTACTCTTTATTTCTTAAACGGCTAGACAAATTAGGATGAAATTTGTAATGGAGACAGGTTACACATAAAAATAACACATCGGTTCACTATCTTATTCTTTTCACATCATCCGCGCTGAAATCGATAACAGGGGAAAATACAACGTGGTACAAAAGATCCTAACTCTTTTATATACCTAATGCAACTTTCTACCTCACTCGAACAAAAGCTAGACAAATAATAATTAACTTTGCAATAACATCTTTCCATTTGTTTCAAAAAAAGTCGAAGACGCGTCTCGCCAATTAAAACATATCAATTACGAACTAATGGGTAATTCGTTTCTTTTTTCAGGACATGTGTGCTTCTACTGTAACGTGTTAGACATTTTGCTCGCACCATAGCGCTCCCTTTGTCGGCTTTGGCTCATAGACTAATCAATGACAGACATGACAGTCCCATATTACAGAACTAAACCTAAGCGGGGATTTCTGTCTTAAAATAGTTTTTGATCTTTCGCCATTGAGTTTACGACCTTAGATTAATATTGACTACTTATAATATGTAGGTAGCTGTATTTCCGCAATAGACATAGGTAAGTACCGCTGCACAAACTCTTTTCTACAGGTAGTTGTGTTTCTCCTTTTCCTTTCAGACGTCCAAGCGTAACGTACATTTCAGAATCTCAAAATATTCTCAAAATTGTTACAGTATGAACCAAAACATTTTTCTCCCGCCCCAACGACGTTAAAAAAAACCCAGCCAGTTATTTCATTGACTCTATCGCTAATCTTCACCGAACTAAATCCCATAGAATCCGCATTACGTTTAAAATCACAATAAAAACTTGTCCCCACAGAAACAAAAGATATCAGCAATAGAACAATACGAAACATCATTTCGACCATACGTCTAATATTCGAATTTTAACCTTATTGCATTAGTGTACAGTTTTGCTTTAATTGCATGGACTACGAGCAAATAAGCTCCCAAAGGCAATTTGGGCATCTTTTTTTCCAGACACATTTCAGAGTTCTATGTTGTATCTAGTTTTTTCCTTGATCGAAGCTAATCTATGACAGCGGCGGAGAATCTGACAGACGAGATCGCATCACTCATTTATGTCACACGGTCGCTCCCGCAAAAACTCCCTCTACACGCCATGCCCTGTTCCTTGCACACAGAAAAACGCTAAAAGGCAGTCGACTCGAACTGATTGCCTCCGGAACAAAAGGAAGCCGCTGACCTAAAAGCATAACTTTGAACGTAATGGCAATAGCTGATGGTCATCTCGGAAAAAAAAAAAACGTAGGCATTTGACGCACATTACTGCATCGTTCGCGCTGCATATTCTTTGCAACTTTGTTGCTCGTTTTTGAACGAGATCATTCTGCTGCCCCCATTGATTGGATATTGTTATTCAAGCTGCATTTTGTGGTTTAGCCGCGGGAATAAGCATTCGGCTTCTGTGTCGTTAAGTTTTTGTCCTAAACAAAATATTTTCTTGAACGCTGTCACCATAATAATATGGCGACAGCACCGAAGACAATAAAAGCACGATAGCATCAACGACAGTTGTGGACCGCCCCTAAGGAAAGATTGTGTCCCTAATTACCCTACAAAGCTTTTACTGTGTCGTTTTATTAACCATTTAATCTTTTTTCGAATACCCGATAACATCACCGGATAAAAGTTTTTTTACAAGATCCTTTAGAGCAAAAGATGGATTTCAAAATACTGGAGAGAGAAAAAGTTAAGTAAAGGAGAATCTTCGGGATGTAAATACTGTTCTAGACAAAGAAATTGGAAAGGGTTTGAAGAATTTAATCGAACGGGTTGATGAAGGATAGCGCCTGCAGCTATTCCATTCCTTTCAATTTATTAGGAACCCGTCGATCCTCACTAAACGGAATATTATGTTTCTAAATTCAACTTCGGGATAATGCGGAAATAACTGAGGCAATAAAATAAATCTCCAATAAATTTGGAGGATTTATAACCCCTGCAAAGTACAGGTACCTACCGAATGCTTTGGTACATTATCTACTGCTAGCCACGAGATTTCCATTATGTTGAAGCGGGAGGTCATCCTAACATTTTTTTTGCAGTCATACGTTTGTCTGCTGAGCCTGCTGCAGCTTTTCTGCCTTAGGCTGTAGTGCTTTCTTAATAGTTATTTAGGCTAATAGTGTTTATCATAGTGCAAAAGTCGATCACATCAATTTGGATGATTTGGTGACCTTACTGAACTTCATTATAAGATGTAAGACCACTTTTTATGTATGCATAATTAGTACCTACAATTATTGTACACACGACAGCACGTTAGAGTGTACGCTTTTGTTGTAAAGTAACCCACCCGTAACGTAACCAAATAGAGTGCTAGCGTGTAAGCATCTACGTGCTGTCGTGTGTGCCTACCTACTCACAGTTGATACACATCTTTAGGATAGACTCCCGTTGCGCAACCTTTGATAGCACAAACCTAATTACATCTGTAATAAATATTCACTAGCGATAAACTTGGCAAATTTACGGTTGTGTAAACGTTTAATTTCGCCGCGAAATTCGGTTCTACGTCTACAGATAGACACACCGATATGGGGCTTTGCTCTGAAACATTTTAAATTAACTTGTTATTATTTTATAACACTTTTAATATTTTATAACCTCAATTCAAAGCGCAACCCATTTCTCTCGGCCACTTTGGAGTATCCATTTAGGGGATAATTTTCAGGAAATGCTTTAGTGCACTTCTATGCCCTACAAGGAACACAATATTAATGGGTTGCGTACCTCAAAAGTCAAAACGGAACCATGGTATTTAAAATAACATAGGAAAATAATAATATTAATTTTGTAGCCTTCGTTTCTTAACTCGGCCAACGGTGGCGCTCTATAGTCCTACATCGCGGATCGCGGTATGTTTTGGTATGGTTTCTCAACATTTGTGGGTAGGTAAATGAACTTCGGATGTACGGAACCCTCGCTCCACGCAAGTTTAACCCGCACTTTTTTTTTCTTTACTTTTCTTGGCTGTGTACTATTTTATAAATATGTAGAGATGGCTGATTCCTAACGAAGCTGTAATGCTGTTAGTTCAAGATCTAGATAATTAGGTTTGGGTAGGTGCCCTTATAATTTACAGCATCGCACCTACCAACAATGTATCAAGATATACTCTTACCTGACCCAGATACCTCGAAACGGCGGCGTCCCTACGGAGACTCTGGCTTAATATTAAAACTTGTTTATGTTAAAACAACGTTTGCCCAAGTTTCTTCTTCTATGCGAAAGTTTTGATCTTAGGACCGTATCAGTGTTACATTTCTTACCCTAGGGAATACTCTGCAAACGTGAGTGAAATTTCAACGGCTACAACACACGGCTGGTACAACACACAACAAAATTAGGTACTACGGCTAAAAACAATGAGAAACATACAGTTTTCCAAAGCACTAACTAGTGCTAGATTTTTATAAGATTAACAAATTCGAAGAGTATCTCAATTGGTTATTTGGTTACTTTGCTCGGTAGCTCAATTGGTAGAGCGCCTGCAAGGCATGCAAGAGGTTGCGAGTTCAAGTGCGAATTTTTTGACCTTATAAAAATCTTTATAGTGAGAAACTTGTCTTAAACAGTACGCCATTCTCAGGCATATTTTATGATACTATATCATTTATAGTATTTATTTTTACTGGATTTCTTCTTATATATTCTTAGGTATGTACAATATCTGGTAGCCTTATTAGCCTATATTCACGTCCTATAAGCTGGGCATATTTTCAGAAAGAGAGAGAGTGTACGTGCCCACTTCGAATTGCCGATTGATTGTATTAGGCCTCAGACGCTCAATATTGCTGATTTTCTCACCACGTTTTCCTTCATGTAAGCAAGTAGCCACCACCTGGTGCCAGTTTCATAAATCTACAATTCATAGTTTATTATGACAATTCGATGTACATTGAGTAGCCGATTAGACATAAAGGAGGCAACAAAAATGGTTAGCTTACTATTCGACTACTCAATTTAATCGAATTGTCATAATAAACTGAATTGTAGTTTTATGAAACTGGCACCTGGTATTGAACCTGGGCCTCTCGCTTCCGAGTCCATTGCTTTACCTACTAGGCTACCACCACTACATAATATCTGAAGAAACATAAAATGCCTTCAAGATACGCCAAGTCACGTAATCACGAGCCAAGATCTCACATCCTAGTGTTTCCCAAAGGGCCCGTTTGTAGAGATCTCTTGATACAGCGTGAGTGGAAAGTTTCATTAAGCTTAAATTTAATAAATTATACGCATAATTACAAACCACTTATGCGCCCTAAATAGCCTACTTTGAGCAAACTCGTGTAGAGTTGGTGACAGCCACGAATACATACATTATGTTAAAGAAAGGTCGTGTCTCACTTGCGTGGGTCATTGAAGCAACTTTTATAACCATAGAAGGCCACGGAACTGCAAAATATGTAACTAAAAATACCATTTGCTCCATATTTGGAGCTGTATCGTATTTTAGCATGGAACAGCTGACTTTTTAAGGTTCCATGCCCGAAGGGTGCCTACACTGTCTGTCTCTCTGTCTGTCTGTCCATCTATTTGTCCTAATTTTAAAGGGCTGAATCTTTGGAACCGTAATAGGTAGTAGGAATTACGGTTACTAATTACAGTTCCAAAGATACAGCCCTTTAATAGGTAGAACAGACAGACAGACGGACAGACAGCGGAGGCAGAGTATTGGAGTCGCGTTTGGCATCTTCCGGGTACGGAACCTGAAAAATTAACACTGGAAAGAAACAAAGTTAACTTTCGAATAATGGTTACCTACTTATAATACAATTTTTTTAATGTTGGCAGTGTTAAAACGTTTCAACATTGTAATCGCAAATGAGCTCTATCAAACTCATAAGTTATGCCGCATGGGAATGGATACTAACAAAATTCAAACGTAAATGAACGTAATTTGAAATTCTGAACTTCATCCAACTTTACAGGCGTAAGCTGAAAGTTCCCTAAAACACGTCTCCGATATTAAATACAAGTTGTATCAGACAGTTTTCAAGAGTGTTTTGCGCTTACGTTGATTTCATCTTCAGAAACAAACATTGCTTCAACGAGTTTCGTACATTTAAGGAATTAATTTTATTAATTAGCCAAGCAACAAAGTTTTTGTTGCTCCCCTTACCTTGTTTCTCGGTAAAGTGTATACGTATAGATTTTGTATATTATTCAGTATTGAAACCTTCGTTTTTAATGGGGATCATTCATAAAATGTTGCCGGGACTTTTCGGATTTATTTGGAGAATCGTGGCACAAGCTACCTATTAATAGCTCCTATGACATAAAAACTAGTTCCAATGCCACAATGCATGTTATCTGGGTATTCTTTAACCTTGTATCTAATGGGCGATTTTTTAATCGTTGAATATATCGTCGTTTATTTGATTGATATCATTTAATTTTTAAATTTTTACTTTTTTACATTTTCAGTACGAAAACTGTAGAAAATCTTGAAAAATCATCTCAAGGAAATGAGCGTGATGCCGAGAGGTTCAATGGCCTAATTAGCACAATGAAACTGTATTTAGCGGGCCAATATTTTGGCAATTAGGACCAACCCGACGTATACCTACTGGCGCCGATTGGACCCCTCAGGAGACGCACTAAATCTTTGTCAAAGTCCATTTATCGGCCCTGTTTAATCCGTTGGAGCATTACGAATGAGTTTGAGATAACTCTTGTCGGGCAATTTAAGCGTTGTCAAGGAGAACACTGAGGATGGCGGACCACACATTTATCGTATTGGCCTCTCTCTAATTAAATATCTTTACAAAGGCCGGTGGAACATAAGTCAGGCATAGTGCGATAAAGATTAATGCGCGCTTGTCATATAATTTACATCGCTGATAGCGGCCGGCCGTCCTCCTGGCCGCCATCTTGAAAGAACCGCTTATTGATGAGTGGAAAATTGCGCCTTGTTAACATTATTGCGAAATTGTACCATCAATATGAAAGTCGTTATAGAAGAATTTTCTTTACGGCGCATAATCGCGAATCACAGTAGTATTGTTTCCACGGTTTTGTCTTGGAAACTGCCGCTTCGCTTTTATTATGTACGTTTTTCGTCACAGCTGCTTCATTCTGAATTTAGATATGTAATTCATAAAACATTGCTGTGGTTTCGCAGATTTGGTTTACCTCAAAAAGTACTTACAGCAGTTTTTGTTTATTTCCACAACTGTCTGTATTGTTTTAAAATACATCTAATTTTGTCGACGCAAACAACAACAACACTTCATATCCCTCATGGCCAATACAGGCGTTGTTAAAGGATAATCCTTTAGACAAAAATAGACAATTTAATTTTGTTGCTGAGTGGTCCCGGTTTTATCTCAACTTGGCTTGATCCATAGACTTATAAAAAATATATATATATCATGTCGAAATGAGGGCTTTCATAAAAGTACAGCCAAAATAATTATGATACGACGTGTTAATTTCTAATGTCTTATTCACAGACTATACTGCTATAAACTTAATACAAATTACTATGGGCCCAAGTGGGAAATCGTGACAAAAAATATCAGCTGCTCCATATAACAGTGCATAGGTCCTATACCTATCGAATTTTAATATGGAACAGCTGATATTTTTCTTCGAGATTTCGCACTCGGCCCCATAGTAATTTGTGTTCAGTATCAGCAGTATACTCGTAGTCATCTCCGTGAATATGGCAAATTGTAAATTAACACTTTGTAATTTGTTTATCTACTAGCTTTACACGCGTGTCGGCGTGGGGACGAGAAATTATACTTTGAAGTATAATTTCTCGTCTCCACGCTTTATTCATCTCTGTCTGAGAGAAGTGGACTTTTGTAAATCTACGGCCCGGACCAGCCTCGCCAATCGCTATTGCTCTGCTAATACCTCATACGGAGCCTATGCAAACAGCGCGACCTAATGTGCTTACTGTAGCTTTCAAACAAAAGTTTGTGTGTTCCTTTCAACTTTAAATCGGAAACCTTACCCTGGGCCATCCGAATGGAAAATTGCGATTTTTTGATTGCATTGACTGATGTGAAGGAAGAGATACTTACCTACTTTGTTTGGACATCCAGTGTTGAGTGGATGAATGATAATATCCCTTCGGAACGTGCTATCCGTTGCCCAAAACACCCGTTCCCAAAACACCCGTTCCAAAAAATTAGTTTCTTTAAATGAACGTTGGCGAAAAGATCCGTTTCTCATCGCATCAGTTTTTCAAAATATCTGTGATAAAATAAAAAATAAGGAATTACCTAGGTAATAACAAAATAAAGAACCTAAAGATTTAGTAATGCTCACTAAGCTACTCTTTTATGTGCACAAATCTTTTTATAGAGTCAGAAATAAGCCTTCATAACGATAAAGGCTTATTTCTGCCTCAATAAAAAGTCCGTGCATTTATTTTTTCAAGTTTTCCAC
This sequence comes from Zelleria hepariella, assembly GCA_949319315.1. Lineage (NCBI taxonomy): Eukaryota > Metazoa > Arthropoda > Insecta > Lepidoptera > Yponomeutidae > Zelleria > Zelleria hepariella. The sequence goes on along the minus strand of OX439392.1, from coordinate 10,000,803 downwards.
TGAGCTTAGAGAGTGGAAAATCTATTTCTAGGAAGCTACTATTAACTATGTTCGTCTAAAATCTAACAACTTAAGTGCGTCACTGATCTTTCAATGGGGCTTAGTCGGTGCATACGGCGATTAAAGAATTTGTCAAATGTACCGGATGCAATGCAAGCCAAAAACGATTAATTCTAGTTACCTACGAGTAGTTAGTCTTTCTAGAATTGCTCGGTATTGACCCAAGGACATGTTTATCTCAACACAATGTGGTGCTACAGTTACCCACTGCATTTCTATGGCAAATATATTATTTCTCGGCAAAAATACGCTATAAAGCGTCCGATCACGCAGCCCGGCAGTGCTCTCCTAAGAGTAAAGTTTGATCAAGTGGGAAACGTTCAAAAGTTTTTACCCGGTACCCGCAGGAAGTGAGATAAATATTCATGAGGCTTAACTCGGGGAAAACTTATTTTCTCGTCAGGATCTGTCCGTCTGTACATTTGTAATGAAACGCCTTATAACAGACCGTTTTAATTTGTGCGGGACTTGACTGTGCCTTGCCGTCTCCTCTGACAGGGCTTACATTCTGGAATTTGAAGTTTAGAGGTTTGTCGATTTTAGCAGTGACTGTCAGCCATCTTTATCTTTCTTTCCCGTCCACTAGCGCCGCCAATGAAAAAAGATATCTTCTAGTTGGAAGCGTTTTTTTTTACTAAAAACGAGCCGCTAACTATTTTAAGACCTAAGGCCTAGATCCCAGATCCTAAAATCTACGAATAAATCCCTCACAAGAAAAAAATGGCCACTTTTGACTTGTGCGGGATTTATTCGCATCCAAAAAAAGATACGATTTTTTTTTTCATCGGCGGCGCTAGTGTGTCTAACCTCTCAGTCTCAAGAGTCTTCGAGAGTCTTCGAGAGAATCGATGTCTTTTGTATGGCGAGACGTCACCTGGAAATTTGTTTTTCCCCCCTCCCCCCTCCCGTGCTTTTACGACAGGAAAAAACTAAATTTTAAAATAAACATTTCTTATTTTCAGAATAATGCTCGAAATGAGGAAATGGCTGACGCGGGGCGCTCTACCTTTGTTTGTTTTTTTTAAGATATGAAAAATATTTCTCTATACTTTGTAATATAGGTAGATACTCTAGCTGAGAATATTATATGGAATAGTAATGGATTGATTAACATAGAGATGGGACTGGACGATGGCCTCTTCTGTCTTTGTAGTCTGGACCACTGAAAATATGAAAATTATTCGGTATTTTCTTTATTTATTTGACTCTTGTTTTCATATATTAGTATGCTCAATCACCATTCAAGTGAGTCTATAAATATTTACCAAAGAAACTGATTAAATTGCGGTTTGATTTGATACGATACGATACGATTGCAATCCACCCAGCCAGGGCCCTTAGCCTGTAACGCAATGGCGGGTCAATGGCGTCCCGGCAGAAGGACAAAACCGGGCTCTCCTCGTTTTTCTCCTACAACCAGAGAACTAATCCTCTAGAATTAGAATCAAAATATTCTTTGCCGTACTACAAAAACATTAAAAGGACAGACAGCGTTAGCAAATCGTAATTGAAGTCGTCACCTGACAGCCCATTTTGGCAACATTGTGTTACAGGCTAAGGGCCCTGGTTTCCCTGAAACGGCTAGGCCGAATATACCGAGTCGGTTGGTTTCTGCCGCTTTCCTTAATCAGTTCGTAGATAAATCACCCTAAGGTTGAATTAATCCACGCACCGATTATTGAAAACGGCTGTATGCTAGCCTCGCTAGCACCGACTCAGTACTTGTACCAGGGGATGCGATAATTTTGGATTTACGGATGAGGAACACACACTCAACAACGAAGGGATATGAGGGAAAATAATCGAGCGACTGTGCAGCCTCAATCCAATTTAGGAGTAGTGGACGGTTGGAAAAAGGATTTTAGGAGAGTGTAATCAAATGGTGCTTGGCCCTGTGCACATTCTAAAGGGTGCACTCCAAATCGATAGCGGAACCCTAAGTAGGCCGTCTACTGATCACTACAAACAACTTGTACCAGTTTGATTTGGTGTTAAAATTAATAAGTATTGGCATTGTTCCAACGTACCTTCTAACTATCCCGTAAAGTATTCCATTAGCTCTGTCTTATGATCCCATACAAAACAGTGATGTTTCTACACGAAGTATAAACATTGCTTGTCAAGAAAAGGTATTCTTTCAATAAACAGTATTATTTTCCCGCTTCGCAACTAAATAATTGGCCGCGAAAACTCCCAAAAAGTCGTAAGTAACAAAGCGGAGGTATTTAAATCGCAAAATGACTGAAAACGAACCGTCGGATTCTCAACTTTCTCTCAGTAATTTGTACCGGCCGGCCCGGCCGCGGTAATCAGGTAAAAAGGGGGATGTAATACCTTCTAATGCCCGACTTTTTTAATTAACAACTGGCCCGTAACTTTTCCTCTAGGTGCCGTTCTGAAAGCTTCCTTTATTCCGTGGAAATTTCCGCTGTTTAGCCAAGACTTTTTTTCTTGTCTCTTCCCGCTGCCTAATTGGCATAGCTATCGACTGCTTTGCTGACCCCCAAGAAGTGAAATGGAATCAGCCCTTCTTTTTTGTATTACCTAAGTGAGGCTTTATTGAAGAATTAATGCAGTAAGTTCAAAGTGCTTATTTCAGATAGGTTTCTACTAGTGACCTACTCGTAACTTTCAGAATAAAATTTAAGTTTGCTTTCTTTAAAAGTAGCCGTAGCCGAGTAAGTTGATACTTAGATATTAGTCGGTCGATATTTCACATCATTAGAGGCCACAGCTCAGCTTATGTGTGAAAACTCCCAACAGTGATAAAATATACTTTGTAGGATATTTTCCGTTGGAAACTTTTTAATGTTTTGAGGACGGCAATACTGCCCCTAAGCTTCTTATGGTAAAGTGGAATAAAGTGCTGGAGACGTTCATAATAGAGACTGCGGCCGCCACAGCATCTGCTTCTTTGCTTGATTTTATCGCCGTTTTTTTAAAGAATCATAAAAACACTTTGTGTCACACGTGTAGCGAAAATATGAGATGAGGAACGCAAATAGAAAACAACACTTTTTTGCGACCCCGCCAGAAAAATAAAATAAAACAGTTTTAACCGTAATAATAAGTTTGTACCAACTGAAACTTAGCAACTTATCCCATTAAGTTGCTTATCCGTCTTACGAAGAGTAGTTTAATATCTTTAACCGAGATGCAACTAAAATATTAAAGAGAAAAATGGAAAATACTTAACGCAAGTTGAGACACAGCGGAATTGCTATTACGACTGTCTTGAAAACAGAGAATTTCCCCGTCCATTTTCGCGTTTTAATTTTCTGTCTTAAATGGAAATTTTAATATCTCATTACGGATCCGGGTAATCTCTACTCTCAATGGGTTTCACACGCGTTTTACGACTTAAAAATCCGGCTAATTTCACCGCATCGAGATTGTCGATTTAACGACTGAGATCTTGGATTTCAATCGTCAAACGACGTTTGATCGCCAATCCCGAAACGGTGCCACTAAGATTTTTAACCTTAAATTCAACTTCTTCAGAAGAGATGTGAGCTACTTAACTTTTCTAAGTCACATAACGTGAACTTGGGAGTTTTAAAGTAAACCGACTGCAAAATATTACTCGGCGAGCGAGTAAAATGCGAAACTTATAAAGTTTTGCAAGAACGATAGTCAAGCGATGAGACAACGGACACTTGTGAAGTTTGTTGCGAAATAACTGTTTACTTGTATTTACTGTGATTTGAAATGAAATCTCGATCGGTCTTTAGTCCTTACATTTAATTTTAAAGAAGATGCAAACTTTTACAACTATAAAATATATGAGTTTTTACGCCTTTTAATTTGAAAAAAAAAGCTCTTATTTGTGATTTTAGTAATAAAATATACCCCAATGGATGTAGTGGCAACTTTATAGCTTATAGAAGTTTGCAACTGTAATATTAATTATGTTTATTGTTTACTTTTCATGAGCCAACGCATGCAATGGTGTGGGCTTGCCAATGGCAAATCCGTTATAAACACTATCCAGGCACACTTTGTAAGCATCAAATGCAACGCTTTGGTAACAGTTTTTCAGCTTGTGGGCAGGCAGCAGCCCCGGATGTACGATTTTTTCGAACCGGGGCAGAGACTTAATTCTCTCCATCGTTTGAGATTAATTACAAAAAAAAAATGAAATTTTTCGTGAATGGTTGCCATTTTTTGTCTTTTTTTTCTCGATGCGTAAGTTTTACGGGCGTGATCGTGCCACATTGATACACAGACATCCGGACGCCCACGGTTTTTTATGGTTTTGGCGCCCCCTGAAACTGCCGCCCGGGGCGGGTGCCTCGGTTTGCCCCACCCTAGATCCGGGGCTGGCAGGCAGTTTCATTATCTGGTAAGCAATAATAATGTATCTAATATCTACTGTAATATTTTTTCGTTATGTGACACTATATTAATTACACTATACTGAGCTTGTGTAATAAGTAATGCAACAACAAAAACCGCTGAAGAAACAATTAGAAAAATGTCATTATTTATTCTCTCCTTGAAACATTCATGGTCGAATAACAGTACCACAGTGCTTGTTAGTACTTATAATAACCAAAACAATTATTTAGTAAATTAAAGCCTTAATCATCACCAACAATAGACATTAGGGTCCCCATTCTGAGTAACTTGACTAAGGCTTCATTAATCCAAGCATTCCTGAAGAATTAATTATATTAATACACTGGGCTGTATGAACAATTTGGAGCGTATAAGCGCTGTACCGTTTATCATTGTGCTACCCGCACATTTCTACCGTTTAAACCAGAATTTCTCAAACGTAGGCATTACATAGCTTAGGGGGTGTATTCGGTGATGTTTCGTTGACAGCTTAGAGGGAAATATTACCCGGAATACAGTCATACCGTATACGTATCTCTGTGTATTTTAGGTGGCGGCACTAATTTACTTAGTAGGTTTTGCGTTAGCAGTCATGTTTGTGACCTGTTGCTGACCTACCTGTTCTACAGAGTGTTTAAAAAACTAAACATCGCAAGCTACTTTTACTATGAGATCCAGAAGGCAAGATCCAGAAAAACATATCAGCTGTTTCATATTCAAATTCGATACCTAGTACACCAAACGAATGGAGCAGCTCATATATTTTATTGATTTTGTACTTATTTGGTCCAAGAGTTAATTAAAGTTGATTTTATTCATTCGCTCCATTACTTCTTTACGATGTAACTTAGCATCAGAAGTTTGAGAAGCCTTGGTTTATACAGTGGGTTATAAATTAAATGTGTGTCATCGCGAGACCGCTGGTACAAGATGTTGGAAGCCGGCCCAGCGACCTTAATCTATTTAGCTATCCTGGCCCCAAGCTTGCGTTGCGGCTTGGCTTGTGTGTGTGTTTTTATTATTATGTACCTATTTGAATATTATACGAGCCTACTGTATAATTTGTCAGCTTAATAAATCGATTTGAAAGTACAGTACTTACTTCATGAACTAACTAACAAAATACAGTCCCCATAATGGCAACACTGCAAGGACAAGATACTTATGCAAATATACATAACTAGTTGTGCCCGCGACTTCGTATGCGTTTTTACACATTTGACATTTAATTTAAATTCGACTGTGGAGGAAAACTCAAAAGGAAGGTTTTTTTTAACCCCCGACCAACAAAGAGGGGTGTCATAAGTTTGATAGCTTTGTGTGTGTGTCTGTTTATGTGTTTATGAGGGTGTGCCTGTCTGTGTATCTGTCTGTGTGTGTGTGTCCTAATCTAAATAATACATTTATGATAAAATATGGTTTGTTTAGATTAGGTATCGCCCGTGTAAGATACCAGGAAGCTTAGCATAAGAATTGCCTGGGAAGTATAGGGGTTTATTATGTATCTCCCTCGACGTAGAGTGAGATAGATAAAGTTATAAGCCCATAGATAAGGTCTTACCCATTCTCATGCTAAGCCAGCAAGCAAAGCATAAGGTTGGGTTAGAGCGTATCTACCGCAAATAACTCTGTCTATCCCGCTCTACAGCAAACAAAATATATTTTTTTAATATCAAGTTGGGCTCAGTAGAGTAAATATTTAAAAAAAGGCACAAAAAAAATTTCAACCTCGCGTGGGTTTAAACCCAGAACATTTCGACCGCGACGCAACAGTACTACATTTCTAACATCGATAAACTTTGTCCGACCTCCACCGAAAACCACTCACAATTCCCTCCAGCAAGCATCATAATAAGGCCGGGTTAGAGGCTCTGTCCATCCCGCTCTACGTCAAACAAAAGAATGAGATACCTATTATTTCAAACCCATAGATACGCTCTAACCCGGCCTTATGCTACGCTTGTAGAACTAACATTTTCCGCCAAAATAAAATAAAAACAAATGCCGATTTTTCATTTACAATATGCGCCCCAAATGCCAAAAGTCGTAGCGTGCTATTATACAGAGTGTTAAAATAAATAAATAAATAAATAAAAGACCGCCAACAAAGCGGGAGACCACGTACACGTACGTATACGTAATAGTCCTCATCATAACGAACATTTTTACCCAAGGAACTATGCCTGGGAAATCAACGGTTTCCGAGATAATAAAGTCGGACTTTAAATTTTATTTTTCATAAATATGTTCAATATCACGTTCTTAACATACCTTCTCAAGAAGCCATATCAAAATTATGGATATTTCTTACAAAAAATCAAGTTAAAATTGCAACCCGCAATGTAGGTTTTCGAGAGAATGTGGTTCAAAGTCGGACTTTTTTTTTTTTGCTGAAATATGTTCAGTATCACGTTCTTAACATACCTTCTCAAGAAGCCATATCCAAATTATGAATATTTCTTACAAAAAACGAAGTTAAAATTGCAACCCGCAATGTATTCTAAACATCGGATAGCCTAAGTTACTCCCAGAAACGTGAGTTACGACCATGTTAAGTTTGGTTGAAAACTATTCAGCGGTGTTCGCGTTTATCGTGTTCATACAGACAGACAGACAGACAGACAGACAGACAGACAGACAGATAGACAGACAGACAGACAGACATAAACCGTTTTTTTTGCATTTTTGGATTCAGTATAGTTTACTTAGTAACCCCTGCTATTTTTTTTCTAAAAATATTCAATGTACAGAATTGACTTCGCTAGAGTTTTATTATAAGTATAGATTATCACGTGACTATCGAACGCGATACTACTATAATAATTAGCATTGCATTAGTTAACAAAAATAATATTGGAAATTTATGGAAACATTGGGAAAATTTCCGGAAATATTTCCAGTGGAAATATTGCAAGGAGTGGGAATGTTTCCGAGCGTACATACCTATAAACGATGGACGATACTTGCACGTAGATCAGTATAATACGTAACCACGACTGCTGACTGCATCAGGTCTTGATGGCAGTATTGACCCCTGTTACTTACCCTGTATACATTACCCTTAAAAGTATAGTATTCTTTCATATAAACTTCTTGATAATATCTCGGGACGGCCGCATCGGACGACACTGCATCGAGAAAGTTGGTAATTGGTTTATCTGTCTTTGTATTTGCGAGGAATTCATAATCCTTTTGCTTTCCAACAAGACGATTTATCGGATAAAAAAGCCTTTATTTTCCTTTGTAACTTTTTCATGTTACAACATAAAGTAGCTGGCTAGATCTGACATCAGGTTCGAATAGATTGGTTCCCAGAAGTCGACCGGCCAGTTCTACTATCGAACTAGTGAGATGTTCTTTTCTCACTACAGGGTGCACTCGAATTCGATAGCGAAACTTTAAGGGGACATTCCAATCATGATAATGAAAACCACTGTAGTGGTCTTAAAGCATCCCGGTGAGATGACTTTTTATTTTATTCTGATACCAAAAACTACCTTAGTCAATCATAAAGAAACGATATCAGTACTAAAAGCTACAAAAATCATATCAAAAAATATTCAAAATTAATCGATTAAATTTAAATAAATCACTTTTCAACGCAACGACACACTTTCGATCATATTATGTTCACCTTTCCGGTCGACAAGTTGGAAATGCAATAATCGACCAAAAGAGAAACCACTCCTATACGCATCAACATAAGATCCAAAATTATAAAATACGCACTGTCTGTAGGCCTCTGTAGGTAAATTCCGAGCAAAAATTCGCAAGAGTAATGCATTGCTTTTTAAAAATCACCCCTATTACAAAGACCGAAGGACGATCCATCCCTCGCTACGTATTCAAAGCTAAAAGCGCGAGCGCCGAAAGGTAAGAGAAGGACGAAGGACCTCCAGTGTTGCCACAAATATGGGTTTTTCCGTATTTGTACGGATTTGGGTAGTCTTTAATGTATTACTTTAATGTAAATGTAAAATTAGCTTATTAAGTAAGTATTTGTAAACGGACTTGCAGTCTTTTTTAAGATACCTACCTAATTTAAACCCGTATTTTCGTAGATGTAACTTCGATCGTTATCGTAGGTAGTCCAGTACTGAGGACTTAAGTATGTGTTCGATTTTAGCCAAAAGCGTAGAATATAGGTACAGTCTGCCACAGTCTCAGATACCCCTTTTTGTTCGATTGGCGCCCTTATGCCGCGCGCGGTAAGAGCTGCCATAGGGTATCTGAGATTGTGGCCGACCGTACCTACCTATGTAAGGCACGCCGATAGGCCCGGATAAGCCCCAGATAAGCCTGAAAATATGGACGAAGAACAAAACACACCCTGGCTCCGTTGAGGCGTTTCAAAGACGATTTAATTCACTTGTATATGGAATTTATAATTCACTTTAAATAACAATACATTACATACCTACATACGGATTTTAAAATGTAATAACGGCGCCACATGGCAACACTGGGGACTTTTGATTTAAGTGCCTACAAAACAACAAAAATAGTCCCTATTACAATGTAATAAGAGTTTCGTCAAGGGAACACTCTTGCGTGAAACGCACACTACGTAAAAATATTGAGCAGCGGCGCGTCGCCAGTGTTACCAGATTGGGTATTTTTCTCGCAATTCTGGGTAAAAATTTGGCTCCTGGAGAAATTTTGGAGAAAAGAAATCTTTGGAGAAATCTTTGGAGAAAAAGAAAACACAGTGGACAGTTTTGGATGTTTTTTTGTTTGTTTTGGAACTCATCCGTACATTGCTCATGCATTTTTACGAACGCGTCCATTAGTTTTCGAACGCTCAGCTGGGCTGCTGCGTTCAGAACTTTGGGAGTTTTAGTTATTTGAATAAACTTTCAGTTTGTTTTATGTCAATACCATAGACAAAGAGTTTAGTTAAACTACAGTGAATGCCATTTGTTTGTAGTTTTACTGGTAGAGCCACTAACAAAAACATTGTCTTTGATACTACCAGGCGAAATATGCCGTAGAATAAGGGAAAAAACGAGTCTGGGCCTTTGGGTAAAACCATGGAAAATAGTATCGTTTTGGAGAAAAAATAATTTTAATTTGGGGAGAAACGGAAAAACGCATCTGGCAACCCTGCGCGTCGCTCGCCTCTCGCTCGCCCGTGATTGTAGGTCATTTTGTAGTCAGGTCACCGCAGGTCAAAGCGCGCGGTGATAAGAGCTATACGCGTAGTACAGTCGCGTTCATAATGGGGTTAGTTAATAATCGTTTTATTTTAAATATTTTTTGATGCGATTTTTGTAGCTTTTAGTACTGATATCGTTTCTTTATGATTGACTAAGGTAATTTTTGGTATCAGAAAAAATAAAAAGTCATCTCACCGGGATGCTTTAAGACCACTACTGTGGGTTTCATAATCATGATTGGAATGTCCCCTTAAAGTTTCGCTATCGAATTCGAGTGCACCCTGTAGTTCTACTTTTATCAGCAAAAGGAAATCCCACCAAAACATTTTCTTGTAAAATGTTGCCAAGACGAGACCATACACCTCGCACTGTCAAAAAGCTATCAGATCTTATGTAGAGCCAAGCTTCTTACTCTACACGCCCTAACTCTAAAGGCCTTAATTCACAAACTCTACACCTTAGTCAAAAAGTGCACTGCTAAGTATGTGCTGCGACTTTCTATTTTCAATCGGATCATTTTGTGAATCAATACCTTTCACGAATCATGAAAGAAAACATCGTCAGGTAATCTGTGGTTTAGGCTGTGCTGAGAGGATTTTAAGGACACTGCGACTGTTATCTCATTGTGATTTTAGCCATTGAGTAATGTATTATAAATTTAATAATCAAAGTGCATACATCTAACTCCTGGAAGAGAAGACAGAATAACGTAATCTATGAATTTTGCTTCACTACTTACTTTCACCGTAACAGTAGTGGTAGTAAGTGGTTTTAGACGTCTCTATCTAACTTCCAGAATTTCAGGTAATAGGTATTAACAAAAGACACGTACTATTTCCTTCCTCGAATTTGATATGCTCTAACGTAGTTACAAACAATCATAAAACCAACTCAGAATGTAATGTAATAGTGTCCGTCCTATTGAAACTAACCATTCTCCGAATCGAGAGTGCCAGGTGTTTTTTACTACTATTCGGTGATTTAGCGCTTTGAGATTCGCTATTAATCTCATTTGGGCTGTCAAGAATAGCTGAAAACACACTCGAGTAGCTGCTGTTAAAGCGTACAATAATAAACAGATTTTACGTTCCATCAAATTTGATGCGTATTCTTTAGATTCGTGGATAGGTGGATGGAGATAAAGAACTTATGTTACACCAAAGTCAAAAGTAGTTTTTGAACAGTTTAGAATAAAAATATTAATATTGTAATCTTTTAAAATACAACCAACAACCTTACACTGTACTGTACTGTAAGAACAACCTCCGAAGGATAATAAAATAACACCACACAGTAAATAGTTCATCGCTATCAGTACATTTCTGAGAAATATAGACAAAAATAGATCACTTGAAACTACAATCTACAAAATTAAATGCCGTTACTATGTTTGGAATAAAAACTTTGTTAACGAAGGGGGGTTTCCTTCTCCAAGTGCTTTAAAAATATATCAAAACCTATTTAAAAAGGAAAACGTTATGATTTTTGTTTGTTGCCTCAAACCCTAGGCCTTGTTGTTGGATTCGAAACAAAAGTAATTTATCTCCGCAGAGAATTTAAAAAAACCGGCAAAGTACGAGACAGCTTCGTGAATTGAGGGTTCCGTACCAGCATTATTAGAACAATCTGTGTTACCTAAACAACAACAAAAAAATGTGTTACGACCCCCAATCTGTGAGCCCGACTCACAGGTTTTCCGATGTATGGGTTTTAATTCACACTTAACTTGTATAAATAGATAGATAGAGAACACTTTATTAAACACCAGAAATACACACTACGTACATATTTCCGTTTTTATATTGAGCAAAAAAAACGTAATGTTTTGCCTCCTTTAGCACAATACAATAAAATAAGTTTATTTACCAAAAAAATACAATAGTATCACAGCGTTAAAAAAAATTCAAGGTATCGACAGACAATCAGACGGATAAAACGGCAAAACAGTGGAGTCAGAGTCAAATAAATAAATAAATAAAGGTCCAGAATGGCACCCTTAGGGTATGGAACCCTACAAAGTTGGCATTAAAGGGACTTTTTCACACGAAGCACGACGACAACGCATGAGTTATTCAACGTTTTAACACCTTAACTCGAGTTTACAATGCGGATTGGAGTGTGTGTGTGGCTGGCTTTATGAAATCAGCACATTTGAGTTGACTCGTACCGAGGAGGTTCTTGCCGTAATTGAATTCCCGGAATCCCATCCCGAAGTCGATGTCGTTACGAATCAGTTAAAAGAGAACGACGCCATTTTGTCTCTACTATTAAAATTAAAAGGCGTTGGGGGAGAAATTTGTAGACTACAATATCATGGTTTACAACCGGTAAAGTTTAGCAGTAGCAGATGAAAATTAAAATAACGATCTAAAATATTACTATGTAAACACTAATCAGTATAGAAAAGTAACTAATAATACCCTTATGCAGTTACCAATACCAATATCAAAGGTTAGGTCTAGTTAGATAGAATAGCAGTACATAGAATAGATAGATCCAAGTATCATGCAATCAGATAATAAATATGGACTCATGAAACTGGTTTTGAGGACTAGTAACTGTGCGATTTTTTTTTTACAGATTAAGCATACTATTCCTTATCTCTAATACATAGAGAAAAAATATATTGGACGGATTCATGGAAATAATGACACCTGATGCAGAGAACCAACCCACTGGCTGCCAAAGTTAAATAAGGGCTTATCCTCTAAATTCCAACCGAAAAACTCCTACAACATTCTTGCGCCGCGTAGCTTAAAGACGTCTGAAGATATTCTGCGCTCTCGGCACCACTCGAGGCATCTGAGCATCTAACGAGTTAGGAACGGAGAAACTCAAAAATAGGACTAAAAAAACCACACATACAACCTTCACAAGTCTCAAGCATGCGGGGTGTCGTTAGCGCCGAGTCTGCGGCAAAAACTCACGCCAACAAATAAGGGGAATTTTAATAAAACCCGCCGATGCGAATCGAAACAATCACACTTCGAATTTCATTGTTACGGAAACAAAACGATCAACATTGAATCGGTTTTCTGGGAAACAATGGGGGCAGTGTGTAGGACCGCCTTTTTTTAATCGGGTTTTTATTCAACAATATGTCTATTAGTAATTCAACGGTTATTTATATTTATTCCGCGGTTTACATGCGTTTTTGAATAGCATTAATGTTAATTAGAGCTTGTTTCCATTAATCAATGTAAATAGTGTAGAGTTAATGTGAACAGCGTGATACCTACGTGAGCAGACCATCATGCTATCAAAGTTAGGACCATTTTCTTTACTCGTATTTTTCATCTATTCCTTGTATATGTCTGATAATGGCGTTACCACCAAACGCAGCCATTGTACACACGACAGCACGTTGACCCTAACACGCTAGCACTCTACTCAGTTACGTTACAGGCGACTTTACAACCAAAGCGTATACTCTGACGTGCTGTCGTGTGTACTATTATAGGCACGACCACCTTCAAACCACCTTAGATAATGTCCAACTACCACCCTTAACACCCGCTGATTCGTTGGTATTTTCTGCATTTCATGTTTTGTAACAAGTTGGCATTTTTTTTTTATCAATATTGTTTTACAGCAAAAATTTTTTTCACAACTACATTTTCAGGGAGATAGTGAATAATTTCATCAACCAATAAGTACCATCTAACCTATTAGTAAACCGCCTCAGGAACATTTTAAGGTAAAAGGTAAAAATAACAACAGCAAAGAAGCCGCTACTCAATGGCTAAATTTTAGCGCATTTTTCAGCGAATTCTGCAATGCTGTTACATAAAACAATCTTCGACGCTGTGAACGATATCGTTGTCCAAACATTATCTTTTTAGCCTGGCCAAGATGGCAGGTCGGAGACTAGGTTTTGTCTACGCTTTAAGTAAACAAAAAATCATACATGATTTCTACGTAGGTAAGCGTAAATAAAAGGGGCGGCTATCGCCTCAAGTAGTACGTAAGCAGCTGTTTTTTAAAAGGTTCAAAGTTGTAAAAAAAAAAATTCTTGCCCGTGTTTGGAAATAGAGGCGTTTTGGTCGAAAGCTATGATATCATTGGTCAAGAGGTCAAGAGAGATTAAAGCGTTAGTTTGCCTGAAAACACATTTTTCAACCCAAAACCACACTTTAGAGGACGAGCCCGAATGAGCCCGCGACTGAATTCGCCACGAACGCACCTATAGTCTCGCTTGCACTTACAAAAAAACTACTAAGAGCAAGAGAGACAGAACGGAACGTGTCGCGAGCCCCGCGGCGGCGACCGTACATAATTGTCCGGCTGTCGGGGCCGTGTTATGTCGGATGCATGGTGTCTGAATGATTTTTGTTGTCCCATGGCAGCAGCGGTGGCCAGTTTATAGACCACCATACGGTTGACTGTTTATTGCAACAAAAAATTTAGGCATTTGGTCTCGGTCTTCATTCCAGCTTGTCCATCAAGGGCTGCAATGCTGACCGCACTCTGATGGCCTGGAGCTCGCTACGCTGCGCTGTCGGCCATCAACAGCGCGCCAGCCAGCAACGATCCCATTACAGAATGCGGCAATAATGTACTAATCAACAGTTACAGTCCTGAACAATCAACAGTTAAAAGCTAACAATAAGTAAACGAAATAAATGTCTTTATAACAGCGCGGGCGTAGCGTCTAGCCATTTATTGAGAAAGCCTTTAAAGCATCTCCATGGATGGCGGGCTACCTTTTTATATTTCGAAGTCAACAAGTGCGCAGGCGCATTAATAACTCGCTTCTCCGCGAGGCGTTGTCGTTGAAGGATTCAGTGCGAACTCTCCCGCGCCGCCCGTGTGCCATAGACTTACTATATTCGAGAAGCACAATAATCAGTTGCACTGCAAAATTGTGGTATTGCTGTGAATTTTAAAGTGAAGTGAAACTAAATACAAGTAAAGAGCATCAAACATTTTTCTGGCACTTGGCCATTTTTATGCCATGTTTCAAGTATTAAAGTTCGTTGGCTTTTGTATGGGTACTTTGCTATTGTTTTAGTATTTATTTAATAGATTGTCAAAATTGCAACATTTCAATGACTGTATAGTGTAAAACATAGTTAAATAAAGCAAGATGCTAGTTGATGGAGGAAAAAAACTTTTCTCGAGACAACAGCTAGTAGTAGAAGACAAGTTATTTGCCAGAGTGGCAATTTTTGTACTTATTGTACCTCAAACTATTGCCTCGTTTCAGACTACAGGGCAGTGACTGCAGCCCGTTGGTTGGAAGACATCATCATTGCGGTGAAGTGTCCAGGGATCCGGATGGCGAGGGACAGTGAGAGGTGGTGCGAGGGGAAAAGACCTAATACTCCTCAGTGGGCAGAAATGGGATGATGATGATGATGATGATGATAAGACTACAAAGCCCGCCTAAAAAATTGAAAGACGATTATTTCTCTGTGAGTATAATATCTGTATCTGAAAGGTCTAAATCTGCGTCGCATACGACTGTACTTTCTCATGACAATAGGTCATCGATTACCGAGACCGGCTGATAGTAATTGGCGTTTAAATGGACTTCTTTATAGTGTTGCAGCTAGCAGATGTCTTCAACATCCTCTTTTTGTGCAGCGCGCACTTCCTTGTGACAGTACCATGTATTTATGTTTTGGTTATCGGGTGCGTACAGACTGATCAAGCGATCAAGTACAGACTGATATCCTTTGGGTGCGGAACCCTAAAATATATATTCTTTTTTTGGATCAGGTTTTTGCGAAAAACGAGCGGTTAAATGAGAATCCATAGGCTTAACCATTTTTAGGACCTAAGCTGTAGATTCCAGATTCTGGAGCCTACGAATAAATCCTGCCCATGGAAAAAAGCGGCCACTTTTGACTTGTGCAAATTTATTCATAGGTTTTAGAATCCGGGATCTAGACCTTAGGTCCTAAAAATAGTTAAGCCTAGGGATTTTCATTTGACATTTTTTAGCAAACACGCCTGCTGTTTTGTTGTAAAGTCGCCCTTAACGAAACCGAGTAGAGTGCTAGATTGTAAGCATCGGCGTGTTGTCGTGTGTACCTCGCCAATCCGTGAGGGCATCAGCCACCGTTGTAAATAACTGTACGGCGATGGCGGCAGATTGATGGATCTTTCGACATCGAAACAATGCGTTGGCGCAGAATCTTCGAAACATTGTATCAATGGTTGGAAAGACGTAGTGTACGCATTCATAAAGTGACTCTACATAATTTTGGAATAAAGTTGATATAAAGTTGATGCTTTGCACACAACTATTACATGGCATTAAGAATTTAGCTTTATCTATAACTTTCCTTCTAATGGAAACACCGATCTCAGGCTAGCTTTTGCCCGCAACTTTGTCCGCGTGGACTTTTCCTTCAATGATTCTCATTTCTGACTAGCTATTACCCGCGAGTTGGTCCGCGTGGACTTCAGAAAAATAATATGGTATTATCTATCGTAGTAAGAGACTTATTATTTTGCAAATGGGTACCTACTTGGTCGATAGCTCACTCATTACTTTAGTGCGCTGGAACAGCAAGGCTTCAAGTCCATGCTGCTGTAAGTATGTGTAAGTTTAATTGACATCCAAGTGAAAGCCATTGTGTATGTTGCCTCAGCGGTTCTGTACAATGTTAAGAGGAAACGTGTGTACCGCTGCTCCATACAAAAAGGGAGACCTGTTTCCTCCCTGGATAATTATTTAAAAAAATGTATGTTTTTTCTTATTTTAATTAAAAAAAGAAATAATTGAAATTAGAAAAAAAGGAAAACATAGGGACACGGCAGAGGTACATATTATTAAATTGAATGGCATAAACATATTTTTTCTAAAATATTATCCAGGGAGGAAACAGGTCTCCCTTTTTGTATTTTTTGTATGGAGCAGCCGGCTACCCGCGTTCCGTCTTAAGGCTAAAACTTGGACAAAGTTTTGCGCGATGGAGTGTACCCCCTCTTCGTATACCAGAGGTCGATCAAAGATGACCTTAGGGCTACCGCGATAGCGAGTAAATCACAACATTTTGACGCTCCTGCGTCGGACTGAGCTGACAGCGACCGTTACATGAAATTGATACGCTTGAAAGGCAATCAATTAACACCTACTTGCCTTTGGTTCGAGTTTGCCTTAAATGGTCCCCTCCACAAGTATCAATTTGGTCGAATAAATGCTGTTGATATGTGTCGACCGGTTTCTGTCGAGCTAGTTTTTAGTTGGTGTTTGCGTAATTTTAGTCGATTATTTTCTTTGACGCGGAGGCGTTAATTATAACGTTAGAGGCTGCTTCAGGAAATCGTTAAACAAATGAGTTGTCAGTTGAATTTATTTGTTAAACGACTGCTGCAGCCCCTAACACGCAGGCCATTTTGCCTACTCTCAACCGTCACCTTAGCCACTTAACACTACTGAGGTGGACAGTAAACAGTGGCTATGGTGACAGTTGAAAGTAGGCAAAATGGCCCGCGTGCTAAGGGGGCTTACCAGCCACGGATGTTATTTAGTCGGAATTTAAGCTTTTAGTCTTCAAGAGTATTCAAAGGGCTCAATAAGTACGGTCAGCGATGATCTAGAATACACTATGATAGCTCTTATTCCGCACGGCGTAAGTGCGCGTCTATCGAAAAGAAGGGCTATCTTAACGTGTCTTTGACTGTACGATACGTAGTTTTTTTATAGGTGACTCCTTGCGGTCGTATAAAAAGTGTCCTATTCCTCAGACAGATGTAACGTAGTAGAATAAACTTTATAGCGTCCGACGACTTATTGACACATGTTATTTTCTCCCATGCGCTCGTAAAATGTAGCAATCTTATCTACTGGGGCTGCATTCATATAAAATATATCAACCGAGGATGGAGTTCCGGAGATACAGCCTCAAAAATGAGATTTGGTA
Organism: Zelleria hepariella; assembly: GCA_949319315.1. Lineage (NCBI taxonomy): Eukaryota > Metazoa > Arthropoda > Insecta > Lepidoptera > Yponomeutidae > Zelleria > Zelleria hepariella. The sequence continues at coordinate 9,983,375 of OX439392.1, read as the reverse complement.
AAAGAAAATCCGGTCTATTTTCCGTGTGAAAAATTTCAGTTTGCTTTAAAGTGGGTGACTTGTTTTGCGTTGCATTTATGATGTAAGCAAGATGCAAACCTGTGTTTTCTCATGTGAAATTTATACGTATTAAATTGAGAGTCCAAGCTAAAATGAGATTCCAAGCCTAAAATCTATTAGGTCCTAAAAATGGTATTTCAAGGATTTTACACTGAGGTTTTACGTATTTTACTTTTTACAAAAAATATGTCTAGTCTAGCAATAATGAAAAAACAAGCATTTACTTATGTGGCCATAGGATTAAGGTAGGTATATTTTTACAATAAAACAAGAGATATTTGGAGGCGCTAGTAAAAGAAAGGTACACACGACACCACGTCGACCCTTATACGTAAGGGTAGAGTAGAGTGCTAGCGTACTAGCACTCTACTCGGTTACGTTATGGGCGACCTTACATCAAAAGTGCACAGTCTGACGTCCTGTCGTGTGAACCTACTTAGTATGTAGGTACTCAATGTAAAACATTATTGATATCGGGGTAAAAATTCTAGTCTAAGACAAAAACTAATGCGAGAAAGAAAAATTTCCAAGCGAGTGAAGCCGTATTATACAATGAAGTTGGTATGTACACACGACAGCACGTCAGAGTGTACACTTTTGTTGTAAAGTCACCCGTAACGTAACCGAGTAAAGTGCTAGGGTGTAAGCGTCTACGTGCTATCGTGAATGCAACATAAAAAGTCTCATATTCGACGTAGATCGATCTGCGCGCTGACACTATCTCAAGTAATTCCCCCACATTCTTTATGGGCCAAACTTAGAGGGATCGCGGTCCTCCCGGAAACCAACTATTTAAGAAATGATATCTACTCGAATCTCGACGTTTTATGTCAGTAATACATTACGAGCGGTGCTGACACGCAGGGCCACATTCCTTCCGATGCCGGGAGATTTCCTTATAAAATTACCTTAATTACCTCGGTGATATCGATCGTTACTCCTTCTGACCTTCTAACAACATACGGTGTTTGTTTAGTGAGTCCCTAAGAGGGAACTATCGCGGTTTTTAGGGTTCAGTACCTCGAAAGAAAAAAAAACGGAACCATTAAAGCATCACTCGTGTGATTGAGTGACTGTCTGTCTTTCTGTCCGTCCGTCCGTCTGTTACATCCAATTTTCTCCGAAACTACTAAACAGATTGAGTTGAAATTTGGATGTAAGTCGGTGACCCAAATACAGACCTCAGGTGACGTAAATAGAGGAATTTCAATTATGGGGGCCACTTTTAGGGGTTCATTATAAATGTTGTATGTAGATTATAAATTAAGAGCACCGAATTCAAAAGCTGTGACTCACTGAGTGATAATTATAGTATTTTGCAAGCGAAACGGCTTGATCCAACCATAAGCAAACAACAAGAAATACTAAAGACGTTAATTGTTCTCAGCATCAATAAACAAGACAATTGATAGCCGCAACGGGAACTGCAACTATAAATTTAACAACTCAACAGATACAAATGTACACAATGCATTTATAAACAACGGAAAGGCGTTCGCGAATCGAACAAGACAAACAGCATCTTTCAAACAAATTACGTGGCCTTTTCGAGACTTCATAACTCCGTTTAATTGGTGTATAAACATTTTGCAAATTGGCGACTGCAAATGCATAAATCAATCGGGTGAAAAACGTCGAAATGTAATTCGCCCCTTTTATGGAGCTGCCGCGCGGCGGCTTACAAATGCGCTGTAGGTAAAACCACCTATTTATTTCGAGTTCATCCGGGACGTTTAAAAATGTAGTATAAATTGCTAAGATATATCGTTTGATTTTTCAGTGTAAAAGTTAAATCGGCCAACAAACTGTTATTTATCGGTTCCCGCTGAGGATTGCGCAGTTGCTCGTTAACTTGCAAAAGTGTTATGCGTACAGGGCCCTTAGCCTGTAACACAATGGTGCCAAAATGGGCTTCCGGTTGACGGTTTTAATTACCATTTATTGATGCTGTCGGTCTAGTGTCGGTCCTTTTAATGTTATTGTAGTACAGCAAAGAATATTATGAGTCTAATTCTAGAGGATTAGTTCGCTGGTTGTAGTAGAACAACGAAAAAATCCCGGTTTTGTCCTTCTACCTAGGACGCCATTGAGACGCCATTGTGTTACAGGCTAAGGCCCCTGCACGTCCGCCGAAGCGCGTGCCCTCACAAACAAATGCCTTTAATGAATTATACACTGTCATAACACTTTGCGGCGCTTAACTACACTTGACACTATCCAATCCATTTATCTTTCGCCCACCACCTTTAATTTTCACGAGAGAACTTTCAAAATTAGCGCAGCGGCAAAAGGAGAAGCGGAAAGCCTTTTCGTGTTAAAACAAAGATGACTTTTAAAAGCGAGAGAATGCAAGAAAAATACGCCTCTGAAATTCTTCACAAAAGGGCGCTCTATCTTATAATTTTCTCGGCTCACCCGATGCTTTATAGACATTTTTATCCTTAGAGAGCCGAGCCAAATAGCCGAGGCGAGCCGTGTGTTAGCCCTTGGCTAAATGGTATCTCGTTTACGCCAACACGATTGCGAATCTCGAACCCTTTCAAGGGAATTCTGACGTCTTTGATAGTGAACGCTAGCATTAAACACACAAAGTAAACGTGTTGAAAGAAACGCGCGGTGTTACCGCGGGGCATTTCAAACTAGAGCCTGCTCTGTTCCTCGTTGCTATACCTCTCATTACCATTTTATCTGCTCCGGGTCTAGACCTGTTATTATAACCCAGTAAGGGCGAGCATTGATCGGGCGTCTGTTCGAGATGTGATTATTATGCTTTTTGTTTCGTTACGTTTCGTTTTGGACTCGGTGTTGACTGATCGTTTCGAAGGGCGTACACCGGGCGGGATTACGACTATCATTACCAGATGTAATTTGGTGCGCGTTAAGGTGAGTCACTTCAATGAGGATCAAGTGCATGTTTTTCTTATAGGTTTTTTGTTCATCTCCGTTTTTATAAACGAGAATTGTAAGTGTACTCACTTTAAATAATAATTTAGGTTTGCAGAGCGTTAGATTGTTTTAGCTTCAAACATAAGCGTTAACAGAAAACTTAAACACAAAATATTAAGGGTAACGAAAAATAACTATAAATGTTAGAGTTGGCCAAGCTCCAAAACCTACTTCTGTCTGCAAAATTGCCTGGCGTAATGGGAAATAGCCTCGTGAAGTCAGCCTTTGTAAGATTTACTTACGCGACTTGAAGGAAATTGTATCATAACACTTTTATTCCTGAATCAATTAAATCGGAGTAAAAAAGGGGCCAGTTACCTACGTCATGGTATGCTAAAATTTCAGTCAAACCAAAAGGTGCTAGACAGGTCATCAGCTAACCCAAACTCAGTTATACTAAACCAATATTTTTCAACAACTTCCTAACTAAACTTGGTCCAGTACAATAAGAGTCAGGGCCTTACCTTATCTGCTGACCCCGTTGATGAAACGGGTTTAAAGTTATGTTTGTTATTAACCGACTTGATTTTTTGAAGGAGGTACTCAGTTCTACCCGTATATTTTTTTCAATTTTCTTGTGTGTTACCTCAGAAGTTTGTTCTACGTGAACCGATTTTGATACGTTTTTTTTGTTTGAAAGGGGCTACCTACCAATGTGGTCCCATAAAATAATGGTGAAGATCTGATGAAGAACTTCGGAGATGGAGAACGGAAATCCCCAACGGACAGCAGCAAATCACTCGAAATCAGATTTTCACCAGTGAAGTTGTTTTTTTTTATTATGATAATTTCTGCATTATGTTCATAAAACGCAGTTATCTAGGTATATGGATCTTATCAGTTGCACAGCTACCTACACAGACACCTTAATTAAATTAAACTTAGCAGCAAGACTGCAGAGGCCGGGCATGAAACATCAACACCAACATTCGCACAAAAGTAGTACTCAAGAGAATTTTTGCCATGAAATATTTAAAAAGCATACCGGGCAGCAGACCTAGAGATACCCTCCGCAGGGAGCGAGTAAATAACGTGGAAGAAAACTCTAGGGCCACTTGAGCTCTTGCACTACGTTATGCATGATGGTATCTTCATGAGCATTATTTTAGCAAAGGATTTCCGGGCGCATTTTAACTACGGACAAGAGCGTTTTCATGTTTGCTTTCCATCTCTGAAAGGGCGTTTTCAGTGAAGTCGACGCACCAACGTGAGTTTATTTTTTCAACTAACATGATAACCAACAATTTTTATTATCATAAAATAGTGAACTTGAAATGACGTAAACATAGACTAGCTTTCGCCCGCAACTTTGTCCGCGCACAGTTATTTTTACCCGTTATCGATGTCAGCGCGGACTAAGTCACGGGAGAAAGCTAGTAATTTATAGCTTAAGTGTTATTGTGCGTTCTATCTAAAATTTCATACAAATCCGTTGCATTGCAACCAAGAGCAAAAACATGCATCATTATAATAAAATTAGACCATCCACAACCTTGAGATTTCAAAAGAAAGACAGTAACCACTAATACATCCCAAGTTGTTAGAACTACTAATTTAAAAATATAATTTAAAATACCCCCGACATTTTAGCTTAAAATTAGCATATCTTATAAACGGCTGAATCGAATCTGATAAAACATTATCTAAGAACACTCGCTAGAAAACCTTCTTTCAAATAAAAAAACCGCATTCAAATCGGTTCACCCGTTTAAGAGCTACGGTGCCAAAGACAGACACACACACATAGCGGTCGAAGTTATAACACCCTTCTTTTATATCGTGGGTTATAGCCAATAACTCCATTTGAATAAGCACCAAAGATTCCACTCGAGCAGCGATTCGTTTTTGTTTCAGGTTCAGAAGATGGATATTCCAGGCGCTTCCATGAGATGAATTCTTCAAAGGGGAAATCTCCACAACCGTGAAATTCAATTAGTCGAGAGCGCTGAACGTCAGAGTCTAGCATGCCCGGTGGATCCGGCCACTTTTGACGGTGCTCTATTCCCTAGGCGGGATTCGGATAAGTATCTACATAATCTTTTCTACCAGGGTGGAAGCTTTCGAAAAGAATATGAAATCTTAAATTTAAACTTCAGATTGCACACGAATTCGATAGCGTAGGCTTTCCAATCATTAATACAAAAAAATTTTTGCTACCGGACCAAAATGAATGGGGCAAAAAAAGCTGCTGTTTCATGCATGAGGTAAACTTAGTACCTATTACTGCTCCAATAATGATACAGCAGATAATTTATCGCCCTGTTTTTGACCACATATTAAAAGTTGTTAAATAGAAAGCCTACCTAAACTTCCCCTACCGAATTTGAGTGAACAATGTAGATGATAAAACATAGTGGAATAAAATTGCTTATGAAGTATATTTCAAATCGCTGCTCAAAAAACAAACCGTGCACAATCTAAGTGTAAACTGATACAATAGGATCATGATTGCAAAGATTTTTGTCACAAGTTTGTAACCAGTAATTGTAAAGGGGCGCCTGAACGCATCCACGCCAAATATAATGTCCACTTGCTTTCGATTTCACTCCACAAATGTGGTCCTCCCGGCAGTGCTCAGTTTTCATCAGTTCTCTAAAAACCAAGAGTGAAGGAAGGGTTAAGAAAAGGTACAGATTTTGAAAACATGACAAAATTAGGATTAGAATACTTATATAAGATTAGGATTGAAAATGACAAGAAACAAATCAAAGCCGCGTTTTCACGGTCTTACACTCAGAACAAGTCGATTTGTTCGGCTGTTTGAGATAAATAAGACCAGGGTCTTGTTGGATTCTGAAACAGTTGTCCGACAAATAAGTACGGAACTCTAAAATACTGAAGGGCAGCCACTTACATATTGGTAAGCGATAAGCAATTGGTATCAGCTAGTATGTCTCCATCACTCACTAAACTTCTTGAAGTTCCATTCACTTCGCATCGCAGGCATTTCATGTCTTTGAAAACAGATTTCGTCAAATACTTCAAATGCGATAACTCGATGACATTCTTCACCCAGTCTTTCTTAGTTTGAAACATATGCGGCAACGCTGTTATCGGAATATTATTGCAAAGGTTGCAAGCGCAAACGTAAGTTGACAGATTTTTCCTTGCATTGTAGCAGCCTCTGTCAACAACTCCAAAAGGAGTGTGTTGAGAGCACAGACTTATAAAAAACACAGACGGATTGTCGCATTGAGAAGGTGTGAAGCATGCTAGGTCCTCTAATTTCGTTTGCATACACGACCCGCACTCACACAGATACACCCACTGCCTCTAATCCGCTGTCAGTACGTTGCGGACGTCAGCGCTAGTGAGATGCATAATTGACCTTAGCCAAAATCATGAAATATGACTTTTTGTGTAGTGAAAGGTTGCAAAAACTATGTGAAAAAATTTTAAAAGGCTCAAGGAATCTCCTACCATAGGTAAGTTATGAGGATTCATGATAAATTTTCATATTTAAGTTTTATTTACTTTTGTCGTAAATCGGGATAAAAATGACAGCAGTGTTCCCAGTTTTTTCTTCGGAAAAATTTCCCTGAAAGTGGGGAAATTTTTATTTTTGCATAATTTGTGATTATCAGACGAAGTCACACATTTTTAGGGTTACGGACCTAAAAAACGGACACTAATTACAATTATTGACAGTTTTTTAGGTAAATTACTTTATAATAACCTTATATAATTACTTTATGTTTTTTTATAGATTTCCTCGAGACAAACACAGAAAAGATGATTGGGTTCAGATTATACGCAACTGGAGAGATGAAAACCAATGGAACCCATCATCTTCTAGCACCATATGCAGTGCACACTTTTATAATGAGGACTACAGGACTACATACAAACGCCGGATTGTTCCAGTAGGCTCGGAGAACCTCTCTCGCTTAGCGAAGCGAGCTAGCGAGCTCGTTCAAAAATCAATCCATATCGGTTTGAAAATTATTTTTTCGTCGATTAAATTAGCTCCTATTTCACCCATGCCATAGGGGCACTTTATAAAGACTCACACTGTGTAACAAATTGATTTTTCATTCAAATTAAACATACAAATAAAATGGGAATCAGATTACTTCCTATGCCTACTTATATTTAGGAAACATAATTTTGATGGATCTAGCAGACCAAAAAAGTGGGCAAATGGATAATTTATGTGGCAACCCCAAAAGCACGCACACATCTTTATAGGGCAGCCATTTGCTTGCTTCACCCGGTGGCTAAAGAAGGTTCTGTCCGTCTTTTTTTTAGGTCCGTGGTTGAGAGTAGCATAAGTCGTCCTTGTTTGGGCAAGTAATGATGTTTGGTATCCTGAAAATAGTTAATGCAACAGTTAAAGTATAATACCTAATATAATTATGGTATACGTCATTTGACAAGATGGAAAATGTTCTAAAAAAAAAACACAATTACCTACCTTGATTGTCTGGGATCATTGCAATGTACGTTCTCTAAATTATTACAAAATATGCAAGAACGGTACTTTGTAGTTAAACTTTCTGGCTCAGTGTTGGACTTCACTGTCAAGGATAGGTTAGTGTTTGTTGCATGAAACTGGATTAGTACATTCGGTGGTCCAGTCATAGGAAACAGAGGTTGAGGCGAAAATTCATTTGCGTGGTTTATTAAAGTACTGACGTCATTATGAAGGGATCGAACAGAAAACCCGGTAACCACAGCATCCTTGAGAGATATTTTGTTATCTTTAATTTGCTTCCGCGGAACAGAAATCTCCTTAAAATTTCTGAAATCTAGCTCCCCTTTTCCTTGGGTGACATAAAAAGGCTTTCTGCTTGGTTTTTCTGTGTAGTCCCATGATTCTCCAAGTATACCATCTGCATGTTTTGTAAGGGCATCTAATAAGTCTGTATGAGTAGCTTCTGCTTTTATTAAGGTTGAACCAAAATTTAGTAGCGGATGTCTTGGTAGGATCCTATTTTTCAAATTACTGTAGCAAACGCTTACATGAAGAAATATAATTGCGAAAAATGTTAAAACATACATTTTGTTATAGGTGACTACATCACGGATTAATCCATGATGACATTGACATTTATAGCAATCAAGAGTTGACAGTAACAAGATAAGAGTTTAAAGAGGTTCCAATGATCACGATCAAAAACTTTGGTTCTTGCAACTTGAAAGCACCAGAGGTAAAATAATCATCTGGCATAATTTTACTTGCAGACTGCAGTCAAAGGTTCAAGATGCCTTGATATATCAAATGGAACAGTGTTGCAATTTGATGAGTCACAGTAAAAATACATAGAGTTGTAAGCTGGCAAACGAATACATCCATGTTGTAAATAAGTCGGAGTAATCTTCGTATAACAAACTTGGTTAGGTTCACATATTTGAAAATTTGTGCTGGAAATTCAATAAAAATCAATGAATTAATCTACCAGAGTAATACTTACCAAGTGCCAGGACCTACGCATCTATGAGGATTATGTAAGTACGTTGTTTGGTGATAGATATTTACATGATTATTATTTAACCAGAAAATGTGTGGTGGTACGCTGACGATACGGAACCCTCGGCGGCTAAGTCCGACACGTACTTGGCCTATTTTTATTATTTTTCTTTTTTTTAGGGTTTAAATATTAAACAGTGTTATTAAATTATTCTCACCTGTTACCATCCTCGCATGCTTTATTCTCATAATTCCTTATAGATTCGCAGCTTTTGCATATTGTATTGGCTTGGTTAATAAAACCCATTTGTATTCGGTCATTGTGATATTCCCAGTCATCAATACTAGCGTAGTTGTAATGGCCATAGTATTGGATTGACAAGTCGTTACACATAGGGCAGCTGCATATAAAAGTTCTTGTTAATTCTCCAGGTGCAGCACATCCTCTACGAACGAATTTCGGATGAAGTTCAGTAAAGCACTGTTGATTCTTTGAGCAGCGTTGAGTTGGAACCCTGTAAATTGTGTTGAAAATTAATAAATACAATATTTACAGCTTTACTTAGGACCTACCGCATATTGGTTCAATGAGCGTTTTTAAATAAAACATTAGGAAGGATAAATTCATCATCATCAGCTATTGCTTGCTAAGCAATGCCAACATTCTCGCCATCGCTGTCTCTCGTCATCCGCATCTATGGTCTCTTTGCCTATTCTACAATATCCAAAATTTTTTGAACAGCTGTTGCTATCACAGACTGGAGACCGCCGATGTTGTTGAATCATAAGCATGCGGTACCAGGTTAGAGCCACGGTCACGTAATGACCTTGTAAACGTAGAAGACACTGGTATGTCTCGTTCTCGTTTTAGGATGGTTAAAGTTATTACTTACATCACTGCCTTGTAACATGATCTATATTCTTTAAGTTCTGTCGTATCATTAGCTACGCATGTCAGATAATCCAATTCAGGTTCAACGAAAAAGGTAACATATTGCTTTTTCTTGGGTTTTTTTGCCACTTCGACTACCCTATGAAAGTGCTGTATTGGAGGTGGTTTTCTTCGAGGGTGTGTTTCAAGTTGTTTCGCCATTTGTAAGTCATCCATAAACTTTGTTTTGAATTCTCGTATGAAGAGGTCAGATATTTCATTGTTACTGAGCAGCGAGCGGATCCAGTTCGCTGTTACTGAGATATTCGTTAGTAAATAGTGCGGTCGACGATTAATTGGTCATTGAAGTGCGTACGTTTTTTGTGCGAGTTGTACTGACAGTGGTCGTCAACGATATTTTGTTTTTACCACTGCAAAAAACAAGAGTATTTTTATAGCACAGCAACATAAGGCAGAAAAGTTTATCAAAATGCATTATTGTGTGTTTACAAAATTACTTGTCAACATACAATCAATGTTGGATGATAAATCGTATTCTGTGTACACAATCAGAACACAGAATACGATTGATTATCTTACATAGAGACTGTTTGAAAAAGAGGCTGTCTACTGTCAGATTGTAGACAAAAAAAAACTGAAAGGCCTAAATCCGGGTTGGCGGGAAAAAGAAAATATAGCTGACGTAATATGTACTTACTTGGGAAATACCATTGGAAACGTAAAAAAACGAGCCTATACAAAAGGGTGTTACAAAAAGGTCCTATCATACTAAAAGGAGTCATTGTACTATTGTATTATTCGTTTTTGTGTACAATAAAGAATATTCTATCTATCTACTAATCAATACAAGCAACTTTTACTATGGATGCAATCAAATCCCATAGAAATAGTTGCTTACATCTTGTATAGATGAGTTAGCGAGACCTTTCTGTAACAACCTGTATAATAATTATCTACCACTGTTTCGTCGCATTGACCTTTGCATATACGATGTATTAGCATCTAGCAAGCGTAGCATAAGGATGTGTTAGGCAGTACATAAGGGGATACAAATATGCATCTCACTCTTTAGAGTCAAACTCTTAGTTTTGTGTAGATTTGGATAGATAGAGTTATAAACCCATAGATAATATGCTCTAGGCCGGCCGAGAAGAAGATGGCGAGACGACCTCGATAAATATTTGCCGGAGTGGTCGGAGGTGGCTCAGGACCGAAAAATCTGAGCTGAGAGGGGGGAGGCCTTTGCCCTGCAATGGGACATGATTCAGGTTACATAAAGTAGTAAAAAAAGTAAGATGTAGCCTGTACAATTGTACATGTCCCACTAGCTGGGCAAAGACCTTCTCTCAGAGAGAGAGTTCGAGCTTAATCATCAGTTCATCAGGTTACATAAAAAAAAAATATATGCTCTAACCCATTATTGTGCTACGCTTGCAGAACCCCATGAATGAGATGAACACCGCAATCACCGAGCCAGTTACCAGTTACCACATAAAGAAAGGGAAGTAAATTTTCAGGCTGCAATATAACTATTTGGTCAGCAAGAAATTGCAGCTTTTATTTCATTTGAGCAGCGAACAATTTTTTTGCCGGCAATAAAATCAAAATGATTCGCAATAAGTGGTTAGCAAAAAATTATAATATTGACAGCAAGAAATAACATTTTGTATCAGCTTAATAATTAATTTGTTTGCGAAATAAATAAACGATACGCAGAATAATTAATTGGTCGGCAAGATTATACAATTGGTTAGCTCAAAAATAATATCTGTAAGCTATAATATAGATGGGTCTGCAAATTATAGTATTGGTTAGCAAATTAATTAAAATGAGCTTCATTACGTTTAGTTGATGTGCGGTTTACTGGAAAAGCGGGTTACGCGAGCAACCAATGGCGTGTGGGCGTTGTCATTCGACGAATTAAGATTAACGTAATTTTTGGCAGTGAAAACAGATGGTAGGAAATATTTGAACCTAGAGTCACGAAAGAGAAGATGGAAAGAAGAAATAACCAAGTTTATTTAAATTTGGCACCTTAGCTTTTTTTATCTATATTTTCTATCGTTATTGCCAAATTTAATAGTCGTAAGTAATTTTTTTTTTATAATCTGTACATGATACCTAGTTCCTGCCTAATGCCCTTTTTTGTAAAGAAAGCATTTTGATTTAAATATACAATTCATAATATTTTTATTTACCTGGTTAACCAAATAAAATAACCCTAAGTTAGGTATGTAATATTTAATTATTTAAATGATTTTCAATTACTTAGAGGAGGTAATGCAGCACAGAAGTTGCGTACATTTATTGCTGTAAGAACAATGTTAGTTCGCCAACCAAAAATAGTTTTACAGCTTGCCAAAACTGAATTAAATGTAGCTCACAATTTGCCTTTAAATTACATTTATGGCTGAACATATACTTAATTAGCTATACAACCAATTTTGGAGCTGCCCAATATGACATTACTTGCTGACCATTTTTTTTATTCTTACTGGCCACTAGTTGCCGCTCAATTAGCTATTTTTGCCAACCAAAAACATTTTAGAGCCAACCAAAACCTGAATATACTGCCGGCCGTTTAAATCATACCCTAAAGAAAGCCCATGATGCAATTTCCGCTTGTAGCAAAACAAAAGGGCTCGCTGTCCGTTCGAAATCGTTTCGCCTCCCAATTACTCATCATACGCCGGTGGCCATGACCGAGCGTACGGCTTTGCATAAATCCTGAACGTAATTTAATGTCGCATAAAATCACAGCTCGACTCATGCAAGCGTGCATCCTTCACCCGGGCACGCAAACTCGCTCTTGCCAATGTTTTTACCGATCCTGGCGTATTAGGGTACCGCAGGTAGGTAGTCGTTTGAGATAGTGGCCACCCCTGAGTTTTTAAGCCGTCAAAATGACCTCTGACATTGCTTGACAATTCGTAAGGCAAAGTTTTTTGTTCGAAAGTCCGTTATTGGCTTAATCTTATCTTTAGACAATATTGAGAAACTAATTTAAATATTTTTTATTTTGGTCCAGTAGTTTTGTTTTTATGCGCTAAAATGTTTTGGTTCCTATAACCGCCAACAGTATGCAGACCGTCGCGTGACGTCATAAAACCGTATCTTTGAAACGTTGTAAAATCCAAACTAATGAACCAAAATAAAAAATATTGAAATTAGTTTCTCAATATTGTCTTTAGACAAGATAAGATTAAGATTAAGCCAATAACGGACTTTCGAACAAAAAACTTTGCCTTCCAAATTGTTATTAATCGATAATAACCGAGATTCCAAAGCACGGAAGGGCTCAGATATATGTTTGCCACTAGCGGTCACCCATTCACCCATCCATAGGCAGACGGCGCCCAATGTTGCATAACTTTGCCAATCAATTAAGAATGGCTAGTCCAACTATAGGCTGTGAGCGCTCCGTGAGGGTACCGTAGGCCTATTATGCATCTTGCAGTGATTGCGCTATACTATTCTAGCGCTGCGCCATCGATTGCAGAACGCTTACTGCTTTGCTAAGTTCACCTAGCTACCTTTCTTGGTATATAAAGTAGCGCCAAGCGCAATTTGACAGAATTTCTACCGAGAATTTCTACCAATAACAAAAGAAAAATTGCTTACGATTCGTCACTATCAATGGGTGATGTGATGACGCAATCTAAAAGTTCACATCACTTTTAGGATTTTCAATAGGGTGAAGAAAATCTCTTGCTGGTCATACTTAGCTATATTGACCCTACCTAAAGAACCAGATAAATGAAGATCGAACGGAATCCACTACAGTCGACTTTCCGCTCTGCACTTACCCGGTTTTCGGTCCATTGTAGTTTTTTATTACCTGTAATTTAATATACTTACTGAATCACCGTGGACAGTGTAGCGGCTTCATAGCGCAGTTTATGGTTTCCATTTTTTTAAAGTCAAACGTGCATGTGGAAAGTAGTCCTTGTGGCCGGTGAAATGCTGTATACTCTACAGCATTTCACCCCAGTGTAGAGCTTTAGAGTCACCATAGATAGGCCTTTTTCTATCCACAATGTAGCAAAAAAGTCACTACTCACCAGAAGTTGGTATGAAAACGCGAGAATGTTTTTACAAATGCCCTTTTTCGAGAATAAGTGACTAGTGTTTCATAGTGCCCTCACTGTGTCACTGCCGCATTCTAGTTGAAAAGGTACTGTTATGAAGACTTTTAGCGGAACTCCTATTGAGTTGAATGCTTTGGGTTTCACAATAATTATCTCTCCTCTTTAAGCAACTTTCAGTGAGCAACAGCGGTGCGGTGAAATGAAACTGGCATTATTTTATCCAAATTCCTGTACCTACTTTTTGGGCGCAATTTTCTCCAGTTGTTTCAAATTGTAAATCCTCTTTCGCTGCGGAGATTTAAAGTTAAGCCTTTTGTAATGAAGGGTTCTCTCTTGTTTTATATAACTGTGTAGGTGTGTATTATTTGGTGGCGTTTCTTTAGCTAAGCACCCCGAAATATTGAGTCATCCTGCGCAGCCAATGACAATGCCTGGGAGAGATAAGATAAGATACAGGTAAGGCAGTCTAAGGGGCGATTGGTGATGTTCCTCGACTAGTGTAGAGGGAATGCCGCAAACTGAATATTTCCATGGCTAGGTCCAACCCAACATTAACTTTGCTGGTTCGATTCAGTTTCCTGTATGCTCGGCAGAAGTCAATAACAGAGGCTCTACCATGAGTTACGTCCGGCAGACCTACAGCATAGGCAAAGCAAGTTTCACTATAGCCAAACTGGTTTTTCCGGTACCGTAGGTCTGCCGGACGTAACTCGTGGTAGAGTCTCAGTACAGTTTTACATTTACTAATGATCTTACAGCGTCCCGTGGCACCTACCATTCGAGCAGACCACACGGGTTCAACAAAGAGGTCACCTCCTTGAATTGATTTAATTTTATTTATGGATCGGCCTAGCCTACAGGAAAGAAAATGTCAATACGTGCGGAAACCACCGAACTTTTATCGAAGGCGGAAACTAATAAAATCTAAAACTATGTCCTAGCTAGGTTTACAACGATTTGCAGCATCCGAGTGATCACTTAAGTAAGTAACTCTTTATTGCACACACGACAGCACGTTAGAGCGTGCACTTTTGTTGTAAAGTCGCCCGTAACATAACCGAGTAGATTCATACATAGCAATCAAATGACTCTACTCGGTAATCTAATGTAAGGGTCGATGTGCTGTCTTAAGTACACAAGAAAGGATTTTACAGAAAAAACTTAACCGTTCTAGTGTGAGTGAATGCTATTGGACGCTGTATCTTCTTCTACTTTGATCCCTGTACTCTTCCGTGGAGTCTGGGGCTGACACAAGGGCTTTCCATTTTTATCTGTTCATGGCTAGGGAGGGTAGCTCTGGCCACGTTGCTCCCTACGCTGTATAAATCAGATCATTCCGTAGCTCCAAAGGCCTATGTAGTAGGTATAGTTAGAATATAAATTCCGGTAAATATTTCCAGACTAGTGCCATAATAATTTCGTTGATTTAAGTGCCCTCATCAATTTCCTACTTCAATTTAGTGTTAACGCAATGGGAGCAGTAGCTCCGTAGCTCGTACCTAACTAATATTGAATAGGGAAAATTGTGTACAAGGACACAAATTAAGGCAATTTAGGCAACGTATAGCTGATAGCAATGATGTATTACTAGATACGTTATACGCTATACGCTGTTAATTTAGCATTCGCTAGTAAATTAATGGACGGCCTATGATGTGCGGAAATTATAAATTGGCCTATTAATGATTGGTATCTAAAGTGTATTATGTGTCACTCAACTCAAATTATACCAATTCTAACTAATTTAAGGGTGGCATTAATAGTCGTCTGAGATCACCTACTTGAGTTCGATCTCAAGTAGGTGAACTCAGAAAAGTCAAATGCTAATGTCAAACTTGAATAGCTGTCAGCATATTAATAGAAACTATCTTGAGATTGACATTGACATTAGCCAAGGCTTGACATTAGCATTTGAATTTTCTGAGATCACCTACTTGAGGTCGGGTTTGAGATGACCAGGATTAATGCCACCCTTAGACTTTTGAATAGGAAATACGGTTATCAGAATGAATAGCCTATTTTTGTCAAAGCCTCAGTAAGTCAAATAAACGACATGTATTTATTTTACGAGACTTACTTATTTTTTTATTGATATTGTTGCCTTTTATACAGGGTGTTAAAAGACCGCCAACAGACCCGAAAGCCACGGATACTAGACACCAAAACAAAGTACTTTTTCGATAAATTATTGCTGGGAAATGATTTTGGTTTTTTAGGTTATAATTTTGAAAAATATTTTGTTACGCAATGGACGTGTAACGCACAGAAGTCATATTGCGCAAGTGTGGGTATAAGTTTATGTTACTTAACCTTGAAGTGCCGATGTTTAGAATACATTGCGGGTTGCAATTTTAACGTCGTTTTATGTAAGAAATATTCATAATTTTGATATGGCTTCTTGAGAAGATATGTTAAGAACTAGATACTGAATACATTTCTGCAAAAAAAAAGTTTTGAAAAGTCCGACTTTGAACCTCATTATCTCGGAAACCGTTGATTTCCCAGGCATAGTTCCTTTGGCAAAAATGTTTATTATAATGAGGACAATACGTGGTTTCCCGCTTTGTTGGCGGTCTTTTAACACCCTGTATACGCAAAATATACTTATGGTTTTTTTTTGTTATTCTTGTTATTTATTGCGCTGCTGGAGATATGGGGTATCTAATAGACTTATTGTACAAGGCTGGGAGCTTCCAGGCTGGTTATTTAGACTCCGCTAATCAAGAATATCTAAGTTCCAGATTGGTATTCTTCACCATACCTACATTATTTGTGGTTTTATCGTAGTAGCATTACGTCACTGCATTCCTTAAGTAGTCATGTTGGTCAATGAACATAGGTTTGAGTGAGAGATGAGATCGCCAACGGCCATTATAATAATGTACAGAAAGCCCTCCCCAAATCTAAAGATAGACTTACACTTCAGGAAAACCACTTTTTACATAAACCAAATATGATGAGTAGGTAAATGATGAATTTTAGAGTAACCTAACCCTAATTTTCGTCAAGATGTTTTAACTGTGGGGATAACTCTGCGAGCGGTATTTTTTATTCGGTACGGTGGGCCACAATCTCAGATACCCCATGGCAGCTCTTATCGCACGCGGCATAAGGGCGCCAATCGAACAAAAAGGGGTATCTGGGACTGTGGCCGACTGTACAGTCAGCCAGAAAATGTAAATGTGAGACAAATAATAACGTCACTAGCCTGAATAAGATGGTATCTGTAGTTTTTTACGCTACGCTACGTTTTCTACAATTTCATAACACCGTGACTTTAGACAAAAAGACAAAACTAGTCTGTTGCTATCACACCTTTCCTTTAACAAACAGCAACAAAATTCGTTTTCTCAATTTAGCCAATTAATGGCCCAAGATGGTTCATCTTATCTTATCTTATTAGTATGGGACACTTCGACCCAGTGGGATCTTTTGTGTCACCCCATCCTTATTCTTGCTT
Organism: Zelleria hepariella; assembly: GCA_949319315.1. NCBI lineage: Eukaryota > Metazoa > Arthropoda > Insecta > Lepidoptera > Yponomeutidae > Zelleria > Zelleria hepariella. Next base: position 9,966,519 of record OX439392.1, on the reverse strand, counting down.
AGGAGTTCAGGACTTGTAAAGACCGAGGTCATAAGCTTTTAAACGTCACCGAGGTTGAGGAACTTATATTCTTCCGGTCTAGGATATGCTAGAGCAGACTCATACATTTGCTAGCTAGAGCATCGCAGTCACACAGAACGTGTTCCATGGACTCTGGCGCCTCTTTACAGGCCCTGCAGTGGGAGTCATTAGAGAGCCCCATGTTGAGTAGGTGGCTCAAGATGGTTCAAGAAAGGCTTCTGTACATTCTACTAAGAGCCAGGCAGCCACTCGCCCCTACCCAGACTTGTATAGAATTACACATCGTGTGAGAAACTTCCAAGGTAATTTTGACTGGGAACTACGAAGCTGATGAATATTTCTGTCTTTTTATGGTCCTAATTAGGACCTAATTAATGGGTTATTACGAGTTTGTTGTTTGAATTCTTTTGAAGTCTTAACCGGTGGTCAACTTTTATTGATTTTGTGATTCAATCTCTTCTCAACCGCTAATCTGTTTTGTTTAAACTCAAGTAACTATGATCAATGCAACTTATAATAATAATTATTATATTATTAACACCAGGAAATACAATACAATCCATCAGATTTATTTCCCGTGTTGTTTTCAGTCCATACGAGTAAGAGGTACAAAAAAGTCTTGCAAAAGAAACTTCCACACGCTAAGCAATGAACAATTTATTTGGCAGTTTCTATTACTTTTATTGCAAAAAAGAGCTAAGTGTGCAAGTTTTGTATGTAGTATCTGAGCGGAATAGAGCAATATACTGAATTTACTTCACATTTGTATTAACTAAACTAGGACCTTTGCATCTACGTAATGATATACTGAATATACTTCACATTTGCATTTACTAAACTAGGGCCTTTGCGTCTACGTAATGAGATGATTTATACAGCGTCCAGCGGCACCTTCACTCGCACTAGATGGGCGAAGAGACCACTATACCAACCTGACAGCTTAGTCGGCCTGGCCCACAGGAGCTAAGTCGCGGGTTTCCTTACGATGTTTTCCTTCACGGTTTGCGAGTGGTTTTGCTACTTGTATGTACGCAATGTATTCATTAGCATTAATTAGCGTACCAACAGCGCGTTATTGGACCAGTATTTTGATGACAAGCATTAAAAAAATTCAAACATTTGGAGTCGCCTTTATCGCTGGCATAGTCGTATCTACTTATTATTGTCACCATTACTCACTTAAATCTTACGCTATGCCTTCTCCAAACCAGCTACTTGGCTTCTTCATTGTATTTTTTCTCCACATTCGTCCGCGGCCGCGTAACTCGATACTGCCTTGTGGACATTGGCTACACTCCATTGCTCCCCGGTCTTCCCATCGTTCTACGGCCTATTGACGTCCCAGTACTTACTGATGGTAGGTGAGCAGTTACTGAGAGGGTAATGAAGGTAGAATCAGAGCGTTGAACTCCGAAGTTTAGGGAAGGCCGTTTGCCTATTGGAATGTGATACGTGCTTGTTTGGAAATATAGGTCTTTACCCCTTTTGCAGACATGTCAATTCCGGTGGTAGACCTGGGGCCTTCACCTGCAACGCAACGCAATAGTCGTCAACTAGGAGCCCAATGGGGTTTTTTCCGGGCATCAAAAATAGCCCGAATAACTGTCAAAATCAGTCTATTAATCTGTGGTTTCCATACAGACCACAGATTTAGTTGCGCGATAATTCGCGAATCGCTGTCAAATTTGACACTTGGAAAAATCCCTATTACGATCTATTAATGAGGTTAGTCCTTTTAATGTTTTTGTAGTACAGCAAAGAATATTCTGATTCGAATTCTAGAGGATTCTCTGGTTGTAGGAGAAAAACGGGGAAACCCCGGTTTTGTCCTTCTGCTAGGACGCCCCATCGACACGCCATTGCGTTACAGGCTTAGGCCCCTGGAAGAAAAGATAAAATAATCGAACTCTTGTTTGGTGACCGGTCACTGGGAAAGGTAATGAGGATGGAGTTAGTACTTTGAACTAAGTTTAAGGAAGGCCGTTTGCCTATGGGAATATGACACGTGCTTGTTTGGAAATATGTCTCTACCCCTTGTGCAGATATGTCAATCCCGATGGTGGACCTGGAAGAAAAGATAAAAGAATCGTACTCTTGTTTGGTGACCGGTCACTGGGAAAGGTAATGAGGATAGAGTCAGTGCGTTGAACTAAGTTTAAGGAAGGCCGTTTGCCTATGGGAATATGACACGTGCTTGTTTGGAAATATAAGTCTTTAACCCTTGTGCAGATATGTCAATCCCGGTGGCGGACCTGGAAGAAAAGATAAAAGAATCGTACTCTTGTTTGGTGACCGGTCACTGGGAGAGGTAATGAGGGTAGAGTCAGTCTGTTGAACTTCTAAGTTTAACGGAATTCGATTCAAAAACACCGACATTGGTTTGGTCTAAAGATGCCAATGATAGCACTTTTTTTTGCAAGCATAACTTTTAAACTTCATTAAGAGTATTGGGCTTCATAAACTCCACACTGGGCTAAGTCATTATTCTGAAAGTTTATAGGGGATGGCCAATGCCAAACCCGTCAAGCTTAGCGGCGGCGCCACAATGCAATATTTTTTAACACCTCATTTTGTGAACAACATAGAGGAGTAATGGTGCAATATTTTTGTAGCGCATTTTGCCTTGCGGTAGTATGGAACGGTGAAAGAAAACTCACGCCGCCAATGAAAAAAACATAATACAAATTTGAACAACGAGCCGTCAAATGAGAATCCCAAGGCTACACTATTTTAGGACCTAAGTCCTAGATTCCACATCCTATAACCTTCGAATAAATCCCGCACAAGTCAAAAGTGGCCGACGGTGCAACTTCCATAGTGAGAGCCTGATAGCGATGGCGCGAGCTTCGTCTCTTCTCCATGACTTCTGGATGAGGTCGAAACTAGTCGGCTATTACGACCTTAATAAAATGAAACGAAACCTTGAATCACTATTAAACCCATGGCCATGGTATTGCAAGCAATTTGACTATGACCGACATTCGTAGATATATTGTCTTCATTGAACGCCATCACTAGGTATTGTTTTTATTCATAACATAGTAAAACAGCCATACGGCAAAAGCTTTAAAGCTCAAAGTATAACACTATCTCAGGCGTCCGTTTTCTTTTCTCGCTACTTTCAGAGAAAAAGAAAAATAGGACAGAGACCTCTTTTGTTTCCGTCATCTTCGATCCATTTACGGGATAGTGAACTTCTGTGTACCATTAAGCGAAACAAAAGGAGATCCGCGATTGTCCCTCCTCTAAAAAGATAATGGCCGACGCGTTGTGAGTGTTGTGACGGCTATATTTTGAATACGAATAGGTATGAGTAGGAGTTGCTTTTTGAAGAAAATAATTATTAAAAAAAACACATCTGTGTATATTTTTTTAAACGAAATGGTAAAATGAATCAAACTTTATTCGAACACAATTTATTAAATTCAAACTATAAATATGCGAACTAAAATAATAATTAAAATAAGCTAAATTAAAACTAAAATTAAAAGAAACTAAACTAGAAATAATATTTACAAGTAAATGGTAAATGATTTCGGTCAAGAAAAGTACTAAAACTTGGCAAGAACCTTTTAGGAGGAGAAACATAATTTATGTCGCTGTGTTGCGATTGAACTCTACTGTATACCTACTCTACCTAATATCAAAAAAGATTTTTGTTAAGTTACTATTTGTTACAATGACAATAAACTACCATCTAAATAGTTTCTGTGTTTTTTATCATTCTTCGAGAGTTTTAAACACAGTCGTAATACAGTCGTGCCTGTGAATCCCTCTCCACACTCACACTTGCTCGCTTGCTCGGTATTAATTATTATAAGCACTCGCACCAAACAACGAATTGGCGTCTTGCATATTAAATATTTAATAACTAGTAGTTCCCCCCAAACTGTGAACTCACGAAGTGTAACTTTTTGCTAACATCATTCGCGCAGGCACGCACGCATTGCATAATAAACTTTACAACCCCATAATTCGGAAGGCAAAGTTTTTTGTTCGAAAGTCCGTTATTGGCTTAATCTTATCTTTAGACAATATTGAGAAACTAATTTCAATATTTTTTATTTTGCTTCAGTAGTTTTGTTTTTATGCGCTAAAATGTTTTGTTCCTATGACCGCCAACAGTATGCAGACCGTCGCGTGAAGGTCATAAAACCGTATCTTTGAAACGTTGTAAAATCCAAACTACTGAACCAAAATAAAAAATATTGAAATTAGTTTCTCAATATTGTCTAAAGATAACATTAAGCCAATAACGGACTTTCGAAAAAAAACTTTGCCTTCCGAATTATCTCGACAACCCCTCAAGTCCTCAATCGATTTGGCTAATATTTATTAAAACTCAAAAAAATATTTAAATTGTATTTATCTACCCGCTTACCAATTTCATGACGATCCGGCCAAATTCACTCAAGTTATCGTCGAACGAATATTCATACATGCATACACCCTTACCTACAAGATCTCGCTTCACTCGCTCGTTCGCAGCCCTTATAACCTAACTTAAATTATTGCCATGCGAACACCCCGCAACTGCGAGGTGCAATCAAGATTGTGTCACTAGGTCGATTGACACTCGTGTCTACTGTCTACGGAAGTTACCGGTTTAAGGGACCATTATTCCGAACTTCCGTATTCCATACAGGGATTAATCAATGAATGAAAGGGTCCGGCTAGCGGTTACTCATTTCGTACTGATTGGATTCGGGAGTAATCAATTACGAGTCCTTTTTCCGCTTTAAATCGCTGTTTTGTGGTCGATGGAAATCAATTTTGACTATTTTGGACTTGTTTAAAATGCCACCAATTAATGGCCGATAATTGTTGTCCTCACCAGTATTTATTTTGAAGAGATAGAGCGTGAAAATAGTGCGCTTGAAATCCGCATAAGTAAACTAGATCCCACCAAAAACATTCTGTAAAAAACTAGCCAGGTCTCGATGGAGCTGCTTGTTTATCTCTAAAAAGTAATGAAATCTAGACAAAGTCGTGCCAAGTCTAAGGTTCCTTACTGCGATTTCTTTATTATTATAGTTAATGTTGTGTGACTTGGCAGTTGAAGAGCTGTATGAAACTATTGTCGTAATCTGCATGCAGGTTTACTGCTGCAACGTGACGATGATTAAACCCATTGCCATTTTTTTTTTGTCCCGCATACAGCGCGAAAAACAGCGAAACACAACAACGCAAACCGGTGCGTCCACGCAAAATGGCACGGTTCGCACGCGTGACGAAACATGAGTCTAATCCATTGTTTATACGGCAACAAACGCTTCAATAACCAGGATTAGCGCCATCGCATCACGATTATTCACTATTTATAAAGTCTCACGTCGATGTACATTTTCAAATGGCCCGCAAAATGTACGGGGAGCGTGTTTAGAGGCGGTTTCATTAAAGCTTTACTGTGGAAATTGCCGCTTAGCGAATGCATAAGTCGCAATGTTGGGTGCTAACAATGTTTCCGCCTACTGCATGCAGACGCGATTATCGTAAAAATTAAGTACCCAACTCCTTCGCCTATGCATAATGCACTCGCCCGCTCTAGTGTAAATCTCCGCTCTAGACCGATGACCTGATTTTTTACACATATTTAAGATATACACCTACCTTGTACCTAAATAAAGTTAGTACACACTTTATTTAGGTACAGACTTTTTACACATCAAATAAATAAGGTATCGCCGAGAGCGTTTCGTCTTGGGAAAAAAATAGACCTCCGTGTCAAGGGAAATTCGAATTACTTTCCTGTATTTTTGTTGTTTAGGAGTTAGAGCCGTTTTTGTTTTACCAAATTTTCACCTCACTTCAGTTTTTTCATTTCGTTCTGTATAGAGTCTATTTTTTTCTTTGGACGTCACGTCCCCATTTCCGTATTCGTTCATGACACAGGTTTTAAATGGGTGCAAAGTATCAACCGCTTGGAACACAACATTTTGCGAACTAGTTAGGTATGCACAATCTAAGCTGCGAAAGATACTCAACTGCGTCACGCAACACCTCATTACCCGAGAGCGCATAGGATATACCTGGAAAGGTATAATCCCAGTGCATTATTCCCGACACTAAGTTAACTCGTTATGCGGAAAGAGGATACGGTGTAGTGCACTGGTGCAAAAGGGTGCAAGAGGCCTCATGTTATGTAAACTCGGAACGCGGTGCTTGGGGTGGGATTTGAGCGGTTTAAAAAGGTCAGAGGTCTTCTTTTCTGCGCTACGCCAGCTCTGAGCTTCGTGTCATGTCCTTCGGCCTTTACCGGACCGGCAATGTTTATAAGGTTTATTTAAATTCATGAAACACAAAGAATGCTTCATACGTCTTCATGCCCGCAGAAGCATGCCCAACTAGATTGTGTTTTTTGTCAAATTAATGGATCTACCAGTGAAGAATCAAGAGATGCGTGAAGATGTTACGTTGTTTGGGCAACTTCGCATCGTCGTCGGCGCAAAAAGTAAAACTAAAGTGTTTAATTGAAAAAAGAAAACTAAAAAAAAATATTTTAAAACAACACTGTCTACAAATTACACATAAAGGAGATAAACATAATAAAAGAAGGATAAGGTCAGCCTAGAAGCTGGCAACATCACTTAGTGATTTGGGAAGTTCTGGAGTTCCACACCTCTGTATATGTTATCAAAAACTCCTTCTCACTCATCTCGGTTTGCTGTTTACAGGGCAATTTTTTAATAGCTTTTTTCCTCAAACACCCCAACTTCTAAAGATGATTTTTAATAACTTTTGTCTTACGACTTTGTTGAATACGCATTATTTTTTTCTTACAAAAATATCCATATTTTTTTTTTGCGCAGAGCTATCGCTATCGCCATCTTTTTTTATTTCACCGCCTGAAGCGAGATAGTGGGACAAAACTTTTATCTTGAAATTGTGCTCTCCTACCTAAAAAGGCTGGAAAGGTGGTAGAGAATTAGTTGAGGGGCATGAAAGCACGCCGCGCAGGTAGCACTGGGAATGGTAGAAACGCACACTATTAAATAATAAGAAACATTCAATAAATAAAAAGTGTCGAGCTTTTCGAAAAGTCGTAAAAAAGTTGTTGGAAATTACATGTAGAAGTTGACGCGTTTAAAAAAATAATAATATCCCTGTATAGCATTTTGACTTTTCACTATCGATAAAATTTGCACTCAGCCGTAGAAATAACGGAACCACATCATGCAGGCAATGCATAAAGCCATACGGTAGAGCCAAAACGCTTATGCCTTCAACTCGACGTCTCTAAGCAAACATGTAACAGTGAATGTTCTATCAACATCAGAGAAGCTACCAACAAAGGCTGTCTAGTACTAAAGGATATAGGTTCAGTACACAGAATTCTAAAATACGTAGTGTTAGCTCTCGCCGTTAAAACAAGCCGTATTAAAATGAAGACCTACTTTCTGAAAATAACGTAGGTAATAAAGACTAAACTACATAGTTACCTAATACTATTTATTTTTAGGGTTCCGGAAAAAAAAGGCGCTAACAGTTAAAACAAAAACAAATGCGTTTCGTGAAAGTTCTTTATTCAAAAAACACAAAAGTGTGTTGAATAAAAAACAATACTTAACAAAGTTATGGACATGAAACAAAACCAGCGTGCTAACCAGTTTATTTAACCTTAAATTACAAACAACACCTTGGCAATATCTCACCACGCTTGCACCGACTCCAATCCTTTTTTCTCTCCAATAAAACTATAATTAGCCCTGATACCTACGCCTGTAAAGTCGGCTTCGTAATTCAAACCCATTTATTTCCTTATTTATTCCTTCTTTTACACTTGTTATACGTAGCTCACGTACAGATAATACTACAATGAGGCATACAAATTATCGCTTGCGCCGACGTCTGCCGCGTGCGAAAACGAAAGCTCTTATGTAAATCTGTAAGCTAGCAGAAATTGAGCTCTTGCCTCTTTGGTAGTAAAGTAGAATTTTCAACTGGATTTCCAGGTAATGGAAGTCGTTTTCGCTTTCGCCCGGAGGTCAGTGGTCGGCGAATAACTCGCTAAGACATGATCATGACTGGTGGGCTTATACTCCACACCTCGTTACGTGTTAACAGGCACATTCGCTCACGACTCGATATTTATCCGGCAAAACTTTGAAAGCCCTGCCTCAGCCGCACTTATGTCAAAATGTTGTAATGGGACCTACGTGATAGGGTAAGGTGATTGATTCTGATACGAGGACCTATCGAGGTGGAATTTCACGTTTATCGCGGCAACTCCTCCTTGGATGATAGCGTGCTGAGGCATACCTGTGAATCCGAGATGATCTATGAGTCTTCCTAGATGCAAAAGGTGAGGTGAGAATTTAATGGTGTTACTCACTGGTTTATGCTTGCGGCGTCTCTCAGAGACGTAGTAGGAATTTACACTTTTTTACGCCAAACAAAAAATACGAAAGCTTACTTCGCTCGAGGATGTTTCTTTTTGCGCTAGCTCTATCGAACGGTCAGCTTTTCCTGCACTTATTTCTGGATCCACGTTCCAATTGACACGTGATGGACGTGTGCTACACAAACCTTCGCTTCACGGCGGCTTTTAACCCCATTGCGTTTCCGACTTTGAAACATTGCAATTTGAAAACGACTTAGATTGTAATGTTGTTACAGATGCAGCGGTTTATTTACGCGCAATTGCATTATCGGCTGTTGAATTAGCGTAGTCGGGTTTATAACAAGTTTATATTAGTTTCAAGCAACTATGAAAGTTATATTACTTTACGAAACCTACTTTGCGCTTGCTCAGAAGTTTAATTTTGCACACCGTAGACATAAGGCGCGAGAGACACAGATTAAAGTTCAAAAGCGCGCAAACAAATCTGATAAAAAAGTCATTTCGCGTAGACCGTCTTGCTTGTTATTAGCTCGGCTAAGGCTTTCTTTTTCGCGTGATTCTATCCATAATACATCCCCGGCTGAAGTCTAGGGAGGATGATAAATGGTCCTTTATGTTGCTCCAGAGAAGCGTTACTTTACTGCTCTATAAATGAAGATAAGATTACTTGGACCCCCATTTACCCGTCGACGCGCAACGGCGGACGCACTACGCGTTTACGTATTTATTATTCTTTGATGAATCGCCTTAGAAGCCGATAGCTCCGTGGGATAGCTTTGGACTCGTTTAAGGAGAGTTATGGCTTCAATCACGAGTTTATGTACATCATCAGCCGTGTTACATCCTTTCTCTAGGAGCAGAAAGCTACAGAAAGATCTCATCACGCTTCAGCCCCCAATAATCATCAATAATAAACTCTACAGGTTACTCACTAATAATGTATTGCTATTTTAGAGTTCACACTAAATCTATGACAAGACCTTTTGTGGTATCTTCGTGGTTATAAAGTGAAACAGAACCGCACAGTGTGAACGTATAATATGCGAACACAAATCAGTTTAAATGCTGTATAACTTAGATTTTATGCGAAAGAAGAGCACTGGAAATAAAAATGTGGACTCGTGCACTATAACAGTTGTCACGCAAAATTATTAACCGTTCCTGGGATATGTTGAAACTGCTTTCGTCGGTCGTGGAGTTTTAAAGCTAGTTTCTTGTTCAAGCTAAATTGCACTTTAGCATAGTGTTTTTACAGTACCTACTATCTAGTCTTCCATCGTAAATAAACAATTTCTAATCAAATATGTGCGAATACGACCGGTATTTACAAAAGATTTCATTAGATATTTAATCTTTGATAGTATAGACCTAAAATGAAATATCAAACACTATTCGTTGTTTCTTAAAGCCAGTACCTACTTACAAAGAGCTTTCTATTCGCACTTGCAAAAAAAACACGAAAATTCAATCGTCGCTCGAGATCTTTAAGGCCTTGTCTAGACGAAGCTCGGCACTAGAATTCATTCTTCGAAGTTCTGCGGCATCCTGTCCCCAATCTCCACATACCTAACCCGAATATCTATTTGTATATCTGCAAACTTTAGATTGGACAGGGACGGAGCTCGACGAACAAAAGTTAGAACAGTATAGGATCAAAAGGGGCACCACAAAGCCGGATTCTGAGGGGATGAACGAATGCTGATGAGACGCTGAGGTCAGGATCGGTTATCCACGTTCGCGGGAACATATGAACCTACGCCGGTATAAATCAACTCTGTGTGGTTTGACGACGTTTGGCGCAAGTTGAGACAACATTGCTTGCGAAAAGCTTCTTCTGCTAGTTGGCAAGCAAAAAGGCTTGACTGACGGAAAAAATAATAAACTGTCAAAATAGGGGTGTCTAAGTTTGATTGCTATGTGTATGTGTGTCTGTGGCATCGTAGCTCTTAAACGGGTGAACTGATTCAGATGGTCAGGTCGACTTGTAGCTCTTAGATGTTTCATCAAAATCGGTTCAGCCGTTTATGAGATATGCTAATTTGAAATTAAAATATTAAGTGTTTTTAAAATATTGTAGTTTTCAGTTCTGTGGCCATAGTTGAGTTGTACCGTAAGTTCTGTTATTTATTTTCCAGTATTTTCGTCCTTAGGTGTATCGAACTATCTCTATGTATTGCAATGAATTACATCTCCTTAACCAACTACCAGAATTTTACCATTCTCTCAGTTTATTAGTCTGCGTCCACAGGAAAGATAACTTCCACTACCATTCCACACGACAGCACGACAAAATGTACACTTTTGTTGTAAATTCACCCGTAACGTAACCAAGTAGAGTGCTAGCTTGTAAGGGTCGACGTGCTGTCATGTGTACCACTAAATTAACGTAAAGGAAAACATTGTTAGGAAATCCGTGGCAGGTTAATAAAAATACAATACACAAACGCCCGGTCGTATTCAGCCGAGATTTAGTCTTTTTCTACAATAAAAAAAATACTCAGTTAGTTAAATATACCTACTGATTGCTCTAACGATAAGGTAAACATAGGAAAATTGCCGAAAACATTCATCTTCCCATTAGGAAGCACTGTCTCTATTAGAAAATATTGTCGCTCGTAAAACCGGGCAAAATGAAAATATTACAAGTCGCTTCTAACTCATGGTTTGCATCGCCTCTCACTTTGCCTTTGGGGCCCGTTAACTACCGTCTTACGGGACCCTAGGCCTTCATTACAGCTTTCGTCTGATATTACAAACGGATAATAAATAAGCTCGCATAATTCGAATAGAGGAGAGGATTTCAGTAATTTTAGTCGAGACGGGGATTTCCATATTGCTCTAACAACGTGTTTTAGGTTTCTATTGCGGATGCCTTTCGCTGGTTGCGATCTTGTGATTTTGACCATTACGTTGAATGGAGAAGTAATCTACGAGAAGCTTACTTTAGGTTATAATGAATTTTCATCTTTGTTCTACTACGTACTTAGTGTGTCGTGTTAAAAGTATATGTTGTGCTGTTGCAAATTATTCTAGATAGGTACAATTTCAATTCTAGATTTCGTTTGTGCAATAAAGAGTTACTTACTTACTTACTTACTTACTTACTTACAATTAAATAAACGCAAAACTTGAAATAAGTGTATCAGAATCGGGTGCCGATTACATTTAAACAATTAATTTGTTATTTATTGTTGTTACGTAAATAAAGTAGGTACTGGGTATTGCTGATGTCTCGTATCTCATTTGCCACATCTAGTTTTTTTTTTACTGTGAAACAATCGCTCTGTTTTCCAAGACCTCATATTTTAAATTCTGTGAATTATAAAAAAAATACAGGACGACTACCAACGATGTTGGGATCTATATAATTTTGCGTTAATTTAATATTACCTTGTAAACATACAATCCCTCACAATCCCGCATCTCCGCATCATAGCAAAGTTCATCTTGCATCAAGTTTCGAACATAATCTGTGGATTAGAGGCGGGATCCGCGGACCAAAGTCGGTTAGGCAATCTCCTCTAGTTTTAACACAGACTATGTTAAGCCCCTGAACATTTAATACATGGTTAAACCTAATTAAAGGGCCCGTCAGACGTTGTTAATTACCTCAGGAACTTCTAAAGGGTATTGGGTATTGTATTGTCTATTGGAAATACGTTAACACATTCCCGATCAGAGGATATTAATTAGTTATGTTTTGGAGCACTCGAGAGCTGTTTTCTAGAGCACTTATGGCTGCCAAATAAAGGGCATCTAAAGGGCAAATGGTGAACCTCTGAGCTATAGTGACACGTGTCACGGATCTATGACATTACCAAGCATGAAAGCTCTTACCTTGTGCGGCGTAAGTGCGCAAATAGAACAGAGTGACTGTACATACCAATAGGCATGAAACCACAACAGAAGAGACCAAGAGGCAGGCCCAAAAACACAGCATCAAAGAAGACCTTAGAAAGATGGGCAAATACACTAACTGGCGAAAAGAAGCAATGGAGATCTACACTGTGGAGGAGGCAAAGACCCACAAAGGGTTGTAGCGCCAAAGCAAGTAAGTACCATAGCCATACACATTTTGCCTAACGGATTTAATACTAGTAAATGTGGAAGGCACGCGTAAAGTAGGAGTGTTGATTAATTTCAGACTCACGCACACTCAGATAAACAAATGCACTAGATAGCAAGCATACTATTGACTAGTGTTGCCGGTTCATTCCAATCTAACCCTATCGCATCTCAAAAATTTCTAGATAGAGATTTTGTAACTGACCGCAGCGACAACCTAGGATACCTCATGGCAGCCGTTTTGCGCGTCTCAATTGGTTAGAGCGCCGGCACGGTTTACCTAAGGATGCGGGTTCATGTCTCGAGCGAATGTTGTAACCTTATAATAAATCTCACACATTTTATACCATATGCTTTACTTTACTTTATGCGTTATTGCACACATAAAAAAATATAACATACATTACATAAAAGAAAGAGATGGTGTACACGGCGAACTTATCGGCAGAAATCTCTATACGTACATACATCGTGAATTACCCGCGGCTTAGTTGGCTTAGCTCGTACTGGTGTCTTTCCTGTGGGCTAGGCCGGCTAAGTTGACAATATGGTATAGGTTCTGGGCAAGTCTACTCTACATAATATTTAAAACAAAGTCCCCGGTATTTTACTGCAGCGTCCGAGTTGTCATTCATTTTATAGTAAGTGAGGTGGCACTGGATGAAGGTGTAACTCATCTAATATACACTGGTATACACCGAAGGCACCGAAATATTGTTAGGGTGGCATTAATAGTCGTCATCTCAAGATCAAGCCAAGGTCTCAAGTCGGCTAATGTCAATTTTAAGCTTAAGCTATTGTCTATTTAATATGCTGACAGCTACCTACTCAAACTCGATTGATTTTGTTTTCTGAGATCACCTACTTGAGCTTGATCTTGAGCTGACGACTATTAATGCCACCCTTATACAGCGTGGAATTTTAGTGGTTTTAAAGCCGAAGGCATTTAGTTGCACTCGAGATTCTGAGCCAAATTCCATAATTTTACTACAAAACGAGCGAAAAAAAAAACACTTCCCAATACAAACGGCTATCGCCAATAGACATCATTTGTATGGAGAAGTAAATTTTTTTTTCGCGTGTTTTGGAATGAAATTTTGTAATTTGGCTCAGAATTACCAGTGCAACAAAATACCTTCGACTTTAAAACCACTAAAATTCCACGGTGTATACACCGAGATCTCGCATCCCATAGTATTTAGGCCCGGTATCTGAATTGAGAATTTTGCTAAGCAAATACTTAACTATCGTTCCGTCACACTCTTTTGTGAGAAATCTGCAGAAACAGGACGATACTTACCCATTTGCTTAGCGAATTTCTCAATTCAGAAACCGGGCCTAAGTCTGACAGGACTGTGGATGCAAAGACCTAAGTATAGAATACAATAAATAAGATCTGACTGCCAATCTATCATAAGGAAATGTGGCGTAGCCGGAACGAGCCGCGAGGGCGTTGCAAGTTTTGAAATTCGCAAACACTTGAGTTGCACAGGGGAAGTTCGCCAGATTGAAGCGAATCCCAAGGCAGTTGATGAGCAAGCTGGTAAAGCTACTGCTTTCGGTTGGTTCCTCTACGATCACATTTTTGAACGAGCGAGCGAAGCGAGCGAAGTTCTCCGAGTCTACTGGAACAAATCGGCGTTTGTATGTATGAATGTATGTTTGTATGTATGTATGTATGAATGTTCGTTCGACGATAACTTTAGTAAATGTAGTCGGATCGTCATGAAATTTGGTAGAATTTTTAAGTTTGAACATGAGCCAAATCGGTCGAGGGGTTGCTGAGATGCTGGGGTCGCGAGTTCATAGTTCGGGGCGAACCACTAGTGTAATCGGTACAAAAGTCTAACAAGCGGATAATATTTTTACGCTTAAAATTTCCTAAGCAGCACATTTTGTATTTCGTAAATAAAAGTACAAAACACAAACACTGACACTGAATAATAATTTAGGCCTTGTTATATCTTTTGTGGAATCCTGATAAAATGGTCCGCTTTTACATGGACCATTTTCAGTAGTAGGTACACACAACAGCACTGCACGTCAGAGTGTACACTTTTGTTGTAAAGTCGCTCGTAACGTAGCCGAGCAGAGGGCTAGCGTTTGGGTTGACGCGCTGTCGTGTGTACACTTTTCTTTAAATCAATGACCAACCACTTTTCTTGGAAAAGGAATCATAAATTCGGAGTCGTTGAGAATTTGACCACTTTAAAGAGAACCGATACAAGACTTTCGGACTAACCCGTTTACATAATAATATGATATTGACCGTATTCGACCACAGCGACTGAGATCTATCAAGAGCGGTGCTCGTGTGGTAGCTATGTTGATAATGGAATCACTTTCAGACTAATCATCATCATTATTATTTAAGAGTTATCCTCTTGTCGGTGCAGCATTCTCCATGCACTTCGATCACAGGCCAGTTCCGACTAATAGTCAGACTAATATTGACTTAAAATTGAATCCCTAAGGACCATTCCACATGGGGTTTTTCCTCACGGTCCCATCACCAACCGTCACTCACTCCACATGAGATTGAAATATTACATGAAGAGTATTGCCTTCCCTACAGACTGTCGAACGCCAAGAACTTGATTTATACTTCAGGTATACAAGGTGTTACAAAAGATGCTAACTCTTTTTGCAGGGTAATAGCACCCAGAGATAGGGATCACAACCTAAATATTTTTATTGCTCTATGACTTTCCGTTGATTTTTTAATTAATAAAATGTGAACGCTGTGGCGGGAGAAAAGTATTTTTATATATTGTTTTCATTGACTTTCACAATGTTTTAACTACTCAAAGCTATGCAAATGCACCTACACCCCACAAACACATTTTTAAACAACTAATCTATCTATCTATCTATATATATAAAAATGAATCGCCGTGCATTAGTCTCGCTAAAACTAAGAAACGGCTTGACCGATTTGCATATTTACTATTTTGTTTAGTTCACCATAGTTCAGGGTAGGTTTAAAAGCAAAGAAATATGGGAAAAGTTAAAGGATTAGCTGAAAAACGGAAGAAATAAAAATTGGTCATTTTGTATCGGAATCGCCATTTTTGACGCGGAGAGTCATCTATCTATCTATCTATATATATATATAAATGAATTGCCGTGCATTAGTCTAGCTAAAACTAAGAAACGGCTTGACCGATTTGCATATTTACTATTTTGTTTAGTTCACCATAGTTCAGGGTAGGTTTAAAAGCAAAGAAATATGGGAAAAGTTAAAGGATTAGCTGAAAAACGGAAGAAATAAAAATTGGTCATTTTGTATCGGAGTCGCCATTTTTGACGCGGAGAGTCAAACTATTTCAGGTGATACGAAGTTCATCGGGTCAGCTAGTAACATAAAGAAAAAAGTTATGAAAAAATTTTAATTTTGAGGTTATAAAATAAAATTTGTTTTTTTCAACTTTTTTTTACAGAATTGACATCCTGTTGACCAGTAGGTTACACCCTGTAAAAAGAGTTAGGATGTTTTGTAACACGTTGTATTTATACACCTTTCGTCGAAACATGGACTGAATTAAAAACACTCATAGCCTTTACATCTACGTAGTGAGATTATAATATACAGCGTCCAGTGGCACCTTCACTCACACTAGATGAGAAACAAAGACAGAAAATAAAACCCTTTAAAAACACAAAAGGTATTTTGCGCATGATAGAAAAAGTATAAGGGTGCAATTAATAGTCGTCAGCTCAAGCAGCTCAAGATCTCAGAAAACAAAATCACCGACTTAAAACCTTGGCCACACCTTGGCCAGTCAGTGCCACTCAAGCTAGTGTCTATTTAATTTAGTATGCTGAGAGCACCGAACTAAATCCCATAGAATCCGCATTACGTATAAAATCACAATAAAAACTTGTCCCCACAGAAACAAATTATATCAGCAACAGAACAATACGAAACATCATTTCGACCACACGTCTAGTATTCGAATGTCAACCTTATTGCATTAGTGTACAGTTTTACTTTAATTGCATATACTACGAGCAAATAAGCTCCCAAAGACAGTTTGGGCATCTATTTTTCCAGTCCAGACACCTTTCAGAGTTCTATGTTGTATCTAGTTTTATCCTTGATCGAAGGCTGAGAGCTACTGAAGCTCGAGCTTGGGACCGAAGCAGAGCTTGAGATGCCACTATTAATACCACCCTAAGTTTC
The DNA here is from genome assembly GCA_949319315.1 of Zelleria hepariella. Taxonomy (NCBI): domain Eukaryota; kingdom Metazoa; phylum Arthropoda; class Insecta; order Lepidoptera; family Yponomeutidae; genus Zelleria; species Zelleria hepariella. The sequence goes on along the minus strand of OX439392.1, from coordinate 9,949,909 downwards.
AACCCATTAATTCAACAGATGGTAATCAAATTAATACTATTATATTATACCACAGTAAATACCAGTCCTCCTATTTAATGTGACAGTCGTACTAATGTCCACATTGATTAAGATAATGATAACGAGCCACAATAAAACTTTCAACGGCACGCCAAATAAAACCCTAAAATAAAAGAGCGTCGTCGCTTTTAATTTAATGAATAAAAACAAAAAGTCAGTGACTGGACCCTCTCGATTAGACTCACTGGCATAATAAAGATTACAACCCATATTTGTAATTAATGGAATCAATATACATTTAACGACATTCGTAATCAAAAGAGGTTTTGGGTGGTATGGTCGGTCCGTTTGACAAATAAGTGAGCATCGTAAAAACCACGTTTTATCAGTGCTATCTGAGGTTTTTTTTCTTTCTATCTTCTGCTCTATTTCAACCAGCAGGCTGGCTATTGCCATTTGATTGACAGACGTTTAGTTTGATGTGTGCTAATGCTAGAAGTTAAAAAAAAAACATCCATCCAAATTGGTTCTTTCGATTTATTGCCCAGCTTCGTAACAAGACCGAAGTGGTATCGATTTAAATATTATGTTTTTAATAAAACAGCCTAACTGCTAATTTCGGAATTGAGAAATTCGTTACTGTCTCTGCAGTTTTCTCACAAAAGAAGGTGACAGAATTATACTTAAGTATTTACTGGAAGGTAATGTAAAATTATCAACACAAACCAGCCATCACCACGCTGATTTGATCATTCAATTTTGGTACAGTATTAAGTTTAGAAATGTATTATTTACCACAGTGTGGCCATACTGAGAAACTCTTACCTATACATATCGCACATGAATAGTCAGAGGGTATTATCTCGGAAAATGCAATTTTTTTTTTACGACGGATTCGAGTTCGCAAAATTTTTCTCTACAATCTGGCAAGACAGCCATATCTGTAGGTTAGTTAAAAGCCGAGAAACGGAGCTTTACGACTGTCTTCCAATTTGATTTGCGATATATTCGAGCAGGCAAGACTGTTACATTTTAGTTAGCCACTAAGCGCCATCCGAAATTGACGGGTCACTCGTGTTATTTCAAGTTATGACAGGTGCTCTGTCAATAATTACTATAAAAAGTTAAAATGTGAGCAGTCTAGAGCGTATTATCTTTTAGTTAATACTCTTTAGGCCGTTTCTAATAATTCCTCATTTGTATTATTTTGACTTAATACTCTATAGTCCGTTTTTTTTTCACAACTTTCTAAATACCATTGGTTTTATATTGACTTAATACCATATTGCCATCGGTTTCTTCTAGATACTACTCTCTGTCCAGTTTTTTTTTGTAATATTTTTTTGTTGTAAACCGAATAATACCCTTTTGACCGATAATAAATTCTAAATTCTTGTGCAAGGAAGGTGGTTTTTGCTGCCAATACCGCTATCAAAGTAGATAATAGTGCTGAAGACCTGGAAATAGCGTAAGAAGACTGTGATGATGAATAAGCCGACCCCACTTATCGTCCATCTGGAGAATTTCTGCCTCTAAGTTCCCCGGATATTATGCCAGATCACCAACTTTTGCATTGCTAACTTAAGAATAACCTAACATAGGTAAAATATTTGAGCCAGTTCGCCAACGTCGCTCGGTAGGGTAGGCTGGCGGCGTTGCCCCACTGGCTGGCGAGGCTCAGCCTTTGCCCTTGGTAAGCACCAGCCCTCTGTACACTCGAGGCGTCAACCAGGCACAACGAAATCTCTTGAGAGAGTTTTCGCGCACCTGGTCCCTGAGGGTCTCTACGCCGAATGGCGCAAATATGTAGCCCTGTACCAGGACTGCATATTTGTGCCTCTTGTACCCCGCTGTAGCCGCACCAACGCCGCCGGAGCGGCAGGAGGCCACTTTTATAAGAGACTGTGTTACTATGTCGACTTACGTAGTGTCCCAAAGCAGCGACCGCCACAGTGAGCGTCACCCCATCAGGCCTATTGCCAATGTCTCTGGCTATGCCATGCTAGGCTAGGCTAAGCAGGGACCCGGAACAGATTCAGCCGCAGATCCTGGCTTGGGCCTGCCATGTCTGGCCAAGCGCTCCTGGCCGATTAGGTCGATCATGCTGTCGACCGAGGACAGGAACGCTGGCAGCGCGATGCTTGAAGGCATTCTTATGCCCAAGCAACCGTGACGGATCGACAATTTGGTCTGGGTCTATCCTCTAAAGGGCAATTTAGGACTGCTTATAAGGTTTATCTTATAATTTTGCCTTAATGTTGAATAGCGTAATACGTACAATAATTTATGAGTAAGAAAAAAAGTAAGATGTAGCCTGTACAATTGTACATGTCCCACTAGCTGGGCAAAGGCCTTCTCTCCCTACGCGTGCTATACAATGCGGATTGGCTATTTTTGGTATAATGCCTCATACGCTCAGGTTTCCTCACGATGTTTCCCTTCACAGTCAGCGAGAGGTAATTGCTACTACAAATTCACAAACATAATTCTGTCATATTTGGCAAATTCATCGAATTTGATGAATTTAATCTTTCGTAGGAATCGTCCTGCACTGGGGATCTTAGGAGGCACAGTGATGAGTGAGTAAAAATATGAGGCCAATTCATGTTTTTCTTCGTCAAGGAGGTTCTCTCTAAGCTCGCACTTCGATAAATTGTGTTCGAAACCAATTGACTAACAATTTTGTGTCATCTATTCCTACCCCCTTAGCACGCTACCATTTTGCCTACTCTCAACTGTCACCTTAGCCACTGTTAACTGTCATCTCAGTAGTGTTAAGCGGCTAAGGTGACAGTTGAGAGTAGGCAAAATGGTAGCGTGCTAAGGGGGCAGGTCTAAAATTACTGATTGTGTGTCGCCTCCATGTTTCCTCGCTAGAAATATTGATTGTTCCTAGATTTTTAATTACAAACGACTACCTTTAATAACTTTTTCTTAAAGTAAATAGCACAGAGGAAGTAGTTTATTTGAAATGAATTAATTTAATTTAATTATAAGCGACCTAAAACTAAATTAGATTGTATTAGTTTAAGTACTATTTGAAGACTGAAATACCCAATTATTTATACCAATTTTTGTTTGTTGGGAAATATGTGACTTATTTTGTTATTTACTTCATGATTACTTAAGAAAACTAATGTCAATGATAACAAAAGTCTGCTTTCATGATTTTAAATTAGTTTTAATACACTTTAAAAGATATAATTTTCAAATTCAGGTAAAAAGACCTGTATTATTTTGAAATAATACATTAGAATTGCAAAAAAAAACTGGCTATAGAGTCATAAATACAAATTAATTCAATTTTGTCGGGCTATACAGTATTATCTTGATAGAGAGTCAGGAAAAACAGTATAACTATTAATCTACTTCTTTTCAACTCAATTTTTTTCATGAATCATGCAGAGAAAGAATCAACCTACAACGCAAATACAAAAAGTTATCAATATGTGGCCTGCATCAAATGTTACAAATTTTCAAATATTCAAAACGCGTTTTCTCGAAACTCACTTTTTTGAGATAATACCCTCTGACTATTCATGTGCGATATAACACCAGCTGAGCACACAGACATTCTCTTAGGGAGAGAGACTTCGCGTGAACACTGCGAATGTGTTCATAATGTTATGAAAATTATCTGCTTACTTAGGCTGGTATTAATAGTCCTCTGAGATCACCTACTTGAGATCGGTCTCAAGTAGGTGAACTCAGAAAACAAAAATCACCGACTTGAGACATTGGCTTATTAATAAACCTATCTTAGGCGCGAACTTGAGTCCTCGATTTGAGTAAAGAATGAACTATTTGAACGAATGATACCATTTAAAGTTCAAAATGTGGTCAAAAAGCTTAAACCCAACTCAAAAGTACTAGGCGCCCATACATTATAAAGAGACTATTCGAAAAGGCACAACCTGAGTTTGGCCTCCTTTTGGTCCATAAAATTGTCCATGGTCCGGTGTTATTCAGTTGTCCACTTGTCATTTCTATAATAGTCCAGGATTCCACAAACATAAAAGTGATGTTACAAGATATAACACGAACTCTACTCCAAATAGGTACTCGATTATAATAACTAGTGGTTCACCCCGAACTGTGAACTCAGGATGACTAACTTTTTGCTAACCCCATATCCACTCTTCGTCCGATTTGGATTTGGATGTTAGAATTTTAAAATTCTTTTAATTCCATTAAGCCGCCTTTATATTTTTATGACGACACAATCATTCATACATACAAACATACAAACATACTTCGATCTCTCGTTCAATATGACGACACAATTTTGTAGCGGCACCCTGGTCTAGACAAAAAGGAGCAGATCTGACTCGCTTCAGCCATTTTTATTCAGCATTGTTATTCGTTACTTTGGCAACAGAGAGCTTGATCTTGAGTGAGTAACTCAGCATATTAATAAAGCAGCGCTTACTTGAGACCGATCTCAAGTCCTCGACTTGAGTCAAGAATGAACTAATTCAACGACTTGAGTAAAGAATGTACTAGGCTACCATACATTAGAAAGAGGCTAGCCACAACCTCAGTTTGACCTTCAAAGAGGTTCGTAAGGTGAACAACTTTTTTCACTGTTTTCAGAACTGTCGAATAAAAGAAAAAACTTTTTCTATTGTCAAACATCAGTCAAACTACGAAAATAATTATTATAAAAATGTCTCGTAAATTCTTGTGATTTTCAGTATATTGAACGTTTTAGTCGGTTATGGATAATAAGTGGCGCCAGAGAGGTTATTTTCAATATTTTGGCCGAAAAATATCATGCCGGAAACTTCCAACAGAGAGCTTCAGTTCATTCGAGCTTCCGTTATTCGAGCTTCCGTTTTTCGAGCTTCAGTACCTAGCGGACCCAGTTGGATGACCTCTACAAACGAGTTGCTGACAAGACAGGTATTTATTCACTATAATTGTATAAAATATACATAGTTCACGATACAAGTTACAGATATCGTCTAGTTTACGATATAAGTTACAGATATCGTCAGTTAGGTCTTTAAAATACCCCATCATCAACGTTTTTTGCGCATTTAATATAATTTTAGAGGTTATGTTTACGTAGAGAAAGTAGTAATTAGCCAAGCGAATTTATAATAAATTATAGAGCGACCGCAAACCTAACGATCTTTTGATCGTTTGATCGCTGCGCACATCATTCTACTACATTAATGTTTTATTTTGATTACAGGAAAATCAGAAAGTACCTACTGTCCGACGCATAATCGACGAAGTTAGGGCGTTATGATAGGAGGGATAAAAACCAAGGCAATTTTAAAACACCAGCTTTGGTCCCGAAACCTGAAATAATGTGTGGAGAATGAACACATAAAATGAGGGGAAGAATACTCGACTCAGCGCAAATTCATGTCAGGTGTGGAAATTTTAGATGATGATTAGGAAACAATATTGTATTAATAAATATGTTACAACTCTCCCAGGCTTGTTTATTTTCCAATTAGAAAAAAATATTGATAATTATGTAACATTAATTAAGGTCTTCCCTATTCAGATTTATCTTCAAGTATCAACTTAATTTACTAAATACCTACGACTCCTCTGAATGATACCACACCCTCTAGTTTTCCCTACTATATCCGCTTTATATTTTATGCATGCCTAGTAACCTCTATGGTCCAACTGGGCTTTGAAAAAACTAGGTACGAGTAAAGAGGTTTGAATTGTATGTTGTGCTGCCATCTACATGATAAGTATCATACTACATGAAGCTTTCTGTCATCAATCGCCATATAAGAGATTCCGGATGTTTATGCACGCCTAATACCTTCAGACCATTGACATGACGTCATTCACGTTACAGCACTCAAATTCTATTGTACACACGACAGCATGTCAAAGTGTACACTTTTGTTGTAAAGTCGCCCGTAACGTAAGCGAGTAGAGTGCTAGCGTGTAAAGGTCGACGTGTTGTCGTGTGTACGTGCGTTTCACGAAATAATTCCCTTGGATTGTACAAAAATAGTCCCTATTACATCGTAATAAGAGTTTCGTCAAGGGAACTCTTTCGTGAAACGCAATAGAGCCCGGATTTTCAGTAAGGAAACTTTCTGCCTTTTTATTAGTGTGTGGTGTAGTTTCTTACAAGATTATGGGAGCCTGCAAATAGTAGTTTTTCTTTGAAATTAAACTTAATTTTGACAACACTTCAGTATTTGGCCAAGTACAAGCTCGTAGCTTCTGATTCTACCATGCCTTTATAGGTAGTATTTGAGTTTTAGATGGTGACGCGGTGGTGGCATAATGGGTAGAACAATGGACTCGGAATCGACGGATCCTGGTTCGAGTCCCGATGAGGGCATGTACCCTACCCATGACATTAATTTATTTCAAAGTCGCATACATACCACTCCCCGACTGTGAAGGAAAACATCGTGAGGAAACCGGAGCGTCTGAGGCTATATACCAAACTAAACTCAAACTTAGTTCCAGCTTATTTTTTTAAACCTCAGCTCTTCGGAGTTCTTTCTTGGTAATATGACTGTGGGGCTCTGAACTGCTGGAGTTTTGCAGCTCGAAGAACTCGGGCTGGTAGAAACACTTTTCTGGCTAGTCATAGCGATGTGGTAGAGGTGCCGGTCGAATGACGACGACAAATTATTTCACACCACAAGGTCCCTTTCCACGTAACTTCCGATGTCGACTATGGTCCTAAGTATATTGTTAAGCTGCAACTTCTTGCGGTAGGTTCGCTTTGGATGCGCGCTGACTAAACATCATTTTTGTATATTAATTATCAAATTATCACATATTAATTATTCTTGCTTTGCGTAGTCGGGTAATGAAAAACACGAACTTGAGTCGGCTATCGCCTGCACTTGGAAATGACAGTCGCAAGTCTGGTCTCAAGTAGGTGAACTCACGTAAGATTGTGACTATTAATAAGCCAGCGACTCCGGTCTCAAGTAAGTGATCTTACAGCTTCTTAACATTTTATGCATGCCTAGTACTCTAAACCACGTTGTATTGAAATTGAGACGTCACGGACTGTCAAAAGATGAATGACTCACTCAATTCCGATCTCAAGTCGGCTCTATTAATATGGCGTCGACTCAAGTAAGTCGACTCACTCAAGCAAGTCGGCTAATGTCAATGTCAATCTCAAGATCGTGTCTATTAATAAGCAGACAGCTACTCAAGTTTGACATTACCCAAGGCTTGACATTTACCTCCTTGAGATCGATCTCAAGTAGGTGAACTCAGACGACTATTAATACCACCCTTAGTTTCTTTTCTTTTTATTTCGGCGGATATTTTTTTCTCTCAAGGTGTTATCTTTAGCAAGATTTTAACAGGTAAGATTAAAATTCTTATTCACTTTTAAACTTGAGCTTCGTTCTGTCATTCGAACTTCGACTTTATTTTCATCTTTCAATGTTGCAACATCCTTTCTGTGGTAACGAAGGACTATAAGCTTTTTCAGCATTGCGTAGAGTATATTTTGTAATGAGACTGAGGGAACACCGCTGGAGGCTCTCCGATAATATCAGTGGCCACTGGAAGGTAATGAGAGTTGATGTACACATGGAAACGGACCGACTTGTTTTTGATTCGTATTTTAAATCTTAAACGTTTGTAAAAGATCTTAATCATTTATTTGGTACGAATAGCACCCAACTGGTGTTCGATTTAAGTCCGGTTTTCGATATAGATATTAATACCTATGTAGAGTGACAAATGAGGGTTGGCATGGTTGCATTAGACAGAAGGCAAAGCATTAGGTAATCGTATTGTCAGTCGTATTGTTGGCACTTTGCACGAGAGATGATTCGCTTAAGATTGTTTGTGTAGCCTTGTGAAGTAGTTTTTTCTTTAAATCTTGACTTTGCTTAATTTTAATTTGTTTGGCTCTTCAAGGTCACGAGAACCATTTGATTATTAGCGAACAATTCGGTACGCAAAGTTAAGATAAGATTAAGCCAATAACGGACTTTCGAACAAAAAACTTTGCGTAGGTACCGAATTACGGAAAAAGACAGAACTGTCTTATCCGCAGAACAGGTGGTCAGCACGTAAGACCCGTAATACCCCAGGGTTCCCATCGTATTATCAAAAGTATTTTTGCCGAACTATCGACAACAAATCAGCGATTGTTCGGATCATTGATGGTACAGTAACCCACACGCTAGGACACCCCTTTTTGTTCGATTGGCGCCCTTATGCCACGCACGATAAGAGCTACCATGGGGTATCCTAGACCGTGGCCGACCGTACTTGTTTATGGTACGATAGACACTAGCCTATACCCTATATACACATTTCACTAGCCAAGCATAGGTGCTCTATCATAGAGAGAGAGAGAGAGAGTGAGATCTTTCTCTCGGATAGGACGCCGGATAACGCGAAAGCAATAAAGTTTATTTTAGTATCGCTATTTCCTTATCAATTTGCATGACGGCTGTCTCTATGTAAAGAACCCGATGTGTGACCTAGAGGTTATCATTGTTTTCCATTTGAATACAACTGACTCATTCTCGAATAAATGTTAGAGGTAATTTACTGTTATCAACGGCCACGTTCTTTCCCGGGCCGGTCCCGTTTCCCCACCAGTCCAATAAATACTCCTTCTCAGACAAACACGGATCATACAGTCGCGAAACTCAGTCAGCATCATGACGAAAATGACGATAGCAGTTATATGCTTCGCGGCTCTAGTAGCCGCTGTAGTATGCGATGTAAAAGTGATCTTTCCGACGTATCAGACTACCAAACAGTTGCCTAAAACGCGTTCAGCAAGAGAAGCTAACCTGGAGCATGAAGATTACATCCCGGAGCAATACCAGTCTCAAAGCAATGCACCGATGTATGGAGAAGTAAGATTGACTCGCAGCCTAGACTCTCCCAGTGCTAAACGAGGCGGTGGCAGTCACACAACATCCAGCGGCAGCCGGGACTCAGGACCGACGCATCCAGGCTACAACAGACGAAACACCAGAAGCACCGACGAGGAACCACTATGGTTGAACAAGGGCGATGACGTCATCCGAGCACCATCGACTGGCGAACATCCCACTTACATTGATGACGTAAGAATGGATCCCAATAGGCGATACGCTCGCAGCTTTTGGGATGACATTTTCAAACCTAGACCCTGGGAACCTCATTTTCCGAGGCCGCGGGTTCCTTCACCATTCGATCCAACTGTTCCGGAACCGACGAGGCCGATCTACGTAAGGAATAGGCGCGACTTTCAGTATCCGAAGTGGAACCCTCATGTACCGTCAGGCCCTTGGGTCAAGATTCCTACCAAAAGACGAATGTAAATTGTGATATTTTGTGTAGTGTTTATAAATTTAGGTATGTTTATTAGAGGTACCTGCCCCAATTTGTATTTTTACATGATAATCATCTGTATCATCTGTATCATCATCAAAATCATCAGAAATTCAAAAATCTATTAGTGTCTACCCAATCAATGTATGACCAAAATAAATACTCAACGAATTGTAAGTAGATTTTTGATGTGCTCCTAATTACCTCATTGGAGAATAAAGGCGCGAGGGTAAAGTAAACCTTATTTCTGCGTGTGGTAAGAAACTTTTGTTACCAATCCTATTGATGTTAGTAAAATTTTAAGCCGTGTTGTTATACAAGGTGTTATAAAAGATCCTAACTCTTTACAGGGTAATAGCACCCGGTGATAGGGATCACAACCTTCATATTTTGTTTGCTCTCTGACACTCCGTTGATTTTGAAATTAATAAAATGTGAACGCTGTGGTGGGAGATAAGTATTTTTTATTATTGTTTCCATTGACTTTCACAATATTTTAACAACTCAAAGCTATGCTAATTGCACACATACACTTATTTTTAGATTTGACCTAATACCAATAACAAAAAAGTTTTTTTTTTATCTTGAGGTTTTATAACAAAAAAAGTTATACCCTGTAAAAATAGTTAGGATGTTTTGTAACACGTTGTATGACATGTTACCATTTTGTGGCAACCAAAATCTACTCCCTATCTAAAGTAAGTACCAATAATGTCACTCTGTAAAATAATACTATCAATTATTTTACAAAGTGATGAAATACAATACAATAAATTTTTTACATGTCAGTTTCTTAGTGAAATATACGAAGTATGAAATAAATTGAATGTATATTACTCTAGGTAATATAATAATTATCATTACATTAAATTATCACGTCAAAATAATATTTTATATTGGACAATAAAAAATTAAAAATCTACTCGATGGTAATTGTATATGTCAAGGACAAATGGTAATTAATTTGGGTTTTAAGAAGTCGTCCACCATATACCTAATATGCCATACTAACCAGCAGCTTTTAGTTTTATTTCATATTAATTAGTGTAAGTCAGTATACTCCGGTGGATTAATGTTAGACTTCTCGTTTTTAGAGCAACACTTTAACCAACTTTCATTTCCCGTTCCTTGTACAGTCGGCCACAATCTCAGATAACCCTTTTTGTTCGATTGGCACCCTTATGCCGCGCGCGATAAGAGCTGCCATGGGGTATCTGAGATTGTGGCCGACCATACACAAAGGGACCACGTTGTCAAATAATTATCAGTGCAATTTTGTTAACAAAATCCAGCCGCGCGAAAGTAACACAGAACCACGCGGGATAGTTATTTAATTAATTAATCAACGCCTGTGCTTATATTAAAACCGAACTTCGCACACTAATTTAGTTTTAATTTTCCCAGTGACGTTCAACGTTGCCGAATAGAGAGAAAACTAACGTAGTAGAGCCTTCGTCGACGCCACAACTCCTACACATCTGTTACGTCATTATTAAATGCTTTTCAAGACCAGGTGTTGATAATAACAAGGGAGAGACGTTAAATTAATGAACATAAGTAGGTACCTAAGTACTCCTTTATACTGGAGGTAATAGTGTACCTAGTTAGTTATACATTGTCAACAAAAGCTTGCATTTAAATATTTATTATAAGGTATAAATCGAATAAATCCCGCACAAGATGAAATTAACCACTTTTGACTTTTGCGAGATTTATTCGTTGGTTCTAGGATCTGGAAACTAGGCCCTAAGTCCTAAATATTGTTAAGCCTAGGGATTCTCGATTGACGGCTCGTTTTCAGCAAAAATCGCATCCAGAAAGAAAATATTACGTATGTTCTTTTTTCATAGCGTTCCGTGACCATCACTTTAAAAAAATAGCTCGGGACAGGACTTGAACCTGCAATCTCTGGCATACCGTGCCTTCGCTCTACCTACTGAGCTACCGAGCCAAGTAACTTTCGATGCCAATTTTTCAGCCTGTATCTTGTCTTATGAACGAAGGGCGCTACCTGGTGTGAGAAGTTTGCACTATATCCACCACCCAATGCGTTAATCGTTACAGACGAAACGCTCATTGGAATTTGATGTTGCCACTTAATTTAACCACTAAAACTAAGGCCTTTGCATCTACTCCATTGGCACCTTCACTCACACTAGGTGGGTGAAGAGCCCACTCGGCGCTGCATGCCACTAAAGTGCAAAATAAAATTTTTAAGCACCCCTGACATTTTAGCTTCAAATTAGCATATCTCATAAACGGCTACACCGATTTCGATAAAACATATCTAAGAACATTTGCTAGAAAATTTGCTTTCAAATAAAAAAAAAACCGCGTCCAAATCGGTTCACCCATTTAAGAGCTACGGTGCCACAGACAGACACACACACATAGCGGTCAAACTTACACGCTTCTTTTTGAGTCGAGGGTTAATAAAATTAAAGAAACTGTAATTTCCCTGAACTCTGAACTTTCCATCGGCTTAACCGTCCGTCGAACTCTAGCAGCTTAGCTGCAATCAATTCGGACTACCTTATCCTAGAGGACGAGCCAACCTAACACCGCAGATTAAAAGTTTCACACAAGAAATCCAAAGGGCGAATCCCCGATGCTTTTGGAGGCTTTCCTCCCTAGTGATTCGGTTCAAGATGAGACTTTAAAGCATCTTGGCCAACCTTTATCGAATTTGTGTTTTGTTTCTTGGTCGATTTTTTGGTCTTGTCTCAATCGTTTGATTCGAGCAAGATCGAGCGAGAATCTCGAAAGAGAGTCCGCGCCACCACTGAATTCCGATAGACGTGGCGCTAGCGCAACGCACAAAATGTTTCCAGTGTTAGACGTAATAGGCATAGTTCCCTGAGTTCCCGTAAGACTTGAGTCGTGGCGCGCACCCTATTAATTTTCAAACAGATTTTTTATTCCGTAGAATTCTGACGGCTATCATTTTTTGACATGTCAGACAAGCGTTGATTTCCCCGGCGTATGGTCAAAAATGTTCCTTATGATGAGGATAATACGTTTTTTTTTATTAATTTATTTTTGCATATAAAGTACTTAAAATTATAAATTACATGCCAACCGCTGAAACCTGTAAGGTTTATACCCCTGTAAGGTTTATACGTGGTTTCCCGCTTTGTTGGCGGTCTTTTAACACCCTGTATAAACCTTTTTGGCCGGCCGTTTTTGATTGATATGGAAGACATGACACAATCGAGAATCTCGAAATCAAGATGTCATAAAAACAAGACCAAGACAAGATTTTCGTTAGCCGTTCAAGATCGAGACCAAGCAAAAGTCTTAATGTGTTCAAGAAATTCTCGATATCGAAATAGTCTTGTCTTGTCTCGCTTGCCGAATCACTAAGCCTCCCACGTAGCTGATCTTTCCACCAAGATGTAACCATTCCTTCTCCTCATAAATCACGGGCCATCTATATTCCGTGCCGCAGACACCTGCAATACTTCGCATCGGACATAACGAAACCCAATTAAATACATCTTGATATTGCACAGGCTGATCATTAAGGTGTACCATGGCTTGTTACAGGTTGAGAGCTAGTGACCAATCGAGATATTTTTTCGAACAAGGCTGGGAGTTGGTAGGCTGATAGAGTAGACTTCGCTGAGTCTGGGAAAAAGTTAGATTTTTTCGACATTGAAAGTGTAAATGTATAGGTTCAGTATTTTTTTTTTTGTCGTAGAAAGCTGGGAACTTCTAGGTAAATTATTGAGACTCCATTGATCAAGAATATACTTTTTTTTTGGCAGAGCGTGGTTGAAAGTTCGTTTTTTATATCCTAGAAAGTGTGCATTTTTGGATTCTAAAATACAAACTTTCAACCACGCTCGGCCAAAAAAAAAATATTTTCTTGATCAACGGGGTCTTAACAACTAACCTAGAAGTTCCCAGCCTTGTGCGACAAAAAATATACTGAATCTATACATTTAAACTTTCAAAGTCGAAATAACCTAACTTTTAACCGCGACCGGCCCAAAAAAATATTTTACCCAGATTCAGCGAAGTCTATTTTATCAGCCTTCCAACTTTAAGCCTTGTACAAAAAAATATTTCGATTGGTCACCAGCTCTCAACCTATTAAGGTGTACCGTGGCTTGTTAGAGTGCCTATTTATTCAATGCGAGGTGTTGGTGCCTTTTCTATGCTGCTCGACCGGTGGCCGTGACTGTCGGGGCTGAGCTGAGGCAGTTTTTTTTCGAGATGCAAGATGTCTGTCAATTTATTCCTGCGCCTTCACAGCTTGAAGTTGCAAAATAACGCATTACATCGAGTTAAGTGTAAGTTGGCGTGTGGCAAAAAAACGTTTTTTTATATAATTTAATATACCTAATACTAAAACAAAAAGGGTGTAGGAGGCGCCGCCACAGGAACGCCTACTTACTTGTCTGTATTAAATATTTATCCGGAAATTCCACAGTTTCTTTCATAAAAATGGGTACCATTTTGTATGCCTTAAGTTTTGAGTAAGTACACACACAAGTTATTCGGTCTCCTGTATGCGTTTACCTTTCTTGAATAGATAATAATAAAATAATACAAATAAAAAAAAACCGTCTTCACTAGTGAAAAGGTACAGTCAGCCACACGCTAGGATAGCCCTTTTTGTTCGATTGGCGCCCTTATGCCGTGCGCGGTAAGAGCTGCCATGGGGTATCTGTGACTGTGGCCGGCCGTACAATGATTTAGAGTGATTTCTTGCTGTTCGATGAGGAGTTCCGTTCTCTATCTCCGAAGTTCTTAATCGGATTCAGCATTTTATGGGACCACATGGAAAATATACCCTTACAAACAATAAGAAGAATCATCAAAATCGGTTCACGACGAAAGAAAAATACGGGTTGGATTGAGTACCTCCTCCGTTTTTGAAGTCGGTTAAAAGTTCACTTCTCCGAAAAAAATATTCGACGTTTTAATTGTTAGGGATATTATTAATTAAAATTATTGCTAGAAACAAAAGACTGTCACTATTTTAATAAAATGCAAAGATTATCGCGAAGCAAAGATACAAACGCATTGTCTCCGCCTTCATAAAAACCTGCCAGTCTCTACATAAAACTGCGACTCCCAAAAAGGAAAATAAAAACGCGGCTCATTCCCTTTCGCAGCTATACGTGCGTAAAACAGTAAGGCCTGTCGCGTCAGCTCGGTCGATAAATAAAGCGGCAACTTAGCAGCATATTGCCATATACGTCGAACAACCCCCCTTGTCACTCCGCAGAATGTACTTAAATCAGCTGCCAATACCCACCGATGCACCTGTGGAAACGTCGATTATGCAAATGGTAAGGAACTTTAAGTTAAATAGCGAGACGCGTCGCCTTTTTATTGGTGTTGCCAAGTTTTGAAGTTTTGCCCGCATCACGGAAGCTCCTTGAAATCTTGAGTCAGTGATTGCGCAGGGCCACTGTAATTACCGCCAACATAGCATGGACGGTGGCGCAATAGGTACCTGTAGCATCTAATACGGATAGCTTTGATCAGAGCGAGCAATTTTTTTTTATAACATGTTACTCATTTGCATATTTATTATTATACCTAATCAGCGGCAAGTTTAATACGTGACCACTCGGATTTTGTAGATGCCTGGGACATATTTGAGTTACACATGTTAAGGGTCAATGAAAGCAGTGTGGCGGAAAAGCCAAAATTTTTACAGTTTTTAATGTTTGTAGCTAAACTAAGATATTTTATTATAAAATAATATTATTATAATTATTCCAAACAATAGAACAACAATCGAAAAACCAAAGGCCTAAAAACTAGACGTTAGGGCAAATCTTATATTCGCTTTCAATTCGCTCATGGCGTCGACGCTGGGCATTCGCGGCAAACTGGTTGAGAATTCGCTAGTGTGCTAAGGCTTACTCAGGACCTATACCATCCCCTCAATTAGTCAACCTAGTCCTAAGACAAAGACAATCCGCACGTATTTATTTAATTTAACGAGCGAGCGAAGCGAGCGAAGTTCTCCGAGCCTACTGGAACAATCCGGCGTTTGTATGTATGTATGTATGTATTTATGTTTGTATGTATGAATGTTCGTTCCACGATAACTTTAGTAAATTTGGTCGGATCGTTATGTTTTCTATGTACTTCAAAAGAGTGGTAGAGAGACGTCATGGCTACTATGCTAGTCCTGCAGTTTATTTTCAAACGCCTCAGTGAAAACCGTTCGCCCATGACCTGGCAACACTGTCGATTAGGTGCAATGCAACCGAACGTCTCCCGGGCAATTGGATAGCGACGGCCATATCCAAGAGGAATGGCAAGCGGCCATGCCTTTGCGTTTCCCTGAAAGTGTCTAATTTAGCGGCGGCTTCAGTGAAATGTACAAAGTAGAGAGGTGTAGAAGCTCATCTTTGATTCGGCTGCCGTACTCACGACAACACGTCGGAGACTTTTGTTGTAAATTCGCCCGTAACGTAACCGAGTAGAGTGCTAGCGTGTGAGGGTCGTCGTGCCGTCGTGAGTACCTGGGACATAATAATATATCTAAATAGGTAGGCTTGCGGTGCTTACTTTCTCAGTAAAGTTCTGTGGTACTTTTAGCATAATCGTTGAAACAATACAAATAAATTTCACCAGTAGGTAATAAAACAAGTTGTTGACGAAGAAACTGAGGCAAAATTTGCCTGGTACGGTCTGCGATACCGTAGGATACCCATTTCTATTCGATTTATACAATGATAGATACACATAAATCTATCCTACTTCCTAGCGTGTAATCTTGTCTTGTCTTAGTACAGTCAGCTACTATTGTACTAAGACACCCAAAGGTTGCCTGTTTTAGCAGTCTTTTGATTTACCCTTTTTAGCTCTTAAGTATTTTTTTGTTCGATTCCTTGTTCTGTTTCTCTTCTGTTTCCTTCACATGTGTGATAAAATGCGCAACACGCCTCATGAATAAAGCTAGCGACGTCCATTGATCGTTTAAATGTGCAATTAACTTCACGACGACAGGTACATACATTGTCAATTTGTCCCGTAAAGTAAAAGTAACTAATTGCATGTTACTATTTGTTTTGTTTACGCCGCGCCATCCTAAGCTAGTAGTATTTCCTGAAGATTTAAAGTTTTCTGGTATGCAAGCAGTTGGTCACGTGCAGTTGTAGACAAATTGCGTTCTAGACGGTCAGAGACCAACCCATCTAAAGATTGGTTATATTCCATGGACGCGAAATTAAATGAGAAAATTGTGAGATCTCATTATAAATGTCTCAATGTCTGAATTAGAGAGAATGATGATTTTGCAAAACTCTGCAAGTTCATTGAAACCTGCTACACGCCCAAAATAAAATAACAATGTACAATTTACCGACTGGAACGAAATCTATCTCAATTAAGCTTAGCTAATTGAAATCACTTTTTGTTTCCACTCGAAACGAGCCGTTACCATCAGTGAAACAAAGTTTAAAGTAAAACAATACATCAATCACGACAGCCATATCTACTTTTGATCACTTATACGCATTTTTTTAAATAAAAACACATCTGAGAAGAAGATCTAAAACAATGATTTTTCTATAACAAAAGTAAAATTAATCATCATTTTGTAATCATTTTTAACGAACTCCAAAACTGATTGCGTACATTGATATTAAATTGTCAAGAAATCACTTATGATCCATTTATAACGCTATTTACATAGCTCAACACTCTACTTTGACAAAGTACCAACCCTTTGATGGATCAGCCTCGTTAGAACTTTGTCTGTCGAAGAATCCGTAAGCAAACGATATCAGATTTTAGTGCAAGTGTCTGTGTTTGGGGCGGATGTTCCTGTGATGTGGGCTTGACACGATGACGCCATAATAATAGACCGAACGCTCGTTATAAAATAAGAATGCGCGTAGGTTACGCATGGCTTGGCTTAGCCCCGACCGGGGTGTGTATTACGCCTATTCGAAGACGTTTAAATAAAACTTTACATTATGTAGTGCAATGTGATGCCACTGCATGCATTTTAGGCATGGCTGGTTTTTTCTCATATGTGCTGGCCAGTAGGCATTGTAATGTTGTGTGAATTCTGACTCTACATAAAGATAATGCCAGTATGGCCGCGAACATTCTCTTTTAGATTTTTATTCCGACGATAAAATCAAGTTGTAAGTACAATTTGTACCGGTAAACGAAAATTTATATCGCTTACCTTCAAAGGTTTGTTGTTCTTCTTGCTAAAAATACAGTTTCGTATTAAAAACAAAATTAAGTCCATTTTATGAACGAAGCACGAGAAATTGATGAGAGAATTATTTTTAGCAACATCCCAGTGCAAACATAGCCGCTGCGCTATGAGCGAAATGAGTCGCTCCGCAATCTACCCAAACGTTTCTACCCGACAATATTATTATTTGGCGCGAACCGCGTATCATAATATGAATATTATGGTTTCATACTGGTTAAAATATTTTCACCTATATTTTAATTTTGTTCATATTTATTTATCATTCTTTGCGTTTCTTAATAACAGTAGAAAGTCAAAAAGTAGAAAGTAAGTTGTAAACCGCAATAAATTTACAGGTTTTATTCTGAAGAGTGAGATGAGGATCTCGCTTCCAAACAGCAAAACAATCCATTCCTCAACTACAAATCCAAAGACCGGCCAAAAAAGTTATGGAGCGTCAAATATGTACCATGCGTTAGGCCCGATTTACATTGATCATATTGTGTGTAACGAAGTGATAAGGACAGTGGTGTAAACCGATCGGACAGTCATGACGAATGGATGTTTTAGTAGACTGTCTACTGTACTGTACTCGCTTCTCGCCACTATCGTTGACCAATGTAAATAGCCTTGTCCACACCGGACGATCCAGCGTGCTCCGATCGCGCGCGGCAAGACCGAAATGTATGGATTTCGGTCCTGCCGCCGCCGCTGCCGCCGCGCCTGCTAATCGGGCGGTAGGGGGAAGAAACGCCACGGGTAGAATGCGGTAAAACCCAGCAAAATACCCTCCCTCATTCCGTCGGTTTTCCTTGTTCCTCTTTAATCCCCGTAATGCGTTGCTATATTACACTCTACCTATGTATAAAATGTACGGACTGACCTAATTATCAAGTAGATTAAACTTGTTAGTATATTCATTTGAGACAAAGGAAGTTCAACTTTTTAACGGGCTCAAAGAAATTGGCATAATTTCTCTTTGAGTTTGAGTTAATCAAATAAGAGGATGATGAGGGTAGAGGGCTGGTGGCACTTTAAGAAGTGATTTTTATGTGTACGTATTATGTTTGCAGTCAAATGTGGTACCCATATGCAAAACGTATTGACCATTTAATATTAATTAAGAATAGTAACTTTGAATGTTTCGTGATTTTCACACATAATATGAATTGCCTTTTTCATCCCGACGGTGGCGTATCAGCTGAGCTGCAGCGTTGCATTAATTCGTTTATCTACAAAAATAATCGCGATTCGACCTGTTTCAAACCAAATTATATAAGAAAAAAATAATGTAGAGCTCACAAATGAAATACATAAATAGCTGCATTTCCTATCTCAATAATAAGTATGCCGTATTAAAACGATAACGAGTCAGTGGACAGACAACCCCACGGAAACATCCGAGGAGACGTTCCTATTTATTACAGTTAACTCAATAACACTGAAAATCTTTTGAAGTCGCGCCGCAGCCTCTCGAGAAGGGCCTTTACGACACCTTTCTTGGTCGCGAGACGGGGTGATCCCAATGAGTCAACGGTTATGATGTATGACTTTTTATTTATGGTTTTTTGACAAAAATACGAGAAACTATTTCTGGGGAGCAGAATGCTTGACTTTTGAACGTTAATAATTCTTATCTTCTTCTTCTATCGTATCGGTCGGACACATCGACGTCCTCTTCAACCTTCGCACTCTCAAATGGCGGCTACACCTTGAAATATACCTTCACACTACCCTTCAAATGGCGGCTTACTATCGCCTAGGCCTAGAGATCCTGGCAGTTGCACTGTCTTTTGACTACTTTGAGATTCAAAACAGAACAGCATAAAAAATGGACGTTATTTTTCCACTTCCACATGGGCACGAAACGTCTACATATTCCGGGAGGAATTGGGGAGGAATCTATTCTATAAAATCGTGATAAAATCTATTCGAACTAGTGGGGAATCCCACTATTAGTTAGATTTTATAGATTCAGGGTGGGATTAATAGTCGTCAGCTCAAGTTCGAGCTCAAGTAGGTGATCTCAGAAAATGAAAATCACCGACCTGAGACCTTGGCTGATGTCAATGTCAAGCTCAAGCTAGTGTCTATGAACATGCTGACAGTTACAAAAGTTCAAGCTTTTTTCGGTGATTTTATTTTCTGAGATCGCCTACTTGAGCTCGAGCTTGAGCTGACGACTATAATTATTAATGCCATCCTTAAAAGCATACAAGAAATATCTTCACCACTCCAAAAGCGTGTAGGAGAAAGGAACAACCCGTCGGACGTCGTATAATTAACAAGTCTCAGATTTATTACGAATAGAATTGGCTTTCAACGTTTCATATCATAATCTGAAAGCGTTTTATTGTTCAGTCGTGGAGACTTTCTCTGTTGTTTGCAAATTGCGATGGTTAATGAGAGATTTCCACCGACTGCGACCCTAGTTTAGACTGGGTTGTCTACACTGCCTTCCTGCTGCGACTCCAAAAACCTACACGCTGGGTTGTGGCTGTAGAATTCAAATGGAAGGTCATTCAAATTACTAGAAATTACTCTTTTTAACGGGTTTCATGGTATTTTTTCGTCGTATGGCAATTGAATGAGGCTTTAGAATATTACGATATTGAAATTAATTTAATAACAAAACGCAAAATAAAATGTGGGGTTTTTAACTTTTATATAGGTATTTGCGCGGGTTAGGAATTGCAAGACAGGTTTTTATAATAATATGCAGAATTATACGTACTTTATAACATCCGGGGAACCTGTAACTACGTTCATGTCATGGTGCATGGAACCGCCCCATTTGTTTCATTCCACTAGTTGAGACGTAGGTACCTACCTCCCGTAATTTTGGCATCAAAGTTTCTTTGACTTCCGCTGAAGTGGAGTGTGGTAGTCACACCCGCGCATTCATATTGCTCGAGAAATCGGTAAATATGTGAAGTCTATCCCCTTGTGGCTTGTGACAAAATCTGGAAATTATTTAATTGACAATAATTATATCTGTGGGAGAGATAAATTCTCATCATAAATGAGACGTCGTCGTGTGTATTTTGTTCAATGTTAAAATTAATTTTGTATCTTAATTTTATTAAAATCACGGCCAAATTGGGACCAACTGAATGATTCATCTCTATATTGCACAAAACAAAGTCTCATTCCGCGTCTGTCTGTCTGTTTATCCTTTAAGGGTGGCATTTATAGTGGTCGACTCAAGTAGGTGATCTCAGAAAAGTTGGCTAATGTCAATTTAAATCCCAAGATAGTGTCTATTCATATGCGGACAGCTACTCAAGTTTGACATTAGCCAAGGCTTGACATTCGCATTTGACCTTTTTGAGTTCATCTACTTGAGATTGAGCTCAAGTAAAATGGAATGAAATGAGTAGCTTGCGCACCAGAATACCTAGGATTTTTCGCCACCACTTCTTACGCAACGACATCAAGCAAGAAGTCACGGGCGAAAACAAGCTAGTGTCCTTATAAAACTAAATAACATGTTGTCAGTGACTATAACAATAAAGTACAAAAAACAACCAGCTCGCATAATGAATACGAACATTTTGTCCCTTGCATATATTTTTTGTCCCACTATTGTACCTACGATCCGCTGTAATTGTTCTTTTGACCAAGTGTGTTGTCCCTGAAACATACGGGACTCGAGAGCTCTGGGCTAACCATAAACACCGTAATATAAAGAAGTTACAGCTTTTTAAATAGTACTAAATACAATGACTTGTAACTAATTTATTTTAGAGCGTAGACGCAACAAAAGAAGTCCAAAAACTGGATTGTTCGCTATGTCTTGCTTGGTCACTGGTCACTCGGATTCAGTGGCCATAAAAACGATTGGACGTTGTTAAGCGACTGTAATTCTCTCTAGCTTGCCATAAAAGTCACATGTTTGCCCTGGGTTTATTACCGCCATAACAATTTAAGGAAGCCCCGAAAGGGTGGCACGGAATTTCCCAGAAAACTTTTGTTTGCGACTCCTGCTGCCGAATTGTTATATAAACAATGTTTGCAACAATTACTTTACGGCCCACTTGCTTTATCTTGGATACGACAGTTGCGACTTTATTTTATTTAAAAAGAACAATGGTAACTGCGTCATAAAGTAATATAAACAAGGTTTCACTTTTAAAAAAATGCTTGAAGTCGCCGGCAATTGCTTCTATTGTCAGCGTCTATTTTCGATTTCAACGCGCAAAAGTGTGGACATTTTCGCTTTCATTGTTTATTTACGTACACTGTTCATCTCGGAGTTAGCAAAAAAGTAAAGGATACAAATAAATACGTGCGAACAAAGGATCTTGTGGCATATGATTCGGAGGAGCAAGCAAAGCGCTTGTTTCGTGACTGACTTTTGCCCTGAATATTTTACGTTACCAACATTTCACCGGCGCCGCGCCTCGGAGGCTGAGTATTGCTCATGTTGGTCTGAAATCTCAAGCAGGCTAGACGTCTGCATTCAAGGAATGTGAATAAGAACACTCTTGTTCCCAAGATGCAATGCAATAACAAAACGCAATATCAGAAGGCATTAAATTTTTGATACAAGATATGTGAAGTTTTTTCCTGAGCTGAGCTTTGAAAACCAAGCTATAAAATTTATTTCAAAAGTCTTAGTAGGCTTTTTTCAATGAAGATAAATTCAATTTGACTACGCGAATGTTTTTATTGATTGTCAAATTGAGATCGGATCGGATTGCGTGAGATGCACGGAGTGCCTAGCGGAGGAGTAGAAATAAATTATATTCTTACTGTATTAATTTGCGGTGATGGTCTAGTGGGTCCTAGGTTCAATTCCCGGTGCGGGCATGTATCTATGACTTTGTTTAATTTCAAAGTTACGTACATTTGTGAATTTGTAGTAGCAATACCACTTGCTGACGGTGAAGGAAAACATCGAAAGGAAACCTGAGCGTATGAGGCATTATATCCTCAACGCAAAAATCGCTAACCCGCATTGAGTACGCGTGGTGATTAAGCTCGAACTCTCTCTCTGAGAGAAGGCCTTTGCCCAGCTAGTGGGACATGTACAATTGTACAGGCTACATCTTACTTTTTATTATTTTAAATAATAGGCATGCAAAACGTGCATGCATGTGTGAAGTGACCTAGACTGACACTTATCATAGTACGAACTTGGCTTTAGCTACACGAGCGGATCTGCGAGCAATAACTAGGTCCTGTTCTTAGGAAAATCACACGATTTCTCTCCAAGAATTGTTTACCCAAAACGATAACTACCGCGAAAACAAACCGGTTATTAAATTGCAACGCATTTCAATAACATCGCGACTTCGCGAGACATTTCAATATTCCGTTCAGATAATCTTAATTTGAAAATTACAATCGCACGAGCGGCTTATGGGTTATTAAGGTTCAAAGTAGCGTTGCGGGAAGTGCACAATTTTCACAAGTTTTAGAATAACAATAGCTGATTTGTTTTTTTGCTCGAAAAAAAAGTGGTATTTCCGAAAAAACTAGAAGTTCGAGCAAACCTCATAATTTATTTAAATACTGAAAAGAGTACTATTTTACTGTTGTGAAACAAAAATTGCTGAACAAAAATATCTCAGTTTAGCTACCAAATTTTAATAACTGTGAAAATTGAGGCTTTCCCACCACACTATTTTCATTGACCCTTAAATCGCCGAGCTTGTTAGCGAGCCAGAGGTAAGGAAGGAGGCCTAACGCCCGAACCCGAGCCAATAAAAATTTAAAGCGTCCCATAAAAGATTATCCTTCATAAACTGTTATTTAAATGTGAAAATTATTATGTTGCAAGTTAGGTTGTACCTTTAGCATCGCGTTCGCGGAACAGCTGCCTCATTACAAAGTGGAGTCGGCCGGGCATTTCAGTTCCCAAATTATATGATGCCAGCCTTGTTAACCATGGTTACTGGCGTCGGAATCGTCTCGACCCATGGACCTTAACCACCTACAGTAAAAAAAAAAACTTAATACTATTCTTGCGCGCCCTTGTAAATTAAGGGTCCGCAGAGCGTAAAGAGGGGCCAATTAAGAAATTTATAGTCAGAATGCGCTATAAAACAATAAATCGTACAAAGGCTTTCGACAACATGCCCTATTAATTAGCCAGCAGTTTTAGGGTGTCATTAAGTTTGGCGGGTGTAGAGTAGAGGGAGCTCGCAGGTGGCGAGTGAGCTTTAGGCCGAATTTGAATAAGTAGATGGGTGGGTTTGGGTACCCTGTATTATTATCAATTTGAAGTTAGGTAATAAAGGCATAGGGACATTGCAGACATTTTAATAATAGTTACAACAGGGTTTTATACCGTTCAAAATTAAACCTAGTTGACGCTAGCACTCTAATCGGTTACGTTACGGGCAACTTTACAACAAAAGCTCTGACGAGCTGTCGTGTGTACCTAGGTAGTATGTAGGTACTAAAACAACCGACAACACACACCACGTCTATTTACGAGCAGATTCTTTGCCCGATAGCGTTACTATCTCCCACACACAATCAAGGGGCATTTAACCACCACAATTATTTTGATTGCCAAACGAAAGTGGCGGTAGACTGTTTACAAAACGGGTCCACACATAAATCTCTCTAATTTATATCCGAAAACATAATAAGAGGAAAATGTAGAGTACCTATTCACAGCAGTTTGTCCGGTTGCTCTCCTCCATGGTCCACTGGTAATTTATAGTGCTGACTTCTACGGGCATCAGGCCGCTATAAAAGTAAATAAAGCTCATGAAATAACTATAAATCAGCGAATGAAAGCGATACATAGAGTGCAGCCGTCATAAAAGAACTTTTTGGTTAAACAAGAATAATTCCCTGACATGTTACTTTGAATTATAGGTGTTTTGAACTGCATAGAAAGAGTCGGTTCAACCCTTGGGCTGCTTGCATAAATTATGACGTGCCGGCGCGTGATATCGTGATTTCAAAACGCACTTTCATGTCGCACGTTCATTTTAGTCGCGCGGCCCGTAATTTTGAAGAAGGACAGTGACATTTCTTCAAAAAACACCGAGAAAGGACGAGTTTTTTAATCGGGTTAAGAGCGGGTTGATTTTAAATAATTACTTAACACTTCCTCGTGGGGAAACAGGAATGGACGCAGCGGGAACGAATGACTGACCACCGCTAACAAGGTGTCGTTATAAGGATGTCGACCTCTGTCTGTCGATAAATTGTCGGTGGCAGTTTAAAAACGCCATATCTGTCCGTCTCTACTAATATTTCGTGTTTTGACTTTATTAATGGCTCTTGAAACTGTGTTTAATTGAGATTAATAACTTACAATATCATTTTGAGGTTAGTCATGACAGATATGATAGCAATTTGCTCGATCAAATGTATCATCATTACCGTTACAGACTTTTTGCATCTACGTAATGAGATGATTTATACAGCATCCAGTAGCATCTTCACTCACAGAAAATGGGTGAAGTGACCACTCGGACGCTGCAATTTCTGGGACATGTTTAGATGGAGTAGACTTGCCCAGCATCTATGCCATCGTCTCAGCTTAGTGGGCCACAGGAAAGACCCCATAATAGTTTTTAGGGTTCCGTACCCGAAGGATGCCAAACGGGACCCTATTACTATGCCTACCTACACTGTCTGTTTGTCCGTCTGTCTATCCTTCTGATGTCTGTCTGTCTGTCTGTCTGTCCGTCTTTCTAACTATCCTAACATTAAAGGGCTGTATTTTTGGAACCGTAATATAGGTAGCCATTTGAAATTTTCTCCGATTATGGCAAATTATCCA
This sequence comes from Zelleria hepariella, assembly GCA_949319315.1. Lineage (NCBI taxonomy): Eukaryota > Metazoa > Arthropoda > Insecta > Lepidoptera > Yponomeutidae > Zelleria > Zelleria hepariella. The sequence continues at coordinate 9,924,680 of OX439392.1, read as the reverse complement.
ACAAATAATAAAAAATAAGGGAGGTACTCATTTAAAAAACGTGTTTTAACTTTTTGCTCTATTGCAAAAACGGTCCTTAATAAATACAAAGATCAAACTTGGTATAGGGCTTACTGTATAGTAAGTATAACAACATTATAAAAAATGGTAAAGCGCGAGTCAGACTCACTCACCGAAGGCCCGTATAGCTAGATTTTTTTTAACTGTATGTATACGGAATAACCCTCAGTGCACGAGTCCGATGGGCACTTGGCCGGTTTTTATTTAGGTTTTCTTTTTGTAAATGTCGATAAACTGCCAACCCTAGCGTTTGGGCAGGTGGCGAAACGTACAGACAAAGGTGACGTATCATTATCTTGTCTTGTTACCGACTCCAAAGTCCGAGAAGCCGAAAGAGGCGCTATAGCATACACCAGACGTGTAATTAGTCCGTTGCTTCGCACTGTAATAGTGTGTTACGTCTCATTTTCTTTAGAAGGAAAACGGTGTTTCTCAAGCCCTTTGAAGGTTTAACTATGATCGATTTCGTTGCGTCTTATTTTATTTTACTCGTCATTACAGTAATCATATGGCTGCTTAGAATTTCGAACGCAATTAATTATGATCGGAAGGAAATTCAAATAGAGAATCTTAAATACCGTACCACGACGACGGTAGGCAACATGGCGGGATGACTTGAATAAGTTCTTGCCCGAATGGTCAGACTCAGGACAGAGCTTAGGATAGAGACGTGTGGAAGACAAGAGGGAAGGCCTCTTTGCCCCGCAGTTTGACACGATAACCGTGGCTAACTACAGAAAAATACAGTACACACGACAGCACGCTAGACTGTACACTTTTGTTGTAAAGTCGCCCCTAACGTAACCGAGTAGAGTGCTACTTGACGGTGCGGTGACTTGCTGTCGTGTGTACCAGCAAACTATGTGCACGGTTTTAAAAAAAATGGTTTCAAAGCTTATGTGCCATAAAATTCTCAGATCAAAGTTGTCAACAAAGTTTTCAGATCTTTTCGCCTTAAATTAGTTAACAGTTCCTCCATTTAAGGCGCTGGGCATAGTGAATTAGCCCGCGCGCAAAGAAAAATGCATAAAATCGATTCCTGTATCAAATACACTAAAAAAATCGAAAATGTTCACATATCTAACCCTAGAATTTGTTGTGACCTATCTAACACAGCCAGTTTCATGTTGATATCCATAACAGATTGCAAGATATTTTGCTTAAAAAAAAGTGCGCCGCCTATTTTTTTCAAGCAAAATATCTTCAAAACGTTTATGAATGTCAACACGTAACTGGCTGTTTTAGATAGGTTTCACCTAATTCTTGGGTTTGATATGTGAAAATTTTCGATTTGTTTAGTGTATTTGATACAGGACTGGATTTTGTGAATTTTTCTTGGTGCGCGGGCTATTCACTATGCACCGCGCCTTAACCTCATTTAATGAGGAATTTATACTAAAGCAGGTTACAGTTTCGGTCATGTTAGAAAAATCTACATGTTCCCCAATACTCTTAATAATGATTACCACATTAAAAAGTTAGTTGCACCGATAATTACCGTGGCCATCACTGGGCGTGCTCGGATTCATCATGTGTGTTAAGATGTTACTCTGAATTAGTGTGTTCATTACCAAATGCCAGTTCCAAACATCTTTAGCACCAGGTAAGTGGTCACAGAAGGCCAACTTGGTAGAGAGCGGCAGTAAAAAGGTCATTTTCATCGGAGAAATTACTACCAAATTGTGGAGTTTGCATATTACACAAATGGTGGCACTTTTTATTTGTAGGTTTTTGGAGAAAATTATTCCACTACATAACAGAACTGTACACAGCTGTAAGAATACCAACTTAGCTAAAAATCACGAAATAAAAAGTGCTACTGTTTTTTTTTTCTAAAGCACTATACCCGTGCTAGGGAATATTTTAAACAAAGGGGAGAGGTTGCGGGTTCAAGTCCTGCCCCGAGTAAATTTTCTCAACTTATTATAAATGTTTAATTAAAATAAAAAGTGCTACCAAAATTAGGTAAGTAATGATTTCTCTGATGAATACCGAGGCACAACTAGCGCCGCCAATGGAAAAAAAAGATAATTATCTTCTTTTTGGATGCGTTTTTTGCTAAAAACAAATCATCAAAATATGATAATCCCTAGGCTTAACTATTTTTACGACCGAATGTTTAGATTCCAACGTAGAACGCCTACGAATAAAACCCGCCGCCGCCAAAAGTGGCGGAACCCTCGGTGCGCGAGTCCCACTCGCACATGGCCGGTTTTATTTATTTGTTCAGCCAAAACTAAACCTTCTGTACATTTGTTGAACTTTTCGCCTTCGGTTAATAGTCTCGTACTGTTAATTTGGAAGATCAGTTATCCGTCCTAAATGATCGTGAGACTTGCTTAGAGATTTTTTTCTATTCTATTGATGTTCGCACCCATGATGGGTATTTGGTGATATTACTTCGTCATTTGCCTTTACTAAGTTTTTTTTTTAATAATGATCAAATTAACTTTTTTATTTAATTTGATATAATTATTACGAAAAGGCTAAAAAAGCGGTGGTGGCCTAGTGGGTAGAACAGTGGACTCTGAAGCGAAAGGTCCTAGGTTCGATTCCTGGTGCGGGCATGTATCTATGACTTTGTTTAATTTCAAAGTTACGTACATTTGTGAATTTGTAGTAGCAATACCACTCGCTGATGGTGAAGGAAAACATCGTAAGGAAACCTGAGCGTGTGAGGCATTATACCCGCGTGTGGTGATTAAGCTCGAACTCTCTCTCTGAGAGAAGGCCTTTGCCCAGCTAGTGGGACATGTACAATTGAACAGGCTACATCTTACTTACTTTATTACGAAAAGGAAACGATGAAGGAAAACATCGCAAAAAAACCTGAGTGTCTGAGGCAATCATCAATCCGCAGTGGGCCTTTTCTTAAGAGGAAACGCGGGTAGCCGCTGCTCCATACAAAAAGAGAGACCTGTTTCCTCCCTGGATAATTATTTTAGAAAAAATATGATTATGCCATTCAATCTATATCTACCTCTGCCATGTCCAAGTTGACCTTGTTTTCTTATTTTTATTATTTAAATAAATTTTATTAAAATAATTAAAATAATAAAAAAAGGAAAACATAGGGACATGGCAGAGGTACATACAGAGTGTTAAAAGACCGCCAACAGACCCGATAGGTATGCAATTATGCATACTAGACACCAAAACAAAGTACTTTTTCGATAAAAAAAAAAAAATAAAAAAAATAATATTGCTGGGAAATGATTTTGGTTTTTTAGGTTATAATTTTGGAAAATATTTTATCACGCAATGAAAGTGTAACGCAGAGAATTCTTATTGTGCAAGCGTTGACAAAAACTTGTGTTACTTACGCTCGAGGTGCCGATGTTAAGAATACATTGCGGGTTGCAATTTTGACGACGTTTTATGAAATATTAAAAATTTTGATATGGCATCTTGAGAAGAAATGTTAAGTCCTCAATACTAAGCAGATTTCAGATATAAAAAAAATTTGAAAAGTCCGACTTTGAACCTCATTATCTCGGAAACCGTTGATTTCCCAGGCAAGTTCCTTGGGCAAAAATGTTCGGTATGATGAGGACAATACATGGTTTCCCGCTTTGTTGGCGGTCTTTTAACACCCTGTATTGAGGTACTTATGGTTTCCTTGTTGTATTTTTTGTATGGAGCAGCGGCTACCCGCGTTTCGTCTTAATCACAACGCCAGGTGATTAAGAAACACCAACCCTTTTCAGAAAACATCAGAACGCTCGATATCACCGCAAAAACATTATTTATTCTCTAGACCGCATAAGGAAGTGCTAATAATGTAGCTTATGCAGTCAAGAAACCTTCAACCCTAAATTAAAGAACCTTTTGTCGGTATCCTTTATCCTTCAAAATTTGTTTGAGTTATGCACGAGGGCAAATAATATAAAATTATCGCAAAAACAGTCGGGTCTTCTTTTAAACCGAACGCGTGTTATTTTGAGTAGATGCGAGTTTTTATGCTTCGAGTGTGTATTTGTTTTTTCTTAAAAACACCTTATGGTACACAATTTAGAGCTTGCTTAACGTACTTGAGCTACGAGTAAGTGTCATGTTTTTTTAAGTGGTGTATGTTACACGTATCAGTCTCTCTTCTCCTTATCCATTTTCAACTTATCCGACTGAACTTAAAATAGTCATCACATCACCACCTCAAACCATTTCTCTTGGCCACGCCATATTCATATGCAGGCAACTGGAGGGCAAATTCTGAGGAATGTCGAAGGAAGCTGTTCCTTCTCTTCGAGATTTTTCTCGAAATAAATCACTACTGCTTTTCGCTTATCATCGATATTTAACGGGCGATTTTGATTCGTATACCTATCCTTCGAAGGATATTGGTACGCTTAGGTGGATCATAATTATGCAAACTCCCTCCACCTCACACAATATTAAGGTACAAATTAAAATAAACAAGTTGTTTTGTTTCTACCAAGGCTGGTCTACGAACAACACTTTACAAAACAGTACTTTAGCCACGCCCTTTAGAACTTAATTTTATCATAGCGTGCGTACGCCTCTCCATAACCAAGATATATGTGAGAATGCAATTAAGAGAAAGTATTGTAGCTTGTTAAAATTATTACCGGGAAATGTAACCTCGTACCTCACAAGTTTTAGGAGTCACAAATGAGTTTGTTGAAAATTACGCTTTATGTTATAATTTTGTTTTCGGGCCAACACATCCGAGTGTTTCCCTCGAAAATGTTTTCTTTGGGTGCGCTTGATAAAATTAGATGAATAAAGTGGGTGGTGAGATTACCTTCCCGTTACGTTTAGGAGGAAACATTTTGAAACAATTTCTAATTTGGGTTTCGCACACTAAGTAGGTAGAGGTAGGTTTGGTAAACGTGACCCACCTGCAAAGACGTTTTGATAATTTACTTAGCTTGTGGTGTGGTGGCACAACAATCCTACATTTTCTAGATCCCGGAACACCAATATCTGATGACAATGGAATTCATGAACACTTACATTTTTTTTATCTTCATTACGTTCAAAGGCGGCAAACATTTAAAGAGAAAGGTCTACTGAACCAGCAAAACATCCCAACATCAACCTAAGCCCAAAAAAAACGTAAAAATGGCCTTACGTCATCATCTAGTATTTCTTTTACAAACCTTCACTCGATGATAAGTTCAGTACAATAAGTTCTAAAACAAAAGTAGTTACCGAAATCCCAATATTGTGCAATGTTAATACTGTTGCCAGTACTAATGAACTGCTAAATGAAGTATATTATGTCAAAAATTTATAAAGTATGTCAAAAATGCATCGCACACAAAGTCCTTAACACACTGAACATACTGAACGTATCTTGCGCGACTCATGTTACTTCCCGTTTATACATCGTGCAACACACGAATTCTTCTTCGCGGCCTCACCACCGCGTATTATACGCTGTTGCGCTGAGCGTAACTGGACTTAGAAGACAACGTAATAGGTCTTAGAAGCTAAAAAATAATCCAGCCACCCTTAAGGCTCAGGTCTAGGCACCCTAGCGCCGCCAATAAAAAAAAATATAATCTCCTTTTTCTTCTTCTTCTTCGTCTTGCCATGCCTCTCCACTAATCTTTGGATGTGTTTTTTTACTGAAAACGAGCCGTTAAATGAGAACTCCTAGGATTAACTATTTCCAGATCCTAGAACCTACGAATAAATCCCGCCACCGCCAAAAGTGGCCGTTTTTGGCAGCGGCGGGATTTTCATCCAAAAAGAAGATATTATTATGTTTCTTTTTTCATTGGCGGCACTAGTGGTGCCTCCCCCTTCGTCTTAAGCGTATTTTTCGTGGCGTATCATGCATGTGCTACGCGGCGAATGATACACTCAGTGTGTTTTGGCACTAAGCCATGTAGCGGTGAGTTCCGCAAGGAACTTGCAGCAACATTCATAAATGATTACGCTAGAGTACAGGTTCTGTGCAAGTATTTACTGCCTCCTCTTTTACATATCTCGAGTCAGCACTTAGGTACTTCGCAACTTCCTTGCGCTGAAATGATAAGAGTTTGCGAAAGTTTCAATTTCATTTTTGTTTCCAAGTATTTTTCTTATGATGATAGAATGTTTAGTTTGAAAGCGTTTCTGGTCAGATCAGACTTAATTTTGTTCTTAAAATATTTTTCCTTGAACCTTACATTAGTCCTCCCCCCCCCTCATCCTAATAAGGTCGCTCTATCTATATTAAGTATACCAATCACAATATACAGGAAATTATTGTAGATATTATTCTCAGAAAGTATAAGACAGAATAAACTGAATGGCAGATAATACCGGGAACCTACGCAAAGGAAATATACAAAAATTTTACTTTACTTGCATTATGTAAATGAAACCAAATTCAACTCATTTAGAGTAATTTATATTTTGTAAGTTCTATAATTTAATTCGTTTTTGTTCCTCTAATTGTATTCCACGTAACCTTTCGACTCCAAATATTAGCGCTAACACACATTTAATTTGCTATCTAAATGCAACAGTAGGTGCCACTAATGGGTTTTGGAGGTAAATATACATAAAATAATCTTAAGGGACCATTCGATAAGATACCACAATACTAGTTAATTTTATACAATTTATTTTAAAAAGCCGGAGGCCGAAGTGAATACGGACTAAAATATGACTTCACTAACGCCAATTTGGATTCAAATCTATTTGAAAACAAACCGAAAACTCATGCAAATTGGATTGATTTTCCAAATAAGCTTCATTCAAGTGCCCTCGCGCGAAATATGGGGACACTTCTTTGTTTTAAGACCCTATTTAGCCTGAGGCAACTCTATTAAGCCAGCAAAAATTAAAGAAATAAAAGCGGCAAATTAAAAAACTGACTCTAGCGTCCCAGCCATTCAGGCAGGAATAAAAGTGTTTAATTAAACAGTGTCGTTATTGATGGGGTCCCCGCGAAATGGCATTTAATCAACAACAGTGGAGCTGGCGTTTCTCTTTAAACTTTACTTTTTAATTCGACTTAATTACGCGAGTTACGACGCTATTCGGCCAAAAGACTGGGACGTTTTATGCCCCTGCGCTAGGCGGTAAGCAAAGGCTACTCGCTTTCCAACTTAATTACTAAAATGTATTGTATCGAACATTCACACCTACTATACTATTGGTTCGCCCCGAACTGTGAACTCGCGACCCCATATAAACTTAACAACCCCATATCTCGGCAACCCTTCTAGAATAGAACTTCTAGTTTTTTGGGCAGTATCTACCACTGGTTTGTTGACCAGGAAAAACAAATTAGCTTAATTAATTGGTGTTCCGTTGTTTAGAATAATGAACATTAATAATACTATGTTATTATCGTGAAAAAAAATTGCTGAACAAAAATACCAAAGTACAGCTATAAAATAAAAAAAACCGTGAAAATTTGGCTTTCCCACCACACTACTTTTATTGACCCTTAAGACGACGTACGTCTCACAACTAGCGCCGCCAATGGAAAAAAAAATCATATCTTTTTTTTGGATGCGTTTTTAGCAAAAAACGCTCCTGCGATTCCTCAACGCGAGGCTTAACTATTTTTAGGACCTAAGGTTTGGATTCCAGATCCTAGAACTTAAGAATGCAATCGATTCTCGCCAAAAGTGGCCACTTTTGGCGAGAATCGATTGCATTCGTAGGAAATCTAATCCTGGAATCCAAACCTTAGGTCCTAAAAATAGTTAAGCCTCGCGTTGAGGAATCGCAGGAGCGTTTTTTGCTAAAAACGCATCCAAAAAAAAGATATGATTTTTTTTCCATTGGCGGCGCTAGTTGTGAGACGTACGTCGTCTTAAGCGCGAAACTGGGAACTGTTTTGTTTACGTAGCAGCCGCTTTCCCCTTGGACATATCCGCGTAGGAATGTAATTGAAATGTCAGCTCGAATTTGTTACTTTCGTCCCAAAACATTGCTTCTTGAGCTAATGTTGAGCTAAACGAAAACATTCTTCGCTCTCACAAAGTAACGAAATATTCCGAGTGGAAGGTTTGCACGGAAAAGCTAATATGGCGCACGTGATAAGTACCAAGTCTCCGTTATTGCTGCACAATTAGTATTCTCCATTCACCGACAATAATGAGTCAAAAAACGCTGAAAATATTTAAACAGCGTGATTAGGGCAATTTCCAAACGCCATTATGTCCTGCGGTAAGTTTTTATAAAGCATTATGTGTGTTCGGAACGCTTCTGCGGTGGATGCAGGGGCATTTAGTTCGCATTGCGGGTGTACGTACGGACGTTAATTCCGTAATTAAGTGAACGATCGAATCGATTGTTTAATTCGTTTGCGGGGCGGACCGATGTTGAGTTTCGATTCGATTATTGTTGTGCATCAATCTTTTTGACCGGCGATTCGATTTTAAATGGCACCGCGGTAATGACTTTTACCTTCCAAGTAGTTGGGGTATCGGTTAAGTTCATCGCCATTAACATTATTTATGATAATAAGTTATTTATCTATTCTTATGACGGTTAAACCCCAAGTACCTACCTACTTAGCTAAAACTCTCAGAAAAAGTTATACGATCATTCTTGTAATGCTTGCATACAGAGGGGGACGCATTAAAAGGCAGATTTTCATTATGCCTAAATTCAAAAGGCCTACGGTCAAAACGCCGTTTTCTCCAGTTCGAAGGACCACTCGACAGAAAAGGGATATTTATTATGGCAATATTATTATTTGAATTATTTGGCCATATGAACGTAAACGTTTAGTTTATGGATTATTGTAAGGTTAAGCTTTATGGATTTCGGTGATTTAGTATTCGACAATTTTAGTTTCGGGATTCTGGGCATTAGGGACTTTTAACTTGACTTGACAGTCATTTAACTTAGGCGCTTTGAACAAATTTTCGGGACGAAATATATCTCAATTAGTTATATAAAATAACTAATATAACTAATAACTAATTGACGAAATAATTTTCGGCGTTATAACCAATAGGCGTTTTGATTTTCGGCGTAATGAAATTCGGCCTTTAAATACGTGCTGATACAGAGATACATTTACAGCCTAACTGACTAAGACTTCAAAAGTTTGGTATCTTCAACACAGAGTATGTTTCTATGCTATTTTAACTCTAATACTTGGCATAATTTATTAGGGGCAGAGCTGAATGAAACGATGCGCTGGTGATGAGCTTGGTATATTAGCAAACTGGGGCGCAAGGAATGATAAAAAATACAACATTTGCGGGCGCGCGATTTCCGATTATCTCACAATAATGATCCGAATTGAAATTAGAAAGTGTTATTAGGCGTCTGCCTTGCACAATAGTATAGTGAATTAGAGATAGGATAGATAATGATAGTCAAAAATAACATTCATGCAAATGTGAATACAAACGTCGATTGCGTATTAGGTTACATACGTAATGTGGTAATGACTATGCATGAGTATTATTGTGGACTCTCGATTGTAATAGCTACGGTGCCTCGGGCTAAATTGCTCTAACTTCGCATGATATGTCAACTCTCTAATTCGAAATTGGTCTAAAAATGTCTAAACGTGCATCAATGAGCTCCATAGGGTTTGGAGGTAGGGTTTGGTACATTTTCGTTGCAAAGTCGCCCGTAACGTAACTGAATAGAGTGCACGCGTGTAACGGTCGACGTGCTGTTGACTGTTATGTAGATACTACAGGGTGCAATCGAATTCGGTAGCGGAACTTTTAGTAGTCTGTCTGCTGATCACTACGAACAACTTGTACTTGGTGGCAAACGAAATGGAGCGAAAAAAATATCAGCTGTTCCATTCATTTGGTGCAGTACTGAGTCTACCATATGTATCCATACATCTGAAATTTATTTCGCTCCATTTTTTCCGCCACCTAGTACAAGTTGTTTGTATTGATCAGTAGACAGAGTTCCGCTATCGAATTAGAGTGCACCCTGTAGTTAGTGCCTCGGTAAGTTGTACATAACTTTCAAAGCAGTAGTTAAATACCTGAAAATTACATTATAATGGGATGCTCTGCCCTACTAAATTGCAGACGCATATTAGGCAATAGGTCTGTGACATAAAGTTACTAACTTGTGTTAGTTCATTATGGAGTAGCTAACGAGTTTTTTTTTTCAACCTCCCTGAAATTACTTTCTCTTCCCTTCTCTTCAAACCTAGTTCAATATAGCACCATCGCAGTTTTTCTGCATCTAACTTAAAAACCTGTTCGCAGCTTGGACTCTGTGTCACAACAAAACTGAAACGCCAATGGAAGTGAGATCGAGAAGTTTTGGCAGATCTGTGGCCTGAAGGTCTGATCTGTGTTCAAAACGGGTCGAATCGCGGTAGGTTTTGTAGGTTTTGGTAAATGATAATAAAGTATTTTGAAATCGCCGTCCAAACGCTCCTCAGACACTTACTCCGGGACGCCTTCAGCTCAACTACAAGGCATTAACCGACAATATCTGCACACGTTATCCTATAAATAGTGTTTAAGCCTAGTGCACACGTGTAGTGTAACAAGCGACGTAGCGTACCCGGTGTTGCGTTGCATAGGGACAATAATTTAGCCTCGGTGGCACATTGCATTGAAACCGCGCACCACAATTTAAAGCCTATGCAATAAGGAGCAGGCATTGTCTACCATTAAGTCTCGTCTTACCCCGCATTCTGTTCGCCCTTTTTATGCGCTCACTGTGGCACTAGTTTTAGGCCGCTCTTTAAACCCCTAAGCTTACAACCGTGTCTCGCATTCTTAGCTTTAATGGCTGGATGGGACCACACATCTTTGCAAGAAAAGACTGCCGTGCGACGTTATTTTTGCTTTACTTTATGGTAAGTACCTACGTGAATACGCACTGCAAAGGGTATTAAAAGGGCTGACTTATAGCGTCTAAGTAGCGGTCTGCTGGTCCAAAATCATCTAACGAAGATCCACCGACGTAAAAAGAAGTGCTCAGGGACTGTAGCCATTTTACCGAGAAAATTTGCTGAAAGTTGTTGAGAAAGGGTTGGTTCTCCCACAGTGATTTTCATCATTTAAAACCTACTTATGCATTTTATTTAAGGTTCGTTAATCTAGTTGTGAGTTGCAATTAGGTTTCAAACCTAGACCTCTGTGGATATTTTATTGATACCGATTTTTTCTGAATACAACATCACAGCTTCACAGAATTCCTTACTAATGTTTCGCTATTACTCCTAGATTTTCCTTGAAGCCATCCGCAAACAGACCGCCTTTCACCAAAATAAGTCTGTCCAAATTAAACCCCCTCTCACCTGCAATAATCACCTTATTTAGGACCAAACCCCGGGCTAAAGTCGGACGCAAGCGAAGCGAAAAACTTTTGCGCTCTCCACAAGATAGTCATTACGGTTTCTTGTCACAAAATAAGAAGATGCATAAAGTTCACACCGTGGTTTTAGCGAGAAACTGATCAAGGTTTAGTGGGAGTAAGGACAAAGAATTGCGCGCTTTCAACATCGATCAAGCTCTACAAAAATATACCAACATCAAACCTTCGGCTGCCTCCGGTCAAAGCAGAGTAGCTACTACGAGTGCGATAAAGCTGTGCCGGACGTCTGCCGGACGTCTGTCATGTATCCTAATACTATAGTAGTAAGGTTGTTTAGCCAAATTATCACTTTCAGTGACAGTGACAGTAAGCACTCGTGGTAGCTGCTCTGAAGGAAAAAAAGTAGCGTGGCGGGAAATGCACAATTTTCACCAGTTGTTTCTATTTTGTAGCTAAACTGAATTTTTTTTTCCAAAAAGACCTTTTAATATTTACAAATTTATCTTATTAAACCGAAAATTTCTTCCTACTGGGCTGCAAACCACATGACCGGACCTTCTCCATCTTTCTACATAGTGCTCTCGTAATGTCCGTTCGGAAACCAGGATAACGCTCACCAATTTCGCCATAACTTTAGACGTAAGAGGATTGCTTCTCCATAAGGATATCGCTACAAATTGACTGTAATTTTGTTTTTAGGGTTGCGTGGGAAGTGAAGCCGGACCATTACGGAGTGGGTGAGGTTCTTTTATGTTTTTGCAATGCCGTGTAATGAGAGAGTGAGTGGTTGAGTTGCGCGTATGTTGAAGTCAAGTATTCGAGTTTGTTGGTAAAGTTATGGTTACATTCGATTTATTGCAGAACGCACCTGTACATTCGTACATTCGATTTATTGCAGTCCTTGAAACCGGTTTATTTGCTCTTATCGAAATAAACAATCTTTTTTTTGGACAGATAATACGTACATATATCGATTTATATTTTCCCGCAAATAAACCAGTTTTGAAGACTAGCAACTGTGCGGATTTTCTCACAGAATAAGCACACAGATGTAGGTTTATTTAAAATTATTTCCGACTAGTTATTCACTCACCAACTTTATTTCAAATCAAATCACTCGGCGATGTAATAGTCGTATTGGAGTTCTTTGACTGTTGGTTTGGTCGAGCTAATGAGGGCTACCGTTTTAGTGCTTAAAGTTAGGTCATGAAGTAAGATATTTAGGACCTTTTCGAAGTATAAAAAGAACGAAGTCGTGGGCCAAAGTTAGTAAGTAATACAATCCGACTGACGCTCGGCTGTCTTCCACAAGAAAAGTTTTAACCACTACCTCTAGCGAGCATCAAGCGTAAGAAACGTTTTTTGTTTTCATTGTTGAGACAATCATACGGAACCACTTCCTTCGCGTTGAAAGTAGCACACCCATAGTTTTTTCTTCTCACGGGGCGCGCGTGAGCACAAATCTGAATAGATCACATGGTAAGTTTGGATTTAACCGCGGCTTATTGCGAGTGCGAAGTGCCGGTCCGATGCTGCACCGAGAAGATTGCTTATTTGAATCCGATCCACTACTTCCTTGTACGATGCGCTTTTTCACGCTTTATCGTTCGAGAATATTAGATTGTTGGGGTGCTATTCGCGAGGCTAGTTGGCTCTGCATGAATTGACTTGTCTTTCCTGTGCGCTAGGCTGACTCTTTGGGCAAACCGTGCCCATCTAAAACCATCACTTAAGCGTACAAGTGGTCACTTCACTAATCTAGTGTAGTGTGAAGGTGCCCCTGAACGTTAAATCATCTCATGTCGTACATGACACAGCCAACATTTTTGTAGAGATCGTCCCAATACGTGCTCCTTTTCTCGCACATCCCTCGTCAAGGTGCGCAGTTTGAGTTTACATTATTTTTTGCCGCAATTTCCACCGGGTTTGGTCCGTGTTCGGTAGAACCTATTTTTCGATCGAATTTCAGAATATACCTCTTGCACATAAGTAGAGTACCTACTCTACTTCACGTATCACTACATTTTCTTCATAAGCTGCAGCGTTTCCCTTAGGCTTATCTAAACTTACCTTACACTCGAATGATTCCGTATATTGTATTCATTCATCTTTCCGTTGGTTCTAGAAAGTCAGAAAGTCATAATTGCAGCATAGAGGTTTATCAAAAATATGTTCATAGCAATGTGTGAGTCTACAAAACCAACACGACATCATAGTAGACTATGGGTAACAATGGGTGTAGGAACTACATAACTGACAGGCCTTCGGGCTAATAGAAATTATACGATAACTACGAACCGAACTAGAACGCATAATTATACGTTTTAAACAAATCGGAGATATCATAATTGCACATCAGAATTATCATCAGCGTAATTGATCATCAGCGTAAAAGCTTAAAGCATTAGGCGCTTTGTAAATATAGTAACGGCTAAAGACCAGAGATAGTAATCTAAAGGCGTTTGTAATGAAACTACTGAACAATTTCCAGGGAATAGTTGACGTCTCTGTCGTCATCTTTTCAAATAGCGCTTCCTGATAATTTCTCAAGTCGGAAATTAAACGTTGCGGCGGAGCGGGCGAAACGGAAAAGTCCCAAGTGTCAACTCTTAACTTCTCGCACATTTCTTGATGAATTTCTTTATGTCGCCATTATCTTGTAATCTCGAGGCGGGTTAACTCTTTTAAGGCGAACTTTGAGGTAGTCCGCGAACTCTTTCGCAATTCCCGCCCCTGTTGACGGATGATTACAAAGAGTAGCTTTCGCTGTATTCAATTAGAAACTTCTCAACTTTTGTTTTAATTTCAAGTGCCGTTTCGTATTAACTTTGACAAATGGAAATTTAAATGCACATAAAGAGGTAATTTGCTCGTGCAATTATGTACGTCGAGCGTTAAGTACTTAATTCCAATAAGGGGTAGCCATTAATAAATGTTTCCATCTCGATCGGCGAACGCGAAATTTATAGCTCGATTTCCTCTCTTGTAACAAAGAAATTAATTGTAAATTCTCTTTACCTGTAATCATAATACGAAACATAATAAGGGTGAGTGAAGAAACCCAAGGCTCTTCTCGGTAATCTTTGCATTGTACTCCAGTTCAGAATGATGAGGTGCGTACTCTGTGAAACCAAGTAAGACACGGTAGTAACAAAGGCCGGCCAGCAATGAAACATAAGGCACCGCAAGCAGGAACCAAGCACGGCTGCAACACAACTCACAGTTTATACCAGAGTTGAATAATTGCTACCGTCACAACTCTCTACATTATACAATAAAGTTGCTTATGGTACATTGCGCGCAATAAATCCCACTTTTACCTCCTTTGATTAGGTGCAGCTCATGTTTCCTGTGTTTGACCCTGTATTCATACGCTAGAGGGAGTTTTACGTCCATTGGTCAGGGATTGTACCGCTTTGAATTCTATACTCGAAAGAACAACACTTTTGCGGAGTCATTTAATAAGATCAAATTATTGTAGGAACGCACCCAGAGGGGAAAAGAAGAGCTATTTTGGTTTTCCGTAGATCGGATTTCAGCTAATTCACCGCGCTTGATTTTAATAGCTTATTTAAAATTTACCTGTGGTGTTTCATTACAAACCCTGTATTTTTTATAAAAAAATCTGTATTAGCCTTGCTTATTATAACTCGGTCCTAAAAATAACCAATAACACAAGGAGATTAGTCACACACCAAGACGTCGACTTAGATATATTTCGTAACAAATGATCCAAAAATTACTTCGGTGTGTCTTAAATAATAACACTATTATCAATTTGGCAAGGTATAATAAGATAATTATTTTTATAATACGAATTACGATTAATACGAATGCGAACTAACAAAGCTTAGGGTGGTATTAATAGTCGTCTGAGATCACCTACCTGAGATCGATCTCAAGTAGGTGAACTCAGAAAAGTCAAAAGCTGTCAGCATATACCTATCTTGAGATTGACATCGACAATAGCCAAGGCTTGACATTAGCATTTGACTTTTCTCAGAAAACTCAAGATCGAACTCAAGTAGGTGATCTCAAAAAAGTTTTCTGAGATCACCTACTTGAGTTCGATCTTGAGTCGACGACTATTAATGCCACCCTTAGATGTTCGATTTGTAATTTAAAAATATAAAGTGAAGGAGCTACTTCTATCCAGCGTCTTACCGTTAAGTTCTGCTCTACAATATTTGTCGCAGTGTCGTGCAGCCTGGGCAGATACTTAAATAAGTATACATTATACACAACATGGCAATTCAGTAACACAAGAGGGTGACCTCAACTCCACACATTCGAAAACGGATAAATTAATGAGATTTTTTCCCTAACCCAAAAACCTAAACACCGCCCAACATTCACACTCCGCGAATGAAAGAGTTAACAAAAAAAGTACGTTCGTCTGTTCAATATAAATTCGTCGGGCATGTTTTCGTTTCGGACCGTTGCCGGATGACACTGCTCCTCCGTGATTAATTGTCCCAACGATTGAAGCGGTGGTACCCCCCACTGGTAGGCGAAATGGAATATTGTGGCGCTCGCGCCGCAACGCCGCCATTGCCGCGCCCGGCACCAAATAGGACCTTTTAATAACGGGCGCCAACAGAAACTAATTTATGTATATCCCACTTTATACAGTTAGCTCCAAATGTTCAACAATTTGTAAGGTTTAATTGAATCTTAAAGGAAACAGTGCGGAGAAAGTGAGAGCTGCGAAGAGAGAATTCTGAATATCGCGTGAAATATCGGGGCCGTATCGATAAATCTGTCCGATACGGTGGAAAACAAGGCAATAGTTGTCATATAAACGCGCGTTACATACGTTTAAAGTTAAGGTGACGCCCGGTGACACGCGAATTCGGTATAAACACAGCGGGTGCCCTCATAAATATGCTGTATAATATCACTTTTTGCACGGCGAAACATCGTTTTAGCGGTTACATCTTTTTAAACTGTCTCGAAATACTTTATCACGAAAATAATATCCTAAAACATCCCGTGTATCGCTGCGTAATGTTGTTTATGAAGCAGGTGGGTATAAATAAGCTAGTTCACGATACAGAAACCGCTCTTTAGGGGTCCTCGAACAGAACAGGTTCAATCGGTTAATTTGTTTCTGTTTTTTTTTTCTTGTTCTTTTAACAAATTTTATTGTGCACGGAATGAGTCGGTGAGTCCTTGACTCAACGAGGTGTAACTAAATGGTCAAATTTGTAACGAATCGATGTCCGGCCGAAGCTCGATCGTGATCTCTGAGGACTGCCTACACCTGCCTTGGGGGCTCGATAAAATCACTAATTGAGTATAGTTGAGTTGTTTTATTCGTCTGGTTTATAATGTTTGGCTGTAATAGCATTGCCATTAGGAGTCATTTCAACTGGTTTTCAAGTTATTTTTATTAACTACCAGTGGGCACTAGTATGCATAGAGCCAAACGAGCCGCAGAATTTAGGAATGGGCAAGCAACCGAAGAAATGGAACTGTGTATGACAGGAAAATACCATTTCTCGGTAATCTCGCATTCGACACATCTTGAAGAAAAAATGTCAAGTCATTTAGATCTCGACTGCTCCCGACCACTCGAGTCATGTCGAGCGAAAAAGGCAAACATCTCGCAGAAATCTCGTGCCTTGTGTCGAGGATGACTTCGTGAGAATAGGAGATATGGTGACATTTGCCGCAAAATGAGATTTTTCCTACGAGATGTGTCGAATGCGATATTACCGAGAATTAGCCCCCTAGTGAGAAAAATATAATACCAAAAAAAATGGCATGCACTGTCTTAAAAGTGATCTACACTCACTATTTGGTTGCTTGCTACACTAAACAGTGGTGTTAAAACGCTAATCTTCATTAGGTACAAAGAAGGATCAAACTTTAGAGCTTTAAAATATCTTTCCCTTTTATATCAATGTAGGCCGTCTAATAGGTCATCAACGTGTACCTTTCGCTGACCTTACAATCGTCTTCACTTATAAATAATTACAAACACAGCCACTATTAATAGGAACATCCAATTATTGCTCTTACCTCTCACGATCTCATTCTATAAGTTTTTACTGCCGCGCCTTGTGGTCGTGAGTCCAAAGAGTTATCATAATCGAACCTCATTGATGTATGGGCTACCGTCCGAAAATGATTTATAGTGGTCTTCCGTATAGGACATCATTCTTTAGCGATGATTTTCAATCACATCCGACGCTTCGTTAGTGAACGTATCTATGATCGTGACCACGATGTTATATTTTGTAGAGCTGACATCATTATCCGTGGCTATTCCTACTTTGACGAATCATTAATTAGTATCCAATATTATACGATGCCGAATATGTATTACCCAAAAAAATACAACCCATTTTTCTAAACTTGCAAATGTAGATAATATTGTTAACAACGAACTGAAGCATCCAGCATTAGCATAAAATTCAGAGGCATGCCGCCTCCACGATTAGCCCTCTAAGCTCGAGAATATTTACCGTTGGTAGCATCAACAACTACGGCTACCTAACTCATGTAAATAAATTGTTCGTCTAGCATTCTCGGAGCGGCTACTCTATCAGTAATTCACGTTGCATTATCAATCACACGTCACTTGATTGATGAAAGATTTCTTCGGTAGCTAGATAACTTGTCTGCTTTTTTCAGTTAATTAAGACCTCTGCATTCGTCGAGTTCCAATATCGAATGTTCGTTGTATGATATTTTTATTACGCGGCTACCTATTCGAGTCGAGATCTTATCGAGACGAGTTTTGAGAAAATGTCGTGCGGAAACGTATTTTGATAAATTACTCGATTGAATAGGTTTGTGTCAATGGGTCGTTGAACTGTTTGACTCATCTTGTTTAAAAGTTGAAGCTCTCTGTAAACTTCTATGCATGTTAAATCGAATTAAAGTTTCTAACTAGATTCTGTATGCTTGGGTGTCTAAAGAATCTTTATTGGACAGAAAACAGGCATTGGAAACGGGTTAGAGTTTTTGGACTCGGTCCCATGACGATCTTTCGTCACGGTGCCTCGTCCATCGATATCCGCGGACAATAGGTTCGAATCGAATCAAACTGTCAGCCATTGTACCGATGTATCGACTACTCACTATTTGTATTCGATGTCTTTCGTAACATTCCGTTCGTAGTTCACTCAGCTGGATTCGTTTTCAACTCCGAGTGTTACCGTTAACAGAAGCATCTCATTTGCTATTTAGAAAAGATTTTCCGTGATTAGAATGCAGTCGTGCTGCGTCGGATATTTTGTTATTTGGAAATAGTTTAACTGTGCTCCGCAGAAGCCGAAGTCGTAGCACGACTCTTTTCGTATTCAACTCTCTTTCGCAAGTTTTTATTAGGTCCCATCGTGGATGTAAACTCTGGGAAAGATAGGAGTTGGACTTCAATAAGCAGGCGTACAATTAAACTTTTAGAAAATTTCAAAACGAAACTTCTTCCGAAGGCGCTCATTTATTACAATTCGAGGGACGCCAGTGAAAGAAAGGCCACTGAGGTAACGATGACAAATTCGATTAGAAACTTTCCCTTTTCCGACTTGAAACTTTAATAGACTGCGCGATTCACTTCCATACTAATTACAGTCTAGTGGATAACTCGGCAAACACGTCTGGGTCTGATATGACCGGCATATGCGGTGAGAACTTATGGGTGTACCTCGGGATCCGCGGCCGCTCAGTCCACAACTTTGCCTTCTACTCGACTGCACGAAGTTTTAGTCATTATTACGTCTACTCTCGGATACGGGTGTTACACTGCCGCCTCAAGTTCACTGAAGTTACAAATGACTAGCATAGTCTGAAAGCGGTCGCAACTTAGACGCAATGTGATGCGTAGCTACTGCTATATACCTACAATTCAATCATATCCCAGGGACTGCAGCGTCGAGTGGTCACTTCACCCATCTTGTGTGACTCTGTGCCTCTGGTCGCTGCATAAATTAATCATCTCATTACATCGAGGCAAACGCCTAAGTTACAAGAAACGCAAATCAAATCAAACTACGTGAGAAACAACGCCTGCGGCTTAATTCATTACATCTTTACAAAAATCTCTTCTACAAAAGCCACTTTTATTCATTCCACAGAAATGCCTTTGTAATCTCATAATGCTAATTTCAATCTTTATCGGCATTTGCAGTATTGTTTTCTTTATCTGAGAGTGGATTAGGATTGTTGCGATAGATTGGCTTCGCCGGCTCTACCTGTGTTGCTTTTGTAATTTTAACGAGTTATTTCTCAAACAAAGGTGTAGAAAATGGATTAGTTAAAGGAAGGACACGGGACCTCTTTTTTATTGCCGCCCTCTTGTTTCTGTAAGATAAGTAAGGATGACTGATGCCGCAACCAAAATGCTGAAATTCCTCCTGTTAATAATTATCCCACCAAAAGCGTAAATATGTTTTATTAAAATTGGTTTAGCCATTGATGGGATACGCTAAAATTTCACGGTTATTTTCTTATTTTTATTTATTTGTCTAAGAACTTTTAAGGTTACAAATTGGGAATTTTTATTTAGTTATACATATTTTTTTACATTTTAAGGCACGAGACGTACGTAAAACACCAAAAAGAGGAACCGAAAAAAACTATACTTCTCTGTCCCTATCCTATCCTTAAGAACGTTCCCAATCCATCCCTATTTTGCCACCCACCGGTCTCGGGTAAGCTTCAACAAAAGACCAAAAACGTTGAAAATAGCAAAAATGCTCAAATTAATTAGCACAAAAGATGGCAATCTTTGAAAAGGATGCCGAATAGGGCATTATAATTTTTTTGAAGATTGATATTTTTGTTTGGCTTTTTTTCCTTCATACATAACTCAACGTTGAGACTCTGACTTTTTATCTGAACAAAGTGGTATGGAGACTTCTTTGCTTCTTTTTTGTGTTTTTTTTAGTCCCTGTCCGTATCAATTTGTATCTGTACCGTGAATTTACATTTAAGAAATTAGATTAATACTTCAATTCCTTATTTTGAGTATTGATCTACAGTTACTGGGGTAAAACAAATTAATGAGAACTAGTCATTGTTTTAAAGATAACAAACAACGAGTAATAAATCTGTTATAAGTGTTTGTACCGTTTTCGATTTATTAAAATTGGTTTAAAAAACGGGTAGTAATTAAACAGACTTCTTTTTAATAGCATTATATGCCTCTAAAAATCTACATTGCCTTCTAAATTACTAAGTCAGCCACAATCAACGCGCATCAAAATAATACTATCTTAGCCACTAGATAACTTGTATGTAAGACACTTTAAATACAACTCAGCATCGTGGTTATTTTTTGGCATCTAAATTTTTAATATGCATTCAAGTAGTAAACTTCTAAAATATTAATATATGACACCAAAAAAATTTTTCAATTAGCTTCTAATTTTATAACTCAGTACCTACTCACTACGTTTAAAATTTATCTCGACCTACATTAATTGATCGTCAAAATTTACCTAAAATTGTCATCAAATAGTAAATAGTACCTACCTAATAGTAAACTATGGCCACTTAAATACCCTGGAACTATTGAAACGAAACAAAATAAAATGCATTTTTTAAAATCAATCTTGTACTTTGAAATACCATCATTTTACTTATAACTATTAGTATAATAAAGATATTCTGCCGTCATAAGAAAAAAAGACGCAACTGACATTTTTGCCAAAATTAAGTTACATACATATTCGGAACGAGGAAAAAAAGGCGCAACTGCCTGTATTTTTTCATTTCGGTAGGAGCATTTTCTGGAAGTAGATTGAGTAAAAAAAACGGAACTGATACGTAGTCACAAATACACGTGGCTATTCGTCAGTACATGAATCGAATGGCGCTCTCTGATTGGTGCAAATGCTGGCCGCTGTCGAGTCCCAAATCGTATAGTGGCTTATTTAACAATAAAAGAATATGATGTATTAATTTACATGCTTAGTTATAATATATGAGGTTGTGTATTGAAGCTTGAATCATATTTTTTTGAGGAGCTTATGTTGAAGCTGTAAAACGTTTAATGGTGATGAGTTGTAAAATCAGTGGCTGAGTTAGTAAATCAGGTTGCAATAGATAAATCAGTGGACAAGTTAAAATAATTGTTGAACTTTACTTGACGCTTTCTTTGGAATATTTAGTTGGCGATGTAAAAAAGACGAATTAGTTTATTAGAAGCTATCATATTTTCCCGTGGCTTACTTATAAAATGAGAAGTTTGATCACGTGGCCAAAAAAAAACTTTGTGGCTTGACTTATAATTTCCCTTAAAAAACTAAGGCCTTTGCATCTCTACGTAATGAGATGATTTATACAGCGTCCAGTGGCACCTTCACTCACACTAGATGGGTGAAGAGACCACTCGGCGCTGCAGTGCCTGGGACATTGTTTTAGATGGAGTAGGCTTGCCCAGCACCTATACCATCCTAACAGCTTAGTCGACCTAGCCCACAGGAAAGACAGGTCAATACGTGTGAAGCCAACTGAGCCGCGGTGGTGGTCTAGTGGGTAGAACAGTGGAATCTGAAGCTAGAGGTACCGATTCGATTCCCAGTGCGGGCATCTATGGCTTTGTTTAATTTCAAAGTTACGTACATTTGTGAATTTGTAGTAGCAATACCACTCTCTAACGGTGAAAGAAAACATCGTGAGAAAATTGGTTTATTGTTTATTTATTTTACAAAACTACGGCAACTCTAAAATTTTTGTAGCCTAACCTTTAAAAAATGTTGACGTTTTTTATCCAAATGCTGTGAACAACGCTTATGGTGATAATATTTGCTACCTGCGCTGGGTGCCTTCTAGACACCACGACGTAAAATATTGCAGACCCACCTCTGTCACATATTAAACGAGATAAAAAAAGGACAAAAAGGGACTAACAAAGCATTAGATACAGAACTGTGTAAGAGGGAAAAGGATGGCAAGACGAGAAGAAACCTTCTTAATTGCTTCGATTAGATTTCAAGGATATTAATTTAGTGATTCACGCGTTCTGTCAAGGTTCATATTTTGTGATTTTGTACGGTGCAAGTTTTGTGAAGGCACGGAATTTCTTTTAGAATGCGGTGTTTACCCTTCTGGGGTTTTGGCCATTGTGCTATTATAAACTTTTTTTATATTTTTATCGGTGGCCGTGACTGTCAACACAGGGGTGAGATAATAAAAATTAAGAAGGAAATATTACATTATCCCCTACTTCCTTTTAGGATATTTCCTTTTTGCTGTCAATTTGTTAAACGTTTCCGTTTTTGGTTTATTTTAAAAAGACCCTTTCTTTGGCTTTGATCAAAAGTAATATCAAAGATGTAATTTATATGCTAACAAGATTACATAACTTCTTCGTATCGCTATTCTAGTGGAAAATTATTTAAACACAGGGGTGAATATTTTTTACTAGGTTTAGTGGAGATAGGTAGATAAAGAGAGAAATCTCTCAGACATTGTCTTCGTACAAAGTCACCAAAAACAAATTCAATCAAACTAGCACAAACATACATAATACACTATTAAACTATCGAAGTTAGACTATTACCTACAATGAGGGTTTCGTATAAAAAAGAGAATGTAACTACATTAATTTGTAGTGTATCATCCACCGCACATAGATAATATTGCAAACAATACGAGGGACTTTCTTGGATAGAAAAAAAAAATATATTTATTTCAGGTTTCATGGACCCATATAGACAAAAATACTGGCCAGCACAGCTCATACATTTGATAATTATAAATAAACTTAATGTAAAATTTTTTTATTTTTTATTTTGTTGTTTAAAAACAGACGTCATTTATTTGAGCGAGTTCTCAAGAATGGAGATTTTTTATTTTTATTTAATTGAAGTTATTAAAAAAAAGAATTAAGAGAAACATTAGGGCTTCCTTTTTTGGCTCTCCATATTCTACAGTCACGAAGAAAATCTCAGAGGCCAGATAAATTATTTTGATCTTCTACACTAATATTATAAAGAGGAAAAGATTGTAAGTATGTATTTTTGTAGGGGGCAATCTCCGAAACTACCTACTCATCCGATTTTTTAAATTCTTTCACTAATGGGAAGCTACGTTATCGCTGAGTGCTATAGGCTATAGATTTTTTATTGTGATAACGAAAAAAAAAAACTAAATCTGCGCGGACAAAGTCGTGGGCGAAAGCTAGTTATCAATAATTTGCACCTTAATTTTCCACTCATGCATTTGAAGTTTCAACTAGATGATGTTGAGCCTCTGTAACGAGAGAATCGGTGGATTCGTACGATCGATCATTATTCATTCGCGAGTCGACAGATTGTATTGTGAAGTGGCCGATATAACAGCTTTAACTCTCACGTGACTCGAGTGTTGAAGCAGGCATATTTATATCTGGCGGCGTCTTCTTGTTAAATTATGAAAAAAAAACTAAAACTTTAACACGTGTAGAGACTTTTTGGCGGTATATCTTTTACAGGGTGATAAAAGACCGCCAACAAAGCGTGAAAACCACAGTAATTTCCTTATCATAACGAATATTTTTTCCGAAGGAACTATGCCTGGTAAATCAATGGTTTCCGAGATAAAGAGGTTCAAAACTTTCTTTTTTTGCAGAAATGTATTCATTATCTTGTACGTAACATTTATTCTCAAGAAGCCATATCAAAAATTTGAATATTTCTTACAAAAATGACGTTGAAATTGCAACCCGCAATGTATTCTAAACATCGGCACCACAAGTGTACCTAAGTAGCATAAATTATGCCAATGCTTGCACAATATGACTGTGCGTTACATACCCATTGCATGATAAAATATTTTACAAAATTATAAACTCAAAAACCAAAATCATTTCCCAGCAATAATAAAATTGATCGAAAAAGAACTATGCGTGCATTTCGGGTCTGTCAGCGGTCTTTTAACAACTTGACTTTCGGATGAAAAACTGTCAAATTGTAGGTACCTAAGTAACTAGCGTATACAATACTATAACCATAAAACACTTTTTGTTTTTTCTAAAGCACTAACCCGTGCTAGGGAACATTTTAAACCATAAAACAGTCAAATACTTAAAAAAATATACAACGTGTTACAAAACATCCTAACTCTTTTTACAGGGTGTAACTTACTGGTCAACAGGAAGTCAATTCTGTGAAAAAAATTTAAAAAAATATTTTTTATTTTATAACCTCAAAATAGAATTTGTTTCATAACTTTTTTTTTTTTTTGGTATTAGCTCAAATTTAAAAATATGTTTGTGGGTTTAGGTGCATTGGCATAGCTTTGAGTTATTAAAACATTGTGAAAGTCATTGAAAACAATATTTAAAAAATACTTTTCTCCCGCCACAGCGTTCAGATTTTATTAATTTAAAAATCAACGGAACGTCATAGAGCAAAAAAAAAAAATTACGTTGTGATCCCTATCACCGGGTGCTATTACCCTGTAAAAAGAGTTAGCATCTTTTGTAACACCTTGTATTGCGCTATTCTTTGATTTTTGTACCGCGCACTCACTACCAGTATAGCTACCACGAGTGCGAAAAAGCTGTGCCGGACGTCCGCCGGACGTCTGTCATGTATCCTAATACTATAGTAGTAAGGTTGTTTATGCAACTTGTCACTTTCAGTGACATTGACAGTAAGCACTCGTGGTACCAGTACTGCTTAGATTTTAAGTAAAGCACTTTACAGGTTTAGCCATAAGAAGATTGCGTGCAGTTGTCTGTATTTTTAAGTTGATACTTTGTAGCTGGATTTCTGAAAGGATGGAATCCTGTACCTTTTCTCAAGTTAAACTTAAAACGTCAAAGTAAATGGCAAAAGAAATACACGGATGTCGCCGATGCATCTGTCTTTTCATAGTCAACTTAACTAAAAGGATTAAATGATATCTTTTCGTCTGACAGGCAGTGTGGTCTTCCAACCGTGAATAAGAAGACTTTTGTTAATGCTTTATCGAATTTTGTTACCTTAAGCCCTTAATACCTTTATGCTTTAGTCGGTTTTTAATTTTAGCATTGAGAATGAAAGGGTTGAGTTTAATCCAGCTTTCCTGTAGGTAAACGCGTTGCCATCTCTTTGTCAGCCTTTGAGGCTTTTATTTTACTTGTTACGTTGTTCCGAATTAAAAGACGTAATAAGATTTTGAAATTTTTAACTTTGTCGAAGATGGTTACAGATTCACTTATCTTATCGACGAGACAAACAAAGGCTTAATAAAAGAGTCTAAAACAATAATCCCCAGACTTAAATTTGCTCCCAAGACGCTAAGAAGACTGTCAAATTGGATTAAGGATGTTTTCGGGCATAATCTAAGATCTCTATATTTTTTGATAAACATGTAAAATATCCATAAATTGCATATTTTGAATGATATTGATAGTGATAAGATCTTTTTATTGCGAGCTTAAAAATCTATTATGCATATTTTACAGAATAATCCATCGATAAAACACTAACATTGTATCAATGGGTTTTTAGATTCATCACTAACTAGCAAATATGGTAACACTAACACTGATCAAGTTACACGAAATATGTAAATTATTTGCACTTTAAAGGGCTTCCGAGACGGATGTGAGCCACTTCTCACGAGGCTAAGATTATGCCTTAGCAAGTTCATAAAAAGTCTGAAAAATACTTGAAGTTTAATTTACTTGTGATATGAAACTGAGAACTCACACAAATAATCTAAGTATTTTTATTAGGTATGTGCCTAATATGATTTTCTTGAAAAAAAAAATACCAGACATAAATGTAAATTTTTTTCATCAACTATCTTAACTAGACTTGGAGTTAGTGTTATGACAACTATTTTTTTTAAGGCTTGCTTACTATAATTTTAGCTACTTATTATCATTTTAGCTACTTCTATCATTTTGTAAAGTTGAATATTCTAAAGCTTTGTTTCGTCGTTTGAGAATAGAAACAAAACGATATGTGTAAGTAGGTATTAGATTTTGCTTTTCACTACTCTTAGGCCTGATTTTTCAGCCCTAGTTAGTTTATTTGACCAATAGCCCATACAAAATTAATTCCATTTTCTATATATTAGTATAAGTATCTGGGGGCACGGCAGTGCCCCCGCCAGGTCGAGCGCGAAGCAAACACTGCCGTACCATCCTTTACTGGAACCATTTCGCCGCATTTTCAGGCCCCTATTTGAGAACCTCTGGATAAGACCAGAACGCAGAAATTTTCGTCATCTAGTAAGCTATAATCACATACTTAAAATCCAAAATTTCAAGTCTTTAGGTCATTTAGTTCCGAAGTTAAGCGAAAGCAAAGTTTCGCATTTATGACACACACTCACTCACTCACTCACTCATGATCATCATAATAGAACTAGTACTTCCCATAAACTCAGAGAGCTGAAATTTGGTACAGAGTTAGGGTTGAATGGCCACATAAAGGGAAAACTATAAAAACTAGGATAATCGAAGATCTGGAGTACCTGGTGACCCTGATTAGAAAACACAAGAGCCCTAATAGAACTAGTACTTCCCATAAACTCAGAGAGCTGAAATTTGGTACAGAGTTAGGGTTTAATGGGCACATAAAGGGGAAACTATAAAAACTAGGATAATCGAAGATCTGGAGTACCTGGTGACCCTGATTAGAAAACACAAGAGCCCTAATAGAACTAGTACTTCCCATAAACTCAGAGAGCTGAAATTTGGTACAGAGTTAGGGTTTAATAGGCACATAAAGGGACAACTATAAAAACTAGGATAATCGAAGATCTGGAGTACCTGGTGACCCTGATTATAAAACACAAGAGCCCTAATAGAACTAGTATTTCCCATAAACTCAGAGAGCTGAAATTTGGTACAGAGTTAGGGTTTAATGGGCACATAAAGGGAAACTTATAAAAACTAGGATAATCGAAGATCTGGAGTACCTGGTGACCCTGATTAGAAAACACAAGAGCCCTCATAGAACTAGTACTTCCCATAAACTCAGAGAGCTGAAATTTGGTACAGAGTTAGGGTTTAATGGGCACATAAAGGGAAACTTATAAAAACTAGGATAATCGAAGATCTGGAGTACCTGGTGACCCTGATTAGAAAACACAAGAGCCCTCATAGAACTAGTACTTCCCATAAACTCAGAGAGCTGAAATTTGGTACAGAGTTAGGGTTTAATGGCCACATAAAGGGAAAACTATAAAAACTAGGATAATCGAAGATCTGGAGTACCTGGTGACCCTGATTAGAAAACACAAGAGCCCAACCAAACTATTATAGATCGACATATACCGCCCTTACAAAAAATATTCAACTTGGTGGGCCGCTTCATTTGATGTCAAAAATCTAAGGTCTGGAGTATCTGATGAAGAACCCTCAGCTGGTATCAGCTTTATTAGATATATTATGGTAATGCCCCTTCTACTATTGGTACATAAAAAAATCGACTGTCATTGCAAAAATCCAGCGTAGTGGGACACATCTTCATTTAATCTAGCCTATAGCGTCCCAGTAGTGGTTCGCTCCGAACTATGAACTCGCGACCTCAGTTACAGATGTATAACTTTGCTTACGCCATTCGCGCAGGCGCGCGCGCGCTTTGCATTTAAACTATACAACCCCATATCTCGGCAACCCATCGACCGATTTGGCTCATGTTCAAATTTAAAAATTCTTTTAATTTAGTTTACCCGCTTATCAAATTTCATAACGATCCGACCAAATTTACTCAAGTTATCGTCGAACAAACATTCATACATACAAACATACATACAAACAAACGCCGGATTGTTCCAGCAGACTCGGAGGACTTCGCTCGCTTCGCTCGCTCGTTCAACAAGAAATAGTCGGACGATTAACTTTATTCTACTCCAACGTTACACAAATTTAAAAACTGTGTCAAATAAGAAAATCTAATAAAATTAATCAATATGCCCTCGTTCCTACAAAAAGAAGTGAAATCCCACCAAAAACATTCTGTAAAAACTAGCCAGGTCTCGATGGATCTGCTTGTTTATCTCTAAAAAAGTAATGAAATCTAGACAAAGTCGTGCCAAGTCTAAGGTTCCTTACTGCGATTTCTTTATTATTATAGTTAATGTTGTGAGACTTGGCTGTTGAAGGCTACACAAGGGTACAAAACCAGGTGCTCCATGACACCATTGCACCAATCTGTCGCCAGAACCGCTTGTGTACCCTTCAACGGCCAAGTCTCACAACATTAACTATAATAATAAAGAAATCGCAGTAAGGAACCTTAGACTTGGCACGACTTTGTCTAGATTTCATTACTTTTTTAGAGATAAACAAGCAGATCCATCGAGACCTGGCTAGTTTTTACAGAATGTTTTTGGTGGGATTTTATTGATGCGTGCTTATCTGGCTATTTAAAAATCGGACCAAAGCATACGTAGACTCGTTACATCTACGTAACTTTCAACGCCAGCTGATGCTTGCGTTCATTCAAACTTTGCGGTTTCAAATAAGTACGTACAGTACGGCCGATTCTCCCGAAGCTCCACGAAAAAAAGTAATTTATTATAATAAGTCCTCGTGAACATTCGCCACCGCTCGGGTCTGCCGCCCCGCGCGCCACACCACCCCCTCTCTGAACGTATACTCGACTGCAGTGCCTCTGCTCGCATCAGTTACTTCGCCGCCGCGTCGAGGCACGGTCGCGCCGCTCGACGCCAAAAACGCACGAGTGAACCAGTAAATTGCGATCTGTAAAAACATTTTTTATTTCGTAAATATAACACAAAGTCGCCATCGTTTATCAATCTTCACGTTTTCATCCAAAATCCTGCAACGAAAACGAACTCTGCGCGCTGTTCAGGCTTGAACATACATGTGGACTGTTTATGTGAAAAACCGACTCGGTCGCGAGGATTGTGAAAATTTCCGAACTGTGAATGTGTGATAAAATACTCCAGCATAATGTGCATAGTAATGACAAGGACAATTTGTTGAAGTGACACCGAAACTGATTTTATAAATTGATGGATCCTACACATCCGGCAAGGGGAGACAGAAAACGAACGCCGACGGAAAAAACATGACACTGAGCCTAATGTGTCTTGTTTACTTTCTTCCTTGATATTTGATTTTCCCCTATAATGGCTCTACCACAAATCTCTTCGAGACGACAACTTTTTGGCCAAATCCTACTTTGGGTCGTGTTTGGGCTCAATGTGGCAGATCAAAGCTCTTTGCCACTGAAATATGAAGCTCCGGATGATTGCCAGTGGTGGTTGAGAGGTCCAAATGAATCCCACGAAGTTTCACTCACGTGCAAGCTCAGGACCATCAACAGTGAGTTTGACACGACAAACTTCAGCGTCATCCCTACAGAGCACACAACATCCCTCAGAATAGAATGCAATGAAGATATGATGTACAAAAGTTCACTAGACGACAGAAGTTTTGCACATCTGGTGAAACTACGTGAACTTGTTTTGGATAACTGTAAAATTGGAAGATGGCCGCCTGGTGTTTTGTCCGGCCTGAGAGATCTCCGAAACTTAACGATCCGCACTAAAAACACGGAGTGGGCCGCGATGAGCTTAGAGATAGCATCCGAAAGCTTTACGGCTGTCCGACAACTGGAAAAGTTGGATCTCAGCTTCAACAACATTTGGTCATTTCCTGAAAACTTGTTTTGTCCGCTGACTAACTTAGTGTACTTGAATGTGTCATCTAATCGCTTGCAAGATGTCAGTGATTTAGGCTTCAGAGAGAAAGCAATGCACCAAGCTCTTATCAGTGAACATGATGGGCCAGCACCTTCTATGACATCATTACCTCGCTCTTCGTGCTCCCTAGATATTGAAGTGTTAGATGCTTCATACAATCAGTTCGTGTTGATGCCTGAAAATGGTTTCATGGCATTGAGAAGGCTCAAAGAGTTACACATCCATGACAACGAGATTTCTATGGTCGCCGACAAAGCATTGTCTGGTTTAAAGCAGCTACAGATAATAGACCTCTCCAACAACAAAATCGTCGCTCTTCCACAAGATTTGTTTAAAGATAGCAGACCAGTTATAAAAGAAATATATCTGCAGAATAACTCCATTAGTGTGCTTTCACCTAGTCTATTTGCAAACTTGGATCAGCTGTTAGCACTGGATTTATCAAACAACCACTTGACAAGCACCTGGATTAACGAAAATACTTTTACGGGTCTAATTAGAATGGTGCTGTGTAATCTATCCAACAACAGATTGACAACATTAGACCCAAAAATATTCAAAGATTTGTACACTCTGCAAATTTTGAATATTCAACATAATATGCTGGAAAGTATTGCCGCTGATACGTTTGCACCTATGAACAATTTGCATACACTGATTCTATCGTATAACCGAATTTCGCACATCGATGCTTATGCTTTGAATGGATTGTACGTATTATCGTTGCTATCAATTGACAATAATCATTTGGAAGAACTTCATCCAGAAGCGTTTAGAAACACGTCGTCACTACAAGACCTGAACCTAAATGGCAATCGTTTGAAAAAAGTACCGTCAGCTTTAAGAAATATGCGTCTACTAAGAACCCTTGACCTGGGAGAAAATCAGATAACATCTTTGGAAGAACCCGGATTTGTCGGTTTGCATAATGTTTATGGCCTTCGTCTTATTGGAAACAAAATTGAAAACATCAGTCAAGACGTACTCGCCGACTTACCTTCTCTACAGATCTTAAATTTAGCACGCAATAAACTAAGGCATATTGACATGAAGGCATTTGAAACACTGACGAATTTACAAGCCATTCGCCTCGATGCTAACCAGCTTACTGACGTGCAGGGACTGTTCGTAAATATCCCGTCTCTGTTGTGGTTAAACGTGTCAGATAACCAAATACAATGGTTTGATTACGCCGTTATCCCATTGGGACTTCAATGGCTGGACCTCCACAACAACAACATCAAAGAGCTAGGAAACAACTATCGCTTGGACAAAGAACTACGCCTACAAACATTGGACGCGAGTTTCAATAAAATGACGAAAATATCCACCTACTCTGTCCCCAGCAGCGTAGAGCTACTCTTCCTGAACGATAATCAAATTACCCAAGTTGAAGCTCAAACTTTTGTTGGAAAAACCAATTTAACGAGAGTCGATTTGTATGCAAATCAGATAACTAGTATGGATCTCAATGCGCTCCGGCTAACTCCTGTCGATCCGGGCCGCCCCCTGCCTGAA
Organism: Zelleria hepariella; assembly: GCA_949319315.1. Lineage (NCBI taxonomy): Eukaryota > Metazoa > Arthropoda > Insecta > Lepidoptera > Yponomeutidae > Zelleria > Zelleria hepariella. The sequence continues at coordinate 9,893,267 of OX439392.1, read as the reverse complement.
TTTTACATCGGAGGAAATCCGTTCCAGTGTGACTGTACTATGGAGTGGTTACAGCGTATCAACAAACTTGACCACCTTAGACAGCATCCGCGAGTGATGGACTTGGAGAGCATCTACTGTAAGTTGCTCTATAATAGGGAAAGGACCTATATTCCGCTTATTGAAGCGGAATCATCTCAGTTTTTGTGCACCTATAAGACTCACTGTTTCGCTCTGTGCCATTGTTGTGATTTCGACGCGTGTGACTGTGAAATGACGTGTCCGTCAAACTGTACGTGCTATCATGACCAACCGTGGTCAGCTAATATTGTGGACTGTTCTGCTGCTGGGTACGCCGAAATACCCAGTAGTATACCTATGGACGCTACTGAACTATATTTAGACGGTAATAACTTTGGTGGTTTAACAAGTCATGCTTTTATTGGACGTAAAAATCTAAAAATACTGTATGCTAATAATTCAAATATTGAAGCGCTGTATAATAATACGTTTAGTGGACTAAAACGCTTAACCGTGTTGCATTTAGAAAAGAACCATATAAAGGAGTTGTTAGGGTTCGAGTTGTCGCCTTTGGAGAATTTAAGAGAGCTACATCTACAAGACAATAAAATACATTACATCGATAACAGAACCTTCATGGAGCTGAGGCATTTAGAGGTGCTGCGCCTGGAAGGGAACAATATTTACGGCTTTGCTGTGTGGCAATTCACGATGAATCCATATTTGGTAGAGATAAGTCTCTCTCGCAACCCGTGGTCGTGCGATTGTCAGTATATGCACAAATTCCGAAATTGGTTTAAGAGTAATCTTGGAAAAGTCGAAGACGCCGACAGAATTACTTGCGTGTTCGATAACATCACAAACGCGGTCGGGCCACTAATGTCTGACTTCAACTCTACTGTGTGCACGACTCACGTGGGAGGAAGCTCCTCAATAATAGAAAATCAAGTCATCAATGACTATCTTCCCCTTCTTTTAATATCACTCTGCGTATTCATATTCAGCTCAGCCCTACTATGCGGGCTCTTCTATTATAGACGCGAACTGAGAGTTTGGATTTACTATCACTGTGGATTTAGAATGTGCTACAAAAGTACGGCCTTCGACGAAGAAGCGGACAAAGATCGCTTATTCGATGCCTACATTAGTTATAGCGTGAAAGACGAGGCATTCGTAGCACAGATGCTGGCACCCGGCCTAGAATCAACCGACCCCAGTTTCCGGCTGTGCCTACATTACCGTGACTTCAACGCCTCAGCATACGTCGCCGACACGATAATAGAAGCCGTAGAGTCATCGAAGAGGACGATAATAGTTCTATCAAAAAATTTCATCAACAACGAATGGTGTCGTTTCGAATTCAAGACGGCACTGCACGAAGTACTGAAAGAGAGACGAAGAAGACTGATAATAATACTGTTAGGCGAGCTGCCGAATAGAGATATCGATCCGGAGTTGAGGTTGTGTTTGAAGGCGAACACGTGTATAGAGTGGGGTGACAGACAGTTTTGGCAGAAGTTGCGTTTCGCGATGCCGGACTTGAGGAAGTGTCAGTACCACCGGTCGACAGTGAACATTTACGCGTCAGTGTCGCCGGTGGGGGCCGGGCGTGCGCCGGCGCCGCCCCCACCGCCGCCGCCGGGCAAGCTGCCGCCGCTGCTCGGCGTCGGTGATGGCCTCGCACTCTCGGCCAGCGTCCACGCTCGGGATGCGCACTCCCACCACCGCTTGCCGCCGCATGCGCAGCTGTGGGCGTAGCGTATGCTCCAACGCAGGTAACTGCACCTTTTTAACTTGCAACGCTTAAGCGTATTAGTCCAACAAAAGTGATAATTGTTTCTAAGGTTGTTTTTCTTACTTATATATTTATTATATTGTATTTGAAATGCTGCGTTTCGCCTCGATAATGCATTTATTTTGTAGTCAATGTTAGGACTGCTAGTTTTTGTTTTAAGTTGTTACGTATTAATTTTTCTGCTGCGATAACTAGGTGATTAAGGTACTGAGTAGGCCGATGTAAATAGTAATATAGACAAAATATTCCAAGCACCTAAATTATTATAATGCCAAAGTTTTAAACTATACTGTATAAATGCATTTAATATCCTGTTAGTTAAGCAATAAACTATAATTATTATCATGACATGAATGTATATAATATTGATATTGTAAATAACAATTTAGATAGCTATTATATGTAAATATGGAATCAAAATTATAAAATGAAAAATCATCAAATACACACATTTTTACAATTTAATTTGTTTCTGTTTTGTTTCCTTTTATTTTCAGTTTGTTCTTCGCAATTGGACTCAACTTAGGTTTTATGTTCTAAAGCTAAAAATATAATAAAAAATTCAAATACTTACAGTCAATTAGGCATCAACATGCTACGCTAGGCTGTCCCTCACCACGAATACATACATGTCTGAATTCAAACTTTAATAAGACGTAAAGCAGTTAAGTGGACTGCCAAACTTCTTCGCTGTTCCAAGCGAAAACTTAGTCAATATGCAAACATGTTGAAAATTGAAAGTCACTATGGCAACTCGGGTGGATGCTGAGAGTACGCAACATACTGGGGACCCTGCATTTATGGACCAATTTATAGACTTGCCATTCACACTATATTAAATTCTTTGAAGTCTAACTGCAGAACATTTCTCAAGCTTCCATACAGACCTTTTGAACTAAAACTGTACGTTAAAGTGAAATATTCATTTCTTGACCCTGCCTGCAGAGCGGAGACTATAAATCTGTCCCTTTGCATGCCGTCAAAGCGCAATATATGGGTAAGTTTGGTTTAGTACGAGGGCAGCATTAAGTGGAAATAGCGAAGTTACCCTATTAAGAAGATGAGAGGAAGTAATAAGTCCCATTAACAACGTATGTTCTCGTGAAGTAACTAAAGTCAAATCGTTTAAAATAGTTTCTGTTGTAAGCAGGAATTTCAAAACTTGCTTTACTAGAGGTATTTGGAGGAACTTTAATCAAAGATCAACAGTTTAAGGAATATTCATCGCGTCGATATGTTATCTAGTTGTTATAGATAGTTATATTTCAATCTTTTTGACGTTGATTGACAGGCTCACGACAGCAAACATAGGGAGAGCGATGGGTCCTAAATTGCTTCACACATCCTATGATTCCGAGACGCACGCAAGGCAAGCAAAAAGCTTATTGGCATTCAAAGCTTGCGAATAAAAAATCTTATACTGACCTTCCCGATTCGTCACACAAATTCACCACGGTAGGAGCGAACAAGATGATATAACCAGCCGGGGTTTTACGGCCGATATCAGGTTGGTTGGTACCTACTCCCACCGAAAACATAAGAGTGAAAAAGTTGCCAAGTTCTGTACAAAAGACCGCTGATATTAGGTTTCCACAGTAAACGAATCATTTTTGAACGAATTTCCAACATTTTTTAATTCCAATAAATTCAATATTCCTCCTAAAAATCATATTTTTTTGCAATTTTTCAAGTTTCTAAGTCTACTTCTAGATGACTGTAGTTTAGGTGTATGATGACCCCTGGTCTTCTGGAATTATAGGTAGGTAATTATAGGCAAATCTTATTAACGAAAAATCTTATTATGTTTATAGGGCAAATATAGATTGAAAATAGCTCGAAATTGTTCGTGTAGGCAATAATAAACACACCGCCGGTGCTCGTCGGTATCTTTGCTATACTTGGCTGACACGCTGCCGCGCATCTAGACAGTTTGCTCATGAAAGAGCTATTATCTCGGCGAGGTCAAATCAAAACGAAATCAACATCGGTTACTTTTGTCATTCTCACCCTTATCAAACGGAGGGAGACGGGTCAGTGTGGAAATAATGGGAAAACTTGTCTCCGGGGTTCGTGGTAAGGCACAAAATGTGTGTGTGCGAGATGTTATCTACAGAGTACCGCTGGGTGTTTGTGCTCACTGCTGTATGGCAAAATAGGGACGCTGGTTTAATTGTTAGCTGAATTTACAATTCCTTGCAGATGTCCATATTTGTTCAAAAGTCTGACCTAAGAATTTATCGAAATCTCTTCAACTGGTTAAACAAAAGCTGCCATTGGCCAAGCTATCGATTAGGAATCTAATAGAGGTATGCTAGGTTATAATAGTTGGCAGAACATTCGGAACTATCATTTTGCGTTCACCTGAGGAACAAAACAAAAATCTCAAAAACTTTTGTTTTGTTCCTTAGGTGAATGCAAAACTAGTTAGTTCGATGTAACGTAAGTTTGAATAACTTCCTCTAGTTCGAAGTAACTCCGCATAGAAGTTATTGAAACTAACGTTAGGTATATTGAATTAACAAGTTTCGCACTCACGTAGGGAACCCATGCTTTCCATTTAATAATATTATTCTGTTTTGTATAGGTGTATTTTCTAATAGGTAAGTAGGTAGAGGTACCTATGCCAAAAGCCTAGATTCACGATTCCAACCTATACACAGAAAGTTTATGCTAAGTTAGACGATGATACGGTACGTTACGATACGAGCAAAAACCAAAAGCATTGAAAACCCACTTATTGCGTCTACAATTTAGGGCAGGGCAAGCAGGCCGACGGAGAAACTGACGGTGCAACCTTGGTTGCAAGCTAGATAATAGGGTCCCGTCGATACCTTTTGGATGCTGATTCCTAAAAAATATACCCAGGCATACGTGAAAACTATGCATATTAGAGCAAACGGCACTTACAGTGCCTGGAAGTTAATGTAGGCAACTGAATAGCTGCCATCAGCGGTGGCCGGAGCGTCTGGTATGCGGAGCACCCCAACTATTAAATAGTTCTACCCGGGAAGTGGGGTGCGCAAGAACAACCAGTTATTCCGAGTGTGAATATAACTCCGGGTGAGGTCAGTTGGGATAATGGAATTACTTTTGATAATAACTTATTAATGAACCTGTTAAGCGAATTTAAGGCTTCGACCCATATTCGTCGTCGTAATAAAATATTTTATGGTGCCATTTTATTCAGCCGTAAAGCAAAATGCGTGCGTTTTTGAGAACGTTAAATGAACGGCTAAAAGTTTTAACACCAATTTTATATGGATGAAAATATAGACTCGGGATCATTTCTTAAAAATTTAAACTATTTAATAATATGAGTTTACAAAAGGACCCTTTATTTAATTGGAAACATAGGTTCGGTACCTATGAAAACAATTGTTAAAGTCAGTTTCTCAAACATAAAACAATATTCTTGTTATAAGGTGTCTTTGAGATTTTGAGTAACTTGCGTCTTGTAACTTGATGAAATAAAGAAATTAAAGTGGGTATCTTCTTTCCACTTTCTGCCGTCACAGTTTTGCTAATCCGTAATTTGATTTCCTTTTCCAAAGCGACAAAAATAATTATTTCCGGAATATAGATCGTTGAAATGGAAAATAAAACTGTGAAACGCATTTAATTATAACTTCGGTGTTAGCCAGGCAAAAAAGATAATTAATATAAAATAAATATTTAATAATAAATATTTGTAGTATGGAACTTAGCATTATATGATATCAAAATACTATGTGATAATAGTTATTTGTTATGCAAGAATGCAAAATTATTGTTTGCGGCGAGTGCTTGTATTGAAAACCGAGCTAGCGAAGGTTTCTAAAATTGAGCCACGAGCGTAGCGAGTGGTTCAAAAAAAGAAACCTGAGCGTAGCGAGGTATTCAGAAGCACGAGACGCAAATAATATTGCATTCGTGCGAAACACAAAACTTTTCATCTCACAGAAGCGAGGAAATGATTTTGTTAGCCAAGCGGGAAAAACTCTATAGACAACTACTTACAGGCGAAACAGGTGAGTCAAATAAGTTCCTTTTAAAAGCATATTTTACTGTAGTTACGGCTGCCGCACTAAAATTTTGAGCTTCGTTGGTATTAAAACCATTCGTTTTATTAATAATTTCCTCAAGTTTACTTATCCAGACACAAAAATAATGTAAATAAAAGAATGTTTTTTTTTCCGGGTGCATTCTGAATTTTACCATATAAATTAAAAATGTATAGGAGATAAAAAAATAAATTAGTAATATCGTTTGAAAAAATGTATTTAACAAACCAAAACATAATTATCTATTTGATAAAACAGAAGCGAAGCATTTTTTTTATTTACTGGTATTATAAAATAAATATTGTGTACAAAATATTGAAAAGACTATAAGAAGAAACCGCGTTTCTGAATGTTCTATTCCGTGACTTAACCTTTTTAAAAGATGCTTATGCCCCATTTACATTCACAGTTTTGTATAGAGAATGGGCACGAACAATCACTTTCGCTGAAGTACGCGTGTAAATGAACTATGAATGAGGCTCTTTTTTCTCTCAGGACTTGGCATCTTCTTAAACGGCCAGTGTTTTTTTTCTTTTTCAACACCATAGGGCGCGGGAAAGGCTGTCCCGGCGTCGCGTTCAAATTTCGAAGCGCAACAAAATGCAGATAGTTTAAATCCGGCCTTTACACGATCGTAAGTTACTAGTAACAGCAAACTTTCCGAGCGAGGGAGATGAAAAAGTAATTTTCAGTCACGCTGAACATATCCTAAGTAAACTCATCTACAAGAAGGCTTAGTGTGCACGACCTTTAGGATAAAAGATTTGACAAAGGAAGCATCAGCTTGAAAAAGCCATATGGTACGACGAACGAAATATGCGCAATTTAATAGCGTCCCAGTTTAAAAGCATTTGATCCCTTTGAACCATCCTCGAATAGCTATTCCTCTAGAAGCATAATAGAACATTGTCATTCGATAATCCTTTGGCGGAGATGTCACCGTATGAGATCAGCTTTCGACTAGGCAACGGTATTGGGTTTACGTAACCCGATATAAATTGTAGAGCTCCCTGTGATATTTGAAATTACATCTTGAGCGTCACATAGTAAGAGCCTTTTTGTCCCAGCACAAGATTGGATGTCGGCCACAGACCACAAATAAGGACAATCGGGACAAAAGAAGCACAGATAATGTCCCATCCCTTAATCACATGCGCTGCTGCACTCGAAAAAATGTTTGGTAGGCACCAGGGCAAAACGTTTGCCTGGGCGCATTAATATGTTTACATTCCAGATTTGGTTACACAAATCTATTTAAACATTAACAACTGGCTCACAATGTTATTTCAAGTCGAATTTGTTGTCAAAATGTTAAAACTCCGGTTGGAACCATAAACGTTCTGTTGAAAGTCGTTTTCTAAATTTGTATCGCTTCGAAGAATGTTGTCTAGGGTGGATTTCTTTCACCAGATCAATACATCGTCGTTAACCGTGGATTCCGTGACTTGGTGCACTTTTTGGTATCATTAATTCAATTTAAAATTTGTTAGGAATGTGGGCGACCCAATGACAATTTTCGGAGCGTAGTAAAATAGTTCCGCCGAGACCGTCATTATGGCGGCTTCATTTTGTGCTTCCCGACATTAGACTACGCCGCCGTCGTTTATGGCACTCTCTCGATAATATATCACAAAGATTTTAATATAAATCTTTTGTTTTTACACCTTTGTTGACGACGGCATAACCGTCTAATGATGATGAGAATTTAAGCTGTAACAATTCACATGTAACGAAGATAACATCACTTGACCTATATCTCTAATCCGGGCAATATTTGCATTCATAACCCTACACCAGGGTATGAATAACGTAACTGAAACAGGCGCGCCCGAATCCCCAGCTGGTGCGAGGCTATATGGTTCAGATAACCCAAAGACAGCGGTTTTGAGCGAACCAAGTGCCAATAATTGACTATCAAACTTGATATATAGCTTTCTCAGCGACCGTTCGCCCTGACGGCCGCTAGTTGGATGAGTTATAGCCGGGTAACTCCCACGGGGGAATTCAAGAGTCGTTTTAGTTTGAATCCCGTGAAATAAGCTTCAATTCAGCCGTCGAAGTTTAAGGGTTTTAGTATTCCGATCTTTCGCCTCGTACGGACTCTACCTGCCTTTTATCGAAGTTGAGTCTAGTAATATTATGTTTTAGTCTGAAACCTTCGCAAGCACCGTACATTTTATATTAAGTTGATGTACTTTCATTGGCGTCGGGATAGCCGCCATGTTTTAACCTCATCGGCAGTCTTAAGCCGCGTTTTCACGGTCTTAGTACACTATGATGAATTGAGCAATCCAAGTTAGCTAATACTTCTGATTGGCCATTTTAATGACGTGACGTAGCCCTGTAATAAAAACAACCAATCAGAAACATTAGCTTACTTTGACGACGCGCTCCGTCATAGTGTACTAAGACCGTGACAACGAGGCTTAAATCAGGAAGGAGAGACAGAAACAAGTCTGCTATCTTAATGCCAATAAAATAAATGAAACACACAAATCAGTATGAAATTAATTTCAGGAATTAGGATCGCATGTTTGGGGTTTTCAGTGAACTTGACCATGACCACAAGGTGTAGGTATTTAACCCTTCACTCCAAAACAAAGGTATTGTTGTAACTCATTAAAATTTGAGAACACCACCATAATTTACAATGAGTCCGTTCTGGTTAGGCTGGGTTATGAAATTTTAATCAAAGTTTGTGCCCTTTGGGAATCGGCGTCGGAACGCAGTGTGTTTAATGGGGTACCGCCAGTATACGCTCCTGTAGAAACAGGTTTCATCTATAAATATAATTTCCGACAAACAGTAATTTTCCCTAGATCAGCATCAGATGCGCGAAGCAAAATAGCTACGGCGAATCGAGGCGGATTTATTCGCAACTACTATGAATTCTGAAAACACCGGATAATTAAGCCGATTAGCGTAATTAACTTTGAAACTTTAGTGTATGTATTTTCATACTAAAAATAATAATTAGGTTGTCATGAACTTAAAACACGAAAAGCACTAACCCCTTTGTATCCAGCAAAAATTACACAGCTAAGCGGCAAAAACTGTAAGCTGAAACACGCAACAAAACCCAAAAGTTCGTTGACCCAAATAGAGAATAAGCGAAATAAATATAGAAACTGTGAGGGACTCATTTTCGGTATAGTGCTGACATCTGCCTCATCATTAGAGGCTCCTACCACCACCAGTGGAGTAAAAAAAAGACCACTAACTGACAAACGCTCGTTAATTATGTTTTTTCATAACCCACTAATTTGTTGAATTTACGATGGCCTACAAAATACAAATGGTTCTGTTTCCGGCGACATATCATACCGCGTATTAATTATTTTGAATATCAGCTAGTTGTTACGAAACTTGGCGACGTATTTATTGTCGTTTAACACCTCTAAACGCTTGAGGCACTCGTCAAAAGGGTGTTAAAATGATTTTTTAATACAGTTGCTCAAAAAGTGGCGTATTGCAGGGACGTATAGCGTTCGGGATGTGGGCTATTACACACGCGTGCTTTTTCTTTACCTTTCCCGCACTAGTGCGTTCTCTTTCCCAACTGTCAAAATAATGTCTATTAAAAAGTAAAACCAACCATGAAGTTTTTACTAAAAAAGTTTTTATGATTCATGCAAATACGTATATTTCTAAAAAGAAGCTACTAATTTGTTTCAATATCAGATTTAATTATTTGATTGAATGAGTTTGGTTAGGTTTCATTTCATTTCATCTCATTAAATTTCATTTTCATTTCATATCAATAAAAAACTTCTACTGAAGACTTGGCTGTATGGGCATAGTTGCCTTTGCCTACCAGAATGGGTGAAGAAAAAAAAACTCTGCTTATATTCTACGGTTGGCGCCATTTTGATTTTTCAGAAATTTTCTTCGCGAGTTTAGTTGTTTGTTGCACAAAATGAGTAATTTCGACCCTAGTTTTTTTAAATTAACACCACCGGAACTCAGTATAATTGCACAAAATGCTTCGGAGAACATTTTACCGGAAAAGTCAAAAATGTCAAGTTAGTTGAGTTTATTGTGTTTTTATTATTTTATTAAATTGCTTCATTTTTTCGCAACTGTATTAAAAATAGTCGTTCAGTACACGTGCGGAACCGTCATTGCAACTTGTTCCGACTGTCAACCCTCGCCTTCGGCTGCGCCTCGGCTCGGGTAGCCATTTGTCGGAACTCGTTGCAATGACAGCCTTTCCACACTTGTAATGAAATATACTATTTTACTTCATATATTTATGACACGTGGACATAATGAAATAAACTTTATTGCGCTCGTTGTGTGGTCCTGCATTCATGCTCACTGTTTCCGTTTGGTATACAGGGTGTTAAAAGACCGCCAACAGACCCGAAAGCCACGCATACTAGACACCAAAACAAAGTACTTTTTCGATAAATTATTGCTGGGAAATGATTTTGGTTTTTTAGGTTATAATTTTGAAAAATATTTTATCACGCAATGGACGTGTAACGCACAGAAGTCATATTGCGAAAGCGTAGGTATAAGTTTATCTTACTTAAGCTTGAAGTGCCGATGTTTAGAATACATTGCGGGTTGCAATTTTAACGTCGTTTTTTGTAAGAAATATTCATAATTTTGATATGACTTCTTGAGAAGATATGTTAAAAACTAGATACTGAATACATTTCTGCAAAAAAAAAGTTTTGAAAAGTCCGACTTTGAACCTCATTATCTCGGAAACCATTGATTTCCCAGGCATAGTTCCTTGGGCAAAAATGTTCCTTATGATGAGGAGAATACGTGGTATCCCGCTTTGTTGGCGGTCTTTTAACACCCTGTATATATGGCACGCACGATCACTACATAAAATACATGTAGTCTGAAAAAGGGCTAAAGCAACTCTTTTAGTATAAAAGCACACAATCGTCGTCAATGCATTCAAGTTATCATCCCCAGTCTTAACAATTTTAAGACCTAAAACATTTTTCATAGGTTCTAGGATATGGGATCTAGGTCTTAGGACTGGAAATGATAACTTAAAGGTTAATATTTTAGGAAAAAATGCAAAAAGAAGATGAGTTTTGATTGTCTTCTCGGCTCTAGTGTGCCTATACCGCAGTCTTGTAGAGTCACACTTTTTCTTCATTCTAACCAAATGTCCTAAACAATAAAGTAGCAGTTTCAAAGTAATAGTTCCAAGTAAAGTTCCGTGTGACCATAAAGTCTTAAATAAGAGTTGGGTATATTTCTCGTTTCGCTTCGGGTCAAATTTAATTATCATGTGGACGATGAATGTCGCTGTTCGGATCGGATCTAATACTACTATTCGAATGCATTCGTTAATATTTCAACGAGTCAAAGACCGGGACACACCAAGCAAATGAAATAAATAGAACAATGTATGGCAAAGGCAAGGGAAAACATCAGAACATGCAAAAAAGTGGGCAGAAAAGTCCTTACATGTACGTTTGAAGTTCAAAGCCTCTTTACTGTACTAATACGAGTATAAGACAAATAGATATCAGAATTGCTAGTTATATTGATTGGTAGCATAGTTTAAAGTTATTTTTGATCTTACATAATCTTGTTTTATCATTTTTGTATCGCATGGAAAGAGAGAGAAAAGCTCTTTCTCTATTCTGTGAGTCAAATAAAAAAAATGTCACAGGTTTATAATATCACTACACAGAGTCTGTAACAAATAACTAAAGCAATCGTTAATAGTATACAAATGGTTAGAAGTTATTTACATGTATCTAAATAAATCATCGAGTAAAATAGAGCCCATTATTACGTTTGATTTAAGTGTCAGAGTTAATCTATTCGAGACAAATTTTATTATCTATCTCCCATTAAAGAGCCGATTGAATGGCTTTGTTAAGCCGATTGGATTGACCTAATTTTTGTTCCAAAATTGTTTTCACGATATTATTAGGCACACCTATGTTGTGGGCTAGGCCAAATCGGTTGGCAGCCAAGAATAGAAGTTTGGTCAATGTTAGAAAATTTGCGTGTTTTTTCTTATACTCTTTTTGTTATGTTATACTCAGCGTAGGTGGATCAAAACCTGAGTGTGTGAGGCCTCAGACCCTTAACGCAAAAATCACCAATCAGCAGTGGGCTCTTTCTCTGAGAAAAGGTCTGTGCCCAGCTAGTGAGACGTGTATTCTATAGGGTACATTTTAGTAGCCACAATAACCTTTAAACTCAATTGCATATTCACAGCCTTTTAATCCATACAATGGCTTCCTTTAAAGCTTTTTTTTTTGTTGCTTCCCGGGCTGGGCAGGGTAATTAAGTGGCGGTGGCTAGTCCTATCGCAATGGCTGCCAAACGCGTTGCCTATATCCAGACACATAAAGAAGACAAGGGGAAATGTCTAGGCCCTCTGGGACTCTACCGTATAAGGCGTATACTGTCTGCGAGGATTTATTTAAATAATACAGGGAATTCGGGTTTTAGTGGCTATACAGGGCAATTTTTAAACAGCTTTTTTTCTTAAAAACGCCAATTACCAAATAGGATTTACCTACAACAACTTTTATTCTATGAATTTTCGAAAAGCTCGATACTTTTTTATTTATTGAACGTTTCGTATTCTTTAAAAGTTTGGATTTATAGATACACACAACAGCACGTCGACGCTTATACGAGTGCACTCTATTTACTTACGGGCGACTTAGCAACGAAAGTGTGTCGTGTGTACCATTGTAGCGTGGCCTGCGCGGCGCCTTCACTCTCTACCACCTTTCCAGCTTAATTAAATATTGTTGTTATATTATTTAGAATAATGAAAAAAATACAATTTTATTGCAAAACAAAAATAAAATAAACAAAAAGAGCTAAACAAAAATATCTCAATTTAACTAATAAAAAAATTACAAATTAATTTTTTTGTTGAACCTTAACAACCTTTTGAGTTTTGAGGTTACACAACTTTTACTATGGGTGGCTATTTTTTAACGACCCTATAAGTATGAAAGGACCTTTTTTAACACGCTGTATTTACAGGTTTGCTAAGGAAGAAACGTTAATGAAATTTTACCTTAATTAAAGAAGCTGGAGCGCACATTATACCGCGATAAAAAAGGCAGCAAATATTTTCTCGTTTTGCCAACACTTTTAATCCAGTTTCCGTAGCGTATTTCATCGTTAACAAATTTGAACCCTGTTTTACTCTTTGTTTTGCTACGCTACATTGTGCGATTTGAAGCTCTAATAGTTCAAACTCAAGGTTCGAAATAAAGGATTCATTTACAGTGTCCCAAAGAATAGTCGGACCATTTGCATCTTAAAATAGAGCAAGCTGGAAGACATTAAATGCCATCTAGTAATCTTTCCTATTTGACTAGAACAAAATAAAGATTGTCTGACCTAGTGGTGAAATTAACTTCTTTCCACCGACCATTCTGTAAGGAACTTTAGGAGGCTTTGTAGGCCCCGCACAACTGTAACTTAGTCGATCGCCCATTAGTCAAGCTAATGGGATTTATTGTACGCAATACCCTGCCATCTATTCAATACAGATAATACAATTACAATTATACTAATCAGACAGGCAGGACCGACCATGATTAGAAAGTAGCTTTTGTGTTAGCACGTTATGTCAGTAACAGTAACAAAGTAATTTCCAGGACGACTCTTTTGAGTTTTGACAATGACGAAAACATTGTTCCCAAACAATGCGATATTCCTTTTACTTTTTTCGTTCCAAAGGATTTGACTCATTCTCGTAGAGGGCCCAAAAATTCCTTTCAAAAAGTGCGTTTAGTTTTTACAATGCTACTGGCAGTAATTTAAGGGCCTTGTACAGTACCTTATTTCCATACAAGGCCACGTAAAACCGAGAGGACATTGAAAGCGAAATTACCTATATTTCTTAGGGCCCTTATTGTAGCATTTACGTTTATTACTTCTTACACCATGGCAGAATGTTGAGTCACTGGTGATAAAGATAAAGTGGAACGTCGTCATAACCGTAACAACATTTCGGCCTGTACCATTGTTTGTTGTTCTCATCTGGGGGTTTATTCTCGAGAATTTCGCATTCGACACATTTCGAAGGAAAAATCTCATGTCATTTCGATCTCGACTGCTCCCGACCACTCGATTCATATCGAGCGAAAAAGGCAAACTCGCAGAAACCTCGTGCCATATGTCGAGGATGACTTCGTAAGAATACGTGAGATGTGAAATTTGCCGCAAAAGTAGATTTTTCCGTCGAGATGTGTCGAATGCGAGATGCCCGAGAATGAGCCCCCTGGTCCGCAAAAGACATTCCCCGAAGGCAAATCAGTACCACTCACTTTCGCTGTTATTGGCACCCAATTTAGTTTCAAGGAGATGCATTCAGTTGTTGTCCGCGCCTGGCCGTATACTTTTATGGCTTCTCTCCCTTCCTTCAAAGACTACCGAAAGCTCGGCCTTTAACAACTTTCCCTTTCCTGGTAGATCGTGCGATAAATGGACTTTTATTGATTTTATTTTACTGCGCTCAAAATACCATAACAAGGGATTTTTATGATCGTCTAAGACTTTAGGCGGCCATCCGTTGTTACGGCAGCCAAGCTACCGGTCTATGAAAATTTGTTCCGAAAGGATTATTATTCTAAATATTTGTGTTAATACTCTAAACAGGGGCTTGTGTTAAAAGTTTAGGATGTTTGTGTTGGGAAAAAGTATTATAATTACTTATACTTCGTCGATTAAAGGTAGGTTTGCCAATAAGACTATCCTGAAATTCTAGCTAGGTAGCTAGGTAAATTTTTAAGGCCTTTATCATAATTTCAGGATAGTCTTATTGGCAAACTTACCTTTAATTGACGAGATGTAAGTAATTACAATACTTTTCCCCAACACAAACATCCTAAACTTTCAAAAATCGCAAGGAATAAACCATTTTTATTTGCTATATAATATGTTTTATGTTACTCGGCTAAATGTTATCGGTCACTCGTTAAATGAGATTTTTAATGTGAAGGCTTTTCGTACCCTTATCGTTGAGAATACCGTATATAAAGTAAGAGTACTTTCGAAGAATTATGACACTTTACGGTAACTCAACGTAATAAAGAAAAATAATCGCAAAAAGAAAAAGGAAAATACAATTTTGTACAAAATTAAAATACACTGTTCATAAAAATTACAACAAGTCGTAATTTAGACATAATTTATCTAGAAAACTTTGGTCGTTGAAATAAAAGTTAGCAAGCAAAGACATATATTACAAAGGTACGTACTAATAGATGATCTTTAGGACAAAAAACTTTAAAATTGCGTTTTTGTTCCAATCAAGTCTTCTTACAAAAACGAAAAAAGGCCTGTCTCGGGCGCTCGCTCGATATTACTTTAGTGCCTAGAATGATGCATATTGCGTATGAGAACAAGACAGGCAAGC
This sequence comes from Zelleria hepariella, assembly GCA_949319315.1. Taxonomy (NCBI): domain Eukaryota; kingdom Metazoa; phylum Arthropoda; class Insecta; order Lepidoptera; family Yponomeutidae; genus Zelleria; species Zelleria hepariella. The sequence goes on along the minus strand of OX439392.1, from coordinate 9,878,059 downwards.
CATTACCAGCCATACACTGTAAATAATCGTCTTCTAGCAGTTAATAAATAAGCTTATATAGCCGCTGTAAGTTCGTGCGAGCACCCATATCTGATCCAAGGGCCCGGGATGAAGCGAAAGCCAGGAAAGTGCTGTTTAAGACGGAAGATAGGGAATAACGTAGGAGGAACATAAGTTGTGCGCCGGCTAAGAGATAATGAGTAAGGATACAGCATATAAGAAGAAAAGGAGACGATGCGTAAACACGGCGCGAAGACAATATGGCGCTTTATCGCTAAATATTTGCGATAACATAACTAAGTTAAGCCCCTTTGAAAGGGTCGAGAAAACATTTTAGACTTCTGAAATTTATGTTCTCGTCGACAAAGTTTCAAATGGAGATTTATCTTTAACTCTAGGACTTAGAGCAATGTTTAAAGGTCACGAATGAAGGCAGATCGACTTTAATCCTCTACTTATGATTCTCTTTGACTTTTAAAATTCAAGTAAATTTTAAGTACACCTCTCTTAAGAGTTAGAGATGTTTAAATATGGTTTCGTTCTTCAATTTGCTTCAAATTCAAATATCTACTTTGTATTGTTTTCCTTGCAAGTTGAGATAAGGCTGAGCCAAATTATAAAGTTAGTCAGGCTTGAATTAAGGGCTCAACTAGTTTTACTTGTCCCAACTCATCTTGATTTATAATACTCAAAATAATGTTGAACATTCGTGTAAGAGAAATCTTTCTCAATTATTACACTTCACTCAGTATTGCAATCGTGATGTATAATAGGTACGGTTAGTGACGCGATGGATAACCGTATGCTAGCTCTTATTTCGCACAACATAAGTGCGTTAATCTAACTAAAAGGGGTATCCTAGCGAGTCGCTGACTATATCTACCTACCTGTGTACCAAAACACGTCCGTCTAATGATACATAGACAGGACACCCACACCATGTCATATTCACTTTGGTATGCGCTAAACGATTTTACATCGAATAAGAGATGGTCCAAAATTGTTAATGAACCATTGCGTTGGCGGACAAGTAAATAAAGTTAATCATTCCTATGATTGCCCCATCGTAAGAACGCTGCTTGATGGGTCCAACATGGAATAACAATTAGCCTTTTCACATATTATTGACACCCATTTAATTTAATTGGATTTTGTATGTTGCTTCAATCGAATATTATTGGATCTGACTCTCATCTCTGTGTTCTTTTGTTTCATTTAACGTCGATTTTCTTTACTCTTTACTCCCGGTTGAGATGACTTTTGCTCTCACATAGTTCATGCCAAAGCATAGTATAACGTAAAAGGATAGATAGCTTAACTTCACCTAAGTTCCCAGCATTTCAAAGGTTACCAAAGCCAAATCTGGGTAGAAATCAGAAACACAAATACTGAGGTAATTTTTTTAATAAACTTTATGACGAATGCTGCACTCCTATGCAAAAGTACGTCCAAAAATAAAATAAATAACATGTAGTTAGGGTTACAAAGTAACACTGAGAGCAAACAACTACCGATACGTTCGAAAGCAGCTTACGCTAGAAAGCGAACGCGATCTAATCTCGCATCTCGCGATTGGGAGAACGGTTTGAGCAGCAATGCATCACCTCGGCTTCCGCTGCAAGTTCCATCTTGATTTCTTTTCCGAGCTCCCACGTATGTACAACACGTGACATAGAAAACCAGCCTTCAAGACTCCTTCAAGCACTGCCACTCCTTTTTTTCACGGGCCTTGTCTACTGGTCTTGTATTATCCACTGTTGGACGTTTGACGTCTGTAGATAAGACGCGCTGCTGATCATTTAACACCTACGATAGCTACCGAATGGTGGCCAGATTTTTTTTATTGTTAAACCATGTTCGATTATCGAACGCTTAGAATATGTATGAGAAGTAGCGAAGTGATCACCAGTCTTCTTAATTAATCTAACGAAGTTGGAATAGTCAATTCGTGTTTTAGCGAGATATCATTATCTGTTTTAACGGCAGCGTAGTTATTTATGATGGGTCTATTCGAACATGTTTATTCACGTATTCCAAGTAAGGTAATAGCCTATCATTGATTTCGTCCAACGGTATCCTAGCTTCCTCTCCAAAAGTAACGTTGAAAGAGATAATAGATAATTTAGATAACAAGAAAAAGCCATTCCGTCGTGCCGCTAGCGAATAAATGGTGAATATTACTCACATCTCTGCGCCTTTCTACCGTATATAGGAAGCGATTTTGCTTTCCTGCTGACTTTCTGGAGAGGAGTATTTTTATGTTTCCGCTATAGGCTCCACCGTATTACTTGGCTTGGCAGTGCCAATAGCGATGCGTCGCATCTAGCCAACTCAACCGATATTAAAGCAAACCATTTGGCAAGATCCACAGACGCCTTCTAAAATATAAGGAGGCAAATAAATGTAAACTTTGCCTTTTTGTCAACACTCTCGAACTATTGTGTGCGGCGGAATTGGCAAGGGAAAGGCTTTATTTATGGTAATGATCACGTTTATGTTGGTTGAGAGTTTGAGGTCCGAAGAATCGAGCCTCTCGGGATAATCAAGATCAAGACCTCGATTTCAAGCACACGGTACAGATTTTCCGATCGATAATACTGTAGTGTAGATAGCTAGTTATACGTATTTGAATTAGCAGGCGGGAGTTATCCAAGCGAGAATCCGTATCGCAAGGTAGATATCACTCAAAATTATCCTTGACTTTGAATTCGTTATACAGAACCTTTGATACCTACTTAGAAATATAAATTATGCCTCCCTCATTTTCGTCGTTGAAGAACTGATCGAATAAAAACGTTACAAGGGCCCTGTTGCACGTACGCGACAAGTCGACTTATTTGTCGGATTGTCAAGTAAATGGTGTTGCAACAACAAACATTACAAATAAGTCAGAAATTACAAATAAGTCAGACTGCGACAGGTGAATTATTGACAAATTGTCAGGACTTGACAAGCGTTGCACAAAGCTCGACAATTGTAAAAAACCATGGTAGGATTCACCGACAATTGTATTTGACAAATTTGTCAGCTCTCGACATATGCATAGTCACCTGTCGGTATTATCTGACAATTTGACAAATATGTCGAGTCGTCAATTTATGGTTGCACAAAACAAATCCGACAAGTTTTCACGACAATTTGTCACTTTTTGTCTGTCGCGTAAAATCTTTTGTGCAACAGAAATATGTCAAGTTGTCGCGACAATTCGACAAATTTGTCAATTTTCCACCATGACTTATTTGTCGCTCGAAATCTTTGTGCAACAGAAACTTGTCAAATTGTCGGATTGTCACCTGTCGCCTGTCACCTGTCGTTGTCACGTTCGTGCAACAGGGGCCTGAACATCCTTCAACTAACGACATTCAAAATACACAAGATGTCTAATATTACTCCTTTACACAATTTTCGCTTGGCCGGGCACAGTGAGAGCGGATCACTTTTTTTCTCAACACGCTTGTGACAAGCCCCGCTATATGGCAGTGGATGGATGGCCCTAACCGAACGCTTTGTGACATTCGGCTCCATTGGTTCTGAATGTATCGTACCCCGCAGCAAGCCCGCTTTTAAATAGATAAGCTAATGAATTGGAAGGTTTTTGTGTCGCTGTGTGTATTTTAACCGTCCACATACCTCGCTTGGAAAAATGTTTTGAACACATCAATTTTGTCCTAATGTCCTGTCGATAAGATTATACGGCTCGCCCCTATTACTCATTCAAATATACCTGTTTGTCGTGAGATTGTGCCTTTTGAATTTATCTACTTTCTCATTTATAAGTCTCCCATTGATGCGTGGTATTTATAAAACATGCCTTTGCATTCTCAAATACGCTTCTTCACGCAACGTTTCATAGGTATTTTTTCGGCTGTGTGCAAACGTTTTGTAGAAAAGTTTGTTTGTTTATCATTTGGGCCACTGTAAAAATATGCTTTTTAGAGTTAGATTCAAGGATTGGGACTAATACATAGATACATAGAATATCTATATCTACCAACTAAGGGCTTTACTATCATCAGCAAACAAATGTAGAGTTATTACCAGTAGCTACTATTATTTACGTACACACGACAGCACGTCGACCCTTACACGCTAGCACTTTACTCGGTTACGTTACGGGCAACTTTACAACAAAAGTGTATACTCTGACGTGATGTCGTGTGTACATTTATGAGTTATGTTACTCGATGACTGTAAAGGAAAACACCTTTGTCTTCTCTGAGGACTTGTGGTGTGGTGTGAGAGTATTGATTAGGAGCTGAGCCTGTCTAGTCCATTTCAATATGTCCCGCAGTACCACTGAGTGGCCACTTCGCCCGTCCACCACTTAGTAAAAAAAAAGTGACTCTAGGTACTTACATGAATGTATTTGTGAGGCTGTGAGACACCTCAGAAAATATCGCCACAACGGACACGCGTGTTAAGATTATTATGGCAACTACCTAAATCAAGTTTGATAACGCGCGATAGAGTATTATATATCTCTCTCTCTCTCTCTCTCTCTCCCTCTCTCTCTCTCTCGTTCTCTCTCACTATGTTAATCTCCATAGATCTACAAAGGCAGCCATTTATGGAGCTGTGAAAGCATTGAGCCCGATCCACGTCCATTACGCTGGTGGTCAAACGACAACTCTTTGTCTCTTCTAAGAGCTATTTTACAATTTAAATGACTGTATTTGCTTTTAAATATTGCTGAAGTTGGCGGTACGAGCAGCCCTAAAGTTGGCAAATAATTAAGTCGTAATTTAAATACTAAACAGTTGCAACTAATTGTGGGGCTCAAAGATAGTTTCGCTAATTAAACCGATCTCAAGGTGCGCTGCCTAAAGGGATTGCAAAATATTTCGACAATTAAGCCTCCCAGGGTTATTAAAGAATTCTGTGGAGTGAAAAATTAATTAAAGTTCAAAACTTCGCAGAGCCCGCGTAGCTTCTGTGAAAAAGGGCTCCTCTCTCTTCACATCCGAATGAGCAACTAAAGATCAGCCGCATTAGATAATTTGAATGGGCTTATGCGGTGTTCAGATGAATGGAATTAATTTCTATTTCAACTGCTCGCGCCGAGTGATACCTATCCTATTGGAGAGTTTCTAATTAAAACTTGTTTCACTTATTTTGTTCATAATTATGTCTTTCACATTCGCCGTCCTCATTTTATTGATATCGCGCCGCATTCATTGGACCTTTCGTGAGAGTAGAGCGCAACCAGAGGTAATGTTAGCAGACTAGCTTAATTACTAGCGTAGGTATTTAATTTAATTTATCTCGACAATTCCGTTGTACACGTCCTCTTTATCGGGAGAACAATAATTGCATTCAAATCAAAGATCCTCAGCTCGAGATAGGGCGTGGGTACTTTCACTAATTAAGGCGGAACATGCACCGGGGGACAATTCCGAAGGAGACGATTGTTGATAAGCTTCAGATAGCTCGGCTTTAGCTTGAGATAAAGGCTAAGTTAAGCTGTACGCTGCTTCACACCTTATTAAGTCGGGTGGGGGTTTTGACATTGTTATCGGCACATATTTTTCGAGATGTTGTCGCTGCCGAAATGAGCTTGCCGATACGGCACTGCCGACGCTCGTTCGCTGTTTTAATTTAGTTAGCTTGATGCTATCGCTTTACTGAGAATGCCCGTTGTCTACACATTGACGATCTTGAATATTCAAGCGAGTTCTTGGTTTAGGTATTTTGAAATTTAATTATTAGTTTTTAAAACACTCGTCTTCATGAAAGCTCGTGCAACATGAGTGCTAAGCTATGAAATTGAATAAATAAGTATCAAAGAAAATAAGATACACTTCTAGCATAAATCAAAGTTGTAAGCTTATTATCAACTTATTTACTGTGCTATCAAAAGGAAATCAGAGAACATAATAATATGTTTTCATGACTTGGCAGACATTCGTAAACCTCTGATACAGATGGCACGAAACAAAATTTAAATGCAAGGGAGGATTATGTGTTACGTATTGATGGCTCTATTCTTTGACTCCATCCTGATTCCATCACATTTATCTGACATGAAAGATTGATGAGATTATACACAAAGTGTAAATTAATTTAATTTTGCCATAGATTTTCATAAATAGATACTTTGAAAGTTTATAACTCCAGGTAAGTTAATCTATATTTTAAAATAAGCTCTTTGAAAGTGAACAAAGAGGCAATTTCGATATTTAACATTTCACTTGAAAAGTTAAAGACAAAAGAAAAACGTAAGTACTTCACGATTTAGGCCTGGGCTCAAAACCTTTTAAATTCACTCCTTTCAGGCGGGTTAGTCTCAGCTCGTCTGAAACGCGTATGGTAACAGCGCGTCAAAAAAGTAACCGTTCTAAAAAGCATCTGGTATGAAAATCTTATTTTAAGTATTTTATCTTATTGAAATAAATACAAGTGGTCTCAATAGTGGGCCGCATATAAATTTGTCTTAAAATAAAATTCACACACAACAATATTTATCAACTCCTCGCATTTTAGTAACCAAACCATCCCAATTCGTTTTTGAATAGGTATTTGTAAAATAATGTTATTTCGGACAAACTATGTTTTCTGACGAATGATCACGAGTGGTGTCAGAGCAAACTTTAAAACACAGTTGCGCGTTAGTCGAACTAGCCAAAAATGATTTCTGACAAGATGCTTCTTAGATCGTTTACATTCTTGAAAAGCTGTGGTGGGCAAAGACCACTTGCGTTTTAGACCACCTTTTTGTTTATAAAATTTAACGGTCACTGTTGGTTTTTTTAAATGTCATTATTATAGTAACATGTCTCTTTCTACCGCCTCAGCAGAAAGAGACCTCTGCGAGCTCCAGGTGGAGGATTGGAGGGAGTTAGCACAGGACAGGGAGAGCTGGCTTATTTTCCTTGCGGAGGCCAAGATCCACTTTGGGTCGCTGAGCCAGCCAGAATGAATGAAAATTATAGTAACAGTGAAGAGCTATTTAAATGCTTTTGCATCATCGGACACTAACCCTTTCAGGCAATGTGGAAGTTCGGATAAAAACGGCGCGTAACTCGCTGAATGCTCGATTTAACCCCTCGCGGTAATCGTAACACAAACAATGGTGAAGGGAAATAATGTCGAATTCCGTCCGACAAATTAGGCGACCTTTTCAGGCGCTGTTTAAAATAACAAAAAGCGTTTTCGCCCGCTGAACCCATTAAGGTTACTCTCGTTCCGCTGCTTTTTTTTCCACAAACTCTTATACAGTGAGATTTTATACGAGCGATCCAGTGATTCGACTAAAAGCTATGGTTAGAAGCTTAAGTTTTTCTTTTGTTCTTTTTTCGTAGAAGATTTAATAGATGTGCTTTGCCTACAGTATAAGGGCCTGCGTGGACGGGACGACGAACAGTGGCGGATAAAATGTCCGCGGCGCGCTCTTATTAATACTGTAATAAGGTTGCACTTTGTCCTCATCTCGCCTGACGGTATACGCGGACAAAATGCAACCTTATTACAGTACTAATAAGAGCGCGCCGCGGACATTTTCTCCGCCATTGTCCATCGTCTGCGCAGGCTCTTACAGGAAAGTGAGCAAAAGACTTCAAACCTGTCTGAACACATAAATTATTATAGGTAAAATAGCAGTGAATACCCATCTAACAATACTGCCAAAAATGCTCATAAGCTTGTATCGTGTAGTCAGAATTTTTGATTTCTTTCGGTTGAAACTTAAAAGCTACATCAAAATCCATTTCGTTATTTGGTCCATGAAGTCTGTTGATCACAGGCATCAAAAGGTTCGGTAAGGAAAAGTCCTAACCACCACCGGTAGGTGATATACGTTTAATTGTATATGCACAGATATACGTTTAATTGTATATGCACTGAGCAATGTGATCCTCCGCCTCCGGATAATATTCGGCGCTTTTTCTGTTTCCCCTAATTCTTCGTGTATTTTTGGGGCCGCTAAATGAACTCGTGAATGGGACCGTATTTTCGCATAATAAAAAATGAGAAACAGCTTTGTCTATCTAGGTACTTAAGCCCGGTTTCTGAATTGAGAATTTTAAGTAAATACTTAAGTATTGTTCTGTCACGTTCTTAACAGGAGAACTCCTAGCACAAGAGGTATTTCATGACAGTGATAAGTCGCAAATCAATGTATCATTTCTGCCTATAACTCCGGAATATAGGTGTGCAATGTGCATTTATGGACGAATGTATGTCACTAATATTTTACGGTAGCTTAGCAACTAATAAAACCCCTTTCTTCTTTAATCAATATTAGGTAGTCATCATTATATTTAAGAGTTATCCTCTTGTCGGTGCAGCATTCTCCATGCACTTCGATCACAAGCCAGTTCCTTTGCAGCCTGGTACGTCACGACATCCGCCTTCTCTTTAATTTGGTCAAAGTAGCTTCTCCGTGGCCTTCCTCTACCTCTCTTTCCTTCTATCTTTCCTTCTATTATGTTAGTTATGAATTTGTCGTGACGAAGCAAGTGGCCCAGCATCTTTCCTCTTCTGCATTCTATTGTCCCCAGCAACGTTCTCCTCTCTCCTACTCTTTCCAGGACTTGCCCATTTGACACCCTTTCCGTCCAAGATTATTGTAGTAAAGAGCAGTAAATAATCAACAATCCTCCTACAGGTCGGCCAGTAGACATTACGAGGGTTCGCGGCCATTTTCCAGATATTAATTTCTAACAATCATAAAAGTTATTTTCATGGCCGCCCTAAAACGTTATTGCCTCTCTCCCAGAAATAAACTTTCGGCGGACTTTATCTGGGGTGTTCGTTTTGTCTTAGTCGTAACAATAAAGTAATAACAGTTTGTCGACACTTTATTGCGATCCGAACGTACTTACCTTGCTGAGGAAAAAATCGGATTGTTCCATTCTTCGGCGATTGCAGAAGTAGTAGGAAATAATAGAAGTGTAGAAGTACTTAGTACTTAACTGCTGTCAGTCAATAATGTTGAGTTAGAGCGGAGGTGGCCTAATAGTGCTAGAATAGTGGATTCGGAAGCGAGATACCCAGGTTCGATTCCCGGTGCGGGCATGTACCTATGACTTTAATTTATTTCAAGGTTACGTACATTTGTGAATTTGTAGTAGCAATGCAATACCACTCGCTAACGCTGAAGGAAAACATCGTGAGGAAACCTGGGTGTATGAGGCATTGTAACTTAACGCATAAATCGCTAATCCGCATTGAGCACACGTGGTGATTAAGCTCGAACTCTCTCTGTCTCTCTGAGCTAGTGGGATATGAGCTAGTGGGCCTTTGCCCAGCTAGTGGGACATGTACAATTGCGCATCAAAGTTTTTCTGTAGGGCTTTCAGCCTAGACTAGACCGATGTCATTTACACAACACAGGACGCTGCGCATTATTGTAAAACAAACGATGAAATCTCATTTACCTAAACTCCCTATCCTTATATATAACCTATCCTTATGTAAACAGTACATTGACACATAGACAGACAAACATTGTATAGCAAAAAGCACTGTTAATAGAAAAGTGTGTATAAGTACTGCAGAAATAGAATAGAAAAATATTTTTGGTGTGTAGAGAGAGACGCACTTTCCGGAAAATCAACCCCAAAATAATAACAATTACCTACTCAAATCAATCAAATCAAAAGTAAACTTGGAACTCTCACGCGTGTGCATAAGAGCCAGATTACAACTCCATCTATAGGCTACTTTTGTTAAAGCGGGCTTTCCAATTTGACTCATGAAATTATTTTTCGTCGGAACTTTTTTTGTTCGAGATGATTGCGTGGCTATAATACAAGTTTGATGACGTCGACCATTTTTATTTGGTAGTCATAACAAGTTGACGAACAACGAGATCGGGACAATACAGCGTGTTTCAAGGGCGATGGTCCCGTAAGACTATTCCTTGACCTAGATTTGTTACACCATTACAGACTTTAATGACTGTCTCTTTTATGTAGCAAAGGCTTTTGTCATGTTTGGTATTAAAGCAGCTTTTTTTATCTTCTAGACTAACCGATGGTTTCTGAACTCAGAATATCTCTAAGCAAATAGCTCGTTTCGTAACCGCTCGTTCTTCTATATATATTTTTTATCTGAGGAGACATAACAATACTTTACTTAGTGCAATTCTCAATAAAAAAAAACTGGTGCTTAACTCTACAACAACTATGACAACTTGTAAAACGCGCGTATGATCAATATGCGAACAATACACACTGATACACTGGCAGCATCCAAGTCACTTCATTAATCTAGCGTCAGTAAGAGACCTCAACTGGATTATTGCGGGTGAAAGCGTATTTTTTCAGAGGACAAATAAAGTGGTCAAACGCGATAAAAACCATTTCCCTAGTACCTACATAGGTACCTAGCTAATGATTATTCTCCTTGTGACATCGTGGCTTCTGTTCTAGTTTAAAAGTTTCTTACATCTACCGTTCCCATTACAAGGTGGGGTCTTTAAATAAGATGAAGTCAACTTTTATATTCTGAACTTTATAAACAGAGCAATAATGACTACTTTGTCACTTAATTTAATTGGATACTGTACTTTGTTTGTTGTGTCTACGTTAACTATAAGCCTTGCATAGTACGGTCGGCCACAATCTCAGATACCCCATGGCAGCTGTTAGCGCGTGCGGCATAAGGGCGCCAATCGAACAAAAAGGGGTATCTGAGACTGTGGCCGACTGTACAATGTCGTCAATTCGATATGGTATATTATTTGTGTTTTGCAGATTTCTCAAATGGCTTCTACTAAAACTTATAAAGTAACCTTGTCATTGGTTATACTGTTCATACAATTTTATAAGTATTATGTGGTCAATACATGCCTACCTAAGTACAGATTACAGATCAAAGCTGATTTTGACAGGGTTTACCAAAGTAACATTGAACATTTCTGAGTAGTTGGTAGCTCTTGATAGAATTGATGAGCATTTATAGATTTGACAACTGTATCTATCTACAATCACGCACTCAATCAATTATATCATTACAACATAACAGATATCAACGGGAGAATCTTTCGTTCCAATTACATCTAAAATATGCTCCCAATCAGATAGAAGGCATCCCTCCCTCAGTAAGTTTCAAGATTTAAAGTACTAACATTTATATAGGATGGTACAGTTCTTTAACCATGTACAAAACATTTTTTTTACTGTTTCACTTACCTAAATTTACTTGGCATAGCCGACTAATTTCGACCTTATACGGAGGTCGAAAGTCTAAGAAGGAGCTCGCGCCGCCACTGCAGCTATAGTCTTCCTGCAGGCCCGATAGAACTTTAAGGTATCCACCTTAAATTCGCAAGAAATGCATGTATGGAGCAGCAGTTTTTTTCTCGCATCGCGTTGGAGAAGTCCATGGCCACCATGTTCTTATTGAAGACAGTTGCTATGGGCAACAGCCTGGTCTGATGCCACTTGAATTTGATTTTCAAGTTTCTTGTTTTAGGGTTCAGTACTGTACTTCCACAAATCTTGAATAACTATGAGTTCGGTCAACCTCGGTTCAGACCAAAAGGACACGATACGAATCAAAACAAAACACGTGCTGCCAGATATTCGGCACCGCTACCTGCGCATACGCAGCAGCCACAGATTATTATCAGGCTCGCAGGACCAAACGCGTAATGGCGGCTGGATGTTACGCTTTATTACTTTAATCGTCATCTTGAGAGTGTAGTGCGCAGAAAAAATACCTTAACAAAGGAAAAAAACACCTTAATTTTCTTTAATCGTCACACGGAAGTATTTTAGATTATTTACGTGTACTTTTAGGTGAAATTGAAAGAGATTACATTGCCGATGTAATTATAGGTGATTCTGATTAAACACAAATCCTTTTTGATTGCGGATAAATAATTATTCTAAAAGTTCAGACTTAAAACCTTTTTTTTTGTGAGAATTTACTTGCTTTGCAGACAGCAACGTGACGGTACCGCGTCAAAAGTTATAGATGATTGCATTACATAAGTCATCATCATCCTATTTTGTGCCGCAGCGCGTTAGAAGCCTACTTTACCAACTTAACAATACCGTTGAATTGAGCCCTATGGCTTGGAGATAGAGTTCACAAAACGTGAATTTAAGTTGGTATTGCTGCAAAAGGGACTCTTACGTCGTTATGTAGAGCTAAACGGAGTCATGATTGATGTCAGAATTCTGATGGCTGCCACTAAAATTAGAATTTTATACTGCTAGCTTTTGTCTGCGCCTCCATTTGAGTGGGAATCGAATTGCTTATACCTAATCGACCCATTTCTATGAGAACAATAGCTACTTGAGGTACCTAAGAGATTAATACAGAATTTCCAGTTTATCGTATAAAATACTATGTGCAATAAAAAAATCTAAGTTTGATTTGTCGTCTTAAAAAAAGTAAGATGTAGCCTGTATAATATTATTGTCATCGAACTCTCTCTCTCTGAGAGAAGGCCTTTGCCCAGCTAGTGGGACATATTATTGTACATGTCCCACTAGCTGGGTAAAGGGAGAGAGTTCGAGCTTAATCACCACGCGTGCTCAATGTGGATTGGCGATTTTTGTTTTATTGGTAGAATGCCTCATACGCTCAGGTTTCGTCACGGTATTGCTACTACATATTCACAAATGTACGTGACTTTGAAATAAATTAAAGTCATAGGATGCCTGCACCGGGAATCAAACTTGGGTCTCTAGGCTTACGAGTCAATTGTTCTACCACTTGACCACCGCGCTCGTCGTGTAAAATTTGTCGTTTATCAGAAAAATAAAGAGGTGAGGATAAAACAGCAAAGACAGATTTACATCGTTGACTAAAAATTTTCACATTGCAAGAGATGAAAATTTTCCATACGAATACTGAAATTATCATTAAATGTTTTGGAAGGTTCATGAATTGGTTTGATGAGCTTTTGTGAGCGCTGAAATAAATGAAAACATAATCTTCAATATTCAAACTAGTATTTATCAAAATTCAGTTAGTATTTATTTAATCCAGTATTTATCAAAATTCTGAATCAAAATTAAACAATGTATTCAGATTTCTTGAAAATCCAAATACTATGTAAAGAAAGGGTATTGTTTTAATACCATTAAACACACATTCCGAAACCGAAATGCATGTTTACCGGATCTTGTACTAAAATTTCTTTTATCAAACAACATTGCCTGGAGGAACATCCCATCCCATAGCGTGGATAAATTGCTAAAGCAGCCAAATGATGCATTTACTCGGAACCGACACCGCAGTCCGACGATTACCTACAGCCTTTACTTTAAAAACACTCGGAATCCGCCTTTTTTGCATTTTATAGCATACAATTTAAGTCCCTTACAGCGATTGGTACAAGGGAAGTGCGATATCGTGTGGTTTATTTCGCTTCATAATTATATTCAGCGCGTTATTCACGTTATTAGGATGGAATTGGATTTTTTTACGATCCGTTCCGCGCCTTAAATCTTTAAGACACTCAGATTAAAAAAGACATTTTCTCCTTTTATAGATATTGGGTGGATCATAAACTCATCCATTATTATTTAAACATCCAACAGTTACTGACAGTTCAAAATTGCTTTGATACATTTTGACGAAACTCACACTCAAGAATCTTGCATTCTTTCATTTTTTTTCCGCTCAAACTCTTATGGTGCAAAATCGATTTATCTTCCAATGACCGGAACTGCAAAAAGTCTATTGAATTTAACACCCAGAAGCGTACACAATACTTCATTCCGCACCGCACACAAAGCCACTTGACCGAGGTTGTAAAATTTTTCTATTACACGCACGAATCGTAAAAGCGCTGAAGACAATGGGAGATCGATCATCGTTAAGAAGAGACGAGATGCGGTCCTGTATAGGTTCAACTTTACAATATTATCTGACCTACTTCAAGAGATTTTTATTCAGTACTACTTCATCCTTCCCTACGCCTTACTTACAAGGTCCGGAAATACAAGTGTAGAGAAAATTGTTTGATAGACTCTCCCCAAATACTACCAGAATCGGTACCACGAATGTTCAGTAATCTCACTTTTTTGTAATATTTCGGAAATTTTATCTTAAAGAAACGGAAAATTTTAAAATAATCCCACCTAAACTTTGGAAATCGCCTTTAGAATCTTTTGGATAGCTTAAGATTTTTTTTCTGACTTAATTTTTTTACGTAGACTCGGTGTTTATGTCTCACTGCTGGCCATGGTAGTACGGACTTTGAAAAAATATAATATCTACCAGTTTCACACAATCGGATCAAAAGTTTACCTGGATATGAAAAAAGACACCTAAAATTATTCACACGGCAACTAATAACTTTCGCATGGTCTTATTGAGCAATTTATATGTCATCTTGGCATTTCGGAATTTTGTGAATGGAAATTGCTTTTTAAATAATTCAGGTTATCTACCCTTTTATTATGTAAATTGATTTTATATTCTTTGAGAGTTCCCATGCATGTTTCTCCAATAATTTCCATATTTCACAAAATCAATCCATTATTCAGTCAGACGAGAAAGAAAACTTATAGTTTAGGTGTATTTATCTTTGACCTCTGCAGATCTTGCCAAAATATACAACTTCATCAAATATTTTTAAAAGATGGTTAAGGAAAAACCACATCAATTAACTAATTTGTCATTCAAATGAACTACAACTAAGAAGGCTAAAATGATTCAATAGCTTAAAGGCTCAACGCAGCCCAATGATTATTTACGACGACCAAAGAGACCAATAAATTAAAATATAACAATGTTTGGCATCCAAACTGGGACAAGCTTTAGCAATAAATAATTCATAAATATGTTTTTATTAATTAATAATGAAGTGACCGCCGCCGATCAAATATCCAATATCGACAATGAAGAAAAAAACATCGGCGTATAAAATATCAATATGGTATACATCTCAATTCTTGACATTCATAATTTCTTTTCATGGGCTATTGTTTGAATTTTCATTTGAGATTCCGTCCCAATATATGGATATGTATGCGATAAGACATCGAAGAATTTAATCATTGTGAGCATTTGTCCGAGGGTGTGTCAAAAACGATGGTATGCCCTGAAGCCATTGGTACTGGCCCGTTCTGATTTATTTTATTTCATAAGTAAGGTTACATTAATACTGCTATACAAACTAGCTGAACTTTCTTAAAATGGAGAGCAAGTCTCAGATGCTCAGGATTCTTCAAGATGATGTCCTTAACTGTAAGCGATGCAGTGATAAAATAAAGTTATTGGTGGAGGTTTGGATTCGAAACTAGCACCTCTTGTTTAAGAGTCAAACGCCATTGCATTGAAAATACTAAATTCAAAATAAGTCGCCGATTCTGAAAGGTCAATAAATAGCAGCAAAAAAAGCTAACTGATTATTCTATGTCCAATAAAATAAAATAAACTGTCTAGACTGTAGAATGTTAGAACCAAAGAAAATATCATTCAAGTCTTCAATGCCTCAGGCTTGACGGATCAGATTTGCGAACACGAAATTTATACACACATAAATTATTATAATACGTTTTCTGCTATTGAAACTGAATTCAACCACTGCCGTTTCTGTTTTTACCAAAATTCAAGCGTTTTTATTATTATTAGTGCTCTCTTGCCATTAGCATGTTAATAACACATTTAGATTAGCACATAGCTCTTTTGGTGCCTCATTAATCAAATTCTCCTTTTGGATAATTAAACTCCTAAAGATTTCTATCACCTTCACACCAAGATTGAAATATTTTTAGTGCTAATTCGATTTGATTTAACTCTTGCGAACAAGATGTTTTGATCCTCGTGTTTTGTCTACAGTTGGCCGCTTATTGGCCACCGGCAGTTGTTCTAATGTAATGTGATGAACAAAAGAATTTTAACGTGCCGTTAGTTTTTCAGTCGACACGTCAACCCTTACACGCGTGCACTCTGTTCAGTTACATTACGGTCAACTTTGCAACGAAAATGTAAAGGCTTACCTGCTATTGACTGTGCATGTATTGGGGCTAGCTGAAAATCAGCGCCGTCTGAAGACTACTTCAGACGGCATACAGCTGAGCTAGGTCCATTTTCGGGAAGATAATTTGTAAATATTTTTAATTTTAATCTTATTGTGCTTGTTTTTATTTTGTGATATTTCCCGAAATTAATATTTTTCAATTTCAATTTACATTGATGGGCCTTTCAACTTTAACAATGTAATGGGGCAAATGAAATCGCGGTTTGATTTTACTGATTATAAGACAAAGTCACCCTGCAATACGAGTATCTAGTGCAGCCGAGGCACGTTAGATTGTACATAGGTACATTTTGTTGTAATCCGTAATGTACCTGAACTTTACCATATGTATTTAATGACTTTTCAATCCAATCGTCGTTTCTCTAACTAAATGTAGGTATATTGCTCCCTGAGCCTATACCTTCACCGAGGCACGTACGGACAATCATTCTTTGTCACTTCACTTTATATTGT
Source organism: Zelleria hepariella (assembly GCA_949319315.1). NCBI lineage: Eukaryota > Metazoa > Arthropoda > Insecta > Lepidoptera > Yponomeutidae > Zelleria > Zelleria hepariella. The sequence continues at coordinate 9,861,660 of OX439392.1, read as the reverse complement.
TTTCTTTGGCTGCTGCCTTCATTAATCGCCTGCTTTATGATCATAGTTGTCATCAGTTAAAACCTCAGTACTTACAATCATGACTCAGGTGTCGTTGTCTTGCATCAATAATGGTCTTGCTCTAAAGATGACAATCCTAATGTGCAGTTAAAGCGAATCCAGTTTTGTTACCATGTTCATTTTATTTTCTTTGGCCATAATTCAAACGTTGATATTCCGGTAAGTCGCTTGATGTAAAGTAGGTGTCATGATTTTCCTTAGCTTTAAGCAAATTGCCAGGTGGTTTAACTCAGAGGGATCACTTAACAAGTCCGACACTGTCCAGAGCAGCTAATGACTGCTAAGCTGAATACCTTCAAGCACCATTTAACACAAAACATCAAAGTCCAGAAACCAGCGATGTTTCTACAGCAAACAAATTAATATATAAAAGTTGACTCCTCCGATCTAAAAATATAGGAATCAAAGGGGCTGCGGAGTACGGCTAAAGCAGATCAGTCTATTTATGTTAATGTCACGGGCGTGAGGAAGCGTTTAAATCCAGTCATTAATTATTGTCACGGCTAAGACAAAATAGATAATACATTCTCTATTTGTTACCCTCTAACACAAGCGCGGCTCATAAAGGAGCGAGATGAAAGATGTAACAAGAAAATAAGTAGTGCTAAGGACGACGCAGAACAGATTGATGATAGAGTTGTGTTGAAAAAACGTGTCCTTAAATTAAGGATAGATTGTAAAAGGGCATTTGCCCTAAATGAGTTTTGTGGCACTGACGTAATGCTCACATCTGTAACAAAAGAAGTGGTACCATTAGAAGTAATTTTGTCATTTGGGTTATTTACGACCATTCCTAATTTTATTGAGACAAAGTATGACTTCTAATTTATGTTTTAGTTAGATGACGGTTTAAAAAATTCTCATGATATGTTTTTACAGCGGGAAGAAAATTCTAACTGTTATTAGCTGATGGTAGGTCCAATTCTCTTATTGATTAATCCCAACAGATCTCAGAAAACGCGTACAAAGACATTTCATTAGCACCTCACTGTTCTTTTATGCGGTATAGCACAAGTCATCGGCAATAATTGTTGGAATCAATACGATTCAGACATGAACCCTTCTTGTATCATTCACTTCAGCCGCTTGCACGAAGAAATGAGTAGAGGGTATCTTTATTATACTTTTAATTGGTTGGAGATTACTCGTCAAGTTCATTTTATTACATTTTGCCTAGGTCCTGCACCAATGTTGGACTGCAAAAAAACAAATTAAAAACAACTCAATAGACCTCCATTACAGACCATAATGTTTTTATTGGTCATATTTCTCTTTTTCTGTATCGGAGAAGCAAAACTGCGGACTGGTTGTAATCATAAACGTAATTAAAGAAGGAAGGCGGTCCGTTTCTTAGTAAATTAACAGTAATCAATTAAAACGAATTTATAGTTGCTAGTTAACTCAAGATGATATTAAAAATAAAAATCTGGTCGACTTGTTATAGATTCCGTAATAAAGTTGCGTTAACAAACTTGTTTTCTAAACGAGACGAAATTAATATTCGGATAAACTAATATCTTTTAATGGCTACGCTTTATAATCGATTATCTATTTATTGGATCGTAGTAGTGCATCATTAATATGTTTGCATCTTTCCCGTCGTCCAACGACTTAAAATATATAAAAACTGTCAGCATTCAGCAAATCAGCCCTCCGATATGGAGGTCCGATATGGATCCCGCAATTATTGGCAAAACTACACAACATAACGAAAACACATTAGAAGCAGATCATCCAGTGATTAAGCTCACAGGGAATGAAACAAAAAGAGCGTAACACTTACTAACCGACGCGGCAAGACCGCAATAAATCCTTACGCGTTCTTACACAGACATAGAAATCGTATAGACAAGTGTTATAATTAAGTCAAGAGTGAACCAAAGTCCGGCGAACGCGGACACAGATGTTGGCGCGCCAGCGGTTCGGCAAAACGAAAAAAGGCGTAAGATTACCGAGCAACAACTAATAATGCAGCAGATTGTACACCCGACCCAAACTCTGCTTACAGCTGCTCTTTTTGTGAATACGACCGAGCAACTCATAAGCGAGAAATCAACTAATTAACTTATGCTATCAACCTACCGCACGACTTTATTAGAGCGAATTTATTTTTGCTGCTAAGAATAGAACTTGATCGGTGAAAAAACTCACTTGAAGGTTAATTAAAAGCAAGTATCACTATTATTGTCTTCAAAACGTTTTCGCATAGAACTCCTTCAAACTTTTAATTGAAGAGTTGAAGAAAAAAAAAACAACATATTTTTTAAAGAAGCAAAAAATATAATGAAAAAAAAAAGATCAATAACCTAAGCATGCTTCAAAACGAACTATTGATTTTCTGTAATCTACTTACAACCACAGAACTAAAGAATAAGCAACGAGCACGAACAGTCCTACAAGTGGTCCAATAGGTCACTCAGAATATTTCTATGAAAGGCTCGAGCGGTGCCTGTCGTGAATAAATTATTTCCTCTCTACATTAACTGGTCAGTGCACAATGAGACATAAAAGATGACATCTCCTTTGTGACTGAATGAAGTCCATGCACCGCGACATTATTATACAAGACGTGGCAGCTAACGACTTTGATCTTGTTAATCTAGTCAGTTAAGTAGTGGTAATTGTTTTTGACTACCAAGCATAGGCACGTTTCAACCAAACTCATTTGTAGTTCCCATAATTCTGTTGATCTTTGTCTATACGGGTATCGATCCATCTTTGCTCGCGGCGTGTTTAAATTGTCTTCTGCAACTTGCGTAACACCATATTTTTCTTTTACTAACCGTATGGAAACGTTCAATACCGCCGCTCTTTTTCCCATTTTATTGCCTACGTCATCGATGCTGGATGATTTATGGAGTCGAATTCCTGAGACGCAGCCTGCGCGACCCTCTGGCAGTAAGATTTTTTGCGCGGCGCGGTAACTTTCTGTACATTTAACGCTGATTAAACTGTAAAATTACGGACGCAACGGCCTTTGTGACAGATGCGGCTTCGAATAATAACATTATACACACACGTAGTAAGAAAGCCGGTCTCAAAGGTAGCGAGCAATGTCACGCGGCTCTTAGCCTTTGTTGAGAGATCCACTTATACCATAAAGCGTACAAAGGAAGTTTTTGGCAAATTGTAAAATATACACCTAATTATAGCATTGAAAGTTGTCGAACCGTTAAGGGATGTTCGATCCTACTGGGCATTATGGGTCGGTCTTTGAGGCTTATGAAAACAAGTAACAATAGAGATAGAGTCTGCAGTGGTCCGTATTAGTTATTGTGATAGCTGCCGCGCGGTCATATTTTTTTCCTTAATATCGATGCAGCTTGATACGTAATATAATATGTCATGGACAAGGGTCTCGAAGAAGTGCAGAGTTACAAAAAAACTGATGTTAAAAACTAAATTATTTATTGTTTGAAGTGTTTGATTGGGCGGATCCCGAGTTCCCAACACATTCACAACAACCGCTATGAGTTCTAAGCCACTGGAATCCGATACAGACACAAAGCAACCTAATAAAACTATTTTTATAGTCCGCCCTTTTTCACCTACAAGTAGTTAATAATATGAAATATGAACCAAGAACTATTGGAAACCTTCGGCCGAAGTGTGAGAGCGGATTTTTTGCTCCTTACCGTTTTTATTTTTGATGAATTTTTATAAATTCGTTTATGAATGGGCTCTCCGCCCCATTCGCGTGTCGACCCTCGGCGTAGCTGATTGTTTTGTCAGACCAACACCTGGATGCAAGCAGCTACCTAACCATGAGTTTACTACCAGTTAACTGCAGTACTCTTACTCCCTTGCGGCATGCAGTGTGAGTGAGATGGGAAATGATACGCGTTGTTGGCTACGAGTTGAAAGTGCCAACAATAAAATTCATGGTAGCGACTCAGCGCTCGCGACGACGTAACGGTTCAGAAGTTAACACAGCGGAGAAGTGTTTTGAGCTATAAAACTGTTGAAAATGCTCTTCGGTTTAAAATTCAAGAAGTTTCATAAGTAGGTACCCGCCATGTTGGAGGAAATTCTAAAAACCCGAGCAATGTAATTTAAAAACTACTTCAAGCATTTTCAAATTGTTAAGGGCGTTCGAATGGCGAGTTCGTTTTTTTCGTCTTGATTTAAACGGTGCTTTTCGCTGCAAAGGTAGTGCCCCCGTCCTTTGAGCTTTCTCAAATGAAAGTGAATTTCTGAGTGGCCCTTGAATGCTCTTGGTACGTTCCGTAATCAAATCTTTAGAACAGATGTTCGTAAACAAACAATTTTCGAAAGCTGCGTCGAGCAAATATAGCCTGTGTACCTTGCGCAGACATTATGTAAATTCTCTACTTATTTTGCCGGCATAAAACAACATAAATTTCACGCAGATAATTAGTTTCTATTCAAACGCGTACAATAATTTATTAATGGGATTTTACTAAAAACTTAACAGGACATAGCATAGCGGACCAAGTTTTGTTTATACGGTTTTTTTTCTGCTATAAATCTGACAGCCAATTAATATGCTGTCGTTTCTACACAGATTATCACAACTTCATTTCTAGTAGTTTATCTCACCTCATTTGTTATCGGTTTATACCCATTTATCAATATAGTCTAAACGATATTTAGGAAATTTGTTTAATTGTAGAACCGACATTTATATAAGTCGATAATTGATCTCTATTGAATAATCCCTAAACATCTCGTTCTTGGAAAAAATATCTCGTCAACACTAGGTTCAAATGCCGACAGTTTTTCGGTCTGGATTATTTATTATAATCGCGTCCAATTTACATAATTTTCTTATTAGGAAAGAAGTAAATTATTACTGGGAGTCTGTTTTAGCGTCATCGTAAATTTCCGTCGGAGCCGTCTAATAAGGTTTGGACGATAAGTTTTTAATTAAATCTTGGTTCGTTAGTTCGATCGGAATGTGTTCGTAAATTTTGCTGTCACACTGATCGGTAGTTTTGACACAACTACTGTATCAGAATGCTCAGGGAATTCTTGTTAGTCAACCGGACGATATTCGGTAGTTTCTTTTTATTATTTTAACTAATCACATTGAATAAATTCCGTTTCATAACTTCTGTCGTGCGTGAGATCAAAATAATTTTCCCATGTAAATGGTAATTTGACATCCGATGTGATCCAAATAGATGAAGATCACTGAGGACATCCCGTAAACACGATTTGGGCTAGTTAAACGTGCAAGTTATGACATCGTTAATTTAGTTTAACATTTGAAAACTACACCACATCGCATTCCTAGAAAATTTCATCTCAAATAGATAGGCACTCTATTTCATACTACGTGCAAAAACTAACCAATACATGGACCAAATAATATTAATCCAGCTTTTTTGGTGCATGTAGTCTTTGAAAATTCGTGGTAGCGTTTATTGCTAGCAACTTAAATACGTATATCGAACAAAATATAGTTACCTCCGGATATCGTTGATAAGAACCGAAGCTTAGCCTGTCCCAGATATATCTAACTTTTCTTGCCACTTTTATTCTAATCTGATAAATTACGCTTACCAGGCAATCATAGAACGTGATCACTCGCCTATTTATTACCGTTGAATAATGACCATATAGGCTCATTACATAGAATCCAATTTTAAGTGAGAGTGAAATCTCGTGATCGGTGCCTAAGACAGACCGGTCGCGACAGTGTGTGCCTCGCACAATGCGTGCCACAAATTACTGTAATCAAACCTCATTTTGTTGTTATTAGTTTGTTATTTTTCTATTCTCGTGTGAAGCCCTCGTCAGAAATAGATTCAATTCCGAAGACAGGTACGGCGGCCATTGTTTGAGAAAGGGAAACGTTAATTTGATTTCGTTGCGTTCGGTTTTTACCATATTATTATATGTATGGTTTTGTACATTGTACCGACAGGCCAACTGTGTACGGTATGCCAAAAAACATTTAATTTTATTTAGTTTTTGATAATACGACGAGAAATAAACGTTTACATACTGAATGTCAACTGTCACACTTAGCAACTTTCGTGTTTCTTTCCTATATCCTTCTCTAATTATTGTAGACTAGCTTTTGCCCGCGACTTCGTCCGCGCAGACTTAGGCCCGGTTTCTGAATTGAGAATTTCACTAACCAAATGCTTAAGTATTGTCCTGTCTCTTCAGATTTCACACAAGAGAATGTGACAGAACGATACTTAAGCATTTGGTTAGTGAAATTCTCAATTCAGAAACCGGGCTTTAGTTTTTTTCCCGTTATCACAATAAAACATAGCTTATACTTATAGCACTCAGCAATAACGTAGCTTCCCATTAGTGAAGGATTTTTTATAATCGGATGAGTAGTTTTGGAGATTACCCCCTACATACGTACATACTTACAAACTTTTCCTCTTTATAATATTAGTGTTGATAGCTAGTGCCCACGACTTCATTCACGTGGCTAAAAGAAAAAGGATAAACGTGGTGATTTTGCAAATTGTACCTAGCATATTTTTTACCACCTAGTAGGTATGATGTACTTAAAACACACCCCCTGCACTATCAAAGCGTTGGCCCGAGATTTCGATCCCGTGGACCACGCGTTGTTGTCTGCTTCTACCAAACTGAACGGAGCAAAGATGCAGATACCTACTGTTATAGGCGTCTAACTGATTTAACGCGGGTTACCTACATTTCAAGAAACACTCAAAGATTATCTTTTCTTTTTAGCCCTATCCTATTATTTTGAGTCCGCTAATATGCAACTCCTTATTGCAAACTTTCAGTCTGGGTTGTCTCTGTTCAGTTGGTCTCGCCCCAAGTCTTCGTGCCTTTGTGGCCTTTGTGGTAGTTGTGGACACTGCATCTACCGATGTTAGATAGCCCTAATGCGTAGTTTGATACCCAAGTACACACGACAGCACGTCAGACTGTACACTTTTGTTGTAAAGTCGAATAGAGTGCTAGCGTGTAAGGGTCGACGTGCCGTCGTGTGTACATCTCGTTTGCTTGCGCTGTTTGGTGAATGAATATTTATCAGCATTCGCTGCAGTACGTCACAGGTCTCAACATCTTTCTGGCGTTCAATAAAACTGTAAAAGATCTCCAACAGAGCTAGTTAGCGTCACCTACTCGTATTATAGGCACAAAGTTACTTAACAGAGAAAAACTTTAAGAAATTTTATTTTATTTAATCGCATCATACCATTTCAAAGAGAACGATCATAATAATTGGGTTCTGACACCAGAAAATATGAGATAATATTAGGAGATACTTAACCATATTATTTCTATCAACTTGAATAGTGTTTTTTTCTATGAGCTACTCTTCTGAAACACCCAACGCGTCTTCTTAGCATCTACGATGCCATAGGCCGAAACAACCGTTTTGAATCGTCGGTCTTATTCTTCTTTCGTCTTGAAAGTGTCACACACACACGTCGCGCTGGGGTCGCCTCCAGGAAATCCGATAAGCTGGACTGTGGAGCATCAGGAGAGGTATGACGACGCGAAGTTTTCGGTATGGTTTAAGATTGTAACAAAACATCTCTTCTGGCTCTAATTCTCACATATCTTTCATGCGGGCAACACCACCACGCAGGCCGTTCAGGGATTTTCACATGCTCCAATCTTCTCGTCAGTCTGAAGTATGTGGAAAGCCTATCAGAGTTGTCAACAATGAATAGGCGACTATGATATTATGTAAAAGTGCACCTGTCCAGTGTCTAGTCCTAGGTACTTACTTAATGGAAATAAAGCGATCATGTTACTAATGTTACACCATCAATAGCTGATGTTATGCGACTATGGTCGCTCGGGACTCTACACTTGCACAGTACGCACAGCTGATTTTTTGGTCAGAACATCATATCTTTATTTTTCTTCGAGGTCTGGTGCATCCTATTCTTCCCTGAATAACCAGCAATCAGCAATGCACTCAACGGACGTCCCATTTCGTCTGGCCAAAAGATCTCAGGACGCAACCGCAACTTTGTAAAGAGCTTTGATAAAACTGCCGGATGCAGAGTTTTTAAAGTAAGGATTTATTGGCTCTTTCAGATTGTAAGTAGCTATCACTGAACTTATGTTTTTTGCCTGTTTTGAGTAATTAAACTTGTAGATTTTTCCTTTATTGCTTTGTTGATATACCATTTTTGTGACAGTGACGGATGACAGCGATAATTAAAAACAACCTCTTTACTGTTGTGCATCGTTTGAGTTTTGCGGCACATTTGGGCCTGTTTGGTGCATTAAAATTCACCATTGTTCAGTTTTCGATGGATTTACGAAAGTAAATAGCTCAACGCTACGTGATGACAGAGGGTCTTTGGTAAATGGTTGTGTCGTTCACTTTTATACAAATAGCCACTATATGATAATCTTTGTGTGTTTATTTTGCTCCTAAGCACCAAAGCGTGATAATATGTAGCCTATATGTTATTCTGATGTCTCAGCTATCTACATTCCAAATTTCATCCAAATCCGTCCAGCGGATTCCGCGTTATAAGGTAACAAACACACTCACTCACTCACTCACTCACTCACTCACTCACTCACAAACTTTCGCATTTATAATATAAGTAGGATACCAGGATGGATTAAAGTGCACTTTTGTTAGCTATGGCAACATCACTCACACAGAACACATAATTTAAATCACGCATACACTAGGTGTTTTGTTTTGTATGGGTGCTTTGTGAAAAAATACTCATGAAAAACGCAAGGTCAAGTGCTTGACGTATTTTAGGTACTTTAGTATTCCTACTGGTAAGCGTTACGTACGAGACATCGAATTAAGTGCTTGACGTACCCTGCTTATTGGGTCGATAGGTACAGCTCTTATGGCAATATTTATTGAATTATATCCCTTAGCACACGTCGACACGTCTACCTTACGCCCAGGACAACGAACCTCGACAGCTTCAAACCTGCTCCTTGATTCAATTCAAACTGTCAATATTTTTACCCAGGTCTTTTACTCAGCAGTCCCTTTTTTTATCCCACCGTGAAGGTACCTTGTTTTTAGGTTACAGAAAAACCTCATTATAAGGAAACCTTAGGGTTCCCATTTCCATGAGTTATATTTATCCTCAACGAAAAAGTTGCCAATGGGCATCGTCATTATTTATTTTTTATTCTCTAAATCGAAAATATAGACAAATATAAGAAACTAATTTGAATATTTCCTTAATTTTTTATGTAAATATTTTTTTATTAATTATTTAAAATTTCTAAAAGTTTTGTGTATGACGTCACCACTGGCATTATGTACTAAGTTCATTGCCTTCATTCATGCTTTTAAAAAATAAAAATATGTTGTCTTTTGACAAATGTCAGTGTCAAGTCAACAAGAAGGTTTGACAGTTGTTTTTTTTTAAATATTTGTAGGCAATGGAACTACCGCATTAGAGGCTATGATGACGTCATCGAAAGAAAAATGAAGTAAACATTTTAGGCGATAAATATTAATAATCCGTTTTAATTTTACTTTTTTAAACCCCTAATAGTAATCAGTATCCCTATTCCTCGAAATGGTTTTCAATTTACGGCAATCGATGCCTCACTGATCAATGCCCATTCACGGGCAGTCTCTGAGAAAAGGGCTGTGCCAAAGAAAATACAACTGTCGTGGCCCGACCTTAGAATTGATGACTTCAGATATTTCATTTGATGATTTTTTGTATGATTGATATTACGATCCTAATTTCTGGTACTTAATACAACGCTGGCATGAATCTGCGAATCAACTAGCGGGCAAACGTTTCAGTACATTCGCGCAATTGATCGCAATTTACCGTGTAACTTTTCATCACGCGATCAATAAAATTCGCCTCGCATGTTCGTCGGGGCAATCGCGTCGACAGACTTCTCGGCTCTGCATGACCGTGAATCGGGGAGACGTGCAGAAATTCGACCTGCGAGTGTACGTTGTATTGCATAACCGCGGACACGGGCACGAAGCGACCCTGAGGGTACTGGCCACGGATTACGGAGACGCAGAGGGACTAAATATTTACTCAAGAATCGAATCTTTACTTGAGACTCCACGGCGGAGCAAAGGGAAGAGGGACTTCGGACTTTCGCCTCGATAATAGTGGACTAAAGGACCAATACCATAGTACCAACAACATTCCGATAACCGTATCGGCTAGTAAGACAGCATATTATGATTAGTTACTCTTGCCGGTCCAGCACTTCGCTCAGAAGCAATTTTTTTTTCATGGTCGACCCCTCATTTCTTTTATTTCTTTCTTATATTTTTTCCTTTTATACATTCCATCGTCCTCAGTATTGTTTTTCTTAAGTTAACTCAGAAAATTTTCTCAATGATTAAAATCTTAGAACTCACCTCTCACCTCTCGAATACCCCTTTTTGGTCACACCATCGAATTAAACGTAAAATACGTTCGAATTTTATACGTATCCCTAGATTAACTCTGCAATTCGGAACCCAAAGTTTTTTGTTCGAATGTCCGTTATTGGCTTAATCTTATCTTTAGACAATATTGAGAAACGAATTTCAATATTTTTTATTTTGGTTCAGTAGTTTGGATTTTACAACGTTTCAAAGATACGGTTTTATGACGTCACGCGACGGTCTGCATACTGTTGACGGTCATAGAAACAAAACATTTTAGCGCATAAAAACAAAACTACTGGACCAAAATAAAAAAAAATATTTAAATTAGTTTCTCAATATTGTCTAAAGATAAGATTAAGCCAATAACGGACTTTCGAAGAAAAAACTTTGCCTTCCGAATTCCCGAAATAAATATGCTTTCAATTTCGTACCTCACCTCGTGTAAATTTTCCTAACAAGTAAGTTCTGCACAACTCTTGGTAGATCGAAGCGGATCTTTCACATCTCCCTACATTGTTAGTATGGAGGTTCTTGTATAGGCACGAACGTCCCAAATATAGAGACTTGGTACGCCCCGTCACGTCCATCTAACGGCTCAGATTAATACACAGGGGTTATTGGATAACCAACTTTATTAACAGCGACTATGGATGTGTTTATTTGGTGAGCTTCGATTTGTGTGCAAAGTTACTGTTGGAAAAAAAGCTTCCGTATCCTGTGTGGTGGCGGATCGACAAAATTTGCCTTGTCAGTCAAGGGGGTATATTATTAATACATTAATTTAAAATTTTAAAAATTCATACATTTTGTTAGTAGTCTTACCCTATGAGTTAGTAGATGAAATTCGAGGTATAGGTACTCGTAACTACGTTTACAGAAGATCGCCCACTGCCCGCTTGGAAACCAAATAGTTTTAAAATCGTTGCGGGAAGCCTTAAATAAAGTTTGGTGATCACAAATTAAAAATATAAAAACATACAATTATATAACAACAAATATTCATGTATTGATTACATGCTTTTGTAGTATAAAAGCTGTAATAGAAACGTTGATTATAATTATTCTTTTTTGCGGAAACAATTAAATAAATCAGTTCACTTTCATCAAGTCTAATAATCTGTTCATTTAATCACTTGTGCATAATTAAACAGTATTCTCTTATTTTGTGTTGGAGTAATAAAAGCTGAAATGTAGGTATACATTCGTACGTAAAAAGGATATCGGTGCACCTTAGCCACGAAGTTATGACTTGTGACTCTAGTAAAATATGATCAACAATAAAAATAGGCCTCGTTTGCTTCCGGCCCATGAAACAAATCCCTACCTGAGGTAAAGGTAAAATACACCTTCGAGTGTATTACGTAACGGTGACATATTACATCGACTCACTGGTGAAGTGCGCCCTATATTACAAAGTCAATATTTTCCTTCTTAAAGAAAATTATATAATAACCGACAGCCAAAACGTTATAACCACGCCAAAAAATAATAACAAGGTAAAACATATCCAGAATTTAAATTTTAGTCTATAACCTTTATTTAGGGACCTTTGAATTATGTGTAATAATAATATGATACTTACCTATTGATAATGATATTTCAGTTTTTTACCAACAATATTGCGGGCAGCATCCGCCATTTATAAATATTTTAACGATATTTATAACCAGCGATATACCTACGTGACGCTCTATTAATTTAACATCTCACTTATCAAAATCCGTCCTGTGGTGTAACCTCCCGGTGGTTTTAAAGAAAACAACAAACAACAAAAATTCAGCCAATATGTGTTTACAACTAGTTTTTTGAGCAGTGCCACTGCTTTGACTACCAGAACACATAATCGGCTGAATTATTGTGGTTCTGTTGTTTACAATAATAAAAAAATATATAATTTTATTGCCGTGAACGAAAAAATGCTGGACAAAAATAGCTTAGTTCAGCTTCAAACTTTTAAAAAACTGAAAAAAGAAAATTCCCGCCACGCTGCTATCGATGGACCTTAAACACATTACCGTCATTCGCTTGCGTAGTCGGGCAATGACGAAAGTCTTCAGCTGTCGCGCTTATAGCTTGGCGACGCATGACGTTTTATTTGGGCCGGTTTACCTCAACCACAATATGGTAGCCGCAGTCAATGTGATTGACATAATGTGACGGGGACACCCAATTAAAACGCTGTCATTCGATGGTGCCTGTCGCCCGTAGACCGTAAATACCGCAGATAGAAGTAGTAAAAGTGACAACTTAGGGCGAGGCCCCATTGGTGCGTTGCGCTGCGTTGCGTCGCCTCAGCGTCGACGCTGCGTCGTTTTCCATATTTTTTATTACATGCCCCATTACCTACACCGTTGCGTCGTCGCGCACGTCGTTTCAACGGATCGACGGACAAGTGACGAAGCGGGGGGAGGGTGATGCGCTGCGTTGCGCTGCGTTGTCGGTGCGACAATGGACGCATTTGTATCTGTCCATTGCAAAGGCTGAACTGAGACGCAGATGCGACAGCGTGTATACCCTCTTGCGTCGCGACGTCGTGCGTCGTCGCAACGCAGATGTGGCATACAATGCGTCGATCCGATGTGACAACGCGATGCAAGGCAGCGCAACGCACCAATGGGGCCTCGCCCTTAGAGAGTGTATTGACAAGAAAGATACTGATCAATTAGAGAAAGTTACAGGGTGGCCAATAGAGCGTGCAAAAATATGAAATTAAGGCTGGAAGATAGCAGCGTGGCGGAAAATTCAAAATTTTCACAGTTTTTTACATTTTGTAGCTAAACTGAGCTATATTTGTTCATCGATTTTTTGTTCGCGGCAATAAAACAGTATTCTTTTCATGATTGTAAACAACAGAACAACAATAATTCAGCCGATTATGTGTTGTCTACGACAAGTTTTTTGGGCAGTGCCACTGCTTCGTATTACGATTGTATTATGATACTTTTTTTGTAGTTCCGTATTTCGGCCATTTCTACTACATTTACAATTTTGTGTGAAAGTTCGTTCAATTCTACAAGATAAGCGCATCTAAACCACCTTTTGTTCTGGCACTTTGACAAAACCTCCATCCGTATCGACTATGGAAGTGTTTTATTTTACTACGTACTTCTATCCGGTTTGTAGGTCGAGCCGCACTCAAACAAACTCGTATTGGTGATATTTTTCAGAGTTTGGTCGGCAGGCATTATCCCGAACCCCGGTGAAGCCGTAACACCTTCCACATCTCAAGCTTATCGTCTTCAGTAGGGCTGTCAAAAATTTAGAGATAAAAATATAGCCATACTTCTGTAAACATTTATAATAAGTTGAAACAATTCACTCGGGACAGGACTTGAACCTGCAACCTCTCGCATACCGTGCAGGCGCTGTACCAATTGAGCTACCGAGTCAAGTAACTGTCGATGCGAATTTCTTCAACTAGTCTCCGTCTACTGGACGGGGGGCGCCATCTGGTCTGATGAGTTTTGCACTTATCTACATACTTCTGTAGTTTGAAATGTTTCTTAGAAACGTATTGTTTAGTTCAAAACGACTCAAATCGCGTATTTTATTTAATGGGTGACGCTATATCTAGAGGTATATCTAGTCGACGCTGATGTTATGATGCATTTTTCTTAAACTTTCTATCTATTTTAGTTTCTGACTTCCGTCGGCCAAGTTCAATAGCTCAGCATTCAAGTTATTTCCTTTTGTACACGATTTCACTTGCCTACTTTCATTTCATTTAGTTTCTGTTTCTCATTCGGAGATCTTGTTCATGGGGCACGTTATCACCTTACCTTACCAGCTCGCGTAGCATGAGGCTGGGTTAGAGCGTATCCATGGGTTTATAACTCTAGCTATCCCGCTCTACATCAAACAAAAGAGTGAGATACATATAGTTATAACTCCCTTATGCACTGCGTAACCCAGGCTCATGTTAAGCACGCTGCTGTGCGTGCGCATTGAGAGTTATTTATTATGTTATGTTATTCCAGTTTTTTTTAAGATAAGATAAAAGACATTTATTACCAAATAACACAAAAAAAAGTTAACAGAAATTTCAATAATACTTATTGGCTATGTGCAACATTAAACTTAATTTGTATACAAGCTAAAAGGTGGAGTGCTCAGCATGTGTCGTCAGTTTCGTGACCTAGGTACACGTTACCTGACGACGCTGGTTTTCAGCACTTACCTATACTAATTAAACCTAAAACCTTAAACCGTTTTAAACTTAAATGTTTTAAATAACCAAAACGAGAAATGACACCGTTATAGACCGCGGTCCCATTTTACCGGGACCTTTATTTTCTACAGCACTGAAACAACGCTTTTCCGATACGGCGACTGAAAAGTTGTTTTGGCAACCCTATCCGATCGACCTCTATCGGAAAAATTCGACGAAAAATATGGGAAGCATTTTATGAAGTGCGTTGTAGTGTGCCGTCGCGATAGGCTAAGGCCAGTTTCGGCTACTTTATGACGGAGAAGAAACGCAGATATTGAGTGGGAAAATGCAGCTCTACTTATCTTGGTCTGAGTCATTTTGTTCGTTCCTTTTAGGACATGGGCCATAAGACACCAATCCCAAATCTACATTCCTCAATGCCCCGACTATTTCGCCGGCATAATACATTGGTTGCATCGACATCTTCTCAGTCTAAAACAAAGGAAGGGTGAAAATAAAAATGTGTGGACTGAACTTCAAAAACTACAACGTTCAAGTCTAGATTTTTAGAGTACCCATGACATGACATACGATTCTTTGGAGTCCAGTGGAACTAATATTATAGGGACAGTAATTTTAGGAATAATCAAGATTTTTTGGTGGCTAGTGGAATAAAAAATAAAACAATGTCCCAGGCACTGCAGCGCCGAGTGGTCTCTTCACCCATCTAGTGTGAGTGAAGGTGCCACTGGACGCTGTATAAATCATCTCATTACGTAGATGCAAAGGCCTTAGTTTTTTGTGGAATAAGCAAAAAATACCTAGTTGGATTAGGTTCATCCCAGCTTTACGCGCTTGATAAAACAAAACAACTCACAATATGCGATGGTAGCCCAGTGAATAGATTAGAGATGTCTCTTTTGAAAGGTCACGGGTTTGACTCCCAGACTCTACTCGATTTCTTAAATAATCCACGTCTCTGTACACTTAAGAGAATGAGCACCAAATAACTGTATTATTTACGACACGCATAATAGGTAATTACTAGCTTTTCGCCCGCGACTTCGTCCGCGAAGACTTATAAGAAGTTGCCTGGGTACATCTTTCACCATTATCAAATTAGCATGAATAGAGTCATGGGTGTGTATTTTTGTAAGCTATCTCTCTTCCAAATGTCATCCAAATCCGTCGTGCAGTTTCAGCGTGGAAGTGTATGTGTTGTGTATGTGTGTGACCAAATTGGTAAAGATCAAATGAATCCAACAAAAAAAAAACATACTTTGAACCTTTTTGGCCGTTTTAGGTTTATCATTATTATTGTTTTCTTCATGCTCAGGAGATTTGCTATAAAACGGAACTGTAGTTAAATGTTCATTGAATAGTTGTAGCTTTAATGGTTCCGGCATTGTTATTGATACTACATCAGGAAAACTCTTAAAATGTTTCCACCCTTTTTGATGCTGAAACATGTGTTTAATTATTATTTCTGATTTAATACACCACTACTTAGTTTCAAGTTAATCTGACCCAATAAAATGATAATTTCATACAAATTTTGAACCCCGTTTTGGCCGTTTTAGAGTTAACATTATTACTTTTTTCTTCATGGTTGGTAGTTTTGCTATAAAACGCAACTGTAGTTTTTCAAAGTTGTAACTTAGATGGGTTGGGCCCAGCATTGCTACTACATCAGAGAAAAATATTCAACGTTTCCACCCATTTTAACCCTTCATTCGCTGAAATGAGAAAATAGCTGAAACACGTGTTTGATTATTTCTGATTTAGCATACGAATACTTAGTTTGAAGTAAATCGGACCAAAAAAAAATTTTATTTAATACAAACTTTGAACCGCGGTTTGGGCATTTCAAGGGTTAACATTATTACTTTTTTCGTAATTGTTGGTAGTTTTGCTATAAAACGCAACTGTAGTTCAAATTTCAAAGTTCTAACTTGAATGGTTTGGACCCAGCATTGCTACTATATCAGGGAAAAATCTTCAACGTTTCCACCCATTTTAACCCTTCATTCGCTGAAATGAGAAAAATGCTGAAACACGTGTTTAATTATTTCTGATTTAGTGTACGAATACTTAGTTTGAAGTAAATCGGACCAAAAAAAAAATTTATTTCATACAAAGTTTGAACCCCGGTTTGGGCATTTGAAGGGTTAAAATTATATTTTTTTTTTCATGGTAGGTAGTTTTGCCACAAAACAGTACTGCAGTTTCAATTTCATAGTTGTAGCTTTAATGGTTTAGGCCTGGCATTGATACTACATCAGGAAAAATCTTCAAACTTTTCTACCCCTTTTAACCCTTTTGTGGACAGAAATTTGAAATACGCTGAAACACGTATTTAATTGTTTCTTATTTAATATACAAATACTAAGTTTCAAGTAAATCGGACCAAAAAATTTTTTTATTTCATACAAACTTTGAACCCCGGTTTGGGCATTTGAAGGGTTAAAATTATATTTTTTTCTTTATGGTGGGTAGTAATGCTATAAAATGCAACTGCACATTCAATTTCAAAGTTGTAGCTTCAATGATTTGGGCCCAGCATTGCTACTACATCAGGAAAAAAACTTCAACGTTTCCACCCATTTTAACCCTTCATTGGCTGAAATGAGAAAAACGCTGAAACACGTGTTTGATTTTTTCTGATTTAGTATACTAATACTTAGTTTCAAGTAAATCGGACCAAAAAAAATTTTTATTTCATACAAACTTTGAACCCTGGTTTGGGCATTTGAAGGGATAAATTTTAATTATTTCTTCATGGTAGGTAGTTTTGCCACAAAACACTACTGCAGTTTCAATTTCATAGTTGTAGCTTTAATGGTTTAGGCCTGGCATTGATACTAAATCAGGAAAAATCTTCAAAATTTTCTACCCCTTTTAACCCTTTGGTGGGCAGAATTTTGAAAAACGCTGAAACACATATTTAATTGTTTCTTATTAAATATACAAATACTAAATTTCAAGTAAATCGGACCAAAAAAAAATTTTATTTCATACAAACTTTGAACCCCGGTTTGGGCATTGGACGGGTTAAAAAAAAAATTTTTTTCTTCATAGTGGGTAGTTTTGCTACAAAACGCTACTAAAGTTTCAATTTCATAGTTGTAGCTTAAATGGTTTGGGCCCGACGTTGACACTACATCACGAAAAATATTCATACATTTCAACCTCGTTTAACCCTTAAACGGCTAAAATTAGAAAAAAGCTAAAACAGGTGTTAATTTATTTTTGATTTAATATACGAATTCATAGTTGCAAGTAAATCCGGCCAAAAAAAATTTTTTTTTCATACAAACTTTGAACCCTATTTTTACCGCTTTAAGGGTTAAACTTGAAGTAAATCTATCTTAACCCGTAGCGTGTCCACAAATTACAACTATTGTCAAATTATCACTGTTGTGGCATTAGCGGTTTTGTTCCAGCATTGATCGTAACTGGTGAAAAAAATCGAAAAACTTTAGCAGCCATTTTAACCCTTAAGTGCATAGAAATGAGAAAAAATCTGAAATAGGTGTTGAATCATTTTTAAATAAAAGTACGAAAAACTAAAATTAAAGTACAAAAGACCAAAAAAAAATTTTTTGCCATACACACTTTCAACCCGATTTTGACCCACTTAAGGGTTAAATAAAAAAAAATCGCTTCTTAAATGAACCCTCCACTATATAACGCAACTTTTGTCCAATTTTCATACTTATAGGTTCAGCCGTTTGGGCTGTAGCGTGATGAGTCAGTCAACCTAAGCCTTTTATATATATAGATTGTGCGACGTGATATCACATAATTGTATCATTAACGATGTATTTATTCGGCCTTACCTAGAGTCTTAATGTAAGCAATTAATTCTGGCTAACAATGAATCTAACACTAGCCGAGAAAATAACTTGTATTGTTGTATATCTTCAGTAATTAGAAGAAGACTAATTAAGAGTAGCATTACTGTAAGAAATGAGCCTCGTAAGTACCTCCAGAGATCATAGATCCGATAAGTCACCCCTCTTGTGTCTTATTTTTAACTTTCAACACATGTGACATTGAGCTACTTAATTTCAATGTTTTAGTCCTACGTCTCTCTAAGCCCCAAATAAATCTCTAAGGCCGAGAACATTATCCTCTATTAATACCTTGTTATGTTCAAAGAATAGGGATCATTTATTGGTGGGATCATTCTTTAATAGCCCCTTGTTAGAAGTTATGGTCCAGTGCATTGAACTTGACCTTGTCTTCAAAATTGAGATTTGTATGCGAGCTCTACAATAAAAGGTGACCTATGCGTTAAGAGGAAATTTCTGTCTGAATACGACGCTTCATAAAACTCTGATAAGATTATCAAATCACAAGTTTAAGACAACGAAACCCACGAAACCAGTGTTATAAAGGCCTATAAACAACACGCCAAGAGGCCAATTTGAGCGAAAGAGCTCACGTCTTAACACCGCAGTTCGATAAAGCATCGCACATTAACAAATCCACAAACAACAATCACGTAATATAACGTAACCGCAATGTAACCAGGGTCCGATATCAAAAACAACGGCCAAGTTCGATGACCCACGCGTTACGACAGTGGTCAGACAAGACAGTGCCGATCTTCGGCGACCCTTTCATCTTTCACTGACTCAGCGGAGTCATTAAGGATGATGGCAAAGAGTAATATTGTATTGTCAAGAGACAAGATAGACTTAAGATTAACGCCGCCGCCGAGATGTTTTCTCTGAGAGACAAGGGAATAGAGTGCTATCACTTGTTTTTCTTGAGCTTGTTAGTTTTTATTTCAATGATTACTAATTTGTAACTAGTGGTTATTCTGAATTTATTCATGTTTTTTTTGGTTGTTTAATTGCAGTACACCGTTGGTAAGTTTGATCGAAGTAAATATTACAGATAGTTTTAGTCCGATAGAACGCAAACATTTATGTTTTCACTTTCTATGTATAGGTATACCTTTTGTAACGTTACAATTTCATGTTTCGTCTCTAGGATCCAGCTTGCATTGAATGGCTCTTCTTCAAATCAAACTCTTTGAGTATCGAGCGACTCTTGCGCACGCGATACACGAAAATTTGTTACGGCCCAGCGACAAAAGCGCCGGTGCTCTTGCAACAAAATCAAAACTTCAAGGAATGCCTCATTGTGGCGACAAACGGACGCATTATAATGAAGCTTTGTGCTTATTAATTCATATTACACGGATGCTTAAACCTCTTGACGCAGTGACAAAAGGTTCCTGGACACAAAACTCAATAGATCGGAGTCACGATGAGTATAATAAATTACCATGCCTATCCACCTCTGCACGTAAGAGAGTATGAGCTTGTCTCTGTGTTAGTGCGAGGTTTTGTTCGCTTTTTCTTCATCTCTCGCGACCGCATTTATTTGTGTATGGGGACAATTTATCTTGTGATACGACCGTCGTATGAATGAGTGAGCTTACAGTTATCGAGACGCATGGAATTGTCACAAGAATAGACTCCTTCGAGATATCTTTCGAGTGAACACATGAATAGCATATTAACTTCCGTACCGGGAGATAAAAGTCCTCTTATCTCACTTTGACACGCTCTAGTCCATATTTGGAACTGAAAGAAATGAGGTTTCTTACTGAGCTTAACTAACCCCTACGTTTTGTCCCTAAGCTTCGGGGAGAATTAAGGCGGAGTTTCTTATGAATATTCGACGACAAAAAGAAGACATTTTGAAATGAAGAGAAGATATTATAACAAAGAAAACCCTTCACAAATCATAGTGAGTGAAATGAAATTGTAATTCACGCTCGCATCTAAATGATTTGAACTTCAATACATCAAACTTTCTTTTTTCTTTGTCTTTACCCTCGTCAATCGTACTCCTTGTCATATTAGATTTTTAGTCTTACCTCTAAAGCATTTTTGGAGAAAATGCAAGGGTTTTGCGGTATTGTTCGAGTTAGTGTCAATTTGAAACACTTTTGAACTGTTTCTTAACTAACTGTTGTTTGGATTGCATGTCGCGACAGTTATTATCAATAATTTAACTTGCTTTGGTGGTTTTGATCTATATTTTAGCAAGCATATGGACAAAGATGGTGTCTTCCATACTCGCTCTTTTGTCTCAAGCATTTCCTACGAATATAACAAGTGAACTTATTTGTCAGAGACTGCGCGCGTGTAGGCACTTAGAGGACATTGAAACAGGTACCTTTTGTATGTGCTTGAGTTTCATTTTGTATTCTAAAATTATGCTTAACATATTTGAAAATGGAATACGGAATGAAGTTTTTGAAGCGGCGTCGACATCGCCCGCTTTTATGAAAATTTTATTCTGAACTATTTTGAGCATTTTATGACTCACTATTGAAGCAAAGCGGAAACTTAAGTTGTTTCACAGTTTGGAATCAAGAAGCGTAATAATGAATGTCCGACAGCATGGAAAATAAAAGCATTTCTTTAAACCTTATTAATTGTTAGATAAGAACTTATCTTCTCTCAGTACATAACTTACTCCAGAAGAGCTATAAAACTGACCTATTTATTGCCTGTTACTGATTACAGTAATTCTCTCCGTCACTTCAACTCTTCCTTGTCAATTGCAATTAAGATAAAAGTGTTGTATTCGGCCAGAGATTTTAATGTTATGAACAATGTCGTAGACTTGGATTAGGTTTTTTTTATTTTTTTTTTTTGTTAATAAATACCTAAGTATAGGTTTGAGAGAATCGATGATTAAAAGTTGTATCGACATTGTATTTAATGATGAACAATAGATATTTTTCTGAACTCTCTGTCAAACGTGATAAGGTAGGTATCACAAACAAAAGTAAGAGATTACGTACACACGACAGCTTGTCACTTTTGTACACTTTTGTTGTAAATTCGCCCTTAACATAACCGAGTAGAGCGCTTGCGTGTAAAGGTCGACGTGCTGCTGTCGTGTGTACCTACCTGATTCTCACAAGAACGAAAAACAACTTTGTTCTAAAACGTCATAAAATAAGTCAACGGTTGCGAAACAATTTCTTCAGAAACAATAACATTCTAGAGGTATTACCTACACGTAACAATGTTCCGAGTAAATTAGACGTTCAGAAACAAAAAAGGCGATAGGTAGTACAATACAGTATCACATACATCATCTAGGAAGCTCATCATTTGAACATTTTTCACTGTAATCGATCCACTTATCTAGCTCCTATCTGGGATAATACGTACATTGCATTACTCCGATAAAGGCGTGTCTTCAATATAAATCAACATTTCTCCGACAAGAACTTACCGGAATTAAGCATTCTAGGTGGCATTTCTTATGGAGCGTAATAAAATGATAAATGACGCATCTACACGTTACTTTATTATCATAACATGACAAGTCCATTAAATCTTGGACACATGTAGGTATACGGGCAGTGGCCGGCGAAATGGTGTAGAATGTGTTTCTTGTTATATTATTCACGCCCTCCGGATTTGGTCGGCTTTCCGAAACCCGATTGTCAAGTCATCCTCGGTGAATTTGTTAGCCTCGCGATACGGTTCAGCACATTTCGATCTCTGACAAGATAATGTTATCAAGCTTGCATAATACATTATGAGAGAGAATGTAGAGTGCCATGACATCACCTCTCTACAGGAAGATTTTCAAAAACAGTTTTTCAGTTTCTGCCCAGAAGTACACAAAGAGGGTGTTTTAGTTGCTTTTCTATTGCGTAATATATTTTTTTCAAATTGGCTTGAATCTTGGCTACCTTTGTAGGGTTGTTAGGCTGATCAACCTGAGTCCAATCAGCCTGGTAGCCAGATGTCACACAATTCGGAACCCAAAGATTTTGTTCGAAAGTCCGTTATTGGCTTAATCTTATCTTTAGACAATATTGAGAAACTTATTTCAATATTGTTTATTTTGGTCCAGTAGTTTTGTTTTTATGCGCTAAAATGTTTTGTTCCTATGACCGCCAACAGTATGCAGACCGTCGCGTGACGTCATAAAACCGTATCTTTGAAACGTTGTAAAATCCAAACTACTGAACCAAAATAAAAAATATTGAAATTAGTTTCTCAATATTGTCTAAAGATAAGATTAAGCCAATAACGGACTTTCGAACAAAAAACTTTGGGTTCCGAATTACATACCGATGCTATGATAGGCAAGGTTTAGGCCGATTTGTAGTACATTTCTCAACGAATTAATTTAACATCATTGTAGCGTTTCTGTGAAGATTATAGTTATCGAATACAGATACTTATTACTAACGTTGAGAAAGATTAGAAACAACTCGAAATGTAATTACACGGTTTGAAATGGAGCTGCACTCTCATTTCCTACTCAGGCGCATCGATTCCGTATCGAATGCTCGGAAGCCGCATCTGTTTTAGATACCCGTGAAAAATCCAACAGATGCTTAAAAAAGATAGTGACAAATTGATCTCTTAACTCAATTAAGTATGACGATAGCGTGTTGACTCCGCTCACACAGTGACAGAATTCGACTTATATTATGACAAAAACATCAAATTCAAATCGTCCTTACATCGTTACGAATTAATTTCAAGAATTTAAATAATAATAGACTTAAATAATAGACCTCGTAAATCATTCTGCGTCACCTATGCTAAACGTGGAGTGTAAATTATTCGTTTGCAGCAAGGCCACACGCTTGCCTGATCGCGATCGAGTTTTTTGCCATCAGTTTTCACACAAAAACTTCAAATAACGTGTTATGTTCGCGGCTGGTTTCCACTACAAGCCGCGAGTCGTGGCCGCTCATTTATTGTATTATAAATTTGTGGGAGGGGCCGCGCAACTGTCCTTCCCACTACGCGATGCTAACGTGTAAAGGAACAAGATGGCGATACCACGCAATAAAGCCAGTCGATAAATAAAGCGGACGAGAGAGATGGCAACCCATTATTTTAAAGTCACAAGTACCTTGTCTAGGATCGAAAAAAATAGGGGTCGCTCCAAGGCTTCCCCTCATTAATAAGCTATTAGATTACTGGCATGTCGCACCGCCCGATTGGTAAGCCGTAGGGAATCCCAATAAACGCTGCCCCCACTTCCACGTCGATGGCTCTTCGAGATTCAAAAGGAGCCCGGCTTTTGAGCGGACACGAAACAAAACAGGCGTTCGAAAGAGACCCTGCTCTAATTCTCTTTACGATCTCCAATTTCAATTGCTCCTTCAGAAATTTGAATGTAGGGAGGGACAAAGTTTTGTCACGTAGGGTCGCCGGCAAAGCGTATATACAGAAAGGTTGAACATAAATGCGGGCTCGGCCTATAGGTACCCCATTAACGAGAGTGCCCGAAGAGGCGAAGACGATATCTCGTCTAAGAATCAGATTGACAAAAAGCAAGAAGAATGGCCCGGTACAGAGATCAGCTATTTTATGAGCCGCTCTGTTATTAAACATTTTAAATAAATACGTTTTCTGTAGCGTAGGTTTTTTACTGATCCCATTCAATCTATAAAGTCTCGGAACCCTTTAGAATATACCCACACATGTAAACAACAATAGTTTTTTTTGTCACCAGTCGCTAGCATGCATGTATTTTCTGAATATTTTGTCCCCTTTGCTGGTACTTTTTTCGATACCGATCGTTTTTTGTAAGGCCATTATTACGAACCATTGTGCGAAGGTTTAGCTCGGATAAGATCTTTAATGTGTCACCAAAGTTTCTACCGTATTTTTATCAAAAGGAGTAACCTTTTTAGTTTAAAAAAAAATCGTGAGAATCTATCTCGGATGAATCAAAGTTGCACGTGCGGTAGGGTCAGGGGAAAATCATTGATCGATTAAAACACATCACACCATTGACAAAAACACGGTCTCCTAATCGGAAGCCTATCGATTTTACAATGATACCAATCAAGACCAATGCAACGTACTCTACTAAGAAGGGGGAAATGTTCGTTTAAGGAAAAATTTGAATTTCCCGCCACCTTGCTATCGTCTGCCCTTAAATCCACAATTATACTAACTTGTCTGCGGTAATTGATGAACATTGAACATGCCAGGGTTTGAATCACAGCTATACTCCGTGCAATTTTAGTGGTTTTAAAGCTGAAGGTATTTTGTTGCACTGGTGATTCTGAGCCAAATTACAAATTTTTATTAAAAACGCGCGAAAAAAAAAATCACTTCTCCATACAAATGGTGTCGATTGGTGATAGCCGTTTGTATTGGGTGTTTTTTTTTTTCGCTCGTTTTGAAGTAAAATTTTGGAATTTGGCTCAGAATCACGAGTGCAAATAAATACCTTCGGCTTTAAAACCACTAAAATTCCACGGTGTAGCATTTAAAACCTTACTAAGTTTTGACAGCTCGATACTATTATGTCCGTCCCGCTCTTTGTAGAGCTTGTGCTAGACGGGCTTTACTACCAACGCCACCAAGTAAATATTAATTTTCTCTACGTTGCACGCATCACACCAGCCATCAATCATTTCAGATTACAGCACCAAACCAAGCTTCCAGACGAATAACCAAAAAGTTCCACACTCAACGTCGAAGCAAGATAAATTTGGGTTAACTAGTGCGGAAAGATCTCTGAAACAGTGCTGATTCATTCGCCCATCCTCTAAAATATTATTCATAAAGAGAATAAAAATGACACGGTGGAATATTCGAGACAAAAGATAGAGACAATGTCATCAGAGCAAGATGCTCTCCGCAGAAAAGTATACGCTTTCAAGAGAGAAGAATCGTTAAAAAGGAATCAACATTTAGTGACTGGCGTGTTTCCTTGAGATCTCTTATTCCAAATATACCAATAAGTCGTTGAGTTGTCAGAACAATGGAGCCGACGTAAGCACATCTTCTCATTGGTAGCTGGAGAGCTGATGACCATTCGACTTATTTTATCGTACAAGGCTGGAGTTTACACTTTGTAAGTTGTAAAAAAGGAACTCTCGACCGCGTTCAGCCAATAATAATAGTGATTTCATGATCAGCTAACTCTAAACAACCAGCCTAGAACTCCCAGCCTTGTACGAAAAAAAAGATACCTACTCAACCAAACAAAGTAAAAAAAAAAAATAATAAGTCTAACTTTCAACAGCCACCGTAAAAAAAAATATTGTCCCCCGACTCAGCGAAGTATACTCTATGTATAAGCCTACCAAATCCCAGCCTTGTACGATAGAATAAATCGAATGGTCACCAGCTCTCCAGCTATGAGTCAATTCTCGTATTTTGAGACATTTGCCATTTGGTGATGATTTGTTGCGATAAGACTTTCATGGATCGTATTCAACGTCAATCACAATTGTTGGCGTTGAATATTGATTATCTTGTATTTACCTACGACCCAGTACATTCACTTCGTGGAAGACTACGTGAGGTCATTGTGCTGCTGTAGCAAAGAAAAAAGTAAAACACTCGGCTTTTCCTATTACTTGTCCACTCCAGTCGTTCCACTGGGGGAAATGTTGTAATTCGATGTAATTTTCTGCTGAGAGCGAGCCAATGTTGGTCGAACGATGGCGAGCTCTCCGCTGAAGCCAACCTATTTGTATCCGATTACGAACAAGTACTGGACTTTCTAGTTGCTGTTTGTCGTGGCTCCTTCACTGTTTACATACTCTAACAAGCGATGTTGTGTGCTACTCCAGTGGCCTTAGTTCGGACTTTCTATTGAGGCTTTACTCCTATTATTTAAAGTTTTATAAAATTAAGGTTAGGCGCACTATTTGAAATGACAGGGCTATTAGTTGTAATTGTACATATCTCCAAATGGTTAAGTTGACTGAAAGAAAGATATACCTAATCCAAGGCACTTGAGTTCCAAGAAGCACATCGTGGACTCGTCAATGGTCGACTAAATTTCTGGCAACAGCTGCCGATTGTGCCTCTAGATTGCACAAAATGTAATCCGCGTTCCAGTACCATATTGAATTTCTTTCTACGTCGCGAGCGGTCGATGGAAGAGCACTTTTTTTCCTCCTTTTGAGAAACTGTCCCAGACTGTCGCCTGCGCTAAGCTTCCTATAGAATCTCGAATTACACGGTAGCTCTTTGTGGCACCCAAGTTTCGACATCATAAGGTTGCCATTATTTATTCAGATCAATTTACACAGGCAATTTTTTTTCGTCTGCCCTTGATCTCGAAGCCGCTACTTGTGGAGGGTGTGGATATGGGCGGAAGAAAGTCAAGTTTCGGTTTTGCACAAACAAAGTTTTGCGAGAACAACTTCTGACCGTAACTTTATCTAACTATCCAGACTTATTTACACAGGCTGTTCATTACACACGCTTCCTTTGTAGCCTTGTGAAATATTAAGTAAAAAACATCTCATGTTTACAAAGGCAAGAAAGATAAAGAGAATCAAATTATCGGCAAATTAACTCGAGCCCATCTCAAATATTCAGCTACTGAGCGCAGCTGTAGGTCTGAGCCATCCAATGCATCTTAGACAAACATTTACATTGCAATATACAATGAAAGACGGCAAATACAGTGAGCAATTACCATGGGAGAAACATATTTGTTTAGGACAGGAGTATTGAAGTGCTTTCAGGCGTGCCAACACAATCCATCCGTGGTTATTTCCTTGGGATGTTCGTCGTATAAGTGTCCTCCACGCCTCAACGGAGACTGTGTCAATAATACCCAATTTGAGACAATAATAATCTCATTTAGTCGTACCAACATATCCGATACGAACGTGAGCAGTAATTTTAGTAGCAGGATAAATGGTTTCGTTGTTGTTGCTTCTCATTAGTACCGATTAAATAAGCATTAATTAAGCACCTAATACCTCCGTCTGCTTCCACCAAAGGTCCTTCAGGGGGTCTACCGGCTATGACGAAGCCGATTACCATTGCTTAAAAAGTTAGTTCGTCAAAAACTAGAAAAAATCAAGTAATCGGTAAATACCTAGGTCGTTATTGTCATTTTCTACCATCGATTGCTAAAAAAAAAAAATCTTTGATTCTCACAAAAATTACGCTAAGAGGCTTCGTCTAAAGCAAAATATAAACTTTCATGTAGACCAATGAGGGGTACGCTACAAATGAGTGCGGAAAATGGGGGAACATGGACAGAAAAAATATTAAAACTTTCTTCTTTATTCCATCTTGGAACGCTGGCTCCGGAATCCTTTTCGCTAACTTTCTTTAATATAACTAGTCCATACCTACATAGTTACGAATGTTGAAGATGAAATGAAGTTTGTGTATATTAAGATTAGGGAATGTTTTACTACAAGGATATTACTGCGTATTCGGTCCAATCAAAATGTTCACGATGTATGATACTGTATAGGTAGGCCTCATATTTTTTTTAATATTGTCTCAGATGATGATTACGGATCATTTTCGATATCATCAATCTTTCTAAGTTTTGTAAGCTTATCACAAAGTACATACTTACTCTAGTCTAACAAGTATTGCCCATGTGCAACTCAACGAAAGCCTCATCACCTTTGCACATTAATTTATTAATACGGGGTAGAATATTTTCGGGCTTTATTTTCGCCCAAAGTAGGTATTCAGGGAAAATCGAGTTTGCGACACTAGTACGGCGCGTTTGCACGAAATGGCCCGTTAGAGCTCGACCAAGAATCTTGATACGCAAATATTTGCATTTAAAAGAAATCAAGGTATACCTAGTAGGAGGATACTCCATGAAGAATAATTATAGACCTGAAATCTTCATAATGTCGAGTGCATCCTTTAAAAACAACCTTAAAAAATAAAGAAGATATCATAATATTGTAGCTATGGGGATTTTTCCAAGCATGACTGTCAAAATCAGTCCATTAATCTGTGGTTCCCAAAGAAACTACAGATTTATAGTGCGTTTCACGAAAGAGTTCCCTTGACGAAACTCTTATTACAATGTAATAGGGAATATTTTTGTTCAACTCAGGGGAATTCTTTCGTGAAACGCATTGTAGTTGCGCGATTTAGTACAAATCGCTGTCAATTTTGACACTTGGAAAATCCCTTTTGAATAAGTGTACAAATAGCAAACGGACCAAATAGTGTTCAGCCGACTATTCTTCCCTAAAACACGCAACAAGAGATGTTGCATTGCAATTTCAAAAGGCTGTATCTGCAAGGGGACTGTCTTTCATCTGTGCTACTGAAAAACATGTCACAAAATCAGCGACATAAAAGTTGTTTTTGCCAACCATTTGCGAGGGGCATAGAATTATAGGGGTTTCATTCCGAGATACAAATATTTGACAGACGATCACCTTGTCCACGAAATGTTTGATAATTACGGTAAGTGAGCTCGTGTCAAACGTCAACATAACTTGCTTTTCCGAAGCCATCCCGGGACAGTTTTGTCATTTTTGACAGAGACCATGGATGCGGATGGCTAGGGACCGGGAGAAGTGGCGCGAGGGGAAAAAAGCCAATACCCAACAGTGGACAGAGATGGGTTGATGATGATGATGATGATGATGACCTTATTTGTGACGCACAACATTATTTTCCAGTTCATGGAAAGATTATAATTTCGAACGCATATGCAAGATATAGGAATACCAGCCTTGTCTGATAAAGAACATCAAATAAGGCAGACAGAAGATCCACTGCGCAGTAAACCCATCACGAGCGAGCGACACAACCTAGCGAATACGCGCTTTGTGATGGTTCTATTGCACACAAGACAAAATCAAGCATAATACTTTGGATTTTAGACCGTTTTTACCGTGCTGTAAAAATTTCATCACGTGATTAAAATACAAAAAAATCACCAAGCTTCGTCAAAACATTGGGCCAGACAATAAAAATAAGCTTGTGTAATTGTGCTCCCACTAATCTTCGGTGTGTGCACCTTATCCAAATACATTAATGAACAAATTAATGAATGAATTAACGAATGAACGAACGAACCCACAAATGAACCAAGGAACGAGTGAAAGAACGAATGAAAGAATTAAATAATAAATGAACGAACGAACAAACGAACGAACTAACGAACAAACAAACGAATGCATTTGTGTGAACTAAAGAACGACCAAAAGAACGTAAAATAAAAATGCCGCCCGGAAAAGGATGGCACATTTGCAAGAATATGATGCAGCAGGTCCTCTGTCAGTTCAGTACTTCGTGTCGATCTTGTTGGAGGTAGACACCAGATGTTGCGGTGTACGAATTTCGACGGTGCCATCGGGTAACTAAAAGCTTTTCGGAGAGTTTCGTTGTTTTGCACTACTGAGCGTTGGCAATTGTGTTATCTTTTGCCGAGGTAAAACTAGTTTTAGGCATTTTGAGGAGAAATAAGCTTGCGATTGTGTACGTAGGACATTTTGACATAGCTTTTGCTTTCGCTGATGACCCAAGCTCAAACGTAAAAATTCAATACCTAATAGGGCTTTGTTCTTTACAACCAACAAAAACGCCTTTTGATTCGTCTCCTTCTTGTTCTTTATCTCTATCTCTACATTATAAAAATATCGCTTTCCACGTCTGTCTGACTGTATAACTCGTGTAATTTAGCTTTGTTGGTGGTATTTTAACATCCTGTATATTCGATAACTCCTTCTAAACTTCGCAACGGATGTTGGTGCGGTTATAACCATCGATTAGAATTTTTTTCACGTTAGGTTTATGCAGTCATACAATACATCCTAATTATCTTCTTTTTGTAAATGTATACCCGTACGAAGCCTATCCATGCCTAGTCAACCTATCCATGCCGAGTGTACACACGACAGCACGTCAGAGTTTACTGCGTGTAAGGCTTGACCTGCTGTCGTGTGTACCTAGGTAGCCTCCCTAGTCTATTGCAAAAGTCTTCTGCTGCCAATTTGACCAGGATCGTCAAAGGGGCACCTTTTGAGTTTTGATTACATAGTAATATAGGTAGGTAGGTACTTTAATGCATCACATTGCTCCATAAAATTGTCTTCTATACCTGCAATGTCTATTATGTTTAGTTTTTGTGTTGTAAGTAAGTGTATCTAGATAGATTTAAAAACTTGGCATCATGCTGCTTCGAAAGCTGAACTAATCGACAGGGTTGGCTGGTCGCCTAACGACTATTCTATCTAAGTTACTGTACAGTGTCAGTGATAGTTAATTGGTTGAAGTAGAATCCATGTCTTTTATTGTATTAATCCACAGATCACCGTGTATCACAGTGTATTAATCTAAGAATGTTTTTCTCTTTCTATGACTTTTACGGATCCTGCTGATCGAAAACAGGTGAGTTCAAATTATAAAGTGAATCCTAATTCCTATCACACCACACTAAATAACTAATATTTTAAACGTGAAAGTTTGTATGGATCGACTTTGTCACGCTGAAAAGGCCGGACAGATTTGAATAAAATCTGGAATAGAGATGGCTCACACACCAGAAAAAACACATAGGATAGAACTAACCAGCTTTTTCCTGCAACTTCTTCTGCGCCGACTTTGATATCGAGGTTTTTTTGTGTCTGCGCGGACAAAATTGCGGGCAAAAGCTTATCTAGAATAATTGTATGAAATGTCTGTTGTCAATTTTGTGTTATTATAACTTGATTAAAGCCTTTTGATCCCAATAATAGTCCGGATACGTGCGCTCTTGATAATAAAAGGGCAAAATGGTTGGGATATTCCTCTGTCCGTTAAACCTACACCTTTGTATGCGACCAAAACTTATTGTCGAGTGACAAAACCGAAATAACCCAGGTACCCAACCCACCAATTACACTGCATTGTCGAAAAAACCGATTCCGGAGACATTTTCGAGCTCCGATGTCATTCAGTGCTTAAAAACCTTTTGTCGTTCGGTCCTCCGTCCTGTCACATATGCCTATTGTGATTCGCTATTTCTATGGACATAGAACTCCAGATTTTTTTATTATTGTTCTTTGACAATACGACGTCGTTTATCTGCACCTGCGCTTCTGTATTTTATGATTGTTCTTACGAATCTAGCCAATGGTCCATGGGAAAGAGTGTGGTAGAAACATTGTATCACTAGATACATACTATTCCATATCGCTTACTAGATTGGTAGGCAATATGGATAAAATAAAATGACATGTTTTAGATAGAGTAAGCTTGTCCAGTACCTATACCATAATACCGTCTCGGCGTAGTCGGCCTAGCCCATAGAAAACGAGGTCAGTACGAGCGGAACCAACTAAGCCAAGAAAAGCTATCAGGCATGGTTTGCCTGCGGTTGCGAGTCCAAGTCCTGTCTCGATCAAATCTACAGTGTGAAGGTAAAGTTCGTAAACAATTAGTTTATCTATCTTTAAGAATGATGAACTCTATTTAATTTTCCATAGACTTAAAAAGCTCAAACAACAACCAGTAAATTAATAATTTAAGATACTCCCGACATTTTAGCTTCAAATTAGCATATCTCATAAACGGCTGAACCGATTTAAAAAATACATATCTAAGAACACTCGCTAAAAAACCTGATTTAAAACAAAAAACAAAACCGCATCCATATCGGTTCACCCGTTTCAGACCTAGGGTCAAACTTATAACACCCCTCTTTTTGTATGACTATAATGGTGGTTAAAAAGTAAGACAAAACTACAGGCATACGTTTCCGAGTCTTCTTTTTCGAATCCGGTTGTCCTTCTCGATTTCCATTCCGACTTGCGTCAGGGAGCCGATCATTTATAAATGTCGTATTATTTCTCACACAATGGCTACCACGGCCGGTTCACATGTTGGACCCCTCACTAATTAAAAAAAAACTGACGAATAAGACCGGCGATTTTTATCACACACCGAATCATACAATCGAAGGAGCACGGAGGCGTTAACATTTGGCTTCCTACTCACACTCCGCACCTGGGTATGTCTAACATCCAAGTGTCTCTCTCTTGCATTCCTACATTTACAACTCTTTTTTTTTATAAATGAAGGCCGCTATTATTTGTAATTATAATTAATTTAAATTTGGAAAGAGCCGGTTGTCTACTGATTCTAATGGTTTCGTGAGAATACAATTGTTTATCTTTATTCTAACAGTTCAAAAAGACACATCACTGAGGCTTCTTTGACGGTAACCAAAGTCAAGAAGGCGACAGAAATACGTTGTTATTTGAACATTACTGGTTCCGTGAAGATAACGCTTTTTTACGGTCATAATTATTGTTATGGTGTATGGCGGTCCCCGGAGTTAACTTTGTAACGGCGTGATAATTATGATAATTGTCGTCGTATCCATGTTCGTTTCTTAGAAGTTATGGAACTTTATAATGCTGACTTATGTGGGCAGTAGGAACCCGTATCTTTTTTGAGTTACTTTATTGTCTAGGTTAGATAAAAGAAACATTATTTTGAAGTGAAGATTCCTACTGCCAACCCACTGGTAGGTATTAATGTACAATGCGATAGTCGAGTGGGCATACCGGTGGCTTTCTAATAGAGTCGTTCCTGTTCGATCCCCTAACTATGTGCTTTGATCTCAAAGTTACGTCGTAATCGTAACTGAAGTGAACAACGCGCCACCACCGCTCATCTTAAATGACCATTGGCTAACTGTGAAGGAAAAGACCTTGTCTTTTTTTTATGGACTGGAAAAACTAAGCTAAGGGGCTGGTATTTGTGCATCTAAATACGTCTTAGTGGCATTAATAGTCGTCTCAAGATCGAACTCAAGTAGGTGATCTCAGAAAAGTCAAACGCTAATGTCAAGCTTTGGCT
Source organism: Zelleria hepariella (assembly GCA_949319315.1). Classification (NCBI taxonomy): domain Eukaryota; kingdom Metazoa; phylum Arthropoda; class Insecta; order Lepidoptera; family Yponomeutidae; genus Zelleria; species Zelleria hepariella. The sequence goes on along the minus strand of OX439392.1, from coordinate 9,828,527 downwards.
AATGTTAATGTCAATCTCAAGATAGGGTCTATCAATATGCTGACTGCTACTCAAGTTTGATATTAGCCAAGATACCACCCTTACACTGTGGAAGTTCGTGTGAAGGAAGCTGAATTCAAAATATTTGTTTCATCCATCTTGGGTGACGGAGTGGAGGATGTAAAATAATGGGTCATCTACTGATTTCCTCTATGCTACCTTCGTTTTTGTCATGTTCACCATTCAGTAATACTGAAAGAAAATATTGTGATAATTTCTGAGCTTCTAAAACCACCAATGTGCTATGGACAGTAAGATGAAGCCTATATTTCTACTATTTCTACTAGCCCTGCTGGGCACAGGACTTCCCTCGGAGAGAGAGATAGAGAGAGATTCTGAGCTAATTCACCAGCTAGGGGAGCACAACATCACGATAAAAGTTTTATCCCGCTATTGGGTAGCAACATCCCGCTTTACGCAGTGAAATAAAGCAAGATGGCTATAGCCGATAGTGGGATAAAACTTTTATCGTGACCTTATGCTCCCCTAGTAGACGTGCCCACTGCGGATTGGCGATTTTCGCGTTAAAAATATAATTAATGCCTCAGGCTTCCTCACGAATGCTCAGTACCTATCTAACATTCACTGGACGTTAAGCCACATTGGTTCCTCGAATCAGCTTTTCCGTTGACAAAGTTCGCTTACCATCCCACCTGCAATATTATACCAGTGCTCTGTGCCGGTGAAATAGAGCAAAACATCTCCAAGTAATAGCATGCAAGCTTATTAATATGCATAGCGGAAGGATAGATATTCCCTATGTAACTAACTGTAACCAATTCCGGGGCAAGGTGTAATTTCAGCGTCAAACTTCGTATTCAAAGACCTGCATAATATTGTTCATTAAGTTCATTATTGCTTGCAAATGCATACATTTGCATACTGCAGTACTGCTGTTTGAGTTCCGAATCCAAAGCCCATTCCTAGTCGGTTTAATTGGTTCCGGATTGATTGTTCTGAACAATAAAACACGACCCAGTGAAGTTATTAATGATTGAGCACCAGCGAAGCGCCAAAGGTTGTTGAATACCTCGTCAGAAACTTGTGTTAGGGAAACATGAATACGGATGAAAAAAGTAGGAGGTGCCTACACAATTCGACACGTAGTTTTTTTTATATTTTTATGTGTGGTCACCTCAGAACTTTGTTCTGCGTGAACCGACTTAGACGATTTCGATCGTGTCAAATATATGAAAACAAATATCGTAAAAAAAGTTCCTTGAAATCATATTTAATACCTACCTTAAAACTTTGCTAATAAAATACTCGTACACCTCGTTCATTTTTGGACCTCACGCTACACAAGCGCCCCTAGCGGCAAATCTGAGCGTGGTAGCCCTAATTTTCCACTTTTATTTGTCTAAATCTGTGCGGACAAAGTCACGGGATGTTTAATAATAGTTTTTCGCCCGCGACTTCGTCCGCGGTCACTAAGATAAAAGGTTGCAGCCCGTCAATTTCAACCCAATCTGTCAAGCCGTTTAGTAGTTGACATGGTCCAATTGTATTTTTAAATTATTTCGGAAACCACCGAAATACCCATATAAAATTTCAACCGAATCGATTAAGCCGTTTAGAAGTTATCTGAAAAAGATAAGTACGCAAGGATAATTCTTACTATCCGTTCTTCTATTAGGTACCCGTTTTCCCGTAAGAATGAAGCATTTTCCCGCGGTAAAAAGTAGCCTATGTTCATTAGGGATAATGTCGGCTTCTAATGGTTTTTTTTTTTTTTCAAATCGGTCCAGTAGTTTCGGAGCTTATTCAATACAAACAAACAAACAATCAAACAATCAAATCTCCTCTTTATAATATTAGTGTACCTAGATAGTATAGATGTAGATGTAGAAGTTTGGCAGCATCCAAGTGATTACTCAGGCGAAAATCAGGGTCCAAACGTCCACAACATGGTGTTGAAGTCAAAATGGCGGCCGGCTTGTTTGTTCTTAAATCTACGCTATAATTACGTGGCGTCTTGTTATGTTTTTCGATCCTGCGCAGGCATTATATTAAAAGGGGATCGACGAGGTCTGTCTGGCAACGAGCCCCAGCCACAAGGTACAGTTATTAATAATTCCGGTACCAAATAAATTTTACTTCCACCTTCTTATTAAACTTCTTTTAGGCCCTTTTTGTTCTATCTCTCGTTTTACGGTTGAGCTTAGTATGGATATGCCTTTGAACCACAGAGAGTAAGTCAATATTTTTCATTCAACTTGCAAACTTTTTAAAATAAATAAATAAATAAAAACAACTTTATTCAAAAGCAAAATAATCAAATAATTTTACATGCTGTTTTCTTAAATAACTAACACTTTTGAAAAGGTCGGAGACTCAGCAAAAATGCTGTTTTTCAGTCTCCGCCGGTTTGATCGCTGGGTACTATTAAAAGTTAAACAACATAAAAATAAGTTTATCGCATAGTAGAGCAATTTTTTAAATGAAAATTAATTGTAGTTTAAGGTAAGTAATTAAATTAACACACATGACTGTAACAAAACACTCGGTCGGATCTTTAACCTGCCCACAACTAGCGCCGCCAATGGAACAAAAAACATATCTTCTTTTTGGATTCGTTTTTTGCTAAATGCCTAGGTTTTCACCTTAAAGGAAAATCTCTATATTTTATTAGTGCAAATTTTTGTAGTCTCTAGATTCTAGAATTTGGAATCTAGGCAGGTTACTAAATATCTAAGTAACTTTTTAAATTCCTACGTATATGGCGAATAAATAGCTCATATTATTATTATTATTATAGCTTGACCATTCGACTTATTTTATCCTACAAGGCTGGGAGTTGGTAGGCTGATAGAGTCTGGTTTTTTTTGCCGGTTGCAGTTGAAAGTTCGATTTTTTTTATTTTGGAAGTTAATAAAAATTACAAATACTAGGTTATAAAAAACGATCTTTTAACCGCGCTCGGCAAATAGTAATAGTGATTTCGTGATCAGCGGAGTCTCAAAAACCAGCCTAGAAACTGCCAGCATAGTTTGAAAAAATATATATACTCAACTCAAACATAAAAATAAGTTTATCGCATAGTAGAGCAATTTTTTAAATGAAAATTAATTGTAGTTTAAGGTAAGTAATTAAATTAACACACATGACTGTAACAAAACACTCGGTCGGATCTTTAACCTGCCCACAACTAGCGCCGCCAATGGAACAAAAAACATATCTTCTTTTTGGATTCGTTTTTTGCTAAATGCCTAGGTTTTCACCTTAAAGGAAAATCTCTATATTTTATTAGTGCAAATTTTTGTAGTCTCTAGATTCTAGAATTTGGAATCTAGGCAGGTTACTAAATATCTAAGTAACTTTTTAAATTCCTACGTATATGGCGAATAAATAGCTCATATTATTATTATTATTATAGCTTGACCATTCGACTTATTTTATCCTACAAGGCTGGGAGTTGGTAGGCTGATAGAGTCTGGTTTTTTTTGCCGGTTGCAGTTGAAAGTTCGATTTTTTTATTTTGGAAGTTAAGGCGCTGGGCATAGTGAATTAGCCCGCGGGCAAAAAAAATGCACAAAAACGATTCCTGTATCAAATACACTAAAAAAATCGAAAATGTTCACATATCAAACCCTAGAATTAGGTGAAAGCTATCTAAAACAGCCAGTTTTGTGTTGATACCCATAACAGATTGCAAGATATTTTGTTTGAAAAAAAGTGCGCCGCCAATTTTTTTTCATCAAAAATATCTTCAAAACGTTTATGAATGTCAACACGAAACTGGCTGTTTTAGATAGGTCTCACCTAATTCTAGGGTTTGATATGTGAAAATTTTAGATTTTTTTAGTGTATTTGATACAGGACTCGATTTTGTGCATTTTACTCGGCGCGCGGGCTATTCACTATGTACAGCGCCTTAATAAAAATTACAAATACTAGGTTATAAAAAACGATCTTTTAACCGCGCTCGGCAAATAGTAATAGTGATTTCGTGATCAGCGGAGTCTCAAAAACCAGCCTAGAAACTGCCAGCATAGTTTGAAAAAATATATATACTCAACTCAAACATAAAAACTCTTAACTTTTAACCTCTAGCGGCCAAAAAAAGTTTTTTTCCAAACTCAGCGAAGTCTACTCTATCAGCCTAACAACTCCCAGTCTTATACGATAAAATAAGTCGAATGATCACCAGCTCTCCAGCTATTATTACATTACTAAAAATAACGGTTACAGTCTAAGAAACATGAACATTAAGCCCTATCCGCACCAACATCAACACAATCATATGGCATACAATTTTTTAGTTTCGGTTAACCCATATTCGTGTGGCGTCGTTACCCGCGGCGGCGGCGAAGCCTGGCGCGCAATTATGTAATTACGTGTTAGGAGATATGTTTTTATCACGTCCACCCTTGTCTATTGGATGATAATTGAGCTCTTGTTTTGGTCATAATTCCGCATCATTATACGACGTTTTGCTTCGGCACAAAGTGCGGTTCTGATGACACTGACATATGGCGCAGACTGGCCGGTAAATGGAAAAGGAACTTGTTTTTTTTTTTAATCTGTAATCGTGCAGGCTTTTTGCGGTAACTGCCACAACAAGGGATGCACAATGCACATCCCTTATTTTTGGGTAATATGATTGACGTATAATTGTAGGTATTTTGGCAAAGACTTGACTTATGGTTTTTCATTACATAGTAATACATATTCTTTACTTCTCATGTAGTAACGTAGATAAGTTGGTTTATTTGGATAACCATAAACATAAGTATACGCAGAAGTGACGCATATTATATACTTCCAAATTCAATCAGCAATTTCATCAAAACTTTGACCCGCCAAAAAGTAAAACCCAAAATAAAAGACAATGGCAAACTCCAGCCGTTAACAAGCCCCAAAAGACTGCGAAAGATGTGAGAATACCTCCGCTAATATCCACTGCACGTGAGGTGAGAACCGGAGGCCATATGGCTGCTACAATGAGCAGAGGACGCCGGGTCAATAACATAAGCATCCTGTCAGTGGGTTGGTCCACTTGCCCGCTGACCAAAAGTCACCGAGAAGAAATTGTATAGAGCTGCCACTTCGTTTCCGACCCTCAGTTACAAGATACAAGACTTTCTGCCGGTTTCTTGAGAAATTCGCTAAGCAAATGGGTAAGTATCGTCCTGTCTCTGCAGATTTCTCACAAAAGAGCGTGACAGAACGATAGTTGAGTATTTGCTTGGCAAAATTCTCAATTCAGAAACCGGGCCATTATTTGCGTTGAACGTGGTAGAAATCTGGGGGCACGGCAGTGCCCCCGCCAGGTCGAGCGCGAAGCAAACACTGCCGTACCATCCTTTACTGGAACCATTTCGCCGCATTTTCAGACCCCTATTTGAGAACCTCTGGATAAGACCAGAACGCAGAAATTTTCGTCATCTAGTAAGCTATAATCACATACTTAAAATCCAAAATTTCAAGTCTGTAGGTCATTTAGTTCCGAAGTTAAGCGAAAGCAAAGTTTCGCATTTATGACACACACTCACTCACTCACTCACTCACTCACTCACTCACTCACTCACTCATGATCATCATAATAGAACTAGTACTTCCCATAAACTCAGAGAGCTGAAATTTGGTACAGAGTTAGGGTTGAATGGCCACATAAAGGGAAAACTATAAAAACTAGGATAATCGAAGATCTGGAGTACCTGGTGACCCTGATTAGAAAACACAAGAGCCCTAATAGAACTAGTACTTCCCATAAACTCAGAGAGCTGAAATTTGGTACAGAGTTAGGGTTTAATGGGCAAATAAAGGGAAAACTATAAAAACTAGGATAATCGAAGATCTGGAGTACCTGGTGACCCTGATTAGAAAACACAAGACCCCTAATAGAACTAGTACTTCCCATAAACTCAGAGAGCTGAAATTTGGTACGGAGTTAGGGTTTAATGGGCACATAAAGGGAAAACTATAAAAACTAGGATAATCGAAGATCTGGAGTACCTGGTGACCCTGATTAGAAAACACAAGAGCCCTAATAGAACTAGTACTTCCCATAAACTCAGAGAGCTGAAATTTGATACAGAGTTAGGGTTTAATGGCCACATAAAGGGAAAACTATAAAAACTAGGATAATCGAAGATCTGGAGTACCTGGTGACCCTGATTAGAAAACACAAGAGCCCAACCAAACTATTATAGATCGACATATACCGCCCTTACAAAAAATATTCAACTTGGTGGGCCGCTTCATTTGATGTCAAAAATCTAAGGTCTGAAGTATCTGATGAAGAACCCTCAGCTGGTATCAGCTTTATTAGAGATATTATGGTAATGCCCCTTCTACTATTGGTACATAAAAAAATCGACTGTCATTGCAAAAATCCAGCGTAGTGGGACACATCTTCATTTAATCTAGCCTATAGCGTCCCACTAGTGGTTCGCTCCGAACTATGAACTCGCGACCTCAGTTACAGATGTATAACTTTGCTTACGCCATTCGCGCAGGCGCGCACGCGTTTTGCATTTAAACTATACAACCCCATATCTCGGCAACCCATCGACCGATTTGGCTCATGTTCGAATTTAAAAATTCTTTTAATTTAGTTTACCCGCCTATCAAATTTCATAACGATCCGACCAAATTTACTCAAGTTATCGTCGAACAAACATTCATACATACAAACATACATACCTATACATACAAATGCCGGATTGTTCCAGCGCTCGCTCGTTCAACAAGAAATAGTCGGACGATTAACTTTATTCTACTCGAACATTACACAAATTTAAAAACTGTATCAAATAAGAAAATCTAATAAAATTTATCAATATGCCCTCGTTTCTACAAAAAGAAGTGAAATCCCACCAAAAACATTCTGTAAAAACTAGCCAGGTCTCGATGGATCTGCTTGTTTATCTCTAAAAAAGTAATGAAATCTAGACAAAGTCGTGCCAAGTCTAAGGTTCCTCACTGCAATTTCTTTATTATTATAGTTAATGTTGTGAGACTTGGCTGTTGAAGGGTACACAAGGGTACAAAACCAGGTGCTCCATGACACCATTGCACCAATCTGTCGCCAGAACCGCTTGTGTACCCTTCAACGGCCAAGTCTCACAACATTAACTATAATAATAAAGAAATTGCAGTGAGGAACCTTAGACTTGGCACGACTTTGTCTAGATTTCATTACTTTTTTAGAGATAAACAAGCAGATCCATCGAGACCTGGCTAGTTTTTACAGAATGTTTTTGGTGGGATTTTAAATTAGTATTTACAAGTTCAGCACATTCAACCTAATAAAGGTATGCAAATAATATGGTATAGATTACTTCAAACATATTAAATAATGTTAGTAAATAAGTCAACAGGAATATAGTGTCAAAAGAACACCTTGTTCTCTCAATTAACAATGTAGAGTATGTAAACAATTGATTATGAGTTAAGGCTATTGTTTCAATCTTAAGTAAATCATTATGGTGAATGAGGTTCTCTACAAGTGTAAGTAATTGGAATTTTAAATAATGGTAATGTTTTGTTACGAGAAACAGTCTGTCTATAAAAACTATAAACTGTGATGGAATAGAATTATCTTACTAATCTTATTAGAAGAAAGAATAATACTAAATAGATTCTAGTATTAATTGTTTGAGAAGTATCAGTTCTTAGAAGAACATACATTAATAATACTTTAAGATATAAAACAATCAGCTCTATATGAGTAGTTCTCGTGAAGTCTACACGATTAAGCTGGATCCAATCAAAAAATCATTTTTTATGATAAGTATAACTTGGCCGGACATGTCCTATACAATGACTTGAACTTGTTATGTTCCTGATCATATAATAATGTAATACACAAAGATATTGAAAAAACCGACGCACTCCATGTCTTCAAAAATATTTGCGTGACAGGTAATTTCATAAAGGTATCTACAATACCAATTCATTTTCCGCCCCAGAAAAGAACAAACGTAAACAAAAAGGGATGACAAACAAAAATATTGCTCGTGTCCCTTTCCTCACGAAATATGCATCAGAAATTTTATAGGACTAGATTAGCCACGAGGATACTTGTACCGAAGGAAAAAGGGGAAAAAAGATGAAATATATTTTCCTGTTGCGGTAAAAAGTCGTATCTACCTTGCGAAAATATTCATAGAGCTAACACTCTAGCAGGAGAGAAAATGTGTTTACAAAGTTGATGCTGTGTTTGACGACGTTGTGAAACAACTTGGGTTTTTGAGTGTTAACAAGATGCTGTTGTTGAGTTAAACCAATTACTGGCAATCTAATTAAATAAAAGTGTTAAACCGAAATAAATATTGAAAAAAACTTTAACGTTACCGTTGAAAGGTTTTTCGATGTCAATACAAGTTTAAACAACGGACGCTTCTAGACCACAATAAAGTCTTCATTGTCGGCACCGCGAATTGCTGACGGTGTAATAAGGCTATTTTGCCAGGATTTCGCTCGGAAAAAATGACGTAAAAAGAAAAACCGGCCGCCATTAAACAACCGCTGTCTACTAACGGACACGATAGTAGGTCAGTGGGTCTTAGGGTAGGATTGGAGAGAAAATATGCATAATTTATAGGCGGGCCCATCCGCGACTATAAATATTAAAGGAGCCCCTGAAAGATAGTATAAGGTTAAAAGAAGTTAAAGGATGCCAGTAAACCTAAACAAGTTGCAAGCTTTTATATTTTGACTTACTTTATCGACAAAAATGTCTGGCTTGTCACATGATATCTCGGCCGAATTGACTTATATTTGCATAATTCCTAATGGTAAAAGTAGCAAAACTCTTGCACTTTCTTCATGCTGTAACAAATTATACTAGCCAGGGCAAGTCGGTTATGCAGTTACGTTATTCCACTCAAGTGTATGAATTGTTCAATTTGTAAGAACTTTAGAACTGTGGCCAAATGTGGTGGAAATATAAAAGTGCCAATATATTCTCCGCAAAGTAAATATCTATTCCCAACTTGGTGGTGCAATAAAAACAATGCAATCGAAATGAAATATTTTCAATAAAGGAAGTGCGGACGCTGAATAGGAATTGCACCCATTACGGACATTGAATACGGCATAGTCTCCATCCCATAAAGTATTCTCAGTGTGTCTGTTAATATTGGAAACAGCCGCAGAGATTTTGAAATTGCTTTTCGCCAAAAAATCTTTTGCAATGCATTCGATTTTCAGCTTGCGCAGTTTAGTTTCATAATAAGTATTAGATGACTTTTAACATTTTACGTTGACGATTTGTTGTCTTTGTGAAAATATTCGACATTCGACCCTAAACTCTACAGCGATACGTAATAATCTCGCAAATTTGAGTCTCACGTTGCTCCGCAGCCGTTGTTTATCTTTAATCACCCTTACTTTCCCTATTTCACCCCTTTCTAAGCTCGGCCCGTGTACCCCCGTAACGTTTGGATTAGGGTGTCTAAATCACCCTAAAATCAGGGATAAAAATTAAATTTATTTAAATTGCTGAAAATATTTAAATTAAAGGCGGATTTCACGCATGGCCATAAAACGAGACGAGGCTTATCGCTGCAGCCAGATATTATAAATGTTTAATTGAATATTATTTTAGTCACTTAAATTGCATAAGGTTTTTTAATGTGACAAACTTTCTTTATTTGAATAAACTAATGCAAATCGAAATTAAATTATTGTTTTCCTATATTTTTCTCAATTTTAAAATGTCAACCATATTTTGGTACACCCTACATATTCCACTAGGGAATTATGCGGTGCCACGCAGCAGTATTCTTTAACCCCTTCCGACCGTAAGTCATGATTTTGCCTATCTGGCGTCGAGATCGCTAAATTTAAATACAATTTTGGTTGAACTACCCTCAGATTAAGGTAGCCGTGGGTCCAGAACAATTTGTCTGTTTACCTTTGTTTATGAAAATTCTCTGAATACGAAGAAGCGCTTAATGCTATCTTTTATATTTTATAATTATATCGTCTAATAAAATGCAATTGGGGAGTTATTACTATGATAATTTACTGTAGTTACGCGTAAAATTCTATGAGTTCCCTACAAACTAGAAAATTGTAATAAATTTTAATACAGATTGCGTGACCTTCAGTAATTAAAGCTGTAAAAGTTATTGCTCTCATTACATGGCAATCTAGCGGGTAATAAAATATTCCTAATATGCTAAACTTCTTGTTTAGTAAGCGTAAAATTCCCTTTTGCCTAATATATTTCCTGAGCTCTGCTGGGGGGAAAACTCTCCCTCCGGAAGTTATGTTGTTCTTTGATTACACCTCTATGTACAATATTAGATTTGATACAGACAAACAGAGCTGACAAAGCCAAGTCCAAACACTAATTTGTGCCTCAAGATAACGCGTATTTAGCAACCTATGGCTGTTCCAATGCTCTTAAAAGGTAAGACAGATAGACAACCTAAGGGTTATAAGGTCATTTTGGTAACTTTTGGTTACGGAATAATAAAAAAATAATCTGCGTCTAGGTTTTGCGTTTAAGGTTCAATGAAAGTAGCGTGGCGGGAAGAGCACAATTTTCACAGGATGAAATTTTGTAGCTAAAATGAGCTATTTTTGTTCAGCCATTTTTGTTTCACGGCAATAAAACAGTATAATTTCCATTATTGTAACTAAACAATAAAATGACAATAATTCAGCTGATAATGAGATTAGCTCGAATTTCTAGTTTTTTGGGCAATACCACTGGTTTGACGTCCAGAACAACAAATGACCTTAATTCTTGTTATTCTGTTGTTTAGAATAATGAAAAAATACTATTTTATAGACGTGAAATCAATATTGCTGGACCAAAAATATCTCAGTTTCTACACTACTTTCATTGACCCTTAAAAATCCATGACGTCTCCTAACCGCTACATCGATATCAGAAATAGAATTGAAAGCAGAACAAATAATATGTAAAAGTAAGATGTAGCCCGTTCAATTGTACATGTCCCACTAGCTGGGCAAAGGCCTTCTCTCAAAGAGAGAGTTCGAGTTTAGTCACCACGCGTGCTCAATGCGGGTTGGCGATGTTTGCGTTGAGGGTATAATGCCTCATACGCTCAGGTTTCCTCACGATGTTTTCCTTCACCGTCAGCGAGTGGTATTGCTACTACAAATTCACAAATATGCCTACGTAACTTTGTCACGTTACAGCGGTTACCGGTTAGTAACGCCCTGTGACGGAAGCTAATTTTAAAGAAGAAATAAGTAAAAAGTAAAGGAAAGAAAGGAGTTAAGAGGTGGGTTATTTATTTGACAGAGTTACCTATATCTTAGAACTAGGACCTAGATGACTAAATAAAAGTAAGAGAGCCTATCTGAAACTCGGTTTGGAGAATTTGGAACTCTTCAGGCGTCTTCGGTTCTTCGGAGCTTAGCGGACGCCGGTCGAGGTGAAACGGTTTCCGGTTTCCGATTCCGTGAACAAGGCCTTTCCAAGCCGGACTGCAGCTTGAAGATGAAGGTTTGAAGAGGGTGTTCGTTATGCGGGGGCTTTATAGGCTGGCCCGCCGCTTGAAGATGAGGATGGTTTTGGTCGAACGAGGGCTTCAAGGCTGGCCCGTCGCTATGAAGTCTTGAAGTTAATGTTAGTAGAGCGGGGGCTTTCCAGGCTAGCCCGCCGCTTGAAGTCGAGGATGAAGCTTTCAGACGAGGTCTTCAGTTTTTAGATCTTCAGTGATTTAGATCTTCAATTCTTCAGATTTTTCGCGGTCTTTTCTCAGAATTTCCCGGGCCTGCCTGGCCCGGGAATCTGGCCTATATTTCTCTTTCGGCTGTGGTGCCGAAGAGAAAACTGACCCTTGTTGTTGTTGGATCGATAAGGAAACCTCGTAAGAACGATTTTGTTCTTTTTGTAGATTTTGAATTCAAAAATCTTGCCTCTTTATCTTTTTACCCGACTACGCGAAGCAAAAAGGAGGGTTATGATTTTAGCAGCGTATGTATGTATGTTTGTATGTATGTATGTATGTATGTATGTATGTTTGTGTGATCATCTGTTCCCTCGCAGAGCCTAAACTACTCGGCCGATTTCAACAAATGAGGTATCGTTGGATTCGTCTTAATCACCCAGGTAACATAGGATAGTTTAATTATGAAAAAAACCAAGATGGCGGCTGTGCTGCACCCTAAAGTGGTGGACCTAAAAATAAAAATTATCGGATACCATCGTCATGGGTATCAAATGAAAGGGCTTTAAAAGACCTTTTCAAAAATGTATAACACATGTAGCGTCAACATAACAAATAGAACAAAATATTCCAAAATGTGTTTTTTTTTGCCCTTCTTGGTTCTATTTTAGGTGATCATCCAAAATAACTAACTAAAAAGCTCAAAAAAAAAATAGAAGTTAAAAACTAAAACCCGACTACTAAAAGGCTTAAAACAAGACCTGCTTATCCTTAAAATAGACTCATAGATAATTAATCGTAGTCGGAGGACACCACATTCGCATTTGATAAACCGATGGCCTCCAACTACGGTTAATTATCTATGAGTCTATTTTAAGGATAAGCAGGTCTTGTTTTAAGCCTTTTAGTAGTCGGGTTTTAGTTTTTAATTGTTGATCGCCTTGTCGAAATAAGTGCTCCAAGTAGTTGATGATCTCCTTCGACCGGCTCCATAAAGGTTTTTATGACATAAATTAAGAAAAGTAGCCTATGGTTGACAGAATTTGAATACAATTTCAAAATAAAGAGTAATTCCAAACAATGTGTCAAAAACGTCAGTATTTTTTCGAGACCACAAAATATCAAAGAATTTTATATTTTGTGTCTAAAACATTAGTAAATCACTACAATAGTTTTTTAAACAATAGTTTTGATGAAGTGAAGTGGCCGTAGATGCATGAGGATACATAAAAGTATATAAAAGTGCGTGTGAAGGTGAAAATGCAAATGTGAATGTGATGCCCGTGATTTGAGGATTGCAGTGCTATCCTAAGAACTTTAGCTTCAACTGTGCAACCGTGAGTTTCGTAGCATCACATGTAGTTATTTACATCGAACACATACAAGGGTAGGGTGAACCCTACAACTTTTAAAATAAATTAAAGTCATAGGTACATGCCCGCACCGGGATTCGAACCTGGGTCTCTCACTTCCGAGTCCATTGTTCTACCCACTAGGCCACCACCGCTTCTTTATTAAACATTATTATGTATTTTTGTATTATATGAGACTAAAATAATGCCAGATTTTAGTCAACGGTCATCGGTCAATCGACAAATTATAGGCCTCCACATGTCAACTGCATATTGGAGCGATAATTGTGCCCATAAACTGAGCTCTATGATTATGCGGTCGGTATTCTTTTGTTACAATTCACGTCATTATGGCCTGTAATTTACTTTGCTCCCCATTTACATGTTACATTAATTTAAATCGGCCAACACTCGGTGCCGAACGCATTGGTCCGTGTTTATTTATGAGTGCCCGATTTAAAACTATTAATATTACTTTTATAAAGGACAATGAATGTGATACTCATCCTATGAATTTAAACAGTTTTTCTTTAGACCTTCAATATTGATAACACGAATGCGTATGAGTGTGGCAATGTGTGATAAAACTGATAAAGATGACTACAAAAACGACCTAAGCTTACATTCATTTTTTTTAATTGGGATTAATGACGCTTCCTGTCACGCCAAAAAAACACGGAATCCCAGTGTAACGTAAACCATTCAAGCGCAAAATACTCTCTATTTTTTTTTTCTCATCTTCTAGAGGTCACGGTTAACCAGACAGATGGATGCGCCGGCAAGTGCCATTAGCGTGACGTCCCAACAACAGAGCGCAGCCGATCATTCGCCACGGCCGCCATTATGTGACGTCACAGACCGCGAGTCCACTGAGCATTGAGGAGTTCGATAAATGACACCATTACGACCAATATTTAACTTTTTTAGGGGGTGATAGCGAAAGGATGGGGTGGACGGCTCTCAGATCTCGCTCCATGAGTTTTAGGCAGAATTTAGAAGTTGCAATCTACTAATTTATGTCAGCGTCTCCCATGGCCGCAATTCATATCATACCTCATTCACAGAGAAAATAGCAGTATTGAAACTGTTTTATAATTCGTTTTATATTTTCTTTTACATTTGCCAACGTTTCGAGACTTTTTCAGATCTCGTTGGGACGTTGCGAACTGTGTGTTTTTACGAGCATAAAATATAGTATTTATTCCCTTCTACATTCCTATAGCATATATTTTATTGTTAAATCGGATTTTTTTTTCCTTCGCTAACTTATTTTAAATTGAAAAAAAATGATGTCATGTTTTTAATTAAAATTAAATAGGGCGGACTTATCTTGAGGGGCAAATGATCACGTTGCAACTTAAAGTCAAGTGCACGGCGGCGGGCTCCGCAAAGAAGGCGCGAACACACTCAGGTCGATGGGATATCCATAGTTTGCTCTCTTGTAACTTTAACGTCACCATTCGGTAACCCACAAAACATTTGGTAAATGCATAAAGTAAAAGCTATAATATGTCATTATTTAGTGCAAGCCCGCAGCCTATAGCGAATATAATTCAATTATGGGCAATAGGTGCCACCTATTTAGTGCCAATCGTAAAATATCGTTAACCATTTGATAACTAAGTATATCTGTGATGGTTTTTAATGGGCGACATGTGTGTAGTAATAAAATATTTTAGTACTATGTAAAAAAAGTGAGCCATTAAAAAATCCCGTCACTAAGCACCATTCTATGATATAAACATAGACTGTCCTAGATTAGCAGCATTACAAACGAGATTAGTAAAAGAAAGTAAACAAAATGTATTGATCGAACTTCTATCGAATAACAGTGAAACATGAAACAATATTTACGAAACGACTTGCACAAATACTTGAAAAATAATATGCCAAAATGCGCTCTACCACCAAATAAATAGAGTTGTATATTTTATCATTATTAAAGTATATTCAAAGCAAGGTTTGGAGCCACTAGTCACAGTTAAGCTTAAGCCGGTTACGTCCCTCCCTATTTTCTGATGAAAATTTATGTCAGCGGATCAAAAGTTTCACAACCCTCACAAAAATACGAGTCTGACCTACCCATGTGTGCGTGAATGTATAGTTGGGACGTACACTCGCGCACAAATTTGCTTGGGAAATATTTCGCTATTTATGGACAATTCGCTGTCAGTTCTAATAAATAAATAGCTGTTGAAACACATTCGCCGTTACGGCCGCACCTACCGACCGTTCCAGGTTGGGGTAATAAAAATATATGTGATGTTGTTTTTGTTACATAATAATGTTTGTGAAGTTACTTGCAAACAACATTGTAGTTGAGCGAAGTTTCTTTATCAGACAAATTACTATGAGTTACTTGAGGAAATTGTTTTAGCAAAATTTGGTTCTATCGATCGATGCTTCTCTCGGACATGACACCTAAACGTTAAACGTTTACGGAGTACGTTAGAAATTTTTCTCACATCAAGCAATAATAATTACAAAACCAATAAAGGGCAAAAAGATTCGAAAGCTTCTTTAAATTTTTAATTAATAGAATCAATTTTCAGAGAAAAATCCCATGATTAGACAATTTGACACATGATCACATCGCATCAAATACATATACTAGTTTGTCAGCGACTGTACTGGAAACTTGGCGATAGTTTTTTACGTGACTCCCGGCATACATCCCCGCATATTTACCCGGCTTTGTTTGGTACCTATTTATTAAAGAGTCCTGTTTAATTATTGGGGTGCTTTGATTCGGCTGCATTATACCAACACGTTTTGTCGCGCACGGGCAGGACAAACCATTTGTTGGCTTGTTTTTGTTGGCGAGGTTTGTTTTTGTGGCGTCCACATGTTTGTTTTTAGTATTTGATAGTAATATTTTCTATGCTAATTCCCAGGGGTGCTCCATAAGTTTGATCTTTTGCATTCAGCCCTCGGCACAATTATTTTTTATCTCGTCCTTGGCCCTCGATTCTTGGACGTGACATCTCTTTCACGTGATAGTTGGGCAAGGATTTCTACAAAAATGATACGCCGATTCTCGTGTCATTTGCACTTATCACAAGCCATTTCGTGCAAATGGTTTTTGGAGATATCTCCAGGAAACCCTCTAGAGAAATCCATACTAACCAGAAAGATTAACAGAAAACGACATTCAGAAGGTTATTCAAGGCCCTCAACGTGACAAAAAGATCCATTAAGCCACATAGCCTTGGGGAGAGTCGACTTGCGTGATTTTACAAAGTCCCGGATAACCTGGAGAATCACGAGGCACAGCATGAAGGCTGGAAACAGTGCTCGACCGATGGTGCTGACGTCAGTCGAACGTATCATCATTGAAAACATGATACGTTCGTTCTTGAAACAAGACAGCACGTAGACTTACACGCATGCACTCTATTCACTTACGTTACGGGCGACTTTGAAACGAAACGTGCTGTCGTGTGTACAACGATATAACAGCGCAGCGCTGATGAGATGCTACGTGTGTCAAAACGGCCGTCAGCTTATCACTAATAAACGCTTGGTCACTCCCTGACCATCATTGTCAACCATCTCCAGCCCAAATAGAACGATGCGAGGAGCAGAAGAAGACGGTATTATGGTTTAAAACATCTCTGCGGTCTTGCTGCGAGAGACCAAATTTTTCATAATTTATTCATTAACATCTTCAAAACCTCTCGATAGGGCTAAACTAGTTCTCGGCGAAGATTTTCCACCTTTTCTCTCTTCAGCCGCTGACGGTTTCCACAAAAATAACTTTCCGTTCGGACAGGCCTGTCAACGTGTTAAGGAAACGTGGCACGAAAAGTTTCAGCACTTGCCGGCGAACAATTTATCTCTTTCTAAATAGAGGTGGTTTTATTTCTACCTTCAAAATTACGACGACGTGATGATCTGATTTCTTAGTCCGATTCTGATCTGATTTCTGAATAAGATCTGTATTTTGATTTGAAAAAAAAAAACATTAAATAAAATTATTTCAAAACTACGCTTTTTTTTTCAATATTATTCCCGGACTCTGCAAAGTATTAATTTTAATCTGATTAGCTTCTTCTCTCGGAACAGAAGTGTCACACTTTGCTCTCCCAAAAATCAACTTGCTTGGTCGCACCACCAAATTAGACGCACACGAGGGAAACAAATAGGAAGATAGTTTGTTCAGCAGAAAGCCAGAATCGATAACAAGATTTTTTCTTTAGCCAACCTTTATTATTAATGCACAGCAATTTGTTGTGCTTGTAGCGAAATAATTACGCATTATTGATCTGTGAATAGATCGAATTCTTATTCATTGTGGGGCTGTCTGTATCCTTATTTTTCTCCACTAGAGATTTCGTCGAGTTGTTGGATGTACATTGTAAGTAGGCTCTAAACACGTTGTGTGATTTAGCATAAAGCATAAATCGTCATAAATCTTCATCAAAACGATGCACCACGATGTCTGCGTGTCGACTCGTGCGCTTCTAGTCAACATACCGTTTCCATTACTCCACAATAATTTGCGCGACGAGATTTCTTATTTCTTCGTAAGACAATACAAATAACCTACATGCTTGCACATCGTCAATGCATGCAGAAATATTGCGAGATACCCAAAATTAGTCGAAACAAATAAAAGCTTCAAAAATCCTCATCAAACTCTGAAATCCCGAAAGGATAATATCGGGCGAAGCAATTTTTTTATATTTCATATAATGGAAGCAATAGCACCTTCAAGTGTAGATCTTTCAGCAATGCTCTGTATAGTTAAATTTTCAGAAAACATAATATTTTTTAGTCCAGTTTGAAGAAAAAAACGCAAGTTTACTTTCTATGCAAGCTTTTAGTGAATTCGTTGAGTTAATTATTGAGACAATGGATCCATGCACCAGACAGCTCACCTCCAGCTGCATAACTCACCAATAAAGCTAGTTATGGCACAATAAATTTATTAGGTCAGTTAACTTGAATTTGTGGTTAGAAAATGACGCCCCAAATTACGAAAGCGAATTCCTGAAAGAATTTGTGAATTTAAAGTTGTGGGTGCAGTCGCTGTTCGTAACGTAGTTTATTCTAAACAGGTCAAATCACTGTTAATTGATGATAACACCAAAATTACCAAGAAGGCAAAAAGTAAGATTCAGCCTATAGCTTATACAATAGTGCATGTCCAGAGCAAAGGCTTTCTCTCAAAGGAAAATTAAGTACCAGGCATATAAACGATTATTTATTTCTGCTTTTGTTTCTACTGTGTCGCGAATACCTTGCTCACGCAATCCTGCAGTCCTCGCTATTCTTTTTTTATTTCAGTCGCACAATAAAAATAATAGTACTTTTCAGTGCGAAATGAGAATAAAGCTCCGCGTACAAAGCCGCAGTGGCCATTATCAGTCCGAGGACATATCGGCCCGTTGCACGTACTGTACAGTCAGCGACACGGTAGGATATCTCTTTTTGTTCGATTGACGCACTTATTCCGCGCGCAATAAGAGCTACGGTGGGATACCATCCTAGCGTGTCGCTACAACCGTACATCCATTCAGTGGGCGATATTTATTTCCATTCACTTTGACGTATAGGAAAGCCTCACTTTTGGTTCACAATAAATAAATCTTTGTGAATGAGTTGATTTCAAAAAGGGCAAAAGCGTCATGTAGCACGGGAAGATAGATTATTTCAGCTACATAATGCGTGACAGCAAGTACAGCCTAATTAGACGGAGAATAAAGCCCAATTTGGCAGTTTTGAGGGATGAAAAATTATTGAGCTCAACAATTGATCGCATTATATCTGATTAGAAACGGCACGAAAATAGGTAAGAAGAGGAAAAGTACCATCGAAGTATTTTAGAAGATAAGGTTTTTTTTACGTCCTCCTTAAACATACGAAAATCGCTCCAATCGCAACTTGTGGGTTAAATTCCTGACTCCGGCGAATAAAATTTTGGCAGAAGATTTAGATTTTTTGTGTTTTCTATCAAACGCCCCGATGAAGAAACTCCGGCCTACCCACTGTGATATACCTAAGGCTAATCATTACTTAGTAACAATACTACCTAATGAAATCATGTCTTCATTACACAAAAATAAGCCACCAGAGTCCAGAGAGGTAATTCTCGCATGTAGTCACATCTACATTGTAACAGTACGCTAGACAAGGCTCTAATTAGGACAATAGTTTGTGCAAACATTACATAGGATGGGAAGGACTGGTATTAATTGACTTTGACCTTTTGACCCGCATCTTGCGGGCATTGTCTTAAGCTCCAGCTACATGCTCGATTTTATTTCCCAAAATTCAGATTTGCACAAGTAAACAGTGTGGCATAAACCTACGTTAATACGGACTGTAAGTCTTAATTGTTTGCACACATATGTTTTCATTTCCTTATGCATACCCACATACACAGACATACATACACAGACATCCATACATACTCCGCACACAATTCGCTATCATATGGATAGATAGTACACACGACAGCACGTCAGAGTGTACACTTTTGTTGTAAAATCGCCCGTGACGTAACCGAGTAGAGTGCTAGCGTGTACCATGTTTTTTACGCAAACTATTGCATAAACTGTTTGCGCATGCTAGTCGCTGCGTGTAGCCGGATCTTTAGTATAATAAAAGTAGGATGTAGGTACGAAGACTTGCTTGACACAAATATTTAATGGACCGAAAAGCTATTTCGCTCTCGTTGCAAGCGTGCAGATAGAACAAGCGACTGGTTACTTAGTATGCCGAAAAATATCCAATGGGAGGTGTTCTTCAGAAACTTACTCTCCTCCAGGTGATTTGGACTGGTTTTAATTCTACTTTTGGCAACAGTCAATATAAAGATTTTTATAAGGTTAAAAATTCGCTCGGGACAGGATTTGAACCCGCAACCTTCTTGCATTCCGTGCAGGCCGTTCTACCAATTGAGCTACCGAGTCCAGTACTGTCTTTGCGAATTTTCTAACCTTATTGAAACTCGTCTTACGGACGATGGGGCGCCATCTAGTGTAATAGTTTGCACTTATCTACACTACCCAATGCGTTCCCTAGCACGGGTTAGTGCTTTAGAAAATACAAAAACAGTCAATATAGTTTTATTTTTGTCTTGTCTGGGTAAGTAAGAGGCGAAAGGATGAGCACCGGACCGTCATAATGAAATACGCGAAAAAACTAGAAAATTACGTGAATTAACTACTGAATGAATACTGGTGTGCATTTCCAAAATATACAAAATTCGATTTGATGGCGAACACAAAAAAAACTTTTCAAAACATTCAGGAACACTGTGAGAGCTCCATCTCTGATCTATCTCTAGATCTCTATCTCTACCTCTCTATCTCTAGCTCTTTATAGCTCTATCTCTATCCATGTGCAATGTCGTGCTTTTCGCTTATCGCAGTATTTTATGGGACACCGGGTGTGTATGTAGTTTCGTTTTTTTTTCCAGGAAATATCATGGAAAAGTATAAAAATAAAATAAAAACAAGCGTAAACCAGACCGTGCCAGTTTCAGCGAAACAAACTGGGGAAAACTTGCACACGCTACGTTCCGACAAAGATTTTATCGCAAATAATTGTCGTAATGCGCGGCCGTTTGCATGAAATAATGCTTAATTTCAATTCCATGTGCAGTGTCGTGCAATGTGCAATACACATGTAGTAAGCATGTTATGGACCTCTGCCAATAAACTTCGATACAGATCGTTGCGCTGCAGTGTACGGTGCATTAGAACTGTTCAGGGGTGCAACAATGAGTCCAATATATCGATTATGCTAATTCCATTATCGAAGTTTCATTCGCCCCGCACTAGTACCTAATAGAACTTTTTATGGCTCTATGGAAATGGAAATTCAGAACATTGTGCCACAATGAATCTGATTCGATTTCTCTTTTTTTTATTTCGATCAAACTTGTGGCATGGCGATACAATGCAATTGATTGCAATACTTCTGTTTGCGTAACTTTTCCCTCGGAAAATTCATAACTAAATCAGTGTGTAACTGAATGGCTAGCAGAAACACAAAGCGTTTATTTGCATAACCTGTCCAACATGTTCATATCTGCGAAAGGATAGGCGGAAAGACTAATTAATTTAATAGAAACCACCATTCCTATTTGGAATTCAATTTCAATAAGACAAGTAACTGTCGCTTTGATCACCAAGCTGTTGGTCGCCAAGCTACCATAGGGAGTCCTTAAGCTTCTTTAGGGGATCGCAAAGCTTCTTTAGGAAGGTTTTCGGTGGTCGTGATTATGGTCTCAAGGTGTACCTAACTGGCAAAACCCTGTTACGGGGTCGCGAAAGGTTATTCCACTGTAAGGGGGTCGCGTCATCAAAAAGGTTAAGAAAGCCTGCTGTAAGGAGACGTTTTCCTCACAAGGAAGTAAATGTATCTTAACATCAAAGAAGTTTTGAGAAGAATATCCGAAACAAGCTGAATGTTGTAGTAAAATTTACGACTGTGTTTACTTTGCTTCGATATAAGTTTGTTTATCATAGTAACATTGAAGGGAGGTCCTACCCTAGCGAGGCAATGAGAGCGTATAATTCTATTTGTACATCGACTGAGCGGTTAAACTTCATCTCCAAAATGAAATTCTGTTTACGATAATGAATTAGCAAAACAGACGACTTCGCGTCTGTTGTGTTTGTGCTCGCATTTAATTTCATAGCTTATTCCCAGAACTGATTTTCCATTGTATCAGACACGATTGTGTTCTCTATCAGTGAACGGCAGCCGCGAATTTATGTTTTAGTTGCGACCAAACCAAAATTATGAAGTGAATCAAATTTACGATTTCAGCACGGATTTCACGGGAATCTACGGCGTGTTACACTATCGCATCTTGGCTTGAATTGATCAAAAATATGAATGGATATTTTTTGAGATGAGAGACTTGACTCCGTATTAAAAGTGTCTTATTCTATGCGAATTTAAATGCAAAAATTGAGTTAGGGCAGCAATGTAGGGCAGCGTTGATTACGTAATACTAGCTTTTTCCCGCGACTTATTTTTTTCTCTCGTGAGTTTTTCCGTTGTTTTATTCTGCTATTCGGGGCGGAGAGAAATCCAACAAATCAAAAATCATAAAAATCGGTCCACCCGTTCCCGAGTTATAAATGGTGTAACTAACACGACTTTGTTTTACATCTTAAAGGTTTGACACAACATTAGGTGAATTGAAACGTTTCACATACAACTTAGCCGTAACACGGAATACGATAATGATGAAGATTAATTCCACGCGATGTCACTGCCCCGACCGAACGAGTAACATGACCTCATAGAAGTACGGTCAACGATGGAAATCCTGAAGCTATAATATATAATTTTGGTTTGAAACGGGTCGAATCGCGGTACGTTTAACAGGTAAATAAATTGCCTTAAGACGATGTACGTCTCACAACTAGCGCCGCCAATGGAAAAAAAATCATATCTTTTTTTTGGATGCGTTTTTAGCAAAAAACGCTCCTGCGATTTCTCAACGCGAGGCTTAACTATTTTTAAAACCTAAGGTTTGGATTCCAGGATTAGATTTCCTACGAATGCAATCGATTCTCGCCAAAAGTGGCCATTTTTGGCGAGAATCGATTGCATTCTTAAGTTCTAGGATCTGGAATCCAAACCTTAGGTCCTAAAAATAGTTAAGCCTCGTGTTGAGAAATCGCAGGAGCGTTTTTTGCTAAAAACGCATCCAAAAAAAGATATGATTTTTTTTCCATTGGCGGCGCTAGTTGTGAGACGTACGTCGTCTTAATTATCTCGATGTTTCGGCTGCGTTGCAGCGGCCGTGGTCACGGGCAGACCCGTTTCAAACCAAAATTATGTGTGAATATCGCGAATCATTAAAAGTTGCTATAATATTTTAACAACTACTTGACTGTCCCAGACACTGCAGCGTCCAAGTGGTCTCTTCACCCATCTAGTGTGAGTGAAGGTGCCACTGGACGCTGTATAAATCATCTCATAACGTAAAGGCAAAAGGCCTTTAGCAACTACACACGACCACTACTGGGTGCACTCTTAAGTCCATAGCGGAACTTTAAGTAGGCTGTCTACTGATCACTACAAACAACTTGTACTAGGTGTCAAAAAAAATGGAGCGAAAAAAATATCAGGTGTTCCATACAAAAGGTCGACTCAGTACTGCGCCAATTGTATGAAACAGCAGATATTTTTTTCGCTCCATTTTTTTCGCCACCTAGCAGTAGTTGTTTGTATTGATCAGTAGACAGCCTCCTTAAAGTTCCGCTATCGACTTAGAGTGCACCCTGTAGTGGCCGCTACAAGCTTCGGTTTAAAAAAAAAATTGTGTACAGAATATTAGAAAAAGTTTATTAAGTTATACTGAAAGGGTCGTTTAACTCCTTTAACTATGAGATCTATAGTAAAAGTTGCATGTATTGTTGACCTCCTTCGGCTTGACAGGACATTTCTGTTGCACCCTGTATTTCAGTGGCGCGTTTTGTCACTCGCCTCTCGCACTCTCGGCCACTAGTGGCTTAGATTGGTGGCCGCCACCGTTTGCCCAGTGTGCTGTTGCACTAAGATCTGACAGTTACCAACATTAGTGGGAAGACGAGATTCGCTAATGGATTTTCTTTACACTTCCAGCGTCCATTGTACGCAGCGTATAGTCCGCTCCTTAATCTGTGCACCATTAACAACCACGATTTATCATACTTTTAATAACAATTTAACCCCAACTAGATTAATATATCTTCATTTATTCCCATGCGCGGCGCGAGTGGCGGGCAGAACTTATCAACTTTTATCATTCAAATTACATCCGAGCTGACGCATTCAAAATCGGAACCCGCAACAAATAGTGCTGCCCGCAACATATTGTGTACAGAATATTAGAAAAAGTTTATTAAGTTATACTGAAAGGGTCGTTTAACTCCTTTAACTATGAGATCTATAGTAAAAGTTGCATGTATTGTTGACCTCCTTCGGCTTGACAGGACATTTCTGTTGCACCCTGTATTTCAGTGGCGCGTTTTGTCACTCGCCTCTCGCACTCTCGGCCACTAGTGGCTTAGATTGGTGGCCGCCACCGTTTGCCCAGTGTGCTGTTGCACTAAGATCTGACAGTTACCAACATTAGTGGGAAGACGAGATTCGCTAATGGATTTTCTTTACACTTCCAGCGTCCATTGTACGCAGCGTATAGTCCGCTCCTTAATCTGTGCACCATTAACAACCACGATTTATCATACTTTTAATAACAATTTAACCCCAACTAGATTAATATATCTTCATTTATTCCCATGCGCGGCGCGAGTGGCGGGCAGAACTTATCAACTTTTATCATTCAAATTACATCCGAGCTGACGCATTCAAAATCGGAACCCGCAACAAATAGTGCTGCCATTATTTTTGTTCATGTCGCGCTACAGTGACACAATTTCGAGAGGAACAGTTGCGAATAAAGAAAGCTCTACGTTTGTTGTGGGCCCATTGTGTACAATTAAAACGTGGAATGATGTAATACTTGTGTTGAACACAATTTTTTTTTTTTTATTGAATTTTTGTCGCACATGCGGGGTGCTATAAATATAAGTTGCGCGCAAAAACGCATCCTTGCCGAGCGTTTGTATTCAACAATGAAATGAATGTCAAATTTAAACGTAGGGTTGATCAAATTCATTTAAGCGTGCTGCATGTATGAGCTAACGCTAAATTCGGGGTGTACCATAATTTATTACACTATAATATTTTGTTGCAGTCCACCCGTTAATGGCACATTATTTTTTATGAAGTTTTTATTAAAACGCTAGAGCGGATCATAACACGGTAAGGGCTGCTATTCAATACTATTTGTGATTCTCACGAGTTGTATTTACCCTATGGTCATAAAATATTAAAATGTATTGATGGTTTGAAAATTTTGGAGCTATACTCAAACATTTTGAGCATCTTGGAAGTAGGCCTCTACAAGGCTTCCACATTATTTTTTGACATGTTCTTATTTCAAAAAACAGATTTATATATTTTTTTTAATAACCTATTTAGAAGCTTTTCTTAAAACTGTTTCAATGGCGTGTTCATATACTTAAATTTTCGCCTTGGTGACACGGCCAATTTTGTAAAGAAGCCAATTGAAAAAGAAACAGCAGGGTGACCTTGCTAGCAAAGCAACAAGCAACAATAGTTGGAAATAAGCGCATTAATATTAAGTATAACACAAAATTGCCCGGACAATTCAGCTGTGAGAGTGGCGCAAATTACCAGTCTAAAATTACCAGCATGTCGAGCCATTCAATAGAATTCGCGGCGTAAGTCCTGGATGAAATTGAAATATTCAGTGTGTGGTCGAACAAAACGCATTGCCTATTAAACACTGGACTAAACTGCGGTTTCTGTAGATATTGAAGTCAAATAAAGAGCAAAATTATTCAGTATTTTGAATTATCATCCAACCTCTGCTGTGCCGGTTGAGTTCTGTCCCTAAATTATACAAGAGTTATACCAATCACAGTTTAAACCTGGTTTAAACTAGAAAAGAAGAGCTAGTTTAGACTAAAACTTGAGTTTATTATTTGTCATATTACCTACCTAAATGAAAATTTTGATTGAAAAAGTGAAAAAAAAAACTTTATTGAGGAGAACTCATAAATAGAGAAGTTTCTCACGAAATTACTTTGATTTAAACTCCAGTTTTAAACATACTTCTGAATAAGACTTTGGTTGCACGAGGTTACATACAAAACGCCACCTCCTGGGGTTTGGCCCCGAAATTATCGGTTCAGCCTAAAGCGTTTGGGCCAATAAATACAATTGTAAATATATTCGCTTAATCTTTTGTAATAACCTCACAATTATAGGCCAATTTCGCCATATGCCCTATAAAAATCCCTCAGAATATCCCTATGGGAAAAATACTGTTACAATTTCTGTGTTGACTGGCCCCTCGATATAAAAATCTGGATAATTAAACTTATTTTTAATGTTATGATTTTGATAACCCCGATTAAAAAGTTTAAGTGAATCATGAGCTCTGCAAATATTTTATATTTGTACATCATTAGTACAAGAAAATCCAATTTGAGATATTAGCAAAAACATTGAGTTATTTTATATCTGAAGAGAAATACAAATACAAAATATAGCATGTATAATTATGCAACGTGTTACAAAAGGTCATGTCATACTAAAGGGGGTCGCTGAACTCATAAATACACGCGAGTTTTACTGTGTCTGTGAAATCTTAGAAAATAATATCAGATTCCATAACAAAAATTCGACTGCACCAAATAAAAAAACGGTTGATCCCATTGTAAAAGGTGCTTGTTTTGATGAGTTAAGCGACCTCCTTCAGTATGACAGGACCTTTCTGTATTACCATGTATGGTCAATTGTCCTAATCTTCAAAGGTGTAATATTATTCGTGAGATGACCCTAACTAGAAAAGGGGATACACCTAGAAGCATTTTGATGCAGATATACTTACTTACATTGTTTACCCCATATACTGGTACGTATAACAATGGATATTTGCGGGTATGTGATGCATGTGGGTAAATCAGTGCTATCCCCAAAGAGTACACTGGTATAGAGGGGGTAAACTCATTCGAATCCCAATCAAATGACTCGAAGATGAATTTTTTATTACTGGACTAGGTAAATCGTCAGGAAATAAGAAAAATACGATAATAAGTTTCTATATTATCCATGTGCTGTATTTAAACCTTGAAATACAATTATTGTAGTATGTTTTATTATTGTAGTATTTTTATTGTATAATTGAACGAGCGAGCGAAGCGAGCGAAGTTCTCCGAGTCTACTGGAACAATCCGGCGTTTGTATGTAAAATGTATGTATGTTTGTATGTTTGTATGTATGAATGTTCGTTCGACGATAACTTGAGTAAATTTTGTCGGATCGTCATGAAATTTGGTAGGCAGGTAAAAACAATAAAAAAAAAAATTCGTTTGAACATGAGCCAAATCGGTCGAGGGGTTGCTGAGATATGGAGTTGTACAGTTTATCTGCAAAAAACGCGCGCCTGCGCGAATGGCGATAGCAAAGTTACACATCTGTAACTGGGGTCGCGAGTTCGTAGTTTGGGGTGAACCACTAGTTATGAGGGTGAGTATCGTCGAAAGTAGAGTGGCAACTCATGTACGAAGTGTTGTAATTTTCGACTGTACCTCCCAAACATAGTAATAGTGCGACCCATTCCAGCGTATACGGTCCCCTCGCGTTTCATTAAATACGTTTCCGCGTATCACGCACTATGTCATTTCCTCTATTAGAGATGGGCCAAATAGTTGCGTCTATTGTATCGATATTTGATTTTTGGTAAATATCGATAAGTGGAAATAGATTATTGCAACGTTAGACTGTATTTAGAAGCTAGTAAATATTAGAGTAGGAATCAGATATTTTCTCATCCTCGCTTTTCATTAAATACGTTTCCGCGTATCACGCACTATGTCATTTCCTCTATTAGAGATGGGCCAAATAGTTGCGTCTATTGTATCGATATTTGATTTTTGGTAAATATCGATAAGTGGAAATAGATTATTGCAACGTTAGACTGTATTTAGAAGCTAGTAAATATTAGAGTAGGAATTATCCCACGTAATTTGATTACCTATAATATCGAGAAAGGGAACAGTTTATGAACTCTTTCTGTAAAATTAAAATAATCTGAAAGCAAAACCTATAGGATAACCGTTGGATAAAAATAAAATAGTTACAAAAAAGATTAACTCTACATTCGACGTTCACTGAAAAAATCGATTAGGTATATTGTTTAAATTATTTTGATTTGGTGAAAGTTTTTCGGTGTAAACATTGCCTTTCTAAGTTTATAGTCCGGGCCTTACTTTCATCGATGCGGTTTACCTATGGCATGTTTTTGTCAAAATGGACCCTGCTGTAGATGCAATGCCCATTTTAAAACATTTGTTTTATTTTTATATTATTTAAAAATATATGGAATTTTATTTTTTCATCGATTGTAAAACGTTTGACACCCTAGTACTGTGCCTGCCATGGGAAGCTATTTGCGGGGTCAATCGAAATCCACACAACAGCTACATGTTATATTGACAAGTTAAACACTCATTAAAATGTGGGTCTCATTAATTTACACCAATTGATAGCAATTTTGAAGCCCATGTGGTTAAATATTATTATTATTGTTTACCATCAGATATTTTCTCATCCAATTTTATGACTCCAATACATCAAAATTTTCGACAAATCGCCAGTAAACATTGGGGATATTTTGATAGTAATCGATCAATAAATCTCAACTAACGATATCCATTTCGGTTACCACACCAATAAGTTTTGATTCAAACAATGATATCCCTACGGTTGCGATATCTTTCTGCAGCAAAATCATGCGTGTCCACTATGCATGATGCATAATTTTGAATGGGGGACCAACTGCGGAAGGGGGATACTTTTACAACGCTTTATCTATTGAACTACCAAATTGGTTGTAATTCAGGTTTTGGGAATTGTTTAAAGCGCCGTTCCCACTGTCTGCCTGGCCCTTTGATTGCAGAGGGCTTGTTGGAAAGCCATTTCACTCCCTTAATTACCAACCGCCCTATGTTCGGAGTTTGCGTGAGGAAATAACATCATATTAAGTTAGCTGGGTTGTTTGCGAACAAATATTATCATTTCCTTATTTTGTTTTCATAACCTTATAAACTGTCAAATTATTGGCCCGTATATCCCTTTGTATCTATTAGTATAGCGTCTTTTTAAGACCGAAGAATCCAATTGACTTTAAGCCTTCATAAAAAGGCATCACAATAATAAAACCTTCACCCAATCAAAGAACAATAAACTCAAGATCAGTATAAAGAACACATAAAATAACTCCGTATAATTCCCACGGAAACCAATAAGCATTTTCATCAACTAGTTGGGACGAAAATTTACGATAATCGAATGTAAATCCTGCCGGTGGAATTGGCGCTCGGCCTCCGCTTTAAGCTTCCGTTTATGACTTAAACCTAAGCATTCATAATTAATACATTTTATGGCACCTGCGTAATAATGATGTAGGATGTTGATATAATGGAAAGGTAGAAGAGGTCGTAAAGTGAGTTGTTTTATTGCTCATACCCGTTGCGTTGTATGGTGTGAGCGGTGAAGTCGCGCATGCTAATTGAAACGGGCGAGACCACCAAAGTCGTCGTAATTTGTGCCTCTTGCGCCGCTCGGCTATGCAAACTATGGATATTAATTGCGTCCTAAATATTTTATCACTTTGCTAACAAGAACCAGGCGTTTTCTTGATAACCGAGCGTGAATAATATTCAAGCTCGTGCAAAACTCTTCACTTGAAATCATAGGTAGAGCAAGCTTGCCATCACATTATAAAGGAATATGAGATGGCAATATGAGAATGTCTTCCTAAAAGACAATTTAAGTAATATTGTGGTCCTCGAATTATACAAAAACGATACCAAACTAGGTCTAGTTGCTTGATCTCGCTGCTTTTCGCCCTCTATCTCAAAAACGCTTTAGCACATGAAAAATACTTGAACCAAAATTTTTCGCAGATTATAGCTCTACAATTTTATAATATAAGTCGATATCATGAATGCCTTAGAAACCTCGAAAAACCGTTTCTTTTACGTTTGACCTTGAGAAACTCATGGCAAGTTTTGCGACAAATTTAGAACGCCAAAACGAAGGTGTATTACGAGTATTATCTCTCATTATTCCTGAGTGAAATCCTTATATGACTGGGTCATATTGGATTGACGTGAAAAGAGCAGATTAGTATGTTCTATTCCGATAAAATCCCCCGGTATCTAGGTACTTTAGTTCACTTCTAAGAAGTAAGAAATATATAAATATCAGTGAAACAAAGCCCATTTTAGATACTTACATAATGAAGAGAAATACACCCAGCAGATAATAGAAATCTCGTTCTATTTGTTTGGTCGAAACTAGTTTTGTTTAGTCAATATTGACCCTTTGCTATACAAATGAATAGGTAGTCACTGCTACGGCATCTATTCTAACTTGTGCCTATGTTTTTTTGTGAAAATATTATCATTTGTGTGGTTGCCTACCTAAACTATAAGTGATTATAAACAGAATGGTATGAAAAGTAAGCACATACCACGGTACTGTGCAAATCATCAATAATGTTGTACCGAACCTTTATTGTCGGTTGCAAAATTGCAACTCAAAGAAACCCACTTTTAAAGATGTACAAGATAAACAATAATAGATATTTTAAAGTAAATTAATTTATTATTAATCACATATACTTATTTTTGGTATCTTTGTTCATATTTAATGTGCAATCTAAGAGGGAAGATTGGGTAAATTGTGGAATAAAATAAATGTATAAGGACATAAATATTAGGTACTCATTCCGTTTTTATAATGACTCCACACGATTGAGTAATAATTGCGTTGGTATTGAATTGAAGTGTAAAATAATTAACGTCATCTGCAAGCTTTCAGAAGAATATTCATTCGGATGTAAATGAAATAACTTTCCGTAGGCTTTGAATACAAACTTTACTACTTATCAAACTAATTAGCATTTTCATGCAAGTTAGGGACCGCGGATTTAAAAGTATAACGTGATGTATTTACTTGTAATTCACATCAGTTTATACTAACTTCAGTTAGTGTTTGTTTAAAATGTCACCTTTTATGGAGTGAATAAAAATAAAAGTTGTTGTAGGAGGTTGCTCTAAGTCCGACAACAAGTCACACAATACTGGCCAGTTGTTCCCAATTTAGAATTTCGATTTTCAGAGCCGCCTTTTTCCCTCGTAAAAAGACCAAACGAAAGGTCAAGCGACAATACCGCAACAAGCAGAGGACGTGTTCGAATAGATTGGTCTCCAAGTTCCCAAGCAAATTCCGCAATTCAAAGCTAGCGGTCTGATAAAAAAGGTTTCCATCATACGAGCTTAATATTATTATTCCTCACAGTTCTCGGGGTGTCTCGGAAGAGGGCATTACTCATTTTTTTCTCAGCGTTGAGGGCTACTCGGTTTTATTGCTGGACGTGAAAAATGCCAGAATTTTTCCACCGGTGTCGGTCGGTTCAAAGTGGCCGTATTAATTCACTGAGCACTTACGTCAAATTGGATTCGTTCGACTCTTTATACCTTTTTAATACGATCTACTGGTTGACTTCCTCGAGCTCTGTTCTTACTTCATCTTTGAAGTCGATTATACTTATACCTAGATTTCGTGCGATTGTATTTATTTTTAACATTTTTAAAAAGTGGGGTGTTATAAGTTTGACCGCTAAGTATGTGTGTGTGTAACGTAAGGACAGCGACAGACTAAGATACTCCATGTTGGCTCGCTGAAAGGGTATCCTAGCGTTTCATTGATCGTAAAAGGCAGTGAGTGGAGAATGCAGCTGCACCGACAAGAGTCTGATAAGAATGATCAAAAGCTCCTGAATTCATAATAAAGTATTGCTTGAGGACACAGTTTGAACTTGAAGGATTCACAATAATAGATCCCTTAACTAATAGCACCGAAGTACTTTAAGTAATGAATGTCTCAAAGCGTCAGCATGATAATGTTTGCTTAGTTTTGATGTTAGTCCAGTCTAGACGCGTAAAAAGACGAGTCATCTAAAACAACATTTCTACCAAAGGGGCTTCTACAAAATGCTGAGAGCCAGAGCTCAGACCCCAGCACGGGTCTTTAAAACAACAAGACCAGCCTTAAACAAACACTGCCTCTGTTTACCCAAGTGATCGTAGGTGGTGTTAGTCCGTCCGTAATTCATAAAACGCATTCCTTTTTCAAGTGATCATTGTGGCCCTATAGATAGAACAATAGTATGAACAATATACTTTTGTGTGTTTTTAGGCACGATCCCTTTATGATTTCTCTTCGTAACTTATCGATGTTTCGTTGGTTTATTAGTAAAGTTAGTAAGTCGGTTGCTTGCTGGCATGGGAATTATTAGGTTTTATTCCTTTATGAATTTTGACGAATCGCACCCTTGACCATAGGCGGAAAACCCGGATTAGTCTGTAATTTTAATTAAAATTTCGTAGTCTTTAAATCCGACTTTTTTAAACTGCTATTATAGCAATTACATACAGTTAGCAGTTACAAGAAATATAAATAAAAAAGGGAAACGTTTCATAGAACATCTATCGAATTTTAAGCGGGCTACAACTATTTACTTTATGAGTAGTTCGTAGCTCTAGTTCATATTAAAGCAACAACCATTTCAGCATGTTGCAAGCACTCCTTTGTCTAGTCCAGGTTACATATTACGGCTGTTCCAGCTTGTTCTAATGTAAATGGAGCTCTTGATGACCATTTAGGCGGTCTCCGTTATGGCGGCGATGTCGAAAGCCCTTCCGAATCGGACATTGTAAACGATAATTGGACAGTGAACAACACTGGTTCGCTTGTCCCTTTCCAAAGACAGGGCTGTCCAAATGTCTTGATACTTTGCCAAAGTGATTGAAAGTTCGCAACTGCGAACTGTGCAGTAGTGGCTTGGTAGCCTTCTAAGTATTTAATATATGACAGTTAGTAGGTCGGTTACTTTGCCCGACCGAATAAAGGCGTATAAAGGCAATTGACATGGTATTTGTTTTATTTTCTTCTTCCAAATATACGAATTGTTAAATACTAGCTTTTGCCCGCGACTTCGTCCGGGCAGACGTTGATAAAAAGTTGCCTATGTATATTTTCGCCGTTATTGATGTCAGCGCAGACGAAGTCGCAGGAAATTGCTAGTAATGTATATCCTATGTGTTGTTCTGGTGTGTGAGCTATCTCTAATCCAAATATCATCCAAATCTATAGAGCTGTTTCTGTGTCAAAGAGAGACAAACATCAATCATTACACTTTCGCGTTTATTGAACGAGCGAGCAAAGTTTTCCGAGTCTACTTGAACAACCCAATAGAAATTTTTAGTTTGAACATGAGTCAAGTCGGTCGAGGGGTTACCGAAATTGGCGTCGCAGGTTCACAGTTCGGGGCGAACCACTAGTAATATTAATTTGTGATGTTAAGTTACATGATATCAGCCCGTGTGCATTTGGTATTAAGAGTCCTCAAATTAACCTGTTCCCTTTTCCTCTTTTCAGTGCATCCTCGGAGCGCGCTGCGTACTCTTGGCTGCCAGACACCAAGATTGAGTTCGCCTCACCCTACAGCCGCAAGAGTTCCAACTCCACAGTCTATGAAAGCGACTGATGGCAGGCCGGCTTCGATCAGCTCGAAGAAGCGTTACTTTGATAGGCTGTGGCAATCAGTGAAGTCAGGAAAGATGAGACGGAACTCTACGACCTACCATCTTATGGCAGACAGCTTTGACCAAATTGGAGCTTTGAAAATGGCACTAGTGATTTGAACAAAGTGTGACGTAACAGTATTCGGAAGCAACCGGTATCGTTCTGCTTACATATTATAGTGTGTTACTTTTTTGGGCTGTGATGTGCTAATTGTGACGTGACAGTAGAACTAACTTATTTGTGACGTCACTAAAACTAAAAAGTGCTTGTTTGTTACATCGAGTTTGCTATTACGTTAGAGGATTTTGTAGAATAGTCTTCTTGTACATAAATTGTAAGATTACACTGTAAGTATAGTCACACATGAAACTACTTATCTTTAAAGCTGTATTTCTAGTCAAACTTCCTCGTTGATTTTAGTTTTGCATTACTATTCTAGAGCGGAACTAAGGCGTACTTCAAAAGATTTATTTGGACGCAAACATTTCGAGTTTTCCATTCGGTAGGTACTCAAAGTTCAACACATGTTTTATCGATAGATACAATCTTCGAA
Source organism: Zelleria hepariella (assembly GCA_949319315.1). Taxonomy (NCBI): domain Eukaryota; kingdom Metazoa; phylum Arthropoda; class Insecta; order Lepidoptera; family Yponomeutidae; genus Zelleria; species Zelleria hepariella. Next base: position 9,794,781 of record OX439392.1, on the reverse strand, counting down.
GTTGGCCCGATCCACCACCGGACTGGTGGAGGTTATATTTTGCTCGTAAATTCACTAATATTTCTCGCATTTACTTCGGGCCAAGAAGAAGCGTAAAACTTCCCCGTCGTATCCTAAAATGAATATTTATGACACGCTGTGAGTTATGCCTCGTTTATGGATGAAGTTAGAATACCTAACCTATATTCAAGCGATATATCGAAAGTAGGCACCTCAAAGTACCTAACATCCAAAACCTTTTATTTCATGGCCCATAACTTCTAGTGTTTTAGGCTATGAAAACTCGGTGGTAATCAAAACCCAACACAATTTTTTACTCAAATGGTTAATCATAAGATAGGGTGTATCTAGGTATATTGAATTAAAGTGGTAACTTAGTTTATGTACTTTTTTTTTAAAGTAAACTACCCCTAAAATTTTACAGAACCATTTAGTAACACGTTATTTAGTTCCGTAATTACCAAACTGTAATATAATTATTATTCCTAAGATCAATGTTATTTTGTAAATTTATTATAATAGTGTAGATAGGTAGATATTAACATTAACTTGATAGATTAAGGGGAAATTTACTGATCGAACTACATAATATTAAGTTGTATGTAATGTAAATTAAATTGGCTTATTTTGATTTTACATTTCGAGCTTGAGTATTTGTACGTGCTGCCTAAGAAAATATTATAGTGATATAATATTATTTTTATAAATTATAAACTAGTTAGACCCAGACGTGAAACCAATGACTAATTGAACGTCTTAATCAATGGTGTATAAAATATTGTTTTAACTGTACCTACCTATTATAACTAAATATCGAAATCTCTTAATATATTTCCAATAATATTTCACTACTTTTTGTTCGATTATTTGTTATGTTGCTTCAAATGTAAAGTAAGTAATAAACAGGTTCTGTAACTTCAAAAACTTATTGATGGCAAGCAACTAAGTTTTCAATATAAGTAAGATATATCTCTGTTTATTTATCTCAGACATTAATTCACTATCCACTATTATTATTATTAGCTCTAATGTCTATTCGTTATCCTAAGGTTAGCTGTATGTTGTCATTGGGAAACATTTTTCTCTGTCTACTTAGCAGAATATTTTTTGTACAACAATATTTTGGAGGAATATTTTACTTAATATGTTAATGAATATTTGTCTTGTTGAAATGTTACATACATGTCATATTATGTCGTCTTATTATTACTACACAAGTACACACATTCTAGGTAGGATCCGCTTCTACCATAATAAGCCCTATATTTTATTGTACCCTCTTACCTACTTTTCTACCCCTATGTATATAGAGCACCGTTTATAAATATACTGACATAAAATTTTTAACTATATTTTACTCACTATCCATTTATAACAAATTATTTGGTAATGAAAACTGTACAATCACTCCACAAACTTAAAGTAGGTAGGTTTAACAGTTCACGTAGGAGATGAAAGGGTAGTTCAGCCATGTAATGATGAAATACAGGATCTTAATTTTTCAAGTAATATTTTAACTTCGTATTCATTCTTCAATGCTGTAATTTCAATGCAAATTAGTTTTTCTGCTCTCAATTTTAAATTCTTATGCAATCAATGAAGGAGCACCTTTAGCTTGACCTACTTTAGGTATCAGACAATACTAACCTAGATTCCAAATAGCCTATTCTAGATAATTTCCCCGTTTCCTCTTTCAACCGAAGCTAATTTCCTTCTAATAATAATCTCGACTTCCTCAAGACGCTCGTTGTTGGAATCACGCAATCCTGGTTAATCTTTCCTTCGGCTGAGAGACAAGTTTGTGACGTGGAGCCATACAAGTCGCAACTTCGGAACAAATCGAATCTACGTGTTTCGTATCACGGAAGCTATGCGTCTTTGATTTGGACGGGGTTATGCGACGTCTGCTTACCTCCACAGGATGTTGTAGTTGGCTGGCACCAACAGTACACCAACCATTTGTGGCACTACGAGACTGCGAGAGCTGACGCCAGAGTGAAAAAGCCTGGACCTCGAATTAGTCAAACTAAAATTGCTTTCAAAGCAACAAACTCGCACCAATTTTTACTCTGCAATAAGGTGCAGGTTATGTCCCAGCCAACGCTATTTGCGTTCACTGATGTCTTGGGCTACGGGTTTTTGTTTGGTGATCTGCCACAGTTCGGCATTTGAGAAGGGAAAAACTTGGTTAGAGCTGCCTTCCCGAGCCATGAACCAAGATAAATGAAAAGCTCTTGAGTCAGCCCCAGACTCCATAGAGGAGTAAAGGGATCAAAGAAGAATAAGTGCAGTCCTAAAAATCTATTGTTAATTTTGCGTAGGAGATTTCAAAACGTAAAAAAAACCAGCCATCAATCCCCTCCATTACTCCCTCGTCAGCTTAGTGGATCTTTCTTATGGACTCTTTATGGACATTTCCGTGATGTTGGACATGCTTTGTACAAGAAGTCTTCTTATAATGTCAAATAGTTGTGGACTGACCTAAACTGAGATAGTCAGCTGTTATCGGAGGTCAGACGAAAAAACCAATATCCCTCTGATATACATCAAATAGTTAATGAGCGTTTTAACTTTTTATAAATAAGACGGTAAGTAAGATTTAGCCTTTACAATTGCACATGTCCCACTAGCTGGGCAAAGGCCTTCTCTCAGACCGAGAGTTCGAGCTTAATCACCACGCGTGCTCAATGCGGATTGACGATTTTTGCGTTGAGGTTTCCTCACGATGTAAATAAGACGGGAAGTTTATATTATCCGGAGTGATTGTTTCAGTCTTGCATAGCGCGTGTAAGTAAGTAAGTAAGTAAGTAAGTAGAATGTTTATTTGGTATGTCTTTCGTAAGCGTCACGGTCACGGAGCGTATTGAAAAGTTCTACCTGAGTTTGAGTTATTCTATTAGGGACGCAACGGAAGTCCGTCTGACCCGGCTTTCATGTACGGAATTGTACCTACTCCCAGATCCAGATGCTGGCACCTTTGAGCCTAGGGTACATGAGTAGAGTAAGTGGTAGAGTCAACTAGCATAGCATAACTAACTAGCGTGAGGATCCATGTCACCGATTTTAAAGATATTAAAAACTGCAACCATAAATATTTTTGAAATTTCTAACTGGGAGACGAACCCGATAATTTGTGAAACAAAAAACTTTTTTTTTCATACGACATCAAATTGATTGTATAAGAGTAGTCATGTTTTTCCATTTGTGTCTAAACTACAAAACATTTTATCGTTATTTTCATCCAATTATGGCCGTTACAGTGTCAAAGAATCATCAGATTTCTAAGACAGCATCAAATGTATCCCTCCACGAAAATAGAATAGGATATGTAGAAAAAAAAAAGGGAAATAAAGGATTGTCCAGATTTCCCTGAAATGTAACATTGATATTGACTCTTACCTGTCCAATCGAGCGTTCAGTAAATTGGTTATCGCATGACTCTGAATCCAGCTCTGGGTTATAAAATTGAGTTTAAAAACTTCCCAGCGAAATTACATTTTCGCATAAACCGGATTTCAGCTCTTACTAAACATAAATTTAGTACCGCGGTGGGTGTAAAAACATTTTCACCAAATCCGTTAGTTAAAATAGGATCTTTGGGGAGTAAGTATAACAGCCTTTTAAACTTTTTTTACGACCTAGTTAAATAAAACCGGTTTTATTCCCCAAAAGTAAAATGCCTTTTTTTTCCTGCTAAGGTCTCTACGAGTCTACACACCTACCATAATGTAGATTATGTAGATATTTAGTATTAGGAGCATTTATTGAAAAGTCCATATGGGAGAAGAAAGTATCCAATATAAGCGAGTAGAATATGGTCACGACTTCATGAGGTTTTTAAATAAATATTTTTATCCTATCCTGTCTATCTTATCTTCTTCGCTCGTATCGAAAGCGTCAAACGTCGCGCTCCCAGAAACGCGCCAACTTGATCGCGCTGGGTATCGCCTCCAGGAGATCCTACAAGCTGCACAGTGAAGCATCAGGGAAGGTATGAAGATGCCAAGTTTTTTGTGCGGCTTCATGACTGCAAAAGAAGAAGAAAATTGCACGGTAATTTAGTCATATAAGTTAGTCATAGACATTTTTCACCAGTTACATTTGACGGTAACTGCTTCCTTCAGTAGCACACGTTCTACCTCTAAAGTTGTAGCCTGTACAATTGTACATATCCCACTAGCTGGGCAATGGCCTTCACTCAGAGAGAGAGTTGGAGCTTAATCACCACGCGTGCTCAATGCGGATTGGAAATTTTTGTGTTGAGGGTATAATGCTTCATACGCTCAGGTTTCCTCACGATGTTTTCCTTCATAGTCAGTGAATGGTATTGCTACTACATATTCTATATTATATATTAAAGTCTATATAATAAATTAAAGTCATAGGCACATTGCCCGCACCGGGAATCGAACCTGGGTCTCTCGCTTGCGAGTCCATTGTTCTACCCACAAGGCCACCACCGCTCTGCATCTAATGAAACCTTCAAACTCACAGCTAATTAATGCCTCATGAGTTACTCATTAACGCATACTTCCGTTTCAACTCGTCGGAGATGCCAACACACGCCGAAATTGAATAATGGACATGTTTAAACTTCAGCCTTGCTATGGATGCGTTATAATGCAACGAGCCATAATTTGGATTTTGGAGAAGGTAAGTAGTCCATTTCTAATATTATATTATTTAAAAAAGCCTCTATTTAGAAAACTCTATATAAAGAGCTCTACATTTCAAAATGTATTTCTGTTGGCTAAGGCGAATGAAATAACCTGAATTCTGGTCATCGTAAATCCTAAGTTGATAGGTTCGCACAACTTGAAGTCAACATTACAAGAACCTAAATAAAAATATAGGTATGATTAAAAATATTTGAATGGGACTTTCACACATCGACAATGCAATTATTATCGATGCTGGTCCAAGAAAAATTTCGGACTGCGGAGAAAAGTAAGTATTAGGGTGGCATTAATAGTCGTCAGCTCAAGTTCGATCTGGTAGAAAGAAACAAAATCAATCGAGCTTGAGTAGCTGCCAGCATATTGATAGACACTAGCTTGAGCTTGACATTGACATTGCCAATGTCTTAAGTCGGCTTATGTCAAGCTCAAGCTAGAGTATATTAATAATAAATGCTGACAGCTACTCAAGCTCGATTGATTTAGTTTTCTGAGATCACCTACCTATTTGAGCTCAAGCTTGTGCTGACGACTATTAATGCCACCCTAAGTAAAGGTAAAGATGACTCCAAACGATAAGATATAGCTTCATGTTTTCACCAGTAGTAGGCGCCACAAATCAGAGCTCTCAATTTACATAGTTCGAAAAGTGCTTAGCGGTAGTATGCGAGGCAACGGGTTGGGCTCAGGACCTACCAGGTTACGAGCGTTAGAAGCCAATTCTCACGCCTAAATCAATAACTCGAGCATTCAGTAAACAATGTCCAATAATAGAGGAGCCTACATATGGATCTTTATTCCAAAAGCACGAAGGCTCAATCGATTTTGACATCTATACCCTCGAGGCTTAAAGCTGGTTTAGGAGAGTCGGCAAAAGGGACAATATTAAAATTTCTGAATACCACAGACCGTATTGACTTTGCCTTTGTAAACACTAATAGGAAATTCAAAAGTGGGAACCAGTTAAGATGAAACAGTGAACATGTTAATTTTGTTGGTACAGCCTACGCTACGCTCTGGGTGGAATCCCGTTTTATTTTTTTATTTAAATTTCTCGTGGAGCTGAAATACTTATAACAAAAAGATGAACTTATGCATAGTCAACTACATGCAATTAACAACTACAACGTGTTACAAAAGGCCCCAGCTCTTTTTTCAGGGTGTAACCTACCTGGTCAATAGTCAAAAATCAAAAGTCTTTTGTTTTTTGATATAGTTCTAATTCAATTATAGTTCTAATTCAGATGTGTTTCCTATCACCAGGTGCCCTGTAAAAAGAGTTAGGATAATTATTTTGTAACACCTTATAAAAAAGATAAACAAAAACATAGGTAGGTATAACCTGTTTGTTTGGACCGGATAAATCAGGATTATGCAACGCTGATATCACAGACCATAGCTTGGTAATGGCTGGATTCGCAACAAACTGCAAAAAACCCAATCGGAAAAGACTAACACTCAAATACGACTTCCCTGCCATTGTTGCAGACTTGAGTAATCGAGATTGGTCCGCTGTAACTGACTGTAGAGATGCTTCTGAAGCTGCCCAGAAATTAACAGCCGTCCTAGATGATCTCATGAAACTTCACTCAAAGCTGCTACCAGTGAGTCGAACAAAATATACTCTCAAAGAGTGGATAACGCCCGGGCTTATGAGGTGTATGCAGCACCGTGACAAACTCCACAGCCAAGTAAGGAGGGAGCCAAAAAACGAGATGCTTCTTCTTACCTACAAAAGATATCGAAACTTTTTTGGAGACCTTCTGAAAAAACTCAAATCAGACTATGAGCGTTCACAGCTAATCGAAAATAGAGGCGATCCAAAAAAACTTTGGAATGTAATTAAAAAGATTTGTGAAATGAGAGGTGCCAAATCTACGGCTACTGAACTCCTGACTACAAACACGACACCAGAGAGCTCACTTAATGACTGCAACAATTTTTTCACAAACGTTGGTAAAGACCTTGCCGACAAAACATTGACAGAAATGAATAAGACCCAAAATGAACTGGCTAACCAACTTAACTACTGCACCTTACCCAACTCATTTTTTATGTTCCCCACTGATGAATCTGAGGTCGATAACATAATAGGTCAGCTAAAAAATGACAGTGCACCGGGACCAGATGGATTAAAAAACACTCTCATCAAGGAGATACGCAGGCAAATAGTGGAACCGTTAACTCACATTTTCAACATCAGTCTGGAAACAGGTGATTTTCCATCTTGCTGGAAATTAGCTTCTGTTACACCTGTGCACAAAGGAGGACTAAAAGACCTTCCCTCAAACTATAGGCCTATATCTTTGCTCTGTGTCTTCTCAAAATTATTAGAGAAAATTGTAAACAGGCGTCTGGTTCGATACCTTGAGTCAAGCGGACTTTTATCACCCTGCCAATTTGGTTTCCGTCAGGGAAAATCGACTGAGGACGCGGTGCAAGTACTTTTGGGTAGAGTCGCTTCAGCACTAGATAAAGGAGAAGCTTGTATAGGCATCTTCCTCGATCTGGCAAAAGCGTTCGATACGGTGTCACACGTGATTTTACTGAAAAAACTAGAAGGGCTAGGAATCCGAGGTATAGCTTTGAAGTGGTTTGAAAGCTACCTATCCCATAGAGCTCAACTCACAAAAGTAGGATCTCACAAGAGTGAGCCCAGTAAGATAAGTTTCGGAGTTCCACAGGGCAGCATCCTGGGTCCTACACTATTTATATTATATATGAATGATATATCGACTGGCTTTCCCCCCGATGCAGATGTCGATATAGTGTGCTATGCTGATGATACAGCACTTCTATTCCATGGACCAAACTGGGGGGAAGCGTTTCAGAAAGCAGAAAGAGGGGCGGCGGCTGCGGCAAACTGGTTTGACAGGAATCTTCTTACATTGAACACTAAAAAAACAAACTATGTATGCTTTCATAAAACCAAAGCTTCATGCCCACCGCTTGCTCTTAACCTCAAAGTGCACACCTGTGGTAGCTACGATCCTGCTTTCCATCACACCTGCCCTTGCCCTCAAATAGAAAGAGTCTTATCCACTAAGTACTGTTGAGGTTCGGGCCAACAGTAAAACCCGTGGATTCCTCTCGCAGCTAGGTGACCCTCTCTTGGCGCCCGGGAGTAGGTACTTCTCGCAGCTGATCGTCGTCGTCGCGTAGGTGTCGACCGTGAGGGCGGGCCGTAGGTACCGGCCGGACTCGTCGCAGTGGGTACTTGCGCCCTGGTAGCACCAGGCGTGTGACCAGGCGCAGGGGTACCGGCGGCAGGGTCCGCAGTAGGTACCCGTCAGCAGGCTCGGCGACTCGGCGACTCGGTGGCGTGCTTAACCGGCGAGTTCGCAGCGGTTTAGCAGGCGGCGGCGGCGGCAGCGTCAGCCGTTTTCAGCACCAACGTCGTTGGTGGTACCGGGATGTTGCGGGGAAGAGAGAAGAGAAACAAACTTCTGCTTTCCACGATTGCTCTTGTAGAGAAGAGTAGTGGTAGATCTTGGCGAGTTCCGAAGATGCCCGGTACAATTTTGGGCGCGAGGCCCCTGAGTTGGGCTTTGCGGCACAGAGAGCCACCACAAATCTTCTCTAATTTGAGTCTAATTCGAATTTTATTTTGCCTATTAGAACGTTACATTTTACATCATATCTTTCTTATTTACTAACGGATTTTAATAATTCAAACGGTTTTAAGTTAGGGAGAAAGAGATCTTTGTTGTGGTGTGTAATGTGTGTAGGTGCATGGATGTTATAGGCCTCTGAGTTAGCTATTTCCTACCTACTAAGAGCTGAATATCCTACCTGCCATGGGCCGTGTAAGGAGTGTGGAAATAATTTGTAAGCGGGTGTGTTATCATTTATTTATCCCTATTGATATATTTAAGTGCTTATTTAAACGATAAATTAACTTTTGAGCAAGTAAAAGTTACAAATAATATTACGTCAACTTTAGGTATTAACAATTTGATCTTAAAATTACGGCTTAGAGTGCTATAACATTACAATACTGGTCAGTTACATACGTCTACGTGAAATAAGCTTAGTTACACATGTCTACATAGATTTACAGGCTAAAATAACATCAAATTTACATACAAAAGTTCTAGGTATAAAAAAGATTTTCTAATAGGAAAATTACATCGAATTATGATCAAAAAAGATAAAAGGCAATTATTTTACATTAGAAAACAAAGAGTTACGTGGAAAAAGTAAGAATAAGCAAAGAAAAAACAACAAATCAAATTATTTACAAACAATTCGGGTTTTACTCCCCGCCCTACTAGCGCCTGCGCGGGTGACCGCGGTAAAGCGATCCGGCTCTCTCATTGGCCGAGGCTAGTTTACTTCACTTTCTCGCTATGCGCTAAGGAGCAGACTCTGCCTGGGTCGTGGGCAGTCAAGTGTTATGATAGAAAAAGTATCAAATGAGTACTAAATGAGGTAAAAATACAGGAAAAAATGGAAATAATGTATTTACAATGGCATCAGGTAGATTGTGCCTAACAGGTATTTATGCCTAGCTACCTATTCTTTGATAAGTCAATATCTTTTGCATAGGTCGGTCGTCAACAAGTACTTAGGAGTCGTCATCGACGAAAAACTGTCCTTTAAAGAGCATATAGACTGCCTGTCAGGAAGAGTCAGAAAACTAATCTACGTCATGAAACTTCTACGCAATGGGGCCACAAAGGATCTTCTGATCACGGTTTACACAGCGCTGTGCCAGTCTCTACTGAGCTACTGCATCACCGCGTGGGGAAGTGCGGCTAAAACAACTCTGATTCAGATTGAGCGTGCACAGAGAGCTGTATTAAAAGTGATGCTCCGCAAACCCTTTAGGTACCCAACGACTGATCTATACCATGACGCCGGGGTCCTGACAGTTCGACAACTTTACATTCTTAGAGTTACACTAGCCTTTCACTCAAGATACATAGTCTCAAAGGAATATGAAGTACAAATAAGAAAACGAGTATACAGAGCGAAACTGGTCAAACTTAACACTAAATTTGCGAGGCGATTTATCACCTACTCTTTCCCTTATGTCTATAATAAAATTATTCCACATTGTGACATTAAAACCAATACTCCACATGAAGCTAAACAGGTGATAAAGAAATGGCTCCTTACCCTGGATTATGACAGCACAGAGGCTTTGCTGATAACAATCAATTGAATAAGACAATTAAAACATAATAATTACACAAAACATGCACTCACACACCCTCTCTCACCTCCACACTATCACAAACACATACACTACACACGCACACACCTATGCACACTCACATTCAAATTTGATTAATTATGGTTTTAATGCAAGAGCATTTTTATAAAGTATAAATAAAATATAAAAACTTTCTTGAATTTAATTTAAACACAGATTTTAACGGATTTAACACTCGTTTTATTAACTTTTTACATTTTCTTGAATTTGTTTAAAATTTTTCGCTAACATTGTTTTAATTTGTAATAGGTATTAAGAATAATAATAAAAAAATTTAAAAAAAAAGTTTGAATCTTAAAATAATTAATAATAATAATATGTAAATAATTGAATGTCAACACCTAAGATCTAAACTGCATGCTTAGAATACGATTTTATTTTACAATTGTATATTTTAAATTTAACTTATTTAGCAACAGAGCCTCAACAGAAATACCTTTTGTACAAGCGTAACCGAGCGCCTGCGATACAGGGTCACCTAGTGCAGGGCTCAATGTTAAAGTGTTTTTGTAAAAATAATTTTTGAAAATAAATAATTTGAATTTGAATTTGAATTTGAATCTCCTCATTAATGTGATTCGCGATATCATTTTGCTAAAATCAATGTTTACATTTGTAAATAAAGAGCAGCATTAATAAATACCCTTTCTGAAATGTAATACTTCTACAAGTAAGCAAAAAATAAGAAGCAAATCAAACAACACGAGTTTATAAATTCGTCCCAAAAATTATACCAACGATATACGTAAATACGAATGATAAAATTCCGCAAATCCTTCGAATAAATTGGGATTATAACGTTGTGAGACGTGATGATCCACTTTTTATATGCAAAGATAACGCCCACATGTCATTTAATGATACTTTATTCGAATTTAAGTGAGTATCTTGAGTTCAGGGACTCTGGCGTGGGCTGCAGGTTTCTAGAGGAAGTAAATGTGGTATGATTTCTTCTTATTGTTCCGTTATTTTTACCTAACCCTACCGTTGCTACAAACAATTTAGCTTTTATATTTTTTGGGACACGAGCTTGTTTGCTGCTATCTATGAAATAACGTGCCACCGCTCTAATGAACTGAGCAAGAGAATTAAATAAGGTTATTTTTTTAATGATGTAAGTGTGGGCCCAATACCTAAACTATCCTTAAACCTAGTCAGCCTAGCCCACAGGAAAGACAAATGCACTACATCAGCATTTCCCATTTGGTGGGTCGCGACCTGGTACCGGGCCATCACAATGAAATACCGGGTCGCAGCATCCCACCTTATAAATCTTTATATACATAATATGTATAAAACAAAGTCGTGTTAGTTACACCATTTATAACTCGAGAACGGGTGGACCGATTTTTATGATTTTTTTATTTGTTGGATTTCTCTCCGCCCCGAATAGCATAATAACCATTAAAACAACGGTAAAACTCACGAAAAAAAAAAAGTCTGCGTGGACGAAGTCGCGGGCAAAAGCTAGTATATAATAATTACGTAATACAATGACCATAAAATGTGTATTGTTGTACCTTATGTATGTATATAAATTATTGAGAGGGTCACGAAGGGGCAATATAAAAATTACTGGGCCACGGCAGAACAAAGACAAAGTGTCGGAATGGTCTCTTCACCCAACTCGTATGAGTGAAGGCGTCACTGGACGCTGGTATAAATCAATTCATAACGTAAAGGCCTAAATGCCTAATATGGGCCCTTTTCAGTCTCTCGCTACATCATGTCTGAATAGTTAATCAAAACCATCGCACAATTTCCATGCCGACAGGGCAACGGACCCATTTCTTAGCCAAGACCAATTAACCGTGTTTACAACCTCGAGCTAAGCCTGACTGTTATTAATATCATTCAATAGTCCTTAAATGGTTTCACACCTAAAGAGGGCCCTCTTAGCCGAGCACGCAACAAGTAGTACTAACTAGTACTACCCTATGTGATGTCATTGGTGTCATTTTGCCTCATATGTGACTTGACTAGCCTTTGCACGCGGCTTTGTCCCCGGGAATATTTGCCATCTCAACATTTGCACGCAACAGAAATATTTTGAGACAAACTTAGGGTGGTATTCTAGAACGCTACTTAAACTCAGTTTAAACAGAGTTCAGACTGTCGATAAAACAGTGCATGTTTTGATATGAAGGGAGGGATATTGAAATCAAAACATGCACTGTTTTATCGACAGTCGACACCACAAAACTCTACTTAAACTGAGTTTAAACAGAGTTCAAGTAGCGTTCTTGTTTAAACCGAGTTTAAACAGAGTTTAAGTAGCGTTCTAGTTTGAACTGGGTTTAAGTATCGTTCTAGAATACCACCCTTAGAAACTGCTACATTTTCCTACCAAAGACTACGGCTGCGATGTTGAAGCCTCTTTGTACAATGATACAAGAATACAAAATGATGTATCGCTGTAGAGGTATGGGCGATTGTAGCTGTAATCGGTGATCGGTAATACAAAGCCTGTTAGAGAGAGATTCGATACGAGACCAAAGTAAGTGTAGACGGTTAGTAGAGCCACTTTAGTCGTACATTTTTATAAAAATGTATCATAGCAATAAATTGTGATAGAAATTGACAATCAAGACAACTGTCACCTCAGTAATACTGTGACCACGAGCCCTGCAAAGGTCTCGAAACGTAGGGAAAATGTAAATCGAGTAGGAATGTGATCTGGTAAATTTGTGTTTACCTAAATAAAATAAAATATGCTAAAGAAACTTGAGCGTCGGGGGTAAAATACCCTAAAAACGTACCCTCTCTTTTACAGAAGGTATGTGCCCAGTGGAGCTAGTTGGACGCGTATAGACTTCATTTTACTTACTTTTTGCTAGAGTACGAACAAAACGAAGTCGGTCGTCCACGCAGGCCCTAAGGGCCAGCAATTACTATTCTTAAAATACCACCCAATAGCCCTTAAACGGTTCCAAGCAACAAGTAATGCTAACTACCCCATGTAGATGTCACCGGCGGTGTCATTTTGCCACCAAGTGATTGTCGCTAAATGGCATGCCATTAAGGCGCCTCGCACCTTATTCAGGGGCGAACGAATAATCAAAAGATAAATCACGGCTAAACGCTAGAGGTATAACTGAAGCTTAAAGGAGATACAGGGGATTAACGGAGGACGAATTAACCAAGGCGAGCGCTCTGAGATTGCGCAGGTCTTGATTTGTGTAGGTAGAGTCTGTGAAGCACGGTAAACCTACACTATTCAACTTTTGGAAGCTAACAGTCTTCGGATGTTTGTGCTACAAGTGTAATAGTTCATTTTGTGTAGCCTCTAATGTATAATTTACTTATATTGGTGTCAAAAGTGGTCTACAGTTTATAATTGTAATTGCAAATTCAAAATCAGACAACTGATGAAATCGTTTCTATCACTTTGATATTGAGGCTGAAAGATAGCAGCGTGGCGGGAAATTAAATTTTTTCACAGTTTTTTACATTTCGTAGCTAAACTGAGCTATTTTTGTTCAGCGAGTTTTCGTTCGCTATGTTATTGCCGCGAACGAAACATCGCTGAACAAAAATAGCTCAGTTTAGCTGCAAAATGTAAAAAACTGTGAAAATTTGGAATTTCCCGCCACGTTGCTATAGTCTACCCTTAACCGAGTCGAGCGCTCTGAGATTGCGCCAGGTCTTGATTTGTGTAGAGTCTGTGAAGCACGGTAAACCTACACTATTCAACTTTTGGAAGCTAACAGTCTTCGGATGTTTGTATTAGAACTGTAGTAGTTCATTTTGTGTAGCCTCTAATGTATAATTTACTTATATTGGTGCCAAAAGTGGAGCATTATCTCTACAGTTTATAATTGTAATTGCAAATTCAAAATCAGAAAACTGATGAAATCGTTTCTATCACTTTGATATCATATATTTGAATACTATTTATAAACCAATATACTTTCCGATACAATTATTATATTGGTGTGTTGCCTTTAGTGTTCAGATTATGAAATGACAATCATTATTGTATTCCCCGCCCACGAAAGAGAACATTATATATGCACTAACATGAAGATAGTCATAAAAGCAGAACCAAAAACCTCTAAAATGATGTCACCGTGACATTATTACATCTTTACAATGCGAGAACAAGGTATTTTAAACTCAATCTGAACTCCATTCATTCTCGTACGAAACGCTCATAAACACCTTTTGTGTTTTGTAACAAACAGAAACAACGCTGCACGTTTAGCCCCAACAAGTCTAGTAACTATATCGAGCTTTGAAAGTTCGATACACCGCTATCTATCCCTTTTTTCTATGTAGAGTAGCAGAGTGAGATTAGAGCCTCTCACTCTCCATCCACTCCCGTATTCACCTATCAATAAAACGTATTTTCTTGGGAAATTGCTCTTTTTGAAAACAATAATCATATTTTGACAGTTGATTACAAGTGAATCCTCTCAGTGAATATAGGATCAGCAGTGCAGCTGCAGATAATCTAACTTAATCATGAATTGCATATAAAAGACTGGCCATTATTTATAGAGCAAGACCACTTCGGTGGTGAATTCGACCACTAAAATGCTATGACACTGCATCTCCTCTACAGTATAGTATAACGCCCACAGCGCATTGTATGGTAAAGTCGCTACACATGTTAGTTAACTGTCGTTTTAACTCGATCGCTCGATCGAGCGAACATGGCTTGGGATGAACCGCTTTTGGTAAGGGCGGTCCCAGAAAAGCGATGGCATTCTCAATCCTTTAGGCCGAGCACAGTCTATGCATTCTCGTGCCTAGACCCTTAATTTGCTTTTAATGTTGCCTGAAGGGGGAACGATACCATTGAAATGCATCGCAACGAAACTTTCGAGACGAAAATAAGAAGGCAAGTTGGTATCGTGTACTCCGCACTAATTCATCATCATCGTTATAGCCCACCTCTATCAAATTTTGGGTGAAGGCTTTTTTCTCCTGTTGCTACCTCTCATGGTCTCTCGTCATTCCACATCCATTGGCCCCTTCGCCAACTCAAGAATGTCAGCCAACCATCGGGCTGCTGGTCTTCCCGCTGATCGCCGTCAGTTTGCTATATGGGTCCACCCGCCATGATTCCGCCTCACCAATTTCCACTTGGGACCCGGGATCCGATATGAGTCTTAGGCCTAGCGTGCTCAAAGATCATAGTCCACTATCTGCCAATTTCTGAATTGAGAAATTCACTTAGCAAATACGTAAGTATCGTCCTGTTTTTGCAAAAGAGCAATTTCTCACAAAATAGCATGACAGGACGATACTTAAGTAGGTATTTGCTTGGTAAATTTCTCAATTCAGAAATGTACATAAAACCAACGTTCACGCAGGAAGTAAATAGTCACCTCCTCCTCGATTTTTTTTTACCTCGGACCGAACAATAACCGGACTAATTGTCTCGGTTTTTGTCTCCGGGCCAAAGGTCAAATCGTGTATTTGTCGCATCATCTGTCCCGTCACAGTCGCATTGTCAGTAATATGGGTCTCAAAGCAACTAGATGGATTTGCATACAAGTGCTGGAGTGACGCATTCCGGTCACTACCAGCCGGCCCAGGGACATAAAGGGATCTACGAGTGGGCATTGTAGAGCTCTGGATATTACAAAAATAGCTAAAAGTCGTTTATCTGCCTGACCCAATAATCGATGGTTTGGTAAGTAAGTATATATTTTTTTATCTGTCAGTTCCATAGTTTTGTATCCTCAGGAGGATGTTAGCGATACAGGATGCACCCAAAACAAGGGGTAAATCATAGGTATAATAAGGCACCAAAACTTGCCGACAATATTACAGGCAAAGTGATTAAAAATAGCTTAAAGTTTTTGTAATTTAAGTTCCTTGCCGAAAGAGAACATGTTCACTTTGCCAGCCAGCTGTAGACGAAACCAGCAGTTAATCCGTGGGGCGCGACAGAATTCCTTTCCCGTGTGTCCGCAGACATTAGATCATACATCCACATCAGTCATGCAACGCCAACATCGCACGTCATCTGTCAGAACACAGAACGCCTAAGCTGCGCTTAATGGATTATTGAATACGCCTGTTTTCAATCAACCGCACCAAACGAGCCAGCCCTTTTGACGGTGACAATGCCCCAGTTAGAGATGTCTTCTTGTTCGAACACACATTTTGTAATGTCGTCCAAAGAAGGTGAACTAGATACAACGCGCGTGCAGGGTTCATTATCTCAAAAACAAAAGACGGTTGTTAAGTAAGTGGATATCTCGCGGATATTGCATAAACGCGAAAGGAAAATTCTAATACTTGTAACCATGGCAACCCTCTGTGCTAACATACGAGAAAGCCCGCCGAGAGAATCTGAGAGAATTCACAAGCTTATCTTCGGTAATGCGTACGCAAACAAACACTCTTGCTTGATCTACGTACACGACACATAGATGATGTACTTAGAGCATTCCCTTTTCGTATTGTAACGTGCAAATACTCTAAAGATAATAATAAACACAGAGTAAATTGGACAAACATCGCATTGGGAATGGTTCTGTGGCGAAGGATATTCGAGACAAAGGCGAGATCGGAGGGTGCCTCAACGAAATATGCGGTGAATTCTAAACAAAATTTTCCCCTGCTCAAAGCTTTCGTATAAAGATCAAATAGTTTTACATTAGAATTGGGCTAGTTTCGTTGTTTACGCCCGTGTGATGACGCGCCTCATCTAATTCACGCTTTTTATCTCGGGGCTCTTTGTAAATATTTTGGTTTTACAGTATTAGCTAATGTAGGTACGAAACAAGATTGTAGACTCTATTCATTTGTATTCCGAGTCTCTTTAAATCTGTATTTATGTAATGGTAATACTTTATTGGATAGAATCGAGTTAAAGTGAACTTTAAGTGCTTTTTTCTTTGCCTCGTTTACATACGATTTAGAGTGCTTTACTCTTGAGTATTGTCCTTTCAAGGACTTGGAAGACATTCAAACTTATACTCTGTTACTAACACTAAAATATCGGCTCCCATACCTTTGAAGCAAAGTAAACTACTGGTCATTTATAGTCAAGGAGTACTTCTTTCATATATCTCTTACTTTATTATTCGAATGTCTCGTTGGTGTCTTTAGGAGGTAAATAAACAACAACAGCCGTCGCCTCGGTAACGTTTAGGAGCAATTTCAGCCAATAAAACTGACCGCGTGGGTTGAGAGCTCGACAAATTTTATTTGACCTTTGGTTACGTTTGAAATCTAAGTATTTGATGCGGCACAAAAGGATCACGGCTACCAAGCTATATTTTGTCACAATTGTGGCCTGGGTCGCTCTGGATACGATTGTGATATTTTGAAAGGATTCTTACACACATGAATATTACGTAACACCTAACTGCTATTGTAAATGCTAAAGGTAGGTAGGTATACTATTCTACTATTTAATTTTAGTACCTATACTTATACTATTTCTACGAAGGGTGGACCACCCTCAACATCAGCAAAAGCAACTCATCAACTTCTTAATTAAAACAAAAGTGTACGCGCGTCATTCACAATCCTATTTCCAGACGAATCGCCCGACGGAGAAACTACAAACTGATTGCAACAGAAATATAGCTCTATCCTAAGAACAAGTAATTCTTACGCCATTTGTATTCGAGATACGTGTACCCCGGTGCCTATTGCATTCCTGCCATGTTTGATGATATGTAAATTCGATCGTTATTCTGTTCATGACGATGTCATCATGTCTGAGAAACAGCATATGTATACAGAAGTGGCCAAAAAAAATCTGCTTCATCTGGTCAAGAAAAACGAAGTATGAAGAGCTGAACCGTAACCTCCAATAATGGGGAGGCGGAAAAATATGAATACAGGTCGATCCCCTATAGCACTTTCAGCCCCGAGTCTACGATAATTATGTCTGTGAGAGGAGGCAAAATCTTGAATCATTTCACTATCACATAGAGTTGGTGGGGTTAACTAGACAACTTTTGCGATTCCACTATGCCCCACGATGATTTATAGACAATACTATTTATTGCTGCTAATCAATGAAACAAGCAATGTCTCAGGCACGGCAATATCTGATTGCTGCTTAGCATGCTTAACTTACCTAAACAGTGGTAACGTGAGTGAGTGAACGCTGTATAAATAAATAATCTCATTACGTAGTTGCAAAGGCCTAAGTTTTTTTTTTTAATTATTGCTGAGCCCGACTTGTTAGAATGAGGCAGCCACTGCAGCCGTAGTGTAGCCTAATTGAATTGACGCTGGGGCCTTAACGTGTAACGCAATGGTGCCAAAATGGGCTCCCAGTTGACGGCTTTAATTACGATTTATTAATGCTGTCGTTCCTTTTAATGTGTTTGTAGTACAGCAAAGAATATTCTGATTCTAATTCTAAAGGATTAGTTCGCTGGTTGTAGGAGAAAAACGAGGAAATCCCGATTTTCTCTTTTTACTAGGACGACATCGATACGCCATTACGTTACAGGCTAAGGCCCCTGGACTGTGTCCGCTTTGGTTCTTCTGCTGTTTCACCTCACGCCACAGAACGGTTAAACTAATTATTTTCGCATTGCACTCGATTGACTGGCGGTTGCTTTTTTCCCGCAGTTAGCCCGAGACTTAATTTTCGCGACAATCCCTTCGGATGTCGATCTGACGGGCTGATGCGCCGTGACGGCGGCACCAGCCTTTGATCTGCCACTCGCTCGTTGCACACGAGACGTGGCGCTGTTTTTGTATGAATAAAGTATTATTTTGTACGTTTATAGTGCGGTTTTAGGTTGGAAGAAACTATTTTGTAATTGAGATCCCGCCCAAACATACATGGGGAAAAGGAGAGCCAACTACGGTACGGTCGGCCAAAATCTCAGATACCCCATGGCAGCTCTTACCGCGCGCGGCATAAGGGCGCCAATCGAACAAAAAGGGGTATCTGAGACCGTGGCCGACTGTACGTAGTAAGGATGCGATTTGTGGGGCTTCGTGGATAGGATTATTGGGATCTGAACGGGCGACAAACTTCAAATCGCAGAATCTACAGGACCTGGCAAGTTCAACTTCTTTGAAATAGTTACAAATAGGTAAGTCATATCAAGATTTATGTGTTATCGCTTGTTAATGCCTTTTTTATTGTAGGTAGATTGCATCGGCAAAGCCTCATAGCTCATAATATATGATAACTAAGGAGTTGCTGACCTGCTCTACCAAAAAAAACATGTACTATGGTACCTACCTATACCAAGTATAAAGGCGTTGGTCATATCACATCCACCCTTCGAGTGTGGGTAAAACTTGCCACACGAAATGTATAAAGGCATCTACCGTTCTATTTTGTTTTGAAATATGTTGATTAACCTAAATGACTACAGTGAAATTTTGACAAAAAGTGGACTTATCCCAATTTCACTGTCGGCAGAGGAATCCCGGGCGGCACCAATCAACAGCAACAAGCCAGCGCTCGGGGCACATCAATCTGGACTGTAATTCAAGGCAACAAGGGTTGGTTTAATAGTAATGGTTATGGTCAGCTCTGGTGCAGTGAGGTATGCACTGGTCTCGTTACCGAGGAATGTCCAAAATAAACCCTCAGCTGTTGGACCGTCGAAATGCAATAATTGAGGCAAAAACCAACTGAAATATTGTGTAATTGTATTCAGACTTGGCCGCTGACAATTTATCCGGACCGCAAAAACTATCTGGCGTAAAGATTGACAGCGCTGAGGCAACGTTTTTCTTTTGCATTTTCTTCCAATAAGTACGTGGGCTTCAATTAATTGTCTAACTTTAACATCTAACACGATACCTTTCCAGAGATCCAGAATGGAATTTTCTAAGTTTTAAATTACAATCGCTAACGCTAATCGCTAATGGATCAAAACGACGCACAAATTAAAGGATATTGAGTGAATGACTTCGCGATTTTATTCACTCAATAGGTATCTTTTAGAAGCTATTCCCTATCTATACCCTAACTACTCTTTTTTAACCACGAACCACGAAAGCCTTATAGAACCTAATCTTAGATGTTTAAGATGTTCGGTCACCCTATTAGATTTTTTTTCTTATCGTCAAATCCTGTTGGTTGTATAGCAGTTTTTATCCAGATAATGGGGATTTAAAAGCGAAACCAGGTTCATGTTTTAAATCTCGAGTGTATCGACAATTCTACTTAAACAGTAAAGAACTTGATTAATTGTGGCTTTAAATCGTGTGGACGCGGCCTTTTTGGTCATAGATAGTGTGTGTACAGAACATGTTTCAAGCATCACTGTGCCCTATTCTGACCATCGCTTTCTATAGTTACACTATTCACTAAAAACGTTTTATAGAAATCCAACGCTTAACTAGAAGAATTCGAAGCTGCTGCTTCAAGAATAGAAGCCCTGGCTCCGTTATTTAACAACACCCACCACTAGCACCTAGACAATAAAGTTTCAAAATCCGATAGCAATAAAATTTAAACATTATTGACATTGTCTCTCCTAATAGCGTATATGCATATTATTGTAGAGTATTTTGGCCTAAGTGGTTGTTCGAGATAAGAATACCGGATCAGTTGCACTGTTTTGAAATGCTAATAAGAGTTTTATTTACACTATTCGACTAATGATGAAACAAATTATGTGATTCCAATTTTTGTGCTTATTAAGAACGTGTATCGCCTTTTTATGTCGAAATTAAAGCAGAAAAGGACGTTTTTATTACGTTATCAAAATGCCTTTAAAAAGTCAACGTAATCTCGTCAAGATCTTTAGGTGTTGCGTGCGAATAATATTTTATGGGCCTCGTGATAAGTTGACGTTTGAATTAAGTCGTGACCCAAACAAGCTCGTGTTAGTGCATTTATTCGCGTTTTCCAATATCGGACCACGTGCGTAAGTATGTATGAAAGCCGAAGGCGCGTAATTTCCTTGCCATTGGACGATTTATGCTGGGGCACACACATAAAGCACTTTAGTACCTCAATAACAAATCACACTGATTTATCGTTTAAACGCTATTTCACTTCCTAGACACAGAATTTATAAAGAGCTTTGATAGGATTATAAACAGGTCAACAAAAATTGGAGAAACTTCAGGAATTAGTACTTTGAAATGGCTTTTAGCCTCGTTGTTTTATTATTAAAGAGCTCTTAAGACTTTCCTTTTACTGTTTCGTGTAATAAGCGAGGTTATCTTTTGTGTCGAGTAATAAGTTTCAAAAATGTCAAAGGCATTGTCATCTAAAAGTCCGCTTACATTAAGTTCATCAGCACTTTGTGGATTCTCCATTCACAAAGGTCGTCCTTGGTGACGTCAAACACTTCTCGACCAACCCAGTTTATTGTGTTAACCGCACTGAATACAAAAGGCGGCTACATATTTGCAGTTTATTCTTTATTTTGCTCTTCTGCCTCGAAAAGAGCTTTTGTAACTTTGAGCGACTGTTGTTTTCGTAATTTGTGTAAGTATAGCAGTAAAAGTAGGCTCGCCCAGGACCTATACCATCGTGACAAACAATTGCAGCCTGGTGTACCAAAAAGAGTAAATAAATAAAACATACCGACTTCACGGGTGAAAAGTTGTTATTAAGGCTGGAAGATAGTGTGGCGGGAAATTCAAAATTTTCACAGTTTTTTACATTTTGTAGCTAAACTGAGCTATTTTTGTTCAGCGATTTTTCGTTCGCGAGAATAAAACCGTATTCTTTTCATTATTGTAAACAACAGAACAACAATAATTCATCTGATTGTGTGTTCTGGTCTACGACAAGTTTTTTGGGCACTACCACTGCTTCGTAGACCAGAACACACAATCAGATGAATTATTGTTGTTCTGTTGTTTACAATAATGAAAAGAATACGGTTTTATTCTCGCGAACGAAAAATCGCTGAACAAAAATAGTTCAGTTTAGCTACAAAATGTAAAAGTCTGTGAAAATTTTGAAGTTCCCGCCACCTTGCTATCGTCTACCCTTAAGCTGTTAATAAGCTACTGCTCTGATTCCGAGTGATCTGCTGCTGTCCGTCGAGGAGTTATATTCTCCATCTCCTCTCTCTCTCTCTCTCTCTCTTCCGAGCTTTAGTCCCACATGGTGGTGGGGTCAGCTTTCCTTGTTTTCTCTCTCCACTTCGCCCTGTTCTTGTATATTCTCCATCTCCGACGTTCTTTATTAGATCTTCACCACTTGGGACCACACGGGTAATATACGCTTTGAAACAAAAAAAGTATCATCAAAATCGGTCCACATAGAAAAAAGTTCTTAGGTAACGAACATTAAAAAAAACATACGGGTTGAATTTAGTACCAGTCCCCGTAGCATGACTTTTATCGAGGCGGATTTATCCAACAAAATGGCGGTTTATCAGCATTTTTGACGTCTATAGTGGGTTATATATCGCTTTCGACGATGCGACGGCCTCCTTGTATCGCCATTTTGTTAACCGACCTCAAAATGGGAGCAGCGAGGGGAGCATGACTTTTATCGAAGCGGATTTATCCAACAAAATGGCGGTATTTCAGCATTTTTGACGTCTATAGTGGGTTATATATCGCCATTTTGTTGGATAAATCCGCCTCGATAAAAGTCATGCTCCCCCCGCTGCTCCCTTTTTGAGGTCGGTTAACAAAATGGCGATACAAGGAGGCCGTCGCAAATTCGCAAACCGCCTTAGCTATAAGCGGGTCAATAGGGCTCTTTGATCCGGGCCCTCACCTGTCGGGCTCGAGAGCCCTGGTCTTTCGCAGGCTAGACACTTTGGGTTTAAGCACAGGCTTAACCTCGCCCTATACGGGCCTTGTTTACTTTATCTCGTCAGGTTGGTACGGATGACGGGAATTGGCCTGCTTCAATTTATGGGCGGAAGCGTCTAATGCAAGGGTTCCCAACCTTTTTTTGTTTACTGCCCACTTTAAGAATAAAATATTTTTTAACGACCCCCTTTTTAAACATACTTAAAAACCGCTAAGTACTTATAACTGATTATTGAAACGTAACTTTATAGTATTCGGACAGAGTATCTTTTTTTTTTCTGGGTCTCTTACCGCCCCCCTTTAGGCCTGCAGCGCCCACAAGGGGGCCTTATCGCCCACGTTGGGAAAGACTGGTCTAATGTGTTGATACGTTTGCGTAGGGTCCAAGGTATTCGAGTCTGAACCTACAGGGTATTAAATTGCGCCCCAATGTTTTTTTTGTATGTAGTACACACGACAGCATGTCAGACTGTACACTTTTGTTTTAAAGTCGCCCGTAACGTAACTGAGTAGAGTGCTAGCGTGTAAGGGTCGACGTGCTGTCGTGTGTACATTATAAGGACGTATAAAAAATCGTCTTACAGAGAAAAGAAACTAAAGTGAATTATAAACTTGAGAAAAATGATAAAAAATCATATACAGAAGTGTTAGGTAGTTCAATGCCATCCGCTTGATTGTTCGATTATCAATCACCCTGTATTATTTATCTACTGTGGATATAGACAACCTAAGTTCTTTAAACAACATTACCTACATGTCCTACATTTGAAACCTCCGAGGATTAAAATTTATATTCCATCAAACTGAAGTCACGTTTTACGTAAGCCCGACGTGAGAACTGGCAATAATTTGGCCGTAATTTAAACGTAATAAATTATACTCTGGTAAATTATTCTAATGTAATATTTTACACCTAACATTAAAACGTCAGGGAAGTTATGAGTTAATAACTTGAGTAATCTTGATACGTCAAATCCGTTAATATCACCGTGTATAGGCAGCTGCTCTGCATTAAGTTTAGTTCATACCTCTTTAGCTGCTTCAGTAATAGCGCCCAATAAAAATAAAGCAAACACCGTTTGATAGTCAAACTAATCCCCATTGAAGGAAGAGTTACACGAATTTGATGATAATTTACAATCGGAACGAGCGTCGTAAAACTGATGCGACTACGGTAACAAAAACTAAAGTGCTCGAAAATATTTTTGTGAATTCCTTCCCTTGAATGAAGGTCGATAAAAAGAGGAAAGAGTGTTTGTATATATTGTGGGTCCGGCGGTCTCGATTTGAATCATAATAGTGTTCGAAATTTATTCGCTCGTAAAACGGGCGAGTGTCGCCCAACGGATTGTTGCCAGGCCTTTCAGAGGCCGAGACGGAAACGTTTTTCGTTTAATCCCGAAATTAATATCGGCACCGGAATGAACAGGGGCTTAATTGTGTATCTTCATCGTCAATCGCTTATTATCCCTTTCATTCCTAATTTTGATAATAATTTGAAAGACGGCGACAAACTTCAAGCTGCATTATACGTATTTTGACACAATTACGACAGCGATTGTGATTGAGATCGTTATCGACAAATTGTTCTTCAAGTTTCACAAGAGCGAAAGCGCACTGAATAGCACAAAATCCTGCAATGTGTATTATTTTCGACCCATTATGTTTGTATTAGAAATTAGAAAATATCGATAATTCAACTCTTGAGTTTCACGAGTCACGATCATAACCCGTGTTTTCCGAAATAAAAGCATTTATTATTTATTATTATTTTATAATCACCATATTTACACTTTTAAATATGGAATTAAGACAATCGGACCCCAGAGTTATTACTATCAAACTTGTGTCAAACTAACAACAAATATTATTAAACATCAATTTCCAGCTGACGATCAATTATGAATTCCATCTGACGGAATAGTTTGGCTAAGTTCAGAGCCGTGATTGTGTCAAAAAGGATTTTATAGAGAGCGGTCGTAAATGTGATTCAGCTGTCAAACGCATGGTTTACAATCACATAGCTGCCGATTGCTATTCCTATAGCGATTTTTAGTGCAGATGGAATGTGAAGAAAGCACCCTGAATATCGTGTTATAAACTTTATGGCTGACTGAAGGCAAAGGTCAGCCTTCAGGCGTTGGGCCGACGTACCTAAATAGATCCTATTCTTATACCGAGTATGGCAAAGGAATTGTAAGTATCAATGCATTTGTGAGGATCAGAGATTTACAGCTTTACGATGGTCATAAATAGTGCTGCAAAGTAGGGGTCAGTAGAAGTGAGTAAAAATTAAATGGCAAACCAATAATCACGAAAATGTATACACATTCTTTCTGAAATTATGACAAAGAAAGACATGCAATATAAAACCATAAAATGGCTTGCAATAGAAGAATATAAAACTGAATGACGTTACCTATGCTATGTAATAAATTGTGTTTTTTTGTGCTTCAATTTATTTATTTCTTTGGGCTTTCTAGGTACGGCATAATTAAGAGAAGAACATGCGGCCGTTAAACGGAACACAATAAACAAATTAAAGCCACAACCGAGAGGGGCCGTTGTCGTCCTAATTTACTACAATCATTATGCATACTGTATGCTCCACTTGCCTTTGTATCTCGATAAACATCCCCAGTTTTCCGCGGAGTTTTCCCTTCTCCCGCTTTTTTATTTGCCGGGGCCGCGTTTACCTGCAGATTTACTGAATACAACCCCCACTGCCACGATTCCTTGGTTTTGTGCCGAGAAGTTAACTTTGCGCTCGCATTGTTACATTAGTGAGTGGCCCCTTCACCGACAAATAACTTAGGTCATGAAAAATTATTTATTTCTTTATTTAAATGGGCTTTACTTTCAATACCGTGACGAAGCTGGGGTGCCCAGGACCCATTGTGGTAGGTCTTGCCCCCATAGGCTGCTATGAACTTAGTCAGATACGAAAGCAATAAGTTCGGGTGTCCTCGCGATGTTTTCCTTTACCGTTAGTGAGTCTGTTGTATTGTTACTACGAAATCACCTACGTTCGTAAGTTTGAAATAAGCTAAAGTTATAGAGAATGAACACGCTTGTGAAGCAATAGTTCCACAAACTGAGCTATCACCGCTGTGTGTAAAATATTATTTAGTAAACAAAAAAGGAAGAAAGTTCAATGTTTTTCCAAGAATTATGTCTAGTACACTCAGCGACAATCTAGGCAACCTTTTTGTTCGATTGACGCACTTATGTCGCGCGAAATAAGCGCTTCCATGGGGTATCCAAGCAGATCTCTAAACGTACACACGACAGCACGTAGACGCTTACATTTTCGTTGCAAAGTCGCCCGTAATATAAGTGAATAGAGTGCACGCGTGTAAGCGTCTCCGTGCTGTCTTGTATACCTCGTTAGGAAGTTTGGAAGCCTTACATTGCTCACAATGTTCCCTGCGTAATATGGAGCTCTTTGCCAACCATATCCCGGGCTCCAACGAAACTAAATTAGCCTTTAGGGAATAAATTCAAATCACGACCCTCCCTAATATCAGCCTTCTTTTTAACCCCCGACAAAAGAATAGGGGTATTATACTCGTAAGTTTGTACGCTATGTGTGTGTCTATCTGTCTGTGGCACCTGATGCGGATTTTTTTGTTGAAAGCTTCTTTGTTAGGATAAGAAAATTCTTGGAAATTAATTTCTGGTGTACAATAAAGTGTTCTCTCTCTCTCTCTCTCTCTCTCTCTTTCTCTAGCGAGTGTTCTTAGATGTTGTATCAAAATCGGTTCAGCCGTTTATGAGATATACGGGGTATCATGCTAATTTGAACCTGTAATATCGGGGCTATTTTAAATTTTTAATTGAGGCAGTAGTTATTCACCAAAAGATATCCGCAGTGGAATCCTTGATTTTCGGTTTGCGTTATTGTTGCGGTTCTTTTTTTTGTTTAAACCAGCCGAGCGCACCGAGGGTTCCGTACTACAATATTATATTTTTACAAAGTTTGTGGTTCGAACTATGGCCATCAACCACAGAACAAAGTTTATCTTTTTGTATTTTGTAAACGGGCCCACTTACATTCATTTATGTTGTGATAGCCGACTAGTTTCTGTTCTCATTCGGAGACCTTAATCATGGAGTAGAACGCAACGAAGAATATACTAGTCCCGAAATATTGTACCATTGTAAGAATAGCAATGGAATCTTTGGCAAAATTTGGGGACGGATTCCAAAAATCAAACAGGCAGTTGTTTTCAAATGACAGCCGGCTGACTGTTGCTATTTTACTGGAAACGGCTGCAAGCAAAATAAAAATGCTTTTAAACGAAACAAAAATAACATCATATTCATTTTCAAATAAGGAACGCAAAAATGTTGTGCACGAAACAGCCATTGTTTTATTGCGGCTACAAAGTGAAAATGTAGTATATTTGCAAACTGCACTTCTTTTTATCAATTTTCATAATAAATCAAAGGAGTCTGAAGGCAGAACTTCGCTCATACCATTATCGATTAAGCAAAGTTCTCAAGTTGCTTATGCAATCAATAAATTAGTATCGAGAAACCGTTGGGGATACCGGTGACGTGCATTAATCATTCGTCGAGCGCGTTCCATTACACAAAGATGTTTGTTTTAAGCTCGCTAAGTAGGGAACTCCGCTGACGGATTGTACTGTTTAAGGCTGGAAGATAGTAGCGTGGCGGGAAATTCAAAATTTTTACAGTTTTTTACATTTTGTACCTAAACTGAGCTATTTTTGTTCAGCGATTCTTCGTTCGCGGCAATAACATAGTATTCTTTTCATTATTGTAAACGACAGAACAACAATAATTCAGCCGATTATGTGTTCTGGTATACGACAAGTTTTTTGGGCAGTGCCACTGCTTCGTAGACCAGAACACAATCGGCTGAATTATTGTTGTTCTGTTGTTTACAATAATGAAAATAAAACTATGTTATTGCCGCGAACGAAAAATCGCTGAACAAAAATAGCTCAGTTTACCTACAAAATGTAAAAAACTGTAAAAATTTTGAATTTCCCGCCACGCTGCTATTGCAACCTCAGATTAAATAATTTCTTCTGCTGCACAAGATTGCGACATATGGTTTTGTAATGATAATTATCTATTGCCCTCTATCTAGATCAAAAAAAGAAGTTAAAAACTAAAACCCGACTACCAAAAGGACTCATATCGTATTGGAGGCCATCGGTTTATCAAATGTGAATGTGGTGTCCTCCGACTACGATTAATTGGCGATTTTTGCGTGGCGTAGTCAGGTTAATAGCGTCTGATTATGATGTTTATGATGCAGTACACAATTCGATTAGATTTCCCATTTCCCCAAACGCATGAATCGCTCGGTGCTTTGGCTGGCCGTAGACTGTCAAATCAATGTCGAACTCCCGCCCACCCGGTCCGGTCGTTACGAGAGCTGTGTTTACATTTTACAGCTGTTGCTGAACTGTTTGTAATAAACCGAATTATTGTTACGGAAGCCAAGGAGCTTCGAATTATATTGAAGCTTTAGATATGTAATGTTATGTAAGTGCACTCTCGCTTTTAAAAAAGTTAAAAAATATAATATATCACTGAACTTCGGTCAAAAGTTCAGTGTTATTTTTAATAGGAATATTAAGAATCCCCTGTAGGACCGTGGGAACTCGGCAATGGCCAAGCGCGTGAAACACTGTTTTCTATAGCTGTTGCACCCAGAGCGAGACGGCGCGGGAAAAGTGAGAGGCAATGCGCCTGTCCTTTCTCGAGTGTGTAGTTGTAGTTGTAATGTACGAGTAATACATCTATTATCCCAATTTTTTTCGTAGTTCAGCTGCCATTTCTACATTGTATTAGCTATTTAAGAATCTATTTCTGAAAAGTATAATACATTATTGATGTCCCCAAGGTAGTTAGACTCCAATAGACAGTGTATTAATGTAAGTAAATAACAGCTGAAAGTAACCCCTTTTTCGGCGCGAAAAACGCATCGCTCTAATTTCTTTCAGGCTATTTTTTTATTATAAAAACTATTTGCAAACCTCCGTATTGGTCATCTACTGATATAAACCAAGTTTCAATCCAGCATGTAGTTGCAGCATGTAGCATGTGGAAATTAAACCTGAACTACGTTTGTAAGGGAAAATGGTGCTCTAGCACCCTCTTAAATCGAAAAGATGCCTTTGGTGTGCCCAAATGTTCTAAGTTTTATTATACGTAGTCAAATTTATCAAACGTGAATCAATAAAAAGAATAAAAGTTGCGAAAATGTGGGCTGCAGGAGTTCAGGCTAATCTTAAATTGCAGCTGAAATAATGCTCAAATAGATGTAGCTATTCAACCGATATGTGTATTCATATTGATTTGGAAAGCTTCATTAAGAAATATCGGATTACATGGAGAACACAATAGCTTGGTTTTAACAGTGCAAGTTGTTGTTGCTTTGTAAGTTGCGTTATTTGGGCTTCCAATTGAAGACTATCCAGGCGGCTATCCAGATATCAATAACTGAAATTGCCTATATGAATAGTATTCACTGGTTACGATACAGAAGACCTAAAAGCGGCCTGGCCTAAAAGCGCTGAATTGACTGCATTTAAGAAGACCTCAGAAAGCTCTGCCGTTACACCAACTGGCAAAGAGAAGCAAAGATCAGAGACTATTGGAAAACTACTGTAGAGGAGGCCAAAACCCGAAAAGGATTGATTCCTTTGGCGCTACCGTCTCAAAAATACCGCTCTGCCTGAAGTGAATACCTACTACAATGTTAACATAACAAAACTGCCCGAAATGGGTCAAAACGCCAGATCAATCACATAAACAACACCCGGCAGTTTCACGAATAACCGCTACAACACGCTCCCATATAAGCACACTTATGTATCGCACATGATCTAGAACTCACGCGCGGAATGGTCAACTCGTGACAAGCATGATAAATGAGACATCGGGATCAGACCTCCAGGGACTCCTTTTGGCTTGCGAGGGACGATCTGTGAATAACCCATCGAAACCCTCCGCGAGAAACATCAAGGAAAACTTACCCCTAACACCATAGAATCAAAGGCCATTCGTAAAAAACCAAATGGGGTAATAAAAATGCTTTGTGAATTAGTTTTTCATTTTGACCAAGTTTCGGGCGAACAAGGGTTGTATGCGTATCGATTTACAGTTGGAATTGCCTTGCCAGTGCAAGACGGAATGCAATCGCGATTTTAAGTTTGCATATGGTGAATACCTGTTCACACAAAAAATGTTTTCATGATATACAAATTCAAAGCATAAATAAAAAGGACTCCGCTGGAAACTGCTTCCATTAGTTCGAAACATCAAAAGTCAGCAAAAAAATCCCCGGAAAAACCTTAAATCATACCAAAAATCTGGGGGCACGGCAGTGCCCCCGCCAGGTCGAGCGCGAAGCAAACACTGCCGTACCATCCTTTACTGGAACCATTTCGCCGCATTTTCAGCCCCCTATTTGAGAACCTCTGGATAAGACGAGAACGCAGAAATTTTCGTCATCTAGTAAGTTATATTCACATACTCAAAATCCAAAATTTCAAGTCTGTAGGTCATTTAGTTCCGAAGTTAAGCGAAAGCAAAGTTTCGCATTTATGACACACACTCACTCACTCACTCATGATCATCAAAATAGAACTAGTACTTCCCATAAACACAGAGAGCTGAAATTTGGTACAGAGTTAGGGTTTAATGGCCACATAAAGGGAAAACTATACTAGTGGTTCGCCCCGAACTGTGAACTCGCGACCCCATATAAACCCCATATCTCGGTAACCCCTCGACCGATTTGGCTCATGTTCGAACTTAAAAATTATTTTAATTTCATTTACTCGCTTGCCAAATTTCATAACGATCCGACTAAATTTACTCAAGTTATCGTTGAACGAACATTCATAATGTTCATAAAAATTTTCAGGGGCGAACCACTAGTTGAACGAGCGAGCGAAGTTCTCCGAGTCTACTGGAACGATCCGGCGTTTGTATGTTTGTATGTATGTATGTATGGTTGTATGTATGAAAGTTCGACGATAACTTTAGTAAATTTGCTCGGATCGTTATGAAATTTGGTAGGCGGGTAAATAAAATTAAAATAATTTTAAAGTTCAAACATGAGCCAAATCGGTCGAGGGGTTGCCGAGATATGGGGTTGTTAAGTTTATATGGGGTCGCGAGTTCACAGTTCGGGGCGAACCACTAGTACTTACAAGTTAACAATAAGAAATAGTCGAACGATTAACTTTATTCTACTCGAACATTACACAAATTAAAAAACTGTGTCAAATCAGAAAATCTAATAAAATAAATCAATATGCCCACGTTTCTACAAAAAGAAGTGAAATCCCACCAAAAACATTCTGTAAAAAACTAACCAGGTCTCGATGGAGCTACTTGTTTATCTCTAAAAAGTAATGAAATCTAGACAAAGTCGTGCCAAGTCTAAGGTTCCTTACTGCGATTTATTTATTATTATAGTTAATGTTGTGAGACTTGGCAGTTGAAGGGTACCCAAGGGTACAAAACCACACCATGACGCAGGTGCTCCATAACACCATTGCACCAATCTGTCGCCAGAACCGCTTGTGTACCCTTCAACGGCCAAGTCTCACAACATTAACTATAATAATAAAGAAATCGCAGTAAGGAACCTTAGACTTGGCACGACTTTGTCTAGATTTCATTACTTTTTAGAGATAAACAAGTAGCTCCATCGAGACCTGGTTAGTTTTTTACAGAATGTTTTTGGTGGGATCTATTTTACAGTATCTACCAACTATCGACCCATCAACATTTCGTCCACCCACGACCATCGACCCACCAACATTCTGGGATCCTAAACCTAATATCCTATTTCATCATCCGTCCTCCTGCCTGACCAGATGCCCAGCCCATCTCCAATACTCCACTTTAGTCGAAAGATTCACGTGTCCACCACTACCTTCCACCAACAATAAATGGTCGGACAACGTTGTGGCAGCAGAGGGTCCATGGATGCAGGTGGTGAGTTACCGCGAGAGGTGGCGCGAGGGGAAAAAGGCCTAAACCCAACAGTGGGCAGAGGTGGGCTGATGATCATAAAAAATAAAATGTTTTCCTTCGTTTGAGATTAATGATCCGTCTACTGATACGTAGCCACAGCCGACCAGCCCCTCTACCCTTGACGCATTTTTCCAATACGGCCGCAATATGGCGCAATCTACAAAATTTAATATTCTACAAATTAAGACGCATTTTGTGTTTTTATTGCGTAAAACATTTTTACCTTTGAATAAACATTACAAAGTATTTAAAATCAAAGCATTTCTATGCGAATTCAAACAGTTTTTTTTTTTTTCAATTTGATCGCAATAGCGTCAGGGGTAACCCCCCAGCTCGCCACCAATAAATACCAAATGGCCCTAAGTAAATTAGAAGACTAAACAAATTAACGCAGTCCGCGCACTCTCGCGCAGGTCGTTGCACCTCGCAAATGTTTGTTTAGGTGTGTGTCGGATGGTATGTTTGAACGAAAGCCCATAAACTGCCGCAGACCTTACAGTAGGTGCTGCACTTGTGTGCACAAACTTGTCCATACATCCTCACCAAGGGACAATGCAAACAGTCGCACAGTAGTTTTGTATGTAGGTATATTATTTCTTTCTTGAGGCGATGTGTTGGGTCGGACTAAGTGAATAGCTTCTAAAGGGGTATAGAAGTATACAGGGCGTCCCACGGCTATGCCACATGGAGGGAAAGTACCTTGAATATTGTTGATGGAACATTTTACTGAAAGAAGACATTATTTTGATTTAAAAAACAATTTAAACTGCATTCATTGATATCTAAATAATTACATGGTTGAACCGGGAA
Source organism: Zelleria hepariella (assembly GCA_949319315.1). Classification (NCBI taxonomy): domain Eukaryota; kingdom Metazoa; phylum Arthropoda; class Insecta; order Lepidoptera; family Yponomeutidae; genus Zelleria; species Zelleria hepariella. The sequence continues at coordinate 9,762,369 of OX439392.1, read as the reverse complement.
TCGAACCCTTTACATGAGAAGAATAATTACCCTGTAGTTTTATCATACCGATCGAAAGGCTTCATCATAAGGATTATTTTTTGCTAAATAACATAGTGTCAGAAATAAAAGGAAGACCATGAATTTTAATATTTTTAATGCCACATGAATCAATTTATCAATGAAAATCACAAGTAACAAAAGAATAAAAGTATGAAAATGAAACACATTTTTAAAATTTCTTTATAATCAGCCAGCCGCATTGTGATGGACAAAATTTTATGCGTTTTTCGGCTCAGGATACGGCTCGATTTGTTGCATACTACCAGGTAAATGTTAAAATTCATGGTCTTCCTTTTATTTCTGACACTATGTTATTTAGCAAAAAATAATCCATATCATGAAGCCTTTCGATCGTTATAATAAAATTACAGGGTATTTTTTTTTCTCATGTAACGGGTTCGATTCCCGGTTCAACCATGCGGCATAGCCGTGGGACGCCCTGTATACTAGGAAGTCCTTTAGGTTATTTAGGTATGTAGCCCTAATAAATAGCTTTAAGTATCTGGATAATTTTAAAGATTCAAAGCGCTTAACAGAATGCTTTAAGCCTGATCTGTAGACCTCAATGTGGCCATGCGAAGCCAGCTGTAATTAAAATTCTTACACCTATAAATCCCAAAGTGCCCAAGAAAAGCAATAAATTCAATATCAAAACTTTATAATAGAAGAACATTGTATATTAGATCAGTCCATAAAATAAGTCGTGCAAAAAAACTGTTTCTAACAAAGCTTTCTAAAAGTTTTCGCTTAAAAAGCTCATCGTCTAGAGCGAATTTAGTATAGCCCATGTCTGTAAAGTTGTCCAAGTATTAAACTAACAAAAGCCTCGACAACATAAACACCGATATGAAAGAAAAGTTTTCTTTCATGTATACAGCCTCAGTGGATTCGCTGAATAATTCATAGAAACTCATAAGTCGTCCCAATGCATACATTATGCAGCTGATTTTACCTAATTGCTTAGGCTAGAGGACTGGGCCGTTAAATTGGTTTTGATGGCCAAAGAAAACAACTGAAAAAAAATGCAACAAAACATACTCCTAAATTCACCTTTACCTTATTGTTGAAACTTACGAATACGATCGTAACTCGCTTTTTCATCGGGACCCGATGCTGAGTGTAAGTCGCTTACAGTGCACGCCATACTTTTCGGTATCGTCATTATATCTCCATCTCATATTATAAGCAGAACATGCTTCGACTAGGGGGTTAAGGGTGGTATTCTAGAACGCTACTTAAACTCAGTTCAAACTAGAACGCTACTTAAACTCTGTTTAAACTCAGTTCAAACTAGAAAGCTCCTTGAACTCTGTTTAAACTCAGTTTAAGGTTGGACGATAGCAACGTGGCGGAAAATTCAATTTTTTTTACAGTTTTTTACATTTTGTAGCTAAACTGAGCTATTTTTGTTCAGCGATTTTTCGCTCGGTTTAGCTACAAAATGTAAAAAACTGTAAAAAAATTGAATTTCCCGCTACGCTGCTATCTTCCAGCCTTAAGTAGAGTTTAGTAGTGTCGACTGTCGATAAAACAGTACATGTTTTGATTTGAATATCCCTTCCTTCATATCAAAACAAGCACTGCTTTATCGACAGTCTGAACTCTGTTTAAACTGTGTTTATGTAGCGTTCTAGAATACCACCCTAAGTCTCGGGAATCTCGCATTCGGCACAACTCGAAGGAAAAATCTCATGTAATTTCGATCTCGAATGCTGCCGACCACTCGAGTCATGTCGAGTGAAAAAGACAAACATCTCGCAGAAATCTCGTGCCTTATGTCGAGGATGACTTCGTGAGAACAGGAGATGTGACATTTGCCGCAGAAGGAGATTTTTCCTTCGAGATGTGCCGAATGCGAGATTCCCGAGATCTAGCCCCCTAGTCGAAGCACGTTCTGCTTATAAAATGAGATGGAAACAGGGTACGATTCGTTACGAATTTGACCATTTAGTTGCATTTCGTTGAGTCAAAGACACACCGACTTATTCGATGAACAATACAATTCATCTTCTATCACCACTTTGACCTACCATCTCATCGGTTGCCTTGCCTGTCCACTTTTCTCCACCAAGCGCAAACGCACTCGCCGTCTCAAACGCATCCATAAGTATAAGTACCCCTAATTGCGCCGAGACATTTGATCCGTCGCCGGCGGTAATCGAAAAAGGACTCTACTTTTCCGTCTATCATAAGCCGGGCCCTCCCTTTGAAAACGAGCCAGACATTTGGCGGGAGAAATATCTTTGCATTCAGTAGTGTCGCGTCCGGTGCGCGCCTTTCCGCTAGCCGTCGAGCCTGATTGCCCCTGGCCTAGAATGAGTAAGCCTAGAACGATAGTTTCATACAAAATTCTTCACCAAAAGTGAGGAGGAAAGACTAAGTTTAGCGTTAGCATCCAGAGGCATTACGGTCGCTAAGGCTCGGTTTCAGAATTGTAAATTTGACTAAGTAAACACTTATCGTACTAACAAGTAAAACGTATCGTTCTGTCACGTTCTTTCGTGAGAAATCTGCAGAAACAGAACGATACTTAAGTGCTTGCTTAGCGAAGGGCCTATGACCTCCACTTTAAAATTCCAAGAATGAGTAATATTTGTACAATGGTTTAATTTAAAATAGATTTTATTCCCTTCTTTTCTTCACCCACTGCCATCTTTATACGAGCAGCTAGGTTAAGTGACTCCAGATACAGCGTTCTCTGTCACTTTAGAGATCTACCTACTTAGCAGTACACACTTTAGGTTAGGTTTATGAATCTATTAGGTACATTATGCTGGAGCCTATTACTGTAACTTTTCTCGCTTGCCGAAACTTCTAAGTTTCTACGTGTTACTACTCTAGACCCACGGTCCGTTTATAATACCCACTTTGTACCCAATAAAAGTTCCCTCCCCTTTCTCCAGATATTGGAAACAATGCCTTTGACTCACAATTTCGCCAACGCGAGCCATTCGGCGGAAACGATCGGGATTATACATAACATTCTTTTGATTTGAGGGTAAACGTGATCCCGTTGCAAATGAGCCTGATCAAATGTTATTTGAGCCCACTTATATTACTAGTTTAGAGCCTCGTAGTGGAAAGTGGACTAAACTAATAGTGTGATATTAATAATCGTCGACACAAGATCGAACTCAAGTGATCTCAGAAAAGTCAAATGCTAATGTCAAGCCTTGGCTAATGTCAATGTCAATCTCAAGATAGTGTCTAGCATTTGACATTTCTGAGTTCGCCTACTTGAGATCGGGCTCAAGTAGGTGATCTCAGACGACTATTAATTATTAAGACCACCCTAAAAAACTTATTCTGCGAAGTAGCGTAACGCTGGGTCAATTAAAGTAGCGTGGCGTGAAACGCACAATGTTCACAGTGTTTTATTTTTTTAGATAGATAGATAGATAGATAGAATACACTTTATTGTACATCAAGAAAATCAGGTATTTACATAGAATTTTCTTACAACTACTTAATGGATATACAATGGGCGGCCTTATTGCTAAAAGCAATTTCTTCCAGACAACCTTTGGATGGAGATCGGGATATAATAAAATAGACGGAAGGTAAGTGTAAGTACATGGAACATAGGAACATACATAATTAAATATAGTAGCAAAATAAATAGATGTGATAATCATTACATAGTTAAACATTACCCATTTAATAATACTATAAACCTACATACTATATGAGTACATAAACTAATAGACGTAAATAACCATATGTAAAGATATATTAATACATGTAGTTATCATAAGCATACACATACACACATACAAAATAATATATACAAAATATATACAATGCAACAACAGTAGAAATGTACCTATGTATTACAATTTACTGGCAAGGTAGTGACTCTTTACCAATCCCTTGAAAATAGGTAAGGATTTAGCTTTTCTAACCTCCACAGGCAGAGCATTCCACAGTCGTACTGCCTGCACTGTGAAGGAAGCACCGTAAAGTTGAGTAGTATAGGATGGGGTACTGAGGACAAGGGTGTGTGATGAACGGAGATTAAGGCTGTGGGTGGAATGGAGAAACTGAAAGCGTTCTTTTAGGTAGGATGGGGTAGCTGGATTGAACAGAATGCTATAGAGGAGAGAAAGAATATGAGCATTCCGGCGGAGTCGAATAGGGAGCCACTTGAGTTTATTGCGATATTCGGAAATATGGTCATATTTGCGAAGGCCAAATATGAACCGAATGCTGAAGTTTTGGAGACGCTCAAGCTTCGTTAGTTGCTCTTCAGTAAGGTCGAGATAGCAGGTGTCAGCATAGTCGAGAATTGGTAAGAGGAGTGATTGTGCTAGTGCAACCTTAGTAGCAGTGGGAAGAAAGTTGCGAAGTCGCCTTAAGGAGCCAGCTGATGCAAACATCTTTCGGCTTACCATATCCAATTGTGGTTTCCATGATAAGGTGCTGTCAATCAGAATGCCCAGATTTTTGACAACCGAGCTGTATGGTATGGGTATACCGTTGAAAATCACCGGAGGGAGAGAACATAAATCAAGTCTGGACACAAAATACTGGCTGCCAACGACAATTACCTGTGTCTTGTTGGGATTCACCTTCAGGCCATAAGACTCACTCCAGTCAAGAATACGCGCTAAGTCCATGTTGGTTGTATCAATGGCTGTATTGAGGTTGTCGAGAGATGCCTGTGTATATATTTGTAGATCGTCTGCATAAAGGTGGTAGGAAGAAGAGAGCTGATAAGAGATACTATTAATGAAAATGGCAAAAAGAAGCGGAGAGAGCACACCACCTTGCGGGACACCGGCAGTTAATCCATCCCAACTAGAAAAGTTATCCTCAATACGAATACGTTGCCGGCGCCCGTGTAGATAACTACGAAACCAGTCAATCACCGTTGGAGATATGTTAAGAGAACGAAGTAAAGCTAGCAAAATATCGAAGTCAACTGCGTTAAAAGCGTTGCTGAAGTCGAGTAGTGACAGAACCGTTAGTTGACCGTTCTCCATACCTAAACGCATGTCGTCGGTGATTTTAACTAGGGCCGTAACAGTGCTATGGGCAGGACGGAAACCGGACTGGAAAGGATTAAGAAGATTGTTTTTGGTGAGAAAAATGCTTAATTGGGCGTGGACTAAACGTTCAGGTACTTTGGAGAGGAATGGCAGGATAGATATTGGACGATATTCAGAGAATGATTTGGGATTGGGTTTTTTCGGAAGAGGAGTGACCTGGGCTTCCTTCCATACCGTCGGGAATGACCCAGAGGATATGGATTTGTTAAGGATTTTGGTGATGACGGGGGTGATGATATCAAGGATAGGTAATAACATGTTACGGCTGATAGTATCACTACCGACTGCATTTGAGGTAATGGAGATGATATTCTTCTTAACATCACAATCGATGAATTGACTAAGACTAAAAGCAGAGAAGTCAGGAGTTGGAAGTGAGGAAAGATAATTGAGAGTCGCAGCTTTCTTAGTACCGTCGAAGGTAGACGCAGAGGAAAAATGTTGATTCAGTAGATCAAGGTTTAAATCTTTTGGAATGGATTCTTGTCGAGATTTTCCAACTCCTAGTGATCGAAGAAATTTCCAGACCTTGGCTGGATCCCCGTTCTCAACGGATTCATGAATGTGGCGTCTTTGTGCATCCCTACACACCTTGTTGCAGCGATTTCGAACGGTTGTATATTTTTCTTTGTTGGCATCGGTCGGGGAAGATTTGTATTTCGACTTGGCTAGGGATTTTTTTGACAGTAGGGTTTTAATGTCGTCGGTGAGCCATGGTGTCGGAAGATGCCTCATTTTAACTGCTCGGATTGGAGCATGGACATCATACAGTCGAGTGAGGAGACTGTTGAAAATATCAACCTGTTCATCGACTGTCTCCGCAGCCGTAGCTGAGGACCAGTCGATGCACGAGGCATCATCTCGGAGTTTGCTGTGATCCATGCTACTAAAGTTACGCTGCATGAGGATTCTCGGCTTAGCTTTTGGAGGGCGGATTTTATAAGACAAGAATATTAAATCATGATAAGAAAAGGAGGCGGCGGAACTTTGGCCATGATGAGCAACATGAACGGAGGAAGACACTGCTATGAGATCTAGAAGAGACGGAATACAATTTGGAAAATGGTGTGTGGAACTAAGTGGGAGAATGTGCATGTTGCTTGCGCGGAATACTGAGTTTAGGGATTTTGAGCGAGAGTCATTCTTGAGAAGACAAGTGTTGAAGTCACCCATGATAATTGAATGACTGTAGGAGGGAGTGAGGTCTTCCAAGAGATTCTCAAATGATGAAAAGAAGTTAAGTGATCGGTTAGGGCTGTAGTAGACACCAAGTAGGACTTTGGTATGAGAAAGGAGAAGTTCAAGAAAGAGGTGTTCACCTGCATTGGCGGGAGGGGGCTGCGCTGACATGCTGATAATGGAGTAGGGGATATGGGCACGTAGGTATATTGCAACCCCACCGTGACCCTGTGGACGGTCATTCCTAATTAGTGTGAAACCTGGGAGGGAGTAAGATGTAGAGGGGAGACACGGTTTCAGCCAGGTTTCTGAGACGAGGATAGCGTGAATATTTTTACAATCAAGAGATGCCAGCATGTCAGGAAAATGTGCCGGAATGCTTTGGGCATTTATGTGAACAACATTAAAGTTTTTTGCAAATGGAGAGAAGTTGGAGTCTAGTGTGTCAGCTAGTGAGGGTATACTATGAAAACTATCGCTTCTGTTCAAACCATCGGAGGAAGTAGAAAGAGATTGGTAGAGGTCACTTTCATCACTATTATCGGTCTGTTGCATTATAAAATAAAATATAGGTTGTATAAAATAAAATATATAAATACGATAGATATAATAATATAAAACAAATAAATATGGGTTTAACTGCAATGATGCAGTGAACGTCCACCCGCCAGCAGTATGGAGAAAAACTTTTCACTGGGCGTTCATTTGCGTGAATCGGAACGCACCCAGTGACGTTTGACACTTCATCGAGAGAAAAAAAAAGTAAAAAGTCAATCGAACTGCAACAGAGAAATAAAAAATTAACGTAAACAAACCAAAGAATTTTCGCAAACGACGTGACGGTGGAAATGGAAAACTAAAAACTAACTACACAACTAGGTCTTTCTACCAGGCCGCAAGGAGCGTTCCGTTGCCGGCTTTTGTGGCTTGTGAGAGCTGGCACCGGCAGACACCTTCGCGGCTGGCTTGTCAGCTGGAGCGGCGACGACGGCGGCCGGTGTATCCGGGATACCGTTCAGCTCGCTTGCTGTGGTGACGCGATGCCGGGTCCCGTCTGGCGTGGTCACAAACACGCAGCCGTCTCTCGTCCAGCACTGCGAAACTCCAAAGCGCTGCCGGGCTGCCATAAAGGCATCATGCCTCCTCTTCGTTAAAAACTCTGACAGAGTCACGCCTGTGCCCTTGAGCTGCGACTTTGAGAACCACAGCTTGTCGCGGGTGGCAAGGTCCCTGAATTTGACCAATATTGGCCTGGCCCGGTTGCTGGTGGAGCGCCCCATTCGATGACACCGACTGATGCCGCTGACATTGAAGCCGGGGACACCCAGTTTGTCCACTAACACACCCGCAACAACACCAGCCGTGTCCTCTTGCTTGTCTTCTGCCACGCCGTGCACTAGAAGAATCTTCCGCCGGCCCCGCATCTCCAGTTGATCCGTCTCTCGTGACAGTAGCTCGACTTGTTGTTGGAGACTCTGCAAGGCTGTCATAATAAAAACCTTGAAGACATCAAAGTCACTTGCAAGACTCGATGATGTGGGTGTCGCCGTGGTGGACTTCTTCAGCTCCTCCTCAAAAAGTGCCATGCGTGAGGTGAACACAGACATCGTGCTGGCAAGGGTGTCCTTGATGGAGTCCATGGTGGTGTTGTGAAGTGTAGTTTTTCTCCTAAGTTGTCAGCTGAGATAATAATATGTGGCAGGTAGCAGCTCACTGTGAGTAATTTACAACATGTAAATATTGGATTACTTTATTTTTATTATATTTAATTAAAATTTTTGGTGGAGGTCAAAATTTTTAGGTGCTCCTTTTTTCACACCTACCGCCCAAAAAACTGAGCAATTTTTGTCTGACGATGTTTGTTTCACGACAATAAAATTGTATTGTTTTCATTATTTTAAACAACAAAACGCCAATAATTCAGCAGATTATGAGATTTCCTCGAACTTATTATGAGATTTGCTGGTTTGTCGACCAGGAAAGCAAATCAGCAATTATTGTTGTTCTGTTGTTTAGAATACTATTAATGAAAATTATTTTATTTTATTATTGCCGTGAAACAAAAACTGCTAAACAAAAATAGCTAAAACATACAAAAAAATATGAAAATTTGTATTTTTCCGCAAACTTCTTCTTCTTCTCATTCTTAGGGTGGTATTCTAGAACGATACTTAAACTCAGCTCAAACTAGAACGCTACTTAAACTCTGTTTAAACTCGGTTAAAACTAGAACGCTACTTGAACTCTGTTTAAACTCAGTTTAAGTAGAGTTTAGTAGTGTCGACTGTCGATAAAACAGTGCATGTTATGATTTAAATATCCCTCCCTTCATATCAAAACATGCACTGTTTTATCTGAACTCTGTTTAAACTGAGTTTAAGTAGCATTCTAGAATACCACCCTTAGTATGCCTCCCCACTAATGTGAAATAAAGAGTTCTCTAGGCTATCTATCTAATGGAGGTTGGCCGCCAGCTCTCCATAATCTTCTCTTTTTATTGCCAAGTGAGACATTTCTTCAACGCTGGCTTTGTATTGTACCTATTCGTATTCGTGTCTTTGACGTTTTCCGCAACTCGACTGTTTAGCATATACAGGGTGTTGTTTTGTTCAGTAACACCCGAGTCAGGGACGATAGTTTGAGCAACGCTTGAAACTAAAAACAAGATCTTTTTTTTTCAAAAAAATCACCTTGTTCAAGTTGTTCTATAATAACACCCCCGCTTTCTCAAAGCGCGCGCGCGATGTTGCGCCCGACTCAACGCTAGCGTTAGTGTAATAGTACGGGCGGCCACAATTTAATAATTTTTGCGTATTTTTCACTGACATATTTATATATTTTTTTATATTTTTTCTTGCTTCAGTGTCGTGTAATCACCCCTGAGCCGGGTGTAACTTTACAAAACAACACCCTGTATTTTGCGTGAAACTTTGTCTTGTACAATGTGCACACGACAGCACGTAGACTCTTACACGCGTGCATTCTACTTGCCATTATTCTAGTGCATTCATTATTCACTTACGTTACGGGCGACTTTGCAACGAAAGTGTAAGTGTCTACGTGCTGCCGTGTGTACGTACATCCGTTCATTCTCTGATATTTCTGAACCACGACTTCTACCAAGACAAGCGTCTTCCCCTTGCCCATCATAACTACTTGAAGAAGTCGGTACCTTTACTAACAGTAATATGTATATGTATATTCGTAGTATATACAGGGTGTTAAAAGACCGCCAACAGACCCGAAAGCCACGCATACTAGACACCAAAACAAAGTACTTTTTCGATAAATTATTGCTGGGAAATTATTTTGGTTTTTTAGGTTATAATTTTGAAAAATATTTTATCACGCAATGGACGTGTAATGCACAGAAGTCATATTGCGCAAGCGTAGGTGTAAGTTTATGTTACTTAAGCTTGAAGTGCCGATGTTTAGAATACATTTCGGGTTGCAATTTTAACGTCGTTTTTTGTAAGAAATATTCATAATTTTGATATGGCTTCTTGAGAAGATATGTTAAGGACTAGATACTGAATACATTTCTGCAAAAAAAAAGTTTTGAAAAGTCCGACTTTGAACCTCATTATCTCGGAAACCGTTGATTTCCCAGGCATAGTTCCTTGGGCAAAAATGTTCCTTATGATGAGGAGAATACGTGGTTTCCCGCTTTGTTGGCGGTCTTTTAACACCCTGTATATTCGTAGGAGTAGATAAATCGAACAATAGTCAACATTGACCTATCAGTTAACTCAAGTATCGGGGCTCGAACAACTGGTAAACAAAACCTCCTACATACAACTCTGTCCCTTCAGTGAAAAGTGATATAACTCGAGTTATTTTATATCGGTAACGCGTATTTTATCGAACAAAATCTGTTTTTTGTTTTTTTTTTTACTAGATATAGATAGTTTCGAAATGTTCGTGCATAGTGATTAATCTAGTGCATAGTGACCCTCATAGACATTAAAAGTGACCCTGTAATGCACCGCCGTGCCAGTATGGTGGCAGCGTTTACCGAGTTTCACTAAAACTCCGATATCTCTTCTAGTTTACGTCTGATTCTCGTTAAGTAAAAAGTTTTGTTATCCTGATAAAATATCCTTTCCATTATAAGCTAAATATGTACCTAAAAAACTATAAAATATGTATAAAAACGCTGTTAGTAGGGTAACTTACTAGTCATTGGACAGTTAAGCGGATTTTTTAAGCAAATATTTTTTTATACATAAAATATCCACATGTATGACATGTCGCAGATATTTATGAATAGTTGAATAACGTAACTTACCATTGTATGTTCATTTAGCACGATAATCTAAGTATAAAGTTGAAAAAATATTGATTTCTAAGTTGAAAAAAACATAGTTATTGGACAGCATTCATAGTAACGGGACACCTATTTTGACAGTTATTGGACAGTATCTGATGCTGCTAATTATATCCAGATAAACTAATTTTGCCTAAATTGGTGGGTTTTTCTTCTTTAGAACAAAAGTCTATTTAGTTTTCGAATTGGGGACCTTGGGAATAAAAACAATAGAGAATACCAAGTATTTTTATAATTATTTAAAATATCGTAAACTTACATGACACTGTTTACTTTTAACTAAACAGTCCACTGGAGGATAATAATGTTAAGGCCGAAGAAAATAACGAAGAGGAATATGATAAAGAGAAGATTTTCTAGGAACTAAATTATCCTGCCAAAAAAAACATGTAAGCATAAACTTAAAAGTTTTTTTTGGCGGCAATACATTAATTATACAAGAAATTTACAGTTTTTTCAGAGTCATTCTCTTCATAATCGTCGTCATAATTTTCCATCAGTTCCTTATCTCCTCCAAAGCCTTTTCTACTACGAGTATCAAGGTATGGGGTCGTCTTCTTCGGCATTTTATCTGCAGAAATACAAACATTGGACATTATTTGACAGTCATTGACCGACAGTGTCCGACAGTGTCCAATAACTAAATTTGTATGCAAGTTATAGTCATTGGACAGCGTCCAAAGACTGTAACAAAAACGAATAAAATTCTGGAGAAAAAAGGTTGTAATAATCACCCTTTTAGCCACTATAAAAAAGCGCAAAATCGATCATTTTGACATATTTAAGAAACTAGTGATTGGACATCGTGTCCCATGACTAGATCTCGAACATAAATAATTACAATTATTGGACATGCTTTAAAATAACCTCAGATGATTAAATACTAACAATACTCGTTGAAATCGTGCGTAAAAAACAATGTGACTTACCATAAAACAGGCACGATTCCTTTTAGAAACTTAACAACAAACTTATTCCCGAATTGGTCCGCTCAATCCTTAAGAAAATTTTTAATATTTGTCGAAAATTCACAAAATTGACGCGCACAACGAAAAAAAATTTTTTTTTGTGCCCACGCCACCTATTGGGTGATTTTAAACATAAAAAAGGTATCGGAACAAACACCGGATGCCTAATGTTTAGACAAACGATTCAAATACTTCACACAATGCTTAAAAACATGGTTTACGAGCGGAGTGTCCAATAACTGGTACTGTCCAATGACTAGTACGTTACCCTACCTGGTCAGAATTTGTCATGTCTGCATGAGTTGCTTTGGAAAATGGTTTTCTGGTAAAAATATATTTGTTTATTGTATTGTTATACTCAATATATGTATAATAACCCTCATATTTGTTTTATTACCTTTTTATACAAGATCTTACCTTTTTATGCACGTTCAATATAAAAAAAAATATGGCATATCGTTTTTGATTGACCTATAAACGAAAAAAAACATCCAAGCGTTGAAATAAACCTAAAACTCTGGCTTTGTTTTTCTTTTTCGTCTTGTTTTTTTTTAAATCGAAATTTCAGAGTGTATATTCAGGCTTGAGGCTGTGAAGATGTGCTAATCGGAAAGTATAGTTTCAAACAGTTTTATATGCGCGGGAATACTAGTATATTATCAGCACTTGACGCGAAAATATTGTCCAAAATTGTTTTCGCTCTCCTGTAAAGTAGCGATTCTTGAGTTGTATCACTTTTCACGGGAGGCACACTAGTAAACTTGTATCGAGCACTTTCGTGGGCGGTTTCGCTTACCATCGATTATTAATTGGGGTTGCCGAATCGCTTTTTACCGCTCGATTTAACAATGGCCGGTGTATCCTGAAATTAGACAAAGGCGGTATTAATACGGAAGCCATTAAATTGAGATAAGCGAACTGGAGCAGATTGGGTGGCGCCCTTAGGGTGGTATTAGTCCGTAAGTCCTAATAAGTGAGGGACGATGGGGAGGACTGAGCGGGATGTACCAAAGATTAAACAGGTCTTTTACAGACACGCATTGTTGTAAAGAGCTGTGATAAGTTTGGTATTCATCAACAACACAAACTTATTTCTTTTTATCGATTTAACGGTTTCACTTACTTTTTGTTGGGATAGCTGACTTGTTTTGACTCCATCCGGAAGTCTTAGCCGTAGTCAATATAAAATATTGTGCTGTGCTTATTAAAGTTTAAGTTGTTATAACTCATTTATTGTAAAATCAAAGCTGCGGTCGTCATTTTATTGAAGAGAGTTAACTAAGCTGAAAAGCTTCGACTAAAAAGTCAGTACTAAAAAATGTCGCGGGCTTGGACCTCGAAACCGTGTACTACAGGGGCTATCTTAGAATGAGGATCATTAAATTTTGATAGTGCGCAAAATACACCACGCTCTCTCACTCGTGAAATATAGAGCGAGACAGACAAATGCTTTCAGACACTGTTGAGCTCAATATGGTCCTTTGTACTAAACCCACACGTCCAAGAAGCTCAGTAAACAATCAACGTAACCTCAACGCAAAACCCTGTCAGAATTGTAATCCTAGGCATCTCAAGGCACACCAACCTTTGGTACATCTGCAGTCAAGCTACAGCTTAGCTATCCATTGGTGCATTGTACGTACAGGGTGGCTTGGTGTCAACATGACAACATCAGAAGGATAACTTAAGAGCCTGGTATCCCATCCACTAGCCCCGCCAATGAAAAAATAAACATATCTTCTTTTTGGATGCGTTTTTTTGGTAAAAACGAGCTGATAAATGAGAATCCCTAGGCTTTACTATTTTTAGGACCTAAGGTCTAGATTCCAGATTCTAAGGGTGGTATTCTAGAACGCTACTTAAACTCAGTTCAAACTAGAACGCTACTTAAGCTCTGTTTAAACTCAGTTCAAACTAGAACGCTCCTTGAACTCTGTTTAAACTCAGTTTAAGTAGAGTTTAGTAGTGTCGACTGTCGATAAAACAGTGCATGTTTTGATTTGAATATCCCTCCCTTCATATCAAAACATGCACTGTTTTATCGACAGTCTGAAGTCTGTTTAAACTTAGTTTAAGTATCGTTCATGAATACCACCCTAAAACCTATAAATAAATCCCGCCACCGCCAAAAGTGGCCGTTTTTGGCAGCGCTAGTTTTCTTGTACTGCTGCACGCTCCTAAGCTAGTATTTCTCGGTACTGCTACACGGTCCTAAGCCTTATTTCTACTCATTTTCTACTTCTAAGTCGCACTTCTGCCATACAAGAGGGTGTCGGTGTCCGTGGTAATTGGGACGGCCGCCTACTGCCGGTTTGTCGCTCGACAATCAACGCGACGTGATGTGAAATCCGATGCCGACCGTTCTATGCTACACCCCCTGATTCCAGCCTTCATAATACAGATTATAGGACGTTGTATCTCATTTACACCCCCGGTGTGCGAGTGCCGTGGAAATAGAGTTTTATCGTCAGAGCAATCGGTGTGAAGTCTTTGGGAATCGAGGTTTACGCAGACGACGTAATCGGTTTGGTTTCATAATACCTACAATATAACGGTGAGGGATGAACGTGATGATTCATCTGAAGGAACGGTGAGTGTAGGTTTCAGTTCTTGATAGGTATTTACTATATTTTAAAGTTCTTTGGATATTAGGATTACTTAGGTGGTGTCATGGTACTAGGCAGATCAATAAGTAGTTAACTTGTCATGACTTAGTTCATTGAAAGTATAATATAAAAAATTGAATCTAAACCTTTTTCAGGAGTAGATTAACGTAAGTTAATTTCCTTAATAATGCGTAAAAGGGAAAGCGCAATTTACTCTCAGTGTAAGCGCAGTGCAAATATTTTTAAAGTATTAAAATTCGTTTGCCCGCCGCCGGCTTCTCCACTCATATTTAAGTGTCGCCGTACACGAGCGTTTTTCAAACCACGCGTCTACTGAAAACGTCAGGCACTTAGCATAAGCATGATTACATTTCTGCGCGCATTTTTACGGCGACATGCGGATTCATTGATTATTTTGTGTGGTTTGGAAAACGCTGTGGTGTCCGCCTTGTGGTTTAAAAAAGCGCACGTACGAAGGGGCCCTAAGTCACGGCGGAACCAACACTCCACGGCAATAATAAAGGGAGTACGTTTAAAAATTTAAGATTACTCGACGTCTGTTTACGTTACATTATTATAAAATTCAACATTACGACCCTCGTTACTTCAACTCGAGTACGGTGGCCCATAAAAGGGCCTCCTGTTTTCTACCTCGGCGGCAATAAATTTGTTGTTCCGTTTTTTAAAAAAATCCCCCAGCTCGTTAAATTAGGTTTTCTTCCTAATTTGTGTGAATGCAAATGTTTTCAGCCAACGTCGGGCAGTCTTATAAAAAATTCAAAAGCCACTTACTCTACGCACAGCTGCCCTCGTCACTTCGATGAGAACTTTCGGCGGCCATTTTTTCTGATACATTGACCTGCATAATATATTCGTCAGCTTAAAAATCCTGCAATTTTTCCCAAGAAATGTCAGCAGACTCACCTCTGCTTCACAAAATTGAACTATACTCCATTCACTAATAATTATTTTTTGTTAGTAGCAGTAGCGCGTAAAAGGAGACAATTCACGTTTCATAACTAAGTTGGGCCCAAAACTGAAAGTACCGGCCAACGAAAAATTTAATTTGTAAACTGTGTTTCTGATATCCCCAAACATTTAGCCAAAAATAATTGTCTTGTGTTTTCAAAATACGTATGAACATTGCAAAGATTAAAAATGTAAAAAAATATACCTAAGGCCGTCTTGCACCACTTCTTAAATGCCACTTAAGTCGCCATTTAAATCGACTTTTGTATGAAGATTTTAGTTAAATGCTGTTTAAACCACATTTAAGAAAATGGTGCAAGACGGCCTATGTCTACTTTCCCTACTTATTGATAAAAATGGCGGTGTAGAAAATATCTATTAAGTTACTCAGGTTAGCGCCATACAGATGTTCAAATAAACCATTTTCCCGATACCTTCAATTATCATCACCATCAACATCATCATCATCACAGGCCTGTTGACACCTACTGCTGAGTAAAGGCCTCTTCATGGTCACAATTCAATGCTTTCAATTTGTAAAAACACCATTCTTTTCCAGATGTCGAGGCGAGAGGGGAGGATGTGCTGGGAATCCACCGCGTCCCCAGTCCGCGTGTCAACAAATCGCGCAATGTATCTCCAGTGTTACCGACCACCCGTATTTGTTACGCGTGTGTGTTTACCGTGCCGGCGCACAAAACTTTATAGCTCTACGATTCTACAGTTGAAGACATAAAAGGGTATTTTCGGGCCGGATTCGAAGATTATAATAGAGAGTTATTTTAAGAGTTGAGTTAACAAAATGTTGTATCGGAAAATGAGGAGAAAATGCCAGATACGTGATAATGACCAGCAGAGCGAAGATAGCCAGCTCTTGTCTACGCTTTTGTGATTTGTCTACTTTATCTCTTTGCCGAAAAGACACATGGCTGTCATGTTAGGGCCTCAGAGCCGAAACACAAGATGCTGAAAAACGGACCCAAAAAGCATTGTATTGGAAGGAATAGCAAAGTGCCCATTGGCCATCACCAAGGCCAGAAACTATCAAAAGCTTCTAGTGATGGGTTACTATTGTACTGATTGCGAGTGATTTGCTGCTGTCCGTCGAGGGGTTCCGTCCTCCATTTCCAAAGTTTTTCATCAGATCTTCACCATTTTGGGACCACATGGGAAGTCATTATACCCTTTCAAACAAAAAAAAAATCATCAAAATCGGTTCAAGTAGAAAAAAGTTCTGAATAACAGACGTAAAAAAATACGGGTCAAATTGAGTACCTCCTCCTTTTTTGAGACCAAGAACTGAAACCAAGAAGTTACCTTTTTGGTCAGTTCAAGATACGCTATGCTTGCAACTGGCTGCTTTTCATAAAAAGAGAAAAGTAAATTTATTTTATCTTCAGTGGCTGTCGATAATAGTTTTTCTAGTCAAGCGGCCAGTGCATAGTTATTTCAGTGTACAAAATTTTTACATTTTGGTATTTTGGCTCGTGGTATTTTTTAAATCAACCAAAGCCAGCACATTGAAAATTTTAATAATCATAGAAATAGTAAATATATGTGGGCCCAGGCTATCTACCTACACCCGTCAAAACATATTTATTGATACTGTAGTCATGTCTATTACATGTCACTCTAATTTTGTGTGCAAAGGGGTATATTTGGATCCCGCATGTTAACTAGACAACCAAATTTTACGGTCTACAAAACACTTTGTGCTTTGTTAAAACGATACACAAAACTGTGTACGAACAATTTGGGAGTCAATAGTGCAAACATTTATTTATGTTTTCAATGCCTATAAATTCAGTACTGTATTCTATTTTAGAAATATAAAACGGAAAAACTAGTAAAATGTTGCAAAGATTCAATGTAAAAGTGTGTTTCAGATGGACAATCATGAAATTTAAATCAGAACTAGTTTGTTTGCAGTCGTTTGTAGCAAGTTAAGCCTAGCGTCCATATGAGGCGGATCGGGGCGGGCCGGGCCGGGCCGCAACGCAACGCAACGTTGGGGTGCGTCCATCTAAGCGCATCGGGGCGGATCGGCGCATCGGCTCGGCGGATTTTTTGGTGTTGCCACTTTGTCTAGTCACAAATATTGTAACTTTTGAGCCCTCGTTGTGACTTTTTGTGACATTGCCTAAATTGTAACTTTTTGATGCCTAGTCGATTGAGAAATTTTCAATAGATTGAAATTATTTTGTATGATTGAGACTGAAATTTTCGGTCGCGCTGACGCGCGCTCATCTCACTCTGAATATACTATGGGTAAAATAATTATAGGGTATGGTAAGTACGGTCGGCCACAATCTCAGATACCCCATGGCAGCTCTTACCGCGCGCGGCATAAGGGCGCCAATCGAACAAAAAGGGGTATCTGAGACTGTGGCCGACTGTACCTACCTATAGTTTCAGGTACGGTCCGCTTTTATGCCATTTTGGCTCTATGTGGCCGTTGGCTGCAAAAAAATTGCCAAGCCCTATTCATTCATGCCAAAATTACAGACTGTTTTATATTAGGGATTTCATGCACTTTAAACTAATAAAATTGATGATAAGTACTCGATGACATTTTTTTTTTACTTACCTTGTGAATAACACGCAGTATACGTAATATTTTTTCATTTCAATATTTAGTTACAAAAAAATCCCGCGTTGAGTTAAGTCCAACCTGCGTTCAATCTGGATCCGAAACGGAATAATTGAACGAGCGAGCGAAGCGAGCGAAGTTGTCCGAGTCTACTCGAAAACAATAAACTTAACAAAACCAAAAATCAACTTCTAATACTTCTGCTGGTATTTCTTCTGCCACGTTGCAATCGTCCACCCTTACGGTTGGACGATAGCAGCGTGGAGGGTAATTAATTTTTTTTTGTTTTTTTAAATTTTGAAGCTAAACTTTACTGAGCTATTCGTACTAAGCGTTTGTTCAGCGATTTTTCGTTCACGCCAATAGCATAGAATTCTTTACATTATTATAAACAAGAACAACAATAATTCAGCCGATTATGTATTCTGGTCGACAAATGGCAACACTCGCGCGCATTCACATGCGCGAGCATGCTGTTGCCCCTGCGTCCACTAGGCGCATCGGGGCGGATCATGCCGCCGGCAAAAATCCGCCGGCAAAAATATTGCGTCGCGGCCCGCCCCGCCCCGATGCGCTCTAGTGGACGCATTTCCATACAAAATATAGGCAGGCGGATTTTTCCGTTGCGGCCCGGCCCGCCCCGATCCGCCTAATGGACGCGAGGCTTTAGAAGTCATTCCAAAAAGTATACTTTGGTAAAGTATGCATTGTTATCTAATGCTTTCTATAAGTAGCTTTTATATTGAGAAAAGTGGGGCAATTCGACATGAGGCTTTGCTACCATGGCAGGTTTATTAAGCAGGTCAAACTTGAATCTATAAGCTATAATCTATAATCTATAATTTATAGTGTGCAATAAAGAGTTATCTATCTATCTATCTATCTATCTAAGCCAAATTGTAAGGGTCTCCATACAACGCTTTTCGAAAAAGTTTTCTTATTTGATATTCCGATTGCTGCAATGCAAAAAAGAGCATTAAATAGTCGAATCGCAAAATGAAATTCGACGTCTACGTTTTTTTTTTTTTTTTTTCAATTATAAACCGCTTTGTTTTTAAGGATCCATAAAATATTGACACCGACGAATTTCAGTAGACAATGAAGGCGTTATTTACGGCCAACCGGGCTAATTAATTGCGAACCAAAATCGTGTATGCACAATCCGTAATGACGTTTTAATAGTCAATTTATTGTGCCGCAATTTTATATTTTACCTGTACATGATGTTTCATCGTTGCATGATTATGTTGCGCTTTTTACTCGGCTACGGGACACTAAAAGGAGTGTTATAATAATTATTATTGTTATTCTTGTGTATATCTCCATTCTAAACATCCAAATCTGTCTTGCCGTTTCACAAACTTTCGCAGTTCTAGAAGTTATTAGTATGATTTGTATGCAGTATGATGAATTATGAAGTGTGATATAAAGTGGAATACTTACTTACCTTGTGCATTAAGTATATTTTATTAGCTGTTATTGCTTTTAACTGAAGCACTTTAATGAACACTTCAAGAAGTAGGTTACAAACAAGCCTTACAAAAAAAGTTGTAGAGGAAAATTCCATTATTTTATGGCGATAGTTTTAACCGTTGAACAAACGTCGAGTTTCCCGAAGTTCCTTATCCGAATTCTGCACCTTCGACTTTGTTGAAAGTTTATATGACTTCAGCTCTAACCTACTTGCTTTGTGTTTACGCTATATCAAAACTAGAGAGAGCTGAATCAAGTACCTTTACTAAAGCGGGAATTCCTACAAAGTATTAAAGACTTTCACCAAGCTAGGTACACAGGACAGCACGTCAAACTGTACACTTTTGTTGCAAAGTCGCCCGTAACGTAACCGAGTAGAGTGCTAGCATGTAAAGGTCGACGTGCTGTCGTGTGTACCGTCGGCCACACGCTAGGATATCCCTTTTTGTTCGATTGGCGCCCTTATTCCGTGCTTGGTACGAGCTGCCATGGGGTATCTGTGACTGTGGCCGACCGTACCTACCTACCTAGTTAATTTTTTTTTCAACTTGTCGTGAGGTTTTTACACTCATACTTTTAGGCATTTGATTTGTTTACCGTATTTGTAAGAATTCCAAAAGAAGTTGAAACTAATCAGTATCCCAAGACTATGAGGAGTATTGAGAGGGAGCGTTCTGCCGCGCTCTCGCCGATACAAACGAAGTAAACAAAGAAGTCGTTTTACTTCCCCTTAAATATGATTATCTACAAGGTGTCACCAAAGTACCTTACTCTTTTTACAGGGTGTAACCTACTGGTCAACAGGATGTCAAATCTGTAAAAAAAAGTTGAAAAAAACAATTTTTATTTTATAACCTCAAAATTGTTTTTTTTTTTTTGTTTTTCTTATTAGCTCAAATTTAAAAATATGTTTGTGTGTGTAGGTGCATTTACATAGCTTTGAGTTGTTAAAACATTGTGAAAGTCAATGAAAACAATATTAAAATATACTTTTCTCCCGCAACATTGTTCACATTTTATTAATTTAAAAACTAACGGAACGTCATAGAGCAAAATAAATATTTAGGTTGTGATCCCTATCACCGGGTGCTATTACCCTGTAAAAATAGTTAGGTACTTTTGTAACACCTTGTATATCTAAGCCTTTTTCTTTCTTGGACCTCATTGAAGTTCAAAAACTTTCGGTGGTGGCATATACCTATGACTTTACATTTTCTAAGTTGTTCCGTTGAAAATAAGATAGAGTCTAGGTATACTTACGGAGCTCTGTCCCTCGAGAAATCTTCGCAAAAAGGTTTCATAGGTCAACAAGGGATATCGCCGGAAGTTCTTGCTAGTCTAGTTTGGGTGTGAGAGATCCTTGGTTAAGGGTAGACGATAGCAACGTGGCGGGAAATTCAAAATTTTCTCAGTTTTTTACATTTTGTAGCTAAACTGAGCTATTTTTGTTCAGCGATTTTTCGTTCGCGGAAATAACAAAGTATTCTTTTCATTATTGTAAACAACAGAACAACAATAATTCAGCCGATTATGTGTTCTGGTCTACGAAAAGTGACCAGAACACATAATCGGCTGAATTATTGTTGTTTACAATAATGAAAAGAATACTTTGTTATTTCCGCGAACGAAAAATCGCTGAACAAAAATAGCTCAGTTTAGCTACAAAATGTAAAAAACTGTGAAAATTTTGAATTTCCCGCCACGCTGCTATTTGCCATCCTTAAGAGTTTTCTTAGAAACACTCGGGAATTTATAAACAAACCGGGATCAGAGGATTTTATATTCGTTTCCATATTTACTTCCGAGGAGCCATTATACATAATACTATATTCGTTGCCATGTTTTCTTATTTTACAACGTAACTACGTAAGTTAGGAAATAAAATGGCTCTACACATATTGGTATTTTCAAGGATGTTCAAGTCCAAAACTTTTAATTTGTATTAAGGACTAGGTGACCCGTTGAACTTCGTATCACCTGAATAGTTTGACTCTCCGCGTCAAAAATGGCGATTCCAATACAAAATTACCAATTTTTATTTCTTCCGTTTTTCAGCTAATCCTTTAACTTTTCCCATATTTCTTTGCTTTTAAACCTACCCTGAACTATGGTGAACTAAACAAAATAGTAAATATGCAAATCGGTCAAGCCGTTTCTTAGTTTTTAGCGAGACTAATGCACGGCGATTTATTTTTTTTATATATATAGATAGATGTTGACAGGTTACTGAAATGATAATAAAAATAATATTTTTATGAACATACTAGCCTGTGAGTTGTGACGCCACAATCTAGTATTTTACTAAGTACTTGTTAAATGTTTCACTGATTCAAAATTCCTTATTATTTGTAGAAACCTGATGTGTTAGAGTTTATGAGATGTTTTGAGATATTTGTTTTGATAAAGCATTTTTCAGAATTATCGTGTGTACAGTCAACATAGTAGTCTCCCAAATCAATCAAACGCAGCGAATATGTTGTCATACTAAAACTTTGATTACATTTTGTAGTTATTGCTCACAATTTTGACACGAGGCTGGCCGAATTGGATTTTCTCAACCCTTTCAAGAGAAAATCTACATGAAAATCATACACACTCGAAGCAAAGTAAAACCTCCATATATAAACTAAAATATACTTAGTTAAATATTCATCCCTATTGGTATCCAGAGGCCGTCCTATAAACTAGCTTCAGCAATGGCATTCCAAAGTTAAGTTGCCCTTTAAAAAGCCAATTAGTATTTGATAGTAAATAAGTCACGTCCGAATGAATGAAGCGGCGGATACAAAGGCAAAGCGTCGTATGGGAGCTCAATAAACAAATAACCATGCAATGAAGGAAAATGCAACGGACAGAAGCATGGTTTACATAGAATCGAACTGCGCGCGCTCTCACCGCATACGCACACTTTAATAAGATCTACGACGCGCGGCTTGGCGCGCAGTTTTAGTTTATACAATCTACTGGATCTACTACTCTATTTCAATGCATTTATAAGTCAAAAATTGTAATTGCCGATTAGTGGCCGATGGAAAATAAGCAACTGGTGTCGCTATGTGGTTGCCTTCCTCCTTAGGCACTGGTATTCACAACACAGGTTTTTTGCCTACCGTGAGTACCATGTCGCACAACAAAATGTAAAGATATATAGAGAATACCTTATTGTACCAGAAATCTTGTATCTTGTATTTTTTGGAACACATTAATAATAAATTTCAAATTTCATTTCCTTATTTCATTTCCCGTCTCTAATTTTCCAAATGATTGTTTTCGAATCGTGCGTAAAGTGGCTACCAAATGAGGTACCTAAAATTAAGGGTTGTATTCTAGAACGCTACTTAAACTCAGTTCAAACTAGAACGCTCCTTGAACTCTGTTTAAACTCAATTTAACTAGAGTTTAGTAGTGTCGACTGTCGGTAAAACAGTGCATGTTTTGATTTGAATATCCCTCCCTTCATATCAAAACATGCACTGTTTTATCGACAGTCTGAACTCTGTTTAGACTGAGTTTAAGTAGCGTTCTAGAATACCACCCTAAAGTAATCCTTATTTTTTTATTCTTACCTTCTTCGATGCCTATGCCTAAAATAATCATAATTTGAATTTATTCGGCTCTACAGATGCAATTTTATTCTCAAATAGTCGGGCTTCCGTGCCTTTTCATCAAGTGTCGATACACTTCGGCACGTAATTCGGTGCAATTGTCTGGGAATAATTAAAGCGTTTCCTCAATGGAGACTCGTTTGATGAGCGATTATTAGTCTAGTTGGTGCGTGATCGCCGCCACTGACCGCAGGCCTAGCATGGACCATTTGTCTACTAGTTTTAGCTTAAAATAATAATCTAAAGTGACAGTGATAAGTATAGTATGGTATTTAGCATGGTATCCCAAATACAGACGGTTTAAGAAAGAATTATTTCTTTTAGATTTGACAGAAAAAAGAAACCGGTGCTTAAAATTATAAAGATATTACTTTTTTTTGTTGCGAGAGGTTGCGGGTTCAAGTCCTGTCCCGAGCTAATTTTTTTAACTAATAAATCTTTAAGTATATTACTTTTATTTTGAAAAAATCTCATCCTAGGTTCCTAGATTATAACCTGCTGAAACATGCTTATTGGCAGCGTAATTCAAAGGTTTCTTATAGATAATTTACTTATTAGATGCAAGACTTTTTCTCTCAAAACGCATTTTTTTTTTAACAAAATTTTATAGAAAACCGGCGCCCTGCAACGACTCCTCATTCCATCCTATGCTAGGCCTTATATTTGTATCGCCTTCGTAGATCAAGGTGCCGCCACGACATTTAACGTTTATCCAGCGTTTCTTGCGGCTCCTGTAGTTAAGCTTCGTTAGTTCGATTCCTAACATACCTAGAGTTTTTTTCTCATGCCTATTGGAGCAACATTCTATTACTTTTGAGCTCCTACTATTTTATTGATTGGGGGTAATCAACTTTAACACTTACATTCTTAGGGATCGTTGTAATTAAGCAACTCGCACTTTATCATGTTTGTGCATGAATAAAAACCCATGATGTTTGATGAACGTCCGTTTATCGCATTTCTAAACGTCGGGCCAATGTTCTGTTCCCACGTTATGTGCTACACGCAATTGAATTTAACAATACAGCTTTTAATAGTAGTTAATCGTATAAGGCAACCCCTAGTGCCGTAGTTTTTTAGGCCGCCCAAGTTAACAAAGTTTAAATTAAAAACCATTTTACTGGATACCTCGTCTTATTTAATTTTTACATTTCCCAACGGTTTTGAGACCTTTGAAGGGCAAAAGAGTGAAAATCCGGTAAAATTGTTTTTAATTATGTATGGTACCTATAGTGCCCGTGCAAATCTAAGAATTTACGAAGTTTGTTATTAATAACCAACCACCGGGACGACGGATAAATCTCACCATTACGGCGATCAAACGCTGATTCCACTTGTCAAACGAGATCCGGAATCTCAGGCGTTAATCGCCGATACCGAAGCGGTGAAACTGGCTCTCAGAGTGCCTTCCGAAGAACGGTCAAACCTTTAGCAATACTAGCGAGGCGCCTCCGCTTAACGCGGGTGCAAAAAAATATTACTACGTCGTAGTTCGCCCCGAACTCGTAACCTCATATCTGGGTAACCCTTCGACTTTAGGAGGAGTTATACAGGCAGCGGAAAGTGACTTTATTTTATACTATGTAGAGACGATACAATTTAGGGCTTCTTCATTCTACTTGTCGACTAAAACAACTTCGCCTTTGACCCAGAGACTAAAATACAGCAGAACATTCTAGAAAAGTATCGCCGCTGCCAAGAAGCCAGACTGCAAAGCGGTGCACCCATGAGAGGCCGGCAGCGTATACTGCAGCAGGGTCCATTGAAAACGCATTTCCATCCGGAAGCGGCACTCAGGCTATATCTTTACGGGCGCTCGCGTCTTTGCAAATGCTCACTGTAATATCCGACACCCCTTTCCCACATGCGTGCGACAAACTTGCCACGGTCGAAACAAGACCTTAGGAAAAGGAGAAAGAAACATAAAAGTATTCCTTTTGTCAGTGTCGGTAAGGGTGACAATGCGACGGAAGGGGTAAAGTAGATAGGGTGGTTAATGGGTGGGTAAAGAAGAGGATTTTCATTCCGACAAACACAAGCAGCAAGGAGTGGAGTGGACGGTCCTAAAGGAATTTGTTTGACGTTACTATCGGACTTTTTTTTTAAAGACGTTCTTTTCACCGTCCAGCAGTTCTCTCACTGCATTCTTTTAATTGCAATTTATTTCAACAGTGTCTTGTCGATTAAAAGTTACTTATTAGCTCTCATTAGGCGATGGAATTTCAGACTTTATTTCTGAGACATAAAATTGAATGTTCACTGCTCAGCAAAGTGGCGAATGTCTCTTCCATTCGTCAGACAGGTGTTTTTTTTTAAATTGCACTACTTTGAACCAAGTAGAATACCTAGGTGCTTTACTGTTATTATTGTCAGTTTGCGTGCTTTACTACTGAAGATCTACCCTTAGCAATAAGAAAGGTAAACATTCAGGTCGTCGTAATTATCCCCTATAGTCGTTATTCCTAATTGCTAATGACTCCCCTTCTAATCAAGCTTGTCAAAAGAGCACTAAAGCACTTTCCTACTAGAGAAGATTGCCAACCTAACAACAAATCCAGACAATGAAACCGCAGGAGAGCACCAGTCTAGTATAATTAAGGCTCGGATAAATGACTCGGCACTTTTAATTCCAGTATTTCCCGATGACTCTTATTGCCTTTTTTCGCAGCCGATTTTTTATTAAAGACCTAGTACTCTTCTTTGCTGACTGTAGAGGAACTTAGCAATCTAGTTGGATAATTGCTTTCCACGAAGTTGCGTAGTCAAACAATTTTAGCTCACTTTTTGTTTTATCAGCAAATAACAAAAGTCTGCGCCTTGATTACGTTTCTTGCAAGAAGCAGAGGACTGCGACACCGCTTCCAATATAAAAACCGGCCAAGTGCGAGTCGAGCTCGCGTTCCGTACAAGAAAACAATATAAAAAAAACTGGTTGTACCCCGCTTGACCGTTTTTTATTATTATTGTTGTTATAGTATTAAGACATTTAATCATACCATGTTTGATCGTTGTATGTTTTACCTTTTTTGCTTTAAATCAAAAAGTAAAAAAAACACGTTTGTTGTATGGGGACCCCCTTATTTTTTATTATTTTTTATATTTTATTATTTGTTGGGTAATCCGCCATACATAATAACACATAATCTGAAAAAAAAACTCGCTACCTATTTCGGTTCCAAAGTTTAAAGTTAGAATAGACAGACATACAGCGGAGGCAGAGTAATAGGGTCGCGTTTGGCACCCTTCGGGTACGGATCCCTAAAAATTACCAAACGCTCTGCTGAGTTTGCCCCTTATTCTGTGGTTTTACCTTTTGCTGGAATATCAATCAAGCACTAATCATCACTAATCTATTGTTTTCTGCATTTTTGTCACTGACTGTATTTTTTTTTCAAAATCTTAGAATGCAGTCCATGATTATAATATCTCAAAAAGTGGTGGATGGTCTTTTAGGAACGTTTTTCCGGTTAAGGTACGAACCTTCCCTTACTGCCCCGTTTTAACACGCTCACCCCTGACCGTTTCAAATCCACCCTGTATGCTCTTCCATAGAGATATACCATAAGTACCATAAGTATTTATAAATACATCTACAATTTCTTGACCTTGTAGAGAGAGTTCCATTCTAAATTGAAGCAAAATTAACCTAATACCCTAAAGAAATTAACTACAGGGTGCACTCTAAGTCGATAGCGGAACTTTAAGTAGGCTGTCTTCTGATCACTACAAACAACTTTTACCAGGTGGCGAAAAAAATGGAGCGAAAAAAATATCAGCTGTTCCATACAAAAGGTCGACTCAGTACTGCGCCAAATGTATGAAACAGCTGATATTTTTTTCGCTCCATTTTTGTCGCCACCTGTACAAGTTGTTTGTATTGATCAGTAGACAGCCTACTTAAAGTTTCGCTAACGACTTAGAGTGCACCCTGTAGATAGTATTCGACCGCATCAACTAATACTCACTGTACATGTATCCCAAATCCAAGCATTAACTAGAATGGCGTATATAAATTCCTACATAAGTGCAGTCAATTCCCAGCGGAGTTTCAGGTAAAGCCCTGTAAAATATTTACCAGCCGGGTGAAGAACTAAAGTATTTAACTCTAAGCATATAAATATATACCGGCTTCTTTCCACCTCTGGTTTATATTTAGTTTTACCCAGTTGTTAGCTTAACTGCACTCCTTTGAAATTTTAAAGGGGCCTGAGGTTAACTTTGGATAGCTTTATAATGTAGGCACGTGTAATTTTAAGCCGAAGTTCTTTTGCCGCCTTGCATAGTGAAAAAAAAAAGTTAACAAAATGTTAATTAGCGAAAAAGCTTTTTGTTCTCATAAAAACAGGCACACAATAAAATTAACTTATGCATTCAGCCCGCATAATCCAAGCGCGATGAGAATGGGATGGAACCTTGTCTAAGTCAACCGAAAATATACTGTACTTTACTTTCACAAAGGTTGCTTCGACGCGAGTTTGCTTGAGCGGTTCTCAGTTCCAAAAGGTCGCGTCCCATTCTCATCCCGCGCGGATTATACCGTGACCCACGCCACTTATGTCTGGCACATGATATTTAAAAAAATATCCTATATGTTCCATCATTCGGCCTTACCAGACAGCAGCTCTTATTGCGCGAGTATTGGTGCGAGTATCAACCAAAAAACGGTAGCTATACATATCTACTAATAGTTGTCTGTACCTCTAATAGTTTGTGTGTTTTTGTAGCAAAATACCCAATAATAATACGTTTGTTACCGGGGGTTAAGTGAAGATATCATGAACCTTCTCGGAAGCTAAATATTTGACGTTCGGGCCGTGGCAAGTCGCCAACCATCGACCTCCCAAATAACAGTCAGCGGTGTAATATGTACCAACGGACCACCTCACTTTACGGATAACTTAATCACGCTCTTCCACGCATAGCACGTAGCTGAATTAGACAGAAAGACTGCCCTGTGGAGACAGCAGCGGCGGTATTAATATTCACTCGTGTCAAAAGCGTCATACTTGGCGCTGCCAGAAACGCACTGCGAGGACCTTGAACGCGTTCGACGTCGCCTCCACGAGATCTTGCCAGCTGCACTGCGGAAAATGATTCGTCAGGTTATGTATAAGTACCTAGTTTAAGTTACTTTTGTGACACTACTGTTATTGCCCCTACTACGACCGAACAGAAAACCTTCGAATAGATAGCCCTTACTAGCAACTAGCAGACGGGCACTGATGATAAACCCTACTGTGTTGGTACGATGTGATGTTGCTCTTCTATAAATCGTTATTTTATACTAACGCAAAGTAAATACTATAGTGATGTGAAACGTATAGGTACCCATCTCTAACTGTATTGTAATTGTTTAAGTAAAGGCGTTTTACTACCAAGAAGAAATTGTTTCACACAATTTAATCGTAGTAAAGTTCCGTACATTGTCTTTTGCGAGTTAGTACGTCTCTGTAATAGGTTTTATGGAAATTGAATCAGTAAAACCGAGGTACGAAGACAAAGCCGACTTAAGGTTGATGTAAAAGATTGTGTCACGCTTTTTATATTGGAAAGGGTAGATTGGAATGCTAATACATTCGAATCGTGCCTGCTTTCTTGTCACGGCAATGAAGCAAGCGTAATGGGTGGCATAGTAAGCTTGCAGACTTTATCCCGACCACACCACATCATTCAGATAATTTGTTCCCATAATTTTCTTCCCACTTCTCTTTGTAGTCTCTTTGTAGTTGAGAGCGGTGGTGGTCTAGTGGGTAGAACAGTGGACTCTGAAGCAAGAGGTACCCGGTTCCCAGTGCGGGCATGTATCTATGACTTTGTTTAATTTCAAAGTTACGTACATTTGTGAATTTGTAGTAGCAATACCACTCGCTAACTGTGAAGGAAAACATCGTGAGGAAACCCGCGGCTCGGTTGGCTCCACACGTATTGACCTGTCTTTCCTGTGGGCTAGGTCGACTAAGCTGTCAGGATGGTAAAGGTGCTGGGCAAGCCTGCTCCATCTAAAACAATGTCCCAGGCACTGCAGCGCCGAGTGGTCTCTTCACCCATCTAGTGTGAGTGAAGGTGCCACTGGACGCTCTATAAATCATCTCATTACGTAGATGCAAAGGCCTTAGTTCTCTTTGTAGTCCCGCACGTTTCTGACTGAGTAAACACCAGTTTTAATAAAGTAAATATGAGCGGGTAACACCAGCTCTCGTTAGGTAACCGGCCTGTAACCAGTTGTTACCGGATAATTGCGGAAGTGTTTCTAAGAGAGATTTACGTCTCTCGTCCCTATCGGAGGACCTTACACGAGGCGGGGGAAAAGGTTTAGTACACCTACTGTACGCGCCGAGATAGAGATCTCTCACACTTTGTCAGGGACTCGTGACAAAGTCAGTAAATTTATTACGCGACGTATTGCCTTTTACGAGAAAAATAAGTGAAACTCTCTTGAAACGCCGGGCGATGTTTCTCTTTTACGGGCCCGTCATGAAGCGGCTTGTCTCAGCTTTTTATATACGTGCGAGAGTGAAATATGCTTCATGCATTGACACTAAAAATCTGTTGCTATTGTTTGTAACGTGGGACTAGCAGGGCTAAACATCGACCCACCCACCTAGTAATGTTTAGGCCATTTTGTAAAACTACAATTCACAGTTTATTATGGCAATTCGATGTACATTGAGCTTCGATCAAGGATAGATACAACATAGAACTCTGAAATGGGTCTCGAAAAATAGATGCCCAAATTGCCTTTGGGGGCTTATTTACTCGTAGTCTATGCAATTAAAGTAAAACTGTACACTATTGCAATAAGGTTGACATTCAAATATTAGACGTATGTTCAAAAGGATGTTTCGTATTGTTCTATTGCTGATATCATTTGTTTATGTGGGGACAAGTTTTTATTGTGATTTTATACGTAATGCGGATTCTATGGGATTTAGGTCGGTGACATTGAGTGACTGGTTAGTAAACTTACCTTTTTTGCAACCTTTCTAATGCCTAATCGGCTTCGCAATACATCGAATTATCGTTGTCGGTTTTATGAAATGCCTTCTATTTATGATGTTTTTGTTGCGAATTCCTATTAAAATAGATGTTCTTAGAGGGTGTATAAGTCTGAAAGATCAGCAAGCGGCAATGTTTAATGCTTGTGTCTGCTAATAACTCGCAGCCGTTCAATGTTAATGCTCAATTAACTATGTTAAAAAGAGCTCTACAATCAGCCTTTATAATTCACGCAAGGGTATTATCGTAGATCTTCAATGGCAAAGGGCGCGCGCGTTGTTACACGTAACTAATAAGGCGAGGGCCTTAGCTGAAGACGCTTTGTTTTGAATAACATGGAGATAGCTATTTCGTTGTAGATGGGTCTCTGAAAACAGCATTAGAGAATTTGTTGTTGTTGGGAAAGATAATAAGTTTTAACGCGACGTTTAAGTTATTCTGCAGACTTTTACCGATAGGTAACCAAACTGGAAATCTAATAATATGGTACGTTTTTTTTGTCGCTGAAAACCCGGAAATGGTCGATAGGAATGGTTTTTATTTTGTTGATAAAAAGCTCAAAAATGCCACTTTTACTTTTGACGTATCCAATAATAAATTTACTTTCGCGCATTTTCAATAGTTTCAAAACCAAAGTTGATTAGAATCTGAAGCATAAAAGCCATTTATAATTTACCCCTATTTTTCTTTTTCAACACAACCTTATTTCTGCCCGATATTTCAAACTCACCACCGCCATTTTAAAACAAATTATAAACATGGAACAAATATTTTACTGGGAAAGGCATTTATTGCGAAGGTCCACATATTTTTCAGCAAAAACCTTCACTTTTCCCGACCAAACGAATCAATTCAAAACCAACGCATACGCAAACATACAATTCACAATCACGGTGTTTATTTCCATCCAAGCCTCAATGAATGGTCTTGGACATCGTAGTCATTACCTCTTAGGCATCGGGTTTAATTGTGACCTGTAATTGTGTAGATTCATTTATCGTTCGCCCGGGGTAGATTCCAATCAAGCGGGGTTAGGGTCGGTCCACACTTGGTAGAGACTCGAGAGAGACGATCTACTTTCGATGCTACTTACTTTGCATCTACGTAATGAGATGATTTATATACAGCGTCCTTCACTCACACTAGATGGGTGAAGGAACCACTCGGCGCTGCAGTGCCTGGGACATTGTTTTAGATGGAGTAGGCTTGCCCACACCTATAGGTAATACCATTCTGACAGCTTAGTCGGCCGAGGTCACAGGAAAGACAAGTCAATTCTTTCATGTGACCTTCTTTCCTGTGGACTCTACATTTACCGTGTAACTTTACTAAAAATACGGGTGAATCCGCGCGACCGTGCGCATCGCTTTAGTCGCAAGTGGTTGTGTGATACAATTTCAGAGATCTTTACTTAGTTTTTGCATCGTGGTACAGTTATGATAGGATATCCCTTTTTGTTCAATTGGCGCCCTTATGCCGTACGCGGTAAGAGCTGCCTTGGGGTATCTGGTAACTGTGGCCGACCGTACGTAGGTACCGTAAGTTTAATTGAACGAGCGAGCGAAGCGAGCGAAGTTCTCCGAGTCTACTGGAACAATCCGACGTTTGTATGTATGTATGTATGTATGTATGTATGTATGAATGTTCGTTCGACGATAACTTGAGTAAATTTAGTCGGATCGTGATGAAATTTGGTAGGCAGGTAAATGAGGCCAAGATAATTTTTAAGTTCGAACATGAGCCAAATCGGTCAAGGGGTTACTGAGATATGGGGTCGCGAGTTCATAGTTCGGGGCGAACCACTAGTTATATTAAGTCTCTACCGTCAGCACCTACGCTTCCCCACCGCACCACCAAACCACACCACTGGGTGTCATGGATAAAATAGTTCCCTTCTACACTACCGACAAGACGTGTATTTAAAAAGAGTCACTTACATTACCCTAATACTTGGTCTGCCACCAGCTTTAGCAACGCGTCCGCCGCTCTGGGACGCGGCTGCAATATATCTCACGTGCCTCGACCGCTCGTACTTACGCACAAATCCACGCTGAGATCGCCAACCTTTTCGCCTTGCTGTTAATTAATTTTTTTGCACCCTCCCTACGTCTTTTCGCCAGCCTATTGGGGACTTTTGTGCGAACTTGCAGGGTCAAGGTTAATTAAGGTAAGACGTGTGAACATATTATTATGGTTATATCGTCGTACAAATGTTGAAGATTTGAGAGCGCTAGTACTACGGTTCAAATCCTGTTACGAGCCATTTTTATTTATTTTTCAAGACTCATTTTTGTGTCTGAAACTAATTTGGATTGATTGCGCAATCATCTCTACTGTTGACTATTAGATTAGGTTTTCCTTATTCTTATTTTATCTTCAGATAATCCAAGTAGAGCTCCTGAAGCGAAATGTCATAAGGTTTTTCACAAAAGTAATAACCGAGGGATACATTTTATCCAGAACAGTTAATCGAAGGGCTCCAAAACTAAACATTGACTCAGCCCTCAACAAACTGTAAGCCAATAATCTCAATAAATAGATAGCTATTCATTCCGATATAAATGGCGATCCGGAGCCATTCGCCTAATCCCGTAGAAGAAACAATATCAGCCCAAACTTGGGCAATAATAAACAAGAAACTAAAGAGAAAACGAGCAAAGTTTGCGATACCCGAAGTGAAGAGGAGCGCGGGAGTACGCAAGTGTGTGACACTCGATAATTAACTACTTATTATCGGTGGTTAATAATGTCCGGGCAATGTTAACAAACTGAAATTGTTCCCGGGAGATATCTCCTACGTTCGACGCGTATTTATGTGCATGAGATAAACGCGAACACGGCCGAGCCTTCAGATTTACTTTTTGTTTGCGTCTGTACTTTCGTTACGCATAGTCTACATAGTTGCACCTCTTTGCTTATAGCTGGAGAGCTGGTGACCAATCGACTTATTTTGTCGTACAAGGCTGGGAGCTTCTAGGCTGGTTGTCTGGACTCCTCTGATCACGAAATTATACTTTTTTTTGCCGGTCGATATTTTATAACCTAAACACAGACGACAGACAAACATACACCCTCCCACACAGACAGACAGATACACATACTGGTCAATCCCTTTTGGCGACTTAGGTCTATCAGGAAGACTAGGTATAAAAATGACGAACTTATAAAATTCAATTGTCGAAGGCTATTTATGCCGAGATATAGAAATGTCGATCTAAAATGAGTAGAGCACGGTTGGTCCTAGACTGCGGCGGCAATACGGTAAATCCGCCGATAAATGTAAAACTTTTGTAAATTAATATGAAATAATAAAAACATTTAAAAAAACAACCTTTTCATCCCAACAAAGTGCACTTAAAAGAAAACGATCAATCAGAAGCTTTAGTCTGACGCTAAAACGCTGAAACGCGAGATTATTGCGATTGTGTGGAAGCTGTCGCAAAATCGCATAAATGCTAGTCTGACTTTGCTTTTTGTTCGTGCTTGTACATTCGTTGCGCATATTCTGTAGTTGCACCTCTGTTCTGAGGGAACGGAGGATGACTCTTGTGGTCGCGGTCGGATTACGACAACCACCATTTGTAAGGTGCCAGTCACCACAAACATGCTTTATTCTATTAGGTAGTACACACGACAGCACGTCGACCCTTACACGCTCGCACTCTATTCGCTTACGTTACGGGGTATTTTACAAAAAAAGTGTACAGTCTGACGCAATGTCGTGTGTACATACTTACCTATCATCAAAGTAGCATTGCAAAGTAGCAACCTACTGAATTCCATAATACTTTTTTTTTAATCCTAAAACCTTTCATAAAACCGGTATTAAAAAAAAGTAAACTATTATTGGAATCAAAACGGATCGAATCGCGAACCAGTGAATCACATTGGTGAATAAAATAATATTATAAGAATAATAATTTCAAATATTAAATAAAATAAAAATTCAAAGAAATAAAATTAAAGAAAGTAATAAATTAATGTCGCTTAGCCAATAGTAAGAAATTAAGTTCGCTGCATAAGAAATTATCTCCACCTTCTTAATTCTAATTAAATATTTGGAGGAAGGCAAAGCCTAAAGCCTACTTTTGTACAGTAAATTTTCCTATACCCACGAGAGTAAAATGAGCCCACAGTACACTTCTGAAGAGAAGTGCACAGCCAAAGAAAGTTCTGAGGCTTTAATTAAAAGACCATCACGATTACTGCTATATTAGTTACAATCAGAGAACAGAAATTGAATGGAGCACCCAAATTTACTGAAACGAGTTATGAATTAGAACCTAATGTAAAAAACGATAATTTCCATATTTTACTTAGACCAGTTCAGACTTTTATATTTTTAAAGTGTGTTTTAAGGTAAGTGTCCTACTCTACCTCGTTTCGTGATGGTAAGCAATAACGAGTATAACCCGTGTCATTAAAGAAAACATTTAGGATGGACTTCATAACACTCGCCCTCTCGCTCTAATTAATACAGTCAGACGACACTAGGTTTTTAACTCCGTCCTAAATGTTTTTTTTAATGTCACGGTTTATAGTATTACGATACACGTAAAAAAATATTAACAAAAATACGTGAATAGAAGGTCCCTTCAGAAGGTTTTCTTACGTTTGATCCAGAGGTATAGACGGAAAACCTAAGTATGGTCATGACCAAGAAATACCTCATAGTACGTGTGCGAAGTCTCTGGAGACAACACCAAGAACAAGGCCAAGTGGAGAGAAGAAGAAAGACTGAAACATGAGGTACAAAATCTTAAAACAAAGAGGGAAAGATAGTTTCTTTCTAGGTCCGTCCTTTGTGTTCACATTCACCGTAGTATGTTATCTGTCGGATGCCACTCTACAGTTTCCCATCCCATACGCCCTCTTTAGCGAAACAGCGATCAGTTATTAATGGACCTGTCAATAGTATGATGTAATTATTATAAATGTTCTCCGATACAAGATAAAATGCTATTATTCGTTGTGTGCGGAACTTATTACGTACAGTAGAGGGATTCGCTCCTTCTTAATTGCAATGTACGCCGGGGTATAGATTTATTAACGTACAACCTCGCACAGGTGATAAACTGTACCCTGAGTCGTTTCA
Source organism: Zelleria hepariella (assembly GCA_949319315.1). NCBI lineage: Eukaryota > Metazoa > Arthropoda > Insecta > Lepidoptera > Yponomeutidae > Zelleria > Zelleria hepariella. Next base: position 9,727,471 of record OX439392.1, on the reverse strand, counting down.
TTTACAACCAATAACACTGGATGCATATGGCTGGGAATACTTCAACGATGGCTGAAATATAGATCGAGTTTGCTACGACCCTGCGTGCGGGTGCGGGCTAAAAGCAGCGATAATAACTTGGAAATATACTTGGATTCAGGCAATACATTATTTATGGTCTTAGCTTTATTTTATTTATTTTACGCAGGTACCTACCGGACGTACGTACCTTTTAAGGCACGAGGGTGAGTACAGTGTACGGGCATAAAACTGGGAAATAGATAACATTCGCGAAAGACTATAAAAAAACCCTCGAGAGAAAGTACTTAAGACGAAGAAAAGTAGAGTGTTACCTGAATCAGATTTTCGTTCTTAGAATGTCGAGAGCCAGGGGCAAGACCTGCCTTTTTTACCGACTTCAGAAAAGGAGGAGGTACTCTCATTTCAACGCGTATTTTTTTTTATGTTTTTTACCTCAAAACTTTTTTCTACGCGAACCAATTTTGATCATTTTTTTTTTGTTTGAAAGGTTAAGCAATATACTTCCCATCCCATACTTCCCACTTCCCATATACAGGGCGTCCCACGGCTATGCCACATGGAGGAAAAGTACCTTAAATATTGTAGATGGAACATTTTACTGAAAGAAGACATTATTTTAATTTAAAAAACAATTTAAACTGCATTCATATATATTAAAATAATTACATGGTTGAACCGGGAATCGAACCCGTTACATGAGAAAAATAATTACCCTGTAGTTTTATCATACCGATCGAAAGGCTTCATCATAAGGATTTTTTTTTTTCTAAATAACATAGTGTCAGAAATAAAAGGAAGACCATGAATTTTAACATTTACCTGGTAGTATGCAACAAATCGAGCCGTATCCTAAGCCGAAAGACGCGTAAAATTTTGTCCATCGCAATGCGGCTGGCTGATTATAAAAAAATAATTCAAAATGTGTTTCATTTTCATACTTTTATTCTTTTGTTACTGTGATTTTCATTGATAAATTGATGAATGTGGTATTAAAAATGTTAAAATTCATGGTCTTCCTTTTATTTCTGACACTATGTTATTTAGCAAAAAATAATCCTTAATGATAAAGCCTTTCGATCGGTATGATAAAACTACAGGGTAATTATTTTTCTCATGTAACGGGTTCGATTCCCGGTTCAACCATGTAATTATTTCAATATCTATGAATTCAGTTTAAATAGTTTTTTAAATTAAAATAATGTCTTCTTTCAGTAAAATGTTCCATCTACAATATTCAAGGTCCTTCCCCTCCATGTGGCATAGCCGTGGGACGCCCTGTATAGGATATACTTCCCATGTAGTCCCATAAAAAATGGTGAAAATCTGATGAACAACTTCGGAGATGGAGAACGGAACTCCTCAACAGACAGCAGCAAATCAGTCGGAATCAGTGCAATAGCTTAATAACAGTGTACCTTTTTACCAGTAAAGTCGTTTTTTTTTTTGTTTTTTTTTTTTATTATTTCAATTAAAACATTGCTTAAAAGTAGCGTTAATGACCCGTCATTCCGCATTACAATTTAAACGTTAAAAGTGTTAAACTCAAACCGCCTCAAAATGTCGGCCGCGGTGTGACAGGCTAAGTAAATGTAAGTTAAAATGCCTTCACTTAAAACGTCAGTGTGTTTGCGATGCGAACGTGCGATGAGTTGGCGTTAACACGTGTTTAATTACAGTTATTAGGTGCGGCGTGCCAATCAATGCGGACACAATATTTTGAAAATACGCGCCTGGTTTAACCCTCCGTCTACTAGAGGAAATTCTTTCAACTACAAAGAATATTCCATAGCCTGGGGACCAGTTCTGGGAAATATCGAAGTCGCTATTATCGAAGAAAATTATTCCTTTACTTTTAAATTTCCTTTGACAGTTGCGTGATATAAAATCTTTACCATTGAACAAAGGCAAAGAAAGAAAATTTAGTACCTAAGGCAATCTAGCTCTTCCGACAAACCTTAAGGGCCAATTATCATCCATGATACTGCCTTCGATCGTCCTCACAGCTATTCAAAGAACATTCCCAAAACTACTACACCTACACTTTTATAAAAATAGACCATTTCATAAAGGCCCTGAGTACAACATCGCTTGGCAACAGTGTCCATTCCCTCACAGCAACTAGAGTCCTAATAGAGATTTATAATTTCACACAAACTCCATTAACTGTGCAAAGAAACCGTTATGATTTTAATAATTACCCATCACTGGGCGATGATCCCGTTGGGTAAATATTGGAGCGATGGCTGGTGTTCGCTGACGATTACACCACCAGTTCAGTTTGACCTCCCTTTCGGCCCTGGCCTGGTGGAAACAAGAGGAGAAAGGGGAACTGTGGAAGTTTGCGGAAGGTCTTTCTAAACTTGACGTATTACTCGTACTTCGTTGATAGCATTGGGTGTGGCGCAATTCATGAGCTTTTGGAAAAGCCCTTAGGAAAACGTGGAAGACAAATTCACGATTTTTCATGTACTTAAATAACTACTTTGTCTAAAGATACAAAGCAGTTATTTCTTCTTCTTGTTGTAGTGCCGTCTCCTATCGGAGGTTGGCAATCATCTTGGCTATTTCTGTCAGCAGTTATTTAAGTCCCTGAAAAATCGACAATTTGAAATATGATTTAATTAATATTTATTAAAAGGTTAAAAATCGAAAACCTCAAGCATACCAAGAGATTTTTTGCAATAAATCTTTAAATATTTCCCTAGCACGTGTTTGTGATAAACGGGAAAAAGTAAAAGTGGTTAGTGACATAATCTACACTAATATTATGAAGAGGAATAGTTTGTAAGTATGAATGTATGTAAGTATGTATGTAGGGGGTAATCTCCAAAACTACTCATCCAATTTTAAAAAATATTTCACTAATGGGAAGCTACGCTATCGCTGAGTGCTATTTTTATTGTGATAACGGAAAAAAAACTAAGTCTGCGCGGACGAAGTCCCGGAAAAAAGCTAGTGTTTCAATAATGTGATTCATACAACACAGCGTTAGAGTGGCCACTTTACTCGTAGGTACGAGAGAGTGAGTGGATATGCCCCTAGCTATACATTATTTTACACAATCACGGACAATAGCACATCTCTTTCTATTGTCATTTACGGCTATAGTTTGCGTGTCCGTGAATATATTATTACCACTGTAGTATGTAGTATGTATAGCAAAGGCCTATTTTTTTTCAACTATTGACTTGGACTTCGCTAGAGTAAATTAGTCGGACTCCATCAATCGAACTCATTTTTCCTATCGGCCTCGTTCGTTATAGCTGCAAATAAATTGCTAAAAAGTATTAAGGACAGTGGGCAAATGTGGGCTAAAAATGATGATGATGATAAGGAAAACCTCCCAGGGTTCTCAGGGGGTCTACCAGCTAAAACGAAGCCGATTACCATTGGCGAAAATAGAAGTCCGAATTATGAAAATTTTACTGCATGGCAGTAAAATGAACTGGGTGGCAGTAAATTTTTCAAAAATCGAACTTCGATTTTCGCAAATGGTAATCGGCTTCGTCTTAGCCGGTAGACCCCCAGGAAGGGAAAATCTCAAACTTTGAAATAGGTGAGCTGAAGACTATTACTACACCATCAACTCATTATGAAGGCAAGGTACATACTTATACCCTGTTTTCCAGAGATAATAACTGCGCACGGATATGGCGGCTAAAGGGCTTGAAATCCATATTGATTGAGAGCAAGTAATGACGTTGCAGTAACTGGTATGTATAGGTATAGTCTACCAGCGTTTACCAACCTAAGGTCCACGGACTTTAATTGCACCTTCCATCGGTCTGGGAATTTAGTTGCAAATATCAGCCTCCAGTTTTTTCAGTATCAGAATGTAATTAAGTTTTAAGTTATAGGTAGATGCCCTAACTTTTAACCGCAAAAGAACTGAGCTCGATGTTTTATTGCGATTTGTAGAGTATAGACTGATTGCAAAAGGAAAAAAATTGGTGTGTGCGGTTAGGTGGCGTGGCCCTTGGGGTCCATCCTTGAATAAGGTTGGGAACTGCATATACACGCATAGACTGTAACTTTACTGTAGCTAGTAGGTAAACAGTTTAGAAACTTGCTCCCGAGCAATAAACGTCTCAATTAATAACTATTAGGTATGTTTCAGACGGGATTACGTAACATGACTGTGAATATGTGAAGATTTTGCTGAGTTTCGCTCGAATTCACAATTGATTAAAGGTCCGGAGTAGTTACAGAAAGTTTGGATAACTCACTTGCTAAGTTACCGCTGGCTTCTACGCCTCTTACCTTTAGTTTTCCTTTGAAAATTTGTTACATTGTAAGCCTCTGCTAAAGTAAAATATGTGCGTGAAAACTTTTGCAAAGAAATAATCTGGAGATGAGTATGAAATGTGTTTTGTACTTTGTTAGATTTTTCACTGGATTCATAAGGTTCTTCTTCTTCTTCTTGTAGTGCCGTCTCCTATCGGAGGTTGGCAATCATCTTGGCTATTTCTTCCTTTGAGGCTGCCAAACGGAACAAGGAGCTCGTGGATTGTTGGTACCAATGGCGTAAGTTCTCCAGCCATGATATCTTCCAGGTCTCCTCCTGCCTGGAGGATTCATAAGGTTGCAATACCGAATTTGTTATATCTCGCGACAGAGCTTCAATATGCGTGTGGTTAAACAAGGCAGAAAAACGAGGAAAACCATTTCCTACAAAGCTGTATACTTTGCCCGACTTCTTCAAGTAGATTCCCCGAAACTATTACCCAAAGGGGACCGAATGCAAAGCTTTTTAATAAGAGATAGGGCTCAGTTTATACAGTAGCCGGGTAGCGCGGAAATGTCAGCGATCTGAGGCAAATCCTACTTTATTGTTATTGTGCCGCATTCCGCCGAAAGAGATATAAACCTGGAATCGGTTGAGAGTAAATAAAGTCTGTGACTGCGTAGTCAAAGCCCTGTCGCTGGCTGTATTGCGGAGATAACAATTATTGGGATTTGGGATCCCGTATATGTAAGTGGGGTATGGAAAGGAGATTGCGCGGTCTTTTATTCTATTACTTCCTTTGGTGGTTTTTACATAACTACGTAGGTACCCCCACTCAACTGTTTTTTTTATTATTATTTTTATTTATTTATATGTTATTATATTACAATAATACAAAAAGATTACAAAATTCCGCCAAACTGCAGAGCAGTTTGTTGGCGTGACGCTCATTCTACATTAGTGTTAAATTAAGAAAGTAGATACCCATGATCTTGTGACGACACAAGCAAATATTTTTATACAAAATATATTTTTAAAAGCAAGCAACTAATTTTCATCCAACATTAGATATGTTCAGATAGGTACTTGGAATAGCCGTAATCGCTACAGAAAATCAAACTCCACGAGGATAGTATTAAATTCGCGACCTAAATTCACATACGAATTACACCTTGTTTGTGGACAAATTGGCCAAGCGCTGCAAAGTATGATGATGTATGTAGTGTAAGTAGTTTCGTATAGTTAGAAATAAATTGACGAAAAAAGAAACTAAACCCAGATCGTTTCCAAATAATACCTTTCGTGTTCGTGCAATAATACTTGAAGGTATTTTTTACATACGCTTACTCTTCGTTCTGTATTGATGATTGTTCGGTTCTAAAAATACTTGTTGATAGTAGGTATGTACGAGATACGGAAAATAAACTTTAAGACTAAGATTAATTATTAAGGTTAATTTATTATGCAACGATTCATCTATTATACAGAAATCAAATCAAAAAAGTGCAATAAATAAGACTGGGAAAAAGTTATGACTATCTTTAGACGTTCCGGAAGGAAATTCGTAAAAACACATTAAAAAAATCATAACTTCTAAACTACGAAAAATCGCTGAACATACATGGGGTATTTTTGGATAACCCTAGGCGCGAGGAATCTAAAAAAAAATTCTTGACGTCCTTATTTGGACCACCCTGTATTATCATGCTTAAGCTTTCTGATAATTAAGGCCATAATGTTTAAATTAGGCAGCAAAAAGCAGTAGGTACCAAGGGAAGACTAAAATAAAAAATGCCCTCGTTTACTTAAGCCCAACTTCGACGTTTTAATTAAATCATGCTCTGAATTCCTCGGGACCCATATGCTGATCTTTCATCTCAAAATCCAATTTATCTCTTTTTATTCAAGCTTCGCTAATGAAAAGTTGAAATTGCGAAGTCAGATTGAAAGTCCTATAAAGGAGGAGGATAAAATATCCCTAGACTTAAAAAGTGGCCTTCTTCTTGTTGATTTAACTAAGATCAAAGGTTTTAAATCGTATCTCTAACGACGCCACTTTTTTCATTAGAATTTCTTGTAAAAGTGTCTCCGTATAAAAAAAATATAATCCCCTTTTCGTCAAGTGTTCGATGCTCACTGCAAGCTCCTTACTCCCTAGCGTCGCAGGTGAGTAAAGAGGATATCAGACGGTTTATTTACCGTTTATTTCTACGATCAGCGACATCCCGAGATACCCCTTTTTGACGCATTTATGTGATATACCGTGGTATACCTAGTGAAACGTCTGAACATGAAATGAAATAAAAGTTGCGAATATTTATTTAAAAACTATCCAGCGATGTTAGATTTTAGTATCCAGTGAATCTGGAATGAATGTTCATTCGAGTGAATGTGGAATGAATGTTCATTCGGCTAATAGTGGACACACAGTGTTTCCCCATTTAAAGCGCAAGATAACGAGTGAATTTTCATTTCGTCCGTGCCGTGTGAACATGGAATGAAATAAAAATTAAACGTTCACTTGAGGTAGGCAACGTTCATCCGGGTGAACCGTCTGACACAACCTTAAGAGGGATTTTCTCTGTCCGCCTTTCGAAAGATTTCCATATTCAATTACAAATAGACAAGTTGGTTCGTCTCGAGTGTTTGCGACGACAGTTCCGCGACTGATTGCTTTACTTTGACGGGTCACTCACACTCAGCTGGGGCTTGTCTGTAACGCAATGGCGTGTCGATGGCGCCCGAGTAGAAGAAGAAAACCGGGGTTTCCTCGTTTTACTCCTACAACCAGCGAACTAATTCTCTAAATAGAGTTAGAATCAGAATATTCTTTGCTGTTCTACAAAAACAATTCAACTGGGAGCCGATTTTGGCACCATTGCGTTACACACTCGAATCAGGCCACATGTCTTGACTTAACACAGAACTAGAAACAATTAGTTTGTTCAGACTCAAGAATAGAGTCTACTTCGAGGGACTTTTTGTTATGCGCAAAACACGTTTTTTATTATTTAATAGTTATTTGTTATGCAAGAATGCAAAATTATTGTTTGCGGCGAGTGCTTGTATTGAAAACCGAGCTAGCGAAGGTTTCTAAAATTGAGCCACGAGCGTAGCGAGTGGTTCAAAAAAAGAAACCTGAGCGTAGCGAGGTATTCAGAAGCACGAGACGCAAATAATATTGCATTCGTGCGAAACACAAAACTTTTCATCTCACAGAAGCGAGGAAATGATTTTGTTAGCCAAGCGGGAAAAACTCTATAGATAACTACTTACAGGCAAAACAGGTGAGTCAAATAAGTTCCTTTTAAAAGCATATTTTACTGTAGATACGGCTGCCGCACTAAAGTTTTGAGCTTCGTTAGTATTAAAACCATTCGTTTTATTAATAATTTCCTGAAGTTTATTTATCCAGACACAAAAATAATGTAAATAAAAGAATGTTTTTTTTTCCGGGTGCATTCTGAACTTTTACCATATAAATTAAAAATTTCTAGGAGATAAAAAATGAAATTAGTAATATCGTTTGAAAAAATGTATTTAGCAAACTAAAACATAATTATCTATTTGATAAAACAGAAGCGAAGCATTTTTTTTTATTTACTGGTATTTTAAAATAAATATGTGTGTGTACAAAATATTGAAAAGACTATAAGAAGAAACCGCGTTTCTGAATGTTCTATCCCGTGACTTTACCTTTTTAAAAGATGCTTATGCACCATTTACATTCACAGTTTTGTATAGAGAATGGGCACGAACAATCACTTTCGCTGAAGTACGCGTTTAAACGAACTATGAATGAGGTTTTATTTTCCGTCGGGATTTGGCATCTACTTAAACGGCCAGTGTTTTTTTTTTTTTCAACACCATAGGGCGCGGGAAAGACTGTCCCGGCGTCGCGTTCAAATTTCGAAGCGCACAAAAATGCAGATAGTTTAAATCCGGCCTTTACACGATCGTAAATTACTAGTAACAGCAAACTTTCCGAGCATGGGAGATGAAAAAATTATTTTAGCATGTGGGTAGGCAACGGTGCAGGACAGAAACCAATGGCGACTTCTACAGGGTGCACTCTAAGTCGATAGCGGAACTTTAAGTAGGCTGTCTACTGATCACTACAAACAACTTGCACCAGGTGGCGAAAAAAATGGAGCGAAAAAAATATCAGCTGTTCCATACAAAAGGTCGACTCAGTACTGCGCCAAATGTACGAAACAGCTGATATTTTTTTCGCTCCATTTTTTTCGTCACCTAGTACAAGTTGTTTTTAGTGATCAGTAGACAGCCTACTTAAAGTTCCGCTATCGACTTAGAGTGCACCCTGTAGTGTCTGAGACCAAGTCTTACTTCGGGTCGATGAGCCAGCAATGAAAAAATTTACCTACTTCAGATATCAATATCAGTTGGGTGTAAATGGTTAAAAACATGGTGTGTTCCGTCTAATACGGATTGTCAATTGGGATGGTAGCAGTCAATGACTTCAATGAACGTTGCAAGCTCATTATTTATTTAATAAGATTCATAAATAGTTGTGTGGACTCTTCAGCTTGGCCATTATAATACCTTTCTTCCTGTATAATTTTCTGTAGGATGCGAGCGCGCTGTTCACAGATATATTTGCAAGTGGAGTGCTTTCCTTTGACGTCACGTTTTAAAGGAATACTCGTATTATGTCCCCTTAAAGTCCCTCAAGTACCTACCGAGGGTACAAATTAGCTGAAGAGATCTTGAGTGACAAAATGAATCTTGAATTTGTACGTGCTTTGACGTCGCTTATATTATTATTATTACCTGCATCTGCTAATGCCGGTTGCATGTTGAATGACTAACGGAGTTTAATGAAATAACTTTTATTGTCCCTGCTGCTGTTTACCTACATCTTTTCTCGGTATAAACATGGCTTCATCTGCTAAGAATACAACAAGTGTATCATCGGGGAAGATGCATAAATAATTGTCCTTGTCTAAAATGTCCAAAAACCGTATGGCAAATAAGCCGAGTGAACAATTACAATTTAAAACGAGAATAGAATCTAAAAATACAAATAAAAACCAACTACGAGTAACTACGAGTAAACTACGAGTACAACCCTCCATCAGTTCGTACCTAAAAAAGTCTAATTCACTGGAGTAAACTCACAGACACTAATTGTCAATTAGTAAAATAATGTTGCCATATTTTTTTTAATGGTGATGCGTTCCGTTCATTGTGATCACGCTCAGTCACACCACACAAAATTAATAGAAACATCTCTACAAAAAATATAGAAAAAGATTCCCGTGTCTGTCTGTACGCTTAGATCTTTCTAACTATACGCACGCAACGGATATTGATGCTGTTTTCACCGATAGTCATAATGTGGCGCACTTTTTTTTTATTGCATCCGTAAACATAATATAGAATGCATTTTTATTAAATTTTATACCATAATTCGCTAGTAGAAAAATCATCATCAAACGGCCTAAAGGTAATTTTTTAAATATCGATTAAATAAAACTGGGTTGGCAGACATTTTTATAAAAATAAATAAAATAATGTGATTCAGTCGATTCATGTGAACTTTTTGGCACAAAACTATTTTTTTTTCACCTGAAACTGGTCACACCGTAAACGTCAGATTACTCCAGTGAATTATATCGTTAGACCGACGGAACAAATAGGTAGTTCCTTTTTAATAATTGAACGAGCGAGCGAAGCGAGCGAAGTTCTCCGAGTCTACTGGAACAATCCGGCGTTTGTATGTATGTATGTATGTATGTATGTTTGTATGTTTGTATGTTTGTATGTTTGTATGTATGAATGTTCGTTCGACGATAACTTGAGTAATTTTTGTCGGATCGTCATGAAATTTGGTAAGCAGGTAAATGAAATTAAAAGAATTTTTAAGTTCGAACATGAGCCAAATCGGTCGAGGGGTTGCCGTGATATGGGGTTGTTAAGTTTATATGGGATGAGAGAGGGCGCCACTGCTGCCTCTCAGTAACATTAAAATAGTGCTTAAAGTGATTTTAAAAGTGATAAAAACGTAAAACAGTGAAAGCAGTAATAAAAAGTAACAAAAGTGAACTAAAAAAAAATCTGTTTGGAAACAATATTGTGGATATCGGACGTAAAACTCAGTGGAAATAATAAAAATAAACTTTTACGGGTCGCGAAATAATCCGTAACTCTACTTTAATCCAATAAATCCAAAAATAATTAAAAATTTTGCTAATTGCTAAGGTCCAAAGTACACCAGATTAGAAAATACAAATCAGCGCCATCTATAAAAAATATATCTATATTGTTATTCTACTTCCTAATAGAGGGCGTGACAAAAAAAAATATCAGAGCCATCCAGTGTTCAAAATTATAAACCAAAAAGTCCTTATGCTCAACAATAGAGGTCGCTTTACTTCAAAACTACAAGAGAGTCCTATACAAAACTTAAAATGGAAGAAATACTAGATAAACTACAAAAAAAATAAAATGATCTAGAGGCACAAAAACTTGAAATAAGAAAAAGCGGCGAACAAGTCACAGAAAACATTCAAAGAATGTTTGGCGACAAACTAAAAATGCTATAAGAAAAATCTGAAAATCTTGAAAAACGAGTGAAAAATCAAGAGCAAAGACTGTAGGGGTGGGTCCAATTCTGTACCTCCTGGGAACCACACGGGGGTTATTATTATTATTAAGTTTATATGGGGTCGCGAGTTCATAGTTCGGGGCGAACCACTAGTTATTCTTAAAAATATCTACTGGAGTAAAAGGGCCAATGTGAACTAAGCCTATTCAATATTAAATGGAAACACTGCTTACCTATGCATGTATCACCCCTGTACGGACAGAAGATCAAACAAATATCTCGGGAAGGGTGCATCCTGACGAGATGAGCAGCTCTTATTACGATGTGCATACAGCGGCCTAAAACATAGGAAAACACAAGCGCCTGCTTAGGAACCCCTCTGCCATGTTTACGTAATTAGCTTAAGCGCTTTAACTAGAGGGGCGCTTTATTTGAAAAGAATATTTAATTTTAAAATGTCTTTTCGAATGCTGTTTTGCTCGACTCAATAAATTTTCAAAGGAATGAAAACTCCGACGCAGCACCTTCGTATGGCATAATTTCGCGGACTTAGTAAAGTTATTTCAGATAGCGCAATCTATTTCATCGCTATTATCTTATTCAAATTTAGATTGCATGCGAAGGGTTGTTAATTCGCGTGGCTTTCGTACCTACTATCTGCCGGTGACATGTGTGTCCACATAATCAACTGCTTTATCTAATGTCGCTCCAGGGTAAATATTTGACAATATACCTATTAGATGTTTGGGATGGGGTGATTAATTGCATAAGTTTTAGTCGATGCTGCGGCTTGCAAACTGGTTTTGACAAATAGATAATACTAGCTTTTGCCCGCGACTTAGTGCGACTTAGACTTTTTTTTCCGTAACCTAAAAAATAGACTAAAGCTCTCAGCAATAACGTAGCATCCCATTAGTGAAATAATTTTGAATATTGGATGAGTAGTTTTGGAGATTACCCCCTACATGCATATTTACAAACTTTTCCCCTTTATAATATTAGTGCAGATAACGTTCGGAGCCATTTCGAGGCAGCCAAACGTCGTTGGAGGTGGGATCCATTTTACCTGTTCTTTTTCTAATCCTTTAATCTGTTCAACACCTTACCGCGTTTATTCAGAGCCAAGAAGATTGAGATAACAATGTCATAAAGATTTTTTTATGCGCTTCAGCTGTCAAGTTATTGCAAAACCGATTCGCTAAAGCAAATGACTGAATATAAAATTAAATCAGCGTTCTACAAAGAGATCGCGCTAAAAGGGTTCCATTTGTGGCGGTGTTGATATTTTTGACAGCTGCATTGTGTCATGCCGTGAAATGTGGATTTAAAGTAATAATTGTTAAAGCAATCTGATTTAGTTCGGCGTAGCCAACTTGCAAGGACACAATAGGCTTGTCAGTTACTGTTGCAGTCGCGTTTTTGACATGCAAGGGAAGGAAGGGGTTGATACTTTTTTTGTGACTGACTCACTACGTTTGAATTTCTCTGAATGAACTTTGCCGGCTGTCCAAAGTCCAAAGAAGTGCTCGAATAAAAGGCATCTATCCCGTTGTAACCTTTGATTTGTTTGATTAGATTGAGTAAGTTTGTTCAAATTAATCTTAGCTCCATAACTCTACTCTATCAACGCCTGTGACTCTATGTTAAAAAACAGGATTGAAAAGCGCGAGTTTTCGCTGGTGTATCTATTTGCTTCAACTTTTGACGCAGGCGCTTCTAAAACGGATAAGTAGAGCTTTTAAAAGCTCGATTGTGGCGTCGTTGCTATAAAAACATTAACAGGTGTTTTCTGTTACGATTCCGATACTAATGAAATTTACGAGATATGGTAACATTCATATCTAATCATTCGTCAATATCAGCTCGGACTAGGCCATACTAGTTTATCCTGAAGCTTACATATTCTTGCTATGCCAGACTAGATTGGCCTAGGCTAAACTGGTGTCTCCTAACGAGCTTCGGCTAGACTAGTTTGGCCTAGGACATACCGGTTTATCCATACGACGTTCGGATAAACTAGTTTGGCCTAGGCGAAACTAGTTTATCCTTAAATCGGGTTTGGCCGGTAACATATACAAATATGTTGGATAAAAATTATCCGCTGAAATTATATCTTTTTTAGATTAGTTTAGATTTTTATTTGTACCAAATTAAATTTCCATACAAGAAAATTACGGCCGAGATTTAATGGCGGAATATGTTTTTTAGGAACTAGAAAGAACATGCTTGATCGCTTGACCCTTGACTTCTTTCTACCTACATTGTTCTCCTCAATAATAAAGAAGTCTACGGCCGTCTTGCACCACTTTCTTAAATGTGGTTTAAACATCATTTAACTAAAATGTTCATACAAAAGTCGATTTAAATGGTGACTTAAGTGGCATTTCAGAAATGGTGCAAGACAGCCTAAATCTATCACTTTGAACCATTTAATATGTCCTAAAGAAAAATCTATACTTTCTTCGATAAACTTGCTTGCTCTACAACCCAACGCTCGTTGTGGTGAAGTTCCTTTAGGCTGCGTCTACTCGGTACCTAGTGAATAGTTTATGCAGAATCTGGAATTCCCGCTGTAACGTCATGCATTAAGCCCCAGTCACACGGCTTAGTGCGGGCACGCTCTCCGGAGTGCTTCTCCGCTGATACTCCAAAAGGGAGTGGCTGGTATACTATACCTAAGTACACTTAACTACTTTTTGTTTTTTTCTAAAGCACTAACCCGTGTTAGGGAATCATTTAAAGATTTATTGTAACGTTAAAAAAATTGCGCGGGACAAGACTTGAACCTGCAACCTCAGAGAAACTGTGCCGGAGGCAAACCTACATACATTTACACTTATAAGGGTTCATTAGCCCATTGGTGCCAAACGAGACCCTATTACTAAGCCAACGCTATCTATCTGTCCGGCTTTTAGCAAGTATGATAGTTATATATTAGGAAATCATTTTATTATTTGCTGCGAAAACCAAAACGAACACAATAATACTAACTTTCCACTTTCCTACATAATTTAAAAGAAGAAATATGCTCGTACAAACATTAATTAAAATTAAAGATTGACCGAAGAAGGAGCTCTGTTAGGCAATTAATAAAAGGGAACACAAAGTCAATAAAATATAAAATTCCAAGTAAAGACCAATCTTAATTAACCACGACGGTCTCCGAGACAATTACCACGACAGTCTTCGTTCAGTTTGATCTCCAGGGCAGGTTTCAATTTGCTTCAATTGACTCCTTTTCTTAGACATCATCAATCACCGTCCAAAAATATATCATACCAAAAGGTAAGTCGGTAGTCAAGAGAGCGAAACCCAGGAGCACTCCACTTTTAATTCAACTTTATGGGCCGTAAAAGGCAAAACGAAATGGAAATTATGTCACGCGACATGAACTGCAATTACGAGTTAAATGGAGCTCAAATTAACCTAAATGCATCAAGTTTATAGGAGTCACAGGGGCATTAAAGGTTCATATAATATTTCAACTCGTAATTCTGGGAAATAATTTTATTACTAAAATAAATATACGAGTAATATCTAGTGCATAATAAATAGTGACTATTCATGTAGGTATGTAAAATTAAAAGTATGTCTACGTAATCTAATCAACATAGTCCTAATAAGTGTGACCAAGTGTTTGAGTAGATATAAAAATAAGTTAGAAGGCGTATTTCTTCGGATATTTCTTCTTCGAGTACTTATTACCTTTTGGGGTCTTCGCCAAGTTGTTTCCTAGCAAGTTTGCGAGCCACTTCTCTACTTGATCCAAGTTTCGTGCTTCAATAACTGGCGTTGGCAATCTTGTCCTCGACAGCAGGCCCGTGAGTGCTTGTAGCAAGAAAGACAGGAGGGACACCGAAACAACAATATTGATGGGATTGAGGCCAAAGGGATTGTTATTATTTGAACTGGGACACAGGATGTAGTGCGCGCCCGATGTCATGCCTCCTCCGTAACCATAGCCTGTACCGTAATTACTATGGCCTGTGCCTGTATGCGCCTGATATTGCTTCTGGAAATTTCTTGCCAGCTCGTTTATTTCTATTGATGAATCAATCTCAGGTAGCAAGGCATTACTGCGCCTGGTCTCTGGAGCTTCCACTTGATAGCTGCTTTTGTTCGGATAAAAGGGTTTCTTGGTGACCGATTTCTTCTTAGAGTCCTGTTTCATGCTTTCGATTTTCTTTAACATGGTCTGGGCATTCGTTTGGATCTTTTTGAAAAGCGTTTGGAATTTTTTGCTCTGTTCGTTGATAGCTTTTGTGAAGAAATTTTCGAAGTTCTGCACCGAAGCTGCCGGTTTCGGAGTTGTTTCGTTCTTCACTTCTGTTTTAACTGTAGTCACTAAAACTACTATAACAAACACTATAACTGAAAATAACGACATTATCAGAGTCGCTGGTCTAAAGCAGAACTTTTTAATAGACATTAACTTTGTTTGAGAACCTGAATGGAAATGGGGAGAAATTTCGCGTTTTTCGTCTTATACGAAGATGAGTTTCGGCTTCGCTGGCTAAGTTAATTCCTCGTCATTTGACTATTATTGTTGTCGCGATGGTTCACTTCCTTACAAAGGTTAGAATCGCGTCTTGCCTTGACATTTGACCTAGCTGATCATAGGGTAGAAATAGTAGAATAGAACGCAAATTTAAGTAATTAGAGGCATTATGGTTAGAGAATCTTTCACTCGATCTTTTGTAGGTAGAGTTACTTTTACCCGTCGAGATTTTCTTAATTTATGAGTTTTTAATCTGAAGCTAAATAACTGTTTTAGGATTGACGAATTTCATTATCGTGTGGTACTCAAGACAGAACATCGACGCTTACACGCTAGTTTTCTACTCACTTGCGTTACGGGCGACTTTACAACAAAACTGTACGCCCTGACGTGCTGTCGTGTAGGTACGTAAAATCAAACTCAAATCCGATTTCATGAATACTTACCTGCTGTTTTCGTTATTTAGTGTTTTCTCGTCGTCCGGAGCTTTTCTTAATTATTATGAACCGTAATTT
Organism: Zelleria hepariella; assembly: GCA_949319315.1. Lineage (NCBI taxonomy): Eukaryota > Metazoa > Arthropoda > Insecta > Lepidoptera > Yponomeutidae > Zelleria > Zelleria hepariella. The sequence continues at coordinate 9,711,644 of OX439392.1, read as the reverse complement.
AATGTTTTATGTGTCATAAAAAAACACCTGTTAGTGTGGTAGAGTTATCTCGCACAACTAGCGCCGCCAATGGAAAAAAATCATATCTTCTTTTTGGATGTGTTTTTTGCTAAAAACTCTTCATTAGGTTATCAACGCGAGGCTTAACTATTTTAAGGACCTAAAGTTAAGGCGCTGGGCATAGTGAATTAGCCCGCGCGCAAAAAGAATGCACAAAAACGATTCCTGTATCAAATACACTAAAAAAATCGAAAATGTTCACATATCAAACCCTAGAATTAGGTTAGAGCTATCTAAAACAGCCAGTTTTGTGTTGATACCCATAACAGATTGCAAGATATTTTGTTTGAAAAAAAGTGCGCCGCCTATTTTTTTTCATCAAAAATATCTTCAAAACGTGTATGAATGTAAACACGAAACTGGCTGTTTTAGATAGGTCTCACCTATTTCTAGGGTTTGATATGTGAAAATTTTCGATTTTTTTAGTGTATTTGATACAGGACTCGATTTTGTGCATTTTTCTTGGCGCGCGGGCTATTCACTATGTACAGCGCCTTAAAATTCCAGATTCTAGAACCTACGAATAAACCGAACCTACGACTTTTGTACAAACAAAAAATTTAAAACCCACCTGCCAGGAAGAGGTAGATTTGCTAACCCGCTATAGCACTAAAATAAAAAAAATACTATCCCGTTTTTTTTTCGTATTTAATTTAGTTTTATTTTAGTTAAGTATTATAGTTTAATTTAGTTTTAATAAAATTTATTTAGAATTAATAACATTAAATAGTGTATAAAATGAATCATTAATTATTGGCCTAAGAACGAAATTTTAAATTAACCTAAATACTTAACTTGTGCTATTGATTCTGAATAAATAAAATAAAATATAAACCCAAAGACATTTATTTTCAGTGACCTCTAGTAGTGCTGTCAAACACTGATCTCACTGCTTCGTCCCCTTTCTGCACTGGATTTATATCCATGTACCTACCCTGCCCACCACACAAAGCTTTTACAATAGTTCCAATGTTGAACGCTAGAGGCCCACTCTTGCGCAGCTTTTGAAGCGCCCTCTTTGAGTTGCCGTTGGAACCAATCAGTAATGACTACAAAATTGGTACCACTCTGCCAGCTCAGAAGTCTGGGGCTTAGGGGAACCTCTATAGTTAAGCATGTTCAATATAGATGGCGTGCAGTAATATTTTTGTAAGCTCGTGGGAATAAATTGACAGATATTAATTATTATTGTTATTATTTTAGGTCCGTGTGTTACTCCATATTCTATTACTGGTAATAATATTAGCTGCTGTATTTACGTATGATACTTTAATTAAGACATGTAAGTTACCGTGGTTTTGGAGTAGGACCAGCCCCTCTACCCTTGACGCATGCTTTTCAATATGGCGGAATTTACAAAATTCAATATTTCATGAATTAAGACTCTATTTATATTGGTATTGTACAAAATAGTATTTATTACCTTTGAATAAACATTACGAAGTATATAAAATCAAAGAATCACTATGCGATGTAAAAGAGAAATATTTATTCAAACTTTGTAAATATGAACGCAATGGCGTCAAGGGTAACCCCTCTGGGCCATACCTATTTACCAGTAAAGTCGACTTCTTTTCAGTGAGGCGCCCGCGTTCCGCGTTCCGCGTTCCGTGTTCAGAGTTCTGCGTTCGCGTTCACTCACTGTAATCTATGCGGCGCCGTTTTTGGCGTTTATGTAAACTCGTCCTAGGAAACTCTTAAGCCTAGTCCTAGGTCCCTAAGAGATTCTTTATACAAATAATTATAATTAAATAAAAAGATTAAAAATTATTTAAAAATCACCCTGTTTAATACGCAGCGTTCACATTCCATTAATTTAAAAATCAACGGAACGTCATGGATCAAAAAATATAATATTTTGGTTGTGATTCCTATCACCGGGTGCTATTTACTCTGTAAAAAGAGTTAGGATCTTTTGTAACACCTTGTATTATTATGTCCCTTACATTTTAGCCCTTGAACCTCGAGACAAGAGTACTTCCATTTTATACGGAGCGTAACCAATTTAATATTCAAGTAGTCGGCTCATCAAAACAGGGGGTAATTACTCATTACTGAGGCGTTTCTTAAGCAAACAATAAAATTTTGATGCATAAATTAGTGAGCAGATAAGACAGGGTCGGCGTCGGCGAACAAAGTGGGAGCAGGAATTGTAAATGGCTTTTGGAACTGATATTAATTGCTCGTTTGTCGGACTCGCCACGTTCCTTCCTATTTTTTTTGCCGACTAGCGAAGCAAACAGTAGGGTTGTGATTGTGATATCAGCAGAGCACGTATGTAGGTAAGTTTGTATGTTCATTTCTGTTCCCTTGCAGAGCCTAAATATTTGAGTCTTGAAGAAATGTGGTAAGTAGATATCATTGGATTTTTCTCAATAGCCCTGTTTATTCTTTATCGAAGCCCTGTATACAGGGTGTTAAAAGACCACCAACAAAGCGGGAAACCACGTATTGTCCTCATCATAAGGAACATTTTTGCCCAAGGAACTATTCCTGGGAAATCAACGGTTTCCGAGATAATGACGTTCAAAGTCGGACTTCTAAAAACTTTTTTTTTTGCAGAAATGCATTTAGTATATTTTTCTTAACATACCTTCTCAAGAAGCCATGTCAAAATTATGAATATTTCTTACAAAAAACGACGTTAAAATTGCAACCCGCAATGTATGCTAAACATCGGCACTTCAAGCTTTAGTAACATAAACTGATATCTACGCTTGCGCAATATTACTTCTGTGCGTTACACGATCATTGCGTGATAAAATATTTTTCAAAATTATAACCTAAAAAACCAAAATCATTTAATTCCCAGCAATAATTTATCAAAAAAGTGCTTTGTTTTGGTGTCTGGTCTGGCTTTCGGGTCTGTTGGCGGTCTTTTAACACCCTGTATTTACGAGAAATCCAAGATTTCACGCCATAAATTGATGGGGCAAAAAATAAAAAGTATCCGGTACCTGGCATCGTTATGGCTATGCAATGGATTGCCTAGTTTGAGTGAAATTACTTTCCATGAAATTTATTGATGAGGAGGCTAGTCTGTCACGCAACTGCGAGTTGCGACATCTTGTTAGGTTCAGCGTTGTACAAGAAATATCTGGGAAAAACCTAGAAAAACTGGGAAACTGGGGAAAAACCTACATCGAAACAAGACTGCGTTACAGACTTGAGGCCTGGGTCTTGTTTTATTCCTTTCGACAGTCGGGTTTTAGTTTTAACTCAGGGGGCAGCAGCGCCACTCGGGTTAATTTGTAACGAGCTAAACGTCCGGAATAGGGAAAACTCGGGAGATGTTTTAAACTCCTGTGAAAGTTTAAGCGAGTTAGGGGGGGGCGCGATCGACTTCTGTGCCAATATGAATTAATGACATTCCGGTATCTGCGACTTAGCTACAAGGATATTTTATACAAGAATATTTGAACGAGCGAGCGAAGCGAGAGAAGTTCTCCGTGTCTACTTGAATAATCCCGCATTTGTATGATTATATGTATGAATGTTTGTATGTATGAATGAATGTGCGTTCGAAGATAACTTTAGTAAATTTGGTAGGATCGTCATGAAATTTGGTAGGCGGGTAAATGAGGCAAAGATAATTTTTAAGTTCGAACATGAGCCAAATCGGTCGAGGGGTTGCTGAGAATGGGGTCGCGAGTTCGAAGTCCGGGGCGAAGGGCGAACCACTAGTTTAGTAGTTAACTACAGAAGGGAGAGCTGTCAGCGTAAAGGGAGACCTAAACTAACTGAGGAGAATGCACACTTGCAAAGATCGACGTGCTGTCGACTGATACCCAAAATAATTTTTTTATTGGATTAGCTAGGTATACAAATTAAGTACCAAATGTATTTATTTATTCAAATTAAACTATTAAATTAAATTGTTAAAGTAAATTAAATTAAAAATTAAAATTATACAAATTAAATTATTAACCTAATATTAATGCCCCACTCGGCCAGATGTGTTTGTTTATTCTTTCTGTGCATGAATTATTATGTTTTGTCTTAATGTAATGTAAAATGTAAATCTCGCCTATTATGGCCCTGAATGGGCTGAAATAAATGTTTTTTTTTTAAATTTAATTTCTATAATTACCAATTCTGGTAATTATCGAAATATATCTTAGTAGGAGACCGCTCCCCTCCATCTTTTGCCCATGCACTCACGGTTAGTTAACAATGTGAAAAAATGCTTGGTATAAAAATACTTCATTAAACTAACTCTTATCTGCCGTGTTAATCAATGGGCGTATGCTAGTAAAATCGTAAGTCGAGATAGAAGAACGTAACTGCTTATCGTTTTAACCTTTTGAATTGAGTCTTAAGGCGATGGTGATAGAGTTGATTTTTAGTCGGGTAGAGTGACTGGGATGATTCGTTTATATTGCCTAGCAAGAAACGTCTAAGCAAACTAGTGTTTTATAATACCGACAGTAGATTTATAGGTACATCCTTACGCAATTAATTGGGAATAAAGATGTTGGAATATTGAGTACACACTTTTCTTGTTAGCCCACTGTAGGGCTTATAGGTACTTGACTTAAAAACTCGTCCGTGAACGCTTGATAGTTAACGAAGTCTAAACAATGTTGTATTTCATTATAACCTGGTTGTTTAAGGCTTCCCGGACAAGGAAAACAACACAAATAAAACAATAAAACACAAAGTACGTTGCACAATAAATAATTCCCTTAAAAATAATAGAAACAGGCCGTTATAAACAAAATTGTGTGGCGCGGAGATAAGATCACGTCAGAGTCCGCGTGAGCTTGTTTCAATTTGCCGGCAGCGTGGTGTTGAAAAATAATTAAAAATGCAATTAAAACGCGCCATAAATCCGTCACCCGCCCCGCCTAGCGTGTAAACAAACTCCAATTTACAAAACTATAAATATAAATAAATAAATGCCTTTATTGTTTTAGAGCAGTCATGCCGAGTGCGCAAGCCGGGATTAAACGTCAGCTTACTGACACTTTATGACACGATTCCCCACTTTACTGCACCTATGTGACGTACATTGAATTATCGTACCTATGCAGTTTTGCTGGCAATTTATTATTGGGTCATCTAAAAGGTTACACACAAAGGTATTTATTTATTTATTTTCTGTACCTTCCTTAAATCGTAACAAAGTATTTGAAAGCCTCGTCAAGCATAACTATATTGGGCTTATTCTCACAGTGTTGCTCTACGTAGAGCGGTATATCAAGCTTTCAAACCTCGATAACTACAGGAGCTACAGAAAAGGTCATGTTATATTTCGATAGGCCGCTGAACTCATCCAACACAAGCAACTTTTACTACAGCGTGCACTACCAAATCTTAAAACTTATTGTCAGCTAATAACTACATTGGATGCAGTAGCTACTAGCTATACAATGACATAAATACCGGAACAGCTAGCTGACTTTTTAGAGATTTCAGTGTTCCCTTATTAGTACGTTCCTAAACCTAATAAAATTTCGTTGGTATGTATGGCCCGTTTTCAAAGCACAAATTCAAATCACTTCTTAGATGGTGCTTACAGTACAGGCGTGGCCATAGAAGAAACGGGACGTGACTGTAAAATTTCGCTTAACACAGATTAATTTTGACAGTCTCTTCCCGGTTCCTCTATGGTCATGCCTAGAAGTGCTTTGAATTCAGCTTTTAAGACACAATAGGTCTCACAACTAGCGCCGCCAATGAAAAAAAAAACATATCTTCTTTTTGGATGCCTTTTTAGCAAAAAACGCTCCTGCGATTTCACAACGCGAGGCTTAACTATTTATAGGACCTAAGGTTTGGATTCCAGATCCTAGCACTTAAGAATGTGGAAAATTAAGCCTCGGAAGTTAAGCCTCGCGTTGAGAAATCGCAGAAGCGTTTTTTGCTAAAAACGCATCCAAAAAGAAGATATGATTTTTTTTCATTGGCGGCGCTAATTGTGCGTCGTATTTTGTCTTGTCTGTCAGTTGAAAACGGGCCATTGACAGGACCTTTTTGTAATACCTAAGCTGTTTTACGCCAGAGACGAGAAGTTGTAAACTTCCCATCGCCGGGCAGGCAGGTGTGTTTGTTTTAACATTTCAAATTGGGCAATTTACTGTATATTGTGAGGCTGTGCCGTAGGAACACCTTTCAAAATGTAATAAATGTTTATTACAATCTGAAGCAGAATGAATTTGAGAATGTTATTGTTTTAAATTAATTTATTGGGCACGAAAACACAAAATGAGAATCACTTAACTAAAGTAATGTAATTTTGTAAAGCAAAACGTAATTTATTTGAGTAAAAGAGTGACGTAGTGATCAAGCAAACTCATTACTTAGAAATGTTACCATTAAAATAATGAAGCGAAATAATCAAATTAATTAATTCTACACACAAAGAACTCAGGTAAATGCCTGATATTCGATTGAATACTCGCTCGCATTTCAATCAGTACATCGCTAAACTAATTGCTAAATTAGATATTTCATTGATGGTACGGTCACTTATGAACTAAATCAAGGCCCGGTTTCTGAATTAAGAATTTTACTAAGGAAATACTTACGTATCGCTCTTTTGTGAGAAATCTGCAGAGACAGGACGATACTTACCCATTTGCTTAGTGAAATTCTCAATTCAGAAACCGGGCCCAAGTCAGTTCAGTTAGTATTAATTAGCGGAGTATAAAACGAATCAAATATTCAATTGCAAAGTTTCTAAACATACTTATAATAAAAATTAGGCTAATAATCGTCCTCAGTCCTCAGTCCCCCCGTCCGTCCGTACAGGCGATGGGCAAGCCTATACTTCGTTCACATGTTCCAGGCACTGAAGTGTCCGAATCACTTCACCCATCTAGTGAGAGCGAGAGTTTTGGTACATGAGAGACCAATGAAATGCATGCTTTTACAAATATGTTTGCCTACTGTCTAAAAAGTACTTTAAAATCAGATATTAAAGTGGAAAGATAGCAAGGTGGTGGGAAATTCAAAATTTTCACAGTTTTTTACATTTTGAGCTATTTTTGTTCAGCGATTTTTCGTTCGCGGCAATAACATAGTATTATTTTCATTATTGTAAACAACAGAACAACAATAATTCAGCCGATTATGTGTTCTGGTCTACGACAAGTTTTTTGGGAAGTGCCACTGCTTCGTAGACCAGAACACATTATCGGCTGAATTATTGTTGTTCTGTTGTTTACAATAATTAAAGTAATACTGTTTTATTGCCGCGAACGAAAAATCGCTGAACAAAAATAGCTCAGTTTAGCTACAAAATGTAAAAAACTGTGAAAATTTTGAATTTCCCGCCACGTTGCTATCGTCCACCCTTAAGACTAACTATAGTTATCAAGACTGGCTGTTGGCGGTGGCGGCGGCCACCGTGGCGCTGGTGATGGGCGGCTGCGGCATCAGCAGGTCGGCAAGGCGGCCCGCCTCGCGCAACCCTGAGAGAAAAGCCCCGTGGACCGTCGCCGGATAGTTGCGCATCGTGTGCTCGCCTGTGTGAGGAGTTTGGGTTTTATTCTTTCGTTCTGCTGTTTCAGATGGCGGCACGGGAATATTCAACGAGCTCATTCTTTTTAAGGCCTAGTCGAGGCATACTAGAGCCATCAATGAAAAAAAAAAAAGTTTTTTTTAGGATGCGTTTTTTGACCGTTTTCGCCGCCGCCGAAAGTGGCCGTTTTTAGTGGCTGCGGCGGGATTTATTCGTAGGTTCTAGGATCTGGAATCTAGGCCTTAGGTTCTAAAGATAGTTAAGCCTAGGGATTCTCATTTAACCGCTCATTTTTAGCAAAAAATTGAAATGCGCTTTCTTTTAATTGGCGGCGCTAGAAAGGTGTCTTCCTCTTCACCTTAAAGCGGGATAGGCAGAGTTTTATTGTACTGTCGTGGCATAGTGTAATAGCGACGAATAGTTACATGACAGCACCAGTTCCACAACTTTGTTATTGTTGGCGATTGACGCCAAGCAAAAAAATACCAGCCAATCGGACTGACGCACTGGCACCAGATTTTTTTAATTCTTAGCAAAGACATTTTGTGGTGATAGGTACCCCACGGTGCGAGTTTGGCCCGCACTTTTTTATTTCAGTAAGTACGCACGATTTTTACAAAGTTAAGACTTTGTGAAAGTTAAACTTACTAGCTTGTTGCAAAATTTTGTATTTTGTTGCTAAATTACTACCTTATTTCGATAAATTAGATCTCAAGAACTCACCAGCGAAGAACAGTCTATTTTCGCCTGGAGGCCCAGGCACCGGCGCTGCTAGCAGGTCGTAGTCCGTGCCAGAAGAACCAACGGCTACGAAACTGTACGAGCCTCTCGCAAACGGATCCGCTCTCCATCTAAAACAAATTGGTAGATACGGTCAGCGGCACGCAAGGTTTTGTTCGATTCACGAACTTATGCCGCGCGCAACAAGAGCTAAGAAGATTAGCTACCTAGGACATGTGCTTCGCCACGACAGATACCGACTTCTTCAATTGATCATGATGGGAAAGATTGAGGGGAAGCGGCGTCCTGGTAGAAGAAGAGAGTCGTGGCTCAGAAACATCAGGGAATGGACGGAGATAGCCAGCGTTGAACAACTGTTTCGCTTGGCGAGAAATAGAAAAGAATATGAAGAGATGACGGCCAACCTCCATTAGTGGAGAGGCACGCCAAGAAGAAAAAGAACAAGAGCTACCATGAGGTTTTCTAACGTGTTGCTGAACGTACACAAGACAGCATGTCGACGCTTACACGCTAGAACTCTACTCGGTTACGTTACGGGCGATTTTAGGTACAACAAAAGTGTTCGCTCTGACGTGCTGTCGTGTGTACAGTTCTTATCGGGGTTTTCCACAGCAGATAATGGAGGTAAATACTAAAAAGGAAAATATCGATTATTTATAAAAATGCGCAAATAGCTTGCTGTTTCAATTGTTGAAACCTAACCTACGCTTTAATTACAGATTAATAGTGGCTATAATAAAGCTCTGCTCTACCTATCAAACAAAGTTAATAAAACAATAATTATTATACCTATCATTGTTTTTAATCTCTGTTGTTATCGAAAAGGTTAATTGATAATCCAGTGTTAATTGGATTAAAACAAACAACCTGTAAACAAATCCTCGTAATAGCCTACCAGTGTGACCAAATGGGGACTATTTGCATGATAATGTGATGACAGGCTAATGAATATGGCTAGGATTGTCCATTAATCCTTCTAAGGAATAAGCGCTGAAGGTGATTACCGATACTGGCCAACAGCCAATGGATTATCACGCATTACCAGGAATGTATTAACATTATCTGAGCATTTTAACTGACAGCATCATCAGGTCTGTCCATTTTTTGTTTTATTTTTTGTGTCTATCGACTTGTCTATTGTCTACGCTTGCTGAAAACATATCCTAAGAAAAAGAAGATAATCATAAAAAATTACAAAATTTAAAAAAAAAAACTGTCTGCATTGGTGAAAAGGCACACTGTTATGATTGCGAGTGATTTGCTTCTGTCTGTTTAGGATTTCCGTTTTCCATCTGCGAAGTTCTTCATCAAATCTTCACCATTTTTATTCATAAGAGACCACATGGCAAGTATACACATACAAACAAAAAAAGAGTCATCAACATCGGTTCACGTAGAAAAAAGTTCTGAGGTAAAACACATTTTTTTACATACACGTCGAATTGAGTGTTCCTCCCTTTTGAAGTCGGTTAAAAACCGAGTCTACGTCTGCAATAAATATTAGCCTGGCTTCTACTTCTAGGGCACGCAAACAATTCCATTTGGTCCTTCGCCCACTTCACCCGTTGATATGGATCTCAGCATCCCCAACCTATAGACGCCCCGTCTCTCTTTGTCCTGTGCCATTTCCTTTCAATCTTCTACCTGAAATTGGTCCGGTTTGGACTTCATCAATCCAGCGATACTTGACTTCCGACCGACTGAGACGTCCAGAAGGTTGATAGTCTTTAGGATAGTCGTCTTACCTGGTCACAACGCATTCCTTGGGCTGCGGTACGGCGGCGTGGCCAAACATGCTTTTGAGGACCGCGATGCATCTGCCAACGATGACGTCATCCGTGACGTTCTCCATCACCGCTGCAGCGTCCCCTGCCACCAGCGCCAAGAGTACCGGAGCGCTGTAGAGGTTCCAGAATAGGAACAATTCACCTGAAAGAGGAATAACCTTTGAAAAACTTAGATTCTTCCTAGGTCCACTTGCGTCAACCAGGGTTAGCCAGTTAACTCTGAGTTAACGGCAATAATTGTATGAATATGTCCAATTAACTCAGAGTTAGTTGGCCAACCCTGACTGACGCAAGTGGGCCTTAAAGTGCGGTATTCTATCGGATATTGGCAACCAATTTGAGTGCCACTTTCGAAAGAAACTAGGAGCTTGTCCGTCACAAGCTCCTAGTTTTATTCCAAATTTGACATTCACAAGTTTATCATGGCGACCACTGGCACTTGTACACAAATCATCTAGTTGCATCTTAACATAAACCCTGTCTCCTTAGTTGACCTATTCCAAAAGGAATATGGGGTCAATGCGTCCAACTAGGAGAGCCAACTATGAAACGCAGGTCTTATAGAACGATGTTTTTCTTTACCGTCAGCGAGGACTTGAGCCCAGACTTCTTCCTTGAGAGACAACGGTTCTACGTACTTAACCTTTGGAGTTGTTCGATAGCTATAATGCACTGACGCAAAGCACCGCAGGTGTAACTCTGGAAGTTTTCTCAAGGAGGCGTGACCAGATTTTTTCTATACATCCCAGTGATAGCCGAGACAAAAAAGAACCCGGTCGTTGTGGGCGACGTTGTTCTCACATATTTCTTGGCGCGACCAGCGCGCGATAGCATTGCATCAAGATAGAGCCTCCTTAAACGTTGCGGGGCCCGAAAACGCTAAATTGGCCATGATTAAAAATATCACGTGACCGGGGCACATTGTTCCCCGGTTTCCCAGCCGCGGGGCCGGGGCCTAATGAAGTTAGCACAGCGCACAACAAAGACCGTCCCGAGGTGAACCAAAGCAGAACGGAAAACCTGGCCAAGTGCATTTCGGGACATGCTTAGCATAGGGTTCCGTAGGCCTCACTAATGGGAATCCTCAACGAAGCTATAATTTGCCACTTTCTAGTCGATTGTTATAAAAACGGGGTTTAATTTTTAAAAAAACTTGTTATCTATTCTTGTTATACTTTACTCGAATAATAATATTTAAGGCTGGAAGATAGCAGCGTGGCGGGAAATTCAAAATTCAAAACACAGTTTTTTACATTTTGTAACTAAACTGAGCTATTTTTGTTCAGCGATTTTTCGATCGCGGCAATAACTAGTATTCTTTTAATTATTGTAAACAACAGAACAACAATAATTCAGCCGATTATGTGTTCTGGTCTACGACAAGTTTTTTGGGCAGTGCCACTGCTTCGTATACCAGAACACATAATCGGCTGAATTATTGCTGTTCTGTTGTTTACAATAATGAAAAGAATACTTTATTTATTTGCGTTTTATTGCCGAACGAAAAATCGCCGAACAAAAATAGCCCAGTTTAGCTACAAAATGTAAAAAAAAATTAAAATTTTGAATTTCCCGCCACGTTGCTATCGTCCACCCAAAAAAAAAATCAAAATCGTATCAAAATTTTTATGTGTTTGTTTTATGTGTGTCGGCCACAGTCTAGGATACTCCATGATTAAATGCAATAGTCTTGGAGATAGGTTGAGGCTTGGAAATTGGAAGTGCGATCGGACAGACAGACAAACGGACAATGACTACGGAACCCTAAAAAGGCACCGTCTTGATTCCCCACGTGATTTATTGCCAGCGGCGGCCAAGTGGGGGAGTGCAGGTAGCCGCGATAATTATTTAGTGTTTAATTCGTTATCGCCCACCGCTGTGTCTACGTTTTACACTATTTACACCGCGAGATGAGTTATTAGGTGCATCCTCTTGGAGGGAACGAACGTTACGCCGCGTACTGACTGATGCAATGTAACTTGAAATGAAACATTCCGCCTTCCATTGCATGCTTGCTGCAAGCTTGGACGCATCACGCGCCAGATCGCGCATTCACTACAAAACCTAGAAACCTAGAAACCATCTGAAAAACCTAGAAATCTCGAATCAACCCGCGCGCGACTTCGTGTGTGTGAAATGGACTCGGCCGATTAGGCCTCAAGTCTGTAACGCAGTAACCAGTGATACAGTTCATGATATACAGGGTAATTTTTAAAAAGCTTTATTCCTGAAGCACATCAACTTCTAAATGTTTATGTTTATGTTTTTTCTTATTGTAGTATTTTGTCATTTTATATTGACGTTTTGTATTGAGTGTGTGTGTGTGTGTGTGTGTGTGTGTGTGTGTGTGTTTTGTTTTGACATTTCTGTAACTTTGAATTTTTCTAATAAACAATTTCACTTCTAAATGTGATTTCCAAACATTTTTGTTCTACGACCTTTCGAATGGCTCGATACTTTTTATTTATTGGCGTTTCTTATTATTTAAAAGTTTGCATTTGTACCATTTCAGCGCTGCCTGCGCGGCGTGCTTTCGTGCCCCTCCCCTTTCTACCATCTTTCCAGCTTCTCCTGCTTCTATTTGTTATGCCGCGACGCAAATTTTGCAAAAATAAAAATATTTCGGAAAATTTTTGGGACTGAAAAATAGAATTGCGTTTTCACCAAAGTACGGCAAATTCTTTCACTGCATGTTACGTTTCACCAGTCTGCACGCGGCTTTAAGACGCTCGGTTAATTTGCGGGGATTTGGCGGGAGCTTCCCATTAATATTGATGCGCCTCCAAGGGCTGAAGGCGCGGGTGGCGCGAGCATGAACTAACAATTGAGCCTCGAGACGGAGCCATGTGAATATGAACACGTACTCGACCTGAATGCATACTAATTACGTTATTCAAAGAGAATACGCTAGGTTTTGTGAACTGCGCCAAATCTATTTTGAAACTGAAATTCGGATATAAAAAGCAAACCTCTGCTCGCAGTCGTTGTACCGACGTGGCCGAATAGATTTGCGCTCGGATCCCAGAAGGTGCGTTCGAAACATAAAACCACTTTGTTCAGGTTGCCATACCCGAGCCTGCGAATCGCTGCCACCTGCAACAAAGAAGCGCGTTAACTACATTGTCAATGGCTGTAACATGTTGTTTAAATAAATTGGAGATCCAATATAGGTACTTCACCTTCCAATCAGGCAGCGGCGGATCGAACTTGACATGGTTCTGTTGATTTTGCCCATTTGCTGCGACTGCAATTTTGAGCACCCCCAGCGGCAAAGTACAGAGTACAACGTCACCTGTTAAATGTAAACACACAATTAGCAATCAAAATAATTAACCCATTTCCATATTTGCTTTGAAGATTAGATACGCGGAAACTGCAGCGCGCTACCTACGTTCAAGGCATGTTGACGTAGCTTTCAACTACAAACGTGAATAATTCCGCTCTTTAGTAGAGGACTTTGTAATATTCATAAAAGAAAATGTTTACATGCAAAGAGATAGCACAGCGTAAGGTTGTTTGCCTAACTTAAGCTTAGACTAACTAAAACATGAAACAACTAAAAGGACCACCAACCCTGCGATTACTACACACACTAAAGAAGCCATTACAACTTTAACATTAGCACAAAGTCGAGCCATAACAGTATCTTTTGTAAAGCCCACAAAGTCGTCGTTTCCAGCAAGATTACCGCTGCAGGGTTGTTATTATTCTTTTCGTCTAATGGCGGATGAGACCGCAAGCGGTCGCGTCAAACGACTAAGGCCACGAGCCGGAAGTAATCAGTGTGAAAGCTGGAACCCACCCTGACCTGACCTGACCTCACCCCCGAAAAGGCAAATGGGAGCGTCTACTGCTCTACGCTCGAATTTATATCGGAGCCGCTCTGGTTTAGCTACACGGTTTGGCAATGTGACTCAATTTACGATCGAAAAAGACTGTGCGGTTGATTAGGGAAGCGAACAGACAATTTTACGCTTCGGCTTTGGGAAAGCGGACGTATTCAACTCTGAAATTGCCGAAAGCAAAACTAACCAGCAGAAAATTCCGATGCTCATTTCTAGTTGCTCATGCCGCTCGAGAGACAGAATAGCCAGGCAGTAAGCGCCGCCTCTCCCAGTCTAACTGCCTCCCGTACAATAGACTCCGCCCGTATGCAAATGTGGCGGAAGTGCCTCGAGCCATAGGCGCCGGAGGGGGGGGCGAGGGCCCCCCCTTTGGGTCAACGGAGGCCCGAACCGTATTTTTGCCTCGTCAAAGTAAAATTAACGCTTTAGAATTGCAAATCACTCCGCGACAAAGAAATGATGAGGAGCCGGTGGATTTTTCGCATAGCGCACCATTATTGCCGCGATATGCTTTTGTTTTTGAAGAAAAGACGCCTTTTTATGGCTTGAGAGATGCTAATAGGGATTTGTGTTTAACAACCGCCGAAGCCAAACGGGCATTTGATAGCATTTTGAGATTCTTTTCCTCTTACTTTTTCATGGTTAAGACTTTTTTATATTGCAACGAAAGCGTTTGATTCGTTACGTTCCCAGGATTTTTCTGCATTTGTGTACCGAAACTTGAAAGATAGTTCACGTTGCAATGGCTTCGACATTGCACACTTTTTTTTTTCTTTTGACCCTCTCAGTCGACATCGTAATCGAGTTTGCATAAGTAGTACTAAGTTTTAGCTTTACCTCTGGAAAACTACAAAAAAACTAAGGCCTTTGCATCTACCTGGCATGATGGCAACATATTTCTAGAAAAATAGAAAAACAAGGTTGACCTTTGAACGTTTGCTGCTGATTCTGCGACCTGGGGCAGACTACCTTCACCGTGACACCTGGTCCGGAGTACTGGATATCCGTGACGGAAGCACCTAGCCTGATGTCCAGACCTTCCGACAGCGCCACTGGCACGCAGGAGTACCCGTTGCGAACTGAAAAGAGCCAAGAACAAAATTGTAAAAACGTTGCGGCTTGGTTTTTAAGAATAGAGAAGAGATGATAGATTTCCTTTAAAAACTCAGGCCACCTTCACTCGCCCTATACGTATAGGTGAAGTTACCACACGGGCGCTGCAGTGCCTAGGACTTGGTTACCTACCTGTGGACTAGGCCGACTAAGCTCTGAGGGTGGTGCCTTCTTCATCATGAATATCATTCTTCTTCATGAAGGTGGAAATTTGAGAGAATTGCCCAGGACTTGTTTAAAAAACTTGATGTTTTCAAAATTTTGGTTGGCAGGGAATCGGGAAGATCTGTAGTAATGCAACGGCACTAGATGCACTTAAATATTTTATGATACCTAAGTAAAGGCATCAAGGAGCCGTTTCTCTTGAGATGTCACTTAATCTTACTTTCCTGGAGAATGTGTAAGCAGAACGCAATAACCCTATGTTAGACGTAAGGTTCGTGAGGCTTAAGCTCGCTTAGGTTCACATAGCAATAACGTTGTTTAGGATCCTCAATAATAGTTTCATGGTACAATAATAATAAACCGCACAACTGTACTGCTAATTGGGTATATCGGCTTTAGCTGCATAACGATCTATGACATCTAGATAACCACCGCAAACCACACCCCGGATTATACTGCCATATTGTGAACTGAACCCGTATGTTTTACAGTCAAATTACCGGCAAACTCAGGGTGAATTTAGATACAGCAACTTGTGGATAAAGCCGCTTTCTGTCAAAGATAAACTATCCCTAACAGACGTGGGAGGGTTATGATCAGGCAGGTATTGAGTACCAAGAGCCCCAATGTGCAATGGCAGGATTTGATGGAAACTTACGTGGACTAATGTAGAAAAATATGCCTAAAGGTACTTCACGGATCTTCTTTAGATACACGGAAGCACACACGACAATCCAATCATTATTATTTGTAATTGTAACACAGATGATCGTGCGTATTTTCTATGTATGTTGTATCTGTACTGTAGGTACGTGACTGATTGTAGGAAATCTGGAGCTATCCTACTGTATTGAATTTTACGCTGCAAGCGAACTGGGTCCACAACAACGAAGTTTTCAATTAAGGGTATAGAGAGCGGTTGGCGTCGGCGCATCGCCTATTGTGTTTTAATAACCCTAAGTGGATTTCTTACGCCATTAGTTAGTTGGGTTATAGAGCCAGGGACGCTGTAGTCTGGGGACACTTTTTGCTCCACATGCGGAAAATAGCTACATTTTCCAGTCCGCAATTTCCTCATTTGAAAATGTTTTAACTTAATTAGCATTTTCTGGTATTTCGCGTTGCAATTACATCCATATTATAATTTCTTTTAATTTTACCGTGCAGACTGAAACTTTCAATTAATATTTGACACAAATATTTAGCAAAATCTTGCATTACATATTCAGTCCTCAACGTTTCAACGAAAAAGCCAGTTAGACTTTTTCGCAATAATTATATTTTGTAGACGGAATTTTCCCTTAAAATTTCAACGAAAAAGCCAGTTTCATTTTTTTGCAGGTTCGTACGTCAATGTAAGATAACACAGTTGGGCCGCACCGAGGTTGGTTGGGGACGACGGAGTATATTTTCGGTGGATGTTCGTGCTACAATGTAACGCTTAACGATATTACACCGGCTTGTTGGCGCAGCGGCGAGCACCAGAACAAACGGCCACAAACTTGGCTCCCATAAAAGGTGACCACAAATACAGGGGAAATACAAACTAAAGTGACATTATACGCTCACCGGCTGCAGCCGGATTTGCTTTGAAAGTAATTAAACTAAAACGCATATTCGCGACCAGATGTGACCAGATGAAACTCATAATGATGCAGAACAAGATTTTGTCTCTTAATCGCTTCACGGTAAACCTGAAATGGTCTGAACACAATTATAAAACTAATCTAATTTAAAGTTACAGCGTAAATTAAACAGTAAAATCTATGTTCGTATTCTAGTTATGAGGTTCAAAACTACTGATCCAGTAAACTAAGTTGCAAATCTGTTAAGTTAAATCTGAAATTCAGGTTGACTTTGATAATATCATGGGTCTAACACTAGTCTTTTCAACAGACCGTTTTCGATTTGTGATGACAAATAACTGACAGTCTTACCGAAAGTGGTTGTTACTGATCTTCTCACAGGTTGTAGGTAGATAGGTTTAATATAAAATCTATGAAAAGCGACTTTTCCTGTGTCGTGTGCTGTGTTTTAACCATGTAAGATAAATCCTTTCTCTTGCCGCCCATAATCTTGTAGGTACTAATTCAACAGTTTATCTTACAACGATTTGTGTTTATTTATTAAGAATTTAGATTCAAATTCACAAAACCCATTTTATGGCTTTTTGAAAAATAAAAACATTATTTATAAGGACCTAAATACTTATGGACGAAATAAAACGAAGATAGAACAATCGCGGAGCCAACACAATAACACGAAAATCGAGTGGCAACGAATGAACGGGGGAATAGTGAAACGGGGACAAAGCATACGCGGTTCCAGCTTAAATGGCGAAAGTTCATCGGTGTACAGGGTAGCAGTTGCAGCTACTGTATAAAATTTTATGTTGGAATCTTGCATTCCGGTGCGGGAAGTATCCGCGGACGGCACGGAATTAAAATTGGTGTGCGCTCGACTTGGGCCAAATATTCCAAAAATTGTGCCCAATGTTCAACGGCGCGAGCCTTTGGAGAGAGAGATCGGCCGCCAAGCTGACGCGGAAAGTGTTTTGTCTGCGCGCGGACGCATTTGCACAAACATTCGTTTAATTGCTACGCTTTGATTTGTCTTGGGAACAATAGGGAACGTGGTTGAGATTAGATGGAGAATAAGCATTAATAACTTTTAAACGTTTGAGACACGAGCAAAAATATAACATAAAGTATGATTTGGTTTGTATGGGTTGTTCAGTTACAGAATAATTTATTATTATAAAATTTACATTCACATATCTACTAGTAACGTACTTAATAATATACAATTTATTTGAAGCTTATCTGTGACTAGACGTAGAGGGAAAGCTTGGAAATAGAGCATTTTCAACACTATCTATGTGTAGGTATGTAGGTGAAACTCCAAGAAGAAAAGTGAAACAGAAAAATGTGGAAATAACAACTTAATTTTAAAGAGCCGCATAAAAAAATGTAATCAGTGTTCCGAATAAAAAGGGGTTAAAGTAGGTCATTACTTATCAAGATAAGTTCTGTTTATGTTGAGGCCTGAATTTACGATGGAGTTTAATTCAAGAGTTGCCCATTAAAGTGACGCTCGGAAAAAATATCTCGCAATTCGTAGTGTACGCAACATTAAATTAAGAGTAATTTGAATAATTTTACGTGGGAGTGAACACAAACTGCTGTAATTAAAGGTAACTTTTGCAAATTGTGCTAATAAGAAATAACAAAAGACGGGAGAAACGCTTGCCGGAATTAACGGAATAGAAGAAATTAACACAAAGGAGCACTGCCGTATTAAAACTTCTTACAAAGGATACACTTTGTGTGAGTAACTTTTGAGAAGCGGTGTTGGCTGTGTTGGTACACGCCTCACAAAGTGTCTCTGCTTCAGCTCAGGCTGTTTTATTTTTGTTTTTGTGGTCAAAGCGTTTTATACTTGTTGACAGTTGGTCAAGGGCGTTTAACTATCCAAATAGTTGACCAAAGAACCGACTGTTGAGGAGAAGCTCCAGTCGTTGTCGATCGAAACTACCATCCAAGCTGCATGTGTAAATAGTTATCAGAATGCAATTTAATTAATGTACAAATTGAAACGTCACATAACGTCGAATAACAAATTAACAAATGAATTTACAAAATCAATTGAAATCGGTTGGCCCTCGCGCGATCGCTAATTATACAAACATTCATTACGTAATTCACTATTTAAATATTTTCACATTTTCATCTTTCATTTTCATGACGTCAACTTTCAATTGGATAAATCACGTTTGTGAAAAGGCTTTTCTGCATCGCCAACTGATATAATATATTGGGTGGACTTTTTTCACGCACGACGCTGACTTCTTTGGAATCCAACATATTTAGGTATGTGTAGAATTTAGGCATAAGTACTGCTTGCAAAAATGTGTAGAGTTAGGCATAGGTACTGCTTGCAAAACTGTGATGGAAGCTATCATATTATGTCACTTGCATGTCTAATAAAAATTATAATTACATCGCCAATCCCAGTGGGTACGCCGAACCTTCTCTCTTTCTCTCTCTCTGTCTCTCTCTCTCACTCTCTCTCTCTCTCTCTCTCTCTGAAAGAAGGCCTTTGACTAGTTAGTGGGACATGGCCAGCACATTTGTGCTGACTTGTTTGCTACCGTTTACATCGTTGGGACCTGTGGTTCGGACGAATAATTGACAAAAAGTGAGTCTAATTCGAAAAGTAAGGTAACCGAGATGTATTTAGAGTGAAGACTTGTTTTACACGAGTAGTATCTATGCAGAATCGTTACCAATGCAGAGTTGATATAAATATTATGGCAAATAAACAGACAGTCATGTCCTTTTGTGTATAATATGGCTATTATTGCAAGTTTACTGCCGGATCTAGGGAAAATTCGACTATTTGTCATTTAATAACAGGGCGACTGCTTTACGAGACGCCCGGACTTTTTTCATAATAAAAATTAAAGGCATATTTTATCCCCCTTTGTATTTTGATACGCAAGTTTACAGTTTTACGGTGAAGCAGACTATAAAATTGGGCCGATGCCCTGAAATTCTGCGGAAAGTGTTATCAATAAACTCGACGCGCTCCACGCAATTAAAAACTGCATACTCAAGTGGCTTTATTGAATTAACGCTTCAATACTGCACTTGAACATTTTTATGCGAGAAACAATTTCGGGGGATTTTTTTTTTGGGAAACACGTGGTTTTTAATCAACTCTGGACGCAAAGTGCGGATGAATCGAGTAATCAATCATAGTGCGAGGTAATAGGAGCCAAAGGCAAATTAGTCTGCTGTCAATTCTTATCTTAATATGCTTCATTAAGACAGGGAAGGGACGACATCGGTCGAGCTCCCTGGGACCATTCATTAGCTATTCATTTAACCGTTTCATGGCACTTAGAGACCCAAATGTCACGTCAAAATATCATTTTAGGAGTGACACGGGCTCGACGTGGGACGGGATATACGACAAAGTTGCACGATTTCAATAAAAAATGCTCCTTCTTATTAATTTTCGAAGCTTGTACCGTTGTCACATGTAAATGGCGTGTGTCATGGGACGTGATTATACAAGGTGTTACAAAAGTACCTAACTCTTTTTACAGGGTGTAACCTACTTGGCAACAGGATGTCAAATCTGTAAAAAAAGTTACGTAAGTAGGTAAATCTGTAACCTCAAAATTGAAAAATGTTCATAACGATTTGTTTTTGTTATTAGCTCAAATTTAAAAATATGTTCGTGCGTGTAGGTGCATTTACATAGCTTTGAGTTGTTAAAACATTGTGAAAGTCAATGAAAACAATATTTAAAAAATACTTTTCTTCCGCCACATCGTTCACATTATATTAATTTAAAAATTAACGGAACGTCACAGAGCAAAAAAAAATTCAGTTGTGATCCCTATCACCGGGTGCTATTACCCTGTAAAAAGAGTTAGGTACTTTTGTAACACCTTGTATTTCGATACAATTTTGAGTGGGCGAAGGCAACGATGCCTATAAATTAAGGAGATATAATAAAACCGATTTGGTCTTGAATTTTATTTCTGTTATAATTCGCCCAATTCTTACCTATATTTAGTTACACAGCACGTGTAGCAATATTTTTTAAAGCGAAACAACCATTTACTTTCACAAATTTGGCCTAATCGCGTACCCTAATTAGAGAGTTTTAAGATTTTGTAAGCTGCCGAGCATGTTCATGTCAAGTAAATCGTAAGAAGCTAATTAGTGTAGTCAAGTTAGACAAATCGAGCAGTTTGACGAGGGTCGGACGAAGCCTCGCCGAGCACCCGAACACAGAAAGGGTCAATTTTGAGCCCACACTATTCACGTCTATTTGTTTCATACGAAACACTGACTTAATTACACGCTACTAAGAACAAAATATTTTCTTCGAAAGCCCTAAAACGGTCTGTTCTCAAAACATCGAATCAACATTTTCTTGGCACATTCAGATTACTCATCAAGCGTTGCTCTACATAAGTAAGCTATTTGTATACTACAACGTGTTACAAAACATCCTAACTCTTTTTACAGGGTGTAACCTAGTGGTCAACAGGATGTCAAATCTGTAAAAAAAAGTTGAAAAAAACAATTTTTGTTTTATAACCTCAAAATTGAAAAAAAAATCGAACTTTTTTGTTTTTGGTATTAGCTAAAATTTTAAAATATATTTGTGTGTCTAGGTGCATTTACATAGCTTTGATTTGTTAAAACATTGTGAAAGTCAATGAAAACAATATACAGGGTGTTGTTTTGTAAAGTTACACCCGGCTCAGGGGTGATTATTTACACGATACTGAAGCCAGAAAAAATATAAAAAAATAAAAATATGTCAGTGAAAAATACCCAAAAATAATTAAATTGTGGCCGCCCGTACTATTACACTAACGCTAGCGGCGAGTCGGGCGCAACATCGCGCGCGCGCTTTGAGAAAGCGGGGATGTCCGCACGTCGCGGTTATTATAGAACAACTTGAACAAGGTGATTTATGCATCAAAAAATTTTTAGAAAAAAAAAGAACTTGTTTTTAGTTTCAAGCGTTGCTCAAACTATCGTCCCTGACTCGGGTGTTACTGACCAAAACAACACCCTGTATAGAAAATACTTTTCTTCCGCCACAGCGTTCACATTTTATTAATTTAAATATCAACGGAACGTCATAGAGAAAAAAAAATTTTGGTTGTGATCCCTATCACCAGGTGCTATTACCCTGTAAAAAGAGTTTAGGTACTGTTGTAACACCTTGTATAAACACGTAGAAGAAGCGAATAGGAAATCCGAATGGGCGGACAGCATGGGAATTAGCCTTACTTAGGCCATTATTCGGACAGACGCGCTCGGACGCCTCTCAGCCCTTTGACGTAGAAAGGCGCCATTAGCATCGAGCTCGGTTGATCTCGTCACTTAATTACTGACCCTCACTTTAACCGAGGGCCACGGCCTAAACGACAAAAACGAGACAAAATTCGGGCTGGGAAATACACAGGCCTAGAAAGAGCCCCTACTATGAATTTGGCTCATTAGGTAAAATATGGCTTCCGGAGATTAAGCAACTGACATACGGCCGGTTTCTCCAACATTTTTTTAATGTTTTGAATCAGCTAATAACATGTCCAAATTAAGATTTTTTGTTGACTAAGGGTGGTATTCTAGAACGCTACTTAAACTCAGTTTAAACAGAGTTCAGACTGTCGATAAAGCAGTGCATGTTTTGATATGAAGGGAGGGATATTCAAATCAAAACATGCACTGTTTTATCGACAGTCGACACTACTAAACTCTACTTAAACTGAGTTTAAACAGAGTTCAAGGAGCTTTCTAGTTTGAACTGAGTTTAAACAGAGTTTAAGTAGAGTTCTAGTTTGAACTGAGTTTAAGTAGCGCTCTAGAATACCACCCTAAGAAATGTCAATGAGATTCGAGTTTATTGTACGCAAATGATTGAAAATTTTACTAATCTTCCGTAGATGGCCATTTTCTGGTCACCCCAGCCAGCGTACATTTTAAGTCACTGTTAACGGGGGATAATTGTTACTGATTGTTGATACACACGGTTTCATAGTAAGGGAGTCAATGCTGAATAAAACTAGTGGTTCGCCCCGAACTATGAACTCGCGACCCCATATCTCAGCAACCCCTCGACCGATTTGGCTCATGTTCGAACTTAAAAATTCTCTTTTCCTTATTTACCTGCCTACCAAATTTCATGACGATCCGATTAAATTTACTCAAGTTATCGTCGAACGAACATTCATACATACATACAAACGCCGGATTGTTCCAGTAGACTCGGAGAACTTCGCTCGCTTCGCTTGCTCGTTCAATAAAATAAAACAAGCAAAACAAAGTACCTATCACTTTAAAAATAATAACAACGAAAAACTACGCACATAGATACTAGCGTCGTTTATTACGTGCAGTGAAAACCATACGGTCAACGCCAATCAGAGTTTTATTTAGGTAGGTACATGTCCGGCTGAAAAGCAAACGTAACGTGTCCATCAATGTTGTAAAAAGAAACATGCAGTTTTGCATGACAATGTGCAGACAAGGTACCCTCGTCATGCGTCGTCGGTCTTTAAGATTTGAGAAGCTTTCAAGATTTGTCAATCAATTATTCAACAACATATTTGCATTCACTCATTGATGAAATTAGCGATGATGGTACATATTCCTCCCCCAATAGATACCGCTAAGTTCGCTTAAGTTATTAATGTTAATGCAATAATTATGTAACTTCCGACAGCTTAGGCACCTAATGCACTTGCCTGAAATTAAAACTACGATGTCCGACAACTTAGGGACCGCAATTAGATCGAATGAAAAAAAAAACCTCTACTCAAAATTTAATCGCGCACGAAGTTATAATGTCGATTTTCGAATTATTGCATCCATGCATAGTACACACGACAGCACGTCAGACTGTACATTTTTGTTGTAAAGTCGCCCGTAACGAAACCGAGTAGAGTTCAAGCGTGTAAAGGTCGACGTGCTGTCGTGTGTACACTAAATCACATTCCGATATAATCCAAAACACCGTAAGCCGGCTAAGCTGAGAGGATGGCAAGCACGCTCTATGTAAAACATGTCCCAGGCATTGCAGTGTCTCAGTGGTCATTTCACCCATCAAACTGTTCGCACTGCTCTTGCGGGGAGGGGCAGACTGTAGAGCATGTCCCATATCACGGACCACTGCCCGCAGTGGTCAATAGAAGTAACATAAGTAAGATGTAGCTTGTACATGTCCCACTAGCTGGGCAAAGGCCTTCTCTCAGAGAGAGAGTTCGAGCTTAATCACCACGCGTGCTCAATGCGGGTTGGCGATTTTTGCGTTGAGGGTATAATGCCTCATACGCTCAGGTTTCCTCACGATGTTTTCCTTCACCGTCAGCGAGTGGTATTGCTACTACAAATTCACAAATATACGTAACTTTGAATAGAAGTAGGGATCCAAAAAATCCACGAGGCCGATGTAGAAGTGACAAATTAGATCAATGTCCTTCCCTTTATTCTTTAATATTCGCTACCATACGTAAAATAAATAAATACCCATCAAGTTTGAGTGGAAGTGCCGCTAGTCACTGTCGATGCGAAAAGTCTAATGTTCGAAATCATTATAATCGAAACGATCATCCTTTTGCTTTTCCTCGCAAGGACAAAGAATACAGAGTCGAGCCAAACCAAAGTACGCGCCGAGGCATTTGGAGAACCGCCACCGCCGCCGGCTGATGAATGCCAATAAAGGCTAGTTGTATGTAGCCCAGCCCACTTCTAGCCGACAAGGGCGACAGCCTACTGTCACGGTTTAATAATATACAGTAGTTTATCTACAGGCGGGGCTATCTACTCATCAATAGAAACAACTTTACTATTCTATGTGGTCAAAAAAAAATGTTGATTCGATATAAAAATGTGGAGTGCTTACGAAACTTTCAGTATAAAAAAAATGAGGCAAAACAAATTGCTTTTCCATAAGGTAGAATCAGTTAAGTACTGCACCAAATGTATGAAAACGTAGATTTTTTTCATCATATCCCATAGCTACATATTTTGATTAAGGTGTAGAGTTTGTAAAGTTAGGGCTTGTAAAGTTAGAAGCTTGGCTCTACATGAAATCTGATAGCTTTTTGACAGTGCGTCTTGGTCTCGTCTTGGCAACATTTTACATGAAAATGTTTTTGATGGGATCTATAAATATCTGTAACCACTAACCACCATCTAACTTTATACGCGTTTCCAACATAGAGTACGTCTCGGAACGCAATAACTTGTATGGACGGTCGTACGTAGATATAAACCCCATTACGTACGTATAACCCAACCAAGCGGGCACGGGCGGTTGTATGTAGGTAATGATTTCAAGGACACGACTGAGTTATCCAACTGCTCTATCCCTATATTATGACGACT
The DNA here is from genome assembly GCA_949319315.1 of Zelleria hepariella. Classification (NCBI taxonomy): domain Eukaryota; kingdom Metazoa; phylum Arthropoda; class Insecta; order Lepidoptera; family Yponomeutidae; genus Zelleria; species Zelleria hepariella. The sequence goes on along the minus strand of OX439392.1, from coordinate 9,686,548 downwards.
TCCTACTGTAATGGCTACCTCGCAAAAACTTGCACGAGGATTCCAATCCGTTCGGGCGTACTCCACTTGACGTTCTACAATGGGCGCACCGAGACAGATGACGTCACGATAAGATACTCCGTGCAATTTTAGTGGTTTTAAAGCCGAAGGTACTTTGTTGCACTGGTGATTCTGAGCCAAATTACAAAATTTCATTCCATAACGCGCGAAAAAAAAATTCACTTCTCCATACAAATGGTTTCGATTGGCGATAGCCGTTTGTATGGGGAAGTGTTTTTTTTTTCGCTCATTTTGAAGTAAAATTTTGGAATTTGGCTCAGAATCACGAGTGCAACTAAATACCTTCGGCTTTAAAACCACTAAAATTCTACGGTGTAGAGCTAGGAACTTTGACGTTGGTACGCTAATGACAAAATATACATTTAAAAAAATCTGAAAATTTAAGACCTCAAACATTTTAATATTAATACAACGTCTCGACGCCTAATGCACATAATTCTCTGCACCAAATGAAGCATTAAAGCTTAGAGCCTGAGTTCAAAGGTCGAATAAAGAAAGGCAACGAAATAAAAAAGCAGAACGCAGCCACTGTAGAGGTCATCGTTAAAAGGGTTAACAGAGAGCAGGCCCCTAGTTAGCGACGCGGGTTAGTTGCAAGTGGTATATTATTATGGAAACAGCTCATCAAAGAAGTAACCGCTCTAAAAAACATCTCGTTTGAAATTATATGGGCAGATTAGCTGTTTGACGAATTCGCCACTGGTTGGTCTTACTTGGTCTTACTAAAAAGCAACTCGTCACATAGTTTATCATCTATTCATTATTTCATTCATTAACATACGTAAATAGCATTATCCCACCAATATTTTAGAAACGAAATGAGGTAATTTGCTTTTAACTGGGGAATAAATGTTTGTTGTCAACTGCTCCATTGAGTGACTTAGTATTTAGTAGTACCTACCTGACGAGTTGCTTCATAGGCGACAGCTATTTATATCAATGGGCATTATCAAATCCCAATGACATTCTAATACAAATGGACAACTCATAGGCGCTCGAAAAACGTAACTGCAAAATTGTGCTTAAATTCAGTGTAAGCACAATATTTTCATTAGACGTTTGATGACTACGCAGCTGACAACATGCCAAAATGTGGTACAAAAAAGTGCCGAAATAACACCTTGACGATGCGAAATAAAGATGGTGTGACCTACCATCGGTTAATTAATATTATTTACATATGATAACAGGAGAAAAGGTACAAATATTAAGAGGAAACTATTAAATTTTCAATAAAAACCATTGATTGTAAACAAATGTTCCTGTTTCTTTCTCTCCCGCGGGTCAGAAAGAGATAGACAAAATGATGATTCAAGAACATAGTCAGAAAAGAAAACAATGGAGACTCCTTTTGTAAAGTAAAAATTCTAAGGACTAAAATTATTCGCACAGTTCTTGCTCTATCCTTAGTCAGTTGAAAAGGGGCAGGCATTTTCACTAACATGACAGTTCGACCTGCCAGTTTACTGAGTAAGATGATTCAAATGTTTTATTCAATATGCCATAAATAAATTATTTACATGATGGGATTAATTATTATTGAAATTATTGATGATGGGATAGGCTTTAGTTAAAATAATATAAAAAAATTACCAGGGGCTTAAGTCTGTAACATAACGGCGTGTCGATGGCGTCCCAGTATAAGTAGAAAGAGAAAACAGGGGTTTCCTCGTTTTTTTCCTACAACCAGCGAACTAATCCTCTAGAATTAGAATCAGAATAATATTTCCTGTACTTACAACAAAAAAAAAAGGACCGACACGGCATGAATAAATCGTAATTGATGCTGTCAACTGGGGGCCCTTTTTGGCACCGTTGCGTTACAGACTCTGGCCCCAGGCCCCGCCACACTGATACACGAATACTTCATCCTCTTCATTCGGCAGAACACCTAAGTCAAAGATATCTGGCTAGGCGGGAGTACCAACGGTGGACTAGGGCGTCACGGAATGGTGGCCTAGAATGGGTCGAGGGTCGGTGTATAGACCGAAAGCTCGATGACATTGTCAAAATAGCGGGAGGACAATGGACGAGATTGGCATTACACCGAGGGGGTTGGCGTGAAAAGGAAGAGGCCTATCTATGCCCAGCAGTGGGTTTTATTTATGGGCTGGATAAATAAGTAGATGTGTATCACCTGGTTTTTTAAACTTCGCTGGTATTATTTTCCTAGAAGCTATCGAGCTATTCGAAAAGTCGTAGAACAACATTTGTTGGAAATCACATTTAGGGGTTGACATGTTTCAGGAAAAAAGCTATTTACAAATTATACTTACCTGCCTATTTTTCATAGTTTTGAATATAAACTGTTTAAAATAATATCCGCAACATGGAACAGATTTTTTTTCCTCATAACAAAAAACTAAAATAGGCTATTGCTACTCCACTGCTATCTTTATTCAAATAAACTTCAAAAATCAACTTACGTAGCTTCAAACTGCGTGATTGATTTACATTTCCGCTTAGTGACACAATACATTTTGAGGGCTTGAAGTGTCAGCAGCAATGTAGAAACAAAAAGTCAGTCGAAGCATAATAGGGTGAAATTAGCGTGTGCCATGTTTCGACTTAGTTATTGTACGGAACAGTTTGTCCATTTGTATTGGAATGTCATTGTCAAATCCTATTTTTTATTCTGTAAATCAAAAATATAGACAAATATAAGAAACTTATTTGAATATTTTCTTAATTTTTAATGTAATTTTTTTTTTATTAATTATTAAAAAATTCTAAAAGTTTTGTGTATGACGTCACCACTGGCATTATGTACCAAGTTCATTGCGTTCATTCATGCTTTTAAAAAATAAAAATATGTTGACGTTTGACAAATGTTAGTGTCAAGTCAACAAGAGTTGTGTGTTTTGACAGTTGTTGTTGTTGACGAATGTATTTTTTTTTATATTTGTAGGCAATGGAACTACCGCATTAGAGCCAATGATGACGTCATCGACAGAAAAATTAAGTAAACATTTTTGGGGATAAACCCCTAATAGTAATCAGTATCCCTATTCCTCAAAATGGTTTTCAATTTACGACAATCGATGCCTCCCTGATCATTGCATTTATGACAGACATTGTGTTTTTCTGACGACACGCTTCTTAGACCGGATACTTTGTTGACGAGCAGTTGACATAGACAACTTGCATTTTAGACCATCTGGTACCAACCCTCCGACGCGATGTCGTGTCCGCGACCCATCACTTGTTCTTTTTAGTAATTTGTTTGCGGCCGCAATAAGTGGCCATTTAAAAGTATATCAGTCATCCGCCGCCACCGACCGCGCCGATGATTTTATTCAACTTGACACATCTGTAGACTTATCAGATAAACTCCTCTGTAACAGACGCGTTAGAGATTGAACTTTATTCCTCCTTAATACGTGCCAAAGAGGGTAGGATTTTTCGTGGTTAATAATTTAGTTTGTATTAAAAGCACCGCTCGCCCGAGTCGCCCGAGTCAACCCGATGGCATTTGCTGAGAGAAGACGCATTTATGTTTAATTGGTTAGCGAAATGAATTTATCTTGAAGATCTTTCTGCTGCCACGGTTCCCGCTGAATGCATTGCTTGTCTGCTCTTTTTGTGGAACAATTTGTATGCATTTTGCTTATTTATAGGAGGTCTTAGTGACAGAATATTGAGTTCAGAATACCGATATGTGTTACAGGTGGACCGAAAAGGCAAAGAAATCTTATTGAGAAACAGTGCAAAATCATTTTTAGAATATCTATTTTAAGTTAGTACATTCAAGTGTTAATTCAAGTATTGTTGTATTGTGATAAATAAAAACTTAAATAGTCTTTAAAAATAGGCATTTATTTTGTAGTATACAACAAGTCAAAATTTAATATGTATTAACTTAAAATAGATATTCTAAAAATGATTTTGCACTGTTTCTCAATAAGATTTCTTTGCCTTTTCGGTTCACCTGTGGCGCCGGGAATATGTTAGGAGAAACATACGATTGTATTACTAGCAACACTGTATTTCTGTCTGTCAAACAAGCGCCCCCGGGCCAGTGTGTGTCTATCTATAATAAATTCATAAAACAAGGAAGAAGACGTTTTTCTTAGAGCTTCTCTCCCAATCAATATGAATTAACAATAATTATAATTATCAATTCCAGAATTAATCAGGCATGAATAGTACAAGAGCCTACTCTACATTGTTTACTTAATGGGTCCGCACAGCTCCGCATACATCGGACAATTATCTAATTAGGTGCGAGTATTGACATTAATTGCAACAACAGAAGGGGTGGAACAGCACGCTCTGGCACTGGTAATGAGCCGTTTTCAAAGCGCCAATTCAAAGCACTTCATAGATGGCGCCAATAGGCGTGCCCATACAAGAACCGGGACACGTCTGTCAAATTTCGCTTTGCACAGATTAATATTAATAGTCGCTTCCCGGTTCTTCTATGGCGCCGCCTGTAAGTGAATTGATTTGAAAACCACTCATTATATACTAGCTTTTGCCCGCGACTTCGTTCGCGTGGACTACAGAAAATAGATAATATGTAGTCTATGTGTTATTCTGATGTCTAAGCTATCTCTATACCAAATTTCATCCAAATCCGTTCAGCCGTTTCAGCGTGAAAGAGTAAGAAACACACTCACTCACAAACTTTCGCATTTATAATATAAGTGGGATTTATAATAATTATAAGTGGGATTTATGCTATAACCTAATACGATGCAAGAAAAGGCTAAATATAGAAGACTGGATACTAAGATTGTATTTTTTTCAGTACACCTAAAATAAAATGGTACACTCGTTAAAATAGACCATCCGAACACACTGTCCCGGAGTTCCGCGTTCCGAGTTCAGAGTCCTCAGATTTGCTTCAGTGTGAACGGTTCCAAGCAAAGCAACCCCAAACATCAGAATGAACGCGGAAGGCAGAACCCGGGCGGTGTGTGCGGCACCTAAGTACGTACACTCTTCTATTGTCTGTGCTTTCCGTATCGTAAGTGTAGACAAAAACATGGAAGAAGTCCAAGTCTGTCCGTCTACGGGTGCCATCTTATTGTGCAGTGCGAGTACCATCTTATTTTGCAGTGCCGGTACCTACCAACTAAAAAGTACACATCACAATCTATGTCGTATGCTCTTTTACTGTAGTGAAGTGAGAACCATTTCACCGTTTCAAAGAGCGAAGTACCTAGGTATCAACAGTAAATTACTCGAAAGAACAAAGTACAATTTACGCTGACATAACTTGGACTAAAACTTCGAAAAGATGAAATACAAGTTGGCAGGTAATGAACAAAATTCTGCTCAAAGGAGCGGAATAACCTTCGGCGTGCTGGTTATGGTTCTTCAGAATGCACAGGTACACCAACCCTTTATAAAAAAGTGGTATTGAGCTACAAATAAGTTGAAAGGACGCCGAAATCAGATGGACTGTACCTACCTACGCACGTCTCCATTGCGGTCCGCGGGTTTGGGAACAAAAAGAGCGATTTGAGTTGTAAATCAGCACGTCTCGGGAACTGACAGCGCCTCGCCGAGCTGACCGGCCCGCGCCTGTCACACGCAAATCAGACGATCGCGCGACAATAAAGTTGTGAATATTAAGGCAAAGTCGCATTTTTTCCTTTTGGACGAATTTGACCACTTTCCCAAATCGTCCACATTCCTAACCCTTCCACATTAGGTAGAAGTATCATCATTTTAGCCCACGTCTGCCCACTTTTGGGTATATACCTTTTTTCCTTCGCGCCACCTCTGGCGGTCCCTCGCCATCCGCTTCCATGGACCCTTTACCGACAAAACGATTGCATCCGACCATCAGGCTGCTAGTCTTCCTACTGACCGCCGTCCAATTCTTGGCCGCCACTCTGCCACTCTTTCCACTTGATAAACTTCCAGATTCCTAAGTATTCCACATACAATTCCTAACCCGGCCACTTCCTATCTTGCTCATATTCCCAACAGAGATTTACGAGCAATAAAGTACATTGACGGTCATACTAACTGACGCGCACTTTATAATATGAAAACTATCATGCTTCAAGGATGCTGAAAACCTTACCTTTCTAACAATTAAGTCTAGAATAGAGAGAATAATAGTTTACCTACAAAAGCAGTCTCCTAAATTTGGAAGTGCTAAAGCTTGCAAAGGTATCTTTAGCTAGTCTTACATATTTATTAGAAGTTTGCAGTATACGCACACAATGCCAGTGCCACCGCTTCTGCTGAAAGCGTCTTTGTATTTGGATGAATATACATAATAACATCAAACATACATACCAGTGTTTGATAATCGTCATTGTTTGAGAGCATCACCATGTAAATTAATATTTCACATGTTTGACTATGGAAACTCGCGCGTTATTAAATTCCCAAGACACCGCACTTCAATATGTTACGTTTCGGCAAATATTTGACTTTACAAAGAAGGGAGTTAAACTAAGGACAAAATATAATAATAGCTACATTCATTACACATGCCTAGGTAGGTACATAACTTCATAGAAAGCTGGTATAAATTCAGAATTTATTTTAGCAACAGAGTTAATGACTAGTCTGAGACAGAGTTTGGAAATAAAAACCTAATAAAGACAAATTAAGTAAGTCTGCAGACGAAACATAAAATATTAATTTCGTATGTCAGATGTTAATAGGTTTACTACCCCTGAAAAATCTTTGGTCAAAGTTTCAGACTTATTTTTCGTGAAAACAGCGAAAAGATCTTTATTAAACAATTGTACTAGCACCAACCTTAAGAAAAACGTGCAGGCATTCTTTTAATTTTAAAAGAAAAAGAAATTGCTTTATTTTAATTAATATTACCTTAAATAATTCAATAATTTTACATACTTTTTTTACTCTGTATCTTGTATAAAATATAAGTCGTAAACAGTCAATTTAATTCAAGCAATTTGGCGCACAGGCCAAAAACTACAATTGAATTATTCTACACATATTTCGGCTCTAGATTTCCTTAACAGTAATTAAGGGGCAGGCTCATGTTTTAAAAAAAAACTGGGTTCTTCAAGGGGAGTCTCATTGAATGACTTGCCCTTATCGCGCATAGCACCTGATTTGACGAAGCATCGCCGGGCCCGAGTCGAGCCACTTCTCACGAGAGGTATCAAACCGGGGCCTACTGAGGCGCAGGCGTCTTTTGAAGTATTTTCCATTACATTAGCTTACGCTCTAATCTCGTTCGTCTTTTTCACATCTTCGCGCCCTGTTCCTTGGATGTCGACAAATATTTGAACGCTGTCTACTTTGGTACGTGCCTTTTTTTAAAATCTAATTAGACTTCAGCAGTACCTATAGAATTACTCTAGCGGCGAAGAGGTGAACACTGCTCAAGATATATCAAATATGTCTCAACCTAGTTAGATATTCTTTATCTAAAATCACAAGATTTAAAATCCGAGCCTTATTTTATGTTACCATCAAGATTCTAGACAGTAGCTAGGCTGATGATTGTATCTCAAAGTAATAATTTGCGGGCTATGTTGCAAATTATTAATTTCTATGAATAGGTAACGCAACGCAGCTATCGTAAAGTGCTGTTTCCATGCCCACCGATTTATGATTTAAGAATTTCATTGACACTACAATTAAACACTAACAACAGCCACCGTGGCTTTCGAAGGAGGTTACATAGGCGAGGCTTTACGACTTTTAGAAGCGATTTGCACCAATGAATGGACATTCCAAGAATGAAGTAGGTATGCAGTTTTACTGCGGAAAATAAACGACAATAGTACCAACTGAATGTAATAGCGAGCAGGAACAGAAAATAAATCATACAGAGCTTTTCCTATAGGTACCTAGGTATCAATTGTTTATTTTCTTATCGTTTTGTTGTCCCGAAACCGGGCCAGAGCGTAGGCAAGCAACACAGGATGTGCCGTTAGTTACCGACCAGCGCATAATATCCAAGCATATTGTCGTGTAAATCTGCCGGGTGTTTCGCTCAAAAGTCGTAAATCAAAAACCTTATCGCGGCACGCGGCCGCGCGACGCTTCGTCCAGAAAATATGCAGCGTGGACGCGGGTTTGCGGAGCACAGCCAGCAGTTTACCGCAGCACCCGCGCAGCGGCGACGCAACAAATTGTCCGAGTTTCATGCACGAAACGCTTGAATTTCATGAAGGATGTTTATTGCGACAGAATTATTTGCAGCGTCATATTATGTGACTGCTTTGAATTCACATGATAAATTCGACTTCATCTGCTCTGACAACAGTCCAGCGGCCAGGGCATAAATTAAGGGGGGATTCAGTGGAGGGAATAAATAAGCTGGCACTTCAAATATGGAAAGTGACCGCAGTGGCACCTGAGCCATTAGTCAAACAATTTCCGAGTGACATCCGGACGGCGAGTTTGAATGGCAACACGACCCCTATGGATAGCGCTGATCTGATAAATGGTATTGGATGTGGACAATTCGGACACGAAAAAATATTTGTACAAATTTCACGTATGCCAGATTTTTTGTTCCCAAATAATAAGCGATACTCAACATTAAACAAATGTAGAGTTAGATTGACATACGTTGGTGGACAAGCAAATCAATCATGATTTGAAAACTTGTCTGAGTTTGATGATGATGATCGGTCGGATCTGTAAGCTCTACCAAAGACATTCAATATCTTCCTGATCTGATGTCAATGGAAAACCAGAGACATTCGATCTTAATCACTCGACGAAGTAAGATGCCGAATAAACACACCGTGATAAATGACCATCGGCGCGCAACAATACAGAGGCAACAAACAGCATTCCGAATTAAATCAGTCAGAATTTTCGCGGGGCGGGCGTGCGTCAGTTGTTCTGTGTGCATGCGGAATATCGCCGTTGGCCGCCCGTTCCGGCGGTGTGACGTGTGCATTTACATACAAAAACCGTGTGCGCATGACCGGTCGAGATAGCGTCGCATATCTAATCGGGCTCCGGACGGCTGTCAATCAGCTCGCCGCGGAGTGACGCGACGGGAACGCGCGCGCAACTCTTCTCGATCACTCGCACTCGTACAGTATATAATCCGTGCGGAATCAGAATGGGATAATACCTTTTGGAACTGAATCGAAAATGACAGTTCTCGAGTAGCGTCAGTAAATAAATTGTTAGTTCTACGTTCTATTATAGGGTTATGAAATTGGAAATACACAAAAATGTTTAATGTTTGTAATCTAAAAGGATTCAATGTTATTGCATTAATTGAATAAAACGTGATAAAACTCGAGCAGACACCCACGCGCATAGAAAACACAAGCAAGTTTCGACGCGAGTTTGCCATATACAACTAGAGTTTGCCGAAATGCTGACGCTACAGGACCGCGAGCTTCTCAGTTCCAAAAGGTATTATCCCATTCTGATCCCGCACGGATTATAATGCTGTGAAGTAGCCGCACGCCAAAAATTTTTCCGACGATTTTTGTCAACGTTTGTTTCGTTCACTCCAAGTGCGCGGTACAGCTGATTTATCTTAACAAATATGATACTTATTGGACCAATTACCGCGAGACATATCGGAAATTGCTCGTCTTGTTAGGCGACTGGAATCCGGGAGTTTATTAAGCTCGTTATCGCGCTCAGCACCGAAAAGCAATTAATTGACAGTTAGCAGAACTGGCGTGGACAGTTTCTCAAGATGGGCATTAACTATGGTGTAGCAAACTGAACCCGTCTTGCCCTATAGGGCTTAGCAATTACGCGGCAACTGAAGAGTGGTGCCCAAGGCGTTACTCCCTTGGATCGTAGATGGATATCTGCTTAGAGACAAAAGAAGAAACGCTCAGTGAATAATAAGACTTCACGGGAATTTAAATGATCTGGCAATCCATCTATTTGATACGCCCCAGGCTGTGTGATTGCATAAAACAGCTCCACGGATCGCTGGGAACTTTTCATAGGGACATATTGCATTGAAGATTGCTTAGTTATAACACAACAAAGGGATAACTTTGCGCCTACTGTAGCAGATCTATAACTATTCTACAAAGTAAAACGCTGACGCATTAAAGCTTGTTAGAGAGAATAGATTGCGTCAACGCAAAGCTGATAAATCAACGTTAGTTGCTCGTAATTTACAATTTTCACTGGAGTATCAACATAATAAAACACTGGACGAGAATCAACATTTCAATAAATTGCGGACTGCATTTTCATAGCACTATAAACATCAGAAAGAGGAAAATTTAAAAGAGTCAAGTATCATAAACATAATAATGGCGACAGTTTTACAATGTTTGAAGAGCCCGCCGTGGTTCCGCATGAAATTACGTTCTGCGTGTGGACTTTAACACCCACCTAGCGTCATAAACGAGAGATTTACTTCACGATACCTTTTTATTGCGAAAACATTAGAGAAGAACTTGATAATGATTACAAATTCATGAGCAAGTTTAGAAATAACCTATCCTTGTTTGGCACAGATACAACGGCGTGTGGATATTGAACAATTTAGCGCCGGATTTATCTTCGGCAGACAAGGAAAAGTACTCGAAGCAGCGAGAGTTCGCAGCTCCATTCATCGTTCATTGTATCGCCGTATCGCATTGTCAATATGTAGACGCAGTGCGACGAGGTGCGGGGAGGAAAAATCGCGCAATTTTCCGGATGCCGATGGAGCTAATACGGGCTCTGAGGCGGCACTCGATTAATCTCTGTCAGCCGAGATGGGTTCCGACTGTTCGATATACAGAACCACTTTAACGAGACCCCTGACACTTCATCTTCACTCTTCCGGATCCTCGCACTCCCGACGAGCAGAGGGCTCTAACACCACTGGTGTTCGAGGCTATACACTAGGAAACCCTTTGAACATAAAACAGGGTTGATCTGTGTTACGCCCTACTGGCAGGATTATGAGATCATTGAAACGAATAAAGATAAAACCGATGCCAATAAACAGATAATATTTCAAACGTCTTTCGGTAGGCATAGCGGAATGAATATCAATGAGACGACAGTAAATTATGACTATACTAAGAGCACTGGATCCTTGTATGTACCTATGTATGTAGCCAAGAGGAAGGTTGGCTTCGAGATGGAAAGAAAACAAAAGAAAAGGAGGAACCAAAGAGATGTAATCAAGATAAAATCTAAACATGCAACACATCGAGGAACGAAAACAGTAAAAAAAAAACACTTTCTTTGTTAGAGAAAAGACGAAAAGCAATTCAGTTTCCGACAAGGATCTCCTAAACGAAACCTAAGTAATAAACGGGTCAGTTGATTCTGTGATTCGCCTTCCTCGTCTATACCAATTCCGAATTTCCACTCTCGAAACTAAAACACTTAAGCAATCAGGTAGTAAACCGACCACATTCCGGGCGGAGCCAATACGGGACGAAGACCGTAATACACTAGAGCACGTTTCGATGCAAATCAGAGCATTTATGCCAAGCAATACAATGGTCATTACCACGTTTCAATTCGCACGGAACTGGCTGGCTCTAAACAGCTAAATGGCATAAACGAAACCTGGGCCGAACGCTGCTAAGCTACGACTCCATATGTTGCCAATGCGGAATATTCATGGCTCGGCGCTGTAAAATGGAATAGCGGAGCCAATTCAATAACATGTAACTAACGCTCAACGTCAGTCCGCGGCTGTAAAGAAATCACTAGATGGTCATTCAATTGCAAAATATGCCAATCGAGTTTTACTGCGCGACGGAATGGGACGATATTTTCGAAGTGTATGCTTGCTTATCTACAGTGGGTAAAGAGTCAGGGACTAGCGGGATCTCGGTAGTTAGCGGCCGGGTCATCTGTCCTATTCCCAGAGGCATTAAGTTATTAGCTAAGCGCTGCTGCACCGATACACGCTCCGCCATGTGCAGTACTGTCCCGAACATTTCACTCTTCAATTTGAATTCAATGGACGGAATTAGAGGACTTGCCAGCGACATGTACCAATGCTACTAGTTAGCAGAGTGCCCCTAGATTATGTAGCACTAAATCTATTTTCACACTGCATTTGGTTTGGCCGTCACATCTCGGGAGAATAGGTTTAGAGTAAACAATCAAACATTCATCTGACTTGATTCCACTTTGCTACTGTCTGTAAGATGTTGTTTTGTTGTCAGCGTGCGAGGAGGCCGCTGGCTACTCTGTACTACATTTCAATGAGTCTAAATGGTGCAAACGGAATCTCGATCGGGCGCAGATCGTCAGATAAACATCGCTTTCAGGTAACCCTGTTGTCGCTGCGGTAAACGTTGGACGCACGTAAATCTGCGACGAGTTGATTAGCTTAATTGAGGCCATTAATCGGGGCGATCGCGACGACGGCATATCGTGTTTAATTAACTAACGAACGGGCGGACATTCGATTATCTTAATGTCCAAGCGCGGCGAGGACAGCTCATGAAGGACGGGCGACCGGCCTAAGTGCAAGCGGGTGAAGTGGGGCTCTATCTACTACTAGATACGTGCGACATGGTTTAAAATATGCGTGACGGCGGACTGGTTGCAACTTATTAATTGTCTAAAGACGACTAATTACTGATCACTTTGATGTAATTTTTGGATATATATCCCGAAAACCGCCCTGAACTGTGAAAAACCGCTCTAACTTGTCTGTTTATATAATATTCTAATACAGAATTTTGGGTCTGGAATCTGGATTTAAACTGTCATTGTAAGTGCAATATGTAATGGAGAGTCATTTTGATTAGTTTGCGGTTATCGGTGCGCTAAAGAGGTCTAATTTGAGCAACGCCCAACCTTATAGGCCGAATTGGCCGAAATATTCTTCTATTGCTTAAAACAATGTGCGACGTGTGACTCTACTACATGGTTACGTTACGGGCGATTTTGCAACGAAACTGTTTTATTTACACAATACCTACAGGGCAATTTTTAAATAGCTTTATTCCTGAAACACGTAACTCCTAAATGTGATTTCCAATCATTTTTGTTCGACCAATTTTCCCATAGCTCGATACTTTTTAGTTACTGAACGATTCTTATCCTTTAAAAGTGTGCATTTGTACCATTTTAGCGCTTCCTGCGCGGCGCGTTTTCGTACCCCATCACTCTTCTACCACCTTTCCAGCATCTCCTGCTCCTACATTTTAAAGGTGACGTATTTCAGGAATAAAGCTACTTAAAATTGCCCTGTATAAGAAAATAGCCAACTATAGTACTTTTTAATTCTTAGAAGTAAAACGAAGCTAGTGCCAGGCTTATGTCGTCTGCAGTCAGCTAAACGTCACAGCGTATAAAATAAATGTGAAAATCTGTACGGTCCCTTTGTCCAGCAGAATCGGGATCTCGCGGCCGCAGTTTCCGACGTCCGGGCCGCGCTGCCCGGACGTCCGGACGTCCGATGACGTCACCGCGCCACGTCTACACACGTCGCGCAGCCTCGTAGATTACTAGCACGTGCTGCACCCCGCTTGTGATTTTCTTTCTTCCTTTTGTTTGTTTGTTGTTGACACTGTGCAGTTGAAATGTTTTCATCTTTGTATAGTTGGCTTTGCTGTTTGTGACTGTTTGGTAGAGACGACGCTCCAAATAAGCGGGCACAAAACAAAACGGTGTCATAAATTAACTGTAGGAGTAAGGTTATTAACATACCTTGCCTTAAGTGTGAATATTGTGATCCTGCTGGGCGCCGACTCCCGCTGCTTCGCTTGATGACGGCAATTAGTCTTTATTACGCCATTACACAAATAAACTACGAGTCCAAAATTATGGAAATACATCGTCTAGAAACAAAACATGTGTTCGATGTCGTCTCTAATTGGTTTAACATGTCCGCCGCGATGTGTGTCGCGGTGGAAAAACAAACGCTTCCACCCTGTCCTTGACACAATACGTTCCATATTTCGTCTGAATTTAATCCATATGGCTGACACAATAGGGCCTATTGTCGCCGTCGAGACAATGCGTTCAGTTTGTTGTTCACAGATGATTGCTACCGTGTCCCATGTTTGCCTTACTAAGTACCGCGACGCGATGGCGGTCAACTTGTATTGTACAGTCGGCCACAGTCTCAGATACCCCTTTTTGTTCGATTGGTGCCCTTATGCCGCGCGCGGTAAGAGCTGCCATGGGGTATCTGAGATTGTGGCCGACCGTACGTGTTGTTTCATGGGACCTTAGTAGCCTTTACCTATTTGGTCCTACTAATTTTGGTGCCGCTTTTATTTTAGAATAGTCAATAAAGTATTTCAGAAGTGAGTGCATACAGAAGCAATATAAATAGAGTTGTGCGTGCATTACTCTTGCGTTACACCATTGGTAACGAAGAGTATGTATTTGACAGGTTCATGACTTGGCCCGGATAAATTAAAATCCCATAAAAAAATATAATTGAAGGTAGGTAATCATATTACATATTTTGTGCGCAAAATTCTCTACTCTTTGTGATTTGGCTGATGATTTTAAGTTTTTCCAAGTATTTAAATTGATATTACCTTTTTCTTGGGCGCTAGAAATCTCCGAATGGAATTCTACTCGTAGGAGAGGAAATTAAAATAGCTTTTAATAACTGAGCCATTCCATTTGTTTATAGTCCGTTATTTAGTAATTAAAAGTGCGGAATTGTCACTTTATTTAATCCAGTATCGCACCGGGTCTAGATGGAACGCAGCTATTAAAATATTCACCAGAAAAGGTCAACTTAGAACTAAGACTAAGCTCCAGACGAGATTGAGAAATAAAGGAATCAATTGGATCGCTTGGAAAAGGTAAATAGTCGACCAAACTCCTTCAGCACTACTCCACTTACCTAATGCACATCCGAGAGCCTCCTAGTACGCGTTAAGGAACTAGGTAATTTGTTTCCTTTGACCGCTTTCGCGTAGCGTTCGCATGTTCCAAGCTTAGGTGAAACCTCCAGGCGATCTATCTGACTTGCCAATAAACAGAGACTACAGCAAGCGTAGCATAAGGCTGGGTTAGATGGGTTTATAACTATTTTGTATCTAACTCTTTTCTTTGACGTAGAGTGGGATAGACAGTGATATAAACCCATAGATACGCTCTAATACAGCCTTATGCTACTTGCTGCTGGGCATCAGTAGAGACTTTCTTTCTGTTTGGCTTCCTACTCGCCCACCTTTGTAATGTCAGCCACCTATCGTGTTAGGTTAGGTTATCGTATGAGGTAGTGACCTATCTTGTTGATGGTCTATGTATGTATAAATGGCCCTTAGCCTGTAACAAATGGTGCCAAAATGGGCTCCCGGTTGACGTTTTCAATTACGATTTATTAATGCTGTCGGTCCAGTGTCGGTCGTTTTAATGTTTTTGTAGTACAGCAAAGAATATCATGAGTCTAATTCTAGAGGATCAGTTCGCTAGTTGTAGGAGAACAACGAAAAAATCCCGGTTTTGTCCATCTAACTAGAATGCCATTGATACGCCATTGTCTTACAGGCTAAGGCCCCAGGCCGTCGAGCCAAAAGATTCGTCTCAAGATTCGCCTTTCGTCTGTATGGAAGTCACTTTTAAATAAGTTCAAAATAGCTTTATCTCCTACAACTTTAAACCAATCAGAAAAACACTGTCTGACAGCCTAGTCCTTGTTTCTACTGTGCAGATATGAGGTTTACGCCGTAGCTCCACATAATCTGTACATTCCAGTGGAACAGCTCCCTTTTACCTGTGTGAAACTTAAAATAGCGTCCTCTTTAGGCGGCTGAAGTCTCAAAAGAGGGACTCTACATTCGCCATCCCGCCGAAACCGGGTGTCCCGGACCTATTACTGGCAGGTCGGGCTGCCTCTTATTTCGCTTTTGACAGTCGCTTCTAGTAACTTTCCTTGAAGTGGTAACAAAATTGAAAAGTTTAGAAACCTGTGTGTTGGTCGATTGGCAAGAGACGCGTCGGCCGAAGGAAGAAATCCTGGCAAAGAAACCTACGGGGATGGACTGGAACCGCGCGTGCTACGTAGCTAACTCGCCGAGCGAGATGCAAAGAGAATATGCGGAGCAGACCGCCGACCTTCGCTGAGTTGGAGAGGTTTTCTAAGAAGAAAAAGAAGAAGTTGTATGTCTTTCCGCCTCTGCTTTCGCTTCGTCTTACGCTTCTAGCAGTCTTCGTCGAAAGAACCTCTGTTGCAGGACCTGCGTGTTGAGCTTCTGTACTGACCGTTCAGTCGCGCGGCCATTAGCGAAGTTCCCCCTCATAAATCCTCCGGCGTCTGTGTCCCGTAATCGCGTCCGCAAGTTGTCGGATGGACGTCGGGAGCTCGAATTAGAGGCTGCGCTCGGCGATAGCGCCTGTTTGCGCTCGCGGGTCGCGTGGACGCGCATCGGCCGCTCTAATTATCGCAGAGGTGGGTCGCGGACGGCCGCCGGACGTCTCAAAGGCAAATTCTCGGGAATCTCGCACTCGACGCATCTCGAAGGAAAAATTTCACATTTGCGACCAATTTCACATCTTATATTCTCACGAAGTCATCCTCGAGATAAGGCATGAGATTTTTGGGAGGTGTTTGCCTCTTTCGCTCGACATGACTCGAGTGGTCGGGAGCAGTCGAGATCGAAATGACAAGAGATTTTTCCTCCGAGATGTGTCGAATGCTATATTCCCGAGAAATAACCCCCTGGTTTAATCAGGGGAAATTGAGCTTTGAAGCTATGTAACTTCACCCATTTGGGGCAAGAGAAAGAGAGCCGTTTTGAGGGCAGACGGTCAAGCTCGTTGCGGTAGTTGTATCTATAATGCCTCTAATTGGCATTGAGCTGATTATATTCATAAGTTGACTCGGATGATAACAGACAATGGTCGTAATAACAGCGTTAAGAGCACGCAACTAGCCGGTCCCAATCAGGCGGTTCGTTACGGGCTCGATAGCGGCGTGCCAGTTTCTACGGAGCATTCCTGCCTCCTGCTATCATTTCCTACCATTATCTGTTAGCTACGCACCGAAGACTGGCCCTTAACTAATGTCTCCTTTTGTACCCGGGGGCCGGTTTAATCAGTTGTTTATATTATTGCCTGCGACCGGCGGGTGGACCGCGCGATTTAATCGTCCGTTTACCGTTTCACATTGTATCGCGGTGAATAGTAGCCGGCTTCCCAAGGCTGCGCGACAAAGACGGAAGATGGGAAGTTTATACGGGTTGAAGGTACCGCACACGTGCGATATTTGTTTAGGATTAAGAGATTCCGCCGTTCGGTGGAGTTAAACGATAAACAAAAGCTGTGTCGCCGCAAACCGTTGTTTGGTTAATTGTACACGCGCGATAACACCCCTCGTCGATGGAAGGTGGGTACTTTAGCCGGTGACTTTAACTCGGCCTTAAATTTTGTGCGTATGCCGCATTGAGGGATAACTTTAGATATGCTTCTCTCGCGATGGGATTATAACGCTGTTAGGGATTTGTTTTTACTTTGTAACGCGGGTTAAACTTTTCGTTTGCCAAAGTGAATATAATTAATACAGTAATCTTGTGGTCTCTTTGAGTAACGTTCTGCTTAGTAAAATATTTATGCCTTAGTGTTAGTGAAATTCTCAACTCTCGGATTAGCATGACAATACATTAGATAGATAGATAGATAGAGAACTCTTTATTGCACAAAAACTAAGGCCTTTGCATCTACGTAATGAGATGATTTATACAGCGTCAAGTGGCACCTTCACTCACTCTAGATGGGTGAAGAGACCACTCGGCGCTGCAGTGCCTGGGACATTGTTTTAGATGGAGTAGGCTTGCCCAGCACCTATACCATCCTGACAGCTTAGTCGACCTAGCCCACAGGAAAGACAGGTCTATACGTGTGGAGCCAACTGAGCCGCGGGTTTCCTCACGATGTTTTCCTTCACCGTTAGCGAGTGGTATTGCTAGTACAAATTCACAAATGTACGTAACTTTGAAATTAAACAAAGCATTATTGCACAACAGAAAGAATATTACAGATAACTTCTTACAACAAAATATCATAGGGCAATTTTTTTATAGCTTTTACCCTCAGACACACCAACTTCTAAATGTGATTTCCAACAACTTTTGTTCTACGACTTTGGTGAAAGCGCATTTTTTTTCTCCATACAAAAAAAATAATTTGAAAACATTTTTTTTTTAACTCAGAGTAACAAATAGGAGCAGGAGAGGCTAGAAAGGTGGTTGAGAGTGGAGGGGCACGAAAGCGCGCCGCGCAGGCAGCGCTGGAATGGTAGAAATGCACACTTTTAAAGGATAAGAAACTTTAATAAAATAAAAATTATCGAGCTTTTCGAAAAGACGTAAAACAAAAGTTGTTGGAAACCGCATTTAAAACGGACGTGTCTGAGGTTAAAAGCTATTTAAAAATTGTCCTGTATATTACATACAAAGCATGCCATAATATAACAATTTTGCCCATAGCTGCAAATTCTTACATGCGCACTTAATCTTCAACGTGTCTCTTTTTGCGAGTCAGGCAAGAAGGAGTCCTAAATATATTCGTCCAGTGACAGGATCACGCGGCGTGGCGCGGCAAAACCTAGGAGCGTGTTCTCGCCGCGAGCGGTCTCGCAAAAAGTACCCCATCTCACGCTTGCTATGAGCCGCCGCACTTTGCCCATCCTGCTGAATTTGTATTCCCTTTACCGACCACTTTTAGGGTTCAGCAGCCGAAGGGTGGCAACCGCTTTACTAATAGAAATTGAAATAGAAAATATTTTATTTGCCAAATATTGTATTTACTAGTGGTTAGCCCCGAACTAGGAACTCGCGACCCCATATCTCGGCAAACCCTCGACGATTTGGCTCATGTTCGAACTTAAAAATTATCTTTGCCTCATTTACCCGCCTACCAAATTTCATGACGATCCAACTAAATTTACTCAAGTTATCGTTATACAAGCATACATACATACATTCATACATACATACATACACCCTTACATACATACACCCTTAAATACATACATACATACACACATAAAGACGCCGGATTGTTCCAGTAGACTCGGAGGACTTCGGTCGCTCGTTCAACTACGCCGCGACGACTGTCTGTCTAAATGTACGTCTTACCTTTAGAGAGCTTATTTTAAACTGTTCACTCGATATCGATTCACTTGAAAAATCTGAGAGTAAGCTCCGAGAGAGACAGAGAGAACAACATTCATATTTTTCAGCGTAGTTTTGCATTGCTCTAACGTACAAACGTACAAACGGAGTAAAATTTTATTACGGGACCCTTTGGTGCACGAATTCGACTCGCACTTGGCCAGTTTTTTCATGACCGACGCCTTGCGACGATGAAAAACTGGGAGACTAGGAATCGAAATTAGACATACATAGGTATGTACTAGGTATCTACTGTAACGCAGGACGACTTTCATCACGTTGTTCTCCGTCTCAATTTTCAGATTGTGTTCCGATATGTCTGTCTCTATCACAAGTGACTGGGCCAGGATAAGAGCACGTTACTTGTTTCGATTTGCAAACAATGGCTTGTAGCCTGCCGTGTCGTTGTCTCTGTTACATCTGGTGCCGAAACTTTGGCGTCAAATTAAACACGAGCTGTTGTTCCGAATATATCGCGTTTATTGCGAAATTATGACTCAGTTCTCTTGCCGAGATTCTGTCACCTTATACAAGGTGTTACAAAAGTACCTAACTCTTTTTACAGGGTTTAACCTACTGGTCAACAGGATATCAAATCTATAAAAAAAAGTTGAAAAAAAAAACAAATTTTATTTTATACCCTCAAAATTGAAAAATCTTCATAACTTTTTTGTTTTTGTTATTAGCTCAAATTTAAAAATATGTTTGTGCGTGCAGGTGCATTTACATAGCTTTGCGTTGTTAAAACATTGTGAAAGTCAATGAAAACAATATTTAAAAAATACTTTTCTCCCGCTACATCGTTCACATTTTATTAATTTAAAAATTAACGGAACGTCATAGAGCAAAAAAAAAATGTAGGTTGTGATCCCTATCACCGGGTGGTATATTCCCTGTAAAAAGAGTTAGGTACTTTTGTAACACCTTGAAACACTTCTCGCAGAACAATGCCTAGATTTAAGTGGATTGTTTCTTCCTGAAAGTTTGTGTTATGTTTATATTATATCGCATCGTCAAAGCCGAAACGTAGGTGGAAGATCCCCGTAATACCTATGTGAAGGAAGCGGCAAAGATGCCGACAGATATTGATTCGCGCGAACAGAAACAAAGATCTGCTGGAAACTGGTACCGCGCGCCGATACTCGTTCCCTCTGCCCATTAATAATGGAGCCTCGGGTCTTTTAAGGCGCGAGTCCCAAGTACGCATTGTTGGGTTCTGTACATTGTCTCCTATTGTGGCGTCAACAATAATTTGCAGCAGCACCGAGTCTTAAGACGCCAAAGGATCAAATAACGGCTTAGCCCGAGAAGGGAACTTTAGGCTTTCACGTGTAATCCTTCCCCACTAGGAGGGATTACTGGCTTACCTATTCGCCTGAATTAAACTCGTCTTACCTGACATCATGTTGGTGCTCTTATTAGTCCTACCCACGCGTGTACGATTTATACAGCTAAATCATGCTTTATTAGTTTACTTTGCTTTATGGCTTTGTTCTGATTTACAAAGGAGAAACTTCGTGGATTGTTGCTGTCGTTAAAAGCGTAAATGTTTAATACAAGAACCTTGTTTAATAAGTAAGTATTATGACGGCTCTACCGTTCCTGGTATATTATTATTCTCTGCGGGAAAAGTAAAGCAACTACTACTTCTTATTGTGTTGTGATGTTAGGGAGTGAAAACCATCTCGCAACACTTTTCCTCCTAAGTCATTGTAAGGCTTATATTTTCTACGCGCGTTACTTGTTGACTGCCTTAAGCTTGAAACGCGTATTTATTTCAAGATGACGAGCTCTCAGAACTGTGCTGTATGTTGGCTTTGATCCGCGCAAACCCTTTTGTCGTTGCTTGCTCATAACTTTTTTAGACGTTATTGCTTGTTTGTTTGTCTAACTAAATAGTTACGTTTCTACGGCTGGACTGATTTAAATTAAACTTGGTTCGCAAGCGATCGCGATCTTCTAAACGTGATTTTCATCAACTTATGTTCAACGACTTTGGTGAAACCGAAATTTTTTTTCCCATGTATTGATGTATTGTAACAAATAGGAAAAGGAGAGGCTGGAAATGTGGTAGAAACTGGAGAGGCATGAAAGCGCGCCGCGCAGGCAGCGCTGAAATGGTAGAAATGCACACTTTTAAATAATAAGAAACGTTTTGGCGAGTTTCAGGAATAAACCTATTTAAAAATTGCTCTGTAAACTCCAAAATCAGCTAGCGGTTATTTGAGCCTCGTTGCAATTTTCGCGAGTACCCACACCACATTTCCAGCCCCCGTAGCACATCTCAGTCACGCGCGCTTTTTTCTCGTGGCGCCGTGCACGCGACTTTAAGAATCTCCTCTGCAGCTCTGCAGCCCTCTCGCTCACACTTTTCAACAATTTAATTTATTGTAAGAGAATGATTCAACTTTAGACGATGAAATATAGTTGCAGACACAGATAATTAAGCTATCGACATGTGGACTAAGTTTTGATTTTATATTCCTAGTAATAAAAAAAATATCACGGAACTACTACTTTTAAACGAAGTTCCGTGATATTTTTTTTCATCCATCCATCCATTTCATCGTCCAAAGTTGAATCATTCTCTTACAATAAATAAAAATGTTGAAAAGTGTGAGCGAGAGGGCTGCAAAGCTGAAGGGGATTCTTAAGTCGCAAATGTAAGCATGAGCTTATGCGCGACCCAAGTCTGGTCTGGTAAATAGGAGTAATAAGAAAAATCGCAAATTGCTGAGCGAGTCGAGGCCTGGGGAGACGTTGATATAAATGGCGCGTCAAAAAGTCGCACGCGTGGTTTTTGATATGAGCGTGCGCACTAGAAGCGTTAAGAGGAAACGCGGGTAGCTCCATACAAAAAGGGAGACCTGTTTCCTCTCTGGATAATTATTTTACAAAAAATATGTTTATGCCATTCAATCTATATGTATATAGGAAAACATAGGGTCATCCTATGTTTTACTTTTATTGTTATTTTAATTATTTAAATATTTTTTATTAAAATAATTAAAATAACAAGAAAAAGAAAACATGGCAGAGGTCATATAAATTGAATGGCATAAACATTTTTTCTAAAATAATTATTGAGGGAGGAAACAGGTCTCCCTTTTTGTATTTTTTGTATGGAGCAGCGGCTACCCGCGTTTCTCTTAAAACGAGTGACAAATGAGGAAAGGCGCGTGCGACTAAGATGTGCTACGGGGGCTGGTATTGGGAGCGTCTGTGATAGCGGGCGCACTATCACGCCGGGTCTAATCCGGTGCGCGATCAACACCGCTCATTAACGAGATTTATTGAAGAAACGGAGACGTTCGCTGCGACGAAGACCAAGTCATCGCGTCGTGTCGCGGACCACTCGCCGTGTTATTTACGATAGCAAGATCGACAAGATAGAATCGACACGACTATGTGCCTTATGGCGACCCCACCAGCCGTTTCTTTATGCTACACTTTGCCTCTATAACCGCGTTTCAAATTAATAGGCGAGCTAAAGCGTTGGAGAAAAATAAACATCGCCAATGGCTATAAGGATTACACGGAGAGCGGAATAATTTGCGGGAGAGATTTGGATAGGATTTAGAGGTCGAACGGAGGCGATTCAAAGTTGGTCTGGCGGAGGAGAGCGGGCCGATATCGTGGCGAGTTCGTGCGAACCGGGGCCGTATCGAGGCGCCTCTGATCCGATAATAATGAATAGAAAATAGTACGTCGTGCCCCAGTTGGAAATTCTCGTAGGGCAGAGCTTTATCAGAGGGTATTATTCGGGCGCGGCGTCACGCGGCCGGCCTCCTTCCATTATCCTGCGTCTGCCGGGATACATCCCCGGGGGATACCCAAGAAATTCAAAACAACAATCGTAAAGCGACGAAGTACGCCCGAAAAATATTCAAAAGTTAACTGAATAAAGCGGGCTCCTTTGTGGGGATCCGCGGACGGACGATAGAGAATTGTGGCCGTTGAATACGAAATCAGCAATTACAGAACCTAACCACCTATTGGGTAGGATGGAAGGGGTTTTCAAGATAGCTACTTATATTTACGATTTTTAGGGTTTAGATAATTATGTTTTATTTCCGTTCAGCGAGATAAGCAAATTTGAAGCTAAAATGTCGCGGTAATTTAGTTTTTTGTTTAGTTGTTAGGCTTTTTTATTTATACTCCATAGTAGGGTTGCCCAGCACCTATACCATCCTGACAGCTTACTCGGCCTAGCCAACAGGAAAGACAAGTCAATACAACAATGTCCCAGGCACTGCAGCGCCGAGTGGTCTCTTCACCCATCTAGTGTGAGTGAAGGTGCCACTGGTGACTGCATAAATCATCTCATTACGTAGATGTAAAGGGCTTAGTATTTTTTTCTATTTTTTATTTAGCACTTTTAGTGTGAATGAAGCTCTAAGGTAATAACGTTAACTTTACCACGCACGGGTACTTATGACGCAAAATGTTAATTGAACATTAAAATTAAAATTATAGGTGTGGCAAAGGCAAAGCAGCAAGCTTGTTAAAGGAAGCAGTTAACCTGGGGGGTTACCCTTGACGCCATTTGCGATCAAATTGAAAAAGTTTTATAAAATTAATTTCTCTTTGAATTCGCATAGTAATGCTATGATTTTAAATACTTTGTAATGTTTATTCAAAGGTAAGGCTGTTTTATTCAATAAAAACACAAAATGCGTCTTAATTTGTAAAATATTAAATTTTGTAAATTGCGCCATATTGCGGCCGTATTGGAAAAATGCGTCAAGGGTAGAGGGGCTGATCCCTCATAGGTAGGTAATCGTGGGTTACGGTTTAATAAACTGTTAACTCGTTAACAACAAGCATAAAGGTTGCGCTGAATTCAATTTTCGTTGCGCGTATAATTATAAAGCAATGAATTCCATATTTATCCTTCTGAAACAGTGAGGCACGGAAGGAATTTCCACGTAACAAATGAGGACGGAGCTTGGTTTACGAGTCAATTAATAAGTAATTCACGAGTCTCTTATTAAGTGACAGTAAAATTGCAGGTTGGTTGTCGAATTGTTAATTTTTTATGCCTAGTAAAACAAAAGCGGGCCATATTTACATAAAGACTGGAATTTCATGATTGTGCAGAGATTGTGTTTCGTATATTTTTTTATAATAACTTTTGCAAAAAACATCGCAATTAGATTTTCAGTCTCAAACTGGACCCTAAAAATTTAAGAGTTTTCAAATTTAATAGGAATCTATATCTTCTATCTATACTTATAATAAAACTCTAAATTTTTGTCTCTGTCTGACTCTACCTGTCTCTCTCTGTCACACTGTCTGTCCCTATGTCTGTGTGTTACCTCATCACGCGAATACCGCTGAATAGTCTTCCGTCAAACAGTCGTACCGTGATAAGTCCTGTTTCTGGGCACAATCTAGGCTATATTATATCACGCTACGACTTTTGGGATAAATAATAAAAGTTGAAATAATAAGCATTGTTGGGCGACACCAAGGACCATCCCATTTGTCATGGTAAAAAAAACAATATGACTGTTATTCGGAAAACAGATCTAAACTTAATACAAGATAAGGTTGTGTTTTGCATACATGCGATCGGCATGGCCAACTCGATTATTTAATTTTTCCAGTATTCGGAAAAACGAACTAATGGAATACGACATAAGGCTGTGTTTTGCATAAATAAAAAAGCCATGACCAACTGGATTTCCTACCAAAAGTTTTGCAAGGAAGTGTTTGCATTTTTCGTCAGGTCCCAATATGTTACCGTAGCTTAGGCGGTACTGCTTTGGCTTCGTAGTCGAAAAGTTCCGGGTTCGAACCTTGGCTTGGATGATTGTTTATTTTTTTAGTTCGGTTTAGCGCATTTTTCTTTTTGTATTTTTTTTTTGTTGTTTTAATTGTTAAAAAAAACTTTATGCTATAAAAAACAAATATGTTAAAACTTTTGTACTTTTTTGTGATGATTATTTTTTCAGCAGGGTTTGAAATTATCAAGATAAAGCCCTTTGATAATTATCACGATAATTATCAAACTGATATAAACCTAGCAAACCTTTTTTTAACTGATATCGGATAGGGCTCAAAGTGGTGAGGCCTTTGCCCAGCAGTGGGACAGCGTAGAGGCTACATAAAAAAAAACTTTGTTTTTTTTGTTTCGGCCACACACAAACAACACAAAACGAAAAGAAAACCCGACGATGCGGGGAATCCCCGCTATTGACGGTAAGTGGTGCGTTCACAGAACAATATTGGCGCGTTCCAATACACGCAGTCATTGAATGCAAAAAATTACAAGTGGCAAATATTTTCGATTATAGTTATGAAGATAATTATCAACCTATTTTTATTTTGATAATTATCACTTCGAACCCTGTTTTTCAGCCTGAGCGAGCTTTACTAAGCGCAATTAAAAATTATCTTTCGTGAAACCCTCTTCTTAAAGTGTAGCATTTTTAGAACTAGAAACTAACCACATTTTCATTTAAAGACTTCATTCGTGTGTGAAACTTTGTCTTCCTAGCTGAAACGCTAAATGCATTTTGCAACCCTAAATACTAATACTTACTTAAATCGGAGGTTTGCGATTTTTGGGTACTAACATAGACAATATTCTTTACGTATGGGTTCTCTATCTGCCGGTTACTAATTTGAGAAATTCGCTAAGCAAGCACTTAAATATCGTTCTGCCTCTACGGATTTCTCACAAAAGAACGTGACAGAACGATAGTTAAGTATTTCCTTAGTAAAATTCACAATTTAGAAACCGGGCCTATGTCGTCTCCAGTGGTAGCAAAAAACAAAGACTTTGCACCGAGGGCATGTGCCGTTAAAGTGACCCGCAAGGATACCCTCTACTGGCTTAGCATAAGAATGGGTTAGACCTTATCTATGGGCCATGGGCGTACTTAAAACTCTATCTGTCTCACTCTACGTCGATCAAAAGAGTGAAATGCATATAAACTCCTTAACTTCTTAAGCCATTCTAATGCTAAGCTTTATGACGTCTAAACTATATACATGTATAAACCCGCCGCCTACGTTTCTAAGTTCCTGCTTTATTATAAAATTTATAAATATGTCGTATTGTTTAGAGTAAGGATTTTAAGATTAGGGATTAAGGCTTAAAAAATGCCTAAAATAAAAATAATTATTTATTTAACAAAAAGGTGTATCCTAGATTCCTAGCGTTTTACGTACTCTATTTATTTGCTGCCGCAAGTCATGAAGTAAAAATAGCCTTTCTTTTGAGTTTTCCTCCACAGTCGGATTAAAATTAAATGTCTTTGTAATGTAGTAATTTAGCGTTCTAGACACTCTGAGACTAACCAAAAAAAAAAACGGCACAAGTACGAGATATATTCGCGAGAAGAGGGTTCCGTACATCCAAAGTTCATTTACGCACAAATGTTGAGAAACCATACAGCGATCCGCGATGTAGGGCTGTAGAGCGGCATCTGTTGGCTTATATAATCATTTTCCTAAATTATTTTATACTCCGTGGACTTCTTATAGATTTTCCTGTAATCTGTAGGTAAATAATTACAAGTATTTTTTTCAAAATTTTACGCTCAGCAGTTTCTTAAATAACTTCAAAACTGTTTATTTAAAAATTATTGAAAAAATATTTGAGATCCTCAGAACGAGCCCTTTCATCTTACTTATGTGTCCCAAATTTAAACACGATCGGTTCAGTAATTTCGGAGTAAATTGGCTGTGACCGATGGACAGGCAGAGGCACAAGTAATCCTGTAATGGTTCCGTTTTGCCTTTTGAGGTACGGAACCCTAAAAGCGCATACGAAGTCGCGGGCACAGCTAGTTAACTCTAAAGGGTTAGGTTTACAATACAGTTAAGTTTACAAAAACCAAAACAAAAATACTACAAGAAGGTCTAATCTGGTTAGTGAAAAAAAAATCCCCATAATGTTTTATCTTGCAGAGACCTTGCAAACTGCAGCTTTACGTAAGCCACACACTGCCACAGACTAAAAATTCTAAAACTATCTCATTAAGAATTGACGTCACGTATCTGTCCGGGGTAAAAGGCTGAAATCTAAAAACGCGAAATCAGCGTCTCAGCGGATATAAAAGTGCGATGAGGTGATATCAGATGCAGTGCATGAGTTCTCGGCAAACGTAACCGCCAATGCAGGCCTCGCACTCCCGCCTGCTGTAGTCTGACCAACGATGCGCCGATGTTTGGTAGATAATGGAGTCGAAAAATAAAACGGAAAAAATTGGTGTTGTTTTGGTGACTTACTTTCGGCTCAGGGGATAATTTATCAATACAAGTAACTTTTACTTTAGTGTCAAAACTTAAATCGGTGTGTGTGGCTGACCAAATCAATAGAATAGAATAGAATAGAATAGACCACATTTATTTATCATCCAAAACACACAATCGAAACACAACAATACAGTAAATTAACACAAATTTAGAAACCAAATAAAGAAGAATAGAAATTTAGAATATCAACCCACAGTATATTTTTTTAATCTTGAACCAGACCTCAAAGATAAGATATACAGACACAGAGAACAATCTTTCAGTTGGAATACTTAGGCCCGTAATATCAATCACAGTTTAAACTGAGACCATAGATTAAACCTCGCATTTTGTATGAAAATTAATCGACTGATAGGGTCTTTTTGGTTTAAACTGTGATTGAAATAACGGGCCTTAAATACCTAAGTTCGATGAGAGTTACCTTGTCTTTTTTCTAGACTACTTACTTTTGCATGATGCAAAAAGGGTTACAAACGTTAAGTCACGCAGGCAGACGTCGTAATAGAAAAGTGCAGAGTAAAACCCTGGTATCTCAGGACCAAATTTAGTGAGCAGACTACACAATACATCTTCGTGTCAGTTAACCGACGATTTATTGAAAATTGACAACTTGCAGCGTTAGCGAAGATCGTGAACATTTTTATTTCGGGTTGTATGAAAATGACTTTCCACTCGAACGTGGTTTGGATCACAAGAGATATAAAGCATCTTTCTTGACGTTTGTTTTTGTTCAACTTTTTATCCTAATCACGTTACTATGGACTTGACGTTCGTTGAGCAAGGTGACGTGGGTTTTTTGCAAACAAAGAAATAATTACGGTTTTCTCTAGCAAAATCCTCGCTTTCCAATGGACAAAAAACAAACTGTATTCACAAAATCAGGGTTCCGTGCCGTCACACAATAAACAAATATTTAGTTACGTTACACATCCGAGTTAGATTTCTTACAGGTTTTCCTGAAATCAATAGATAAACAGGTAACTTTTTTCTTTATTTTTTTTCAAAACATTAGTAGTTATGGAGATAATGGATAATGGGGCGTCCAGTCCAACACTAGCAACTTATAATTAAGACGCAATATGTCTCACAACTAGCGCCGCCAATGGAAAAAAAAACATATCTTTTTTTGGATGCGTTTTCAGCAAAAAAACGCTCCTGCGATTTCTCAACGCAAGGCTTAACTATTTTTAGGACCTAAGGTTTGTATTCCAGGATTGGATTTCCTACGAATGCAATCAATTCTCGCCAAAAGTGGCCACTTTTGGCGAGAATTAATTGCATTCTTAAGTTCCAGGATCTGGAGTCCAAACCTTAGGTCCTAAAAATAGTTAAGCCTCCCGTTGAGAAATCGCAGGAGCGTTTTTTTGCTCAAAACGCATCCAAAAAAAGATTTGATTTTTTTTTTCAAAGGCGGCTCTAGTTGTGAGACGTATTTCATCTTAAGCAAGGAAGTTTAGTCGCCCGTAAAGTTTTAATTCACTAAAAATCTAAAATATTACGATAGCGAAATTAATTTAAAAAATGGTTTATTTTTATATTTTTATGTTTGCGGCGGGTTAGGAACTGCAAGACTTGAGTTTTTATATGCGGAATTAAATAAAGGCCTTTGCATCTACGTATGAGAAGATTTATACAGCGTCCAGTGGTACCTACTTTCACTCACACTAACCACTCGGCCATGCAGTGCCTGGGATATTATTTTTTTAGATGTTTTTTTGCAGAACTACGTACTTTATAACATATCAGATAGATAGAGAACTCTTTATTGCACAACAGAAAGAATATTACAGATAACTTTTTCAACAAAATTTTGTACAAATGGCGGCCTTATAGCTAAAAGCTATCTCTTCCAGACAACCTTGGGATGGACAGGACTGGATGCGGAAATAAAGTAGCAAGTAGATGCACAATAAGACAGAGACATATCAACAGGGAAACCGGTAACCTTTTTTAAACGTTACGGGCGACTGTACTATTTATTCGTTTGGTTGTCCCTGCGTTAGGTAACCATGCGGCGGGAATAATCGATTCCCTGTATTAGGCTTCCGTTAGAAAACAAACCGGGCCCGTTCCGGTCGTTCTTTTGTTCCATTGTGGACCCCCTTTTGTTCCATCGTCGCGGATAAATTATTTTCTTCGATCCTTTTTGGCTCCTCGCGTTCCATTTCGCCCGTATTAGTTCCACCCGATGGGCAATGATTATGGCCTTTATGTCGGGAATGACGCGAAAATCATCCTGTCACCCCGCGATTTAACATCTGGGGTTAATTCTCGGGAATCTCGCATTCGACACATCTCGAAGGAAAAAAAATATTTCGCGGCAAATGTCACATCTCCTATTCTAACGAAGTCGTCCTCGATATAAGGCACGAGATTTCTGCGAGACGTTTGCCTTTTTCTTTCGACATGACTCGAGTGGTCGGGAGGAGTCGAGATCGAAATGACATGAGATTTTTCCTTCGAGATGAGTCGAATTCGAGATTTCCGAGAATTTGCCCCCTGAGTCACTTCATCTAAGAGGCGAATTAGAGGACCGTTAAAAGTGAAATGCAAAAGTTGAACGCACAAAGAGAGTCATTTAATTTAATTATCTGAGTCATGGCAGTTTTGTTGCTTTTAAGCTTACAACATTTTATTTTTATTACGAGTAAATGTTTCGATGATGGAGACCATTGGCCTATATAAATTATCTTTTCCTTATTCGTCTTTTATTTTTATTAAACTTCTCGTTACGACTACTTTATTACAATTTTAAGTTCGTATCATAACTCTTTACGTTACTGTACTTTTAGAGGTCAAATAAAACTTTTTAGGGGCGACTTTCATTAACGTGCACAATAAAAAGTACATAAAATATGAGTGATTAAAGGAGGTATCGTAGCGGGGGGCACCGGGCACATTTGGGTGGAATTAAATTTAACGTTCAGACGCAAACAAAGTAGCGTTGCCCCGACCCCAATTAATGCAGCGCTAACTTGCTTTCAACGTAGCTTACACACCTCGTGATATTAAAACTTTTTGAACATTATTACACATTATTAACTAAATGAGACGACGTGTAAAAAGAGACAAACAGCGAAGCCAAAAGGGCTAGCAGAGGCACCAACCAGCTCAAGCACAGTCCTACAGTCGCAAGCCTACAGCCGCGCCTTATTCCATACGATCACGAGACCCCAATAAATATTACTTTCGACTGCTTTATTTCGACCGGAGTCTCTTTGGCCGCGGGTCCCCACCTAATTTCGATAAAAGGTGTCGACGGACTCGATCAATCCGTACCACTTTGTCGCGATAACACTCGCAGCCGTCGCCGTCCGCTTGATTGATAGAATTAACCTGGTAACCACTTACCGGAATATCCAGTCGCCATCCATTTTAGACTATAAGGAAATTGAGACATCCACCGCCATTAGCGAGAAAGAATAGTGATTAGGAAGAGTTAAATCATTGTCTTGTTTGATGGCGCCGCGCGGAGTTAAGGCTTTGGCCGTTTACGATGATTGAAAGTTAATTGAAATGTCTTCTAACCTCCTTTTACAAAGACACACTAGTGGGCGATAGCTAGAATTCTCATTTCCCACGGAATAGTCATAGATTTGACGGCGCCCCAGCGGCGGCGGCGGATGATATATTTTTTTAAACCGTGCGTGTTCTGCTATCGCAAATCTGTCCATCTATCTATCCAGACCGATGATGTCCACTGTTGGTCATAGACCCCTTTTCTGTCACGCCACATAGCAGCAACAAAAATATACGGTGTCCTGAACTCTGCCACCAAAGCTGCGTTCGAAAGAGAAGAATGAACGAACGAAAGCGATAGCAGAGAGCGCTAAAGGGAGCACTCGTCAGCGGGCCGTCAACTATTGAGATAATTAAGCACCGCCAAGGCTGGGCCGCGACAACAGCCATCCAGCTGGAGGACTCTACAGCTCCCGAACCGCGGGTGAGGCGGCGCGAGCTAAAAGCGACTAGCGGTTTTGCATTGTGATGGGCCTCTTCATCTACGCGCGCGTTTTAGAACTAACTCGACATCTCCCAGCCGCGTTCCTACCATCGGACCATATCCCTACCATATCCCACCTGCATTCCTACCATCGGACCTCCACTGCTAAATTGATCTATTCAGCTCTTGAGTAGAGCCCACTGCTGGGCATACATAGGCCACTTTCTTTTCTTGCCAAAGACCTTGTCAGTTTTCTATCCGCTGAGTCTACAGTGCAATTTTAAAATAGCTTTATTCCTGAAACACGTCGACTTTAAAATGTAATTTCCAAACACTTTTGTTCTATGATTTTGGTGAAAGCGCGATTCTCAATAAACAAAACGTATTTTTTCCAAAAAAAGCATTGTTTTTTTTCTTAAATTGCGGCACTTAGTAACAAGTAGGAGCAGGAGGTGCTGGAAAGGTGGTAAAGAGTGATGGGGCACGAAAGCGCGCCGCGCAGGGAGCGCTGAAATAGTAGAAAACCAAACTTTTAAAGGAAGAAACGTTCATTAAATAAAAAGTATCGAGCTATGGAAAAAGTCGTGGAACAAAATTTGTTAGAAATCACATTTAGCAGTTGACGTGTTTCAGGAATAAAGCTATTTAAAAATTGCTCTATCATTTACATTGAAATTATCATTGCAACGTTATCATAGTGCCACCTGGCACTACCATTCCATGGACTTGGTTACTCATCGCTAACAGCTTAAGTTTACACCATAACCCAACAAACTGTTGCTCCGCGCCCAGTCAGGTGAGAACGACTGCCAATTGTAAGGAAAAACAAATCGGTCACTCATTACGAGACACGCCCAACTTTTTCCGGAGTTCTCGCTAACTGTTCCTTTTTATCACCTCTTTACTAATCACTCATACATAATGACGAGCGTATTCGAAGCCGTTTTGCTAGAGTTGGTCGTGAAGAAAGATCTTAACTATGTTTTGAATCTAGATTTAAGATCCATGTGGAACCGGGGACCTAGATGTAGGGTCCACCCTGATGGACATGAGTTTTTAGTTTGACAGCAGTAGGCTATATACGCGCCATGAAAGATGAACCAAGACTGGCGCGACTGGCTGGGAGGCGCGGTCTTGGTTCATCTTTCGTGGCGCGTATTATACTGTTATAAGCCGCCAGATAAGCATTCGGTACAAAATGTTCTCCTTCTTCAGCATTTGTCTGGCCACCTTTGAATGTATGACTTCATGTTTTCCATCTTGACGTGTGGCTATTTTAGTCCAAGTTCAACCTGCTGCAGCCCCGGATGCTTTGATGCTATCGATCATGCAACTGATCTGCCCACACAAAATGTTACACACCGTGCCTTTAATATTGTGTCTGTATTGAATACCTCTACAAGAAACTAAAATTTAGACGAGATGCTCACTGTATACACACAAGATCGACAGATTTGAATATGTTATGTGTACCTAAACATAGCCTAGCAGGTTTTAGAAGATGCTTTACTTATAGAAGTGCAAAAATATGGAACGACCTACCTCCTCCAATAAGAGATAAATTAATTACAGTCCAAACGTTCAAACTAAAATACAAACAAAGATTACTTAAGTTACAAAAGGAGTTTGGAAACCTGCTGTGTGCTAAAAATACGGTCTTTATTCAAACGTGATCGATAACAAATTGTATTATTGTATTAGTGTATCGACAAAATGTGTCTACCTGCCTATATCATTGTTTTTTCGTGCAATGTTGTAACCGCCAATATTATTAATATATTATAATTTTTTTTGTTGAATTGTCAATGTAATTGCTAATCTTATTTACTTAATTAATTGAACCATTGAAGAATCGTGAATGCGTCACCTGGGTTAATATCTGTTTGTAAAAATGTGTGTATGTACCTAGTTAATTAATATGTGTATAAATGAATCAGTGGCATGAAGACTATTTCAGACGGCATAAAGCTGAGCTAGGTCCATTTTCGGGAAGATAATTCGTAAATATTATTAATTTTAATCTTATTGTGCTTGTTTTTATTTTGTGATATTCCCGAAATAAATATTTGTTCAATTTCAATTCAATTCAATTTGGTATTTGTAGCCGCTTTCATCACCACAGGTTGGTATGACGGTGTTTGTTTTACCCTGAGCCACGGCTACCAATTAATTGGGGCAAGCGTGTAATCGAAGCGCGGGCCATATCAAGCGTTAAAATTCACAGAATCTAAGCATTCGTCTGTAGGCAGCGGGGCGGTGGACTGACAGGAAGCCGGCCCGGAGTCATTTCACACTCGGACGGATTTCAATTTGCCGACGGCCGCGGCTGTTTATCGGCGGTATGGTCAGGAACAGAGTCTTACCACATTGAGAGATTTAAAATTACGCTGTGTTAGTCAGTCCACTTACTTGTATTCGAAACGGGCCAAAACGCGGTTGGTTTTTAAAGCAAATTAATGGCCTTATTTAAACCGACTTTTCGTTTTATTTATTCAGTTTAGAATACGTATGAATATCGCGAATCATTATAATAAAATGTACTTGTTTCTATATGCAGCAGACTCTCTACAATCTACATATCTTCGCGTCCAGGCGATTTTATGGGTCTTACCAATGACTGAGCGAGATGAGAAAACGCCAATTATTTCAAATGAACCAATTATTTCCATCCGAATAATTACACCGATTCGGACGGCACTCGTAAAAAATAAGCCCAGACAACAAACGGCATGTAAATAAAAATAAATAAGAGTCGCCGCGAGCAGGCGTGTAGACTGAATATTGTTTGACAAGCAGTAAATATTAAATTGGATGAAAGGATCGCTGCTGCCGCAAAAAAGAGACCAATGAGGTGCCGAAGAAAATGGCGATTCATCATAACCGTATTTAACTTACAACCTACCAACGCCTTATCTTGCTGTTTCAACAATAGAACATTTTTCATCTACATTGTATTTGTTGCGGGCGGCAAAAACGAGATATCTTCGTAGATAGTTTATGTGACTGTACAATTTCAAGTTCAATAACACTTAACCGCAATAACTAGATCTGTTTCTTCTCAGAAATTCCGCACAGTTTTGTTAACACTCTACAATTTTATTGAGTAGCGCAAGATACAAACAGATGAGCTTTTGTTTCAATATTTGCGCGGAAAAATCGATAAAACCCAAGTCAAATAGAGCGGAAGTAAAAAAGCTGCAAAATTCGGCTTCAAAACATTGGTTTCATACCTGGTGAAATTTTGATAGCACTTCCTTTAGAAAAACCTAAACGTGTAATGTTTTCAAATCGCGAAATGGATAACATCATACAGACAAAATAAAAAATAAAAAACTAGGAACCTACATGGGGATTTTACAGAAAGCTTCTAATTTTCTTTGGACTTCTATTTTTGACCAAACGTATTAATTTTATTATGCCCGTCCGGATAAAAGCATGTGCTACTCAAATGTAGGTACTCTATCAAATTAGTCTCTGATTAGGTATCACCTAAGGCAGGGGTCGGCAACCTGCGGCTCGCAAGCCGCATGTGGCTCTTTAAATTAAAGAATAACTCTATAAGAATAAAAAAAATACTTAACTGTGAAATCTTCATCAAGAAAGTTAAGGGCTAGTTCGGTGAATTTTCGGGCGCGCGTGTGGAAAAAATATTTATTATTCTTACAATTTAAGGGCGAAATGATGTAATATTTAAACGATTATTTTTTGTGGCTCTTTAAAATGGAAGAAATTTAGAAAATTATCATTTTCGGCTCTTTTGGTTGCCGACCCCTGTCCTCTCAAAAGCTTGCCGACCCCTGTCCTAAGGGAAGATAAGTGTCATTTTATCCTTCTGTCGCCCCGCAACGCGAACTTAAAAACTGGACCCCTAAGCCGAAGATCTAACTTGGCCATTTAAAAAATTCTCGAGCGAAGAAGGATTATGATGATACCAAAGATAAACCATCGCCGGCGGGACAAGGGGCCAATCACCATACATCACCGAGAAACATCCGCGCCGAGGAACAAAACGAACTCTCTGAACAGGTCCGACGAAAAACAAATTGTAACAATTGAGCGATCGTATCGCACCAAAGGCGTCTTCAAAGACGTGAAAACTAATTAAGATCGGACACTTTTCTAGGCGATAACTTGCGACGGACAGACAACCGGACGTGTTTGTGTATTGGCAATCAAAACAATTAACTTTTTGCCGCACTACGGCGCTACCACCATCCAGACTTAACAAATATAATTTATATATTTTTTGTGTCAGCTCACCATAAAAGATTTTCATTTCAAACTTCGCTCCTCAAACAAACATCCGCCGCCGTCGGGAGTCGTTATTATTAACGAAATTACTAAAAGGAAACGCGCTAGAGTAACAAGAGTGTGCAATAAAAAGCGGGGTAACGATCGAAGCGTGAAATAAATAATATAGGAGGTGGTAAATGAGAAAAAGAAAGCTGAAATGGTGGCGTTAATTTTCCAGCGAGATTTCCCGCCGTTTTCCCGGGGCTCGGCGGCGGCGCGTGCAGAGGACACGTGAATTAAAAACGTTAACAATAGCGTAGCGCGCGACCCGCCGCTAATGAACACGCCCCGAGCCTCTAGCTCAGAGCCTTGACCGGCACAGAAGTTTCGCTTACCCGGCATCGGATTCAGATTCAGATTCATGCATTTATTTGAACATCTTGTGTCAACACACACAATAATACACAGCAATATCAGAACCAAAAGCACATGTAGATTATAACTATAAAAAAAAACAAATAAAACTTAGAGCTAACAAAATATTATGTAGGTACAGAGTGTGTGCCGCAGTATGTACAAAGGGGCCGTATGTCAGCGTCATTATCTGCTCGTGAGAACAGATCGCTGGTTTTCAGCTGCAGCCTGGAGCATCGGTATTCGAGGAATACTCATGATATAATTGTGACTATTTTTAATGGTCACCAAGACAATCCTAACTTTACGGGACACCATAGAAGAAAAAGAACTGAGGGTATGAAGCTCACGCCGCCTGCTCTCATCTCATTTCAAGCGCGAGTTCCAACTTGGAAATCAAATGTGACTGAAGTTAGTGAGTCTGTAAAATCAAGCATTAGCCCACTTCTTTTTCCCGTATCCTTTGAAAGGGATATTTAGAAAATTTGCCTTGTGCACTTAATAACTAGTGGTTCGCCCCAAACTTTGAACTCGCGACCCTCTATCTTAGTAACCCCTCGACCGATTTGGCTCATGTTCGAACTTAAAAATTCTCTTTGCCTCATTTACGTGCCTACCAAATTTCATGACGATCCGACTACATTTACTCAAGTTATCGTCGAACGAACATTCATACATACATACATACATACATACAAACGCCGGATTGTTCCATTAGACTCGGAGAACTTCGCTCGCTTCGCCGCTCGTTCAACAAGATATGCATTGCAGACAATCATGTCATTGATTGCAGACGAATCGACCTTTGAAGAACCGGTCGGTAATTTCAGAGAATTCAAAGATAGTTGAGGTGTTTCTTCTGCTCTCCCTATGTTATGACTTCGTCGCCTACCGTCACGACGACCGCGGCACCTCTTCAAAACGCCGGCGCATAACACACTCGCCTATCGTGACGGGAAAAAAAAATTAGACGACACATTCGCAATTTTCTCATCTAAATTTTTAAATTAAAAGGACTTCTCTCAGAGAAAGAGAGAGAGAGAGAGAGAGAGAGAGAGAGAGAGAGCTGACTGAGAGACTGTTGGGTATAGGCCTTTTTCCTCTCGCGCCATCTCTCCCGGACCCTAGCCATAGTATGGTCCCTAGCCGTAGTAGCCATCCGCATCCATGGGATCCTCCGCCGCAATGCCTCATAACTTAATTTGATTTAAAAAACAACGTAATCCTAACTCTACGTCGATGAGTTCAGAGTACTCGTATCAAGCAAGATATGCCTTGCAGACAATCATGTCATTGATTGCAGACGAATCGACCTTTGAAGAACCGGTGGGTAATTTCACAGAATTCAAAGATAGTTGAGGTGTTTCTTCTGTTCTCCCTATGTTATGACTTCGTCGCCGACCGTCACGACGACCGCGGCACCTCTTCAAAACGCCGGCGCATAACACACTCGCCTATCGTGGCGGGAAAAAAAAAATTAGACGACACATTCGCAATTTTCTCATCTAAATTTTTAAATTAAAAAAGCAGTTTTTAAAAACCACTCGCATCGTTGCACGAAATAATAGCGAATTTTTTAGAAAACTCCGGTAATTTAATACATGATGTAGCAGGGCATCTAAACCAGGGGTTCCCAACCTTTTTTTGTCTACTGCCCACTTTAAGAATAAATTATCGAGTCGAGAGCTCAGTCGGTGTCTAAGAGTCTTCCTAGCTAGGTAGATGAAATTATAAATCGACCCCAAAGCCCTACACAACGCTCCCTTTTTTTCTGGGTCT
The DNA here is from genome assembly GCA_949319315.1 of Zelleria hepariella. Lineage (NCBI taxonomy): Eukaryota > Metazoa > Arthropoda > Insecta > Lepidoptera > Yponomeutidae > Zelleria > Zelleria hepariella. The sequence continues at coordinate 9,648,865 of OX439392.1, read as the reverse complement.
CTTACCGCCCCCCTTTAGGCCTGCAGCGCCCACAAGGGGGCGTTATCGCCCACGTTGGGAAAGACTGATCTAAACGGATGCAATGATAATGTTGTCACGTGCGGTCAGGCATGTCAAGTTCATAGTCAAATAGTCACATCGATTTAGGAGCTTTTAAAGTTTCCCAAAAATCAACCGAACGCCCTCGACATGTGGCACTGACGCGGCAACTTTGCGATTATTTTCCAAACCGCTCCGCGAGCCCAAACCGTAGCGGATCGGTGGGAACTGTCACTTGGTAGAGCAATTTGTTCCAGTGAATATTCAACATTATGGCCGGATAATTACCTTAGTAAATAACGAGCATAGCCCCCATACCATAAAAGAGCAAAATTTCCGCCGCGAGAAGGAAAAAGCGTTATTGAAAAGGAGGCGAAGCCGATATATAAATAAAATACGGGTTCAGCTATCGGCGCCTTGTTATCGCATGCCTCGATCATGGCTATTACGGCAAAGTATCGGTTATTCGCGCGGCCGTGGGCTCAGTTTGCTTTGCGCCGAACCGCCGCTAGCTCGTTATAATAATGTGAACTTCGGGAATTGCGACGTCTTTGGAGAAGATTCGCTTTGGATGTTTGACATTTTGGACGACCTATAAACTGAACATGTCTTGAGAGACTACAAATGTGACCGGCGACGGGATACAAATTGAATTTATAATGTTGAAGGCAACTAAGCTGTTATTTGCATGCCCCCAATGACTTCGCCGCCGGTGTCGAAACGATATCTCAAGCGCATAGCTAGACGTTTCGCAGCCGCTTCACCCCCGCCGCTGTGCGAAGGCAACAAGAATTTTCTTTTACATACATAATAATTGCGAGTTGTCTCGGGGCGTCACGATCCTGATGCATAATGACAAAGTGCGCAGTGACGTGAAAATTGTGATACGAATGCCGAGCTGCTCTGGATCCGCACAGTCTCCTTTAAGGCTCGGTATAAGGCTAACTAGCGCCACCAATGTTGAAAAAATCATATCTCCCTTCAGAAGAAGTTTCTGACAAAATCCTAAGATGAGCCTATGCGCCATGCTTTTCTAGATTTTTAAGTGTAGGTACCCAACTCAATTTCTAGTCTTAAGCTAAAAAAATTTCGATAACCGCCAAAAACGGCCGCTTTTGGCGGTTATCGAAATTTTTTTAGCTTAAAAGTAAATTTCGAAGAGGGTATCTACACATAAAAATCTAGAAAAGCATGGCGCATAGGCTCATCTTAGGATTTTTTCAGAAACTTCTTCTAATTGAAGATATGATTTTTTTAACATTGGTGGCGCTAGTTAGCCTTATACCGAGCCTTAAGTGAACAGGATTCGCCTCCGTGCAAGAGCAAAAGGGTAGTTTAATTGTCTGTTATGCGGTTGTGGCTCCAAACGAATTGGAATAAAGCACTGTAAGTATTGTCGTCGATTTAACCGGTTTTTTTTTTCTATAACGCGAGCGCTCGCTCCAAACACAATGGAAATTCTATTGATTTATTTGAAAAACATTAAGCGACAACTTTCGAGTAAACACAATGAGAATACCCAGACGGACAAAGTCGTTCCAAATTCATCGGTGGCCCGGAATTCTACAGAAATAAAATTCGGTTCTTATAAGAGCGCCAGAAAAGAACGCCAGGAAATAAAATTTGTAAGTGTCAAGGCAGTTAAATCGATGGAACATAACGAGATCAGTCCTTTGCGAAAGCTTTCAATTCCAAGTTTCGCTCAATCGGTAATTTGGTTTGGGTCCGCAACATGCGCGGCGCGCGGGCAGGCGGGGGGGTGTAAAAGAGGCTTGTTTAAAATGCAAACACAGCGGATCAAACCGGCGGGAATAACTCGATGAGATTGCCAAGCAATTCTCACATACGTCATTAGGAACGGAGATGGTTCGTCAGCGCCCGCCGCGCCGCCGCCACTCACCTCTCCGCGAAGCAAAATACAGCAATTTCCCCTTAAATCTGTGTTTTAAAATGAAGATTACTATACTTTAGCAACGAACACAACGCTCTCGCGAGGAGATGCTCACATTTCTTTTTTGCTTAGCTCCGAAGATAATTATCTAACCAGAATCTATTTAGCCGAATTGTATCGGCTCGTCAACTTGTAAAGTTAATTGGGGAGCGGAAGAGTTTCGTGGCTTTCTACTACTTTACTGGTGGGTCAAAGATCAGTGCTCTTTGCAAGAAGCATGGAGCTGTTAGAGCTGAGGCATAGATGTCAAATTTTACTGTCGATCGTAAACAGTGTTGCGAGTTGCGACGCACTAGTGAACTGTCAGCTTGGAATACAGTCCCCCATTGCATTGAAACGACATAACTACTGATTACTATAATTTCAACAAACAACAAAACCTTCAAACACAATGTAAAGACATATTTATGAAGAGGTTCCACCAAGAACGCAGAAATGTTTGATCTAGTTGGTACGGCATAAATAATGCCTTTTTTCTGAGGTTTCCGCTAAAATTACATTTTGTTCACATTTAGTACACAGCGAATTATACAACTAATAATTTAGCAGAATGTACAATAGCATGTCCAGTAGAAGACATCGACACAGTTTATGAAGCAACTAAGGAAGGACTTTGCACATTACTATTTATTCTATCAATATGAACTCAAACCTAAGGCTATCCGTCCACCAAATGGTCAACATGGCAACGATTGTTTGCCCAAGGAAAGCCCAAGTCAAGTTGGGCACATAATTGACGCTCGCGGCTTCTCCGAGGATGCCACCGATACGCGTTCCGAAAGCAAAGCGCGAAGTCTTTCGCCGACGGCGACTCCGCCACGGAATCCACCCGGGAACCGTCCGGACCGATAATTTAATTGGGTACCTGACATTTAATCAATACGCTTGATTAAATTAATTGAACGCCCTCGAATCCGATGCACTTTTATGGAATAACGTCGGCGCGGCAGCTGAGACTCTTACCCCTTTTTAGAGCGATCCAATTGGTCCAGATACCTATCGGGTGATGCCGTGTGTCAGAGCACATTCGAGAGTTAGATTCATTGCAGCAATTATCCCACTCGTTATAGAAATTACAAAGAGCTTCTGAGAGAGAGAGAGGCATCAAGATACCACACACAACTCACAATTGTTGCTTCTGATCCATTACATTCCAATAGGCTTTCTTCGCTGTAAACAACGAGAACCAAAATAATAAATGACGAGTAACGGTAAGCTACTGAAGGTAAAGTCCGTTCGATATCATAGTGTCACTTTGATATTTGTCGCCTTAGCACGCGGCGGCTTTTCCCGAAAGAAAGTAAAGGAAGCCGACGCGGCGCAAACACGCCAGTGAATTTGGCTCGCCGCTGGTCATTTTTATAAAGAAGCGTCGTCGTATTGAGAGGTTGTGCTTTTGACTTAGTATTTTGTATTGAGTGTCGATCGCTGCGTGTAGATAAAATGTTTTTTCGTCCGTGGGAGGATAGCCGAAACTTCGAATGACCCAAAAATTCAAAGACGAAGGATTTGTAAAACATGTTACAAATTCTAGTTAATGTCCATCAGCATTGTGTTGAAATGAATTTGTCTGCGCCCATCACAGAAACACTTCAAAAATAGTTGGTATCCCAAGAACCAAGATTGTCGTCGTGTGTACCGACACTATCTAAGCGAATGGACTTTACTGTGTCGGTTCACAAAGAAGTCAATGTGGGCACACATTGTGCTGTGCGCATTAGGCGCACCCGTCTCGTACAGCGCGATTAGTGTCACTGCAATTACACCATAATGATATTTACAAAGAGTTTTTTATGGGTCGGTGCAATTTTATAATTTGATCGCGTAGCCTCTGATTTCTAAGACACCGTCATGGGGCTACCGCTTCCATAATTTTATAACAGCAAAAAGTCGTGAGAGTTGGTCAAAAAAGCACTGTCGCTTTTCTACTTTCGAATAAGCTTTGTGGTGTAAACCATGATTGTCGTCTCGTATTTGTTATTGGTTACCGTTTGAACCACAAACTTTCTTTCTTGCAGAAATTGAGGTTTACTGGTAAGTATTAACGTGATTTGATATCCTTTGAACACAGGAAATGAATAAAACTAGTAATAAGTTAGCAACACACATTCAACTTGCAATAAACAATATCTCATCAATAAGTACCGTTTAAAGTTTAAACACCGGAGGCAGGATTTGATTTATGTATTGTAGCACTATTATTTAGAAATCATCAAATCTCTGTACGCCTACAACCGAGCCTTTAGCCACTCAATAATATTATGTAGAGCAATATTTTGCGTCTGCTTGGGTCAAGCTTCATAGAATCTTTAAGTATTTCTTTAATTATTGTGCAAATAAATAAAGAATTACTTTTTTTCAAGTTCTAAAAATACACAGATAATAAATTCAATAAAATGAATCTCTTGGGGACCTAGTCTCTTTTAACGAGTTCTATGAAATCAAATTTTAAAGGATAACAGTTCCTGCAATTATATTGATACAAACTAATTGAGTCAACAATGTAATCTTTCGATATCGATACGCGGAATCCCATAAAAAGATAATAACTTAGGTAAGTATACGTATACTCAAAGATAAAAAGTTAATGTTGCATTAGAGGACGAAATAAAATACAATGTATTCTTGTTAAGTCAGTCTGTACGGATATAAAAACGGCCAAAATCAGACAGGATACTAAATCAACAGAAATAAACATTTTAGAGGCATCAGCTAATATCATATTAATAACGTTTATTTTCACGAAAGTGAAGACAGAAAACATAAATAATGGCCGACTGAACAGCAACAAAGTGCAGGTTTGTGCAAAAAGTGATACAAAGGCGAAGCATGCGATACCTTTCGTAGAATACGAGGAAAGAATTTCATTTCAAAAAATGACTTGCGGCCGCGAAAAATTCGACCAAATAAAATAGAACAAAGGACAAAGATGACCGACGTGCCACACGACTTTGAGGATGGCCAGAGAGTGCTCGATAAAACGGAAAATGTTACTCGCAGCGAGCACTGCAAACGACAGCGGAGCAACTCAACCCCTGATTCAACGGCATTTCATAAAACTACAGCTTTATAGAAACGCTCCATTCAATAAGAACAAACAGTTCCTTAGCCAATAATAAAAGTGAGAGCCAAACTTCGAAACCCCATTAAGGCTCCGTATAAGGCTAACTAGCGCCACCAATGTTGAAATAATCATATCTTCCTTCAGAAGAAGTTTCTGAAAAAATCCTAAGATGAGCTCATGCGCCATGCTTTTCTAGGTTTTTAAGTGTAGGTACCCAACTCAATTTCTAGTCTTAAGCTAAAAAATTTTCGATAACCGCAAAAAACGGCCGCTTTTGGCGGTTATCGAAAATTTTTTAGCTTAAAAGTAAATTTCGAAGAGGGTATCTACACTTAAAAATCTAGAAAAGCATGGCGCATAGGCTCATCTTAGGATTTTTTCAGAAACTTCTTCTAAAGGAAGATATGATTTTTTTAACATTGGTGGCGCTAGTTAGCCTTATACGGAGCCTTAAAGCGCAGAACTTCCTATTGGAAGGCGAGGACTCGCGTCGAATGCAGAAATGTTTATTTTATTAGGAATCTCCTCCACACGCGGCACCTCTGCGATCAGCATTCGATAAAATTTCGCTAAGCAAAAATAAGCAACACGAACAAGTGTACCTGTCACTCGAACCTTGTTCTTGTTTCTAAAATTTGTATAAAATATTCCGAGGAGGCCGCGAAGATGTCGTCGTGCCCCAAGCGGACTTCTACAGCGGGAGAATAATAAGAGCAACACAGAATGAATAAAATCAGTGTGGCAAAGACGAAGATTCGCATTTACATTTCAATCTTAAGATGATCTAACAAAAAGAACAATGGAAACATTTTTGCTCTGAGGATTTTTCTTAATAAAATACAACATCGTGACAGAATCTAATACGTAATTTAACACTCGAAAGCTGAGAATACACTGGCAACCTGTTAAACTATCGTCAAAGTCTCCGCCGCTCATTCATCTCATTACTGGGAACGGATTTGACCCGAAATTCCTTACATTTTCAGACGCACCAGATTCCCCGAATGTGAGCCAAGAACACTGTCAGTCATTCCACTAATGTCTCGATTCCCGAAACTGCCGCGACTAGGTGATTCGATCCCTTTGACGGAATATTTGACGCTTCTTATGCGACACGGATGTTTCTCACGCATCTGTGCTCCTTTTGTCATGTCAGAAATTCAAGCAGAGCGCTGCTGTGGGAATTGCACTTGATCTGAATTCAGGGTACGCCAACCTGAAGCTTCGTGTTTAACGTATACGCTCTTGCCTACGCTCAGCTCATAAACAACAATAAGAAGCTCTTTGCACGACTCTGTAAGAGGTCCGCAGAAAGTTCTTTTCAGTTTCAATAGGGGATCGTTCCTGGACGCCCATGACGCAAAGTCCGAGCTCATACTGAATCAGACACGACCTCTCCCGCCACCCATGTCCAAAACAGGAAATAATGCATACGATTCGCCGGTAGAGACGCTGTGAAGTAATTACGCGGCAATAAAGGACGTTTGGCGGCACGACTAATGAATAGTTTTAATTCACGATCCTATTGATGCATAGTGTCCGGTCGGCAGCGGCGTGTGCGAAATAAAAAGCGGTTTGTCTAGGGAGACAGGCGCGGAGGCAGCGCTGGCGTTACGCGGACGGCATCGGTGTCCACCGTCACAATAGCACAATTAAAATGCCAACAAGTCCGGCTGCCCGGTCCAATCCAATTACAGCGGACAACGATTCCGCCAAGTAATTGGGATAGGCTGGGCGCTGGAGCGAGCCGCTCGATCCGCAGTGACGGCGTAATCGTTGTTAACATTTTAGAGATCACTTCTCCCGCGAAACCCTTCACGGATTCATGGAATTGAGGTTGCTCTTAATTTATGATAGCCACTAATTTTGTTCTCAAGTCCATTACAAGTTTACAGATTTACTTCGGATTAGCTTTAGTAATTTTGTAATAAACTGCCGCTTTTAGAATTCCTCGCGAAATCGTATTGTAGCCCGGGCTTTACGCCAAACTATCTAGACTAAAGAAAAGAAAACGTGACAATGGAGTCACAACAAAGTCCTGTCCGGCACATGTTAGCAGATACGAGTTAGAAACAAAAGAGCCAAGACATCAGTGACAACGGGAGTACGGGAGGCGAGCAAGACGGTTACTTCCACTGATCGAAAAGGCAACAATGTTAAACTGAAAACAAACTGCCGAAGGCTCTTTCGGGAAGGCTCTCCACAGACTAATATAAGTCTTGTGGAGCACAAAGGTTTGTCTAGACACAATTTCAAGAGAGGCTGAGGAGCGTACAAAGCAATGTCGGATTTTCCTGTGAGTCAACAGTTTTATTGGCTGCGTACACACTACTGACGCAAATATGGAACATTATCGAAAACGCCGGAAATTGCCTAGTTATTTAAGAAGGATACGCAAATATTGATAAAATCAATAAATCGCAGCATAATGGAAACAGAAAATAATAAATGCATGTTGGTGACGCTTAAAACAATTTCAATGTTATGTTTTCTGTCATATCAAAACAAAACCGTAACACAACGGTTAACAGTCTCAAAATATAGGGCCATTTTAGGCACACAAAGCAAGGCAAACTATTCAATATAGAGATAACATTACATGCAGAGCGAGGCTCGAAGCGGAAGCCGGCTTTGTCCGGCAACCTCCGCATTTCCCGGCTAGGGAATTCGATTATCACAGAGAAAAAAACTTTTTGCTTCGCGATCAGGGAACAAAGTGAACCACAGTTGGGCTCTGAATTCTCCTAAAGACTGCGAAACTTCGCTTTGAGAGAACCGCCGCTTACAACACACTGGTATGCTTAGCTTGTGTTTGACAGTAAGAGAAACAAACTTTATCGTAATTTTTACACTTAAACTTTCGTAAGCACTGCACATTTTGTATTTTGTAAACGGTTAAACTTACTTGTATTAGCCGACTAGTTTCGGTTCTCGGACATTTTCGGTTTATCGTAATTACCAACTTTATTACCGTAGTTTGCATTATTATCAATAAAGAACCGGCTCAAATATCGAATCAGTAGTCATATGTCTTTCAATTCATTATTTGTACAATATATGACTTCTACTAGGTATTATTGGGGTGCTTATCGGCGGTTTATGGTCCGCGGTCGCCCGACAAGCAGTTTTCCGATAGAGCTAATGGGTCGCGCCGCGGCACGGGGTCGCCGATACACGACCGGCTACCGCAAGCCACTGAATACCGCCTTTTAAATTCTATAGAGGCATAAACACACACACTCCTTAATCACGCGTGACTCCAAAACGGTACCCAACAGAAAGCCGAAATATATCTTGCGAATTTTGAATGAGCGCCGCATACGTCGGGAGCCAAAGGAGGGCCTCCGAAGAAATACGCGCCACAATATGAATTGAGGGCGTAACTTTATATGTATTTTTGCATTGTTGTCGATTCACGCGTTTCTCCGTGCGTAACATAAATACTGGACACAGTGGGCACACTCCCGAATGCAGTGGACATAAGGTAAATAAATTGGCGAGCGTCTTTCCGTCGGGCGGGCACCCGCTGCGCTGACCAGTAAATTGCGCCGAAAAAGCGGCAATATGGCAGCCGTATCGAACGACTGTAACTTACGAGCTGCTGCGACACGGGACGCTAAGTGGCCTATCGTGTTCTGAAAATTCAAATACTCGATTTGTCCGGAAAAAAAACAAAGAAGCCGGATTGGGGAATCAACACATTAATCAGGGGTCACCGGGTTAGCAGTCGTCGAACGAGCAATTGAAGTGTGAATGGTTTGAACAATTTTTTTAAACGGTTTTATTTAGCTCACCCCGTTTGTTTTATTTATTCTTGGGTCAAATTTAGTAATTCAAATTTCACCCTCTTCCAGTCAACCGATTAATCTGAAATTTTGTATACACTTTGGATTTTGGTGACAATACAATTATGTTTATTCATTATCATTATAAATTCAAGATGGCCGCCGCTACAAAATGGCGGATAATTTATGTTTTATTAATCCCATCAATATGGGTATCAAATGAAAGGGCTCAGCAAGCAGAATACAATAAACTATAAAAAATTGAAATCCAAGATGGCGGCCGCTACAAAATGGCGGATAACGTAGGTTTTATCGATCCCATCAATATGGGTATCAAATGAAAGGGCTCAACAAGCAGAATACAATATACTATAAAAAAAATAAATACAAGATGGCGGCCGCTACAAAATGGCGGATAACGTAGGTTTTATCGATCCCATCAATATGGGTATCAAATGAAAGTGCTCAACCAGTATAATACAATGTACTATATAAAATTAAAATCCAAGATGGCGGCCTCTACAAAATGGCGGATAACTTAGGTTTTATCAATCCCATCAACATGGGTATCAAATAAAAGGTGAATTAAACAGAATACGAAATAAAAACTAAAAACTAGAAAATAAAAATAGGTAAAAAAACTTTTTAAGTTAAACGGTTTTATGTTAAACATACATTGAGATGTTTAAGATAAATGTACTAAAAACCAAAAAATAATAAAATAGATACAGTCGTGGGAATTATAAACATATGCATAGACTAGACTAAAATAAAACCGTGGGGCACGTCAACTGCCTAATTATAGTGTAACATTACAAAACAAACATTTTAATCAACGATTGTAGACAATTGACGTGCCCCACGGTTTTATTTTAGTCTAGTCTATGCATATGTTTATAATTCCCACGACTGTATCTATTTTATTATTTTTTGGTTTTTAGTACATTTATCTTAAACATCTCAATGTATGTTTAACATAAAACCGTTTAACTTAAAAAGTTTTTTTACCTATTTTTATTAAAGAACTGAAATCTATTCCGCGATGTGGTAGCCGATGAATTTACAAGGTAATTCCGCGAACCTTTGCAACTCAACTGGACCAGAAGTTCGTTAATCCAACGCGGTTACATATAAAGGAACTTGCGGTGAGCCTGAAAATTAAGTTGGCGCGCTCTAATGCCTCTGAATTAAACCCACAGCTTTGGTGTCTAATAATCGACCTAGTTAGAAGAGGGTTTACCTTTGAACAATCGTTACCGTCGAAAAGATTTGATTAGTTTGTTGATCACGTTCACCCTTTTGACGCTCTTGATATGAAAACGTGTCAGTGAAGTGTGTATTCTTGGTCGTACAAAGGTATTGCACGATTGCACGTCTCAAAGGAAATCCATATACTATTTCATCATCAGCCCACCTCTGCCCACTGTTGGGTATAGGCCTTTTTCCCCTCGCGCCACCTCTCACGGTCCCTAGCCATCCGCATCCATGGACCCTGCGCCGCTATGACAATGTCGTCCGACCATCGGGCTGCTGGTCTTCCGACTGATCGTCGTCCAGTTCTCGGCCGCCACTCTGTCACTGCCTTTGTCCACCACTATTTATGGTCGTTCAATAAGTAGTTAGAATGACATATGAATTCTTTGGAAAGAAAAATATAAATAGCCCATACATTTAATACCTAGAATAATATAAGAATTAAACAAAAAAAAAACAGTTATTTGAAAAAAAAAAAACAAAATAAGATCAATATTTTTTTAACATTAATTCTTTTAAATGTCAGCCAGTATTTATTTATTTTACAGGGGAGTCAAATGTTGACATAAAGTGAGAAATCTAGAGCTGTGAGCTTTGATGCAGCATGTTTCTTTTAATAAAGGAATTATGACTATATTTATAATTCAAAAGTATGATTTGGAGGAAAACAATCACGGGTTTAAATTTGAGTAATGCTTTGGCCAATCGCGTATAAGGAATTATACACAGAAATTCCTGACGATGTACCAAGCTACGTAGAAGTAAGACGTAGAAGGTAGATGAAACTCGTGTGATTTCTCTACGCTTTCTGTTGAGCCCTCCCTTTCTCATTCTGAAAAGCGTGAAATCTTCGTGCTCTTTAAGATTTCACGTTCTAATATTCATGTTCTAAGTTATTCTTCGAAGAATAACTTCTTCCATTTGTTTAATGAACGTAGTATAAGTTCGATGTAATATCATTCCCGAGACGAATAGTAGAGTCAAATTTCGAATAAAAAAAACGCCAAAGTGCGAGTCGGACTCCGGCACGAAGGGTTCCGTACCATTATCTATAAAACGAAAAAAAAATACAAACTTTTGTATGGGAGCCCTCTTGAATATTAATTTTATACAGTTTTTTAGTATTCGTTGTTATACGCAACAGAAATACATCATCTGTAAAAAAAAAAACTGTCTATCATGGTTCATGAGATACAGCCTAGTGACAGACGGGCAGACAGACGGACGGACAGCGGAGTCTTAGTATTAGGCTCCTTTACCCTTTGGGTACGGAACCCTAAAAATGTACAGTTCCGTAAAGGGTGCGCGGTCGTGTCTTACAAGTTTACAACAGCAATTTCGGGAGCGATTTTTCTCTACAGCTTCCGCGTCCTCTAATGAGCCTCAGCGCCGATAATACCGTAATATTCAGATGACTCGCTAAATTGCCTCTACGTGCGCATCATTTCCAGCGTTGCCAGAATGTTACAAAAGTAACATTTTACGTTACTTTTGACCCTCTTATGTTACCTCCATGTTACACGACTCAATATGTTACTTTTGTGTTACTTTTTAGATTTTCCAGCAACCAAAAAAAAATCCACAAGTTCAAATTAACTTTCCCTGAAATACTCAGCAATATTAATTATGCTAAAATGATTTTAGTGGGCCAATAAATATCCAACCTCTCTATCATTGTCTACGTGAATCACAGTAAATTTACAATCGATAAAACAATGTAGGTATATGGGTATTATTTGGACGTTGGCTACCCTTTCTTCATTAATATATGTATTATGATGGCGTTTTTTTTATATTCATTGATGTTGTCATCAGGTTACGTTACTTTAAAAGTTATGTTACTTTTCTCGAGATAATGTTACTTTTTGATCTGCCTCGTGTTATATTTGACTATCTGCCACTGGCAACACTGATCATTTCCAAAGAACCCTCGCCCATCGTCCTGTAACGAGACACTGCAATTATTGATTCGCTCGTATTTCGTACAACTTTAGGATCCTACTCCTCGCTCGGATTACATTGAATATTCAACATTTTATGCGATTTTTACGATGAAACTTTCGCGTTTAAAACGTTCCACTAAGTCGCCACCACTGCATCAGCTCACCAGTTCGTTTTTGATCGGATTCAAAATAAGTAGGATGAAACTCTATCATCCAAGTAGGTTTTTATTAAATGAACGAATCTAGAGCAGAGTATCAAGAAACCAACTGAGCTACCGAGCAAGTACTCGTTGATAAAAAAAATAAATTTTCTATTGAAATCTCTTTTAAACAGACGTGTCTCTATCTGTCATGCAGTCTGCAGCATTACTACCGATAACCGAATGCGTTGATCTTTGAAGCCGCGGGTTTCCTCACGATGTTTTCCTTCACAGCTAGCGAGTGGTATGTGAGCTAGTGTGGGTGAAGGTGCCACTCGACGCTTGATTAATCTTCTCATTACATAGATACAAAATCCCAAGTTAGTTCATCTTTGAAAATTATGGAAATAGTGTTGCCATGGCTTTCTTGTTTTTATCAAAATCGGTTCAGCCGCTTCTGAGATATTCTAATTTGAAATTAAAACGTCGGCATTTTGAATTTAGTCGTTATTAACTCTTTTTATCCAATCCAACTGGGCTCGAATCACCGCGCACTCATGATGAGGGCAGACCAATTCCTGTGGCTACTCGTAAATTCACAAGTCGCGATGACGCGCCACAGCCTCGGGCGCATCGTGACCCGTCGCCTCGCGCCTCACTTCGCGTTATTTACGATTTTTATGGTTCCGCACCCGACGGGTGCCAAACGGGACCCTATTGAAATGCGTGCCACCTCAGACCATGGTCTGTGCGTGCCACGAAAGAAGAGAATTGACCTCGCCTCCCCGCACCTCATTCCGCCGTCCCGATGGCACCCGGACGCGTCCCGCATTCAAATTCAGACCTTATACCGCTAAAGGGACCTGTAAATCGTCACTGCGCATGTCAAACCAAGTGGTCTCTTCTTTCGTGGCACGCATGGTACTTGCCTCCGCTGTCTGTCTGTCTGTATGTTCTATCTTTAAGATTGTACGATAGCAGCGTGGCGGGATTATTTTTTTTTTAAACCTAGTCTGAGCTGTTTTTGTTCAGCGATTTTTCGTTCGCGGCAATAACATAGTATTATTTAAATTATTGTAAACAATTACAGAACAACAATAATTCAGCCGATTATGTGTTCTGGTCGACAAAGCAGTGTCGAAAAAACTAGTTTTTCTTTGGAACCATAATAGCTAGCCTGTTGAAATGTTCACAGAATATGTGTTATTATAGGGACTCAACAACAAATAAAAACTTTGTGCTCTCTAGCAAAAACGATAATACATACAAACAACAAACTTGGTAGGATTATTGTTTGTTGTTAGCTTTATAATATAACAACAAACATTACGAAATGGCCAAGTGCGAGTTGGACTCGCGCACCGAGGCACCGTACAATCAAATTTTTAATAATTGTATACGGAACCCTTAGTGCGCGAGTTCGACACGCACTTGGCCGGTTTTTATTATGCTGTAAAAATGCGCGAATTCTTACACGGGGCGAGGGCACGGACGATCGTCGCGCGTGGATCCACGCGCCGATATGGCAACTTCGTGCGCTCGCGAAATGTACCCCGGACGCTGCAAGAGATGGCCCGACCACTCGAAACGTGGAGAAATTGGCCTCCGGTGCACTGCAGCCGCAATTTTCTTTACAGGCACTGTTGACACGAATTATACCTATTCGTTGCAAGAGTTCCATATAACTAGGTATGCATCCAGTGCGTTTATTTTATGATTCGGCGAATAACGTGATATTTTCATATTTTGGCGAAAGTCATTTACGTGTGAACTTAAAAATCAATTAATTTCGCGGGTCGAATCGCGATTGGTTTTAGGCAAAATTCATTATCTTATTTATCCCGACGTTAAAAGAAAAGAATCATATAAGGTGAATATTGCATACAACATATTTGATCTAACTAGAAATAAAACACCAAAGTTCTCGAGAAAATCATAACGTTAAAGGAGGAAAACACCGGCGCACAAATATTTATAATTTTAATGTTTTCGTAAAATGTCTCTGTATTGTATGCAGCAAAAGACGGCAGAGCGAAATAGTTCGTCGCACCGTGTCGGATGTCTCATTATACTCCGGGAAATGCTAACTTCTTTTAGACACTGCCGCGCTATTTCCATTCGCGTTTTTATGCCAATGTAGCTTCCACAAAGCAAGCGAAATTCGCAACAGCTAATAAAAAATCTTCATGTTGTGCCAAATAAACAGATCTTTCATTTGTGTGTCCCGTTTATGTCTATTTAGTAGACTGAAGTTGCATTATAATTTGTGAAATGCACATTTCATTCTCGGAAAGCGCTATATTTGATACAGAAAATGAGCGAAGTTTTCGAGCAGACTTTTCTTTTCAATATTGGAAATCTGATCAGCAAAACAATTCTCACCGATTGAGCTGTAAACGAAAATACCTTTTTCCACGTAGTCAATACGGCACGGGCAGAAGGCGTTATTATAGTTTGAATAGAGAACGCTGCTTGTTTACAATAGCTGCAGGTAGTTCGTGAGCCTCTCTCCATTTAGATGGAAAAAGCGTCGATACGCGTGTGGCTGTGCGCCCATACTAACCACCACGAATAAAAGGTCTATTTAACCCCCCGCTGCAGTTGAACAGCTTTCAGGTTTGCGGGTAATAGAATGAGTTTTCAGGGATCAGGTTATGTTGGTCGCGTTAGACCCGACGCCTCTGTTATGGAAGTTTATGGAATGAAGTGCGTTTTATTTGGCCTTTGATGTTGGGTTTCGCGTTCTCAGCGTCTAGTGGCTCCCAAGAGGGACCTACTCGTTGAACATTCAGGGTGGAGCTAGTAGCCGTAATGCGCACTTGACTCGGCTCCACGCGTATGTAAATAGTAGTTTTCATTACGACCTGGGCCCTTAGCCTGTAACACAATGGTGCCAAAATGGGCTGCCAGGTGACGACTTCAATTACGATTTGCTAACGCTGTCTGTCCTTTTAATGTTTTTGTAGTACAGCAAAGAATATTTTGATTCTAATTCTGAGGATTAGTTCTCTGGTTGTAGGAGAAAAACGAGGAGAGCCCGGTTTTGTCCTTCTGCCGGGATGCCATTGACCCGCCATTGCGTTACAGGCTAAGGGCCCTGCTTCTCTTTTATTTTCTTTTTACAATGTGCAGATAGGATTCTTAGCATTTCGCATTATAGTAAAATAATATATTTACGATATAGACATTAAATTTATTGAAATGCTAACCGGACTAATGGTTTAGTCATATTATGGGCTTTGAATTAAAATTGTATTACCCATTCTTGTTAATTTTAGATTAGCGTATGTCAAAATGCAATCCTTAAAGTATTATTATTTTTTCGCTGAATCATGTATAACTACGTAAGTAAGAGTTTGTTTATAGACTTAACCTAAGCAATAAGCATGTCGGTATTAAAGGTATTCCCTAGACCTAAAAGACTTGCTTGCTTAGTGCTACACTGGACTTGAATAATGTTTTCATTGTTTCGTTTATGATGAAAAATGGAGTTATAATCATAATGTGAGAAAAATATATTGAGTTTTGTTACATATCTGAAGACAATGCCCATTCTGAAACAAAAGATATTATATAATTTATCACAGCGTTTATGATCTACTAAAACCAAAGATTTACAATCTTACAACCCACCTCACATAAATTTAGTGGAGTGTAAACAGAGTTCCATTATTTTTAATGACCCAGGATTTCTTTTAATCTGCGCGAGTGAAAAATGCCATACAAATCGGAGCTAAATAAATCTCATGTGATGACCTATAAAACATGCTGAGAGTATTCTCGTTAAAATCCTTAGTGGTTAGGTTTAAAACTAACGACGGGGTTTAATGCTGGTGTCATGCCGGTCTTCAACATAAGGTTTTGCAGTAGGTATGGGGCGGGCGGTCGGATCGCATCTAATTAAGTCCGATCGTTCTCATTTCGCCCGCGACACTTTTATATTCCGGCTTAAAAGTCACCTCGCAATAAACTGCACAATTTACGACGCACCGTAACCCACTTGATGGTTAATTATCCCCAATTGTGCGTTAAACGACGTCCAAAACAAGTGACCGACCAATAATTCTACACTGAATCGGATTTTTATCCCCCGTCGTAAGGTTAAGATTATGCATAATATCAAAATGGAGATGCAACCCGCGGAGCTTAACACTTTATAATATTCCACAATCGATCGATTTACACTTTAATACTGCATATGAATTAAATATTTACAGCGCATTAACTTGCGGTTCCAGCTTTTAGATGCTGTTACATTCGGTTTAAAGTTACGAACAATCTTTGATCGCCGACGACGCTCGGATACGTATAACCAACGGCATTTGTTCAGCGATAATGGTACGAATTTTGTTTGCCTCCCAACTCCTGAATGCATAGTACAAAGACATCCAAGAACGATCAGAGCTAGTGAAGCTGAAGAAAAAAAAGTAGCTAGATACTTAATTAGTATTAGATAGTAATAAGTATTTGATTCATATACTTTTTTTACTTTTGATAATTTTCAAGTTCAATGTAAATAATTTATTTATGGCATATTGAATAAAACTTTTTGACTTTGACTTTGACTTTGAAAGATGATCCTCCACTCCTACAGGCTATCAACGAGATGGGCAGTGCCTTGCACTTTCAACGCGTATGGCCAACTTTGCTTTATAAAACTGTATGAAATTTAACTCAAACTATACAATAATACTAGTATCACAAAGAGGCACAATAACTGTTATAAAACTACAAACACACACATGGCAATAAAAAGTGCAAATAAACTAAAGTGAAGTTAGCACAGCGGCTGATATATGAGCACAAACATACGAGCGGCGATAGCTTCTAACGGTTACCAATCTGTAACTAATATTTGTGATCGGCAGATCGACTTCGACAACTATTATCCAATTAACACCGCGATATCGGCGCGATCTCGCTAAATGCCGTAAAATCAGCCAGCGGCATCAAGGACTTTGATGAAAGAAATTGTGTCTGCTCAGTGTCGATGGACTGGGCCAATTAAATAGCCACGTCAATTAGCTTAAGTGAGTTAAAGATTATCAGCTTCGCACTCGCCCGCATTGCAACTTTAAGTAGGTAAGGCAAATGACGTTGGCCTTGCCGCCGTCGCAAGTGGTATTTCTGCACCATTATCGTAATTGACTGGCCTATCACAGCTCCCATAATTATCATTATCACTCAGCGCACATTCGTCAACTTACGAGTGACAAAAGGCACGTCCCACTTTAATTGCGTGTTGTTCATTAAGGCGCTGGGCATAGTGAATTAGCCCGCGCGCAAAAAAAATGCACAAAATCGATTCCTGTATCAAATACACAAAAAAAAAACGAAAATTTTCACATATCAAACCCTAGAATTAGGTGAGACCTATCTAAAACAGCCAGTTTTGTGTAGATATCCATAACAGATTGCAAGATATTTTGCTTGAAAAAAAGTGCGCCGCCTATTTTTTTTCAAGCAAAATATCTTTAAAACCTTTATGAATGTCAACACGAAACTGGCTGTTTTAGATAGGTCTCACCTAATTCCAGGGTTTGATATGTGAACATTTTCAATTTGTTTAGTGTATTTGATACAGGAATCGATTTTGTACATTTTTCTTTGCGCGCGGGCGATTCACTATGCACGGCGCCTTAAGGTTCGTTTCGACGATATTCGAGGAGCCATTCGGATCATTATTGCGCGAGCGGAGCTTCTAAAAACCAGACGAAAACCAGTGATGAAGGAATCAGGATCCGGTAACTGACCTCACCATTATGGGGTTAAAGCTTGGAAGAGAGACAGAGAGAGAAAGAAAGATAGAGTTCGAGAGAAACTGCGCAAGATCCTGCTGCAAGCTGATTTGCAGCAGGACCAGCGACTGCTAACACAGCAGGGAGTGAATATACCTCGCAAAAATGAATACTGCATGTTTCTTCAGGATAACGTTTTTTATCGAGCTTTCGAATAAGACACAATTCAGTCTGTCCCATAGTTCTCTATCCCACAGTGCTAATTTTATCGCGACAAACACCACCGTGATTACACAGTGTGATTACCCGTGCCCTTTACACTTCCATTACATCACCGTATCTATATTTTGAATTACACGTAGGTATATTCCACATTGACAACTGATCGCCAACCTCCGATAGGAGACGGCACGCGAAAAAGAAGAAGTATATACCACATGGTAAAATGCCTTCTCCATTGACCTTCGAACTTTTCTCGGATGATGGTCTGTCGACTGATGACGTCACCGAGGCGGCTCCCTCCCGGACCGGTCTTGCAGCTTTTTACCTTCCTAGAGCCTCTCCCCGCACGATTAGCTCTGCAGGTGCAAAGAGGCCATAATTGGAGCAATGATATAGGCAGTGTTGACACCGAGGTATTTTGCAGGCACTGCTTAAGGGTAGACGATAGAAACGTGGCGGGAAATTCAAGTTTTTTGGGCAATACCACTGCTTCGTAGACCAGAACACATAATCGGCTGAATTATTGTTATTCTGTTGTTTACAATAATGAAAAGAATACTGTTTTATTGCCGCGAACGAAAAATCGCTGAACAAAAATAGCTTAGTTTAGCTACAAAATGTCAAAAACTGTGAAAATTTTGAATTTCCCGCCTCGCTAGCAGCCTTAAGGCACCCTAGGCACAACTAGGGCCGCCAAGGAAAAAAAAACATATTACCTTCTTTTTGGATGCGTTTTTGTTCGCGAGGCTTAACTATTTTTAGGATCTGGAATCTAAACCTTAGGTCCTAAAAATAGTTAAGCCATGCGTTGAGTATTTATTGTTTCGTTTTTAGCAAAAAACGCATCCAAGAAGAAAATATGATTCGGGCGAAACGGGCGAAACAAATAAACGGGCGAAACAAATGCTACAAAATTAATTTTAATATTTTCGTATGTTATTTTATACACCATGGACTTCTTTTAGGTTTTCCTGTAATCTATAGGTAAATATCTATATCCTGTTTTCTTTTATAAATGTTAGGTACAGTAGTTTTGGACATAAGGGGAATGGTCAATTTTCACCTATTTCCTTATATAACTTCAAAACTGTTTATTTTAAAATTAATATCCAAAACTTTTTTTTTTCCCCCCAAAAGTTGCCCCCATGTTTAAATTTTATTTATTTACGTTGCACATCCGTGTTCAGTCACCAACTTACATAATAATATGTGTACCAATCGATGAACGGCCAAATTTTAGCTCGATCGGTCCAGTAGTTTCGGTGTAAATTGGTCGTGTGTAACAGACGGACAGACAGACAGACACACGAGTGATCCTATAATAGTTCCGTTTTGCCTTTTGAGGTGCGGCACCCTAAAAACAAATAGATAAATTAAAAATATATATTGGCCAGATCCCAAAACCAATGCTCGAATGACCACATAGGTACAAGCATGAACGTTTTCTAGCTACAAACGCACGAACATAGGGAATGCGGATACTCACCCAATGCACGGATGCAGCATACGAAAACAAATAAAAAGAACCGTTTAGGATTCCGGTTTCTGTCAAAAACACGAATGCTTGTCCCAGATCCAGCCGGGCGCGAATGATTCCAATTTTCCATCTGAACTCTCAACTCTCTTTCGCAAAATACCAATGAACAATAACATTATTATATTATACCACACTACTCATAGTTTTCATATCAGATTTTTGTTCTCGTCCTATATTAAAAAGCGGTCTAAAAAGCTTTTAAGGCGCCGTGCATATTGAATCGCCCGCGCGCAAAGAAAAATGCACAAAATCGATTACTGTAAACAAATTGAAAATGTTCACATATCAAACCCTAGAATTAGGTGAGAACTATCTTAAACAGCCAGTTTCGTGTTGACATTCATATGCCCAGCGCCTTAATAAAAAAATACATAGGCAGGCCTCCACATCTATGTAAGATGATGTATGCAGTGTTCAGTCCAGTCAATAAAATATCAGTCAATGTAAGTGAGAAGGCCTCAGAGAGAGAATTCGAGCTTAATCACCACGTGTGCCTATCCCCACTGCGGATTGGTGATTTTCGCGTTGAGGGTATAATGCCTCAGATCATCAGGTTTCCTTACGATGTTTTCCTACCCGTCAACGAGTGGTATTGCTACTATCAAATTCACAAATGTACGTAACTTTGAAGTAAATTAAAGTCATAGGTGCATGCCCGCACCGGGAATCGAACCTGGGTCTCTCGATTCCGAGTCCATTGTTCTACCCACTAGTCAATGAATGGGTGAAATGCTCTTGGATAGTATGTCTACTCATACCACTAATAAACATTATACTTCCAAAATACGTCTGTTCAAGACATCGAATAGGCTGTATACCGCGCGCACGGCGCACTGGCCACTTTTAGTTTTTTTTGTTTTTATATAAAAAGTAAACTGTCATATTTTTTACATGACTGATATTGATCGCCGCCTTTGCACACACAACCATTGTATTTCTTTGTCTTCAATTAAATTTATAGATATCGAGAAGCACATCTTTTAAGGCTCGGTATAAGGCTAACTAGCGCCACCAATGTTGAAAAATCATATGTCCCTTCAAAAGAAGTTTCTGACAAAATCCTAAGATGAGCTCATGCGCCATGCTTTTCTAGATTTTTAAGTGTAGGTACCCAACTCCATTTCTAGTCTTAAGCTAAAAAAATTTCGATAACCGCCAAAAACGGCCAAAAAAGCCGTTTTTGGCGGTTATCGAAAATTTTTTAGCTTAAAAGTAAATTTCGAAGAGGGTATCTACACTTAAAAATCTAGAAAAGCATGGCGCATAGGCTCATCTTAGGTTTTTTTCAGAAACTTGTTCTAAAGGAAGATATGTTTTTTTTAACATTGGTGGCGCTAGTTAGCCTTATACCGGGCCTTAATGATATATGTATAGTCCAAAACATCGTCCCTCTCAAACTAACTTGAGTGTCAAAATACTAAACAGCTTCACATTTGGCTTCGCCGTAGTCGGTGAAAGATTTTGGCCGGAACTGTCTTTATAACAAGCTGAAACAATATACAAGTGGAGGCATAACAGTTAGCTTTCGACCCATTCCCGACTGGCACTTGCCTGCGTTCATAACTAACAGTGAGAGGTGCATTTCTGGGTTTGTCCCGACCGAACTCTACATAGAGTTTCTGCAGATTTCTGAATTGAGAAATTCGCTAAACAAGCACTTAAATATGGTTCTGTCTCTGCAGATTTCTCACGAAAGAACGTGACGGATCGATACATACTTAAGTATTTACTTAGTAAAATTCTCAATTCAGAAACCGGACCTTAGTCTCCACAAGGCTACAAATTTTGAAAAAGCACTTTTCAGGTTTCGTTAAGTACTGTGAGTGAAATAATTAAAACGTACAAGGTGTCACACCGAAAATAAAGTTCTGTCGATATACTTTTATCTGGACTAGGTACTGTGGAATCATCATCATATTCACTGATATAAGAGGGGCGCGCGGAATCGTAGTGTGTTGAAAATAAGGCCTTTGCATCTATGTATTGAGATGATTTATACAATGGTACACACTTCGGCATGTCAGAGTCAGATTGGTAGGCAGATAAATGAGGCAAAGAGAACTTTTAAGTCCGAACATGAGCCAAATCGGTCGAGGGGTTGCTGAGATATGGGGTCGTGAGTTCATAGTTCGGGGCGAACCACTATTTATCTATTCATCTTGGGTCCAAACCCCCGACCGGATGGGCCCAGCTTTCCCCGCCGGAGTGAGGCGGCGGCGCGGGGGTGAGGCGGCGGCGCGGGGGTGAGGCCGCCGGGCCGGCGCGGGGGTGGGGCTGCGCACGAGCGCGCCACCTCGTAAATCTGGACAGCCCCAGGCTGCGCCGGCCTCCGCGAGTTCCTTCACACTCCGGCCAGCGAGCTGGTCAAGAAATTGAAGGGAACTACTGCGAGTACATAACGCTGGGAATTTTTTAACCCCCGACCCAAAAAGAGGGGTGTTTATAAGTTTGACCGCTATGTGTGTGTGAGTTGTGTGTGTCTGTGTTTCTGTCCGTGGCACAGTAGCTCTTAAACGGGTGAAGCGATTTGGACGCGTTTTTTTTTAAATTTGAAAGCAGGTTTTGTAGCAAGTGTTCTTAGGTAATATTATGTTTTATCAAAATCGGTGCAGCCGTTTATGAGACATGCTAATAGGTAACATGTCACGATTAATTTTAATCAGGTATTTTAACCACCTGTTTCTCGTAAAATAACTAGTTGTTGACGGATGTCAGTTTGACCTTTTGCATGCAAAAAAGCAACTAACAACTGTAAATCTGGACAGCCGCAGGCCGCGCCGGCCTCCGCGAGTTCCTTCACACTCTGTGTAGCTGGCTCCGTGGTCAAGAAATGAAGGTAGGTAGGTAAACGTATGAGGTAGTGGCCATCTCTGGTGTCAAAGTTTTTAGGCCGCCCAAAGGGCCTCTGACATGGCTACTACATAACGCTGAGAAAATGAAAACACTTGGACCAAACTTTTTCGAGCTCTTATCCTGAGGGGATAACATTTTAGTCAGTCAGTCGCCACATTTTTTTCTCACGAATGCAGAGGAGGAAACTATTAGGCCACCACTGTTAAATGAAGTATATGCAGGGCAATATTTAAACAGCTCTTTTCCTGAAGCACGTGAACTTCTTAATGTGATTTCCATCAACTTTAGGGCGTACCGATCTAGTGTACCTACCTAAGTCACAATTCAGATGGAACATTATAAGGGTGAAATGCCTGAGACATGTTAGAACATGAGACATAAGGGCGCCAATCGAACAAAAAGGAGCTGACCTTTGATTGGAATGTGTGGAGAATACTGCACCGATTCTTAAATACATATATAGATGAAACCTAAAACCTGTTAAACCCAGTGGTGGTGCCACATGGCCACTATTTCCTAAGCTTTTAAGTGACAATCTACACATTTGTATTTCAAAGTATCATAAACTGCGTAGACCTTCACACACTCTACTTGTATTAAAAATCTAAACATCATGAAAGTGGAACATCGATCGATCGTCATTTTGTTTTATTCTACCGCTAAAAACAAAAGTTTTCGATAAGTTCCTATCTCAAGTTATAAAAAGTTTCCGATACCTACCTCAAGTCAAAAAACGACAACCAACCTTTCTGTCGCTTCTAATGTAAGAACGGTGTATACCTACTCAATCTTTTCCCACTTTGCTCCGCTGACGCACTACTAAGTAACATGGATGCTAGAGACACTGCCCAATAAATTTACTTGGTGAAAGTTATTAGAGAACAAACGAGTTATCTATTGATATTGATGGCAACAGTTATAGCCTTATGAAGGGAGTTATTTAATGCTTCGGTTATAGTATTTTACACCGCACTTAATGCACTGCGGCAAACGAATTGTGTGTAGCATAAACTCAAGGGCTGAATGCGCACTAAATCTTGAAACAATTATTCTACAAAACATGACTGGGATGCTCGATAAATCGAGGCATACACTGTTTTCAGAAATAGCTTCTTATTAGACTACTAACCGTTCAGGATCAAAGGATTGTGCTACGGTTTTGTTTACGACGCGAGGCCTACGGATTAGATTTATAGAGTCTCGTGTCACCTGCCAGCCGCAACACTATAGCCACTCTACGATCCGAGCCGTCGGGGAACATAAATCTGACATCTATCCCTATTGGGAGAAGGGTCAGAATGGCCTGTGCGGGGCGAGGTCCGGTGCGTACCAAACGAGCGGAGACAACAGATACGGCGGCCACCGTGACAGAGCTCTATTGTTCCAGTGCGATACAACACCGCAGCTAATTTATACTGATAGTAGGTTCTTGTCCACGTCTATCTTCGCGGAGGCCTACCGGCGCAGCGAGCGCTGTTAGACCTCGAAGACAACGAAGATTCAGTGTCCTACTACGTTACAGATGCTTTGGAGTTTAGCACCTTTGTTCTCGTAACTTTATTTGACTATGTAACCTGAGGCGTGAGGTAGGCACATTCAATTACCATATTTCAAGCGAGCGTTCCTCATTTTTTGGTCTCGCAGCTACCTCCGGAGCTGTGAAAATTACAGGATGCTGAATTCACAAAACAAACAGACAGAAGGCAGCGATAATTCGCACCCGGGAACGGCGCAAAGTAAACAAAATACGCGAGCTTCTCAAATCAGATCCGAGTTCAGCGGGACGTGTTTTGTATAAAATGATTGTTATTTTATTAGTGCAAGCACAAGCAGGCACAGGGGGGACATCAAAAGAGGTGTCACCGCGAGATGAGCGCGTGCCGTGCAATGTTTACGTGTCGCGAATATCGGCCCCTTCCTGGGACGCCCGTTTGTACCGTCTCCTGAGACCGGCAGCTTCAACTTGATACAATGTTTCTTTGAGTTGCTGTGTCTTCAGTTCAAACAATATTTGGCTGTGCACGGACTATATTGTTTTCATATCATCTGGAAAAGCCTACTATCTGCACTTTTGCGCGCTTCGAAATTTGAACGCGACGCCCTATGGCCTCTATGAGTGCTATAGACTTTTTTAACTTACACTTTCGAAAGCACTGCATATTGGTAATACTCTACATTTTTCAGATAATAACGCGTTCACTCTATTCAGTTACTACGTTACGGGCGACGAAAATGTAAAGGGTTACGTGCTGTTGACTGTGCATAATGTTATTATGTAGGGGATTCCCAGCTATATTTTTCCTAAAATGTACTTTGAACATACAGGAACAAGCCGGAAACTGACTGGCTCTCCGTCGAGTAAAGCAACGCCACATGAAATATGTAAACAGATTCGCCGAGTTTTGATTTCATCAAGGGCGCGCGCCGCCGCGGCTTTAGCGAAAATATGCATGAGTAATAAGGTCTCTGGGTAATACCATTATAGCCCTAACTAGAATATCCCTTCCTGTAGGCACCGGGCAGACGGTAAGCATTAATTAATGCTAATGAATGGATAAGATAGGTAACCAATTTATACCTCGACATTTTCTTACGTAAACGGAAATGACCGTTGCTTCTGTCGAAGATAAGATAGCGCTCTCTACTGAGGACATTAATTATTTCAAAGAATTAAAGTTTCCAACCGAAATAACGTACCACAAATAGAGCAGAGCAATACTGTCCAAGCAATTCAGCGCTGTTTGTCACAGTCAGCCGCCCGCTGACCAAACCTAGTGACATAGAAACTCCAGGTAAAGTGACAGATGCAATTCAGATGGCCCCGTCGAGGCTCGGCGCTCCGCAAACATTGTTGGCTAGTCAAAGGGGCAAGTTTGTGCTAATTTGGGCGTTTGGATGTTCGTAGGTGACAAGCCCGGACCGCCTATCAATATTTATTAGAAACTACCTCAGCCCGACGTTCCCAGGTGAAATCACTTCCCCCCGCTTCACTGTCGTTTGTCTGAATAATTAACTGGGTCAAACGTCTGGATGCTTTCAGTGTTTAGACTGCATTAAGATCAACCGTCTGCCAACTTTGCATACGCTTTACATGGGAATTCACCTACCCGTAAAATGTTTCAAACATACCACCCGACATAAATCTATAGATATTTATGCTGAAATACATAAGTCTATAGCTATATACTGGAATTAAAAGTAGAATTCTAGAAAGTAGAATTAAAATTTTAGATGCAGGTACTGAAAAGCTTGTATTTTTAATAAAGTCCTTGTAAAACGTCGGCATGGGTAATAAAATTATTGCTTTGTCACATTCTACGACCAGGTATTATACCATGGCTGCATACAAATACACGAGACTTACGTGACTCAGAAACAGCAACGGCAGACAGTATGGCGCCAAATATTAAATACGGATATTTCGTTGCAGGTAAAGAGTTTATTGCATTACATTTTACACCTGCACGATAGTTCTGCAATGAACTATTTTATTTCTTCAGGCGTTTATTTTGCCAACTAGTTGGAACACAGCTTTTTATTTGTATATTTTTATGTTGTCATGCGGCATCGACAACTAAGAACTCAAAAACTCGTGTGAGGTTCAGCCTATATCTGAGCATTCTGGTTTTACCTGCCATTTATTTGCCTGTAATAACGCGATAACAGGGTCCAAAATCGATGCCAAACGACCTCTAAATGTCAAAATAATAACAATAACCGATGAATTATTGATGGGGCTTTAACGGAGCTAATTACCGTCCGGAGGCAAGAGCGTTATTATAACGAGCAGCCAACACGCATTATCACCCGAATATTGGAGATACGCTTTGCATAATACCGACTAAAGATGATCGACCGTATAGCATACGAATCCATAACCATAGGCCTATTGTTCCGTGACAGTTGCTTGGCACTGTAGATATGAGGACTGTCAAATAACCGCCCTGGTAACTTTAGTTGATCGCACAAAAGCAAAACAAGAAGAACAATCTCCACAACACAAAAGGAGGAAGCGAAGTTTAAACACAAAGAATAAAAGCGGTTTTAGAATGCCGCGGGCTGTCAAGAGCCTTACTCGCCACCTCCGTTACGGTGTCTCGTTCGTGATACGTTCACTCAGGCTCACTGCAAACGGAAGTTATCATTACGAAAATGTATGGAAATTACGAGCTCACTGGAAATATCCCTTTTGGTAGAGCCTCTTTTTGTTCTTCGGTACCTCTGGACACGTCATTTGCATGTCATTATAGGAACGTTTTAAGGGATAACATGTCGAATTCGAACGCCGAAGGCTTTGCGGGCTGAATAAGAAGTGATTTCACACGATGTGGTCACGGCACGATTATTTTCCAACTTTATTGAAATTCAAAACATGACTTCTGAACAATGGGGATGGTTTTATAAATCGATTAGTCGTGTCGTCGGTAGTCGTTATATTACAAGGTTAAACCTTTCAAACGTATGAATCGTCGTAGCATTATCGAGACTTATGTTAATCTGTGGAAACATGAGAGATCCACGCTTTAAATTGGAAACCGAAAGTAATAATAGCGCGGTGTTAACTTTCCGAATTTGGTAGAGTTTACACAATCGTTAAGTCGACTAAAATAAATTTAGTGGGAATGCTCTATCCTCCTGTGTAAGTAGCAATAAACGGTCTTTGAGTCGAGTGGATGAAGGTGTATAATTGCGTGCGTGGGATCCGTATAGGTTCGATAATAAAGTTATTGAAAGTGGTAATAAGATTAACGGCTTGTTCGGCGAGCGTAAATCACGATGCATTACGTCGCCGACGACAGCGGCATCGTATCGCATTACATAGGATTAATTGCGGGCGAGTCGCGGTGGCGACAAGGCGGGCTCAGTGCAGCGCTCGCGCATACCGACTACAATGCAGCCGAATAACACCGACCACAGAGACGCAATAAAGTGACATTATTCAACAAAATTGTATCGCCGAAAGGTTATGAATTAAACGGCGGAAAGTACCGCGAAACGTCGATAAGGTCTCTTGAATTTACTGGTCGAGTTCACATTTGAGTAAATGGTATGCGCGATTATCGGAAGTGTAGCGAGCGCGCAAGCCTGTAACAAATCATCTCGTCGGACTCGCCCCGCGAGCGCGGTAAGCCTTGTCGCTCACTGCCAAAATTAATTTTCCGTAAAATCGCTTAACCGATCTTTTTCCGAGAAAAATAATATTCTACACGCTTTACTCAATTTCGCTTCGTATGAGCGAAACGTTTAATCTGGACATCCAATGCCTTTTATCTTGACTCGGATCGACGAGGCTTGTTTGATCACCCTTGAGGAGAACTGGTGGTGTGCAAACAAATTATTAAGTGCCATGTAAGGAATAAAGTATGTTGTCCGATCGTGGCGTCTACCTATCCATAAAGGGTCGTAGAACTTTTTATGCCAATGCACGGTTCATTAAAAACGTGCCTGCGCTAACAGTTATTTTATTACCTACCTAGTCCTTTCAAAGGTACTGGTAGACCTTACCAAATTGGACAAGAACTATGCGGCGTAAGTGAGCGGAGCGAAATATAAAACAATGGATTCGAACTAGTCTCTATACACCGTGACATTTTTGTGGTTTTACAGTCGAAGGAGTTTGTTCTACCGGTGACTTTGAACAACGACGTGAATGTATTTAAACTGCGAAATAATATACTCTGGTGTCGTCGTCATAGATATTGTTTATGGTGACACAAATATTTTTAAAGCAATTTTTTCAACAGATACAATACTAAAGTTATTTAGATTCACATTTTAGCTAAATAGGTGTGGCGGTGGTGGTACTGAAAACTGAAAATATATTTATTTAAAGCGAAGATCTTGTGTGAATAAGGCAAGAGCTGCAGATGGCAAGCCGTCTCTATGGCTAGCTTTAGCAATAAGAAGAAAAAAGCAAAAGCCATCCTTCACACGATCGCAGTGCGAGCGGTGTCATCAAAGCGCTGACGCGTCTTGTAATATTTATAGAACATAATTGGAATGGGCGTTGAGTGGAGACGAGCCACCAATAACTCACTGCTAGTTAGGAGGCCACGCAAAATGGCAGGCATTCCGGCCCAAGTTTACTGCTCACTGTTCACGACTAACGAACGTTGCGTCTCGAAATCGGACGACAAAAACTGTGCCATCGGCTTTTCTTACAAGCCCCCTCGGTAAATTTCTCCGGGGCTCTCGATCACTCGCCAGATACTTGCAAACTTTGATAGGAAATTGTTGCGCCTATCCACCTCTGCTCACCCGCTTTGAGCTTGCAAAATTGCAGCCAAGGCAATAAATCTCCAAAGCGTTTATAGTACAAAGTGAGGTGATTGAATAAGAAGTGCCCAACCTAGCGTAGGCACATTACGCTCCCTCGATTAGCTGCCCACAGACGCTATTTCCTTCGGCACCGATGTCTGACTCGGCAGCCGAGACAGAACGAGACATTGAATGCATCGGGCCCTGTACTTGGAAAAATAATTGGCTATTTAAATAGGAGAGTTTTTGTAATTACCAAGCTAGTTGCGCTTCCAATGCCAAGCGTGGACTTTTTTTGCATCGTAACTCCTCACACGGTAATGTTAGCCGGGATATTCGTGAGCCTTCTATCCGTTTTCAGCCTTTATTATACAGCAATGCACTTAAAGCTGAGGAGACACTAACCGATTAAATGGTAATTAATTCGATTCGGATACGAGGCTTCTAATTAAAAGACACACACAAAATAATAATACAAACGCTTTGCAGCTATAAATTGAAGGGAAATTATCAGGTCCGCAAGTATCGCGGCCCGTAGATATCGGTAGATGAGCTTGATTTATGTGCACCAACAACATTAAATTACATCTAGATCGAACATCGCTATAAATTACTGATGGCATTATAAATCTGTCCCGTGTATCGAACGGTCAAATCATGTGGCCAAACTATATCACTCGTTGACATGCCCCGCGGTCCCGACCGCTAGTGTGCAATGCGGTCGAGCTGCATGCATTCAGCCTATTGTCATTTGAATCATATTTGGGATTGTATTTGCCTAACAAATCAGCAAAGCCGCATCAAATACTCAATTCTAATCATGCGATTAGAATCAGATCACGGCTGTGAAGCCGCAAAAATAATTAAATTATGTATGCGATAGCGGTGAGAAGATACTCATTATACCACCCAAAAAAGGAGCGAAAAGACACAGGTACGATTACAAGCGGCGGGCAACACCCCTCGCGCGATTAACACAAATAATTAATCGATAATTGACATGTAGATGCGCTCGCGCAACGCGACCGGACGACCTCTCGACACCGCGAGGTGCATATGGGTGTAGCCGGGTATACAAATCGAGGACCGTTAAAAATAAATTATAAATAACAAGCGAGCAATAAACGAGCTGTTCGCAGGTCGGCGATGCCGGCAGATAAATCACGAGTGGACTGGCGGGCTGGCCGGCCGCTCTCTAGTATGATACTGCCTGCTCCGACTGAGATAGAAGGCCTTTCTGCTTGAAATAATACTGAAATGAGAAGTCCTGACTGTTAGGCTCATTGGGATTCATTACTGAAAAGCTGTAAAAGTGATAAAAAACTTCTTGAAGTCCTCCTTGATCAAGCAGATTGTATCAAGTCAAGTCAATCCGCTGCTTAGCTACATCGATCTAGCTAGAAATAATTTAAACAAATCTGCTAGTTTGTATTCACGTCTGTATGGCACATTCAGGTTTGGGTTTCATTCTCAAAAACTATAGTTTTACTCGAAATAAAAAATTGTTTTAGAACTATATTTGTTATTAATTTGAGACATAGTGACCAAATTTTTACCATTGATGTAATATAGGTGTATTTTTGTGTTACATGCAGACTCTACCAAACACATATCTGTGAATAATAATTAGGGATCGAATTCCCATGGAGTCCAAATTGAAAAAGGCCCAAATGCCCAATTATATTTTTTTCAATTATTAATTTTAAAACGGAAAATTTTGTGAATTTTACAATGACAGTCTCGAATCGTAACGTCGTAGTGAAAAAATTATAAGTATTTAAAAACTACTTTTTTTTTACGGATTGCAGTGAAGTGAAGCTCTCAACTACAGCATTCTTCTTCTTCTACAGGGTGCACTCTAATTCGATAGCGGAACTTTAAGTAGGCTTTCTACAGATCAATACAAACAACTTGTACTAGGTGACGAAAAAAACGAAGCGAAAAAAATATCAGCCGTTTCATACATTTGGTGCAGTACTGAGTCGACCTTTTGTATGGAACAGCAGATATTTTTTTTCACTCCATTTTTTTAGCCACCTAGAACAAGTTGTTTGTATTGATCTGTAGACAGCCTACTTAAAGTTCCGCTATCGACTTAGAGTGCATCCTGTAGATCGGTCCCTCAATTTTGAGGATCGTGACCATAATTATACAATGGTTCTCCACTCCTCACGGTCAACTATAGCATACCATCCTGCATCGCAGTCAGATCTCAGGCTCCGATAGAGGGAGTATAGGCCGACTTGCCCGCCGCGCGCCGCTAGCGTGTGGTACTTACAACTCATCTGCCGGCGGTGCCAAGTTTACCTTGAACCGGTCACTGAACTTATTGCTCACCCGTTTAAAGGCGAGTTTCCTTTAGTTGAACGGCAAAGAAACATTGGTCGCATATAGGAGGATAGCGTATTAAAAGGAAATTCATAAAAAATATGATTATTCAAATATGCCAACACTTCAAGGAGGCTTAACCGTTGTTCAGCAGCTTAAAATGGGAACAGTGTTGAAGGGAAGTTTGTTATAGTAATTAGAGTAATCGGCTTATCAATGTCAAGGTGCCAACCAACTGATAAGTAAAAGGTCAGATTACACAAGTCTTAGCAAGCACCTGTCTGTATTTGAAAACCCCATTACTACAGGGACGTTAACGAAACGGCGTCAAGTCAAACAGCGAGGGAACGAAACGGTGTGAATATTTGTGTGAAGACATTTTCGACACATGGCAATTATCACCACGGACGGTGGATGGATATCTTCATTCGAACGGCCCTCGGTCGATAAACACCAACTTCCGTCCCTATAATTTTCTGCAAATTATAATCAATGTTTTTGTCGTAGTTATCGTATCCTACACTTAGGATTCAAAGGAGAATACTGAACGAACATCTTCAAGCTGTTAGAATGGTGAACGTTGAATACGATAAAACAGATGTCTTTAGAAAATTATTCCTGGAGGGAATGAATGAGATACCGAGCGAGGTACCTAATGATTATACTTTTACTTAGCAACCAACAATATTGTCTTTTGTAAGAGGAGAGACAGACAATGTACATTTCGGCACAAAGGGAAAAATTGAGGCCTCGTCGGAGAAGACGTTGATAAAAACAGCTATACGCAACCAGTCTACTGTCAACCGAGCTCGAATTGTTTCAAGTACACCTTGCGAACGGCCTGCCACATCTACCTGTGACTGTCGCAATTATCGAATTACTCGCGAACTGATATTTAACTCAAATAGCGGGTTCCCATCCGCGATACAGCACATACAATATAGCGTCGTTTTGTTGAATAAAAATTGCACATGCTGTGTAAATACTAGCTGTCAGACGGTATTCATTATCTAGACTTACAACTCGGTGCCTGAGGCTTTACATATTTTCAACCTGCATCAGCACAATTTTTCTATTTTTGACTTAAATACACGACAAGTTGAAAATATTGTGACAGAGTGCCGAAGTCCGATTTTATAAGAGCTCGGACAGGTTTTACGAGTATCGACGAGGCAGGATGGTGCTAACTGGCATTTAGGCCTAAAATTTCATAAGAAAGTTGAATAAAGAAAAACTAAAAGGGCCTGACTATTTACTGCTTTGATTGAGTCCAGCTTACCCTTTTTATGAAATCATATTCGCTGGTGCAATCACGGCGTGAACAGTAAATCGGATTATAAGTTTTGTATGATTATGATTTAGAATCTCTACCACCTTTCTAACCCAACACACTACCCGATACCTATCTGGGGGCACGGCAGTGCCCCCGCCAGGTCGAGCGCGAAGTAAACACTGCCGTACCATCCTTTACTGGAACCATTTCGCCGCATTTTCTGGCCCCTATTTGAGTACCTCTGGATAAGACCAGAACGCAGAAATTTTCGTCATCCAGTAAGCTTTAATCACATACTTAAAATCCAAAATTTGAATTTAAGCGAAAGCAAAGTTTCGCATTTATGACACTCACTCACTCACTCACTCATGATCATCAGAATAGAACTAGTACTTCCCATAAACTCAGAGAGCTGAAATTTGGTACAGAGTTAGGGTTTAATGGCCACATAAAGGGAAAACTATAAAAACTAGGATAATCGAAGATCTGGAGTACCTGGTGACCCTGATTAGAAAACACAAGAGCCCAACCAAACTATTATAGGTGTAGATCAACATATACCGCCTTTACAAAAAAATATCAACTTGGTTTGATGTCAAAAATCGAAAGTCTGAAGTATCTGATGAAGAACCCTCAGCTGGTCTCAGCTGTATTAGAGATATGGTAATGCCCCCTTCTGCTATGGGTACATTAAAAAATCGACTGTCATTACAAAAATTCAGCGTAGTGGGACACATCTTTTAATTTAATCTAGCCTATAGCGTCCCACTGCTGGGCGAATGCCTCCCCGTCTGCTTTTAATACGCATATAAATAAAATTAAAGGAAAACTCTGGATAAGACTAGACTGGCTTTTATACTAATACTTACAAGTTAACAAGAAGAAATAGTCGATCGATTAACTTTATTCTACTCGAACATTACACAAATTAAAAAACTGTGTCAAATAAGAAAATCTAATAAAATAAATTAATATGCCCACGTTTCTACAAAAAGAAGTGAAATCCCACCAAAAACACCCTTCAAAAATACCCTTCAACGGCCAAGTCACACAACATTAACTATAATAATAGAGAAATCGCAGTAAGGAACCTTAGACTTGGCACGACTTTGTCTAGATTTCATTACTTTTTAGAGATAAACAAGCAGCTCCATCGAGACTTGGCTAGTTTTTTACAGAATATTTTTGGTGGGATTTTCGGTTACCCGTACCCACATACCTAAGAACGCACTATCTCCGTAGGAAAGCAAGAACATGTTTTCTCAGCACTCACAATCAAATAAGATGTTCCCATTGAACCCGCTGTTCGGATCCGACTCATGGCTCATTAATGAAGGTGAGAGCCGTGCGCAAGAGGAATGACTTCCGAATGTAAATAATTGGCTCAACAGGTGAGGTATAAATCTCTGGGCCGAACGCAGCGATTACTAAGCACATATATCAACAGTCAAGAGTGGAGTCAACACTTGCAGCGAGGGAAACTACTGAGAACCATTATTGTGAACGAAACTTTTTAAAAAGTAACTAAGGTAAAGGCTTTCTCCCAGAGAGAGAGACAGATTTTTCAGTTGCTCAACTCATTATGCCTCAGAAATTTAGGTTTTCTCACGATGTTTTCCTTTACCGTTAGCGAGTCATAGCCTATACATATCCAAAAGTATAAACTTAAAATATGATGTGCTTTTATTACAATAAAATTATCTTAGAATCAGAATCAATTGTTTTTATTCAATATGCCATAAATAAATTATTTACATTGAACGTCAAAATATTATCTAAAGTAAAAAAAGTATGTAATCAGATACTTATTACTATGTAATACTAAGTACCTAGCTACTTTTTTTTCTCCAGCTTCACTAGCTCTGATCCTTTTTATGACGATTGTTAATTCCCATGTATTCCTAAGGCGTATGCAAACAATAAAATTCTTCACTTTCCTTTAAAGAGCTTCCAACATTTTGTATGGCAAGTTACATAGTGACACCGACGCCATTTTAAAAAAATCACGTTTTCTCAGCTTGCAACTAAACCTAGCTTATTAGACTGAGGAACAAAATATAAAACGAAAACATTCTTAGGAAAAATGTCTAAAACGATATCGTTATGAAGATATTAGAGTATTAAGATCCGCTTTTCTATGGAGATTGAAGTTTTCAGTCCGACATTTTCCTAGGGGGTCGGAGATTTTGATTTTAAATAAAATCTTCCAGCTTAGGACGAAACATATCTTAATAGACGGAGAAAAAATAAATAAGACTAAAACATTCTTAGGAAAAATGTCTGAAACGATATACTTACGGAGATTTAGTGGTTTCAAAATTCAGTTTTGCCTAGAGCAAAACTACAGACCGCCATGTTGATAAAAGAAAAGTCTTGAAACACAAAACCTCAACGAAAAAAAAAAACGACGACACAACACATATTGAAGGTAAAGCATGTGTGCATAGGCCCGTAGCAGCGAATAAAGCTACAATATGTACCTATTTGGTTTAGATTATTAAAAGGCCAGGGATTTTTCTTTTTTTTTTTTTTAAGTTTTTTCCTGCACGGGCGGGATAGCCGAAGGTCATCAGACCAAAAAGGCCAGTGATGAAAATTGCCCAAACTGACAGAAAAAAAACTAAGGCCCTTGCATCTACGTAATGAGATGATTTATACATCTTGTGACTTGCGACCAAGGGCCTAGGACCTAGGACCTAGGATTTAAGACCTACGACCTAGGACTTAGAACTTAGGGCTTAGGACCTAGGACCTAGGACCTGGTACTTGCGACTTAGAACTTAGGACTAGGACCCAGGACCTAGGGCCTAGAACCTAGGACTTAGAACTTAGGATCTAGGACCTAGGAACTAAGAACGTAGGACTTAGGACTTAGAACTTAGGATCTAGGACATAAGACTTAGGACCTATGACTTAGGACCTAGGACCTAGGACTTAGGACCTAGGATATAAGATAAAGATAAAGATAAAGATAAAAATAAAGATAAAGATAAAGATAAAGATAAAGATAAAGATAAAGATAAAGATAAAGATAAAGATAAAGATAAAGATAAAGATAAAGATAAAGATAAAGATAAAGATAAAGATAAAGATAAAGATAAAGATAAAGATAAAGATAAAGATAAAGATAAAGATAAAGATAAAGATAAATATAAAGATAAAGATAAGATAAAGATAAAGATAAAGATAAGATAAAGATAAAGATAAAGATAAGATAAAGATAAAGATAAAGATAAAGATAAAGATAAAGATAAAGATAAAGATAAAGATAAAGATAAAGATAAAGATAAAGATAAAGATAAAGATAAAGATAAAGATAAAGATAAAGATAAAGATAAAGATAAAGATAAAGATAAAGATAAAGATAAAGATAAGGATAATATAGGAACTAGGGCCTAGGACCTAGCACCTAGGACCTAGTACCTAGCACCTAGGACCTAGCACCTAGCACCTAAGACCCAGGACCTAGCACCTATGACCTAGAACTTAGGACCTAGGTCCTAGGTCTTTATCAATTACTCGCTTTGTTTGAGTAAATCACTATACACGCCTTGGTCTGCAATGAGTGCGCTGCTGGCCACGCTATGATGGCCTCGAGCTTAGCTTAGCTACGCTCTCGGCCCTCAAGCTTGGTCATCATTGCAGCCCTTGCTGTCCGCGCTATAAAGCTTGTCCATCAAGGCCTGCAATGCTGACCACGCTGTAATGGCCTTGAGCTGCGCTACGCTGCGCTCTGCCATCAAAAGCGCGCCAGAAACGCGCCCATTACAGATCGCGGCAGTAATATACTATTAATGATTGTAAGAAAACATGAAACTTGAGAAAAATGCGACCCTAAGAAATAAAATCTACGCACATTTTGGAAACTCTTTTGTTTTACACTAAAGCCGCGTTTTCACAGTCAAATTACAATAAAACGAAGAGTACAATTTACTCTATGACGAGATTGACGGGCACCGTCTAAGAGAGCCGGGGCTTCTGATTGGTCGGTTCTTCTGATATTTTGTCTATGGGCGCAAAAACATCAACTAGGACGGAGCTCTAATCGTCAAAATTGCCTTGGATGGAAATTAAATAAAAAGGCCGGCAGATCAGAAGCCTTGTCTTACTTGGACGGTACTCTCGTTATAAGTAATTTTACTGTGAAAACGCGGCTTTAATATTAAATTGTTGATCTAAGAGTTTTCTTACGACCAAGTTGTTTTATGCTCAAACAAATGTTTAAACCCTTATATTTCCCAAAGTATATCACTTTCGTATTTTTTACAAAGAATAGTTAATTTTTATAATTGCTTTCTCTGTCGATTGAGACATGTTTTAACGTTAGCCGGAAATATGCGATTTTTTTAAAATGGCGGACATTTGACTATACCATTAAGGTTGGATGGCTTTTCATTCCTCCGTATTCATAAGTGGTTCCAAACACGCTTTCAGCAAGCTACTGTGCATTGCAACTTCAAAAAAGTAAGCACATTTCATCTATCTACTGCATCTAATCCAAAAAAAGTCAATCAATACATCATATAAGTTTATAACTTTTTCTTTGCTGTTCAAAGCAATTTTTCTTTAGCACTCAGTCACTCATATCGAACGAGGCATTAATCTCGAAAATAGAACATGTGCGGGAAGGAACAAAAAACGAGGAAGAAGCGCACGTAAGCAGTGATCATGGAAGTCTATTTGCTGATCGTAGAGCGAGCTCTATTTGACTTTTTGGCGAACAGAAGGCCGTGAGCGATTTATCGTGTGCAGCTGTGATTTTTTCGTAGCGCCTCGGCACCATAAATCTATGTGCCGGCTGGATTTTGGATCTCGAAATGCTTAAAAAAGTCTGTGCTCTATAGGGTGAGGCAGTAAACTGTCCCTTGCGGTGACAGCAAAACAACATACAAAAGTAATAAACGAAGGACGTGAACGTTCATCAATATGCAGTTGTTGTACAAACACCACTTCAGTTTTAATAAGATCTCTGAGGAAAATAATAAAGGCTTCTATTTCTAGAGTCTACCTATTGCTCAGGCCAGCCGCATCGCAGTAAGAAATGATCCAGCGCCGCCAGCGAACTTCTCTGCCGTTGACACACCAATTAAATTCCACTTCGCAGCCAGTTATAAATAAATTTATTTCACACTCTCGCTTTTATCTTGTATCAGATTGTTCTTTCAATAACAATCGTGTCTCAGAGTATTCGCGATCGGCAGTAAACAATACAAATGCGAAAATGGAAGGATTCGGATTTTTACTTTTGACAGCAGTCTGACTCTCTCTGCAGGGAAGGTCGTCTTTCGAAATTCGGGGCATTACCTACTTCTCTTTTTGATAATGTGTAAAAAATATTTTAAAGTTAAAATATGTACCTACGTGAAAAATATATCACACAATGAAACGGCTGTCGAGCCAGGCTGCGTTTGGTATCTCCATTTTAATAAGGGACAAGCTAATTTCACAATCAGTTTTAAGGAGGATACGTTCGTATGCACAGCGATAAATTTATTGGCTTTCGAGTTGGAAATTGTATTTTCTGAAGAGGATACAATAAATATCCGAGAGGTCGCGTTAACGAGGGATCCGACGCGAGATGCACGGAACAATAAAGTACAGCCCGTGAAGGCACAAATACGTAAAATTGAATTTGGCAATTTGTAAAGAAATGGCTTGATGACCGGCGATGTCGACCCAATTTAATGCCCGGCGAACATTTTATGTTACAAAAGCAATTTATTTCCAGAAACGATAGGATCTCGCAAAAATAAAGCACTGTGGGTAACGCCGAAATGTTTCATGCAGACCGGATGGTAAAATTTTGAAATACCTGTTCGCTGATCCGCTTACAAACCTCCATGCATGGATATCTCCCTAGATCTCGTAAAAAGCCGACGCGACGGAGCCCGCATGCTCAGTGGGTAATGATTGGCCGCATATCGAACGGAGGAATGCCTTATAAAATTACCGCCGCCTCATAAAACGTATTTTCGGCAAGATTTCTGATTCGCCCTTTATCATCTTATTGCATCTTTCGTTTGTTACGAAACGCCCTTCTCCGTCGGGTACCTAAGGTAA
The DNA here is from genome assembly GCA_949319315.1 of Zelleria hepariella. Taxonomy (NCBI): domain Eukaryota; kingdom Metazoa; phylum Arthropoda; class Insecta; order Lepidoptera; family Yponomeutidae; genus Zelleria; species Zelleria hepariella. The sequence continues at coordinate 9,610,420 of OX439392.1, read as the reverse complement.
CAACGAGTGATTGAGACGCTTCATGTTTTTGCTCTCGCCTTATTCCAGATTTCTTTCTTACAACGTAGAACGTCTACGCAAGAAGAAATATTAAGTTTCTTGCTCCTGTTTATTTTATTTACGTGACCTAAATGTTGAGGCCAAAACATTGGAAATCAAAACATGATACAAAAGCAATGTATTTGTGTAACCTATCTTACCAAAGCAATCAGACAAAACACTTGTATGTTATTGATATTATACATGTGAATTGTGAACCCGTGTTACGTTCAGCCCAGCCTTCTTTCTCCTTAATTCACACAAAAGACTTGTTCCTAGTATTGCTACAACAGCATTTGTATAAAAATAACTGAGCAAAATAACATTATTCAATATATCTCAGTAGGTAGGTACAAGAAGAATATAATGGAAAGCGTTTTATTATAATCGGGCTAAATACGAAGTGTTTTCGCTAAGTAGAGTCGGGTACCAGTAAGAGCGTTTTCTTGAAACTACCGTCTTAACGGTTAAAGCGGCAATCATCGCCCTGACCGCGGCGGTTTATTCCTGAACGACCCTTAGCGTTACTACCCTTTATCTGAGTTATTCCACACATTAGCGCGAAAAACTTATTATTTTATTTTAAACTCTACGTAGCATATTTTGCTGATTATACCAGATTTGAGATTATGCATAAAACCGCGCACCGAGAGGTTTCCGAACCACAACAAAAAAATTGTAATCTTGTTTATATTATCAGATAACATTAACAGTGTTCAATTTTTCATTTACTCTTGCTGTGAAAACTCATAGTTTTATATTGTCCAATTATTTTCAAGTTAATTTAAGTTCTAAACAACTGTTAATCATCTTCGGCTGCCACTATAGGCACATGTTACTCGCCTAGTGTGGAGACCACTGTCAATTTAGTATGAACCTTTTTGTAAATAAATAATATTTGTATTTGAATGTATTTTATTCTTACGTGGAGGGAAGTGGGGTTCAAAAATTGGTTAACATTTTTATTTCGATAAATGAACAGCCTCACAATGAACTGCTACAAAGGGGGTTGCATGAGAATGGGCCACCATGAAGCGCAGCTGAGATTGAAATGTAATTTTATGTGAAAATGTTAACGGGATGAGGTGAGGGCGTCAAGCGACGCCATCAACGCCATCAAGCCTCTCTTATTGGGAACTTTTATTACGCCAATAATTTCCTTTCGTATAGTAATTATGATTCCTTATGGATAACTAGACGCACCGTCAGGAAACCTGTGGGCAGAGAGTAAAATATCGTCTGTCTGAAATAACTACCAATGTACTTATGTATCTGGTAAAGATAGGCAGATGTGTGATGGATTTGGAAATATGTAATTTATTATTAATGTTATGGCTTTCTTAAGTTAAGTTCTTGTTATCGATTGCATTCTTAAGTTCTAGGATCTGGAATCCAAACCTTAGGTCCTAAAAATAGTTAAGCCTCGCGTTGAGGAATCGCAGGAGCGTTTTTTGCTAAAAACGCATCCAAAAAAAAGATATGAATTTTTTTCCATTGGCGGCGCTAGTTGTGAGACGTATTTCACCTTAATGTATAGCCGCCATAGATTGAAAACCTGCGCAATGCTTAGCGCGGCAACTTCAGAGCGGACTAGATGTTTGGCGAGAACTATACAGCAATAGGTCATTTCCTCATCGCCGCTATACTGGTAGCTCTATCTCCTTTTCCCCTCGGAGCCAGAATAATTTTCCGAAAAGCAGTTTTCCATACAAAGTAAAATTTTAATCCCTATACACTTTTGTGACTGTATTTCGATTGGTTTTGATATCATACTATTTTCATACAAGGTAATTTTTAAATAGCTTTATTCCTGAAACACGCCAACTTCTAAACGTGATTTCCAAAATCTTTTGTTCTACGACTTTGGTGAAAGCAATTTAATTTATGAACAAAAGCTGTTGAAAATTACATTTAAGTTGACGTGTTTCAGAAATAAAGCTATTTAAAAATTGCCCAGTATAATAATAAAAAAATATTTTTAGTGGAAATAGTTGCACTTAGGTCATTAATAATATAATTTTATGAACATTAACTTAAACGCGAAGAAGAAATTGCTCCAGCCGATTGCTTAATTAAGATAACCCTTGTGATAAACTTGTAGCAAACTCACATTGGGAACTATTAACAAGACGTGTGAAGGTACATGCATATGTGCCTACATCCATCGTGGGAAACATTTACATAGCGTACAAACCATGCGTTGACCCTCTAACGGTAACTCGTGAGTGACCAACAACGATTGAGTAAACCATTCGATTCGAGTACAGAGTTTGCTGTGTTCAATAGTTCGAATAAAACGACTTCTTTAATGTGGAGCAGAAAAAAAAGTGTTCGCCCAACGTGGGGCTCGAACCCACGACCCTGAGATTAAGAGTCTCATGCTCTACCGACTGAGCTAGCCGGGCATGCTAACTAAGTGCGAAATAGGTATTTACTTCTTATCACGTCCGGGAGCGAAAGTAGGCGAATAATAGATATTCGACGCGCAATGTAAAACATGTGATTATTTAGAGGTCATCTCGCTTTATTTTTAGTTTAAGACGCCATAGGCCTCACAAATAGCGCCACCAATGAAAAAAAAATCATATCTTCTTTTTTGATGCGTTTTTATAATATCTTATTGCATAAAAAAATAAGATATGTTTTTTTTTTCCATTGGCGGCGCTAGTTGTGAGACGTACTGCGTCTTAAATGCAGCAAACTGTAGCTCCTGAGATATTGAATAAAATAAGACGAGGCAAAGTGTCGGAAAACGAGCGCAGAGCTCTGCTGGTTAAACGAGTGCTTTTGTCACTTGGATAATAATAGTGTTTGAGGCCCATCGTCCGCGAAACAGTTCTCGGCTGCAACGTCTCATTTGACGCTGTCTAGTCCAATTTTATGGCGTCGTAATGCCACGGCCCGGAGCTTGTAACATTGCCGGTCGATTCGTCACGGGACCTTATTGAGGAGACATTAAATATAACCATATATCTTATTTGAATAATAAAGTAGTTTGCACAAACGTAATCCCATTGGTTAGGAGAGCAAAGTAAGAGTTAGAATGTCTAACAAGATAGTTGTCTTATAAGTGTGGTAGAGATATTATGGTAATTGGTAAGGTGTGGTAATACTATTAGACTCGCTAAAGTGTGGCTAGCTGTTTTATGGTAGGTACTCTACGTACCACTGAGTCTGTTTTCTATATCAAGCTAAGAACAAACTACTTACAGAAATATCAGCATAACTATTCTGCTTACCTGGAACAAACAAGAGAAAACATTTAAATATTGCATCAAATCGATCACGTCTCTACGTCAAACAACTGTTAACAAATGGTACCGAAAAGTCGCTATCGCGCTGAAACTATTGATCACCGCAAGACAAGTGAACATCGGCCGAGTCAAATAACGATGACGGTGAACATTGAACAATGGCTATCACGCGATAGTATCGTAGATAAGGCGAGCCGTCGGCGAATGCGGCTACGGAGCTGCTGCGACCGCCATCGCAAGTCCTCTCGGAATGCCCGGGTCCATACCGCTACGATGTTGATAATGGAAAAATGCTGTCGGACTCTCATCTGCTTGTTTGTTTGGGATAAACAAAAACAACCAACTGTCAGGTGTAGCAATTATAGCTTAACGATTGGGATCTCTGTTAATCTCGAAACGGTTGAAGACTGGCCACATCTAGATGCAAGTCTTATTGGAATCATATGAAGAAATTGTATTTCATGTTGGAAGCTTCAATATTTATTAAGTGCACAATCCAATAAGAAAAAAATACAATAAATTGTAGCACAACACTCATAAACTTAGTTATACCCCTATAATCAAAGCTGCAACTTTTTCTCCTCTCACATGACAAGCGGTCGTATCTTCAACAAATCGATAGCTCGTGGCGTCCTCCGCTGCGCCGACAGTATAAAGATTTCATCATAAAGCATGGTGTACAACAGTGGCAGTGTACACGGGGCAAGATGATGATATGATCCGGCGATATCAGCCGATGGCATCGTCGATACCCGCTCACCGATCCCTGGACACGCGAGCCTTCGATAATAAAAATGCGGAAACAACATTCGAACTGTCGTATGTCAATTTCGGAGATATTAATCTTATTTGTAGGTATGGGAACGTGACGACCGTTGTACGCGCATGCCTTTAAGTCTTCTATATTATGGGTGGACGATAGCAACGTGGCGGGAAATTCAAAAATTTCACAGTTTTTTACATTTTGTAGCTAAACCGAGCTATTTAGGTTCAGCGATTTTTCGTTCGCGGCAATAAAACAGTGTTCTTTTCATTATTGTAAACAACAAAACAACAATAATTCAGCCGATTATGTGTTCTGGTCTACGAAGCAGTGGCACCGCCCAAAAAACTTGTCGTAGACCAGAACACATAATCGGCTGAATTATTGTTGTTCTGTTGTTTACAATAATGAAAGGAATACTATGTTATTGCCGCGAACGAAAAATCGCTGAACAAAAATAGCTCAGTTTAGCTACAAAATATAAAAAACTGTGAAAATTTTGAATTTCCTGCCACGCTGCTATCTTCCAGCCTTAAAAACAAATTGCTACCTATCTTCACGCGTGGTTTCTGATAGAAGGCCTGTCCCCAGCTAGTAAGACGAGTATGTATAGGCTTCTACTTTTTTTACTCATATTTTCAAATAGGCTAGGGTAGGTTATATTGAACGAGAAATGACAGTCGCATTAATATGTAATGAACAATTGAACATCTTTATCTATAAAATTATAGCGTCATGCAAATAATATATTCAGCTCGAAATCGTCTTATTGCAACCACTACTTTGCAATATTATGGATTGGCTATCGCATACCTCCAGAGAGCGTGTTAATAATCGTCCCCCAGCACGAATGCATAGAGGAGCAGAGATGGATCCGATATATTCCTATTAGTTAAGATATCACTAATATTGGATGGATTCATGTATTAGAATCCGACGAATTCAAATATGCTAATAGGACGGTATTCACTTCAACTGTACACTGAAAATTACGTATGGGTCGCTTAATATCGCACTTCGGCTCTGATTCGTCAATCCACGCGATCTTGACGAAGCTCACACTAATACATATTAGTGTGAATATTCTACGAGTCGCAATTCGTGATTGGATACAGGCACGAATATAATATCGAGTTGAAACCAGCGAACCACTGACCAACGTGATACGATAATATTGTACGAGTCGCGCAATCTGTGATTGGATACAGTCGTGAATCTAATATTGGGTTGTAAGCAGCGAACCAATGAGACATCACCGATATTCATATATCGGTTAGGATATTATAATATTACTTTGCTTGATATTCAGTATTAGTAATACTCGAAAATATCGGTACTAACCCGGCATTATAGAGGAGTATATAAAGGGACACGCGAGATCGGGCGGTAACTAATGGGTCGATCGCGGTGCGACCAATCGATTGCTGGCGTTATCTCAATAAAGAGCAACGGAGTGCGTTCATTAGCACTCTGACACGGCGCAATCATAAATTGTGGACCCCCGCTGCGATCCGCACGTCTGCCCCTCGCACCCTATACCTGTCTGGCTAGAGGCCCTCATGCCCGCATTCGCTTTTTGCCATTGTTTTTGGTACGTTCACCATAAACCGTAACGGCCGATCTCTGATACGGACGCAGGTGTCGCCCCTAACGCGCTCAAACTTAATTACACATTTTTAAACAACGTTCCCCAATTCGCGATAAGGTCCCAGCTGCAGTGAATTAGCTCAATATGTGTCCGTCGTATATTTGGCCGTCATTGGGTACAAGCGACAACATTGACACTTAATTTTTCGGGTCCCATTTAAATGCGAGACCGTTACAAAGATAAAATTTTATTGTGTCATACGTACGCGCCAATAAAAGCCAAAGACAATTTAGAATTGACCGGAGCAATAATATAGTTAACTTCCTGAAGTAATATCCAATAGTAGGTAGGTGAAGTAACAATTAACTTGCTGGCCAACAAACTTGAGCGAGACATCGGCAGTCATTAAAGTGCCTGCCATAACTCCTAAAGGACTCGAAAAGCGAACGCTCGAGCAGAAAGATCGATATCGCGGTGGCTCGGCGCCAAATCTTTTTAATATCGCCCGAGACTCATTTAAGAGTTGTTATGGTTGATAACAACAAAAGTATTGCGGAGGCAATTCGCTTCAAGTTGTCCCAAGTGCTATCTATCGCCGTCGGCAGCCGCCGCCGCTGGTTAAATCTTATTGTATGGCACAAGAGGGAAATAATGGCTGGGACAGTGCTCCTTACAAAATTCCACTTTTGATTCAACCGATAAACTCTACGGAACCCTCGTCCAGGCTGGAGAGGGCTCGCGGTTGCGCATAACTTTTAATGACTACGCCACATTACGATTCAAAGAATGGACGTTTCGGGTAGTGGCTAGTGTTAATGGGCTTTTCAGAGTCCCGTCTGGCTAAACTTTGGAAAATGTTTGTCTATCTATCTTTATTCCTGGGACCGGAACTAGGAACCGGCCACGAAACTTCCTGCGCATTTCCGAAGTCTATTTTGCTATCTGAGATCTTGTCGCCTAGCCAAGTTTGGGATCAAAATGAAGCGTAGTCTCACAAGTTCATAAACAATAACCAAAGACCTATAAAATAAGGTTCTAACATGACATTCGCCTTCAGCGCTCCCATCCTTCCCATATTAACACGGGACTAATAAAGACGAAAACTTGCGACGGGTCGGGGTTGTAAAAAGTGAATTTTAAGTCAGTCTATTAAAAACGACATTGGCTCGCTAAATCAAGTACCTCTATAAAAAGACCCGTGAATGAAGGCGTCAAGGCGTTAAGTTTCACACCACGTCATGGCGACTGAGTATTCAGAAGGTATGAAGCTCCGGACTCCGTAATGAAAAACTTCACCAACATCATATTTCAATTCTGTTGTTTTCGCTATAACACTAACAAATATGCCAACATCGCGAATCAATAAAAGTTAATATGTACAAAGATGTACTGAAAAAACTAAGGCCTTTTGCATCTTCGTAATGAGATGATTTATACAGAGGCACCTTCACTCACACTAGATGGGTGTAGAGACCACTCGACGCTGCAGTGCCTGGGACATTATTTTAGTTGGAGTAGGCCTGTCCAGCACCTATACCATCCTGACGAAAGATGCAACATGTATTGAAAGTTACAACTAAAATCGTATACCAAAGAGTACTTTCGCTAAAAAAATGTTGTATTTATGAAATTTGATCGGCATAATTATAATACAAAATGTGCACTGTGCAGTGTTTAAGTAAGTTTAAGTGAAACATTAAAACTGTGTGTTTTTTTTTGTTATCCACGTATTTATTTGTTTTTGGGCGCATCCCGAAGTTTCCGATGTAGTCAGGGAACTGAAACTTCTCTACATTACACCAGCGAGCTGCTCCCGCGCTGCAAAGGTACAAACGAACACCTATTATCATAAAGCAAACAAAGAATTGTACAAAAAATCAACAAACATCAGCTTTAATGATTTGGTAGTTCTTAGGGCTGAATACCAACGAAGTGTGAAAGGAAACAGCAATAAAATCGGTTTTATTGCGGCTTCATTTATTTAGTGTTAGGAAAATAGACGAAGAATTGTGTTCGAATACCATACAGGCATACCAATGAATCAAATATTCTCATGCAAAATGATTAAGGATGTTCAAACAAATTGAGATTCTCGAAAAACCCCACGAGCTCTACATACTTTCCCGCTAAAAGCCTAACAAGGTTGGTTTCAATTAAGTAAAACACGCAAAAAGCAAAGTAAACACGCGTGATATTCAACACCGAGTCAATATTTGTGCGGTCGGCTGTTTCGGTTAATGCAAAGCACGTTTTAACAAAAACCGTGTCAACAATTAATCTTTTGAATGCCTGAAACAAAAACGTTCACAGAAAAACAATAAGACAAAATGTCGTGTGAAGAAAAACATTGTTATTCTGTGAACCAATCATTGGGGAATTTTAAATGACACGAAGACACTGTTTTACTCGGTATGTGGGCATAAATCAACAACAACTCGAAATTAAAACTGTTTTCAGTTTGTTATTCGAAACACACGAGTTTGCTACTCGGTTTTTAATGAGACGCACGATATGAAACTCTTGACATTCAAAGGTACACTGAGTTTCAAACGGTTATGTTGACATAACTTTTGTAGAAAGAAATAAAGAACTAAATGCTCAGAAAGAGACACAAATTATTAAGTCGTTTTCGTCTTGAAGATATCGAAAATCCTTTTTTTTAATGTGTGGTCGAGAATGTTTGATGTCACGCCTGTGGCATTAAAATGAGTTGATCCTTGTTATGAGTTGGCTACTGTGTTGAGAGGTCGCCTCATAAATGCAGCTCACGGACGACAGCTCGACTGGTGTGGCAAAAGAATGGATGAGACGCAGGACAGACTTGTTGTTTTGTTTATTTTATAAATGAAATGTCTTTTCAATAGTCATTAAGTTTAGGAACATTGTTTAGAATCGGCAGATAAATACACAGACTGGTTCTGTATTCTTTCATAGTGCACCAAATAAATTCATTCACAATATTTTTCCTTCATTTCAGAGCGGGCTTTATGGTTGATAGGTACGTAGATACAGCTTACATTCTCACGATAAAAAAATTACTTGTCATCAAACTTCTTTAGCTTTAGTGGTTGAAAAGGAAATTTATTGGACCTTTTTAAGTAAAACACGAAAAGGAAACTTTTATTTTTATCTTTTCTATTGCACCAAAGTAGGTAGGTACGTTTTATAAGCCGAATTTATTGCTCGCATTGAATAGGAACGATATAAAACTTTTAAAAACTTCCAACCTGGCGGAGACAGGAAGAGTTCCCAACAAAAACTACAACCGTATCCGCCCAAATAGAGACATAACAGAGCCGTCGACGCATAATGATGAAAAATGTCTAGCCGCCCCGTTTGTTCACAGAGGAAAAAACTGCTGGACAAAGCGACAATATTTTAGGCTGACTTTTATTGTAGCGACGAATGTTATTAAACAAACAATTCGCCCATTCGGCGACATGTCTTCGGTCAGGGGTTTGTATAATTGATTCTTTCCGGGGCGCGGGGCGGGCCGGCAGGCCTATTGTGGACGCGCCACGCAGTTTCCGCCGACAAATAATATTCTTATTCCGCAAGAGAGGACTCTTTGGGAGATTCCTCCTCATTTCCGTCTCTAAACGAAATGTCACATGCCGACAATGGCCTCGCCAGCTCCTCAAAGTGAAATGTAATGGGTTGTTATGACAAAATGTCTAGTCGGTACGTACTCCTACTTAATGCACAGCATACACAGACGCATTTTTTGTTTTTATTTTTAAAATTACATAATATATTATGTGTATTCTTTGGCGATCATTAAAGAACTTAAATATTTTCTATAAGGCCTTGCCATATATTTAAAGTTTGCAAAATAAACTTTAGAGGCAAAATTACGGGGTCCATCTTCGTGAATAGTTTGCTAACCTGATAATAATCGGGCGTGATACCTGCAGCCCAACTTATCAACATTGTAGGTAAAATTGATCCTCTCCATAATAAAGCTGACATAAACGTTTATCCAAGTGTGTCATTAGAATCCCAAAACCGACCGTCGCACACGGTTTCCTCCGGTAATATCAAACTAAACGCACGCAGCGAACTCATTCCGACACCGTCATTATAAAATATTTAGCGATATACCTAATTTTCGTAAATGATACCGGGGGTTATTTTAATAGAATGCCGGTAATAACTAGGCACCCGGACGCAATACGCCCCTCAAGTTTCCAGTAATGACCGGTTGGGACAGACCCACGCGAGATTAATATATCCAAGGGATTCGAATAATAACAAAGGCTATAACAAAAAACTAAAACGGCCGATAAACGTTTGTCTACCTGGCCTGGGCCATAGAGCGTGTAGTAATGGACGCTCTTTGAGCGGCCGGTGCCTTGTGTGTAGTGGAGCCCGCACGCCCGATAACGTCCTCCTCAAATATAATAAATCTAACCGATAAAATTCTTGACTTTTTTAACCAGCCTCAACTAATTGTTTATAGGAACCTGTTATTAGAGCAGACATTGCCCCGAGCCAATGTTTTCCTTCCTATCATAACGTATGGGAACAAACAATGGATTTTTTGTGATCTAAATTAATAAATTTAATTTATGAACGAAAATAATAAATTAGATACATTATTAGATTGGAATCAAAGAGGTCAAAGAGGGCGCTCGTGTACAAGACTGTGGGCACACACAACCATTATTTCATAATGTAATCGGTCATCGAGGAAGCATAGTGAAGGCACAACAAAGACTCGAGGTAATCAGTAACAACAAAGAATTGTGCCCATTCCATTTACAACAATCCTTTGGTTATAGTCCTACTGTAAACTCACAAAAACTTCAATAAAGTTATGCAAAGAGCATTGTCGGCAAAATGCCGACAGTAAGAAACAATAGGGCAACCACCCAGTGCGAAAGGGGTTGCGGATATTACAAAAAACATTTAACAACAGACGGACAATAGATGATAAACCCATTGAACAATAACTGAAAAATTCAAAAGGCGCTCTCTATCCTAACGTTACAAAAAACCGACCAAGATGGCGGCTTTCTCTTTCTTTTAATTGGGCACTTCTGTAAAGTGTGCCTAGAGGCTGTTTGCTATAATCTCTAGCGATTTCCATGACAAAGGCTCATCAAGGCATCGTAACGTTTTTTGTCATCAGGCCGGACCATTAATTGCATTTCAAACAGACAATCGCTAAATTATGAGAATGAGTAAACTTAGTAAGAAACTAAGAACGAATCGAAACTAAAAAGTAATGAAAACCACAATAGTCACAAACAAAAAAATGTGCTCCAAAACCAACAGCTATTAATCGTCATGACAAATATTAGGTAACAACAAAGCACAAAAAGCTGTTAAACAATTAAGTCTGGATGACACACGCCGCCCATTTGTGACAAAAAATATACCACAAGAGATGTTCATTTTCTGAAAGATGACACTAATAGTTTTGCCGTGTCCAATGGATAACTCTTGTCATTTCTAATCTCAAAAACGTCTGAGCAAAGTATTCGTAGAATGCTTTGTTTTAGGTTCATTTTGCACCTGCCAAAATTTCAGCTGTCCTCCAAGATATCGCATGTTGTTTTTCTAACGCAAAAAATGATAAAATAATACAAATTGCCCAACTGTCAATGACAAACGGTCTTTATTCTCAGAAAATTAATCTCAGGTTTCCTAAAAATTTGCCAACCATTTTTTATAATAATAAGTACATTCAGGGGCAAAGTACCTAAATAAGACATTGTAGCGCTGGTAGAGTCTCAACCGCATTTAAACCAGGTCGAAAGTTTGTACAAAAAAAATACAATTACCATTTCGCTTGACAGTTAATTGTTGGGTTTCCCAGTCAAATGAAAATAACGAGTAGGTTTAACATGACAGACGTCTTCGCTTTTCCCGTAGAGATATCGAAAGAAGACAGAGAAGCCATCTTAGCTCGGCGACGTCTAAAGAAAAATACGCTAAATTATCACTAAGTTTCCAACTTAACCGCAGACCAAGAACTATGTTAATGACTCCATTAGAGGTGATAGTAACAAATTGTTTTATGCGGGTTATCGATACTGACTAATAGTTCCTCGATAGTGTCTACTTTGGAAGAGGAAACATCTTCATTCTGACGGATTTAAGAATAACCTGGTTCGCTTTTATCGAATCCAAAACTAACTCCAGAGTAGTTCAGAGCGTCAATACACAGATATGCAGATGACGCATTTACGTCGTAATTTTTTTTGACCAATTGTGAGGTCCCAGAAGCGATCCGTTACAATTTGTACCCAAACATAATGACGTTAAACACCACCCACGTCTGTCATTAATTTATTAAGACTTGGCCACTTCAGGATACCCCCCACGTGTTTTGTCACCCGAAAAAAAAGGAGTCGGCGCCGTGTAAAAGTTATGTCGGGAGCGGTGCGGGTTTTGCATTGCGCAACGTACTGTCCTAACAAAACATTGTCGGCCGAGCGATGGTATTGTCATGGCGGGACTATTAGAACGAATTGCAGAACGTGCCTGCGGCCACGGGAGGCTGTAGCACTTCTTTATTACCTTTAGTTTCACGCTTGTTTTGTTTGCGTTACACGTCGCTGCCCTCGCTACAGTTAGAATGCCAAATTGCCACTGTTTTGGTACGCAACGCGCCTCACAGCGGGAATGATTGCCAGCTTTAACTTGTGACATTTCTTGTGCAGAGCATCATTCAGCGTATGTCTAACCCCAAAGCTAGGCGCATTAACGATACCATTTTAAAATGCCAGCGATATGATATTTTGAAGTGGTTTTAGTGATAATTATTATCGCATTGTCCGATAAAACATAAACTCATAAGTCATCGGTTTAAAATGTGTCAAACAATCCGAAAAACATCTAGGGATCGAGGGTGGTAGGAAAATTGAGAGCCAAATCACTAAACGTCGCACTTTATCTTTCCGCACACGGACCCGGGGAATTTGCTCTGTTTTTTGTCATTCGCACTATCTGCCCCTCCGATCTAATCTACTGCTCGGCGTCATAGGAGGCTCAGCACTGCGTTCCGAAAAGAAACTCGAGGGAATTGGCATAAGCCGACGTTCGCTAACAAACAGACAGCTTTTACGCCGGTTGATTGGGAAAATCTTGGCGGGATCATGTTTGGTTTGAAAACATTTTGAAAACAGTCATTCACAAATACTGTAGTCTATGATTGCAATGAGACGAAAACTATCTGAATGAATGCAAACATGAATTGGTATGTAATGGAGGTTCCGAGTTACATACTGAACAACCCCTAATAAATACACATAGATGAAGGACTATCTATATATTTTGTGAGATAACAGTGACAGCGAGGAACTAGTGAAGGCACTTTATTATTATGTTGCCAGGAAGAGATAAAACAAAAGGTTGAGATTTTTATAGGAGGCTGTATTGTAACTGATAACATTTGGCTAAATTAACCTGTCATAGGGTTGGCTTAGCTCCTTATATAATGTTTTTTCGTTATCTTTTTATTTTAATGTGGAATGTATGTTAATTAAGAAGTCCATATAAACACTAATTATAAGAGGTATATAATTAAAGACGCATTAAGAAAATCCAAAAAGAAAACCTCAATAATTTGTCCTACCAACTATGGACATAATTAATTATCCACATCCTACGTTTCTTGTACAACAATAATGAATAACAACTGCCTAATGATACAATTGATTACTCACCGAATACTAGGCACTTCTTACAGTTAATTTAAAGGCAAAAACGAAAGCCTTTTCTTAATACAAATTAGATTCGCATTAATGAAACGTGGGCGGACAGGGACTAATCTAACATTCCCGGGCCGCCGAACAAAAGGCGGCCAAACTCGAATAATAGTCCCAAACTTTAGAGGCAATTACACAAAATGGACGCTATCAAAGCGAAAAACGGCGTAAAATAAAACCGGTCACGTATCTCGGAACCCGCGGGACCCTCCTAACTTTGGAAACGATGCACCTGTTATTAAAGCATCGCACACCTTTGTTCGACACAATAGAAACTAAATTGCAACTCCAATTTCTCATATAGAAGAAAGGCTGCATACGCAACGCAGGTAAAGCTTTTTTTCGTGTTTCAAATATTGGTCGGCCTAACGGCTATTCGTGGTAACGATAACGTAGTTCACACAGGACCAAATGGTCTACTCTACAATGTGAAAAATTACATCAAATACCAGTTTTTTTTGTCGGCTCTGTAGGTACTACGGCTAGTCACATATTTCAAACGATATCAGCTAACGACCGGCGACGCTATTTCTAGTGAGTTTCTTGTACAGCGAATTCGCCCCGAAACAACGAATTTGACTTTTAATAATTCAATTTAACAGACTAGTCCGGCAACTACTACAATTAGGAGATAAGATAATAGATATAAAAGCCGTATAGGAACAGTGTGAATAGTTAAGGCTGCTTTATAGTGTCCATAAAAGAACAACAACCTCTGTCACACGCCAGAGATTCGGCGTAACCAAATAATCTTGAATCGCACCTAGAATGCTCCGTAATTTATTGAGGGCCATAAAAAGTTAACTATGCTACTCATTTTAACATTTGCAAGCTAATGTTCAAGTGCTCAGATTGGCGATAAAATTGATAAATTATAAATCCCATGCGAATCAAAACGCAGTTAAGTCTAGCATAGGAGCCGTTTATACCTAGGTCTATTGAAATATCAACATTATTCCGTTATGTCAATCATATAGAGAACTCTCTTTATTGCACAACAGAAAGAATATTACAGATAACTTTTCAACAAAATTTTGTACAAATGGCGGCCTTATAGCTAAAAGCTATCTCTTCCAGACATATATGGAAGAAACTAGTTCATAATCAAATTAATCATATACCTACTACAAAAACTACACGTTTTTAATGTATCTGTCGATAGGTAATTAATATCTTGAGCATATAAATTATTCTCAATGTTCATGACCTATAATTATAATAATGTTCACAACGATGTAGCTAGACAAGATGCACAAAGTAGTTTAATGGCGATTGAGTTCTTGTTACAAACAAGAATGGGCGTAGCTTTGCAATTCGCAAACCTCGATTGTTCAACTTTTGCGAATCGTGCCTTTCATATTATTTTCCACTTAGCTTACATTTTCAAATTGCAAAATAACGTCGTACCAAAGCGTGAAGCCGAACAAAAGTTGGTAAAAAGGGCAACAAAAAGCTCGACTCATCGTGGGCGTAACAAAGAAGCCGGTGTCTCTAAAAGAGCGTATCAAAAGAACAACGGAATTTCCATCAATGGCTATCATAACACCACCTGACTCTTAGCTGCTGTTACGTGACCTAACCTAACCCGCAAATCTGCCGGCGCCGACGCACGATGACGGCGCAGAGCCTCCGCCTATGCCTTGCCGCACAAAAACCGTGACCAATCGGTAACAATGCCGCGGCAGAACCGCTCACCCACCGACCTGGCCACATGGGATTAAACGGTATATTAAAAAACAAAGTTACAGTTTTGAAACTGGAGCACGAAGCCACGCTTTATAGCGCGGTTGGAGCTTGGTTGAAAAATGTGACAGAAATCTTTATTTATTAACATCTCATAACAGGCCAGACTTCGGTTTTCCTTACGATGGTTTCCTTCACAGTTAGCGTTGGGACGATACGCCTACCTTCAATGGAGATAGAATCTGGATTTGGAAAACTGAGATTAATTTATAATACGATACTTCAACGAGCAATGATGCCCCAAGCGAAATCTACGATGTAGCTGTAATGGCAGCACGGAATCACTTAAGAATTATTACACAGTACAATGTGAGCGATCGAATAGAGTTCTAAACGGCCTGCTTATTCGAAATGATACCCTCGCCGCGTCTAAATTGAGAAAATTACCATCGCATCAGACAATGATAGCCCATTGCGTTGGGTTCGATTGAAAGAGTTGATATTGTGTTTATAATTACGATTTCACGCGTGGTTATGTATGAAGAGAACGATCTTGTTAAGTATTAGTCATGCTGTCGGTTTGTGTACAAACGTTCTGACATTTACTTCTGATTTACATTGTGAAGTTCATGCTCGTCAATGACTCGCAACGTGAAAAATATATCCAACTGCGTCGCGAGAAGACACCTTTTGCAACAAAATTAAAACATGAAATCGAAACGAACTCAGAAAATAGAACTTAAGTACTTCATTTTGCACCTTTACGTGATTTTCGGATTGTATGTTAAATCATATTTAAAAAAAAAACATGCTGAAAAGTCCAGCCATTTGCACGGCACAGGTACTTAACAGAATAATTTGTCATCGGACCTTTTTTTTAATTTCATTATCGTCAAAAAATCATTGCAAGAAAAAACGCTTAGACCTCGATCATATACAGCTAAAACACGGGGCAAAAAACAACGAGAACATTTTAAGACGCTCTACAATAAATTCTCAACTACGATATTTTACATCAGCAATTTCTATAGTATTTTCTATGCGCTACGTGATACATGTGATCGAAGCTTTTTCATGTCATTCGGCTGGCTCAAATTCAATTAGGTACGTATATCTTAATCGCCATTTCAAATTAAAAGATTCTTGGGAAACGCATAAAAACACTTTCGCTGTTTTTTGCGTGAAAACGCGCGAGAGCCCGTCCCTTAAAAGGTCGCCATAAACGTTGCCTCAATTAAATTCACGAACCCGGTTCTTATTCAGTTTCAAAATTGTCTCAAAGAAGATAAGACAAGCGCATTATCTGGAATGCGTGTGATACGACCACGCAACGTCGAATAAACGCCCCGTGAAGTAATAAAACCGGGCTACGGTAATTCTAAAGGATGCCTATAAATTCTTTATTTTATGATTGCGGGCACATATTTAATTCTAAGAGAGTCTCACTGTTTTCTTTTTTGGTTAACAATAAATATAAAATGTATTGTCAATTTGATGCAGCTCGTAATCGATGTTTGAACGCTTGAATCATTGCGACGATACATAAACGCCGATATTCATGCTGTAGCGACCGACATGGCTTCGCCCTGAGGCGTTAGGTGGATACTGATACTGAATAATATTCAATCCAAGCATAAGCAGACTGGCTTTGAATCGCTGACAACACAATATCTTCGTCTTTTCACCAATAGCCGCCATCTTATCCGCCGCGGGGATACCTTGAATACCAAACTTCCGAAGATATTAAACACGTCATAATAGATAGCCGACATCGGACAATAAGTACCAACCAATAAGGCTTAGGAATAAACGCACGCCTCGATCTCAGACAAAAGGTGCGGTATTGTTGGGAACGGACTATAAAAAATCTTACATGTTTACCTTTTGAACAATATGCAGTGGGTCGATTATAAAGTAAGGCTGCACCCATACTAGGATTTAATAATCTTGATGCTATGGACGTTTCATTTGCTATAACTTCAGTCTAAATCACGCGCGATAAATTTTATATTGTTGTTTGAATATCTATTGGCAATTAATTGGCGAATAGCAACTTTAGTTTGCAATAAATGGGTAGGATACACAGTTATTAATCGACATTCGAGCTGTTTATTAAACTCTTCCTACTGGCGCAGATTGTTCGAATATTCTTTACCAGTATTGCTATAACGGGAAAGCTGATGTTTCTTAATTCACCTTCATTTCTAACAACGTCACTATACAATTCACATCTGAAGTGTTAAAGTATCAAAACACATCGAACGCACTTTAGTGTCGTCCCACCACTTTTCTTCGGAATACACACAAAGAGAATCGGTGAAGGCAACAGAACAAACAGAGCCTTTACGTTGGCAACGGTCCCTCGTGCAATACCCCAGACCCTACACGTCACATTGAGCAGAAACACAAACATTTAAAAAATCATCATACACAACGATACCCCGAGATGACAAAAAGTAAGAGAGGAAGAAAAACATACGGCCAGCTACAATTATCGTACCCAGAAGCACAATGGTCACTTTGACAAAGGCAAACAGTGACCATTCGTTGAATTTCGAGGAACTTGCAGTTGCTTCTGAGTACAAAGTTAGGTACCGCTTGATGGTGTAAAAAAATGTATGCCTTTCGGACATGAGTCATTACGCTTTCGGATGGGCCTCGCGGATGAGATAGCTACAAAAACAGACGATGATATGTTTGATGTGTTTATAAAGACCACACGAGAGAACACGATAACTGAATTAGTATTTAAATTCTTCAAACACTTAGAGTCACTTCCGTAAATTAAAAGATTTTAGATTTAAAACTATTTGAATAGGATTTTCCATACAAAAATCTGTATTTTTTTTACTAAATCTAGTTTTAAGTCAGTTGCGCAACCCGCCCTTAGATCTATAAGTTGACTAAACTTCTGCGATGAGTTGCTCTAAAAGATAAAAACCTATCATGATGAAACCACCATTTCATGACGAAGATATCCATGTATGATATGCTCTACAAAATTTTGAGAAAAAGGAGAAGGTTTCTCTGTTAGTTCAGGTGTGGGATTCTTGGTCGCTATCAATACAAAGTCAACATTGACAGTTAAGATATATCCATGGACGATCATATTTCTATGCGAATAAAGATCGCATTTTGCGCAACGTTTGTTTAGGCCGAAAATGCGCATGCAGCTTTTCAGACTGAGACGCGCGGAGCATCTGATCAACAAATAAATTAAAAAATAAAAAAATAAAAAAAATAAAAAAACCTACAAATATACCGCCCTACTTTAGATAATGTATTCGTATGGGACTACTTCTCTGGTGTGTCGGATGTATACAATTTGTTAAGAATTCCAGACGGTCCAGCCCACTCACTGTAGTCCAACCGTCCATGACGTCGCGATTCGACAACAATACGTCTAATTTATTTATTCAACTTTTTATCATATCCTCGACTCGAGAAGCTTTCATCCACGACACCGAGTGGAATGTGCCTCCTATAAAAATATACCTCAGCAGATCATAGTGACATATTTCGATAGAAAACATTACAAAATGATCAGGAAAAGACGTAGAGTCAGTTTCAAGTAGCAATTCTTTCGATAATCGATTTCAAAGTTCATATTACTTTAACGGATGCTTCTATCTATCTATCCAGTCCATAAGTAAAGCTCACTGCTAGGAATAGGCCTTTTTCTTTTCACGGATGCTTATGGCTGTTTTAATATGGCGCCTTTTTTACTAACCCTTTTGTAAAGTCTATCTAAAAAAGCTCAGGTAGGCCGAAAGAGGTAAGATTATACCCTTTAACAAAGAGCAACCATTTCAAACGTTTCCTAAAAAGATCAGTAACACTTTACGAAATCAGTAGCTTTTCGCTTTGTTTGGATAGACTAGATCCCGTTGTTTGAAACTACACGTAACAAACCTTCTTGTTCGGAACACCGGATAATCCTTAAAACGAAAGTTTATCGAGAAGTGCTACAATACTTTGAGTGCTTTGTATTATTTTTCTTCTATGTTCTCATCGCTTACAGATAAAACGTAACAATGCAAAACCAAAAATAATTATTATTATTTTCTTTGGTTGTTTTAAATCGCGAGTTTTTTTTTGCGGAATTGGGGAAAGCACTTACTTATTAAATAATGCGAGTACCAATGTAGGTAGGTAATTATGAAACCGCTTCCACAGTTAGACACCTGAATATTTAACAATTTGGTTTCCAAATTAAACACAGAAGTGGAAATTAAAACACTACCTGATTTATGACTTATTTTACTAAGGTTATTTATGTGGACCGGATTCCAATTTTCTACAGATTTTAATTCCGTGTTTACATTCCAGTGATTTTGCATGAAATCTATGAGCAAAAATTTACTTAACAATGTGTAGGCTAATAATAATTCCCATTTAGGCGAAGTAGAATTGCCAAATTATAGCTACTGATGAGTAGAAATAGTCTTGGTATTCCACAGATCCACGCATGATGAACGGCCATTAAAACGTCCAGAATTCGAAACAGCACTCAAAACAATTTATAATCGGACAGTCTTATTTAAATATTAACAGTTGCTTGATATACGGCATATTGGCCGGTTACGTAGGCGACAGAAATAGCCGGACGGACGTGTGAATGTGTATTGGCATTTATAAAAATGATAAGGCGTATTATAAGTAGTATTGAGTGAGAAAGAAGGATGATCCGGTAGTCGCTCGCCTGTGTTAATCATAGCGTAGTACGCCTACGGGGCGTGGCTACAGCTTATTAATTCATGTGGAAATCGTAATGGACGCTAAGCAACGCACTCGAGTGCTACGAGAGTTCTAGGTCCAGGCGGTTCGAACTAAACGATTAACAAAACTCATTTAATCCAGTTGACCTTCTTGTTTCACCCCCGGCAAGACCAAATCGAAATTTAATCATATTTTCTCAAATTTATAGCCAACTAATTTGTATTCTTAACGATGATTAATACTTTCGGCGCGGGCGAGTCTCTCTCTTTAAGGATACTGTTAATTTAATGTTATCTCTAGTCACAATTTACTCTGTATTTTTATCTTTTTTCAGCAGAAAGCTTTTGGAGTGCTTGTTGTGTACCGTCCCAACCCCATCAGCTTAGAAGTTTAATACACAAGCGGTCCCCTTTACCAATTAATTACATTCTGTTGTAAACTGTTTAGCAGCCAAAAGATTAATTGCTTACTAACAAGGGTTAATCGTCGTTAACAACACGCAGTTAAAGTATTCCCACGTTTTTGTAGTACCGAAAAAAAGAAAGAAAATAAAGCAATTTCCTTTCTTTGTAAGTAAAAATACAGTTAATAAAAGCTTATGCATGTGGGTACGTACGTAGGTACTAAATCTATAAATTGATTACAATCTCTACCAGCCTCTTACAAAAAAAATGTCTTATTAAAAAAATACTTTACAATAAACTCTCATAATAAGGTCATCACACAATCTATTAATCATAAAGACACCCGTGTAAACCGCAAACACTACATCATATTCGTTAAGGTATCTCGGCTACCCTGTCCATAGCGTTCCGAGTAGATTGGTAAAAACGCACACTGTCCAATGAGAGATTGGATCGAATCCATCACCGTCACATGCCTCAAATAATGCTCTGTCAGAGGAGGCAGCGGCGATGGACGAGAAACGTCTGACTGTTTGTATGGAGATGAGAGAGAGCTCTACAAACACAGGCTCCATGAACAGCTCATAGAGTTCAATCGCTATTGCCAAACTGCCCTTCTTCTAAACGCAGATTCGACCTCTTGTTTATCTTGTCCTCTTGTCTACACGTTCAAGATTGTCGATTTTAGTAGCTTGCTCGTTTATGTAGATGAAAGGTCGACAAAAAAAAAAAAAAACTAAGGCCTTTGCATCTACGTAATGAGATGATTTATACAGCGTCCAGTGGCACCTTCACTCACACTAGATGGGTGAAGAGACCACTCGGCGGTGCAGTGCCTGGGACATTGTTTTAGATTGAGTAGGCTTGCCCCGCACCTATACCACAAAAACTCATGAAAGCTCGACGAAAACTCCATAGATAATTAGATAGACTTTAATCGCTACTGCAAAACTACTCCGAATAGTGGTTATTTTCACTACGGTTCAGGATAGTTTGCAACCCGTTAGTAGACCCATTTCGAACCAAATTTGGTCGAAGGAACTATTTGCATGTGGGATAGTCAACGACTTAATTCACCTTATTTGCGCGCTTCTTCGCGTTTTTTCGCGAAAGTAAGCAACCACGCAACAAGCAAGCAGCTGTTTCCTCCTATCCAGTCCTCCCGGACACCCCGGCGCGAGCTACGGCGAGGAAATCATAAACTACACGCGACGACGACGTATTGATAAGGAAAATAAAGTGAACTCGCAATAACAGCCAATACAAAACAATTTACATCGTAATGTATCGATGAGCGATATCGCACAGACAATAGTGCGCGAGCCGCGTCGCTATCACAGGATCGTAATATTGCGTATCTAGAGCCTCTCATAAGCGAGCACGGTCATGCGTGTAAAGGAAAAAACTGAATCTTTTGTAAAAACTTGCTTCAAACGTATAGATTTCCACGGAAAGTACGCTGAAGAGCTATATGATTCTCGGTGCACACACACCGTTATATCTTGGCGTCGCTTTCATAATTGAAGGATGGAAAGAACAAGCAATGTCACAGAAACTTAGGACCTCAATGAAAATTTTATGAGACAACATATATTTTATAAATGCGATACACTCTTAATTTTATTTTTATTTACTTACATTCTTATTTTTGTCTTTTAGTAATAAAATAGTCACTTGTTTATTCTACCATGTTTGAAAATTTTATTTGAATTATTATGTGGGAAAAAAATATGACAAATCCTTTTTCTTTACCTGTACCTTTCATTATTGTGTCCGATATAAGGAATACCGTTTTGATCATCCCTAGAAATAATTACAAACACAATGTTATTGAAGCCTCTCTTTTCAACTTTACCGATTTTACAACATAAACTTAAGTAAGTGAAACCGTTAAATCAATATAAAAATTTACCGTTTTTATTAAATCAAATGTCGACTACATTCTAGACGCACGAGAAAGCAAGAGAAAGAAAAAGAAAGGCTTCGATGAGCTCCTGCTTATGCAGACAAGTCCTCTAGAAGCGATTTATGCGCAGCTCAAACGGAGCGTATGGCCGGAGCTTAGTTCCACAGTACAAGTGTGGGTTGACGTCGACGCTACACAGGCTTCGATGGATTAGAGAGCGCTCGCCTCTTGGGGATAAATTATTTATGTAAATTTTTTCGACCGACTCAAAATTGTATTTCAGCATCGACGTGATTAATGCTGTCGGATTTTTCACTTGGCCTCTCCCTAACGAGACGATCAAACAAATGACGCTGCGATTGGTAAACGCTCGGCACGAATGTCTGCTGGGAATTCATTACGGGACGTCTCCTTCCAAACGAAAGAGGATAACGCCCGTGATTTCACAATATTGTTCGTCTGACAAATAGATTGGAAAGAAACACATTTTTTTTTCTTCGTTATTGTCATAATAAAAAGTCTGGAAGACTAATGGCGAGGACAGACAGACAAATCCTGACGAACGCGGCTTGGTCACGTGCTTATAAAATGAATTGCCATTTTTCTTGCGTCAGAAGTGAAACGCACAATAGCATATGGATTCCAAAGGTTAGGGATCCCGCTTTAAATTACATTCAGCCGACGAACCTTATTATGAACACAATTTGTAGGTGAATCGTACGCTGTGCACTCGAGTGATATTTCCGACAGCCGCGAGGGGCTCATGCGTTTAATGAAATCAAAAGGATTAAGAGCATCTGCCTGCTTGTTATTCAAATCAATTGGGAGCTCGTTTACGAATGTAGAAAAAAAACTACTGCATAGATAAGTGCTGGGTGTGGTTTGGTTATTACAAAGGCAGCGGGAATCGGTAGCCCAATCAACTAACCTGTTATTAATGATATGAATAATCAGATGCATTGAAAGGGAATAATGGATTATATCGAAGCGCAGATGTGAAATAGTTCACGGCGTCTAATTCGTCCGGCTCTACAATGAAATCGGCATTCGGAATCAGTACAGCGACGAACCCAATTTGTAAAGTTGAGACAACAAAACAAGCACAATTATCTTGTAACAAACACTCCTATCTGCGTAAACATTAATGAGAATAGAATTCAAATCCCGAGGTCCCTATAGAGTGTTCAAATAAATGTAAGGCATTGGCGTAAATGAATTTTGAATGAGCACCTCTCGAAGTACAATGGCACGGCATCGGCAACCGTCGCGTTGAGCTGATGACGCCTCATGTTTTCCCAGGGCAAACAATCGAGCAGCGCGCGAGGACGAAACAAATTACGGTAGTATTGTCGAGGTGTTTAGAAAATCGGGTAACAATTGTCCTGCCGAGTTAAATCTCTGATAAAATAATTGTTGTCTTTAGAGTAGACAGTCAGAGAGGGGGCGAAGAAAAATCTGTCTTAATTGGGACGCGCCGTTCTTCGCGACAACATAATCCCAACAAAAACATTCTGTAAAAACTAGCCAGGTCTCGATGGATCTGCTTGTTTATCTCTAAAAAAGTAATGAAATCTAGACAAAGTCGTGCCTAGTCTAAGGTTCCTTACTGCGATTTCTTTATTATTATAGTTAATGTTGTGAGACTTGGCCGTTGAAGGGTACACAAGCGGTTCTGGCGACAGATTGGTGCAATGGTGTCATGGAGCACCTGGTTTTGTACCCTTGTGTACCCTTTAACAGCCAAGTCTCACAACATTAACTATAATAATAAAGAAATCGCAGTAAGGAACCTTAGACTAGGCACGACTTTGTCTAGATTTCATTACTTTTTTAGAGATAAACAAGCAGATCCATCGAGACCTGGCTAGTTTTTACAGAATGTTTTTGTTGGGATTTCACTTCTTTTTGTAGGAACCTATCGAGGGCATATTGATTAATTTTATTAGATTTTCTTATTTGACACAGTTTTTAAAGTGTAACGTTCGAGTAGAATAAAGTTAATCGTCCGACTATTTCTTGTTGAACGAGCGAGCGAAGCGAGCGAAGTCCTCCGAGTCTGCTGGAACAATCCGGCGTTTGTATGTATGTATGTTTGTATGTATGAATGTTTGTTCGACGATAACTTGAGTAAATTTGGTCGGATCGTTATGAAATTTGATAGGCGGGTAAACTAAATTAAAAGAATTTTTTAATTCGAACATGAGCCAAATCGGTCGATGGGTTGCCGAGATATGGGGTTGTATAGTTTAAATGCAAAGCGCGCGCGCGCCTGCGCGAATGGCGTAAGCAAAGTTATACATCTGTAACTGAGGTCGCGAGTTCATAGTTCGGAGCGAACCACTAGTGGGACGCTATAGGCTAGATTAAATGAAGATGTGTCCCACTACGCTGGATTTTTGCAATGACAGTCGATTTTTTTATGTACCAATAGTAGAAGGGGCATTACCATAATATCTCTAATAAAGCTGATACCAGCTGAGGGTTCTTCATCAGATACTTCAGACCTTAGATTTTTGACATCAAATGAAGCGGCCCACCAAGTTGAATATTTTTTGTAAGGGCGGTATATGTCGATCTATAATAGTTTAGTTGGGCTCTTGTGTTTTCTAATCAGGGTCACCAGGTACTCCAGATCTTCGATTATCCTAGTTTTTATAGTTTCCCCTTTATGTGCCCATTAAACCCTAACTCTGTACCAAATTTTAGCTCTCTGAGTTTATGGGAAGTACTAGTTCTATTAGGGCTCTTGTGTTTTCTAATCAGGGTCACCAGGTACTCCAGATCTTCGATTATCCTAGTTTTTATAGTTGTCCCTTTATGTGCCCATTAAACCCTAACTCTGTACCAAATTTCAGCTCTCTGAGTTTATGGGAAGTACTAGTTCTATTAGGGCTCTTGTGTTTTCTAATCAGGGTCACCAGGTACTCCAGATCTTCGATTATCCTAGTTTTTATAGTTTCCCCTTTATGTGCCCATTAAACCCTAACTCTGTACCAAATTTTAGCTCTCTGAGTTTATGGGAAGTACTAGTTCTATTAGGGCTCTTGTGTTTTCTAATCAGGGTCACCAGGTACTCCAGATCTTCGATTATCCTAGTTTTTATAGTTTTCCCTTTATGTGGCCATTCAACCCTAACTCTGTACCAAATTTCAGCTGTCTGAGTTTATGGGAAGTACTAGTTCTATTATGATGATCATGAGTGAGTGAGTGAGTGAGTGAGTGAGTGAGTGAGTGAGTGTGTGTCATAAATGCGAAACTTTGCTTTCGCTTAACTTCGGAACTAAATGACCTACAGACTTGAAATTTTGGATTTTAAGTATGTGATTATAGCTTACTAGATGACGAAAATTTCTGCGTTCTGATCTTATCCAGAGGTTCTCAAATAGGGGCCTGAAAATGCGGCGAAATGGTTCCAGTAAAGGATGGTACGGCAGTGTTTGCTTCGCGCTCGACCTGGCGGGGGCACTGCCGTGCCCCCAGATGTAGAAGAGCTTTGTCGTTCACGGGCATTCTTCTTCGTTGAATGCATCGAATCAAGTGAGCTAATAACGATGGGAACTTTTAACAATTCCACCGGACGAACATCTTCAATGTCCCCTTTAATACTTGTGACGTGACTAAAGACAACTGTATTTATATTTAGTAAGCAGAGTGACCTGATCAAGGACTGATTAATATAGGACTAAAATTATACTGAGCATTTTCATTTTTTTTTATTTTTTTTTATTTTTCTTTAGGACACACATTATCTCTTAGTCGATAGCGGAACTTTAATTAGGCTGTCTACTGATCCATACAAACAACTTCTACTAGGTGGCGACAAAAATGGAGCGAAAAAAATATCAGCTGTATGAATTGGGCGCAGTACTGAGTCGACCAAAAAAGAAAAAAAAAGAAAAGAAAAATAAAAAAAAAGAAAAAAAAGTAAAAAAGTAAAAAAAGAAAAAAACTAAAAGTATGGAACAGCCGAAATTTTTTTCACTCCATTTTTTTTGCCACCTAGTAAAAGTTGTTTGTATTGATCAGTAGATAGCCCACTTAAAGTTCCGCTATCGACTTAAAGTGTACCCTGTAGATATAGGAAGTTTACCCTAACGAAATGTCGCGATACCAAGTATTTATAGATTTTTCCAATTAATAATTTCCTGCCACAGCATAACTTTTTCCAAGAGTAAGAATATTCTTTAAAGAACTTTTAGTTCCGGGCAAAAAATAGAAGTTAAAAACTAAAACCCGACTACTAAAAGGCTTAAAACAAGACCTGTTTATCCTTAAAATAGACTCATAGATAATTAATCGTAGTCGGAGGCCATCGGTTTATCAAATGCGAATGTGGTGTCCTCCGACTACGATTAATTATCTATGAGTCTATTTTAAGGATAAACAGGTCTTGTTTTAAGCCTTTTAGTAGTCGGGTTTTAGTTTTTAACTTCTATTTTTTTTTGGAGCTTTTTAGTAAGTCATTTTGGACGATCACCCAGAATAGAACCAAGAAGGGTAAAAAAAAAACACATGTTGGAATTTTTTGTTCTATTTGTTATGTTGACGCTACATGTGTTATACATTTTTGAAAACGTCTTTTAAAGCCCTTTCATTTGATACCCTTGACGATGGTATACGATAATTTTTATTTTTAGGTCCACCACTTTAGGGCGCAGCACAGCCACCATCTTGGTTTATTTCAAAATTAAACTATTCTATGTTACCTGGGTGATTAAGGCGAATCCAACGACACCTCATTTGTTGAAATCGGCCGAGTAGTTTAGGCTCTGCGAGGGAACAGATGAACACACAAACATACATACATACATACATACATACATACATACATACATACATACATACATACATACGCTGCTAAAATCATAACCCTCCTTTTTGCTTCGCGTAGTCGGGTAATAAAATAGGTGATCGTTATGAAGCGTCCCGCAAGCTCGTAAAAGTTCAACTTAGCGCACTTCTCAGCTCGTTTATTCTTAGAAAAAATATCTCCATCGAAGGTTCGACACATCGGCCGCTGTCACTCGGAACACATGCCCTCTTTTTCTAGTACAAACTATGTAGCATGTTACATTCTGGAATATTCGTTGCTCCACAAAACAGTGACGCATATATTAAAGGGTTGGGAGATCGATCGGGCGATAAGATTCGAACGTTAGAGAAATACAAACTAGTTTAATTTGAATCGGGGCCCGTCCCAAAAAGACAACGCTGCTGTTAAAACAGGATAAGCTAATTTGAAAATACTTTATTGTAACAGCGAAAGTCTGTATCGTTTGATTGATCTTCTCACTATTTAAATTAGACATCAAACGGCTTGTTAGTGAACATAATTCCTTTGTTATCTCTGAATTGTGATACAGCAGCGTAAGACAATTTGTATTTCAAAATTTTTTCAAAGTTTGTGATCTTTATTCTTTTTGACAAGTTTACCACCTTCGCTTTGTCACATGGTGCGATCGATAAACGTATTGATCATATCATAATATGCTGATAGCGGGCGTGAAATTTTATCTACATGCTATGTCAGCCATAGGTCCACTCCGCATAATATACTGCCACTGCGCTTACGACAGCCAAATTTACATCTTAACATCTGACCAAAGACTATTCGAGTTGATGCACCAGCCAGTTTATGCAGCTGTCTAAATTTCGATCACTTAAATCGTTTAAAAGACATGATTATAGCCACGATAACCACAAATAACGTTTTAACGTTCACAAGGGCACGCCGTATAAAGAATATTTATTTAAATTCTTTAATTTCTATACCTGCATTTCATGGACGATAAAAAATCCCATAAGCAGCAGGGGTGTGCCGAACCAATCGAACATTCTGTTTTTGTTCAATAACCGTACCATTATAAAGGACGATTCGTATTACATAACCCTTTGTTATTTTTAAATTGACTGAAACCGTACGCGATCAAGCATTTACAATGAAATAAAAGGTTTATAACACACACTTTTATGCACGGACGCATTTCATAAAGAACCTTTTTGATATCAATGATAACAAAGGCTTCCAACATTCTCGTCAATCTTATCTCTAGCATTCAGATTGATCAAACCCGAGCCTTAACGCTTGTTGACATTAAAACATTCCGATTCAAATTGCTGTAATACAAAGGAATTAAATAAGTTACTGGCCGAGAAAACAAAACGACATCAATCCGTTTCAACTCGCTATTATGTAATCAAAAACGACTTTGATATTAATCACTCAAACGCTCCAGATAGAAAAACAAACAGCGTTTGAAACATCATAATTTGCCCGAAGGGTAAACACGAGAAAAGTGATTAAACGTAAGAATCCGAAGCAATCACAGACTGCTACAGCAGCGGGCTTAATGACGAGTTGAGTTCTGTAAATTCAATTAAGTGTCATTTGTGTTTGTTTAAGTCAGTAAAATACTGAAGGCCTAGCATCATGTACGCCATTTTACACAGATTTGGTCTCTCTTCCACTCGACTCGTTTGATCTACATAATAAAATAGCGGTAGAGACATAGGTCATCCGAAGCCAGCTGCTAAATCTTCACACGACGAAACATCGTCTCTATCATAGAAAACTCTAACAATACAATAGGTACCTACTTACTGCACAGGTGCATAACCAGAGAAAGACAACTCGACAAAAGTGCCAAAAAACAGCACAAAGCACTCGAAAGAACTCAAAGAGTCACTTGCGAAAAAGGCCAACTATTCCCAGCCAATACCGATCTCGAAATCGAGGAGTTCTATTCAATCCTTTGTCGAAGCCATTTGATTAAAGTAAAGGGGCCGCAATCACATGCGAAAGGCTCGCGCCGACGGGAAGTATCGCGTTTACAAACGACACACCGCGACCTTTTGTGCATCGCCAAAGGCAAGAAAACTCATAGGTTGCACAGAAGCGAGAATCCACCGGATAGAGCGTACACTCAAACCGACGACATTCGATATCACGCCAAAAGAGCGAGCCAAAAACGATACCGATATCAGTGCGGAGGTGAATAAAGAAGGCGGTTCAACTACGCCCACCATCTCACGACAAAGGATGCTGTAAAATTGGTAACATTACGAATTAATAGACAGCCAAAGGATCAAATTGTGGAATGGTAAGAAGGTGGCAAGTCACACCCTTTTAACCTCTGCAGCGGCACCTTTAAGATATTTGATCCCAGAAGGTACTAAGTAAGAATGATACTTTAAATACGTACAATGATGGCAGGATCCCAAGAGAAAAAGGAAAGATAAGGGCCATAAATAAAGCAGTCGCTGCAACTAGTATTGCAAAGACTGCATGCAGTGTGAATATGGATCATAAAACTTACTTCGTAGTGCTCCCGGGTTGATCACATTGGGTACATAAAATCAAACTGCGTTATCTATGTGACACTCGCGGAGATAGTAAAGATACGGCGCGACATAAAAACACAATGTTGCTTACTTATTGAAACATAAATCGCGAACAACTCGAAAAACCACTTAACGCGAACATTGTACGTAGCCCACGCTCACTAAAAACCGAAAAATATTTCATGCAAAAAGTCAACAAGACTGCTCAGTAATTCATCGCGAAACCACCCTTCGGATCATTAACGCAACGGCGATTTACGATCACGTGCTGCGTCGGCTGCGGCCGCGGACAGTGAGCCAGCTAGCACCATAAGGAATACAAGTAATTAAATCTTTAAACGAATGTATAACGAGTGCTTTAAGGTGGTGGACGGAGTCCGACCGCGACACTTATTTACGATGAGTTTTCGCGGCGGGGGTTTCCGCGCCTAATTTCACGGCGCGACGCTGTCTCGCGGCGATTTATTTAAAATGAAATTCTTTTGGCGTGCACCCCACTGTGCGACAGCCGATAATCGCCCGAGGGCCTAGATTGGACCAGCTGGGCGCTGATTAAGACACAAAACACCTTTGCAATTTCTTGTAACTTGAGGAGTGTAAGCACCAAAAAACAGAATCGTTATGGCTCATAACGCGGCTCAACATAATCTGATTTAGCACGACTAGAACATAAAATATAATGTTCCACTATAGTATTATTACAATAAACATGACAGTCGAAATTGTAGGGCCTCCCAAGTAAATAACCGAACCCATAACGGAAACATTCTAGGATTAGTCAGCGGATGAATCACTTTTTTTTATTACATGAAGATCCAAAAGTAATAAGCGAAACGGTCAACATTTCTGGAGGGAAATGTATTCGTGATAAAATTAAAACAAAACGATCTCCTCTCCGCTGGATCATTCCAGTATACACTGTTAACACGTAAATACACTTAAACATCTGGGCGACACCTCGCAACATGTATTTATTAAGAGCGGATGTATTTTTATATGCATTTAAATATTTTATTGCTATATCAAGAACTGACTCTACAATAAAGTTGCTGTATGAATAATTTAATAAGTAAGTGTCAATTTCTTGGTATTAATCCAATAACGATTCTTTTTGGTGTTATTAATTGACACGCTACGAAACAGTACGCCACAAGAGTTCACCGACGGTAACCATAAATCATTCCCAAAACAACCATCCATCCACGTGATGACTTAAAAATCCGAATGGGGTTGACAGGGCTAACGATTAAAATTAAGAAACACTAATTCGATTCCTCGAGCGTTGGCGGGGCAAACGCTCCTCGTGTCAACTCTCAGACAGAATTCATTACCGATGTGTCAAGCTTCGCGCCGGAATCTTTGTTCCACGACCCGAGGCCCTAATCCTACTAACATGAAACCAAAATTGTGCGAGTCAAAATGTAATGGATTACACCGCCAGCTTCGCCACTCGCGCGGTGCAAGTTGAACAGGCCTACAGGTAGCGTCACGAGTTATTATGAGCGCTCGACGAAACTGGTGGGGATGTCTGCGCAAGTGTGTACAATCGCGCGCATTTTGCGCCTAATATCCACGCGGGATCTAAGACTGACGCTGAGCTGAACTATAGTTTAGTGAGATACTATAAAAATCGGAGAAACTGACTAAACTTAAAGATTGAAAGTATTCTTTGCGGATTTTGCACTCGTTATATTTTAAATAGTTTTCTATACAATTATTTTAACGGACATTACGATAAAATGGGTGTACACACGACAGCACATGGGCGCTTACACGCGTGCACTCTATTCAATTACGTTACGGGCGACTTTGCAACAAAAGTGTACACTCTGACGTGCTATCGTGTGTACAATCAATGAAAAATAATCTCAATCCAATATGTATGGTTCTCAATAACTTTTTTGAATCTTTCTGAACTGTCTTTTTAAAACATTTTGTTTCGGCATTCTTTCTGCGACGAAACAAAAAAACGATGTGATCGACTGTACCCAGAGGCTAGACCGACTGATCTACCAATCACGCGCCCGCGCTCGCCGGCGATCGCGCCTCTCCGTCGCCCCCCGCGTAGCCCGCCAAACAGACCCAAAAAATGAGTTCTGCGCATTCAAGGTCAGCGCTCATAGCTCTTGACGCTACCTGTACATGGAGTGCGTTTCAGGCAATAGCAAGTTAATAGAATCGGGTCCTTGGTTGAATAGCCCTCGCGGCCTACAGTAATTACCAGCCAGGAACCACTCGCTCCACAATCGGAGGGGATTCTGTCAAACTTAATCGATTCGCGCGTCAAACGGCGCTCGTCTAACAGGCCTTCGCAGATCCATCACAGCTAACGACTTAGAACTTCTCAGGCGAAATTTTCACTCCGCGCACGTGACAACAATTTTATAGGAATGTGGGTGGCGGGCCTCAACTCCGAACAATGTGTGGGCAGTGCAATTTGTTGCAATCCCCGCGATATGAGCCGGGTTCTGCGTAGGAACAGCCTATTAATTTCACCGTATATCCTCCCGTAAGCACTGACAGAGCTGGGGCCTTAGCCTGTAACGCAATGGCGGGTCAATGGCGTCCCGGCTTCTGCCGTCCTTCTGGACAAAACCGGGCTCTCCTCGTTTTTCTCCTACAACCAGAGAACTAATCCTCTAGAATCAGAATCAAAATATTCTTTGCTGTACTACAAAAACATTAAAAGAACAGACAGCGTTAGCAAATCGTAATTGAAGTCGTCACCTGACAGCCCATTTTGGCACCATTGTGTTACAGGCTAAGGGCCCTGGCGAGTCGAAGATGGGCGCGATACTGATGTATTGGATTACAATTATCATATCGAGCAGTGGATCGGGAGAGGCTTTTAATGTCGCGATAAAACGGGCAGCTGAACGCTTTGAGGAGATAACGACGCGTTTTTAATGAGTCGGGGTCGGTTTAGAAATGTGAGAAACTCTATTTGGTATTCGGAAGTAATCCATTATACAACGTGTTACAAAACATCCTAACTCTTTTTACAGGGTGTAACCTACTGGTCAACAGGATGTCAATTCTGTAAAAAAAAGTTGAAAAAAAAAAATTTTATTTTATAACCTCAAAATTTAAAAATTTTCATAACATTTTTGTGCTTGATATTAGCTCAAATTTAAAAATATGTTTGTGGGTGGTTTAGGTGCATTTGCATAGGTTTGAGTTGTTAAAACATTGTGAAAGTCAATGAAAACAATATTAAAAAAATACTTTTCTCCTGCCACAGCGTTCTTATTTTATTAATTTAAAAATCAACTGAACGTCATAGAGCAAAAAAAATATTCAGGCTGTGATCCCTATCACCGGGTACTATTAACCTGTAAAAAGAGTTAACATCTTTTGTAACACCTTGTAGTGTCATAAGTATTTATTATGTTTATTAAGAAGAAACTAGAGCGTGTCAGTGTTTGAAATCCTTAAAACATAGGGTATAGTTGAAATGGCAAACTATGCAAACATTGTCGATGAATCAGTTGAACAAACCGAACGCTATTGACCTGCGAGAGGTGTCAAAATTTGTGGCACGACACGAGAGCTCGTGGCGCGTCCATTGCGTGAGAATATTTTGTACAAATATCCACTTCAGTCTATCCTACACGGCACCTACCCAGTAATGAGTGATTGCTTTTAACGGTTAACCTAACACTTGGGAAAAATCGAAACAGCAGGTGATCGACCTCGCAACGACGTCTTTGCATAATTTCCTAGCTAAGATCCAAATCGAAATTACATTTTTTTTTATTAGAAATCGTTAGAATGTAGTTATCTGGTCGAATTCAAATGTCAAAACAGATCTCATAAATGTTTAATCACGGTGAAAAATACGTCTTTATCGCCATAGAAATAAATATACATACACGCACGGCATTCCTAATGAATTCAAATATGCAGATACAGTCCGGATAATATTAAGAGCCATTTAAATTTGCACGGCAACACTTCTGTTAGATATCTTTCACTGATTTATCAAGTGGCGTTCGCGGACTTTATTATGATAGCACATGACACAAACGTAACAGCTAATATCAGGTGTTTATTTAGTGCTATAAATGGTATACAGTCGAATGTTCTGTCGTTTAATGAGCCATAAAGAGCAACTTTCATGCGTTTTCGGTCGCCCCACAGGCCGCCCGCCTGCGCTGCCGCCACAGCCCGGGTGGACAAACTCATAAATTACCTTATGATATTCTCCCCATTTACACCTAGTTTCGACATGTTTAATTCTGACACACGCTGGCGTTTAACTGCCGTCATGAAATTACGTAATTACAGATTATTAGTGCCGGCTACGACAAACAATCTCCTATTTACGACTAGTTACCGCAGCGTATAATTTTTACGACTAGATGCTCGCTGCAGACATCCTCTTTGCCGGTGTTCCGAATAGTTTAATGTTTATTTTTTCTCTAAAATAATTATACACTTTGTAATTAAGTGTGAACACAGCTGAGGAAAGGAAGGAAAACTTATTTTGCAGGCAGAAAATGGAACCTTGTCCATAATTTACTCGTTTGATGCGGTTTACCGTACCTTAGAATATTATACCTAATACCACCCTCACTCTGCCAATTATTCTTGACTGATTGCCGATAATAAACAAGCAAGACTTAATTACGAAACAAGAAACAGTTAACCGAACGACGAAGACAAATACTGCCACATCAATTACTAAAATGAAAAAGCCGATGTTTTAGAAACATCTAACTCAACGTTCTCCGCCAAAAACACACAAACATAAACCGCTACTATCACACGCCATTTATCTATAAGTGAATTAATCAACGAAATCCTGCCTAATAATTTCTTATACTACGGTGATTTGTTACTTTGGCAATTAAGACGTCATCGAAGCGTTTAGATTTATAAGTGGCAATTAGACTGTTACACTCCGGACATGAATATTGATCAGTGTGGCGACATTTATAAACAGCGTGCAATTAAAATGTGTCCGAGAAAGGAATTCGGTAATAGAGACATAATTATTCCTTCCAAACTAGATTAGGCGCTACGCGGTTCTGTTTCCGAAACGTTACACGACAAGTTTTCCTCAACGGAATCAACAATGACAACTCACTAAGTGCCCTCTTGTTCCCTCTAACCACAAATATTTGTACGAATAGCAGACAAGAACCGCTTTGTTTACAACTAATCAGTGGGAACTGGCCGGTTGGAGCGGGCCTATGGGTCCAGAGGCCCCCGGATAGCTTTCATTTGACACATTCTAGTTGGGTCGAGAGTGTAAAGAATAAAAAGGCAAACACTTTTAAAAACTTTTCGAATTTGGACATAATAAACGAACGTATCGTACGGAGAGAAAAGTCACCAACTCCGAAATAAAAGTCAATTGTGACGGGCGTAAGTCACGTGAATGCTTTCCGTTACATTGGTAGATTTTCCGGCGAGAAATAAAATTGCAATGTATATAGTTCCCGGAACGCTCGGGGCGCCGCCGGTCGCCGATACTCCCCGGTGAACATACGCAATAACGCTCAATTTTAGAGAAAACAACTATAACTCAAAGCTCCGCGCAGTCCGTCGTTTGTGTTCCTTTCTTCCGGGCAATTTCTATTACCATATAGAAGCGCTACTTTTCAATTCTTTTCCATTAAAGTTGGTGCATCGCGGTGCGTTTCGACGACGACGGCGCGCACTCGGTTTCGCCGCAGCTATTCAGAAAACACATTTATAATAAAATGCTCTTTACTCGACCGCCGCACTCCCACTGCGACTGACACGCTATTGCGAATTCCAAACTATATTTTTCGAAAAGGAAAATAGTGAAGTAACCTGAGGCAATGAAACTTTCATTCCAAGTATTAAAGTTAAGCTTTACGGATATGCTAACGCCGAGGTCACAAAAGATTTGTTTTCAAATACTGAAACATTTTAACAGTCACTTGAATATTCAAAAGGCAGTCATTATTTCGTAAGGCGCTTGTGTGCTGTAAAGTCAGTTGAAACGTTTTATCGTCGTGGGAATGGTGCACTATGAACAAAATTCATGCAAACTGCAAGTTCAAGACAAGGCATAACCATTAAAGCAGCCGTAGTAAAACTTAGTGCATGAAGAAAGTTAATGTAACTTTAAATTAACAAAATAAAATTTTGCTTTATGCGCCTCTTTCCAAACCAAAGTGTTTATCGGATATTTTAAAGCAGGTGATAAAACAAATATTTAGTCCTTCAAAGCCAGAATCCATCCTAGCTGAATATGTGCACTGGTAAATTAGGCCGGTTGTGACTTCAGTGTTACAGAATAATAAATTAATTTTGGCGCTCCCAGCGTACGCGCATTATAAACGTCACAACGCGGACCCGAAACTTGATATCCGATGAAGCCGAGTTGCACTTATCTTTCCATTTGCCTGCGCCCGCTTCCCACCATGTTAGGATGCTCCATTTCAAATTCTACAGAACACGGAATTCGTGATGAGATTTGTACACGTTGGAGTGGTGGGGTTAAAACTAGCTAGATACTCGTATATATTTTCCCGGTATAGTTACAAAGACGGTCTCTTGCAAATACTGGAAGTACATTACCTCTACCAGTCTACCTACTGAAGGTTATGCACAAATAATGTATTCTCTATAAATTATTATAGTATAGTGAAGCTCCGACATATCTTTAGGTAATGTTATTCCTTCAGCAACTATACAGTGCTCCAAATATTGACTACCATAGTTATTTGTAAACCTTTCTAAGAAGCACATCATTATATTTCCTTCACATCAGATGACGGCAAACAAACGAAAGGATTAGGTCCAACCTCACAATTTGTCACATTCAATACAAAAATTCATAACCAAAACACAATCTAACAATGACCGGGTGTGTATCCTACCCAGGGAACCAGCATTATTTCCAACAATGACGTCTATATCGGTAGCTGCCGCGTATTATCTGTCATGTTTCACAAAATAAATAAGAACTCTTTAATAATACAATGGGAACACACTGGCTGCTGATGTATACAGGGTCTGATTCAAAATGTTGAAGAAAAAAATCTATTTATCAAACACAAGATGGGTTCCACGAGATATGATGTTCCATTATTATTAACCCCTTTACAAAAACTTACATCAAAGGTAGTCAGAGAAGGTAACGAAAATCCAGTAAAAATACAAAGGGTATTTTCCTTTCTTTAATCTAGTTATAACTTTTCTAATAATAAATCATTATTCAATGCTCGTCTGTCAGTGCTCCCTAATCCTATAAAGTAACCTAGATGAACTAGAATAATTTCAATAAAACAGAAGGCCACGGTCGCGTCGCCACTCGCCACTCACCAGTGAATATTGATGTTCCGTTCCCGGGACATTGCCAATCACTGGAAACATTGCCGGAAACATTGCCGGCAATGTTCCCCCAACTGGGAATTTAACGGGAACTTTGCTCTAAACTTTGGATATTTCAATATTTGTTTACTGACTTGTAAATGGTTTTGGATTCTTTATACACCAAATAATAAGTTACTAATGTGGCAACACCGCAAGGACAAGACACTTATGCAAATATGCATGCCACGTGACTAACGAACGCGATAATTTAAGAATTAGCGTGAATTAACAAGAAAAATATCACTGGCAATTTATGGAAACATTGGGAAACTTTCGGAAACTTTCCGGGAGCATTGCCAGGGGAAACATTGCCGGGAGTGGGAACGTTTCCGAGCGTACATCAATACCAGTGAAGAATCCGTACAGATGCAAAAGTGCAAACTCGAATATCGTATGTTAAGTGAGATAAAATCGCACGGCCGCCGTTACTCATGTCTACGCCGAAGTTTTGTGGGTTCGAGAGCAGCGGGAACTTTATTCTGTTATCGGGCAGCGGTTTGAAATGTCGCGGCACTTCTATTTCACGTGCTGTATACTGGAATCACATTATTCTGGAAACTGGAAAGAACAGAGGTGTTTTGAACTTTTTTTTCCATCAGCATTACAAAATTCAGATAGTTAAGAGACCCATACAAGTTATTCTTAGATGCTGAAATATGAAAGCATTTTAAACCGAATTTACCAAGGAGATGCAAGTTCAGTATTATAATGAACGTTAGAAAACAACATAATTTCCCATCAAACAGTAACCACCATTGAAAATAGCGTAACTGCAGCTAAAACATATGATAAGGAGGTAAATCTGACAACCGATTTTGTTCCATTTCAAGTCAAACTAAGTTAGTGGCATCAGGCCAGTCTTTGATCACGGGCGATCACGAAGCGCGATCACGATCCGACTTTCGATGCGTCGGCGTGATCGAAATACGTGTGCGGGGCGACTTTTGTTTGTTTGCATTAACCCCCTTTAGAGATTCTTTGACGACTCTCTTAGGTCCGTACTAGTGGTTTGCCCCCAACTGTGAACTGGCGACCCCATATCTCATCAACCCCTCGACCGATTTGGCTCATGTTCGAACTTATAAATTCTTTGCCTCATTTACCCGCCCACCAAATTTCATGACGATCCGACTAAATACTTAAGTTATCGTCGAACGAACATTCATACATACATACAAACATACAAACGCCGGATTGTTCAAGTAGACTCGGAGAACCTCTCTCGCTCGCTTCGCTCGCTCGTTCAATTATCAGATTTCGTTGATTTTTTTAGTGTGAATCGTTTTTGTAGATTTTTATCCATGTATAAGTTTTTTCCTTTTTAAAAAACAAATTTTTTTCCCAAAAAAATTATAAAGTTTATACATTTTTTTAAACTTAAACTTTCGTGAGCACTGCACATTTTTCTATTTAATCACGGTGACTACTAGTGAGTAAAACCGTGATTTAATAGAAAAAAGTTGAAACATGGATCAAAATCTAAAAAAACGATTACACCAAAATCAACGAAATCGGATAATATTTAGGGGTAGCAAAACGACTTAAACGCGGCGCGGTAAACATAGGGCTTTGTTTAATAAGACCTAAGTCGCCAAAAGGAAAATTAACCCCTTGTAAGATTATTTGACGATTCTCTTAGGTCCTTATGGAATCAAACTCAAGACTTTATCTTTGTGCAGGTTTTTTTTTTCTGGAATACCTTAATTAGATTATCATTGGATTTCATATTCTGCTTTCTTTTACTCAATGCGTGATTCCACGTACTTTTTTTTACAGACAAGGAGTTTTTATTTTTCTGTTCTTGGCTACTCTAGAGTGACCTGAGTCGACGCGAGAATCAAAGGAAAAACATTTTAACCGTCGTTACGGCTGGGGTAGATGTGACTAGCAGGCGCACTGTCTAAAAGGCGTTCACGGACCGAGCTGAACACGATATGAAGTGTTCGCATTAGAACTGATGTTAAGTGATCAGTCAGAATGTAGGGTGCGCGTTAATCGGCGGCGACATAAGTAGGCTCGCGGGGAGTTAAAAGGCACGCATCATTTCCCGCCTGCCCGGTCCGATTAACTTGCGCACAATGACACGGGTTCCGGCGACCGCGTCACCGTCTCATGAAACAAATTGCCTTCCACTGTGGTGCCTCGCTAGCTCTGGACTCCTGATATTTGTACTCTATTCAAATAATAGTATTTGAAACCAGGATATAAAAGTCTTAGTATAATCCGTGCGGAATCAGTTCTCCTACCACGTTGCTGAAAGAAATTGCCTTCCAGTGTGGTGCCTCGCTAGCTCTGGACACCTAATATTTGTGATGGATTTATACAAGTATTTGAAACCAGGATAGTAGAGTCCTAGTTAATTAGCAATGTAGCTGTGTAAATAGAGATAACATCCGTCCCACGACCGCGTCACTGTTTCATGAATCAAATTGACTTCAACTGTAGGGCCTCGCTAGCTTTAGACTCCTGGTATTATGCTCAATTCACAGAAGTCTAGTATTTGAAATCAGGATAGTAGAGTCGTAGTAAATTATCAATAATAGCTGTGTAAATAGAGATGACACCGCGGTTCCCCCGACCACATCACCGTCTCATGAATCAAATTGCCTTCCAGATTAGTGCCGAAAGCACTTTTGGTGTTTCCATGATGGTCTCATAACAGAAACAAATAGGAATTATAGGAATAGATTTTATATTTTTTTCTTTGCGCGAGGGCATTTCACTATGCACCGGCGCCTTAAGGGAAATTGGTGAAGTCAAGGTGAATTCACCACTCACAGTGATACATTGTTATTCACCACATCTGCCTCTACACTTGAAGATTTTCCCACAAACTGATCACAAAAAGGTCCTGCACTCGCATAGAGAAACAATAATGTCGCTGGAAAAACATCGCAAGTAAATTAGGACTCATGGTCTCCTGCGGAGAACCAATAGACCTTTTTGAAAGAGGTCGACATTTAATTCTGACTTTATAATAAAGGACATGTTATATTAGATAAAGGATGGGCTGTAATAGTGTCGCGTCATCCACATTAGTAATGCGCCTCCCGGCGAGCCGCGCATCGCTTCGAGCGTGAAAAGGACGCACTTTGGATGTGAACCAAACCAGGGGCCGATGGAAAATACAACGTGTTACAAAACATCCTAACTCTTTTTACAGGGTGTAACCTAGTGGTCAACAGGATGTCAAATCTGTAAAAAAAAATTGAAAAAAACAATTTTTATTTTATAACCTCAAAATTGAAAAAAAATCATAACTTTTTTGTTTTTGGTATCAGCTAAAATTTTAAAATATGTTTGTGTGTGTAGGTGCATTTACATAGCTTTGAGTTGTTAAAACATTGTGAAAGTCAATGAAAACAATATTTAAAAAATACTTTTCTGCCGCCAAAGCGTCCACATTTTATTAATTTAAAAATCAACGGAATGTCATAGAGCAAAAAAAATATTTAGGATGTGATCCCTATCACCGGGTGCTATTACCCTGTAAAAAGAGTTAGGTACTTTTGTAACACCTTGTATTACAAAATAAATAAATTCAAAAGTGACTCGGGGCTCGAGTCCGTAATATTTATTCAAACAAGTCGCCATCAACCCGACCCCGTAAAAGTACGCGAAGGGTTGAGGACGTATTTCGTTATTATTAAACGAACGCTTCGGTTGACACAAATTGGCGATAACCTAACTGAGTGTCGCGATATTTTTGTTTGCCACCACGTTTGTTTCATCGCACACAACCAAACGAAGCCCGCGGCGATTCCTTTCGGAAACTAATTATGTTTTTTGCGAGCGGCCGGCCCGCTAACAAGCTTATGGTATGCGATGTGCTAAATCTCCTAGGCATGGCACGTTTGACCGTCCGGTCGAGCTCTCGGCAATCGATGGGGCTAACTGTAAATCGATCTGTGTGAGAAAACAATCGGACGCGCTTGAGCTGGCGCGGCTCGCGGCGAGGCGATCGCCACGCCAATATTATCTCGCCATAAAACAATAGAGTAAACTGCCCGTCTCGGTGCACTCGCGAGTCGCGCTGCACGAAGCGTCCAAACCTCTAGTCCGCTCGTTACTCCACCACCGAGTAACTTAATCCCCGGAACTAGGGCTAAAAATAAATCACTTAGCCTTCCTTTGCATACCAAGCGCGATGGCTGTTGTAAAACAGAAGAAAGGAGCGTTATATTTACCGCAAAGTTATTTGCCTTACATTTATTTTGGGCTGTTTCGAAGAATTCACGCGCTCGACCCACAATAAAGCAGTTAATTAACCGTAATTTATATAAATGGGCCCTGTCGCAATTCCGACAACAAATTATCTGCGATAGGCGATCTCTTCCCGGCCAAGGCTGTTACTCTATTTATTATACGTGCCATGAGCGTCGTCGCTCCGCCCGATATAAGCCATGAAGGGGTGGTTGTTGCCCCATTGTGCTACAAACTTTTCTGAAATCCCCGAGCAGGCGTATAAAATAAGCCACGTAAATATGTTGCGGAGAATCGGAGAGCTGCGTGCGAAAATAGGTTGACGAGGAGGAGAAATATTTACCTACTCCAAGTACTGGTGCGAGCGAGGGTTACTTCCACTTGGAGCTTTTGTAGATTTATTGTCGAGATATGCAAAGCGAGCGTCAAACTGAACGTTTCTCACCCAATTTAGAGGAGGTCGGGACCGGTGGCACGTCACCGGGAACTATCCAATAAAAAGTTTGTCGACACCGCGGATCACTTCGGCGAATGGCTAATGTCTGTAATTTGTCGGAGGCACTGCCGTTGACACTTTTAGAAACTGCCGTCCGAGCGATGAGTCAGCCGTTAAAGAATGCCGGGGAATATCAGCCGCACGTCCCGCGCTAGTTCATAAATGGTGAGACGAGAACAAAGCTCGTGGCCAATTATAATACTTACCGAGACACGAACTTTATGTCCACACCTTGTGGGGGTTGACGATTTATTTCATAATATCTGCAATATTCATTTTCTTGCATCAGTGTAACAGTGGCGGTGCGGCACGACTACAGCGCCTTGTTACCTTTGAAAGGGCAGGTCGCGCGCCTCTCAGAGTTATGACAAACAACAACCGAAGACTTAGATCATGCACGGAAATACCACGTCAGGACTCCGCTTATTCAAAACTTAAAAACTAATTTAAAGTCATAACGAATGTGATGACCATTTGACCGGGGCGGTATTCGAACACTTTTGTGTTGTCAAAAAGTCCAAAGTGATTCAGGCCTTATAAAGGTGAGGTCGCGATGATCAGCCGCGGGCAGCGCGCAGGCGCGGGCGTCGGCGGAGCCCCGCTGCGCGCGCGCCTCCCCGGGACCCCGGCCAGTTAATCAATCGCGAACAACCACATTACCATACGACATAATGTAATGCGGACGAATCCGTGCCCAATGCGCGTATGAACGACCCTTAAACGTTTTCCGTCTCCTTTGTTCGCGGAGTATTTATGAATTTCGGCAAACGATTTGGTATCACGCTTCTTCTTAACGTCAATGATATGCGGTCCGAGTACTTTATTTGTTTTTAAATCAGGAGAAATTCACCGTAAGTATACGAATATTTTTCTCTGGAGTATCGAGTTCAGAGTTGATATTCATGATGCGATTCAACAATATGAATCGTCCCGACTGAAGTAAGGAAGCTGGAAACATAAAAAAGCCCATCATACTAAAGTAATATTCAAATTGAGGCTTGACAAAAGAATCCCGTCCCATAGTTCAGGTTTCAAAGAATGCGTGAAGCATAGGTAACACAATACGCGCGCCCTGCTCGCTGCATGCCTTGGGACCATTTGCGGCCTCTTCTCATCTGCACAA
Organism: Zelleria hepariella; assembly: GCA_949319315.1. Taxonomy (NCBI): domain Eukaryota; kingdom Metazoa; phylum Arthropoda; class Insecta; order Lepidoptera; family Yponomeutidae; genus Zelleria; species Zelleria hepariella. The sequence continues at coordinate 9,567,833 of OX439392.1, read as the reverse complement.
GAATTTGTAACCCTGTCCTAGTGAGAATGAAAGTTAGAGTCGTGCAAAGCTAACTTTGCAGTGGAGCTTGCGAAATAGTAATTTCCGTACGTTGCTTTTGTATGTTTTCACCATATTTTCAATGTATTCCACAAAACAAAATTGCCTTAACTGACGTAACATGTACCACTTGTAGAACTTGTAACATGTCTTGTACCACTGCAACGTACGGAAATTACGATTTCGGATGCTCCACTGCAAAGTTAGCTTTGCACGACTCTACCTAAATATATTGGGCCTATGACGTACCAGGAGATGAAGGAACTGGCCTGTGATCGGAGTCCTTGGAGAGTGCTGTACCGATAAGAGTCCAACTCTTAAATATAATGATGATGCTAATTACGGCGCTTTCGACACGAGAGTCAAGTCAAGAAAGCAATAAGCATGATCTTTAAATATGCTAGGACAAAGGATTTAACTCCTTGGTTTCCACTTAGTTGCATTCGTTTAGAGGTGAGGAAATGAGTCAGAGTTGAACGACCCGGGAGCCACCACAATGATGCTCATAAAACATTATATAAAATAAAATACAATATGGTACCAGCTTTTGTGGCGGTCCCCCCAACCGGAGAATTGCGATACGTATGGCCAATGAATAACATAGAGCTAAATAGAATAACATGATTCCCGCCAGCAAAAATGATCCTTGATTGACGCGTGATCCTGGTACCGTGGAGATTTTTTTATCCGCTCTTTTGTCGAATAAATGTTTTTTTAGCAGCCACTTTTAATGCTCCAATTGTGGAATGGCTCAGCCCGCAGCAAAGCGGAATACGTTTTAATAGGGAGTTAATATGACAATGCGATATGAGATGAGTTAATAATATTTCGTACAGCACATTTTTTGAGGAGCAGTCGATCAAAATTGCCTTTTTAGGATTGGGAACGACGTACACCATTTTGAAGTCTTTTTATAGCCGTGGAAAGCTCGATAATATAGCAGAAATTTAACCAAAACATACAGGACGTCTGGAGATAAGGCAAGATTCAGTGGCGTACCGCATTCAGTGCCGGACGGTAAAAATGCGGTAGCGCCTTTAGGGGCCACCATGTAAATTATTTAAGACGCTCCATTACCCGCTGGATATTTGGTTGTGAACTAGCTTTTGACTAGAGCTCCTCTTGCATAATATTGCCAGCTAACAGACTATTTTTTTATTTGATCATGAACTTGATCGTCAAGATATAGATAGATAGAGAACATTTTATTGTACACCAAAAAATGTAATATACAACGTTTAAAACATCCTGACTCTTTTTACAGGGTGTAACCTACTGGTCAACAAGATGTCTACTGTAAAAAAAAGTTACCGGGTGCTATTACCCTGTAAAAATAGTTAGGATCTTTTGTAACACCTTGTATTAGAGTACTACCAAACGTGATCCTATTATTTCCTATTTTCAAGATAACTGAAGATAAATAAGCGTAAGTGAAGAGAACTGCGACGCAATTCGGGAAACATTCTACTCGCGGAGCCAGTAACAATTGCCGGGGAATTATTTGCCGAGAGTACAATAGAAAGGAATGTCGCTACCAAGCGACGCTATAAAACAACTCCCCACAGTGAAATCTCTAAAAAGATAAATCCAACAAATAACAACGTTCGTCCAGCGCGCCGTTAATCAACGGAAAGAATTTAATCACAACCGGTGAACAGTGTTGGCCGCATGTCGATGATATCTAGGGCCGTATGTTCTGCTACGAGAGAGACGTACAAATTGGTAAGGTGCCGTTTGCGCGAGGGCGACTCCGTTACAATTGAAATTTCCGAGATGCCTGCTACATTTTTCTTAGCGGAGGCACGTACGGGCGGCGATCCCTTCACGCATACCACGCGGCCGAGGCCTTTATCCTGGCAACGACACAAAAACGTTTTTCGTACTTTCGCTTATAATTGTATCACAAATGCCGCAGGCTTCTCTTCACGTGACTCACACAATCCTTCATAGCGAGGGCTGTTTTTGTGCAATGCAACTCAAAATGTAGAGCATTGAGAACTTCTGACTCACATGATTTACTGATTTTGTACAAATTTATAGGTGAGGTCACCCTTTTAATAAGGTTGGCAAATTCAGAAAAGTTTAAGCGTGGGCAGCCATAATTAGCAGATGCTACGCCATTTATTAGCCAGCGACTCGAGAGAGCCCAGTGGTAAAGGTAGACTGTAGAGGTGGTCCAGTAACTCAACAGGCAAGTATTCCACAATTTAATAGTTTTTTACCAATCTTACCATGATTACCACAACTTGGGTTCGGGCGTATACTTCACTCGGCGAATGGTAGGCCCAATTTGGTGTCATGTAGAGTAAACCCAAGAAGAACACCACCACTCCCTAAATCATATTCTGAAAGGGTTAATATTTGACTGGCTTTTCGCAACTGCCGGGTCTTCAAAACAAAGTTCGGCCTGTCCAGCCACATCAGAGCACACGCTAGGAAGCAGTGACGGTCGCTGTCGTCGGATACAACGAGGAGGCCATCATCAATCATCAAGCAATACGAATTTTAATGCAAACTTTCACATACTGTTGAACCACCTCTAGAGAAAGAGCCACTGAAAAAATCTAGTGAAAAATCTCTTTATAAGTAAGGAAGTGGGTAAGGAGTCAACGGCACGTTACTATGACTTTGGAGATTGACAAATAACATTAAGCGAATTAAACACTATGATAATTCAACATTTTGCAATTAAGGGTTTTTTTTTTTTTCATTTGAACTTTCCTAAGCCCTGCACATTTTGTACTTAGTAGACGGTTGCCTGGCGGAGCGTAGTCAGAAACCCACCAAGGCGTCGCGAGGGCCACCTCTGCTCCATGATGAAGGGCTCCGAATGAGAACCGAAACTAGTCGGCTAGGGACCCCATTTCTTGTCGTATCTTTTGATTGAAGCGTGATCCGATAATACTTCCGTATTTCCTTTTGAGGTCCGGAACCTTAAAAATTAAGTCAAGCCGTACATACCAAAGAATTCATTAATTTCTAGTCAGCCCTCGACGACCGTACCTTCCCAACAGCACGGCGGGCCCGGCGAGCGAGCGTCGAAGGGCGCAGATGCGCGATTGTTTGCAAATAACAAAGTGATCGGGCGGCGGGACGCGGCGAGCCGCCGCCGCGACAGTTTCTAATTGTGCCGCGACAATGCGTAATCTAACCGGTCCTATTCGATGGCACGTCGCCCTCTGTCCATGGTCTGGATAGGGACTGCAGTGGAGTAAGCGAGTTTGAAAAAAAAAATCTGCTGCATTGACGATTACTAGCTCTTCTCTACTTGTAAGCTTTATTCGCATTTGAAACTGGCCAAATCAGGATTAATTTTGATGGTACACACGACAGCACGTCGAGGCTTACACGGTAGCACTCTACTGTTACGGGCGACTTTACAACAAAAGTACACTTTACAGTCTCACGTGCTGTCGTGTGTACAATTAATTTTAAATAATCATGAACGTTATTTAGGTATACCTATTTCCGTATTTCAGTCGTCACTAAAGCAGCAAGTAGTGTCTTAATTTTATCGGCTTTGTAGGATATGGTAGAGTCTAGGAAATAAATTATTTCTGCAGGTAGAGGAACGCAGTGACGATTGCAACTCTGAGGGCACGGTACTGCCCTCGCCAAGACGAGCAAGCGAAGCTCAACCTTTTCTCGAAGCGCTTCGTCGTTTTGTTGAACCCTCATAACTTGGGTGACTTATTTCGGAACAGCGAAAGGATTATGATCTTAGATTTAAATGATGATTTATGTAACATATCGTTCAGCATTTTATTCAGGAAACATTTCAATCACTCAGTCTCAATACAACGTAACTAACGAAAAATACACCGTGGAATTTTTGTGGTTTTAAAGCCGAAGGTATTTAGTTGCACTCGTGATTCTGAGCCAAATTCCAAAATTTTACTCCAAAACGAGCGAAAAAAAAACACTTCCCCATACAAAGGCTATCGCTAGTCAACACCATTTGTATGGAGAAGTGATTTTTTTTTTCGCGCGTTTTGGAATGAAGTTTTGTATTTTGGCTCAGAATCACCAGTGCAACAAAATACCTTCGGCTTTAAAACCACTAAAATTCCACGGTGTATAATAGATGCTTACAGAATAGCTACGCATATTGGGAAGAAAATTATTTAAAAATTTCAACGCAAATCGGCTCCACCGTCACCTTTCCTGGGACCCATGCGAGTAGCGAGCGCACAGCCAGGTGCCATTCGTTCGGTTGCATCGAGCGCGCCCGCGACCCGCCTCTAGCACGCCAAATTGCCCGTGTCGCGATCTATCGCACCACTAAGGGCTCCCTACACCATCGCTCTCGAATTTACACGCTCCGATTTAACCCGCGGGGTCCCGAGCAGATTTGTAACACTACACCGGAGAGGTTAGTGTTTACATTTCACTTTATAGTCTTTTTAATTCATCCGCTAATAGGATTACTCGCTAACGCAATAAGGTAGCAATAAAATGGCTGGAATAAATTATGTTAATGCACTATTATATGACGCACTTACCTTTAAATTGAAACCTCGTAAAAACTCTTTTTTTTTGCGTATCGAACGACGGCATAAATTACGTCAAATTACCTGAAACAAAAAACGAAACTCATTAGTATTAACGTCATTATTTAACAAGGCTCTATGCAAATACATTACTGTCTATCGTTAACCCCAATTAAATGTCATTTCCGTTTTCGTGTATCCAGGGTGAAACCCCGCCCCGCTCCTCGGACAGGACGTTAATTAGAAAATTATGTGGGAAATTATTAATAGGTCCGCCCCGTGTACCCGATTAGATAACAAACTAGTCCATTAGTTGACCAGGATAAAGCATCGGCTGGCGCAGGAGCAACTGGATGTCTGTTCTATTGGGTTAGTTTTAAGGTCGAGTTTCATTTCGGTGGTTGTAATTGAGAAGGAGTTCGCAGCAGTGAAGCGAGATAAGGCAGTAGCGAACAATACGGCGCGAGTCAGCCGCGTCCGGAGTCCGGGGGCGGTTTGACGCGTGGTTGAGGAATGATCAGCGAGGTGGAAATGACGACTTAATGGATTATATGTGTCCGCCGACACCGAGATAAGTGTCGCGCCGATATCGGCTGCGTCGCCAGAGATTAGACGCCCAAAATTACAAAAATTAATAACATAATGGAAATCAACTCGAGAACGGTTTTACACGCCGATGAACTTCGATGATAAAATGAAATAATACCGACGTTGCGCGACGTTGTACGACGTTACTCGGGATGATGTTAGTCGTTTCTCTTCCAACTTTATTTCATTATTCAACTCCGTGACGCACATATTTACGAGTAACATAAATTGCCATCGATAAAAAGAATATGTTTTGAAGTACGAACGCGAATATATCAAAGGACTTCACATCTTCCCATTCTCATCACATTCCATACAAATAGCTAGGCCGTGGCAGTTTTCCATGTAATTATGCAAGATCCATAAATTGTTGGTAATCTTAAGACGTCTTGCACTTATGTAGGTAGGTTTTTACCCGTCTAGTTTTACTTCTTAGGAAATCAACATTTTAAAAGCAATTTCAAGCGAACAAGATCACGCGAACGTAGATTATAATGCCATAGCATTCTTGAACAATACGTTTGGGTTTTTTTCTTTAATTTGGCTAAGGCAACTGACCCACATCAAACACATGTACCCACGCAACAATTCCAGCACACCATGGGCAGTTGCGTGTCGACGTGAAGCAAGCAAATTGAATACGGACATTTGTTAGACGACCGATGGATAGCAGCCCTCGAATCAACATTAACTACCACCACAATGACCGACGATTTACCGCCTATCTTATTCTTTTATGAACGCCAATGTAAGGAACGCCTCGCCACTCGGGACAAAAAGTCACAGGAGAAGCTCCCCCGCTGCTCTTTTGTGTGAAGACTTTAGTAGGCGCGATCTGGACAAACGCGCCTCAAGATGCGAACGTGAAATATTGATTGTCATAGCGGGAACAACACGATTCCTATTACAAAGCTATTTGTGCTGTTTACATTATGGTTGGAGGGTTGCGAATCGTCTAGCCTGGTTGAGGCGCGATTGCAAATTTTCCGCTTCTCGCGTGTCAAAGGAGATAATTTATTGCAATTGAGATATAGAAGACGCCTTGGGACTGCTGGCAACACCTCGCATAAATAGTGCCGCGACGGACGCGCCCAGCGTCCTCCCTCCGATCTCGCTTCCAATGAACTTACGATGACAGCCATTTATTTCAACAGCTTAAATACGATCCTATTCACTTACAATTTGTCCGATGCGAAGCTCTGATTTTAAGCCGAGTTATTTCTCAAGTAGCAACTTATAAATAATGCTAGTGACTTATATTTCCGAATGTTCTTGAATAACTTTTTTTCGGCTCCAGCTGATCTCGAAAAATAATAAGTGCAACTTCACTTTAGCATGTAACGAGCACAAAAGATATAAATCACAACTGATGCAAAATAAATTGAAGTTGTATTGTGTGATGTAACCGGGGACTCTTCACGGACAACGATTTATTTCCTAGATGAATGTCAGTTTGGGGCACGTTCTACGCTTGTACATTTTTTGCACATGAGCAGGTGTGAAACAGAGAAATTGTGAGCATGCACTATCAAATTTACGAGCATATGTTTCAATGTATAACAAAGGCAACATGATCTTACTTGTTTTTTTTTTGCAAATTGTTTAAAGGCCCATTCTTTGAGTTGCATTCTTTCTAAATGGTCAGTGTTTAAACTGCTTTCTGAAATATCATAAAACTGCACCTAATGCTACGGTACGGAAAGCAGTTTAGGCAATACGTATAAATCATGAGAGATCTAATCTAATATTAATTCAAGAAACAATTTATTAAATCAAACGGCGTTTACCAAATTGCTGCCCTCGCAAAATGTATAATGTGCGGATGGTTTAATTTAATGGAGGGTTTTGGAAATCATTTCAAATCGGGTGGTGGGAAATTATATCAAAATCGCTTAACTACAGCGGGTTCCCGGAAAGTGCAATTTATCGCCGTGCCCTAAGGAAGAACGGCAGCCACTAGCCAGAAATTCAAATGTGTAACCACAACATGAATCATGCGCGATGGACCTTTTAAAATGTATCGTGATCGAGACTTTTAAAATCATAATCAATATCAGAACGAATGGGTCAAAGCGCCATACAGTATAAATTTAAGAATTTGCGATTGTTTCACTTAATATAATATAATGTCGCTTTAAATGACAGCTCTACATGCCATTGCCATTGCATTTGCCAACAACTTAAAAAATATGAAATTCAAAAGGATCCATGATTGATATTGAAATTAGACAATCAGACCCCATGAGTGGCTCGCGTGCAGGCACAGAGGAAACGCAACGCTGACTTTACATTTACAGCAGCCACTTGATGAATTTATATGTTATTTTATTTGAGGGTTATTTCACAGCCATTGAATAAGGTGGGTCGTTAGGTGTATAATTTACATCCTGTATCGAACCATTCTTCGCTATAGAGTTAATTAGCTAATTGGAACTGTTTCAGTGTGCAAATGCTATTCTTGGTAAATTATTAGCAAACAATGGATACTTAAGAGGTTTTGCAGGTTCCGATGCAATATTCATTTATTTGTTTCCCATAACTTTGACAAAGATTCATTGCTATCAGCGTGTGCTTAATAATACACGAGAGTATTGTGTAAGGAACTAAATCAGACAACGCAATAAAATCTACTAGCGAACTCTACCAAAGCAACATAATAGTAACGATAAACTTTTCATCGTTTCTCTGCAGCGCTACGAGGAAAACTGGGGCAAATGTCATATCGTTATGTCAACGGTCCCATCATCAATGAGAGTGTTAACAAGCAGCGACGGCGGCAGCTCTCCGGCGCACTACCTGGCCAGCTGCCTGCAGCCCCCACCAGCCCAAAACCCCCCCGACCCTCACCCCGCACCCAAGGCCCCGTCTCACTCGCACTCACAACTCAAAAGCTCGTTCAAGCACTACAAAAAGCGGTTTCACGTCGTAGTGTGGCGTAGCTTCCACGCTTGTGTGCGGCGTGTATTTTTCTGACAAGCCGCGCCGCAGAACGAATAGAGCAGAGCTTCGAAGAGCTTCCAAGGCAGTTACGACGTTTGGGAACTAGGCGATGATTTACCTGTTGGAACGCGTGAACCGGCGCGGCCTTGTGCGCGAGCGCAACACAGGCAGGTTCGAGTGCGAGTCAGTTCCACCCCAGATCCCGAGGCGAGCGCGCGCGCCATGCGCATCACGACCGACTGTGCCGGACGCGCGATCCAGTCCAATTAGTGATCCCGCGAGAAACGAGTTAAGTGGCCGGTTTGAGTAGTGAGCCGCGTACTCAGGCCTCGGCGGCACGGACCGAGTTCGATGTGATACAATGTTGTCGAGCCACTGCAGTTTGTCATGACAAACGAAACTATGTAATAAGTTTGTGTGAAGTGAAAGCAAAACATAATGTGTACGATGTGGTACGCGAGCGGATTGCTGGTGATGAGCTCGGCTCTCACGGTGTGGAGTGCGTCGTTGTCGGCGACGACCGGTGCGCGCTACCAGGCGCCGGACGAGTGCCGATGGACCACGGACGACGACGGCTCGGGCGTCGCCCTGCAGTGCCGTCTGAGGACTATCAACAGCGAATTAGAAAACACTAACTTCAGTGCAATACAGCCGCATCTCACAGTGCGCCTGCGGCTCGAGTGCAGCGATGCACTGTTCTTCCAAAGTTCTCTGTCCCCCGGCAGCTTTCGGCAGCTGATCGAACTGCGGGAACTGACTATCGAGTACTGCAAGATCGGAAACCTTTCCGACGGCGCGTTCACGGGCCTACGCGAACTGAGAAATCTCACGATCAGAACACACAACACTGACTGGTCGGCTATGTCACTCGAAATCACACCCACCGCGTTCTCAAGAGATGTTCAGAACCTGGAACGATTGGACTTGAGTGAAAATAACATGTTGGTTTTTCCCGAGGGCGCGCTTTGTACGCTAAGGAATCTGCAATACCTGAACATGACTGGCAACAGAATGAGAGACGTCAGCCATTTCCAGTTCTCTTCCGCACATCGGCATCCAACTGAAAAGTGCGGAGACAACTTATTAGTATTGGACCTGTCTAAAAATGTTATCGACACTTTACCACCGAGTCTCTTATCTGGCCTAAAGAGATTGCAAAAGCTTTATCTCCACGGGAATGGCTTAAATTCCGTTGCAGACAGAGCACTTGAAGGCTTGATATCTTTGACGACGATAAGGTTTTCTGACAATCAGCTGACAAGTCTGCCGCCAGAACTATTCAGCGATACAAAGGAATTGAAGGAGATATATTTGAACAACAACACCATAACAGTTTTAGCACCTGGGCTATTTAGCGATCTCACGCAACTTCTTGTTTTGGACTTGTCAAACAATGAACTTACATCTGATTGGATAAACACATCAACGTTTTCGGGACTGAAACGATTAGTGTTCCTAGACTTTTCACACAACAAAGTATCCAAGATGGAAATCGCTCTTTTCCGTGATTTGCATAACTTGCAAATACTCAAGATGCAAGATAACTTTATTGAGCACATACCTGAGAATGTCTTTAGTTCATTGAGCAATTTGCACACGCTGATATTGTCTAACAATAGATTGACAAACATTGAGAGCTATGCGTTCAACGGCTTGAAAGGGTTATCAGTACTGTCAATTGACAGCAACAGAATCACAAAAATTCACCCGCACTCTCTTCGCAACTGCTCTTCATTACAAGACTTGCATATCAATGGTAACCGGTTGGATGAAGTGCCCATAGCCTTGAAAGAAATTCCACAACTGAAAACCCTCGACTTAGGTGAAAACCTAATAGTGAGTGTAGAGAACGCATCCTTCATGACTATGCAACAAATGTATGGATTGAGATTGACGGAGAATAATATCGGAAATATCAGCAAAGGAGTTTTTGATAAGATGAACTCATTGAAAATCTTAAACTTGTCGAGAAACAAAATCCACAAGATAGAGTCCGGCTCATTTGACGCAAACGTCAATTTGCAAGCGATAAGATTAGACGGTAATTATCTAACGGATATTGGCGGCCTATTCGCTAAATTACCCAACTTGGTCTGGTTAAATATTTCTGATAACCGATTAGAGTGGTTCGACTACGCAATGATTCCAACTGGATTGCAGTGGCTGGATATTCACGCCAATAGGATCGCTGAACTTGGAAATTACTTTGAAATTGAATCGCAACTATCTCTCAGTACTTTTGATGCCAGTTCTAATAGGCTCACCGAGATAACTGGAAGTGCTATACCGAACTCTGTGGAGATGTTATACTTGAATGATAATCTCATCTCAAAAGTGCAATCATACACTTTTTTCAAGAAGCCTAACCTGACGCGAGTTGACCTATATGGCAATAAGATCACAAACCTTGACCCAAATTCTCTGAGAATATCTGCAGTGCCACACGACAAATTAGTGCCAGAATTCTTTATTGGAGGAAACCCATTAGAATGCGACTGTACAATGGAGTGGTTGCAAAAAATCAACACTGGCAACAGAGCAAGAACACAGCCAAAATTAATGGACTTGGACAGTATTTATTGCAAATTGCTCTACAATCGTGGAAACTCATACGTGCCTTTGGTTGAGGCTGCTCCACATCAGTTTCTGTGCAAATACGAGTTTCACTGCTTCGCATTGTGCCATTGTTGCGACTTCGACGCGTGTGACTGTGAAATGACTTGCCCTAACAATTGCACTTGTTACCACGACCAGTCATGGTCAGCCAATGTAGTTGAGTGCTCTAACGCCGGCTACGTTAACAACTTGCCAGAGAGAATACCCATGGAAGCCACGCAGTTGTACTTGGATGGAAACGACATCAAAATACTGCCAAGTCACGCCTTTATCGGCAGGAAACGTTTGAAGGTACTGTTTCTAAACTCATCCAATATCGAAGTTATACACAATAGAACTTTCAACGGACTGAAGGAACTTGAAATATTGCACTTGGATCACAATGTAATAAAGTCGCTCGAAGGTCAAGAATTCGACGGGCTTGAGAACCTGCGCGAGCTTTACATCAACAACAACATGGTCAAAACTATCGGCAAAGAGATGTTCAACCATATGTCACGCTTGAAAATCCTTCATCTTCACCATAACCGACTCACAACTCTTGCTGTGTGGCAAATAAACCCCGTGATAACAGAAATAACACTGTCAAACAACCCGTGGTCTTGTGATTGTGAATACACAGAGATGTTCCGCGAATGGACAAAGAGAGTGAACTCGATCATTGATCTGTCAAACATCAAGTGCATTTATACTAAAGGCAACAGCACTGAAGTGGCCATCTACGACGAGAGCGTGTTCAATAACCCGGATTCCGGTTTTAACATCGTCACTGAAAACGGAACGATATGCACAGGGCTGCCGAGCATCAATAACAGCATTAATGGAAATCTGACAGCCACAAAGACCATAATTACCACCGACCAAATACAAGATTACATACCGCTGCTAGTTGCTACGCTCGGTGCATTCTTACTGGTGTCATTTGTCAGCATGATAGTGTTCATATTCAGACAAGAGATGAGAGTGTGGTTCCATTCAAAGTTTGGTGTACGGCTGTTCTATAGGGCGAGTGACATAGACCGTGACGATCGTGAAAAAATGTTCGACGCGTTTGTGAGCTATAGTTCTAAGGACGAGGCTTGGGTCGCCGAGGAGCTCGCGCCCATGCTGGAGCGCGGCGACCCCTCCTACAAGCTGTGTCTACACTACCGTGACTTCCCTGTGGGCGGCTACGTGGCCGACAACATCGTGCAGGCAGTGGAGTCGTCCCGCCGCACGATCATGGTGCTCAGTGAGAACTTCATAAAATCAGAGTGGTGTCGTTTCGAGTTCAAGTCGGCTCACCACCAAGTGTTGCGTGACAGACGACGAAGACTGATAGTGGTGTTGCTCGGTGAAGTGCCGCAGAAAGATCTCGATCCCGATATAAGACTGTACTTGAAGACTAATACGTATTTGCATTGGGGTGATAAGTTGTTTTGGGAGAAGTTACGTTTCGCGTTGCCTGACGTGACGGGGAAGCAGCGGTGCCGCGGCTTGGGTGGTGGCGGCGATGCGGGCATGGTGTCGATGCACCGGCACCACCACCCGCGGCCGCACCTGGGCGCGCTGCCCCCGCCCCCGGTTCACCCCTCCCATCCCGCGCTCCCCGGACACCCCCCGCACCAGCAACCCCCGCGCGCCTCCCCGCGCACCCTCGCCGTCCATGTGTAGTGAAACAAGTAATGTGATAAGACTGAGCGGTGACATGTGAAGTGACTGTTCCATGTAACAATGTGATGGCTAGTCGGTTAACGTATGTACATTTTTTTACTTGTAATTTTTATAGGAATCTGATCTGCGAATGTAAATACAATGTATACTCATTATATCTGTGAATTAATTATATTACGCTTGGAAACTTTTGTATGATAGACCCTATCAAAGGCTTGACAACCTTTGAATGTAACTATGAAGTAAAATATTGTGACAAACTCTGATAGGTCATATGTACCGTATAATTCCACATTGCATTTTTACACTGACTATAATTATTAGATTCTAGATTACTTTTTCTATCTACTGTTGATAAAGAATGCCATGCAAGACCATCACAATTATATTATCTTAGTTTGTAATAAGTTAGGCCTATTCAGGCTGTGTTAGGCAAACTCGCCAAACTACTCTTGAGTAACGTACTAAAACTTGGCTTAGCAGCCGCAATCTGTGATAAAATTAGTTATTAGTTAGAATTCAATAAAATAATATTTCATAAAATGTGTATATTTGTAATGTAGTCACTTTTAGAGATGAAAGAAAAAGTATTTATTGTAAAAAGTTGATATTTCCGACTGTGTCAGAAAAGTGATAAATGAAAATAAAAAACAAATCAAAATTATAAAAAACAGTTTTATTGTGTCACTCTACTTGATAAAAACTAAAAATATCGTAAACGCTTACCAGAGCAAAACTAAAAACCATTGGCCACTTTACAATGCACCATACAAAGCAAAAATTCTGTAATAATCCTCGAAAAAAAACGTATAACATAGAAAGAGACCTGCAAAAGCCGGCAAGCTTGGTTGTAAATTTTGGAAAAAAGATGTGTAAGTATAGGTAAGTACTCACTTCCCATCCCAAGTATAAAAAAATAGATGAATACCATCTTTATTGTATCGAAAGTGAATAAAATTTGAAACAAACGAAATTAATAATTTCGAATTGTTACACATTCACTAGGCCTCTGTATTATATTATTACCTACCTAATAGAAGTTAGATCAGAGTTGATCAGACTAGGGTTTAAAACTATACGCTTAACTAGTCTTGCCTTAAGGTTCAAGAAAAGCAACAAAGTTCAAATTTCCATAGTTTTTTTAAATGTTTTTTTAGCTAAACTGAGGTAACTTTTTGTTCTTTCTAAAGCACTAACCCGTGCTAGAGAATATTTTAAACATTTATAATAGTGTCCCGAGTGAATTTTTTCAACTTATTATAAATGTTTAAACTGAGATATTTTTGTTCAGCGATTTTTGTTTCACGACAATAACATTGTATTATTTTCATTATTATAAACAACATAACATCAGTAATTTCTGATTGGTTTTTCTGGTCGACAAACCAATTTTCCAAAAACTAGTAGTTTAAGCAAATCTCATAATCGGCTAAAATTATTGTTGTTTTACTGTTTAGAATAATGAAAAAATACCTTTTTATTGCCGTGAAATAAAAATCCCTGAACAATAGCTCAGTTTAGCTTCAAAACTGAAAATTGTGCATTTCCCGCAACTTTCATTTAACCTTAAGTTGCCGTGCATAGTAAATAGCCCGCGCGCAAAGAATTCGTGTTGATATTGATAAACGTTTTGAAGATATTTTAATAAATAAGCGGCGCGCGGTTTTTTCAGAGAAAATATCTTACAATCTGTTATGGATATCAACATGAAAATGGCTGTGTTAGATAGTTCTCACTTAATGCTAGTTGTTTACTTTTTCGATTCGTTTGGTGTATCTGATACATAAATTGATTTTGTACATTCTTTGCGCGCGGGCTGATTCACTATGCACGGCGCCTTAATGACCCGTGTTTTCCTACGATCTAGCTAAAGTATTAAATACCACAAAATTAGGTGAAGAGAGCTTAGTCTCGTAAGTATTTTTATTTAAAATTTTCCTTCGTATACTCCAAACGGAGGATAAATTAGATTAAATTTGCTATTTTCAATCCTAACGTGGGTTTCTCTAGACTTGTTTGCTACTACTATAATGAAGGCTTATAAAGTATTTTCATGTAAAAATCTTCAATATATACTTTCTAATTCAATATCAATTTTGTAACCCTGTCTAGTGTGTATTTATTTTTAGGTCCGTAATATCAATCAAAATACACAACGAGACTTCTTTAAAACTAGTTAAATTTCGTATTAAAAACGGACTTTCAAGGTTTAAGCGAGGCTTTTAGGTTTAATTTGTGATTGATATATCGGACCTTAGAGCTAGCTGCCTAGACTGCCTGGTTAGAATCGCGAAAACACTTCCCTCACCCAAGTGCATGTGAAGGCAAAGTCAACAAACCCTGGAACAATCATAAATATGAAACTTATTTCACGGAGGCCTGCAGCGCGCCGGGTCGGTTGGTTGCGGTGCGGGTTTCGACCGCGGATCTCAATCTCGCCTAACGAGCTCGCGCGGCCCTAAGTAGGTGCAAAACAGAGAGCGACGCGCCCGTCCTCAGCCTGCCCCTCTACCCTTGACGCATTTTTCCAATACGGCCGCAATATGGCGCAATTTACAAAATTTAATATTTTACAAATTAAGACGCATTTTGTGTTTTTATTTAATAAAACAGCCTTACCTTTGAATAAACATTACAAAGTATTTAAAATCAAAGCATTACTATACGAATTCGAAGAGAAATTAATTTTAAAACTTTTTCAATTTGATCGCAATAGCGTCAAGGGTAACCCCCCTGATCCATCTCGCGGTTAGCCAGGCTACGTAGCGCATGGAAATATTACTAAGGCTACCCTTGCCGTGCGATGCGCGAGAAAAGCTTTAAGGCTCTCGAGCTTTTTATCGGTCGATGCCTTATTGCGATATCTGTTTTCAGTACATTTTTGAACGAGCGAGCGAAGCGAGCGAAGTTCTCCGAGTCTACTGGAACAATCCGGCGTTTGTATGTATGTATGTATGTATGTATGTATGAATGTTCGTTCGACGATAACTTGAGTAAATTTAGTCGGATCGTGATGAAATTTGGTAGGCAGGTCAATGAGGCCAAGAGAATTTTTAAGTTCGAACATGAGCCAAATCGGTCGAGGGGTTACTGAAATATGGGGTCGCGAGTTCATAGTTCTGGGCGAACCACTAGTGTATTAGGATGGCCATGGAGTTACACACTGCTGCGATAATAACGCAATAGCCTTTCTAATACAAAATGTACTGAAAACACATATTATCGACCGATAAAAGCCTTTAGATAGTCTTTGGATAGCTTTTAGATAGTCGACGCCAAAACGCAAGTTACTCTAGCATCCGTGGTCGCAAACACCTATGACACAACCCGAGAAACTAACATTTTAGCGTTGACCAAAGTCTTTCTCGATTTGATGACTCATAATATTCCTTGGTGATTTGGGTGGGAGAACTTGTAACTATAATTGTCATACTTTGCGCCACACGATTTTTGAATATTTTCAATCATCACAAGTCAAATTAGTCTATGACATAATTTAACAAACTTCTAGAATCAAGCACCAGCAACACAGCACAACGGCTGTAGATGCTTAATTGCTTTAGTGGACCATTGGAGTAAAAGGACGTTTTGGTATTTTTACAACAACTTTTTAGTTTGTCTTTTTATATATTGAGGGTGGTATTCTAGAACGCTACTTAAACTCAGTTCAAACTAGAACGCTACTTAAACTCTGTCTAAACTCAGTTCAAACTAGAAAGCTCCTTGAACTGTGTTTAAACTCAGTTTAAGTAGAGTTTAGTAGTGTCGACTGTCGATAAAACAGTGCATGTTTTGATTTGAATATCTCTCCCTTCATATCAAAACATGCACTGTTTTATCGACAGTCTGAACTTGTTTAAACTGAGTTTAAGTAGCGTTCTAGAATACCACCCTTAGACAATCATTTCAATAGGAATAAAAAAATATGTCACCATTACCTACTCTTCATTTCGCGTTAGCAGCCTAAAACAATTTCACTTTACAAAGCTCAACAACACATCTTATCAATCGGCTGCAATGACCAGAACCGTGATACAATTCCAATTGAATCCAGCCAGTATCCAGCGGGCGGAGAGTGTTTATATGAAATCACGTAGGTAAGTGAGAATGTGAAACTTGTTCCTAGCTCCGTCGACATCCATCTCCGGGGTGAACGTTCGGGGGCGGCAAGACGGTCGGCGCGCGACCGCAGGCAAGAGGCGTCTACTCTAGAACGCTCGCACGCAAACTGACGGGGAACGCTTTTTAATTTTATACAACGGTAACGAAAAGCACGAAAAGCACGATAACTTTTAAGAAATACTCCATAGCGACCCTGGCCCCCACGACACAGGGTATCCTAGTGTGGGGACCGCTGGTAATTCTCACCTGTCATAAATTTCTTACTTATAAGTGTTATCTATAAGAACTTCAATGTACAGACCGTGATCCTTTTTTTAAATAAACAATTTTTTACTTTTTTTACGCTGAAAGTCTAAGGGTTAGCGCTGGAAACAGCGCTGGTGGCACAGCTGAGCGTGCTTGCTTTGCCAAAAAGGCACGTTTCGAAAATTATTTAACGTCACCGAATCTGTTTTTTTTTTTCCTCTGCAATATTTACTAGGCACTTGCCAAGATTTAAGCCGCGTTTTCACAGTTAAAGTAAATAAAACCAAATGAGCCATCCAAGAAAATAGACGCTTCTGATTGGTCGATCCCATCCGAGCCAGAGACAAGCTCGCTAAAATGGAAAAGCTGGATGGCTCATTTGGTTTTACTTACTTTGACTGTGAAAACGCGGCTTTAGTATATTTTTCTCAGGCTCCTCCAAATGTACCGGCACTGCCTTCGAAGTTCCATAAAGGGAGGCTTTTTATGCTTACCGCTTTGAGGAAAAGTTAAGGCGTTAGGTTACTGTTAGATGTATACTCACAGGGAAACTTACAGCTGAGTTCAACATAGTTTCAGTGTAAGTTAAGCATGGAATGTAACAGTGGAAACATCTTGAGTAGGGCCCAAACTTCTCTACACTAAGCTGATGGATTTACCTGCACCCTTCTTCGATTTTATTGTTGCTGTAAGTGATTTATACATACTTCGACAGTTGTTTATCCAATTACGCCTCTTTAAGACCTGCTTCGAGGTTGTTAATCAGGCGATAGGGTAGTCTAATCACTATTTCACGGTTGTCTGCTGAGTTTTCAAATCATACCAATATAACTTCAGCTTCAGTAAAAGTTTATGAATTTAAAATTCAAACTTAATTAATTTGTTTTTTAGGAAAGCTCTGAGAAATTAGTTACACTTCCATTCAAATTGCTTTGTTTAGTTCCATTCAAATTGCTTTGTTTTGTTGCCACTCAAACAACGTATTGCTCAAATAGTGCGTTCTATTCAGCAGCAACTTGTAGGTTTTATTTACATTCCTCAATTTGGTTCAAGTGTCTATGAAAATACCTGCAAAGCTCATTTGGTTGAGCAAGAGACACACAGGCTTATGGATTTTATGGATGCTTATGGAGATTTTTTGTCGCGATACCTACTAGCGATGCGTTCACACGCGTCTCGACAGATAACTAATTGAGAAAGTATCTCTGGTGGTTTTGAAATTTGATACGTCGGAGATGCAAAATCTAACAGGTTTCTTTATGCTGTCATTTGCGAATGGGCACAAAAATCTGACCCACCGGCATACCGACCGACCGGGTTAGACACAGAAGCTGTTTGAACTGAGTGGGGACTCTTAAGGTTTCTGGTTTTAATATGATCTAGTCAGGCTTTTCTGTCTTGTTGTGTTTTAATTGACAATTAAGACTCAATTTAACAGCCAGAGCGAGTTTTCCTTGATGATGAAGAAGTAAAATATTTCTATAGAGATCATAAAAAAAATTTGATTGGTTACAAAACTTTCAAATTAATTTTGTAGGTCGTTGAAAAACCCAACGGCTGGCTTTATAATTATTAATTGACACTAACTGTGAATATGCAAATATTTATTCTCAACCTACTGCGACTAGATAACGCAATCCAAATTGGGATTTAAAACGGTGACATTTTGCATTCGAAACGAGGTCAGACAGCAACTAATCCAACTCATTTCATTATGTGCGAAATCTGCTAATATTATAGGAGTAGGAAATATCAAAAATTTCTCCTATCTGTAAACGGTAAAAGCTGGGTGACCGCAGTTAAGTTCCATCGAACGCCGCTATCATAAATTAAAGTAGAGAATAACACGAAGGTGGAAAAATAAACGCGACGGCCGACCGTGTATCGCATTAATCAGCCTGGGGAAGGCGTAGAGAATTTACTTTACGATTGTTACAAGTAGGTACGACGAAACTCTAAAAATGCCTCGCTTCATTCAAGCCCATTGTTCTGGCGCCGGATAAGCCGTGGTAAGCCCTCGCTTGTTGATATTTCATCGACAACTGTCTGTAGTCTGTAATACGCGCGCCACAACTAGTTTAATTTTTATGGGTACTGGTTTAGTAAGGAGCCCGATGCCCGTATCGATCTTATATGATTAAACCGCGAGATATCATAATCACCGGTCTATGCGTTTATCGGACGTATAATCGGAGCGCGGCAATAAATTTGTCTCATTTTAATATCACGGAGCGTATAATGTTCTGCTTTTTAAGCGTTCCCGATGTTTGAACATTAGATTACATTAGATGCGTTGGAAAAAAACATGGCCGCGCCGCCCCGCGCCATACGAAAGAGTTCAACGCGGTGCGGGACTTCGTTTCCTCGTTAAGTTTTGAGTGAGCAGGCAACCTGTTATTTGTGCTCTTATTACGAAACCAAACAATATCACGTGCTACCATTAACATATTCTGCGGTGACTCACCTCCTTACTAACGATCTTCATTGATAGAGTAACAATTTTGACACAAATTATATGGTCGCCCTAAATAGTGCCTTTTAATTATGTTGTGTTTAAAAGATTGATTAATTTTATTACACTGATTTTATTTAATCATTTTCGTATTTGGTTTTCAACAATTGGGCATAAATATTATCTTTTCAAATGGTTACATGCGTATCATAGTTAACTTTCGAAGTTTTCTATTCAACGCGTGGTAATTAACTAGCGGTTAGTTAAACCGTGAACCCTTCAATAAGATAGTTTAATTAACGCCTGACACACACATGGCCCATTGGTAGGGCCGATCATCCGTTACTTGAAGAATTCAAAAGAAAGTACTTGCTTATGACCGACATACCTTATGTTGACTTAGATACAGTCTGAGATTCGGGTTTCCAGGTTAAATTATTGAACTCTTATTTTCTTCATATTATACTTATTTTTTTATTGAAAAACAGCTCCTTTCGAAATGCAACGCAATGGCAGCACATAACATACTATGCGCCCTGTAAAGAGACGCCCATTTTTCCGTTTTCCAAGAACAGATTTTTTCAATATTTTTTATACTTAAAATGTTGCAAAATCGAAGAAAAAACAGAGTTTAGTTTAGATTTTCTTTGAAAGAGCCTCTTAACCTGAGCAACCTAAGCCTTTTGATAAAAGTTCAAAAGGTGTTTAGTCGTGTAAAGTAGGCTATAGACAGAACCAATCAACTGAAGCGTTACGAGTTGACTTTCACAACAAAAATATCAACTTTTTATTCCATCGCATAGAAAAAGTATCATAATAATCGTTAACTCCGTTTCTACAAGAAGTTTTTAACTCGTGAAGTTGTTTATAGAGTTATAACCGTTTCATAACTACAAACTCTTCGTAACATAAGTAAAGTCTGCAGAAAAGGGTTTAATTTTATATTATGATAACTTACATTATTATACTCGTACTTACATTCTAATCATAATCATAACGTTTATTGCTTCATGTGGTAGTTTTACAATATTTTAAAGATGTTACAATAAATAGAATAATATTGCAAAAAGTGTGTCATAGCATAAATCGGATCACGACATTCAACATTACAAAGATTACAATATCTTTACCATCGAGATAGAATCTCAACAAAGGCAATTTGGTTAGCGTCTTGTTTTAGTACCATCCACTTATTCATTTATGTAGAGAGCTACATACGTCGATGGTCCATTTTACATAGACCCTTGTGTTTGGAAATTAGATTTATTCTCAAAGCCGGTCAGAGGGATTTAATTATTCTGAACGTGTTACAAAGGATTAACAGTCTAACGCGCTAACGATTATCGTCTCTTTGTCTTCATATAATAAAAGCATGCACGGCTATCATACATTACATTACAAGATACGACCTAGTAAGTCTATCCGTATAAAATGGTGATTAACTGATGATAAAAGGCGCAATTCATAAAATGACACTTGGCAAATAGTTTGATACAGTTTTTGTGCCGAGCCTAACAAGGGAATCGCAAGACAATGAAGCTATATTCTGAAAGAGGAGGTCACAATAAAACGGCGTGAAATCGCAATCATCGTGATAAAGTCGCTCGTGGTATAATGAACAATGTTTTCATATTTGCCAATTGTTTGCGAGCGAATAGAACGAAAGACTTAACGACAATAGAGCCGAGATAAATGTACGAAGTAACAGAATGCCTCGTGTGAGCCAGGCGCAAGTTGCGTTTAACTCTAGATAAGATAGAAGTTACAGTATGGCACGTTCCTACACTTTTAAACCCTGGAGTACAAAGAGAGTTAAGTAGTTTATGGAGTCGAGAGACTGTGGCTTTGTTCTAAAGTGGGCTTAAACTTCGATAACTGTACCTGACACGCTTGTTACCGCGCGGCCCACAGACAGACAGACAAGTACACATTTAATACAGCTAGAGTATCTTAATCAATATCTCTAAGTACATGATACGAGCTAGCTTTTAAAACTTTTTGCAGTACCGGCGTTCGGTATATTATCTATTGTACTTGATATTTAATTGTGAGACGAGCTTGAAACAGCTGAGTGCCTCCTTCATCACTGATAAAATAAGGTTTGATTATAATAAACGTTTGCAAAATTATTTAAGTTGTCAGTGACACACAGTTGAATTAATCGTCTATTGAGGGCATAACGAGTTCTGGCTCAATTCAAGACCGATAGGTACAAAGGGAAATATTCCCAGGGCATGCGAGACGTGCCAAGCCGAGTGGTCTTTTGTCGCAGGTGCCTCTACGCATTATCAACACCTCGCTCGGACAGACGGAGCTTTCTCCACTCATTACATCGCTGTTTTATTTGCCCTTATTTAATTTGGCGTTCATTCATTGTGGGCCAGTGGGGACGGTTGTTTGTGTTCTTATTTCGTTAGCACCTTTTGTGACAGAGCTCATTGAGACTGCGAGGTGTCGGGATGTGTGCGCCGTCAGCTCGCCTTACACCACACCACTCCGGCGCCTTTCATCGTTCACAAAGCGTAATTGAATCCCACAGAATCCTACGCAGGCCGTAAGATTTAATAGGGCATTTAAACACTCGCATTGGCCATTGTGCGTCGGTTTTGTATGCGATTATTCAGCGCGCGGCGCGGCTAGGTTTCCACGAAAGCGTGTGCATGTGTTAGACAAAGTGCGATCCGGAATAAACCCCGCCATGTGTGGTTCCCTGCATTCATTAACATAAAGGTTCACACTAAACATGGTTACGAATAAACATGTACCGATGAAAATTCATATATTTACGACTTCAATACGTTAGTTGTGAAATGGTAAGCGTTTTGTCGACTTTATGATAGTGTGAATTACTTTGAAACTGTTGCGAAACAACGCGACGTCTACGTGAAAGATTTTACTTTACGATATACTTATGTGTTTCAACTCGTTGACTAAGCTGAATCTTCAGTGTTACTTCGACCGGTCGTTGTAAAAAAAAAAGTATCGAATCTTACCACGTCTCGTATAACCAGCATTAGAAATGCCCTCTCTTTCATCTTGCACCCAGCAGCTAACTGCTGGTACTGGAATATTTCTACAGTTATTTTTATTTCCCTCAATTGTATATTGCATGGAAATACATCAGGGTTTCACGAGCATCCGAGCAGGGACCTGGCTGTAAAAAGCTTCCATAGAACTCTAGTGCAAGCAACAATCAGATGTAAAATCCACTCCACGCGTTTGACTCTTAAACTTTCAAATAGATCCTTAAGACTCACCCACCACGGTATGTATGTAATATTCTATAAAATTAAACTATGTAATATTCTCTTAGGTTTGCACGAGCACTGCACATAATTTAAACACAATTTTAACGGAAATGTAAAAAGTTAATAAAACGAGTGTTAAATCCGTAAAAAATTGTGTTTAAATTGTGTAACTATGTTTTATGCGATTTGTTACGATTTATTTACAACCGTAGAAAACTAGATTTTAAAGATAACTAATGATCATTAGCAAAGTATATCTACTATAGGTACGTATATTATATTTGTCTTTGTCAATTAAAAGTCCGTTTGCAATTTGATAAAATGGGTTGATTTAAAAACCATAAGCAGACCAACAAGAATGTTTTACCCTTTTTTTCTATGACTAAAATGCCTGCCTATAACTCCATCGCTTTTTTACGACTGTAAATTTGTTTTATTTAAAAGTGAACATAAATTGAAACGTATTTCTCGTTCTTGTAACGTTATACTTCAAGCTAAAGAAGCACAAGTAGTGGGTGGTGTATAAATTAACTTGTCGTAAAAGCCTAATATCTGGCATTCGATAGAAAACACCCTACTGTTTCTGAGAGATCGCTCGTAAATCCGCCGCGGAGGTCGAGAGCCGGGTGCGTCAACTATAAAAACGCAATATCGGACATCGATCAAGAGGCACACACGGCGGAACAATAGGCTGTGCGGTGGTGTACTCCTATCTAATCGTAATGAATATAAATTTTCAGATGACATTTACGATCAGAGCTCGCCATGGCATCGCATCGATGTGAACACGTTAGATGGAGGCTTTAATGCACGCACACAAGTCCGATCAACAATAAAACTGACCGACTAACTAAACCCTATCAATTCATAGCATCGGCCGCATAAAATATCGCCCTTATCTTTCCATTTATCAACAAATATTGTTACGCGTCAGTGTTTCACATGGAGCTATTTGTAATAAAGCTTCCGTCATTATGACACCCACTTTGCTGCTAGACATAATGCTAGAGTAGGTAGGTGCACGTATAATAAAAAGCCTTTTGTTTTCTAAATTAAAATCGACCTCTCGTAGAACGCAAATCGGCTACACTTATACTAATTCGCCGGCTACCGTTTCTCGTCACGCGAAAGCAATATCATCGTTACTTGGCGAGAGCTTTCCGAGAAAACACTTTTTAATTCAGTTTTCGGGTGTAATGAGAGCGATTACAAGTGGCGGCGCGGTCGGCGGCGGGTGAATTATTTATCACAATGACATCGGGCTGGCATATAATTTGCCATGTATGCGGCGCTGGCTAAGGCCCATTATGCTCTTCGGCAATTCATTCGTTATAACGAGGGAGCAAGTGCGAGTGCCTCCCTGTCGGGCCATTCTTCCACACATCGAGGGCGACAACCGGCTCGCTGCTTACCGGCCCGCCGCCGCCGTTGCCTCGGTCGACCACCGAGTGATCGCACATTACTTGCTTTATACACACCATTTATTGCCAACTTTTTTTATTCCCTTTTGACACCGTCAAAATTGTCGTTAAGGGCCGAGCTCATTTGTGTAATGGCTCGCGAAATTATTCTCTTTAATTTTGTGAGCATATTTTTATGGATTGCGGTACCCGTTTGGGATTAATTTTATTCGGACTGCAGATTGAACCACAAGCATTACTTGGAACTGAAACGACATACTCGTAAACATAAGACATATCGCATCTTATGAATTTATTGTTTCCACTTCTTTCCGGGTACGTCCTGTCACGATATAATACAAGGTGTTACAAAAGATGTTTACTCTTTTTACAGGTTAATAGCACCCGGTGATAGGGATCACAACCTGAATATTTTTTTTGCTCTATGACGTTCCGTTGATTTTTAAATTAATAAAATGTGAACGCTGTGGCAGGAGAAAGTATTTTTTAAATATTGTTTGCATTGACTTACACAATATTTTAACAAATCAAACCTATGCAAATGCACCTACACCCACAAAAATATTTTTAAATTTGAGCTTTTACCGAGAACAAAAATGTTATGAATTTTTTTCTATTTTGAGGTTATAAAATAAAAATTGTTTTTTTCAACTTTTTTTTACAGAATTGACATCCTGTTGACCAGTAGGTTACAACCTGTAAAAAGAGTTAGGATGTTTTGTAACACGTTGTATAGTTCCCGTGATAATAGCGTAATTTGTGCGTACTAAAGAATAGATCTTCAGGTTTTATCACGAAGACTAGTTGTGCCCGCGACTTCGTATGCGTTTTTACACATTTGACATTTAATTAAAATTCGACTGTGGAGGAAAACTCAAAAGGAAGGTTTTTTTTAACCCCCGACCAACAAAGAGGGGTGTCACAAGTTTGATAGCTTTGTGTGTGTGTCTGTTTATGTGTTTATGAGGGTGTGCCTGTCTGTGTATCTGTCTTTGTGTGCCCTAATCTAAACAATACATTTATGATTAAATATGTTTTGTTTAGATTAGGTATCGCCCGTGTAAGATACCAGGAAGCTTAGCATAAGAATTGCCTGGGAAGTATGGGGGTTTATTATGTATCTCCCTCGACGTAGAGAGGGATAGATAAAGTTATAAGCCCATAGATAAGGTCTTACCCATTCTCATGCTAAGCCAGCAAGCAAAGCATAAGGTTGTGTTAGAGCGTATCTACCGCAAATAACTCTGTCTATCCCGCTCTACGGCAAACAAAATATATTTTTTCAATATCAAGTTGGGCTCAGTAGAGTAAATATTTAAAAAAAGGCACAAAAAAAAATTTCTACCTCGCGTGGGTTCAAACCCAGAAGATTTCGACCGCGACGCAACAGTACTACATTTCTAACATCGATGAACTTTGTCCGACCTCCACCGAAAACCACTCACAATTCCCTCCAGCAAGCATCATAAGGCTGGGTTAGAGCGTATCTATGGCTCTATCCATCCCGCTCTACGTCAAACAAAAGAGTGAGATACCTATTGTTTTAAACCCATAGATACGCTCTAACCCGGCCTTATGCTACGCTTGTAGAACTAACATTTTCCGCCAAAATAAAATAAAATCAAATGCCGATTTTTCATTTACAATATGCGCCCCAAATGCCAAAAGTCGTAGCGTGCCAAAAGTCGTAGTCGCAGAGTGTTAAAAGACCGCCAACAAAGCGGGTCCTCATCATAACGAAGATTTTTGCCCAAGGAACTATGCTTGGGAAATCAACGGTTTTCGAGATAATAAAGTCAAACTTTTTTTTTTTTTTTTTCAGAAATGTGTTCAGTATCACGTTCTTAATATACCTTCTTAAGAAGCCATATCAAAATTATGGATATTGCTCACAAAAAATCAAGTTAAAAATTGCAACCCGCAATGTAGGTTTTCGAAAGAATGTGGTTCAAAGTCGGACTTTTTTTTTTGCATAAATATGTTCAGTATCACGTTCTTAACATACCTTCTCAAGAAGCCATCTCAAAATTATGTATATTTCTTACAAAAAACGAAGTTAAAATTGCAACCCGCAATGTATTCAAAACATCGGATAGCCTAAGTTACTCCCAGAAACGTGAGTTACGACCATGTTAAGTTTGGTTGAAAACTATTCAGCGGTGTTCGCGTTTATCGTGTTCATACAGACAGACAGACAGACAGACAGACAGACAGACAGACAGACAGACAGACAGACAGACAGACATAAACCGTTTTTTTTGCATTTTTGGATTCAGTATAGTTTACTTAGTAACCCCTGCTAGTTTTTTTCTAAAAATATTCAATGTACAGAATTAACTTCGCTAGAGTTTTATTATAAGTATAGATTTTCCATCGCATTCGCAAGCAGTAAACATTGTTTATGAGTTCCGAAAACTCATTGATACAAGCCAAGGATCAAATCCGTGGTCCCATTATTGACAGTAAAGTGCCGAAATTAACCGACGCTTTCATCAAAACTAAAACAAAAACAGAATATTGACGTTTGAATCATTCCTGTATTCAAAAGCGACTGATCGATTAGGCATCAGGAACTGTTTGACAGCCGAACAGCATTTCAAAGAAACATCGGTTGCATATCACTGGCGCAAAAACCTCTTCCGACCGTGGAAAGACGAAATGATTAATTATTCTTACAACAGTGAACTATGGCACATGCTAGATACACGTGGCAACAAGATGCCAGGGCAAGTTTGACCAACTTTATACCTTCAGTTATAACGAGATGTCATTGCTCTTATGGCGGCGTGGCAGAGTCGATGTTAGGTTGTGCCAGATGAATGGAAATATTTGTTGAGCTACATGCATTCTCGTCTCAAGTCAGCGCCGACGGTTGTCGAGCTCGACAGAACTTGACGTCTAATTGATGTATTGAGAAAAAGAAACCACCTACAAACCGTTAACTAGTTAACAAAACTCAGTAACTGTTATGCTTATTTCTGCATGTAACTTTTACTGCTTGCTGCTACTGAGTTTGCCCCTCCTGATTTAGTTGCAAATATAATTGATTGTTACATTTGAAGAGATAATAACTGCCATTAGCGCAGCAGAAGTATTGCAACTTCCTTCCGAAACGTTGATAAAAGAGAAAGGGTCAAACAACGTATTAACTCAATGTATCCCTGTCAATAGCAACATATTGGTAAATAACGTCACGAAATTTACTCTGGGGCAGGCATCGGCGCCATTAAGCCAATCCGCTAGCCAATAAGGTGGACACTTGACGTATGTCTTTCCATTAGGGTTAGCGCACAAGAAATACATCACCGCGGGCTTTAATCAAAGACGAGAAAGAAGCCAGCGAAGATTAATACACGGACAGAGGGGAAAGAAAGCTCGGACCAAATCGGGCACAGAACTTGCAACGAACTACCCGCGTGGAGGAGGCGGAATGACTAGGCCGTATTTACACTTTGCCGAATACCGATTCAATGATAGCCGGAATAGTGTTTTGTCAGCGGATAATGCCTTTACTAAAAGCCAAACCATTACAACTCTATTGAAGCGCCAAGAAAGTCTTTATTCTTCGTCATGCTTTGACCGCTGACCGATGATTTGGCAGGTCTTTTCTTTTTTATAAGTTGGTAAATACAGACGAAAGTGTAATATTTCTGTGGATGATATTTTTTATCGCAGATTTGGTAACAATGTCGCTGTAACTCCCAAGTCATAATTGATTTATCACAAGCGCCGAACAATTTCGCAAAAAAGGGTGCCAGAAGTTGTCTAACAGCGAGGTGGATAGAACCCGCAGAAGGGTTAATTAAAACGAATGGACGGTCATCCGCAAGCAGAATGTCGAAGTTTAGCGGATCACCAATTTCAATGCTTTAAATATTGTTACAAACTTCAGCCCCAGCTTTCTTTAATTAAAATTAACGACGCAAAACTCTGACAGTCAAACGAATTATTAGTACAGCAGCGAACTTTTAATTAGTTCGCCTTCTTCCAGGGGGTATACTTATGTGCATTTTACTCCGCTCAAGTAATTTGAATACTTAAGTTCGGGCTCGAGATCTTTTATTTCTCATAACTTGGCTGGGACACTGGATTGGATTAAGTAACAGATTTTGGTGTACGGAAATTGAGATGGATGATCAGAGATGACGGTCAGTGCAAGCAATTTACTCTGGGCATCTATTGTTCACGTTCAACTGTAGGCCGGATATCAACATTGACTACCGATGATTGTTGAAATTATAAATTTCACACAAATTGTTTGAAGGGAACCGCGGCAAATAAATTATGAGATTACCATTGATGGACAGAGGACAAGGTACATTACAAAACAATTTTCAATCATGTGTGACTCGAATTTATTTTGTCGGTATGTTAATTGCATCACTAGCAAAAAATTTATTCGGATAGATCAATGAACCGAGTTCAAAGTAACATAGCAACGTTTTCCTTTCCCTTTAGCCTTTTTACTTCTTCCTTTTCATTCAACGATAGTACAGCTATCGCAATCAACGAGATCTCGCGACGAGACGGTCTAATGACTTGCACAATTGCCTGCAAATAATCTAAGCTAATAAATTCACACCTTTACTAGCAAAAGAATCCTCCGGTTCATCTGCGTAAATTGGGACAGATGACAAGTTTTGCCACTTGCAAAGTTTAGACGGACAATGTCCCACAAAACTGGGGAGCAAACCCGTAGTTTTGCTTTGTGCTTTAGGTGAACTTTCGTCAGTCAGGATTAGCCAACCAACTAACTCGAGTTAATTTGACATTTCCATACAATTATTGTCATTACCTCAGAGTTAACTGGCTAACCTGGTTGACGCCAATGGACCTTAGAGGACTGGGGGTGTTGTTAAGTATAATGTGCAGCATTCAATGTGATAGCAGACGACTAATTGAAAATTCAGTAGGCCTAAGATGGCAGACGTAGGACTACGCTTGCCTTAGAGAAAACTTATAGCGTAGAGAATATCTGAGTGTACCGCCATCGTAGCCCGACAGTAGACCTAACATAGGAGCCGTAAAGACTTGACTTTTGTGCACATTTTCCTTATAGTGCCGGTCGTAAACGACGTAAACGTACCTGGTAAGTGAGTAAGTAAAGGTTTATTCAGGCCAAAAAACTTATACTAATGCAGTAATTCCGCCAAACTACTAAGTAGTTTGTTGGCAGATTTTATGCTCTTATTTGTTAAACAACCTAACACTAATTAACTTATTTATAAATTTTATTTTGACTCTTTTATTTAAATATTTTTTTTATTTATTTTATTTTGTCCATGGTCACATCCTGCTCAAGGTCGGCTTCAAAGACAAATTTGAAGGTAAGGAGAACATTTTGGTTGTTGACAGTTTTCTCGTGACATCAGCCGTTCTCGCGTAAAATAAAAATAAAAACCTCAACCAGTGACAGAAAAAGGAAAAAAATATTGCTGAGTGTTTCTAGTTAAGCTACGTTTCTGCGAAGTTTCAGATGTCCTTTTAAGGACCCCCAATTTTAGAGAGAACTCGTGCAAACGTAGACCAAATCCGAGTCTACGACTGCCATCTTGGCCCGGCTGGAAGGTTAACACCAAGTGAACCGGCGGGAGTAACCGGTCTTTCAGAGAGGTGCCTTTTAATTTGAGGTACATCTTCGCCTCGGCGCCTACGCGGTCCGACGTAAACAAATCGTGAGACGGGATCGATGAATATTAAGCAACCTCCAAAACAATTTCCATCGCCATCGACCGAGATAAAATAAATAATTCTCACCAAATAAAAACCCGGGAGAAAAGAAGCATTGATTGCTTCATAAATTGTCAAAACGTTTTCGTAAAGCGATCGCTTTTTCAGACACTCCTTTTTTGTGACGGAAATACTGGTTTGCTCGGTATGCGAAATCAATTAATGAATTTCGATACGCATAATAAAATCGATATAATGTTAGAAGCTAACCAAACAAAGGAATAACACCGACACGAATAAGCGGAGCGGAAAAGACGAGGAGAGAAAGAAATAGGAATGTTAGAAACAATAGCGGCGTCGATAACTAGTAACCTACCTGTAACCGAGCAAGATGATAACGGGCGATAAGCGGCGCGGGAGCCGCGGGCCGCGCACAGTGTTGCCAACTTACCACTTTCGGTGCTAGATTTGGCACTATTTTTGCGATGCTGGCACTGTAATTTAACATTCAGCACCTAGTACTAAATCTAGCACTATAAACAGCCATCATAAATTTTTTTTTCGTGGTCACCGTATAACTAAACGCAGCCACGCGAGGAGTAGTTGAGGGAGTGTTCAGTTAAATGAACATTAAAAAAAATTAACTGAGAAATAAAATTAACACACACACTTTGAATTTACTTCTTCATATACGAACATGGCTCAAAAACTGTAATAAAACTTGCCATACATATGAAATTCCACAAGTCATTCTAAAAAAAAGATATGTTTCGGTATCGGCAAAAAAGATATGTTTTTATTTCCTTTAGCGCTACAACCCTTTGTGGATCTTGGCACCTCTACAGTAGATTTCCATTTGTCTCTGGCCCTTGCCTCTTTTCACCAGTTAGTGTATTTGCCCATCTTCCTAAGGTGTTCTTCGATGCAGTCAATCCAACGCCAAAGAATTGAAAAAGTCCGAAAGCGATTAAAAATTAAACAATTAAATTAATTATTTTTTTCATGTCTAAATAAATTAGCACTATTTTTCAATTTTTATTACAATCTA
Source organism: Zelleria hepariella (assembly GCA_949319315.1). NCBI lineage: Eukaryota > Metazoa > Arthropoda > Insecta > Lepidoptera > Yponomeutidae > Zelleria > Zelleria hepariella. Next base: position 9,537,300 of record OX439392.1, on the reverse strand, counting down.
GCACTATTTTAGATATCATTTAGCACCCGCCTAAGATATCGAGTTGGCAACACTGGCCGCGCAGCCAGCCAGCCACCAAACACAACGGACATCGAACTTGACAAATTGCTTACGCTCCTGATGTTCAGACACCTCGCCCTTCGCGATAGAGAGCCGCTTGTGGTAGCCTCATGATTCTAACTAGTTCACTAATCGTTTAAATCACTTCTCGAAATCGGTATACCACGGATTTGGTAGGAACTTCGATCAAGGATAAAACTAGATAGTACATAGAACTCTGAAATGTGTCCGGAAAAATAGATGCCCACGTTGCCTATGGGAGCTTATTTGCTCGTAGTCTATGCAATTAAAATAAAACTGTACGCTAATGCAATAAGGTTGACATTCGAATATTAGACGTATGGTCGAAATGATGTTTCGTGTTGTTCTATTGCTGATATCATTTGTTTCTGTGGGGACAAGTTTTTATTGTGATTTTGTACGTAATGCGGATTCTAGGGATTTAGTTCGGTGGGTAGGAATCATTAAATCTATTTTAAGAATCCTTTGCATGTAGCGTTGCATGTAGATACATTTTAGAACATAAAAAAGAGATGTGGTACCACAAAAATAAAGATATGCAAGATCCATTAAGCTGAGTCATAAAAACTTGCCACCTCTAATAGCGGGCCGATATCAGTGCTTACATCTCGACCGTGTTTAGATTCCGAGATAACTCGAAACTGCTTGATGCGAGTGAAACGTGGAGAGCGTTCTGTCTCTACTGACATTGCTCTTGAGATATGTGTGTGTCGCAGGGAAGTTGTAAAATACGTAAACGTGTAAGTATCTTTTTATTTTATTTTTTAATTGAAGCGCTCACAGCCTAGTTGCACTAGCCGTTCTTAATCGATTGGCAAAGTTAAGCAACAACAGCCGCGGTCAGTCCATGGATGGGTGACCGCTAGTGGCAATAATATCTGAGCGCTTCCGTGCTTCGAAGGCACGTTAAACCGTTGGTCCCAGTTGTTGTTGATTAATAACAATCGTTAAGCCATGTCAGAGACCCTTTGGGCGGCCTAAAAACTCTGACACCAGGGGTGGCCACTACCTCATACGATTAATTACCTACCTACCCTTTTAAAATTTGTAAAAGAAATAACAAATTTCATCAGTAACCCACGTATCAAGGTATCTCTGAAATGCTCATCATTGAAACTCGAAATTTGGCACGTAGTTTTGTTATACGCCGAAGTCGTCCGCTGGGTAAGGATTTTGAGATCATACCCGCTAAAGGGATAAAAAGGGAGGAAAACATTACTTTTCTGGGATACTTACAAGTTTGCGGATTTTACAACTTTCCTGCGACATAATTCTGTATGACCAACGTCCTGGGACCGATTCGACGGATTAACGGTGTACCTTTTTATGGTACGGAGATTTTTAATCACATGTCTTGGTAGTAATGATACATTTGACATAACTTGGCATCGTAAGACAAAATGAACTGTTCTATACGGACAGCAGGAAATGGGGTACAATTTCCTACGTCGTCTATACGCTGTAAATTCAACATTATACGGGGTCAAAATCACAGAGCAAACTACCGCTTTTCAGTACAGAATACATAGCTAATCAATATGTTAATTGCTGGAGATAAGAAAGTCAGATGCCTACGCATATAAAAGTAGAGTCGATGGCGCCGGTGCGTGCGTATAGGTACAGTCGGCCACAGTCTAGGATACCCCATTGTAGCTCTTACCGCGCACGGCATAAGGGCGCCAATCGAACAGCGAACAGCGTATGGCTGACTGTACGTTGACGACATAGCCCACATTCTAGATGTCATAGATAAATAAGCCAACATTCCAATTAAACTGTGACACTGAATATTCAGTTTCTAGGAGAAATGTGTTTTGGTCAATAAACCACTTCTTATTAGATGCCTAACTGCATCTCATGGCAAGGCTTTCTCACAAAGATGGAGAGATAGTTTGGTTTCATCAACAATGCCCACTGCAATATTTCAAGCACATAATACGGTGATTTCAAGCGTTGTTCAACGCAAATAACTCATATACTGAGGATGTCCCATGATGTATTCTTGAATCATAAATTAGCTCTGTCACTCTTAGGTCCACTTGCGCCAACAAGGGTTAGCTAGTTAACTCTGAGTTAACGTCAAAATTTGTATGGAAATGTCAAGTTAACTCAGAGTTAGTTTGCTAACCCTGAGTGACGCAAGTCCGCCTTATTATGATAGTGGAAGCAGGCCACAAACTTAAGAGAATACAATCAAAATGTTGCTTATTTCCGAATGCAGATACACACGACAGCACGACGGAGTGTTCAGTTTTGTTGTAATGTGTCGCCCGAAAAGTAACCGAGTGAACACAAAATACTCTAAACTACCTTGATATGCTCTTTTTACAATAATACCAATTTACTAACACCCTACATCACTTGCCGTTGGTACTGTGTAACTATTAAACAACAAAAAATCTCTTTCATTATTACAATAATATTAGGTACATTATTTACAAAAACTATACATATTTACACATAACTCCTAGCAGTGACTATCCGTGTAGTAGATAATAACTTAATCACCTACTGAAGTATCTGGTAACAACTTCGTTACTCCTCTATCTCTCCAGTTTTCGCCTTGGCATCGACCCTCTTTTACTATACAGCAACTTTCTTTTGGTTCGAACTTGAAATTATTGTAAGACCTATTACCTCGCCTTCTAAAAACGTTTCTTTTAGCGTAAGATCTCTTACTATTGCAGTCGTGACAAAATTTTCCTTTTTCAGGATAGTGACTTCGTGGACTGACTTTGTTCTGCAACACTTTCTTATTTGTATTATTGACTACATACTTTTGTTCTTCGCTATGTGATGTATTTACTTGACTAGTTGAATTTGCATATTTTTTCTTGAATTGGCTGCCATGCAACAGAGTATGATGTTTTTTGTTGCATTTTTGACACCGGCTGCGGTCACGACACATGTACCAAAAGTGACTTGGCCCTAGACAATTAGTGCATAATCCCTTAGCCTGAACAAAATCACAACGGGTGGTTACTTCTTCCCGCGCGAATTTTTTTGCACCTACTTATGCTGTGGCAGCCGTCTTCACAGAAGGGACATACCAGTTCCTCATCAACCTCAGCCGTAACATGCAACGACTTGACAGCTCTGACTCGTGGGTTTTCCTTTCTACATTCTAAAAATTCTAATGATCTAAACTTCAGCTCTAAAAAGTCAATGAATTGTTCAAACTTGGCTAACTCTTTGAATTCGCTGCACTTTGCTTCCCATTGCTTTCTGGTCTCGAGATCTAATTTTTGAATGACTATATGAATTACTAAAACGTCCCAAGAGCTTGTATCTATTCCTATACTCTTCAAGGAGTTTAAGCATTCATTTGTTGTGTCCAGGAGACCTTTAATAGCTCGGGCAGATTCCCCTGTTAAGCTTTTTTGCCCCAGAAGTCTTTTAAGTGTCTCTTGGCACAAATACTTTTTATTGCTATATCTCTTTTCTACTAGAGACCAACAAACAAGGTAGTTTGCTGCGGTTACAGGTATGTGTCTTAAAAGTTGCTCTGCTTCACCTATTAGGTAACTTTTTAAATAATGCAGTTTTTGAACATCATCCAGGGCCTTGTTGTTATGTATTAATGATACAAACAAATCCCTGAATGTTGTCCATTCGGCATAATTTCCAGAAAATTTTGGAATCGAAATTTTGGGCAATCTTATCTGCTCGGAACGTTCCTCATCGTTGCGATAATTGCTTGTTTGTCTATCTACTTTTGCTGTTATTATCGCAAGCTTGTCCTTTAACTCGATTTCATAGTCCAAGCACAATTCACAAAACGTCTCGTAAATGGAGTTTACTACATAAGTCGATGAATTGAACTCCGTGACCTCAAAATTTTCATACGCTGTTGTATCGTTGTCTTTAAACTCTTTGCAACATGTTTTTAAATGGTCTAGCCTGACTTCAACATAGGCTCTCGTTAATCTGTCCTCTCCAGCATTTTTAAAATTTATTCTACTTCTTTCTACTAATTTATAAATAACTTCTTGCTTTCTACTAAAATTTTCCATTTTGCCAAAAAAAAAACGTAAACAAACCTAAAGTTTGACAACCTATCAATTTTGACAGCTTTGACCAAAAACAACTAAAACTAAACTATTTACAACAATGTCAATGTCAATGTCAACCTGTCAACCTATTTATTTACAAACTACAACCTATGCTAGACTTCTCACTTACTCTATGCTACAACTACTTAACACTAAACGTTCGAAAGTCACTTCAAATTTGAATTTAGACGTCTATCAATTGTTCGATCTTCAACTCACTTTAGGGCTTCGCCCCTCAAAATGTCACTGATGAACTTGGATGAACTTGATGAAATGAACTTTATGACTTCCAGCTGGGCTTGTACGTCGACTCTAGCGTCACATTCAGGGCTCCTCCCCTCTCTCCACAGCTCTGGCTCCGCGCTCAAGGCTCTTCCTTGAAGCTTCCTTGCTTTCTTCAGGCGCTGGCGGCTCGCTCACAACTCTTCTTAGCCTTTTGCAAACGCTGGCGGCATGCTGAGGGCTACTTCACTCGCTCTGCATCTCCGGCAGCAGGCGCTGAGCTTCTTCCACCACTCCGCCAGATCCAGCAGGATTCGCCGGGCTCCTCTACACTCCAAGTTTTTGCTCGCAGACCTCTTCACCACTGCTGTCGGCTACACGCGTGGGGCTCTTCGGTGGCAGCTTCGGCCCCCCCGTAGTACTCCACAGCTCACTTTTACAGGATCCTCGCACTCGCCGGCACTCACAAGACTTCAGCTGTCAGCTACACTTGCGCACTCTTTTTCTTCATCGATAGCTCCTGCGCTCAGCTCACTCACTAGGTCTCCAGTTTATAGGTAGGGCTCCCGATTTATATTTTTATCGAAGGACCATGAACACGGTTCACCCTGATGCTTGAGGACTTCCCTATAACTGGCTATCTACTTGAAATAAATACTTCGATATTGCTGTGAACTGAGAGACTTTTATTTGCCAACTGAACCTTTTATACTTTACATTAGACATTTTGATGCTGCAATCTAATTGTACTTATAGCGACATCTCTGGATATAAAATGTAACTAACAAGTCTAAACACCGAGTTAAGGCGCGGTGCATAGCTAATAGCACGCGCGCCAAGTAAAATGCACAAAATCGAGTCCTGTATCAAATACACATCGAAAATCGAAAATGTTCACATATCAAACCCTAGATTTAGGTGAGACATATTTAACACAGCCAGTTTTGTGTTGAGATTCGTAAACGTTTTGAAGATATTTTGGATGAAAAAAATAGGCGGCGCACTTTTTTTCAAACAAAATATCTTGCAATCTGTTATCGATATCAACACAAAACTGGATGTTTTAGATAGCTCTCACCTAATTCTAGGGTTCGATATGTGAACATTTTCGTTTTTTTTTTGTGTTTTTGTTATAGGAATCGATTACGTGGTGCATTTTTCTTTGCGCGCGGGCTAATTCACTATGCCCAGCGCCTTAAGTGCTAGCTTTAAAGGTGCTGTCTTGTATACGAGTATGTCAAGTGTGTATGGGGACGTTTTACGGATCAGTTGACTACCTAATTAAAAATACCAAAAAATGTGGTACGCCGTAAAATCACGATTGGCTCTACATGAGCGCTCGTTATGTGGATCGTAAAAGTCTACAATAATTAGGTGGGTTTAACAGCGCACGCCGCCGATATGAGTTGATTACTAAGAGAAATACAGTCGTTGCTTGCTGATTTATTGTAGGCCGACGAGAGTTTCACCACATTAACGTGGTAAAGTCAACCACATGCTAGGTCCTTATGCCGCGCGCGGTAAGAGCTACCATAGGTATCATAGCCTGTGGCCGGCCGTACCTTCCAACACACGCGTAGCCTACGAATCATTTCACAAGTCTCGTAAGTATATCCTTACATTTATTTCAATAGAGCTGCTGTAAACCATAAGAACAATAAATATAAAACTTTATCCAATAAATATAATATTCTTGGCTATATGATTTGCCTCGCCATATTTGCTATGATTTAATAACATACATGGACCAATAGAATGTTAATAAAAACAAAACATCTAATTTCGCAAAATTATCGAACAAAACAAATTAATGACACCAAGGTATATTAATAATAACAAATGGGACAACTTCACGGCTGTCGTGAACGGAGAGCATGTTAATTTGACACAATCATCGGCCATTAGCAATTAAAGTCCAGCTGAATGACTCGTTTATTTAATTTAGACCAAAATATGCCTTAACGTGATACAATTAAGGTACAATTAATTTGCATCAAATAGCATGGATCGTTTGGTGTGTGTATAAACTCTGACCGCTAGAGCCTCGCGCCCACACTGTCTCCGAAATGGTTTCGTCACAAATCAGTATTCATTACTTTAAATGTACAGAAACATATATCCGATAACGACCTTTATAACTCACCGTTTGGAATTGTTTTATTAAGGTAACTGTTACTATGCGCCGAATCAGATAAATTTGCTCTTTAAAACTCTATATAATTATGTAAACAGCACTTAGAAGTTAACGAAGTCTGTAAGTAAAGCAAGGCTTAAACTTTGCCTTAGTTAACTTTCTAACGAGACAGAGAAAGCGAAATCTCAATACAACATCGTGTAACTCACTCAAGAAACATCAAATATAACATGGCTGGTAAAAAGTCGAGTGAGCTCATTTCGATATGATAAACGATTCGTTCGGGACGGCAATTAAGACAGGCTTTACAAGAGTAAAAGCTATTCAACAGAACCTCGTAAACACCGCCGTGAAATCTATGGACTATTAACAGTACATACACAAGTTCGAATACTCATTTGCGATTCGCAGGTGATTGGATGCGGTGGGATAAGTAAAACCTAGGGAAGTAGGCCAGCAGTTAAACCTTAAGTACTATGAGTAATTACTGTTAAGCCACTTCCAATCCAATTCCTGTGAAACTGAATTGGAATACAATAGACGCCTCCACCGCTGCTAACGGCATTACGGGTGGGCAAAACCGTATCGTCAATTCTTTACGGACTCTTAAAAAAGGCGGGCAGTGCTAGTTAACGTATCTATGGAGCCCCGCGTAAATTGGGATCATCTTTGTCACCCAGATTTGTCAATCAACTCGGCACGGGCCTGTCTGAAGCTGCTTATTACCTTTCCACAGGCTAGTTAACACATCTTGATAACTAGTTAGAAACTATGAGGTGAATATAAAAACAGACAGGGCAATATCTTCAAGAAGAAAAAAAACTCTATAATGCATGTTTATCGGGCTTTCCATTATGGGCGGTGCCAGAGTTAAACACTTGTCAGGCGAGACGTGAAATTAATTACAGCATTAAGATTAAAGTATCACGACTACAAATGCGTGCGGCTTAATCGAAACGGGCCGCGTCACCACCAATTGAGATATCAGCTAACACTGACACCGTCATATCGCGAGTGTAATAACGACATACGCTCTACCGGTCGACTCTCGGAAAAATAATGAAGTATATTTAAATTTTAAAATATGCGAACGTTAAACACTTAAAACGAGTCACATTGCCGGCAGGAACAGTAAATCAAGCAATCTTACGACCGTAAAATAAAAAGCATGAATTATTATTGTATAAAAGTGTCTCTCGCATATTTGATAGCGCCTCTATTTCTTTATTTGGCTACCGGAGTATAGCAACGGTGGCTATACATTTCAATTTTTACTATTCATTGTGGGACACAAATATCATGAGCAGTTTTATGTAACTGCGGCCCACGTATCAGTTCCCTGGAATCGTCCTATCCTGTGAGCCGGTTTTGTTTTAGGGGCTTTATCGTTATTAATGAGGTATAAACGGCGTGAAGTTGAGCGGGGAGGTCACGACGGACTTATCATCTGTGAGGCAATAAAAACTGTAGCAGCGAGCTCGGAGCGAAGGCAGCGCGCTTCGTGTGAAGTCACGCGCGTTTATCTGATGAGCCTCCACTAGCTTTAATATGTTGAATATTAAACGGACCGTATGATGTGATGACTTGGCTGTGAATTTTTGCACCCCACATATTCGCCCGCTATGAGTTTCCAACACCATTTATTACTAGACACTGACGTTGATATTAATTCTCAAAATGCCTTGCGGTTTCTTGCCGTTATTTGTGCAGTATAATCCATAGGTAACCGACGCGTCGTCCGTAACGTATGATTCGCGGAAACTAGCAATATCCTGCGAGAGACAACGTATTAATTTCGCTTCGCAAGCTTCTCTAGTCAATGGGTATAATCGAAAGGTGATCAAATAGTGAGCGGGTTCTGTAAATCGATATGAGGACAGACGGTAGGCTGGTCGGAGTCCGCTACCGTGATGTGATAGATAATAATAACTAATACAGGGCCGAGAGCAGCTATCCGCAGCTCGACAGCACACGTGAAGACGTTTATCTGGGCTACGGTGCACGCTTGGTAGTGGACCCCAAAGATCTACTCCGTTGTTCCCCCACTTGGAAGTAAGTTTTATACATGCCGGTACTGTTTCCTTTCTGTATCCGCTACTGTTTCCTTTCTGTATAGCAATACAGAAAGGAAACAGTACCGGCATGTATAAAACTTACTTCCAAGTGGCTAGCAAGCTAACCGTGACAAAACACTAATAATGTTTCCTTGATTAAATTTTAAAAGGAATGTAGAGATCGTCTTAACTAAAGCTGTGCACCTCTCCAGCTATGACCATCGATTCTTTCTAGTGTCAAAAAAATACCTCTATCTAACTACGACGCGTGGATTGACGCAGTTTTAATTTAGAAGATCTTTACAAGCAGCTGTGAAATTTACAACAGAGTAGAGTGCTGCTCGATGGAATGACTAAAACCAACCTTATTGCCACAGACAAACAACATTCAACGCTGCTGACGCATAGAGCCAACGATCATAAAGCCGATCAATAGTTTTGACAGACAGACTCTAAATTACCGCTCAAAGGAGGTCAAGTGTGCAATGCAAGAGTCAAATCTCAGCGTCTAATGGGAAGTGGGCCCGCCAGTAGCCGGACTAATCGAGTTGGCGATAGCTGTATTATGTCATTAAAACTGCATCACGCGTTCATACACAGCCTTGATCGAGCCTAACTGGACTTTGTCTCTACAGTTAATTCTAAAGGAATATAGCACTAACTGCTAGGCGAACTGCTCGGGTCTCAAGTTCAATTTGCCTTGAAGTCGACTTATTTCAGTATTCCCTCACTATTCCGCTAATCCAAACGATATAGTAACTTTTTGGCGACAGCGTGCGACCGTTACGCCGCATAGCTTCCCATTAAAAGTGGCATTCGTCGCTAAAGAACAAATTGTAAATTAAAATTCCAAGTTTAAAATGTTGCGTTCGATGGCGCTGGCCGGTTGGAATCTCGAGGAAAGCATTTGCTACTGAAGGCAGTTTTAAAGAGTACAAAAGAACCGCATCGTCCTACAGAGACTGGAAGCCGAAACTCACATTAGGATCTCAATTATGATCGCGTGAGCAAATTTATTGTGGCGGGCAAGCAGGTCACAAGATAATTTCTGAGAGTAAAATAAATACGGCAAGGAACGCGAGGCTGTTATTAAGAATTTAAGTCGCGCTTCCCGAAATTGTCGTGCGGTGCCCGAGGACACTCTTGATTTACAACTCTACCGGAATAATTTTCACTGAAATTGTAACTGAACAGTAAGCAATACGCATTCGCCGCTCATTATTGCGGCTGAGATAAGCGGCGAAATGCAATGGCCGTAAATTACATCAATGCATTTATTAAATAGTATATCGCCTTATCGTGCAAATGCAGACTTGACGGTGACATAAGTAGCTCGCCGATGATTTGTGTAATATTATTATGGTGATATTGAAAGTCGGGACTGTACAGTTTTCGGCTCGGTGAGGAGCATTTTGTTAAGAAAGGCGACGCGGTAAGGTTTGGGCGAGGCAAAAAGGGGCGAGAAGCGAAACGTTGCTGTTTTTGCGGGCGCCTCGTCAAAGCTCGTCGGCGGCGGCGACAAAACGATGGCGGTGGGCTCTTCAGAAACGACCCAGATTACCGTTCGAGTTCAACATGACCCTAGCACGAACTAAAACCTAGTGTTTTAGAAAAAAACTATATTGAAATAAAATTTCTCAATAACCTACTTCATAAAATTTGCTTTAAATCTATCACAGACCTCACCTCGGCCTAAATTCGTCCACGTTATCAGTTATCGGCTCCAAGGTTATCAGAATACAACAGACGTAAATACATCGTCATCAGTCGCGTCGCGTCGCTCTACACGTGACCTACTTACAGCGCGCTAGAACGGAATTCTTTATTTCGCTCCGGTATTCACTGCCTCCGTGGCGCAATTGGTTAGCGCGTTCGGCTGTTAACCGAAAGGTTGGTGGTTCGAGTCCACCCGGGGGCGCAATTATTTTTACGTTTTTTTTTTTCTTTTATACACACTGAGCAACTTTTTTCTGTTTCACTCGACTCAACTGTATAAAATAGAGGTTGGTTACGAAATTGGTGATGTAAAAAATAGTAGATTCTTACCCGAGGGAGTAAAACACAATTTTAAAGGTTTCTTTGAATCCAGAGCGGAGCTAAGCGCAGCAAGGGATTCAAAAACTCGAGCTTAGCTGCCCGCGCGCGGTTAATATTTTCATACTGTCAGTTTCTTGTCCATATAATGTTTTTGATTTACTAACAATATCTAAAAAGCTATTTTAGTTCCTCTTTACGGGGAACGAACTAGGTCTTGTCGAGTAGATGGGATAAAAATAAATATATTTTGAACGTTATTACGCCGTATTTACGATTGCGATTGGTCGTGTATGTTACCAGCAAGCGAAGCGGGGCGGGTTCTTTTCAATCGTATGGTGCGCAACAATATCAAAATGGTACGGTTTTCAAAGGTTTTTCTTCTTCCTAACTTCCAAAATAGTGCATTATTGACAATCATCGTTCCCCAGGTACGGTAACAGCCTCTAAAATCAGTTCGGAACGCGCCGGCTGAGAGATGTCGCGCGCCTCGTCCTCTCGAGTCGAGTGCGACTCCCTCTAATTGGACGTCTACCTGTTGAGCCACGGCTGTTTTTTCGCGGCCAGCCGAGGCCACTTCGACGGCACGGAGTAGCCACTATCAGGAAATTAACTCGAGAGTCGGAAGAGCGAAATAACTACCGGTCTATTCGGCTGGGCCGACTGGCTCGCTAACAGTACTAACTTTCGATGCATTTAGTGGCAAATCGGTAAGAATGTTGTCATAAAATTGTCCTTTTTGTATTTCGTAAACGGTTAAACTTACTTGTATTATGTCAGTGTAGCCGACTAGTTACACCGACATAATACAAGTAAGTTTAACCGTTTACGAAATACAAAATGTGCAGTGCTTACGAAAGTTTAAGTTTAAAATGTCCTTATTAAGGTGGGATGATAGCAACGTGGCGGGAAATTCAAAATTTTCACAGTTTTTTACATTTTGTAGCTAAAATGAGCTATTTTTGTTCAGCGATTTTTCGTTCGTAGACCAGAACACATAATCGGCTGAATTATTGTGGTTCTGTCGTTTACAATAATGAAAAGAATACTGTTTGTGGATGCGTGAATTTCCACGGGGGTTCGATAGCTCAGGATGTGGCTCAGGTTTTTGGAGACTTTAGGGGTGGAAGTAAAAACAAATGTTGCGTGTTTGCAGGACAAATTGCGATTGTATTCAACAGACCAAATTGCGGGGAACGGGGGGTGAGGGAACATAAATCAACCAATAGCGCGCGAGATCACGTCACCCGATCTTGAAGCCTATTTGCCGGTGATGACGTGATAATTAGTTCTTGCGCGACGAGCTAGGCGGCGCCACTGGTCCATATTGCATGGGTGTCCCAACATGCCCCCGGCCTTGGAAGTAGCGGCTTTCAATGTCTCTGTGTCTGGGTAACCTCTGGTTCCTCTGGTGCAACAAGCGGGCATATCTTTGCGTAAACTCGCCTTGTGATGCCTGTAGGTGTCTGGATATCGGCGACTCGAGATATGCCATCCTTGCCAGGGATGGTGTTCACAATCCGACCCAACTGCCACTTGAGTGGAGGAAGATTACTGTCCTTGAGCAGCACCAGGGTGTTCGGTTTCAGATCTGTTGTGTTTTCCTTCCACTTAGCTCGGGTTTGCAGCTCGGAAACATATTCTTTTGCCCAGCGCGACCAAAAATGTTGGCGTATCTGCTCCAGATGCTGGTACCTGGACAGGCGATGCGTGGGCGTGTCTTGCAGGTCACCACATGCAGGAGCGGTCAATGGTCGGCCGATTAAGAAGTGAGCTGGACTCAGTGGTATGAAATCACAGGGATCTGAGGAGAGAGGGGTTAAAGGTCGGGAGTTTAAGACGGCTTCCACCTGCGCCAATACCGTGCTATACTCTTCAAAGGTAAGGTGTGCGTTACCTACCACTCTGCGTAGGTGGTACTTGCACGATTTTACCCCTGCCTCCCACAGGCCACCAAAATGAGGGGAATACGGAGGAATAAATTTGAATTTAATTTGTTGAATGGTAGCGAATTCTATAATGTCTGGCCCACATTTGGTTAGGAAGTCAGCGAATTCGTTCATCAATCCAACGAAATTCCTACCGTTGTCCGAATAAATTTCTGAGGGTTATCCGCGACGAGAGATGAAGCGCTTGAGCGCTAAGAAATATGCGTCAGAAGTGAGATCACTACAGAGCTCCAAGTGTACTGCTCGCGTGACAAAGCATATAAAAATACAAATGTAGCTCTTGACAGTTTTTGCACCCCTACCCTTACGGTTAAGTACAAGCATCGGCCCCGCGTAATCGACCCCGCAACGTTGGAACGGAAAACATGGAGTAACTCGCTCCTTGGGTAAGTTTCCCATCAAGGGTGTCAAAGTTTTGCCTTTAACGCGCTTGCAAGTAACACACTCGTGTACCACCTTTCTGGCCAAACTTCGACCCCCTATAGGCCACCATGACTCACGAAGGTGGAATAGCAACGCCTGCGGGCCGGCGTGGAGCATTTGCTGATGCTCATGTCGAAACAATAAAGCGGAAAAGTGGTGTTTGTTTGACAAAAGCACCGGGTGCTTTTTGTCGTAGTGAAATTCAAGCGAATTTTCTAAACGTCCACCGACGCGTATGATTTTATCGTCATCGATAAATAAATTTAAATTTGAAAGATTGTGTTTGCGTTTTAATTTATTGTCACCCTCCAATATCTTATACTCGTCCGAAAATGATTCTGACTGCGTGAGTCGTATTAAAGTTTTCTCAGATTCTCTCAGCTCATCCAAACTGAGAACGCCGGTGTGCCGATTGTTTTTCTTTTGCGCGTTATATATAAAACGTTTCATATAAGCAACGGCGCGAATCATGCGCATGAGCTGGGAGAACCTGCTGAAAGGAAAGAATAAATCTTGTGTGTCATCGCTAGTGGCTATAAGGGCCACAGCATTTTGCTTTATTTCTGGTAAATTTTCGACGAAATTAGTGCCGGGCTGAATATTAGCACTGCTGAAATCAGGATCATGAAGAAAGGCTGGGCCTTCCCACCATAAAGCGGAATTAGAAAGGTCTTCCAAGCTGACACCTCGCGAAACTAAGTCAGCTGGATTATCCTTTCCACTCACATGATGCCATGGAAGTTCTTTGGTGAGTTCATGAATTTCAGCAGTTCTATTCTGAACGAAAGTTTTCAGTAAGTTAGGTGCCATCTTCAACCACCCTAACACTATCGTCGAATCCGTCCAAAAAGTAACGTTCGTAAGCTGACAGCGCAATGAGCTACGTACTTTGTCGTACAGTCTAGCTGCCAGCTGAGCGCCGCACAATTCGAGGCGCGGTATGCTCACCGGTTTCAAGGGCGCGACTTTGCCCTTGGAACAAAGTAATCGAACTACGATTGACCCATCATCATTAATAGTGCGTGCGTAAATACAACACCCGTACCCGGTTTGGCTTGCGTCACAAAAAACATGCCAGTCGAAATACCTAGCGTGGGTACCTATGACATGTCGCGGAACACGAATAGTTTTCAGCATTGATAGCGACTTAACAAACCGGTTCCAAGTACGCGTGACGTCGCTAGGCAGTGCATCGTCCCAGCCAGTCTTTAATAACCAGAGCTGCTGTAACAAAACCTTTGCAATCATTATAGTCGGGCTAAGTAAACCCAACGGATCGAATATTTGTGACACTTTAGAAAGTATTTTACGCTTAGTAACTTCCCCAGTGTCATCTTCAAATTGCGTGTCAAAATTAAATTCGTCCGATAAATGGAACCAGCCCAGACCTAATGTTTTTGAGTGAGTGTTTTCGCCTAGAGATAACTGTTTTGGCTCATTAGCGGAGCTTGTTGCGTCATTGCGTGAAAAATTAAATATCCACTTGCGGAGTGGAAAGCAGCCGGCACGCAATACCGCTGCAGTTTGGTCACAAAGCTGTAAAAGTGTGTCTTTGTCATCGAACCCCGTGATCATATCATCCACGTAGAAATCCTCCCTGATTATTCGTTGGACTTCAAGGTTAGTACAGTCGGTCGCTAATTGTTTTAAACACCTTACACTTAGGAAAGGTGCGGATGCAGTGCCGTAAGTAACGGTATTTAATTTATAAATACTTATCGGCTGCGATGGCTCATCCCTCCAAAGAATCAACTGCAGGTCGCGCTGCTGCTGGTCTATCAAGACCTGTCTATACATTTTTTCGACGTCGGCACATGCAACGAACCTGTGCTGCCTGAAGCGCAGTAAAATGGCAAGTAGGTCACCTTGTATTGGTTCGCCAACTGACTGAAGGTCATTCAAAGATTTTCCTGAGCTTGATGCAGCGCTTCCGTCGAAAACCACACGCAAACGCGTCGAGGTACTATGCTCTCGGAGGACTCCGTGGTGCGGCATGAAGTAGTGGGGATTTCCGTAAGTGGTGACGCGAGTCATGTGACCTAAGTCTTCATATTCGTGTATGAAGTCTTCGTATAACTTTTTATAGCTTTGTGAGCGTTGTAGGCGCTTTTCTAGTGATAAAAACCTACGTTCAGCTTGTGGGAACGTCTCCCCTAAGGAGTCGGCAGGTTGATTGAGAGGCATGCTTACTATGAACCTTCCGTCGGCATCGCGACTCGTAGTACGAACGAAATGGTCTTCGCAGAAAAGCTCTTCATCTGTGCGCGTGTCCCTCTCCTTAGGTAGCTCCTCAAGCTCCCAGAACATTCTAAGTTGGTTTTCTATCGATTGTGTGAAGTTGCACTGGATTTGCCCATTATTGTGCGCTTTGTAATTGATGGGTCCCGAGATAATCCAGCCTAGTTTTGTATTTTGTAAAATGGGTCCGTTAGGAAGCCTCATTTTACCCTGACCAAGAAGATCCCAAAACATATCGGCCCCTATTAGGAGGTCGATAGCTTTAGAATCAAGAAAATGCGGATCGGCCAGCTGAATGTTGTCTGGAATACAGAACAATGCGCGTGATATACAAACAGCTGGCAGCGGTGTCGTAATGTGCGGTAATACGAAACACCGTAAACAAGAAGTGTAGGTACTGAAGCGCGATTTTATCTCGATATCACAGATTTGCGAGCACTGCGTTATCGAGTCACCTACACCGCGAATTTCATGAGTGGACTGTAAAGTTTGCGCGCCAATTTTTTCGCATAGTGACTTTGAAATAAAACAACGCTGGCTCCCATTGTCGAGAAGAGCCCGCGCAGTGTGATAATTCCCGTGCCTATCTAAGATTTCGACGATGGCAGTGCACAACAAAACAGGACCGCCTTCTATGTATGCGCGTTGAGTGTGCGTGTGTGCTTTATTGACATGAATCGATGTCGCATCGATTGCGTAACTTGAGGCGGTATCTACGGCGGACGAGTTGTTTACTTTAGTTGGAACCGGTTCGCTATTGCCTACTGATGAGTGCATGGTAACTGAAAGATCAGCTGTTTCGGTGCCGTGAAGAAGCGAATTGTGCTTTTTATCGCATTTCCTGCACGGCCCGAACCTACAGTTGGACAACGAATGCCCGGCGCGTAAACAATTAGTGCACAGTTTGTTGTCAATTGCGATTTTGAGCCTAGATTCTAAGTTTGCGTCGAGAAACTTTTGGCAAGCATAAAGAGGATGATTTGCGTTACACATCATGCAACCCTTTTTGACAAAACGGGCCTGACTTTCTTGCGGCTTGTTGGTGGAAACATTGCAGTGGGATAACGTCTGACTACGATTATTGTGCGAAGTGTTTTGTTTATCTTTTGCGTGCGAAACTAACAATGTTTCCAACATGTCAGCCCTGTTTTTCAGGAATGAAATGATGTCACCCACCTTCAGGTATAGTTTGGAGTCTGTGTTTGAGAGTAAGGTGCCTTTATATTGCTCCCATTCGCGTTCTGTGGTTTTGTCTAATTTTGACACCATCATGAAAATAATCAGTGTATCCCAGGAGTCCGTGGGCTCGCCGAGAATTTTCAAAGCACGAATATTTTTCAGGACAGTGTCAATTAACTTTCGGATTAAGTCAGGAGACTCTTTAGCCAAAGCCGGGAGGGTAAATAAAGCCCTTACATGATTGTGTACTAACAAGCGGCTATTGTTATAGCGGTTTAGCAATAGTTCCCACGCAACAGAGTAATTATTTGCTGAAAATTCTAATGACTCAATCACTAACGCGGCACTACCCTTAAGTGAGAGTTTCAGATAGTGGAACTTTTCTATACTACTTATCTGTGTGGAATTGTGAACTAGCGACAGGAAAGTATCCCTGAACTCTAGCCAATGCTCGTACGCGCCGTCAAAGGAAGGCATTGATATTGAGGGCAACTTGACTGACTGCAACTTAGGACTGCCCGAACTGTCGGAACCCTTAGTAACCTCACTTCTGAGCATAAGCTCAGCCTTGGCCACCGTTTTATAATAAGCGTCTTCGAACAGATCCCGCTGTTTCGATAGTTCGTCTAAATCACAGTCGCGGACATTTTCTTCGATTTTGGATTGAATTTCATCGAATTGCTTGAACAAATCCGCGGCTCCCTGAGTGCGCAACTTTATATCAATTCTGTTTTGAACGGTCAGATCTCCTTCACTATGAAATGAATTTAAATAACTCGCGAATTTACTCAATCGACCCTTGACAATGCCCCGCTTTCTGACAAGGTCGCGAATCAACTTTTCTACAGTTTCGTTACTAGAATACTTCAGAGGCGATTTATCACGGGTTGGGGCTAAGCCTGAGGTCGACATTGAGGTCGAAGCTGAGGCTGCGTCTGACACTACTTTATCAGTGGCTACTTTGTCCGTACTCATTTTGGTGGCAAGTAAGAAGTGGAGTACTCACGTGCAAGCGACAGGCTACGAAGAGGGCAGGTGCTAGCAACGGCACCATGCAACTCTGCAGGTCAATTACACCGGAACTCCTTTGCGCGTATATACTGAAACCACGTTCACAAGCACGGTATTAGACAAGAGAAGAGGAGAGGGTTGGGGAAAGGCGTGGATGGTTGATCGTACCGAGCTCAACTTCGTCTATTCCACTTGTCCTGGTCCTCAACAATGAAGCGTAGATGTATCCTCTTCTCCTGGTTAGTCTCTGCTTTGTATTCCTTCCAAGTTGCGTTTCCCAGAAGACTCCTCTTGATTGGTACGAATTGCGTCGTTCGTAGTCCAAAGGTCGATGGGTCGCTAATCACCGTATCTTCGCGTATAACCCGGTGCTGAAGGTCCACATATGTTTGTGGATGCGTGAATTTCCACGGGGGTTCGATAGCTCAGGATGTGGCTCAGGTTTTTGGAGACTTTAGGGGTGGAAGTAAAAACAAATGTTGCGTGTTTGCAGGACAAATTGCGATTGTATTCAACAGACCAAATTGCGGGGAACGGGGGGTGAGGGAACATAAATCAACCAATAGCGCGCGAGATCACGTCACCCGATCTTGAAGCCTATTTGCCGGTGATGACGTGATAATTAGTTCTTGCGCGACGAGCTAGGCGGCGCCACTGGTCCATATTGCATGGGTGTCCCAACAATACTTTGTTATTTCTGCGAACGAAAAATCGCTGAACAAAAATAGCTCAGTTTAGGTACAAAATGTAAAAATTTTGAATTTGCCGACACGTTGCCATCGTCTACCCTTAAAAACAGACTATTCAGACGTAGTGCTCAGTTAGATTCACACTCGAGTCCTTATAACTAAAATAAAACTACAACATGGATTTATTCAATCTCTATACTAGACGAAGGAAGTGAGGACTCAAGTGCATGCCAGGGTCATTTTAAGGCCTGCCCAGCACCTTTACCATCCTCTGTCTTCTGACCTTAATCAGATAACGAACAGATAATCTTCTATGTACCATGTGGTCTAAAAACTGGATTTCTAACAAACTGAAGATGCCGTTTACCTACCTACCTATCTACACTACTGTGAGTTTATCTTCTGTAGTGAATATTTCCTTCCGATGATGAGTTCCACTACGTGATAGGGCGCTTACGGCTGATCCGTAAGGAGTCCCATTTTAGCCGTCGTTTTTCTACCCGGTGACAATTACTGTTATAAACTGATCTATTAGGCTATTATACCTTTTAAGCGAACGAAGGACTCGATATATTTTTTACTAATTATAATTAATAACTTCAGCAGTGGCATGGCATCTAGACTGAACATCCGGACAAACAATACCCTATCAAGCTGGTACTTTTTGCTACTCCATTTTAATTATTTTAATTTAACGTTTGACTTCAACATCGCTAATGAGTACCACCTATTGATTTCCATTCGCAATATGTTAGAGCATTTATTGATAGAATTTATTTGACATTTAGGCGTCTGGTGGTCTAAATAAACCTACAAAAGCGTGTCTCCCTTTTGGTAGAGGTGAATGCGAGACGGTTGGTCGGTTCTAGTGTTGTGTATTGTACTTTATAACCAGTTAAACTATATCGATAGATAGTTAGCGTGGGATGAGCCAAATCGGTAAGCACATTACAATCAAAAGATTAGATGCTCACTCAATAGTATCGGACACCAATGTAGTTACTTCACAGAAAGCTAGCGGTCAATAATATTCATCGATCTATACTGCCCTAGAATCCAAACGGCAGTCCAGAGATAAGATGTTCCATAAAAATTATAACTTAAAATCTTTAAAAAAAAACATGGACAAAATCTGATACCCCAAGGTATCGTTGAACTCAATGACACTTCACTCTGAGAAATCTGCAGGGCTAAGATGGTAGCTGTAGACATTTTCGTTGTCTCTACTGCACACGTGGACAAAAACAGAGTTTATGTTAGGGCCTATGAATAGGTCTATCGATACTCTTGACAAAATTCTATGTACTCGACGACCTGCTACACTAGTCCGCTGTTCATTTTCAATCACAGGCCGCAGCCTCTCCAGTGAAGCGCGTCGCGGCGGTTCGCGACGTACCGACGCGTACGCAGATTCGTCACGCGGCCGTAGAAGAGCGTGCGACGTCGTGCTACCGCCGGAAGCGCAGCAAGTGGACAAAAACACGTGACGGACTCTTTTCGTTTTCTTTTAGTTTTGTTTGATTTCTCGACAGGTTCTGGGATGAGCGAGCAAGTGCACCGATTGTCGTGTCCTATTTTTGAGACGTTTGGAATAGTTGAAAAGCGGCGGCCGATCCAGAACTCCTGACATCGTCCGGAGGAATCCATTCATTGGGTTCGGCCAACGGTTAAGCCCATATTTTGACCGGTACCTTGATAAGTCACATAGGGTAACAGAACACCACCTACTTGGGACCCTATCCTCGACGCAACTGACACAGTAGTGAGTGTTGCATTTGTTTCATAAGTTCGCTCAAAACATGCTTAAATTTTAACATAGGTTTTGATGATGATGTCCTCGACGACCACGCTTACAATCTTGTCACACATACCACACAAAATTAATGTGTAGTCGTCGTGTATGCTGACTTGGAATGAGTTTTGTGTGACCATGGATTCTATGTCTATTCAAAATCTTTAACAAAAATGGAGTGTCGAGGGTAGGGGGTCTCGAAAGTGGACTTGAGGCAAGGTGGTTGCGCACGATCGGTGCCCCCGCAGCTGTAACGTTTTGACATCCCGTTTGATTTGTGCGCAGGCGCCGAGATCGATCTAGAGCGCCAATTTATTGCCTTTCCTAGGTCCCGCTGACATTACCCGGTAAATGGGGAGCACGGTTGTTCCACTTACTGTTACACTGTTGATACAATTAGCTGGTTTATTGCTCTCGGCGTTTTCTTCGTGCTCTGTTTTACAGCCTTCGCGATTTTGTGCAAGCTGCAGCAGTTAAATGTTAGCCACTTATTAAATAGTTGGCTAAATACTTAACGAATCGCAACGTTAATGCATTTAACAATTTGGTTTACAAGAAAAGAATGTAAGTGTACGTGAGTCATCTTACAAAGTCTGAAGTAGATGTAATAAGGCTGAAACACGTAATCCTGCACGAAGCCGATAAAAGGGAAGTCGTAAATACGGCTTTAAAACAGTAATTAATGTTGCTCGCATTAAGGGTAGGCACACAATCAGAGGTGGAATAGACGACGCGTACCGCGATATACGACGCACAGTGGTCGATTTGTACGATTTAGGCGGCCAAAACTATTTTATGCTTTATTTCAGTAATAAATACGACAACAAATGCTAATCTGGTATTTTAGAGTGAATATATATGTTTATCCCTATTCGTTTCATTGAAAGCGTATTTTTCTATACAAAAAAACATTTCTGTGAAAATATTTTTGTAAATAGCGCCAATGTTTTTAAATTTTCTTTAAATCTCCCTTTGGTGTAAAATATATATTTTGAGTTCATTTGAATTATCGAAATCGGCTTAGTAGTTTTTGATATTTGGGTTAAGAATTATCACAATTTGTTAAGTAAAAGACGGCCGTACATAAAAAAAAATGTTTATTCTCTACAGTCTGCATGCCTATTTAAATTGAAAATAAAATATGGATGACAAAAAAATACAGTATACACTAAAATTAAATGGTCAACAGTTATTACCACATTATTATACTAAATGTTACTTACAATGTTAGGTACCGAATCATAAACAATAAGACAATATTTTATGAAAGTTTAACATACAAATTGTTATGTTACTCTTTAAAAGACAATTTTTCCTCACCGTCACTTTCCATGCATTTATCACAAGTGCCTTTTGTATTTGGCTCTGCAGGAAGCAAAAGCTCCAAAGTTTCCTGCAAAAATGGTTTTGATCGGATCTTCTTTTTTTTTCTCATTGAACTGATGAGTGGATCTGATGTCAAGAGTAACCTGTGATAAATAACAAGGTTACATTCTTCGCGTGAAAACTTTCGAGCAAAGTTTAGACGGTATGAGCGAAAGTGCTTATTACGAGCTTCTGCAGCTTCCTCCGAAAGTTGACCAATAGGCACTAGAGAATTTTCTATAACTTTTCCACCATGTACCAAAATTTTATGCATGGTAGGAGTCATAGAATGCCAACCATATAACTCTACATACAGTTTTGCTGTCTCCATGGCGTATTCATCAAATTTCGGGACATCTATTTTGTGACCGCTTGATATGGCTTCCAAAATAACTTTAATTTTATTTATAGTTATAGTTAATTTTATAATTAAAGTCTATTCCCGTTATTTCAGCAGCCAGATGTGGGTTTTCAAAAAATCTTCTACTAGTATTGCCGTCATTTGTGTTACCAAAATTACATTTTGGCATATCTACCAAGATACCTACTTCTTCTCTGAATCTTTGCTGAATCTCTTTTTTTTTTGTTGTTCTAGCATCTTTTCTGCTTTGGTTCTTTTTTCACGGTATTTCCCAACGGGCAATTTATAAGCTAAATGTAAAATTCTCTCGAATAATCGAATTCTGGCATGTAAAGTTGATAGGCCAAATTCAAGCGATTCTGGGTGAATTTCGTTTTTTTTACTTAAGTCATTAAAGTTTTTTGAAGTGGCTCCGCATATGTAGCATCTACTCGTTGATTTGGTGTCAGTCGCCGCATTGCAAACTTTGCCGTCCACCATGGTCATTTTAAGACTGTGGCTAACCGAGAATTTTTGCCCATTCAGTTCCAATTCCGTGGCTTTTAGGGACTTCACACTGTCCCGAACGTAATTTATTTCATCTTTTGTAATGAGCTCAAAAATATATTTGCATCCGAGTCGGCGTCATTCATTAACTTTTGTTTGTATTGAGCTTGTTGTGAACCATCACAACCCCATTTGCAGATAATCTGCAAGGAATTTCTCTCAGTTTCTGTAAGAGTCATTAGTACTTCTTCGAGGAAAATTTATAATCGCGTGACGGTGTGATCTAACAAAGATTGTAGATCACTTTCAGCACAGGAAGCGGTCACTCGTAGCGTCTCTTTGGGTGGGTAACATTCCTGTTTAGCCTTCAACACTAATTCGTAGCACGGGTAAAAGCTTCTGTTGGTTGCTCGCACAATTTCATATTGACTTCGTGTCAAATCAGCGTCCACGCACATTCGCAGTGCCTCCCGAGGCGTAAGGGGATCTTGTGCCTTTGATTTGGAATGTCTTTTTGTACATTCGTTTGCGGCTGCAGGCGAATTTGTAATATCTTTTAGGACTTGCGAGGCGTTTCTTTTTCCTTCTTTTTGTAAAATTACTTGCGCTGCGTGAACTATCACTTCTTTGCCTACAGAGGAGCGAACTTCTTCTGTTTTCCTCCTTTTAGTTCTTTCACTACATTCACTGAATGTTTTGCTAGGTCGTCCTGACTTATTATGCGTTTTTATGGGCATCTCGAACGTTCCTGCTAACCATGCATCATTGCTTATAAGAATTTTTTCTAGCGTGTTGCGTGCTTTGGACCATCTCTTTTTTATTTCTGTTTTAAAATATGAAAATTTATGATTTATATACTTTTTGTCTTCGTCGGAGTCCCCGTAAGACACTAACAAATAATTTTGTAAGTATTCCAATTTGTCGTTTATTGATGGAGAGTTTTCCTCAATCATCTTATCAAAAAGATATCTGCGAGTTACTACCTCCATGCCCGAGTAACTTGATGAACCTAGAACAACGAAAAGGAATTTTAACGCAAAAGAAACAAAAAAGGAATTTTTCTCACTTTCTGCCTAAGTTAATGAATTATTATTTTTCTCGCGAAGTGGTCAAAGGTGGTGGCTATTTTTTTGTGGTTATCTGCTCAAAGAGCTATACTATTAGAAACCATAAGGAATTTAACTCGGACGGTCTCGGAAGTACAACATTTTTACTATTGAAAATAAAAAAATGATAATATTTTCTATGAAAAAGGGCGATCTTTGATACGTTGTAACTGCACTAAATATTGATATTCCTTATCTTAATTTAAATTATATTTGAAGGAGCTTACCTGAATTTTCGACTTCCATCACTTTCACTTGTAACTGAATAATATCCAATGAAATATTCACTTTAGAATATCGGTTGCGCTAAGAGTGTCGAGAACGAACGCGTACAGCTTGCGCGACGATCAAGTTCCGACTACCTATGGGGGCGCGCACGCAGTTCTAGGAACTGGGGAGGGGTGGGGTTTGGGCAGTCGGGGTGTCTATTTTTCCGGGAATCAATTAGTTTTGTTATAAGTTAACTTTGAGAAATGGACTTTTGGCCGCCTAAATCGTACAAATCGACCACTGTGCGACGGCGGTGAACAATCATTCGATTAGTTAATCCGCAAAGGGCAGTAGCGTTTCAATAACAACGGCAATAACGGGCGAACTCTGATTAAAAACGAAACAAAACGGGCCTAAATAATTCATGTATTGTGTATTTGCACGACAGACACGGTGGAAAATCGTAAATATCGAGGGGGGCGAGGCGCACGTGACGCGGTATCGTTCTCGTATACAAGCATACGTTGCCCGGATTCAATTTCGGTAAAATTTAATGTAAATGCATGAATTTTCCCCGTGCCACTCGTACAATCAGTGTCGAGAGCTGACATTTGCATATGCGCTTGCTGAAATTTCAGAATAGCTATTCCGTCGAGCTTAACCGAGTTCAAAACTTAAGGGCTATACACGAGTCGGAAATGTTGCGGCAATATGGGTGGGCGGGATGTATTCCGCTCCGCTGTGACAGGAATTACTTGTGAGATTTAGCAAAGCCACGATATTAGACGCACGCGGTGTTGTGCTCCTTTACGTTCTCGCGTGACAGAAAAATGGCATATTGCCACTGAACTGAAGCGCCGACTTCAAGTGGGTTTAAGTGTGCGTTATCTTTGAAGCATTATGATGAGGCATGTGTGTTTAGAAAAAATGTGAACAGAAGGGCTCGAGCCACAGGAGTGCTTACAAAGTACTGGCGCGAGCAGATTTGTAGCAAAAAAGGCGCAGGTGGCGGCAGTGAGCCGCGTGGCGGTAAATTGGTTGGAAAATCTTGGCGGGCCGCAGCCGGCGCACTGACATCGTGTGACATGCAACTGTCAATGCGCTGGTGTGGTTTTTATCCTTCACTCTCCTATTTTTATGAAGCCTTTTGCATACACACTCTGCAGGCAGCATCTGGCCACGCACGAGAACGCCAAATAATTGAACGAGCGAGCGAAGCGAGAGAAGTTCTCCGAGTCTACTGGAACAATCCGGCGGTTGTATGTTTGTATGTATGTATGTATGAATGTTCGTTCGACGATAACTTGAGTAAATTTAGTCTGATCATCATGAAATTTGGTAGGCAGGTAAATGAGGCAAAGAGAATTTTTAAGTTCGAACATGAGCCAAATCGGTCGAGGGGTTGCTGAGATATGGGGTCGCGAGTTCATAGTTCAGGGCGAACCACTAGTATTACTGTGTTGCGGACTATTTCGCCGAGAAACAATGCGGAACGAATTCGAGACCGTTGATGGGGGACCGTAAAACTTTATTAGCTAATTCGTCGGCGACATGTGTTACACCGCAACCACAGCACAAAGCTGCAATCTGGACTCTTTTGTCGCTCTTCTAATCAGAGATCAATCAACACAGCTCAGTACCTGCGCAGAGCTAATTCGGATTGGTTGCACGGGCATCGTCTTCCGAGACCCGCTTGATTGGAATACCCGTCGACGCCCGAGCGGGTGAAACCAATCACGGTTTATGTCCTATCCAGTGACAATTGCAGTACTATTGTGCTTCGCTAAACAAGCTGTTTATATTCACATCTAAAGGAGATGCTGCGAGTTATTCACTTTAAGTACAAATGAAATAGCCATACTGAGCAGAATTGTTTCTTACAGTTGCCGAGTGAAGCGGTTTATTGAGTCCTCTGTAATGACTTTAAGTCATTTCACTCAAGTTAAGGGCCATTAAGGGTAAGTAGGCAGGCGCTACTGCACTTAAAAAGCAACTATCAAACTACAATGGGGCAAGATACGATGAATTAAGTTTGTGTTTAGTATGAAGACGCTAACTGTGTTTTGAGAAAAACGTTATATTATTGGTAGAGTTTACGCAGACTAACATAATGAGACATTCGGCTTGAGGAATTTATTGAAACGTTTTATCTGACGGCGGGAATAGTATTTTTTTATATTTTATTTCAAGGGATATGCAGAAACATGAATAAACCAGTACTTATTTTGCATAAAAATGTTAAAAGGACCACCCCGAACGCAGAACATGCTTATTTCATAGCAATATTTTCATGAACGTAACATTTTCCTTGGGATATCGCGATTTTCCACAAACCATACTATGGTGTAAATGGAGGTCGTAAATCAGAGAAAACATTAATTTTGCAATTAAACGCCCAACAATCAATGGAACCGCAATAAAGCCGCCGCATAACATCCAAAAGTAATTGAAACCAGTCAGTGCATTCAGTCGCTGCGCACAGACGCGACGCACATGAAGATTCTCCACGGAGTGCACTTCGGAATCGCTGCATCCGACCAAACTCACACCCATTACAAAGTCCGACTGAGTACGACTATTACGGAGTGAGGGCAACGAGAGAATTCGAATGCAGAGACAGCTCACAAGACCGTTTACATTTAAAACGCGACTCGCATTAATGCCATCAATATAAATTGAAGTGACTATAATGGGTGCATTTATACCACTATTACCGGTTATCACAGAGCAATTAAAGAGGCACCGCGCGAACCGTCGACGAGCACGCTCGATTTACTTTTGACTTCGATTAATCGTTCTTTTTGTTCGGCACCAATCTTACGCATTTGCATAAGAATGTTTGTTGTGGATGTATTCGTGGGACAGGTATTAAACGCACCGAATCGATTAGCTTTCTTTTAGTGAACGATTTTTTTACCAGTGTTTGTATGAGTCACCGCATGGATAGATGATTGATGCATTGTGATAAGCTCAAGAGCACGCATTAACATAGATAAACTGTGCAAAGTTTGCATTGTGTTGCCAACGAGGTTTTGACGTGTCGACATCCGTTGATGAGTCACGGTGCAAGTCATGCGTTCGGCAAAACCGCGAGACTCCTCGAGGCGCTATTCTCAAAGCAAATTACTACCATAACTCTTTCTAGTTTCGACACAACGTCTGTGAAAAAGATCTATTAAACACGAGAATCAGTCCCCGTATGGATCGTATTTTTACGCAAGTGTACGAGCGATGTATCTGGCCGGTCACTCGTCTCGTGCGAACTAGGACTTGAACTTCAACTTAGCGGTCAAGTGCAACGTGCCGATTTAACAAGTTCGCATTCTTCGGTGAACCGAGCGACTCCTAGGTACTCGTACGATTTAGCGGAGAGTTATTGTTCCTTTGTCTGATTGTTTATTTTATTGCCTCGGGAATGATGGAAAGAGAAAGTGTAGTGGAGCCTGATTTACAATAATCTATTTCAATTCAAGTCAAAGAGCAACTCGCGGAGGCACCGAGTCGTTATTGGAACCCTTCCCGATTAGAAATCGGAACAACACCCATCATGCTGCGTCCATTCACAATATAAGGTAATAAAGCTTAACGTGCACTAAAACGATCGTAATCCCTCCAGATCTGAGGGCATCAAGCCGATATTTTACGGTGCGGCCGCGTTGCACAATCGCACCGAAAAAATCGTGCACATCGGCTTTCCCACCGTCGTCGCCGCGCTGGCACGTCTAATCGCGAGGAGTGATTCGGCCAGTGGCTGCTACCGAAACGGTTGGAATGTCAACAGATTGTTCTTGGCGGCGGGCGTGAGACAAAAAGTTAATTAAACTCGTTGGAGGTGACACCGAGGAGCCGCAGGTGTCTATGGGAAGCGCGGCCGTGCGGCACGGCGACGCGCCGCGACCAATCGCGACTAATTGTGCTGCCGGCCTACCGGCCGATCGCGTCTAATAAGGGATTTTCCAACAGCTCATAAGTTGTAGTTCCAAATTTGTAACTAGATGTCGCTGACGAGACATGTTCTTTTTTATGCCAGTTCGCGCTCGTTGGCCTTCGTATATACGTCCAAACACATTTAGGTATTAGTTGTGGAGCAAAATGAAGTGTTTCCGGATTTACCATTCACTCATACAAGAACATTATCAAAGTCGTGCACTTTTTCATGTACTGTGAAATGGATTGACGGCTACGACGATGAAAGATGAAGAAGTATTACAAGTAAGTATTATTATTATTAGTAAGTACAGGGCAATGAAGCGAAGAAGTATTTTCGCTGTAGTAAGCACTAATTTACTTTATGATAGAAAACTTGTCGTATCAACGCCATCTGTCACAGCTTTCAGAACTATTTTGTTATTTTCTTTAGCTGTCAGAAAATCCCTTATTGTGTTGCCCCGCGAGCGCGTTACACGACTGCACTTCTATTCTGAACACACAGAAGCGATTCGGTTAGGAACGAAATTGATCTTCATAACAAAGCTAGGGGACCAATTAGAACGCAATTATCGAAAAAAGGAGCTCCTTACTTTAGACAATATTTGCGTTTTTTCGTTAGCACCCGTAAGGGCTAGTTTTTGGATAGTTCAAAGGAAAAAGTTCCTTTCCCAATGATTTCATTCGACAGTTGCCTATTTTACATTCCTGGATTCCTGGAAAAATAGATGCCCAAACTGCCTTTGGGAGCTTATTTGCTCGTAGTCTATGCAATTAAAGTAAAACTGTACACTAATGCAATAAGGTTGATTCGAATATTAGACGTATGGTCGAAATAATGTTTCGTGTTGTTCTATTGCTGATATCATTTGTTTCTGTGGGGACAAGTTTTTATTGTGATTTTATACGTAATGCGGATTCTATGGGAAGTTCGGTGGCAGTAACACAAGTACAGCAGTTTCGTTCCATTCCGAGCCATTATCACTCGATAGAATAGGCGGTCAGGTCGTTCGGACACCGGTGACAGGAAAACACAGCCGATAGAGTGAGTCTGTGAGAGATCTGCCGGTAACAAGTCAGTGGCAGTGAATCGTCGTTTCTATGGGAGAAACAACAGAGAAGAGGAAAGTGACAAAACTGTGTGCTTTTCCTTGTTTGCTAGATGATACTATAGGACGGTCATATTTAACACTTGAATATTTTTTCGGTGCTTGAATACGCTAAAATCCCAAACTAACAGCTAGTTCTGATTTTTTGATATGTTGTTAGGACCACTACCAGTGTCGTATACCCAAGTTTGTAACTTCGAAAGACCTGTGCTAACTCGAAAAACCTCAAAAAATATACTCTGCAAACCGTTTATTACACATAGAATAAATTACTATACGTATACTATAAAAAATACGTCTCTATTTGATTTTTTGTAGAGTATTTATAACAAGTTACAAAACAAACGGAGGAAAAAAATCCAAATACTGAAATAAAGACTATACAAACCCCGATTTTTGAGTGCTGCAAAGTTAGCACAGGTATTTCGAAGCTGCTAACTTGGATATACGCTACTGGTAGTGGTCCTAACAACATTAAAAAAAAAAACAAAACTAGCCGTTTGTTTGCGATTTTAGTTTTCGATGTCACCGTCCTACTATCTTTGTCAGAAGTCTTGAAATGTGTAGCTTTAACAAAACTTTCGCAAAATAAGGTAGCAACATTTTCGACAGGGGAATTAAATCCAGCACCTCTCAAACCCACAGACGCTAGAGCCAGACAGATCTGTCTCATTCCGCTATACCTTGGAAGGGTTAAGAAATAGGCCCGAAACAGGCCCGTGTCATCACTGGTTTTCTGCGTTTTATGGTTTGATTGTTGATGAATATCGGAAAACTAAGTGAAGACTTGATTTTTCCATTTCTTGTTTTTTTCAGACACTATGAAAAAAGCTTATTAATTAGCTCTACATAGTTACATAGATTAAAATACCGGCAGCCAGTAACTGTGTTTAGGGTGGATCCCAAAGTTAAAGTTAATGACCTCACGTAAGATATACACAACCTAATGAATGATCAAGAATATATTTTATGCAAGCTCGCTGAATGGTTCCGGCCGTGTAACCTAAGTTAAAGAAAGAAAGTAAAGGAGCCGAAACGGACAAACGGCCGTAAATCAAGGTAACATGAGAGCCCGCATCCACCGACACAAAGTCAACGGCGGTCGAGGTGCGTCCGAGGATATAAATTGTAATTATAAGGAAAGAGAAAAAAGTAACTCGAATATTACACGTTATCGGGCACAAATCGAGGAGCGAAACCCTCAACCTGTTACCGGTTGATCAATGTCTTAATAACGAAGTATTTGAATGTAAGACCGGGGAACATCTCGAGACGTTATTTATGTGCGTTAGCCTATTTATCCCCGACTAATTTAGTGGCCGGATTGTGCCGTTCATCCTCGACAACGGATTATAAATTCTGGTGACATTCCCTTGTAACTGAAGCCAGCTGGTTCACTTCGGGTTATGATTAGGTTACTTATGCGACGCGCTACCCGGTGTAGGTATTATTTTACAAAAATCTGACGGAATTTATTAGTTTTGTTTCTTAATATGTAAAGAAGTAAACATAAGAAACGTTGACGGCATATTTAAAAGTTTTTATTCCTGTCACATTACTTAAGAGGGCGTTAGAGCACCATTTTCCCATACAAACGTAGTTCTACATTACAACTACAACTAGATACTCGTGAAAGGACACGAACACACGTAGACTCATACAGCCGCATTGCCTCTCACTTTTCCCGCGCCCCGTCTCGCTCTGGGTGAAACAGCTATAGAAAACAGTGTTTCACGCGCTTGGCCGTCACTGAGTTCCCACGGTCCTGAAGGGCCTCTTAATTGTTCGACGTTTTGATACAGCCTGTATAAAATGGGACAAAACTGAATCAGCTTTCGAAAACGGAATCATTGTAATTGATAACACATTTACACAGCATTCCAATCAACAAGCGATAAGATCGCCATCTCGTCAGTTTACATTCCGTTACCAAACACTGATTAGTTTGGGCAATAAAGCGTCTAAATATATCTGTATTCAAATTAGAAATCATGAGGAAGATTGGGACTTATTATGGCTGTGCAGCTCTTATTCTGGTAACATTTAAAGAGTTACGACGGAACTGAATATGGGATATACAAGGTGTTACAAAAAATGCTAACTCTTTTTACAGGGTAATAGCACCCGGTGATAGGGATCACAACCTAACCTATTTTTATTGCTCTATGACGTTCCGTTGAATTTTAAATTAATAATAATAATTTTTAAATTCATACTTACTTACTCCGATGGCTCAGCGACCCGAAGTGGGTCTTGGCCTCAGACACAAGAAGTCGCCACTGGTCTCGGTCCTGCGCGGTCTCATTCCAGTCGCCTGCTTGTAGGTCGCGCAGGTCTTTGCCGACTTCATCCCTCCAGCGGTATTTGGGACGGCCAACTGGTCTTCGACCGCTTGGTATTCCAAGGTAAGCCCTCTTGACTGCTCGATCCTCCCCCATCCTTTCCAGGTGACCGATGATATTGGGTTCGGAAATCAGGTCTTCGATTTCCTGGTTCTTCCTTACTTTCCAACTACCATCTTCCCGCCTAGTTGGTCCCAGCATCTTCCTCATCACCTTTCTCTCCGCAACCAGAAGTTTATTTTCTTCCTTGAGAGTGAGCGTCCAAGCCTCAGAGCCATACATCAAGATCGGCCGGATTACCGTTTTATAGATTCGGATCTTGGTTTTTCTGCTTAAGAGTTTGGACGCAAGCACTTTGTGGAGAGCAGCACTGCATCGGAGGGTGTTTTGTACTCGGATGTCGATCTCCTGTTCGATCTCCTGTTAAATTCATAATTATTAATAATTTTAAATTAATAATGAACGCTGTGGCGGGGGAAAAGTATTTTTTAAATATTGTTTTCATTGACTTTCACAAAGTTTTAACAACTCAAAGCTATGCAAATGCACCTACACCCACAAACATATTTTTAAATTTGAGCTAATACCAAAAACAAGAAAGTTATGAAATTTTTTAAATTTTGAGGTTATAAAATACAATTGTTTTTTTCAAAATTTTTTTACAGATTTGACATCCTGTTGAAAAGTAGGTTACACCCTGTAAAAAGAGTTAGGATGTTTTGAAACACGTTGTATTGCTGCACGCTTTAATATTTATTTATTTATTTATGGAAGGCTAACAGCTTTAGAAACTTATTATAGATATTATTATGTTCATTGTTCATGCTACCCTAAGAAGACGCTGTGGTTATGCTACGTTCCAAACAGCTTGCTCGTAATTAGAATGAGGGCCCAGGTTCGTCTTTCGTCGAGGCCGTTATCACGCTAAGATCAATAGGTTTTCGGTCCGTGGGCGGGGCGATTCGTTAACTACAATAATAGTAGAGCAGTCCAAATTGATTAGTTACCGAACGTAACCAACCTCTATCATACCTGCACGCTTTATTTACGTAAGTCGAATGCAATTGAAAGGAGAAAACATTGAAGCCTCAATGGAAATGACAAAAAGTAGCTCAATAAACAACATTAGGAGCGAACACCCACCACGCGACACCAACACGTGTCCAAAGCAATTCCAAGAAACAAGACGAGAAATAAGAATGCAACAAAGAAAAATAAATTGAGCGAAAGTGTACAATACATAAATTGATATCTCGCGCGACGGAAAGTGAGTAATGCATAGGCGATGCAGCGAAGCCGGTATAATGGTCGGGAGACATACGAATTATCCGGTAGCGGTCGCTTATCTGATAATAAATATTATAGTCCATTCTTTTAGGAGAGTCGGCCATTAATCCAGCGGTCGATCGGGCCCGTATCGCCTTACGGAGCGCATTGTTGCTCCCAACAGTTGTTCCTATTTATCAAGACGCCTGTAATATTGTTCTCGTGGCCACAAAGAGTGCTCGCGACGGGTGAACAACGCGCAGTCTTTTGTCTCCTGACAAGCGACATCGACATTAGAGAAATATTAACTTTATTATAATCAGATGCACAGAAATGGACACATTTGTTACTGTGTAAAATAATTTATCGCAGCATCTTTAGCCGCAAGCATTCATTCATGTAGTTTTTTATAAACGTTTCCTTTACCGGCGTAGACAAACGGTGATTCTAGACGCGACGCTGTCGCGCATTAAAGTCACGAATTCATCAAAATTAAGGTGATTAGCATATAAATTACTTTTCCCAATGTGTAAATCCACGTGTTGCTCGTCGAGAATAGAGATTAATGTGGAAGGTGTCTGTGCCGGCGCGCCGGCCGGGTGACAAGTTAAGCTGACATCCGTCAACGGCGACTGTAATCGCCGGATCGAAGATCGATGCTAAGCTCGGCTTATTGAAGTTTTCGTTGGATTCGGATCAACGCGGAACTTGTTCCGAGTTCGCTGCGGAGCCCGGCCTGTCGATACTAGCCATGAGCCGTTTATCTCCCACTAATCTGACAACAATCAGAGTCATTATGCTCACATATCATGTAGAGCATGGAGATAGGCATCCTAAATACAATTTGGCACATGAATCAGTGCGTCCTATCTCACACGGCCGCGACTTCTTTCCAAGATGACCGATGTAGATAGCAATAGTGTACACGTTTCCTTTACGAGTGCCTCCGCATCAAATCACCATCACAGAAAAGGCGACCAACAATATGGGAGTTTGTACAATTGGTTCCCTGGTGGCCCTCGAGATTCCCTTAGGCAGTATCTGGATATAAGTGGTCGTGAAATTTTACGACGGCTACTGGCTCGCACGTAACACTAGCTTTAGATGCTTTCCGCAATTATCGTGAAATCGAGCAGCGTAATCGAGAGTGAGTCGCTTTTGAGGACCGCGCTGCCGCCGCCGGCTAGCCACTTTGTCAAGCCTTTTTCAGGAGCTGTCTTTAACTGCAAATTACCATCGAAACGACCCGACGATAACCAATCCTAGGGGATAAAGCTGCTTATAAAAGTAGACGAGCTTCGTAGGGTGTATAGCTGATTGGCTGATAAAGGCAGCGTCAGTTAGTTTAGCGGCGTGATGAGTTTCTCGCGAGATGAGAGAGCGGCGCACGCAACTAATCATTAACTGAGCGCTCACAATCTTATGTCTAAAGTAATTCGACGACAGCGCCGGCGCTGAGCGCTGGTAGCACATAAATAGAGGCAAATTGTGTTTGCACTAGCGGACGCGTCCGGGATGAGAGGGGAAGAGAGAAGCCGCTTCGTATTTATTCTATTTGCTGAACGTGCTCCGGTGCCGCGGCCGCCTGTTTGACGATGCAAAATCGCTGTGCTTAATAAATTGTGCGCCCACCTCATTGATCCGTCGATGTTGCTCATTATATCGGCTGCCGCTGAAAGCGCAACGGTTCAAGTCAAATGTTGCCGAGGTATTTACGCCGTACTACAACTTCGACCACTTCCTCTGTTTATTTAGCTGACTGGATAAGGTAGTACTGGATTAGCTTAGCTAACGGGGACTTCTCTCCACATTAGTGTAAAAGACAATGTTAGGGGCATTCCAATAAATAATGTGAACAAGTTTGGCGCGTGGAACAAACAAGGAAATGAACACAGCGCAAACATTAGAAGAAGTGAGAAAGGCCATATCTGGCGGCCATAAACTGCTCGCAACAGTCGTTTGATCCGATAAAGCTTCACATCGCGGGCCAGGCTTGCACTTACGGGTTATTCGCTCCGATATCGACATATTCGAACCCTTCCTCCTTCACGAAACAAGCGAGCTCGTTTGAATTGATTACCGCGTTGCGGCGGCGCCGCGATACACATTTTTTGCACGGTAAAGATCTTGTTTGTAAAAGTAGCAATTTTCTTGTTGCGCCTACCTTATTCGAGGCGATACGCGGCCGCTTCCCTTGCAAATACGGTAAAAAATGAGAGCCGTCGCAGTTGCCGCCTGCCGCGATACCAGACGCGCCTCTACAATTTTCTTCACTACACGATACATCCGTCTGTACTATATCTATTGCGAATTCCTTACATAAAGAATATACCAGGAGCATTTTACGCGATAATTTATATTCCTTTGATGTATCAGAAGTTCTTACATAGGAGAAAATTAGTTCCTAGTTCGCTTTAGCATTTGTTGGAATATCATTACTGGCAGAGTGAGCTTGCAAATGAAGCATCGGCTCGGAGGAGCTGGTGGGTCGCTTGTTGGTGAGCACAACACTAGTTTACATCGGAGCTGCAGCCGCAACTGCGGTGGAGTACAAACTATAATGTACAACAAGTCTCCGAGCAGGGTTGCCATGCGTTTTTCTGTTTCTCCCCAAATTTAAATAATTTTTTCTCCAAAACGATACTATTTTCCATGGTTTTACCCAAAGGCTCGTTTTTTCCCTTATTCTAAGGCATATTTCGCCTGGTAGTATTAAAGACAATGTTTACAATGGTTCTACCAGTAAAACTACAAACAAATGGCATTCACTGTAGTTTAACTAAACTTTTTGTCTATGGTATTGACATAAAACAAACTAAATCGTATAAAGAAAGTTTATTCAAATAAATTTAATATATTCACGACAACCATATTATTATCCTCTTCATCTATGACGTCATTTCTACCCAAAACTATTTAAAAAATTAAGTACCCAAAACTCTCCACTGTGTTTTCTTTTTCTCCAAACATTTCTCCAAAGATTTCTTTTCTCCAAATTTTCTCCAGGAGCCAAATTTTTACCCAGAATTGCGAGAAAAATACCCAATCTGGTAACGCTGCTCCGAGTGCGGGGAGCTAGTTGGCCCCGAGTCTACTTTGCCGCACGCTTTCGCCTCACCTCTTATAGCGAGATCGACGCGTTTACCTCTGGCGCGGCGCAAATTGAGGGTTTCACCTCGTTTCATGCAAAAGGATCAGCGCGTCCCGCTCGCACGGTGCAACTAACTCCGCATAGCGCGGCGCAGACATCGCCCGGTAATCATTGTTCTCGCAACGAGAACAAAACGACACCCAGTCCAAAGTATACGGACGCGAAACAAAAACGAACACGCCTCGGTATTCCGATAAGTTTAAGATAAATAGCTCGCCGAGTTTTGCTTGCCCTTTACTTGGGATCGTCCTTTTTTTGCCACGTTACATTTCTGCCAGAGTAATCTGGAGCTCGAGATCAATTTAATGGAAATCATAACCCGCGAGTTGCATCAGAATTACGCGCCTAGCAATGCGCTAATTGGATCAGCAGGAGGTAGGTGCCACAACAGGAAGACGCTATGGAATCATAAACTGTTTAATGCGATATCATGCCGGTTAACTTACAACCTGACGGTACATCAAAGTCCAAGAGAGCTTGCGGCTCCTTTGCGCTACAACATATGGTGTCAGTAACGGAAAGCTGCCACGAAGCGGACCTCATTTTTGGCAGCAAAGACAAAGGCAGTAATTACAACAGTTAACGGTTACACGTTAATACTATGAAGACTTTCGCTTGCCACAGAACGGGTCCAATTGTACAGCTGCGAATGAATGGAGTGAATGATATCATTTGTATCATTACAAAGTAGAGTTCTGGGAATGTCGACGAATGTCCTCACGAAGTTTAACTTCACACGTAACAGACTGTTAAGCGCAGTAGCGGTTATTGTAAAAAAAGGAAAATAAAATTATCAACACAATCAGTCTTGAAAGCGGGTAGCCACGACGGCGTCCAGCGGCGAGGCTAAAGCCGTAGAATTTTCGTGTCGACGCTAAAGCCGTGTTCTCACGTAGGGTTCACGCGTCAAGTGTTACTGTCCATTCCTTTTGTGACGCGACCGCCCCGGCGTGATCTGGCATCCGACGCGGCAAGTGCGTCGCGTGACTCCACGTCATGTTACAAGCGCTTCAATGACGGATGACTTTACGGGAACTATCCGGATTACGTGCTGCCCGCCCGGTCGTGTCCCTGATGCGATGCGAATAGGGCAAAACGTGAGTCGAATTAATATTGTGATAGAAAAAGCTGCTTTAACTGAGACCTATGTCAAGTGTGAAGTCTGGCGCACTAGATTACCCAAGCGCTTATCTAAATCTCAAGGTGACACTCGAATAAAAACAGAAACTGATATAAAGATTGCGATCTCGAGGCTGCCCGATGCTTGGCTTAGTAGCTGCTTTATGGTCACCAATCTAGGCCATAGAAGCGTAGCAAGATTTAATAGGTCGTGATTCTTGGAACCGCATCCGGAATCCCAGTAGCGTATCCGTGAAGCGGAGAAGGCGGGCGGGCGCGAAGCGTCGCACATTTCGTTTTACATCGCAACCCTTTCAGAGCGCCACGACATGTAGCCAATAAAACCGTCACGCCACTGTCGGGCACGATGGGCGCCCACCTTTAGCCCCACTCTCAAATCCGCACACCCGGGAAATCCGCAGTTTTCCATTCCAACCTTTGCCTAGGCCTACTTTGTACTCGTACTCACTTATTTCGATGTTAGTAAGCCGATGTTTTATTTTCAAATTGAATTCTCCTTTCGTTGTGAATTTCCAAAAGTCTATAACCAAGTAAAGTATTTTAGAGATTTAGACAGATCACGATCACTAGAAAAAAAGGCTCATCTAAACGATCGTGGGTGAGGTGGTTGCGTGACCACTTGCCCCTATAGGTACTTATTAAGAGGCTCCGACATTCCAGGGATCGTATCATCTTCGTAAATAAATCAAAGGTGTACATTTCCACGTAGATGCCAATAAAGCATAAATAATTCTCGTCTCGGCGGTTAGCCAACAGTGTAACGGTACAAGAAAATTAAACACGCACGAAATAGTCCTAACGATATTGAAAGGCTAATGCCGGAGACAAGTTGGTCGCGCGAATTATAGTCCAGTCGACTTCACCGGGTTACGCAACCCAATAAGCAAACAGCTGGCGCGATGTGCAATCCACTACCGCCCCACAATGGTGGTCGTTGATCAAAATCCCGATAGTGCACCAGCTATGGCAGGAATTCGTGTCCATAGGCCAAGAGGCGCACGACTTGAAACGAAAGTGAACTGTCATGCCCACAAACGGCGACATATCGCTCAAATTCACATTGCGTCTGGCCGCAGCAACGTGACTCGCCCATAAAAACAATCATAAATGACCTTATGATTTGTGATCGAATGCGACATAACCGGTGCCGTTTCAAACTAGACTTCAGCGCGCTCTCATAAGATTGCAATACTTACACAGATAATAGAAAGCGTGTCGCATTACACCCAGGAACTAAATGCGGCTTGTACATTATGTTCACTTTCGTGCAACCTTTAATGAAAGTCGTATGTACAAAGTAGCATATCTAGATGCTCGTGTATCAGATAGGCCCGAAAAGGCGTGTGATTCATCGCTCACTAAATTAAACTCTGGTACGGAACACCATAAATATCGAATCATGATCGTATTATTCGAGACCTAAATCTTTTAGTGAAGTGTTGCTGGTACAGGTTAAAGAGCTATATTTGCATTATCAATAGTATGTCATCGGCGTGTTCGGAGCGATGTTTTCACTGAGGCTCGGTGTTACCTTTCGAAAGCATCGGCTCATAAACAGAACGACCTCTGAACTTAGTAACAATGTGAAGCGGCCGTGCGAAACGGGAGATGCATCTCGGCGACCTGCAATAATTCTTTTGGGCCCATCGGCCGACGCTGCCACGCCGCATGACGCGCCATTATTTAATACCACAGTTCACCACTTGCACTTTAAATTCTATTTAATTCCTTCGCATGATATCCTTTCGTCGAGCCTTGCTATGAAGTCTAAAATTCTTGCGACGGTACAAGCTTAGGTATGCAAAAACCGTGGGTTCTTCTTGTCCCAACGAGAGACAAGATAATCTTTGATGACCTAATACCAGTTAAGCCAGGGTCTTTATTACACAATGCACGAGTCCATTCTTCACGGCTACATCTAGACAGCTATTTCCTGTCGTGGTCTTGGATTAATGCCTTCAAGGTTCACAAGTGTCTTTACAATAGAAATTATTGGCACAATAATCTGATTGTAGTATCGTGCGTTAGCCG
This sequence comes from Zelleria hepariella, assembly GCA_949319315.1. Taxonomy (NCBI): domain Eukaryota; kingdom Metazoa; phylum Arthropoda; class Insecta; order Lepidoptera; family Yponomeutidae; genus Zelleria; species Zelleria hepariella. The sequence goes on along the minus strand of OX439392.1, from coordinate 9,498,948 downwards.
TCAGGAGGTCAACACACTACAAAACGAAACGGTATTGACATTTAAAAAGCCTTGTGCGATGATTGTTTTAAACTTTTATTGTTACTGAAGTAATAAATTGACTCACAAAATCGCGTTGCGCAAAGAAGGAATCCAACAAGTAGTCAGCGAAAAAATTGTGACCGCGCCTGCAAATACCAGGTTAGTATGATCTGTTAAGGATTTCGTAACAGTAGAATGAAATATGCTTCCAGTCACAGCCGATTTAGATCAGTATCGACAGTTTATCTCGGTAAATGCTTGACCTCGCTGTCGCGTGATTGGTTTGATCCGCATGCTCTACTATATTTCACTTGCACGCTTTAATCTTAGGCAGTTTTCAATAGCTAATGCCCTGTGATTGCCGTTTGATTCAATAATGCATGCGATGGAGTGGCCCCTTGGTCTATTTAGAAATCGAAAGGCTAAGGAAGACCATGTTTTGACCCTTGCCTATGCGAATAAAGCTACAGTAAGACTACACCGTACAGCAGGGGGGATATCCAATTGAGTTACGAGATCTTGAATGCTAAAAGCTTCGGTAGTCATTGTTCTGTACGCCCTGTCTACGGTCGGCTCTGTCGAATGATCCAGTTTACCGCAATGCATAATTCGTTTCACAACCGGCAATCTGATGCACTTTGGTCTTCGAGAATCGGCACAATACGTGCAGCTATTGAGTAATACTTTGCTCAACCCGCGGCGTCGGCGCACTCCCGGCAAAAGAGAAAATGTTTGCTCACCCGGGCACGATTTACTCATTTGGTATTATCGAGACGCCATTATTTATAATAAGCGGTAACAAGCGAGACAGCGCGAAAAGTTCACATTCCACTTGTTAACTGTGATGTTTCAGATTTTTTGTACAAACAGACTTGTTCAGTATCTTTCTAGAGGCGGTTATTGTTATGATTGTGTGGTTCCTCTTCTCCCATTGCTCTTCTCGACAGCAGCAACATTATGAATTATCCTACTCTCTAGCGGGAGTAGACTCGTCGGTAACGGAGGCAAGTAGAGGTGCGCGAAACGCTTCAGTGAAAAGAAAGAATGATATAGTTAATTTCCTTCACTGAACTAGTTCACTCTTTTAGTTCACAGTTCACTTATAGTTCATTAATAGTTCACAGCTCATTCATAGTTCATAGTTCATTCATAGTTCATTCACAGTTCATTCACAGTTCGTTCATAGCTCAGTATTTCGTTCACGTATCTTTTCACTCACGGTAGTCCGCGAATGACAAAGGTGACAAAGGTGAGACAGAAGTTACAGAATTTTGGTTCTTAGTGTGGTAGATTTAAGAATGTTTCTTGAAGAATGAACTACGTGGACTAGAGTGAATGTGATATGTAAAGATTGGTAGTGAATTAATGAATGAATGGTTTCACACAACGAATGCATTCAATCGAAGCATTCATTCGCGAACTACACACCTCTAGAGGCAAGCGATTGCCACCTCATTAATTTGTTGTTCGCCGCATAATGGATTGTTAAGCACGCTGCTACTGGTAGCCTTCCCTATGCATCATTTATAGCCACAATTCAATCGCGCTTTAGACGCGGCATTCATCTTGTTATGAGGAAATCACTAGTGCTACTAAATATTCCTATTGTGGTTTTCCCACATTATAACCAACAGCGACACCATACAATGCACATAGCACATTCGGTAATTGGTGGTTACGCCGCTCGGCAACTACCAAATTAAATTCGTGACCGAGAGCAATTGTAAATCTCCGTATTAAACAACAACGTTATTGTCGGTGTAAACAGTGTAACGTTTTCCCACCGTACACTTGCTGGCGTAATAGGGACAAAACGCTCCCAAAATTAAATAAGCAAGCACACGCATAAGCGCCCGTAGACATTGGTCTAATTCGATAATTTAGAAGGCACATCGTGGAGCGAGGGCCCGCGGCCTGTTAATCAAATTCTCATGAAATTCGGCGGGCAGCAGCGATCGTATCGCAGCACGCTATCCATCACACGAAACGCACCAACTGACTAATTATTTCCTCTCAACAAAGACAATTTATTAATTGTAATACGCGCCGCCACCGCGGTCTCATTAAGCGTTAATAGAATAAATATAAAAAAAACGAAATGACGAATGAGAGTGCATCTTAGTAATAATTGTCATTATCGAGATAGGCAACAGGTGGCATAATCTCATTTGTGCGCGGCGTCTTATTGAAAGTAACAAGCGGTCACAGCAGCATTAGCGCGGGCTCGGCGGCCGGTCAAAATGAATAAATTGAGATAAAAGGAAGAGAACGCTCCACCACTTCAATTACGGCAACCCACACAATGATTAGACATTTCACTAGGCGCGCTGAGGCCCAATCACGCAGCAACTTACATTATTAAGTGCTAGCTTTGTTATAAATACATTCAGTGTGACGTAGATTAATGGGATAAAATGCCCGGGCCTTTTTATGTTTGATCGCCTTCGTTCCTTGTCAACATTCTAACTCCCGGATTAAGTGCAGTCGTTTATCTGAGCATTTACGTCTCACGAGGTTACTCTTTTATGAGCCATTTGTGGCCACGTAACGTTTTTATTCGGGCTACGCGGGTCACTTCTATGAATCACGCATTGATAAAGCTCTTCAGCGCTTAGTATTGAAAAAATAGAACAGCCAAGGTCATTATTGTCAATGAGTTACACAAAGGGAAGTGACTAAAATGTTTCAAATATTTCGGTAGAGTTAAAAAGAAGTTACGTAATCTTTACGTAAGAAGTTACGGAGATAAAAGATAAATAATAAAAAGAGGAACTAGTTGTCCGTTATCAGCAAACAGGAGACGACCTTCAGCCAGTCGTAGCCTGAATACGAAGCAGCGTTTTAGGAAGAGACACCGAGGCAACGGCGGTACTTGCGTATGCAAAAAGCGTTAAGTGTTGGACCGTCTCAGTTGTACAGACCGAACATTAAACAAGAGCGGTTGGTAGGTAAAATAGGAATGGTTTGTTTGAATAGGGCTCTCCGGCGAACGCAATTGTACTTGGACGTGTCTTGTTAGCGAATGCGTTATGCAAAACGTACGACGGCCTGGTGGTTTTTTTGCCTCCAGTTATAATGGAATTGGAAATAGTTGTTTGTACAAATAAATCTGTTCGTCAGACTGAAACGTTTTCGAGCCGAGTGTATAGGCGCACTTTGAAGTGAAGTTTTTCTCTCATCGCGGAGCGCATTCAGGTCAATTGGCGCGGGTTCTCTGCAGGCAATCAATCAATTTCCGACAACTAGTGATAATAATTGATTAATTAATGTCTGATCAGTTTGAGTGCGTCTAGATTGCGCAATCGGGTAATTGTGTTTCAGCATTAGTTAACCGTTCATTTAAATCGGTATACTTATTGAACTTGTCGAATAAAATAAGCATGTCACATGGTTTCGTAGTAGGCATTGTTTGTTCGAGTAAAATATGGACGCATAATAGCCTGTCGAATTCTAAATTATAAGCTAAGCTGGATCAACATCAAACATTTGTAATTTTAATAATCGCCTTTTCTACATTAGCCGAACGAAGCGTTTCTAAGTCCATGCTTAGGTGCTGATTTGATAATTCATTTCAAATCGTTATTTTTTTCTTGATGATTACATTGGAATATATGAATAAATATTTGAATTGTGATTCACGTCATTTCACCCATTCGATATTGGCAAAAAAGCGATAATAAAATGTGATATTTATGTGTTGTTTTCTTGAAATCATGCCTACGAGGGCAATTCTAAATATGAATTCTTTTGTTATTCTAATGTTCCAAGTATTATTATCGAATACTAACGTAGATTTTTCGTACTCGAGAATCGTGTTCTCATGGGTTGTCAAAATATTTCCACTTATCGAGACGTGGGAGCTGTGTCAATAGAGCATTCCGCTTCTTTATTCGTCAAGTGGCTGGGCATTAGATATTCCATCGGGGGAGGTTGGTTTGGTTGGTATTGGCGCGGGCGACAGCGGCAGGCAGCGGACAGGGGTCAATACAAACATGCCCTCATTATGCGTCGGACGTGCACGACCCGCCATCGCCGCCGCTGCTCCGTCCGCAAACATGTCCCGACCACGTCCAACCGCTATTACTTTGACACGTCCACCCACTCGATAGCCAAATTCAAATCTGAGCTTCGCGATCATACTACGGAGGACCGCCTCAACATTAGCAAATCATAAATACCGCCTTTATTGCTCCGTTTACAGCGCTAATATAGATCTATGAATCCAGAGCTGTTTGCTAAACGCTTTAGATATTGCGAGCTCGTTAAAGCCATACGTAAATTGTCGATTAAGACGGAACGCCCGCCAGTTGGTGGACAAAAACATTTCTGAGCAGGAACGGCTGGCCGATGCCACTGGGAATGGTGCCATAAATTTCATAATTAATTTTATTGCCGGAGCCATTGGTCGCACGTCGACTTACAGTGCGATTTGCGAGGCAAAGTCACCGCCGCTGCCGTCCGCTTTATCATTAAATGTTCACGATCCTCGCGCGCACTCTGATTCCATAATGTGTCTTTATGCATCATAATTGTATTTCAATGCACCGGGCCCGCCACTGCGCCTAAGCAGATGAGATATGTACAGAGATGCCTAAGGATCCAAAAGAAGAATAATTTTATCTTAGTGTACAATAAGGAGTTATCTATCTATCTATGAATAAAACATTTCGAGAGATCATTAAATTGCATAAAAACGTACAAAATTGCATGCTTTCCGGACTGACAAAAATTTTAAACACAAAGCCGGTGCACGATTCTCTTAATGTCAATTCACAACATTCTATAGAAGAGTTTTGAGAACCACTAAGCCAAAGGGTTTTATTATAAAAGAAATCCAGTCAAAGTCAAAGGCCAATTCATTGTAATAGAGTTTTCCCCTCGGCCGCTGCCCGATATAAAAGTTTTCTTCAAAGAAAAGTAATGAGAATTTAACCTAGCGAAAAACGGTTGACGGGAAGCCCGCAACGTAGCGAAAGCAGAAAAATTACTCAGAAATATTTTTGCGTTACTCGCCGAGTCGCCGCTTTGCACACTGTAATTATAGTCTTTATATCCTCGGTTCTAGCAAAGCGAAGATCCAACCGCCGCTAACCGGTTTACCTCGTTTTGTATAGTTCACTTCTTTGGAGGCTGCCTGTATTAAACTTTCTACCCCTTTCAGTCACTGTAGTGAATTTGGACTTTAATGCAAACGATAAAACGTTACAGAAGTTAGTTTTTAATGACCGTTTGCCGACTCCTAATTTAGTCGGCTGTAATAAACGGCTCATTGTGAAGCCTCGACCTGGGGCCAACCTCGTTAACACCATAAACGAAGACAGGGTTAGTACACAAGACTTTTCCGGAGAAACGTGACTTTCTTAACCAATTACATTCTTTACAAAGCCGCAAGAATAATAGAAGTAGTCGACGACAGCGATTTCTCTTTACAAAACGGCAATCAGGCGCTCGCACGATAAAACTGCATCTTCACTGTTAACTACACGATAGTTATCTTTTTTTTCTAATTTGACTCTACATAGCTTGGTCACAACGTACAGTTTTAACCATCACTAATCAACTTTTCCGCCACGATTAATCAGTAGAGAAGCAAATAACATATTAGAGTCGTAGAAATATGCAATTAACAAGTATCTTCGAAGTGAGTTTCTCATCCTGTCTCACCTCATTTCAGACGACGTAGTGATCTGAAATTCCTATAGACTTCTCGATTTCATCGTCGATAAGAGTAGTTGGAGTCATTACGGATATTCAAATAGGTGGTGCATACATTTCAGCACAAAAAGGCGCAATCTCAACGAGATAGGATAACAAGATAACAAGCGTGCAGCGACTGAGCGGCACCTGAATTATGCAACATCGACTGCAAGTGGTTCTGAGAGCATTTAGCTCTACAACGCCCGTCTGCCACCGCACACTTCCATACATTAGCCAACAGATGCAGCTATGTAACACAAAATGGGTTCGTAATCCGAGCTCACTGTACTCGCTTATTTAGGCTGGAAGACGGATAAAAACAAGACACGAAGCAAGCCTACGCCCGACAGTGTACCTTGTTTACTTAAACGAGGGACATATTAAGTGTACTCTACAGTAATCTGAATTGCAAAAAATATATTCATCTCTACGTACTTTTTGGATAAAACATAGAAATTGTACTGAAGGAGGTTGACATTTCATTGCAGGTGGAAATTAGAAAATCAATGGAAGTACATATCCCTAAAATATTGTATTTATGATAATTATGAAGATATATCCAATGAAGAGGAATAATTTTGTTTGTTGGATATTATGCTAAATACAAGATAAACTTATAGCTGAAAGATCTCAGCAGATTTTACCTACTTATAATAAAGAGGAAAACCGATGTTTGTTTGTAGGTGGTAATGTCTTGAACCATACTGAAACTATTTCTCTTATCTATTGCATCACTGTTCTTCAGTAGCATGACCTATAATAATATAATGTTCACGCTAAGTCAAAGCTTTTTTTGTATAATGACAAAACAAATCACATAAAACCCCAAACTCGGTGTGCAATGATGAAAAATAAAATGTATCCATGTCACACAACAATGAAAGTGTCAAAGCTAAATTTTTGTACCACGCGAATAAAATCGCAGGCAACAGCTAGTACAATGCTTACAAACACAAATACGCTACCTAGTCGAAAAGATATGCTCCAATCGTATCGGATCCGATTTCCTTCATGCAGTTGAATTATAATCGACTTGGTGATGTGTAGTTCGCTTTCTCTCTCGTCGTAGCGATTTGTGAAGCAACTGGTACAAGGTTCAGGGTTTAGTTACTTAGGGTCTAGGAGGATTTATTGTTCTTATTGAGTTACTTCTCGTTGCTTTATCGTCCTACTGCACAATGAACGGCTATAATGTTTTAGAACTTCCCTTAATATAAGTTGATTTAAAACGGGTCCTAAACCAAAATATATGTGAATATCGATAGTAATCGTTCAAATATAGGTACAATTCTTAATTCGTAAATCGAAATAACAACACGAACAACAAAATATTGTACGATTTCTGAAAAATATTCGCTTGGCTTGGATAAACAAAGAGATGAAGCTAGCGTTAAAATGTTGAATTAAAACAATGGCGCTACATGAGAATTCGAGACACGTATCCCATCTTCATGTTTATTATGAGGTAGTACTATCGTTTTTATCACACACGTACCGCGGCCTACACACCATGCAATGTGAGTTTGATGTCGCGTCTCCTGACGCTTACTGTAAAGAAGATACAGTCCGCTCCAGTCTACCCGCGACCACGGCAGCTGTAACGCGGCCGAAACGTCGGGATAAATAAGGTAATTAATTTGCCTAAAAACCAATCGCGATTCGACCCGTTTCGAATACAATAATGTTTAAATATCGCGAATCATTAAAAGTGAAGATACAGTCACATGATAGAGTAGAGCACTGTAGAGTCTAAAACAGGGGTTCCCAACCTTTTTTTGTCTACTGCCCACTTTAAGAATAAATTATCGAGTCGAGAGCTCAGTCGGTGTCTAAGAGTCTTCCTAGCTAGGTAGATGAAATTATAAATCGACCCCAAAGCCCTACACAACGCTCCCTTTTTTTTCTGGGTCTCTTACCACCCCCTTTTAGGCCTGCAGCGCCCACAAGGGGGCCTTATAGCCCACGTTGGGAAGACTGTTCTAAAAGAACTAATGCCCGTTTTCACCAACGACCCCTAATTTTAAAAGGCCTTTGAACGAAAGTTATTTGCACCTCTGCAAGTCTATGGGGCATGGATGAAGGATCACACACACTCAACTCATAACGCTTGTGAGTGGAATTCGTATGGTCCTTCATCCATGACCCCTAGACTTGCAGAGGCGCAGATAATTTTCGTTAAAAGGTCTTTTAAAATTAGGTGCGGTTGGTGAAAACGGGCATAAGTCCTTTTCATCTACGTAATGAGATGATTTATGCAGCGTCCAGTGGCACCTGCACTCACACCAGATGGGTGAAGAGACCACTCAGCGCTGCAGCGCCTAGGACATTGTTTTAAATGGAGTAGAGTCGAGTGTAGAGTCTACAGCTACCACAAACCCTAGCTACATCACTGGGGGCTAATTCTAGGGAATCTCGCATTCGACACATGTCGAATCAAAAAAAATATTTTGTGGCAAATGTCACTTCTCCTATTCTCGCTAAGTAAATCATCCTCGACATAAGGCACGAGATTTCTCCGAGATGTTTGCCTTTTTCGCTTGACATGACTCGAGTAGTCGGGAGGAGCCCCCTGGAGTCGTAAGTAACAGTTGCATTGTTTTAACTTCTCTATAATGACATTACGTGAGAACTTTTACATGACCACCGACAGTCACACAGATTTTAAAAACTCGCTCTTATAAGTTTGACTCACGCAGAATAAAAATTATACACACAAAGATACCCTTTCAGGTGTGCTGACGATAAATCTCTTCGGTACCTTTGTCAGAATTATCTTAATTAGGTAGGTAGGGTACTGCTTTGCCAATTTGAGTTTCTCATTAAAATTGTGTCCATATACAGGGTGTTGTTTTGGTTAGTGACACCTGACTCAGGGACAATAGTTTTAGTAACGCTTGAAACTAAAAATACGTTAACTTTCTAAAACTTTTTTGATGGTGCAATTTGTTCTATAATAACCTCGACTTGCGGACACCCCAGACCTTCTCAAGGCGCGCGCGCGATATGGCGCCGATATTGCGAGTGCGGCCGCAAGCGATAGTATAATAGTACTATAATTTTTTTTTTCTTCAGTAGATATCGTGTAAATAATTATCCCTGAGTCGGGTGTCCTATTACAAAACTACACCTTGTATTAAAACCAGCATAAAAATCTAATTCCGTGTTAAACATAAACATTGAGTGACGTAGTACACTTAGGCTAAGTTAGTTATTATGCAAACCACATTAAGTGCCAACACTCGAGGCATGTGAAATCACACACAAAGTGCACTCACTCACACACTTGCACTCACCTTCACAAGGGACGGAAAATCGAACGAGAACGCGTCAAACATCAACACCTCATAACATAATAGATTCAGTTGAGTGCAGTAATCAAGCAGACTTAATGCTGAGGTGAGAAAGCGAAGCGTATTTATTACTTTAATGGAATATCAGCGTTAGGCGGCGGAGAGATAGAATCGCTCCTGCTGACAAGGTGGCAAACGAGGGTGCCTACTTACTAAAATAAAACAATGCCGCCGCCCAAATTACCATAGACAAGCGGAACAAGCGGATTAAGTGAAATATAATCAAACTCTGTGATGTGAACGTGCCGTGAATACTAAACAGTTACGAAGCAACCGCCCTATTAAATGTTACTTATGCAAAATACGCATACTAAAATGGAAAGTTATAATCCAATTCACACTACTGCCACGCTGTTCCTACACAAACAAACAAAGATGTTTCTTTCGAACATAGTCGGTGTATCTGCCTTTAAATTTCCTAAGACCACTTTATCTACCGGCGGTCGTTAGGGCGATCAAATAAAATGATCAGAGAGACGAGGCGTGAATGTGAACACGGCACATAACACTAAATAATAAGGGCGAAGGTGGCAGTAACTGGCGGGCGCCGAGAGCGCTCAACTACGCTGACTCAGCGCGCCGCGGCGGGGAGTGTTGCCAACCTCTGATTTTGGTTTTCCGTCTACTCCTTTAAGAATCCCCAAAATAGTTTTTTTTTTTAGTTTTTCGCCATTCAGAAGATTTAGGTTTTCCCTTCACTCCTTCTGAAAATTTTCATGTTGTTTATTTTCCGAGTTTTTTTGTAAAGAACTGTTAATGTAACTGTAACAGTAGAACAGCATCTTAGCGATTCAAAGCTTAGAGTGTTTTTTTAAACCACAAAACACATACACCGACAACTCGTGAATAATATTTTTTTTGCCTTTTCGAACCAAATTATGGTTGAATATCGAATTTCGTTCGTATTTTTAACAGTCAAAACAAATAGCTTTACCCTGAATAATACCAAAATTTCAATTTTAAAACACCCTTAATTTAGGGGAAAACACCCTAAGGTGGGGACACCGGCGGCCACTCCTGCGCCGCGCCGGCCATTACAGCGCAACTGATCATTAGGTCGCGCGGCGCACTTCGCGGAACGGTAGCCGAAACCACTAGTCATCCGCGCCACGCCACTCTGATCAATTAACGAGCCTCGCCCGACGGCGACGGATGTGCCGGGCGAAGAGCGTTTGACCTCACCTGCTGCTTTTAAAATACAAATGATTGATAACTTCTCGGACTCGGACCGCTAGGCTCAAATGGAATTGGGCCAGCCACGTCTGCCCTATGGACCACGACCGCTGCTGGACAAAATGGTTACCGATTGGGTCCCACACGATGGACCGTTGTTATGCATTGTCGATGCGGCAGACCGATGACGGAGGCTCGAGATAGAGATGGACCTTTGCCCAGTACTGACAGACACTATAGTTCCGGTACACAAGAAAAGCTTCTCGGACGACGGTAATGATAGGCGCCTATTTATTTTCAGGGTTCCGGACCTCAAAAGAAAAAATACGGAACCATAATAGGATCACTCGTGCATCTATCTGTCTGTCTGTCCGTCTGCTCCGAAACTACTGCACCAATTGAGTTGAAATGTTGTACACATAATACCTATGTAAGTCCGTGAATCAAACACGGACATGCAACGTAATTTATGAATGTTTTTTAAACGTGGGGGCATTTTTGGAGGTATATATTTTTTAAAGCACTATTTATTGTGACATCAAATGGAAGGTCGTTGTGAGGACTCAAATATATGTTCTTTATGATTTTAAAACAAAAAGTTTGTAAGTTATTTAAGAAAATAGACGAAAATTTACCATTCCCCCCTTTTCTCGGAAATACTGTGCCCATGTATTATAAAAATACAGAAAAAAGGTATTTACCTATAGATTACTGGAAATACTATAAGAAGTCTATTGTATTTAAAGTAACATAGGAAAATTTTAAATTTTTGCGCGTATGGACTCGAATATACTACATGTACGGAACCCTCTCCATGCGAGTTTAACTCGCACTCGTCCGGTTTTTTTAACATGCAGACAGCTGGGTCAACAACAATAGGTACAGTAGAATTCGCAGCCATGCCGTGTAAAGTGCACACGTCGACCTGTCATTATTTACAGTGAGTCTCCAAAATGCAGGACCAAAGTCGAATTCATCATTCCATCCGAATGGGCCTTCCATATTCAAACTGCAATTTAAAGCCTCTACAAAAAACAGAGCCCCCGAACGTGGCGCCAATTATACGAGTTATTGTTAGTTTTTACACGAGGATTAGGGAAAAACCGACACTCAACAAATCATTCAAACGTAACGTAAACTAATGACCGACGTATAGTCACAGTCACCATTTCAATTTTACTTAATTGGTCACACCCAATTGAATAAAACCACAAAACTATGCCAAACAATTCGAACATTGATAAATTATTCCACATTTTGTGTCACGCTTTTTATCTTTTACTCGCAACTCTACATTTCAATTTATCATATTTTCACTTTGATTGCTCGTGTCAAAGGTGCCTTCAGGTTGGCCATATTACCATATAACTTTCACATCACACGCTCCATTCAGTGGACCAACAGAATGGGCTACGTCCTACAATTCTACTGCTGCGGTTGTCAAACAAGCAAGCAACCGTACATTCCTTATTGTGCTGTCATCGGATTAACTGACAGTACCGAAATAATCCGCTATGCACGTTCATTAAAACATACGATACAAATTACTGGTGAAAATGTCTGCCAGTATGCAATTTAAGGTTACAATTGCTATTACACTAATGATAAAATTATAATTAGCACGCTTCAGAAAGTAATTTGTAAAATATGGAAGCGTTTAATTAAATCAACATAATAATTAGAACTAGGTAGGTAATAGCCATGTCAGAGACCCTTTGGGTGGCCTTAAAAAAACTCTGACACCAGGGGTGGCCACTACCTCATACGATTACCTACCTACCTAATTAGAGCTATTCACATAAGTAATTGATCCTTTTATTGCCTACTACAGGAATAGAATTCTAAATATTTCTAAAAACCTTATTAACAGCTGTAGAGTCTAATAACATTTTTATATTTCCTATTCTCATTATCAAGATTGTTTCGTTACTGAGAAATATCACGAGCACGCATGGATTGTGACTGCTGCAAGTCTACTTATTTCGTAGTAGGTAGATACTATAATTTCCTGAGCGTCCATCTCACAAGCATAAAAGTCAATTAGTCGGCATAAACTGTGCAGTAGTAATTAGCTTAGAATAAACACCTACATTTTATCATCGCACTGAACAGTATTATTAAAGTTGCGAAAGTTGACATTTGTATGTTCTTATTTATTATTACACTATTACTGTCAGAATAGCCGATATTTTTTAAAGAATCGGCATACCAACAATTAAAGTCAAGGCAGCTTAAGGGTCAACAAAAGTAATGCACAATATTGTAGCAAAATTGAGCAATTTTTGTTGCACGATAATAAAATAGTATTCTTTTAATTATTCTACAAAACAGAACAACAATAATTCAGCTGATCATAAAATTAGTTTTTTTGGGCAGTATCGCTGGTTTTTTCGAACACAAAACAGCCTAATTATTGTTCTTCTGCAGTCTACAATAATGAAATGTATATATTACCGTCGTTTAACAAAAATCACTCGACAAAGATAGCCAAGTTCAGCTACAAAATTGAAAAAAAAATTGCTTTCCCGCCCCGCCACGGTGCTTTAGTTGAACCTTAACTTGAATCTGGGAGGGGTAGCAACTTCATAATGTATAAGACTTCGATCGGGTTAAGATAAGAAACTTATCCATGCGAGCGGAGTCAATGGATTGGGCTAAGGTTAAGCGTATGATGAGACGCAAGTGAGACGCAAGCGAGTTCAGGCGACGCATTTAAGGGCAGCGCAGGGTGATCACAGTGACATGTCAGATGTCAGGCCGACTCACAACTGCGTTTCACGTGACTGCGCGGCACTGCTTGCCACGCCGGCAGGGAACGCAACACATTGCTTATTTGTATGCGAAACTAGGCAAACCGCAGTTGTTCAGGAAAACTGCCTAAAAAATAACCCCAGTTTACTATAATGTGATGTAGTCCTAGCCGATACGGCTACGGCGACTGCTGTTCGAATATCGCAAATCAGTCAAAGTTATCTCGGTCCTTGTTCATAGTTTCATACATTACACTAGTGGTTTGCCCCGAACTATGAACTCGCGAGTGTGTAACTTTTTGCTAACCCCAATTGCGCAGGCGCGCGCGCATTGCATATAAATTTTACAACCCAATATCTCGGCAACCCCTCGACCAATTTGGCTCACGTTCGAACTTAAAAATTCTTTTAATTTAATTTACACGGCTACCAAATTTCATGATTATCCGACCAAATTTACTCAAGTTATCGTCGAACGAACATACATACAAACATACATACATACATACATGCAAACGCCGGATTGTTCCAGTAGACTCGGAGAACTTCGCTCGCTTCGCTCGCTCGTTCAAAAATTTTCTCTGTCTTGCACCGGGTCGCTTGCGTCTCAGCATACGCTTAGGTAGATACTCAAATAACAGACGGAGTTTAATTGCAACAATCACTATCAGTCAATTTGGTTTTCGATTAGATGCAAGCCTATGTCGACGTGGGCGAGAGACGCATAAAAAGGATCACGAGCGCAATCGCCTAGGACATCAGTCTTGAATTCGCAATCTAATGTGACACCACCTTAACAGTAACATAGACCCTGTAGCTTTGCCATTAATGCAACGAGATACAAGCGCGAGCTAATTGGCAAGTGCCGTGGCCATATAGCAGACTCGAGGCACGAGGTAAAAGAGTTCGGAAGCTTGGGCCCGTTACAGAACCAAACTTAGGAATTTATATGCTTACGAGACCTACCCGAATCATGTTCAGACATTTTTAGGGTTTTGGGGGGTCTTAAACGTGTTTTTATACTTTTTGCTCTATCGCAAAAAATTCTTTATAGTATAAAGAATTTAAAAAAAAACGGTCAAGCGCGAGTAGGACTTACGCACCGAGGGTCTGTACAACCAGATTAAAAAAAAATCGTATGGCGGTACGGAACCCTCAGTACGCGAGTCCGACTCGTACTAGGCCGGTTTTATTTTATTTTATTGAAGTGATATTATTTAAGATTTGAAAGCATCTGTATCCAGACAGAGCTATGACGTTATCGAAACTTCTGATTGGATTAAATCGCAATCTCGCTGGGCCTCAAGTCTGTAACTCAGACGTATTTGAATAGGTTCATCGTTTTAGGAGAAGAATCGAGTCTGTCTTGAGAACGGTGAACCTATCGCATGCCCCACTAAGTAAGGGCCCAGTGTGCCATTCTGTAAAAAAAAACCGCACGACCTCAAAACCGGTTTATTTGCGGAAAAAAATTATTGTTTATTTGTTAAGCTATTTTCTTCTCCTACAACGATGAACCTATTTAATTACGTATGTTATGAATAAAAAAGAGTGTGAATACGTCTGAGTTACAGACTTGTGTGTGGCCCAGCGAGATTGCGATTAGCGACTGTGCGGATTTTTTCACAGAATAAGTACGCTGGTGTGAAACTTCTGTCAATAACCTGTGACCGAGCCATGTGCAACTGAGACATCGAATTGCGCGGCTTCGAGCATTCAATTTACTCTAAATCATGGACCGCGAGCGCAACGCAATTAAACGCTGATTGAACGGGCGCTTTGTGGTGTATTAGTTGCTATAACTGTGATGACACGCTTCCTTAATGTGGAGGAGATGCGTTACATTTGTTAAGTTAAACTTACAATAAAAATAATAAGATTTCCATGCATTTATTAAGTAAACCCGCCTTCAAGATTATTTCAAAGTTGACATCAAAATAAAATATAAGCTTACCACTTCATGCGTCTTCCTAAAGTAGTAGTAATATCAGAAGTTGCGAACTTCAACCGAAGTTCGCAACTTCTTCATTCACGGTACGTCCGATGCGACGGGGCCGTGTTGATAACTCCTTCCGTTGACAATAGACATAGTTGCAGAGACAATCGGACTCGTCGCAGCGTCAAATGAGAAGTCGGGCGCGGGCCAATCTCCCCGTTCAATTTGCTCTAAATCAGAGGCACGCGCGCCTTGCCAACCAAACAGTACGCTCCTAATCAATCAGCTGGGTCTCGACACCTGGTAGATTAAATAAATGACAAATGGACTAAACATTGATTTAGTTTCTCACGGTAATGGTGCATATACCTATTCATATTGGGCCTCAGCTACTTGACTGGGATCTGACTATTGAGAGCGGCGTAAAAGATTTGCATGCTTTTTGTATTCTTACGTCAATAATTTATTATTGTACTACCTTGTGTAATTTAAGGAAGGCACTGGTTCCTGAAACACAGGTTACCCTTCTTCAGGAACCAGGGATTTAATCACTGTGACACTGATTGTGCAATAAATTTTATTTCATTTCGTTCATGTTCCCCCTGGTGGCTGAAATAGCCAATTTTGGCAGCGAACGTGCGACCACTTTGTGGTATGATTGACACTGCAACCCACAAACCTTCTTTATTCAAAGAGAAAAATGATGATGACAAAGGCTAAAAAGACTCAATTAGAAAGTCTTTATACTTTTGTATTGTATTTGTGTCTGTTTGGTCCAGGTAAGAGGACCGGAAAGGACGAAGGCAGCGTCTGGGCCATACTCCCCCCGACGCAATTAAATGGGTACACTCATAATTTCACACAAGCCGTAGGTAACTGATATAGCCTCCGCTGAGTATTATGTTTGAACTACACTCATTGCTTGTCTGGCGGCGTTGTTACAAGCCGAACCGAGCCAAGTGCAATATTGCCTCCGCATTAATTAAACTTCTCAATCGATGCAAACACGTGACTACAAGCCAACTGAATTCAATTATAGAAATTCTTGTTTTTACGACTCTACTTAAGTCCACGTAGGAAGCAACATGGCCGTGTTTGAAATACTAATTAATTAAGTCTATATGGAGGGATTAACTTTTTGATTCATAGCAAAGAGCTTTCGAAGAATTCGGGTGTGAATGGCGAAACGAACGAGCGCAAAGTTTCACACCTGACGCGGGTAAAAAGAATTAGTGGTTTCTCAATTGGTAGGAAAAAAAGCCAACATTCACAGGTGGATAACGAATCGCATTCCCGGAGGGGGAGCATTGCGTAGTGGGGAAATATTTAATTATCCCCGCGGCGGAAACGCGAGGCGGGGTCGGGTTGACCCCACCCGCGAGGCAAGATGGCGGCCGCCGCTGCCGCCGCCGCCGACGACGTCGACGCTACAATTACATTCCTTTATCAGCCCGCGGAAGTTGTGGACAATGAGCCTTCAGGAATGGGTGGAAAAATAACGTGGCTTTTTAGTTGTTGCGGATCGAACGTACATACGTAGAATGCGTATGGCTATTTGCAATTTTAACCCCTCGTAAGGAAATCTGTATTTTCTCAAAATTACTATTACTTATTTTTTTATTGAAGGACACCAACTCATTGTCAAAACGAGGCCCATACATTAAAGGCTGATGTTTCCATTTAACCATGGTTTCTTTACTATATTTTACTGTTAGGCAACAAGCATGCTACTTGTAAAGTTTGAGACGTACTAAGCTGCTTCTTTACCAATTCAAGCATAATAGAGTAAAATATCACTTAAAGATTAAAAGTCTTTTCCTGGCCAACTTCCGCCTCAAACATCTGCATTCATTGCTTCATTAGCCATTGTCATTTCCACGCCATCGATAAATCACGGCGCTAAAACGACGACGTCGCTGTTGGTGCGAATATGCCAATGGGTGCGTGACGCGGTTGATTTATCTCGCTTCATTACGCGATCGCGCGAGCTTCATCGGCGCCGGCGCGGGGCGGTGCGCAAGCGCATGTGTGTCTCCGTACACGTGGGGAGAAAACGTTTTGCCTCTACTACACAGGGAAAATTTTTAAATTGCGTTTTTCCTATAACACGTCAACTTCTAAATGTGATTTTCCACAACTTTCATTCTACGACTTTTCGAAAAGCTAATTACTTTTTTATTTATTAAACGTTTCTTATTCTTTAAAAGTGTGTATTTCTACCATTCCAGCGCTGCATACGCCTCTCAACTCTTTACCACCTTTTCAGCATCTCCTGCTCCTATTTGTTATTAAGCGCCAAAAAAGATTCTAAATAAAATTGCGCTTTTACCAAAGTCGTAGAACAAAAGTTGTTGGAAATCACATTTAGAAGTTGGGATATTTGAGGTAAAAAGCTATTTAAAAATTTCTCTGTAAAAATTGCCCTATAAGAACATTAAGAGCAATATTGATCGATAAATAAACTTGGCCGAAACAAAGTTTGAAAATTATCCACCCATGCAAAATCAATTCTTACTAAGGTAAACAAAAAAATATAATTATCAGTACTTCCAATTGTACCCTAATTGCTATTTGTCCTTATATGTTTTAGTCACCGAACTAAATCCCATAGAATCCGCATTACGTATAAAATCACAATAAAAACTTGTCCCCACAGAAACAAAAGATATCAGCAATAGAACAATACCAAACATCATTTCGACCATACGTCTAATATTCGAATGTCAACCTTATTGCATTGGTGTACAGTTTTAATTTAATTGCATTGACTACGAGCAAATAAGCTCCCAAAGGCAATTTGGACATCTATTTTTCCAGACACATTTCAGAGTTCTATGTTGTATCTAGTTTTATCCTTGATCGAAGGTTTTAGTACAATTAAGAATATTCTATACTATTCTACTTCCATAGCACGACCGAGATACGGAAGCGCTTACACGTGAGGGGAAAAGGTTTAGCCGCTACGATATACGAATATTAGGGGCAATTTTTATCGAAAAACTAGCTGACCCGGTGAACTTCGTATCACCTGAAATAGTTTGACTCTCCGCGTCAAAAATGGCGATTCCAATACAAAATGACCAATTTTTATTTCTTCCGTTTTTCAGCTAATCCTTTAACTTTTCCCAAATTTCTTTGCTTTTAAACCTACTCTGAACTATGGTGAACTAAACAAAACAGTAAATATGCAAATCGGTCAAGCCGTTTCTTAGTTTTAGCGAGACTAATGCACGGCGATTCATTTTTATATATATAGATAAAAGATAAATAAATAGATAAATTTGTTCGATGCATATTTTGAAAATGCAATCAATCCTAACTAAGATAAACTAAGACATATCATTACTTATGTCAAAACCGGTTCAAGTCAAGAGACTACTAGATTTATAAACGCGGACGAAGTCAGTACAAAATACATTCTCTTGTGAAGATCAAGATGTTTCACTTGAAAAACTTATGCAAGCGGATAAAGTCTTAATCGTTAATGATTTTGTGCTTGGCCATACAAAGGAATCATCAGTTCCTTTACAAAAGTGATCCCCCGGCCTGCGACACGCAAAGCACCACGGCCGATCGGAATCGGCCGTAATTAAATATCTCATGCGCCCCTTATTACACCGATTTATTCACGAAATGCTCTTCGTGTTTTAATGAAGATTGATACGAAATGTTTAATCCTCCCGGGCCGCCGTGTTGTTTTATTTACATGCATAAGTAATTGACAGTTCAGAGAGTGAACGAACTTTGCGCGGGATTTTGTGTTAGTACCGCGCGCGATCGTATAAAAGACATCAACGCGCTTCCGCG
Source organism: Zelleria hepariella (assembly GCA_949319315.1). NCBI lineage: Eukaryota > Metazoa > Arthropoda > Insecta > Lepidoptera > Yponomeutidae > Zelleria > Zelleria hepariella. Next base: position 9,480,214 of record OX439392.1, on the reverse strand, counting down.
CACTTACTTTACAACAGCAAAATGTTATTATTTCGTTTTATGTTTTCCATCACGGTTTAAGCTCTCACATTTAAACTATGGAATCATAAACTGAGATAGGTTTTCATCTAGAGGGTTTACCGGTTTATATGTCAATTTAATATCTAGTGTAGAATATGTTCCGGTGCCAAATTAATTTCCTAGTGAATCGACTTAAAATTTTAGTGTCTAGTAACAGAGCCAAATGTTAAAATTGAAAATCAAAGTCTAGTTTCTGGAATTAATAGGTGAGCTGAGCATCATATTTTTCTTCTACAATTTTTCTACTGTGTGGTGAAAATGGAGTCAAAGTATTAATGGGTTCTAAAGATTTATTTATAATTATTGGGAAATTGAGATAGGTACCCATGATCAGCACTAGTACTCAGTTTCCAGGAAATGGCGTGAAATAAATTCTAACCTTCTAATTGCTGTCCAGCCGAGCAATCTATAAGGACAAACACCGGTAGTTAGCCCGTTAGCGGTTGTTAATATTATTCATTACACTTGACCGTTCATAATGAGAGACAGCGTCAGTTTAGCGGAGGCTTCGGAGGCTCCGACGGCAGTCCGCAAATTATTCACGCCAATTTACTTAGGCCAGTCATCTTTTTACATTTCGACGGGTGGGATTTGGACCTCTTGGACTTGTGACGTTGGGCCTTGTTTAAATAGGCGATATGACTTGCATTTTATTAAACAAAAATAAATTATTGAAAAGCTGCATTTACAAAATTGCTATAGGAGTTTAATTCTGTGGGGAGCACTCGCGTCGACATCATCATTATAACGAATCTACTTCACCCACAGAGATTATGCGTCGTCATTGTTATTTTTTCTGATAATTTTACATTGATTAAAAGGTTTCACTTACTTTCATGAACGTCAGAATAGCAGACTAGTTTCGACGTCGTCTGAAAGCCTTAGGGTGGTATTCTAGAACGCTACTTAAACTCAGTTCAAACTAGAAAGCTCCTTGAACTCTGTTTAAACTCAGTTTAAACTCAGTTTAAGTAGAGTTTAGTAGTGTCGACTGTTGATAAAACAGTGCATGTTTTGATTTGAATATCCCTCCCTTCATATCAAAACATGCACTGCTTTATCGACAGTCTGAACTCTGTTTGAACTGAGTTTAAGTAGCGTTCTAGAATACCATGCCTTAGTGATGGAGGTGGTCGAAACCGCGTAGCCAATATTTTGAATATCTAACCCAAGCTATGGAAGCCTAGTGGGTGTAACGGCGTTTCGCCGGCTCGGGCCCGGCTGATAGTGGCGCGGCCGACTTGAAGGTTTAATAAGCAGACGTCAAGCAGTTTTAACGAGATCTCGTATGCTTTAAACGAATTCCGTATCGCTCTTTATTAATCTATTTTGACAGGCAGCGTTATTTGTTTTCGGTTTCGGATTATTTAGCCGCTTATCGCGCTTTTATGTGGGTGAGTAGCAGTTTATGATAATTGGAAATGTGTCTTGTGACCTATCGCACAATGCAAAAAAGCACTTAATTTTAGATGGCGGTATACCTTGCTCGATAGGAAGAACAAATAACTTTAGATAGCTTTGAATAATCCACATAGTCGAACAACAATAGAAGATGCATGCAGATGGTAAGGTTAGAGTATAAGAATCAAAGCCTTTATACGAATGAAATGAAGAAAAGATTCACGAACTCGACTAAACTGCCCGTATCACGTTCGTGCTGTGCATAATCAATTATTGATTGTTACGAATTTACATACAACAATATTGTTCGGACCATCGTACTCCCAACCAGCCTTATGAAGCGGAGAAACATTCCCACATAAGTTAAAGCGATATGAATAAGTTGGACCTAAATAATCCAAAACGAACTTATCGCATCAAATTATATCGACCAAATTGCCTCTTGGAAAAATTGCAATAATCTAATTGACGATTAAGGGACGCACAAGTGCGAATTTAAAAATGCAATTTCCGATTTATCTGTGCCCTCCTACGGGTTTAAGTAGAAACAATAAATTCATCGACACTAATTGGTGGTTTTCTCCGATTTATCTGCTCATTACATCACAGTAGCGCGAATAAAATAAAATATGTGTTGGTGGAGCGGACAGTGCGCCCTCGGCAGATCATTCGCATGCGATAAGCGTTGCTCGGCCACATCGTAAATTCAAAGGGCAGCCTCACTCGAACTACAGACCTGATTGTGCGCCTTAATCAGTAATGCGCTGGCCGGCCGCGATCCGCCCGTCCACGCGCGCATCCTCTACAACCTCTATTATACTGCCAATAAATCGCACTCATGGGCTGTATCTTTAAAAAAATACAAACCAAATATCTAGTATTTTCAAGGATTATTCTTTAAGGTGAAATACGTCTCACAACTAGCGCCACCAATGGAAAAAAAATCATATCTTTTTTTTTTGATGCGTTTTTAGCAAAAAACGCTCCTGCGATTACTCAACGCGAGGCTTAACTATTTTTAGGACCTAAGGTTTGGATTCCAGATCCTAGAACTTAAGAATGCAATCGATTCTCGCCAAAAGTGGCCACTTTTGGCGAGAATCGATTGCATTCGTAGGAAATCCAATCCTGGAATCCAAACCTTAGGTCCTAAAAATAGTTAAGCCTCGCGTTGAGGAATCGCAGGAGCGTTTTTTGCTAAAACCGCATCCCAAAAAAAGATATGATTTTTTTTCCATTGGCGGCGCTAGTTGTGAGACGTATGGCGTCTTAATGTTTCAGTAGATGTGTCAGAAACCACACCGAAGTCAGATCGTTCGTATTCGCTGCCTCAAAAGGTAAAAGGCAATAACATAAAAGAATTAAAAGTTAAGAAGCCGGTTTAATTTCGGAATGCACCTGAAACGACAAATCTGAATTTATCATCGCCCGTACCGGTGCCTTCGGAGGCGGAGCGGCGGCAGCGGCGTTGCATGCAAATGTGTTGCAAACGTTTAATCGTTTAATGGAGGGCACATTAATGTATCTGATGGGACCATTCTTTTAGTTTCTTTAATTTTTTTCAATAAAATGAATCAGTATTCGAGCAATTAATTGTTTTTTTCTTTTTTGCCCACCTTTCTTGTTTGGGGTATCTCCTACCTTTTACAGTTCAAATATCACAGTGCACGTTGATAAAATACATCAATCACGCATAGATAGAGGTAATATACAAGGTGTTACCAAAGTACCTAACTCTTTTTACAGGGTAATAGTACCCAATGATAGGGATCACAACCTAAATATTTTTTTTGCTCTATGACGTTCCGTTCATTTTTAAATTAATAAAATGTGAACTCTGTGGCGGGAGAGAAGTATTTTCTAAATATTGTTTTCATTGACTTTCACAATGTTTTAACAACTCAAAGTTATGTAAATGCACCTACACACACAAAAATATTTGAAAATTTGAGCTTTTACAAAAAAAATATTTGTTACAAAACATCCTAACTCTTTTTACAGGGTGTAACCTACTGGTCAACAGGATGTCAAATCTGTAAAAAAAGATGAAAAAAACAATTTTTATTTTAAACATCAATTAGGTACTTTTGTAACACCCTGTATACCAATTTGGAATATGTCAATTTTTTATGCAACAGCCACGGGTCATTGACAGTGTAGATAATTTTGCAAGTCGATTATGGATACGACACGACCTTAGCATTGAAATGGCCCTGGGAATCTGCTATGTTATTATTAGCCTCTCCATCAAGGCAAGCTTGAAATGTTTAAAACATAGATGTCATAGTTGTACGAGGTTCTACCTACATCCTGTTTACTGTGTAGGTCATCCACTTTATTGTAACTCTTGCGATGCCTTCTTCACAGGTGAATTTTAGCTCTATTATAAAGTGCCTTACATTTCCAACAAACTCGGTATATTCTTCCCACAAGTCAGAAAAATATAGAGCGAAAAAAATAACAGCTGTTCCATACATAAGGTAGACTCAGTACTGCATCAAATGTAGGGAACAGCAGATTTTTATTTTTTCGCTCTTTTTTTTTTGCCACCTTGTACGGTCAGCCACAGTCACAGATATCCCATGGCAACTCTTACCGCGTGCGGCATAAGGGCGCCAATCGGAAAAAAGGGGTATCCTAGCGTGTGGCCGACTGTACATCTTCAATTTTTCACTCGAACTACAGAACTGCCTCAAAAGGTAAAAGGCAATAACATAAAAGAATTAAAAGTTAAGAAGCCGGTTTAATTTCGGAATGCACCTGAAACGACAAATCTGAATTTATCATCGCCCGTACCGGTGCCTTCGGAGGCGGAGCGGCGGCAGCGGCGTTGCATGCAAATGTGTTGCAAACGTTTAATCGTTTAATGGAGGGCACATTAATGTATCTGATGGGACCATTCTTTTAGTTTCTTTAATTTTTTTCAATAAAATGAATCAGTATTCGAGCAATTAATTGTTTTTTTCTTTTTTGCCCACCTTTCTTGTTTGGGGTATCTCCTACCTTTTACAGTTCAAATATCACAGTGCACGTTGATAAAATACATCAATCACGCATAGATAGAGGTAATATACAAGGTGTTACCAAAGTACCTAACTCTTTTTACAGGGTAATAGTACCCAATGATAGGGATCACAACCTAAATATTTTTTTTGCTCTATGACGTTCCGTTCATTTTTAAATTAATAAAATGTGAACTCTGTGGCGGGAGAGAAGTATTTTCTAAATATTGTTTTCATTGACTTTCACAATGTTTTAACAACTCAAAGCTATGTAAATGCACACACAAAAATATTTGAAAATTTGAGCTTTTACAAAAAAAATATTTGAGGTTATAATTATAAAATAAAAAAAATTTTTTTCATCTTTTTTTTACAGAATTGACATCCTGTTGACCAGTAAGTTACACCCTGTAAAAAAAGTTAGGATGTTTTGTAACACGTTGTAAATTCGACGACAGAAAGCAAATGGCGAGTTCGTGACTAATGTCAATGCAGGGAGCCAGCCGTGTATACGAGAACGTTACACATTTGGAAAATTAATCGGTGTTAGTCTATGGTCTCGATAGCATTCGGCGAGCATGCACGGCAGAAGCACTCGCAACACAAATACCGGCTCGCAATTCCATTATAACATTCTTCTCCATGAGAAAATAAAAGGTCTTAAATTTACATACGTGGCACAAGTGGGCTCGATATCTGACTCTCGACTGTTTCAGCAACGTATTGACGTCTCTTTTCAGCATCGCGATATTGTTAGGCAACATTGAGTCTTAAGAAGAGGACCGAAAATGAACGTGACGGCTTAGGAACACGAGTAAATGTCATGCAGAACCAAATTCAATTTCATTTTCAAACACTGGTTTATGCGCCTGAGGTACAATGGTCGTGCCTTGTGCTGTAGATGCTAACTCACTTATTATATTGTTTGCATTCAAACGAAATCCGAAACAATGCATATGCGCTCCGAAATTACCTTTTCCGTTTCAATTATGACAATGAGTTGGAAATCATTGCTAAAGCAGCTATTGTTGTGCTCGAAGCTTGCGTATGTTCTATTAAATTCTTGCTGCTGAGCCCAAAGTAGCCCTGTATAAGCACAATGTATGACACAAAATTGCTCGCATTTCGCAAATAACTGAGCAATATAGTAAGATCAGCGTTAAATCGAAACGACGACGTAAATCGCAAACGGGACGTATAAGCCGGTAGTGTTGCAATTCCAAACCGAATCTGGAGCAAACCTAATAGATATGTAAATTTTACACCAATCGAAAGGGGAGCTTGAGCTACGTAGCTGAAATCATGTAATGACGTAGGCTAGACTGTATATTAGTTAGACCTACGTAGGCAGGAATGCAACTGAATATGCAAAGGTTTTCACAATACATGATAGTGTGTTATTTGGTGTTGGTTTGGTAAGTGGAAAGCAACCAAGTCAGCATTCAGACTGTGTGGAGATCAAAAAGATCATTACAGTATTGCAGTAACAAGCAACGTAACAGTTTAAACGCTACGACAAAACGAACAATGTTATCGGCACGTCAATCTACGGATCACGCAATACATAAGTTGCGCAAATGCGGCCAATATTTTAGCAAGCATTAACCGGTCGGTGTAACACATAACCGCGGCAGCAATTAGTACATAGGCTCGTGAGGGACAGTGTGCCTAAACCGATTATCCCAGCTTTATTGTCCGGCATCGCTGCCGCCGCTTGTTCCGAGCAAAATAGCAGGGAACAGATTCCTTAGCCACGACCCACCCAGCATACACCTAGCATACACCAGCAAGCCAACATGCTGCCGAGAAACTACACCTACTGAAAAATACAGGGTGTTAAAAGACCGCCAACAGACCCGAAAGCCACGCATACTAGACACCAAAACAAAGTACTTTTTCGATAAATTATTGCTGGGAAATGATTTTGGTTTTTTAGGTTATAATTTTACAAAATATTTTATCACGCAATGGATGTGTAACACACAAAAGTCATATTGCGCAAGCGTAGGTATAAGTTTATGTTACTTAAGCTTGTAGTGCCGATGTTTAGAATACATTGCGGGTTGCAATTATAACGTCGTTTTTTGTAGGAAATATTCATAATTTTGATATCTAGATACTGAAATGTTTTGAATAGTCTGACTTTGAACCTTATTATCTCGGAAACCGTTGATTTCCCAGGCATTGTTCCTTGGGTAAAAATGTTCCTTATGATGGACAATACGTGGTTTCCCGCTTTGTTGGCGGTCTTTTAACACTCTGTATAGAACGACAACAACAACGCTGAGTAAGCCAAACTGAAGTGACAAAGATTGATGAACGTCGTAACATTTGTTGTGCAGCTACTCTACATCTACAAACTGAAATGTTAAGGAAGGCTGCATGCTAGGCACGGTAGGTAGTTATTGGCAATATTTTACGGCACCCTTCGGAGATTGCATTAAAATTTTCAACAGTCACTAGTCGTGGAGGCAATGACGAGGACGTTTAGTCTTCGCTGACAGTGAAAAATTACGGGGCACAGGGCGGGCGGCGGCGGCGCGATCTCTCGATAGTTCCTAATGTATCGCTGTCAATCGCATGTTTTGACGCGCGGAATCACTCCTCACAATCTCGCCTCTTTGCCGTACTAGCGCAACGTTCGCTTAGTCACCATTAGTACTAGAAGCACCCTGACATCACTTTTGCAATATGGCTGCTTGGGATTAATCATAGATTGCATAACGTGCATAATTAACTCCTCAGTCGTTAATGCATGCTTGATGGATGCAGTAGGTACTTAGTAGCATCAGATATTTCTATCGTCTATGAAACATATTCGTGGAGGAATAATAAACTGATTTATCCGACTGCCATTGTTCAAAAACTGGAGAATCTGGCTCAGTTCGACAGGCAGGAAGGTTTACGTAAGAGGCAATGAATAGACACATAAAACACTGCATCTGCGCGCCTGGCAACCACACTACATGCAAATCAAGTCACGGCTCGACCTAAATTACTTCGCAAAGACATCTAGTAGGGACCGGCCGAATGACATCGAGTAATGGGACGAATTATGTCCTTCAGAAGTGGTACCGCCGCAATCACACCGCAATTTGTGTGTCTCGCAAAAAATTTGGGAAAACAAAATGCCATTATAAACAGATTTACCGATGACGAAATCGTATAATATCAAACTAAACCTGTAGTTTAGCCAAAGTGAAACCGTATCCGAGACTTAATGCGAATTCTTTTCCCGGTACGTTGATTCACGAAATTGTTTTCTTTTTCATTCGGGCACCCAAATTATATCTATGTGTGACACGTTGGCAATTTTCGACAAAATACCCAAAGCCAGTGCCCTAACGGACATAATTATATTGAGACAATCATATGAATCAAGTCTAGCATGCAAATTGAATAATGAGAGGCCTGTACATTAGAATAGTCAAAGAACTTCCATCAAAGTCCAGGTTTGAGTCGCGGTCGCGCGCCCCGGGCGGCGACGACATCGTAACGACGACGTCGACTCTCACGCAAATGTCAGCGTTATGAAACCGCCACGGGCCACGACGACAACAACCAAAGTTTGAGACCTTTGACAATCCGTCGACTACCACCCGTGATTGTTTGTCACACAAAGGAGACGGGGGTCGTAACAAGCTGGTTGTGTGCTAGTAGTGTTGTTAAATTGCCGGTATTACACCGCTCGAGAGCGCTCTATGTGTCACCGCACGCTCCAGTTTTGCGGACACGCTAGCGGCCCGTGGGAAGTCATTACGTATCACAATTTCTGGCCCGCCGTCCAAATATTCGTAATAGAGTTTGACTCTTTGCAGTGTGACAGACATATAATTCAGTTTACTAAATTGAAAACGCGGCACGGAAAATATTGCACGAATAAAGTGACTTGTTGAAAGTGGACAAGAATATTAATCTAAGCCGGCTGATTTATGCTGTTGAAACACATAACTAGAGGCAATTTCAAGCTAATACAATTTATTTAAATGATCGAAACTCAGCTCCTATTTGGAGCAATGTCCGCGTCGCCTGACAATTTAGTTTAAATCGACACATGGAGCTGCGCGTGAGCAAATCAATTTGCCCGCGATCTCGATAGCGCCAGATAGACAATCTTTAACGAGCTACTGCACAACCAACCACGAATACCAACGCAGTTAGCGGCCGAGATTCCGGCTTGAATTCACTCTTCTATTATCTACAGCAGAAGCAATTATGTTGCATTCAACTAAGCATGCAACTTAGCTGGCCGAGAGCATTACACTTATTTGCAGAATTAAAATATCTGCGAATGGTAAGCGTGTTATTAGGAGGCATTTCCAGTCGGTAAATGTTAATTGCGCGATCTAGCCTTAGCGTTAGCGTCAGAGCGTCGATAGTTGCAGCGAAGTATGCAGCTGCCACTCACGTTCATTTCTCGCGTGAACGGACCAGTTTGTCTTTAACCATTATCTTTATGGATTACATAGAGCCGTTTCGTAATTGTTCATATTGAGAGCGTTTCAAACGATACTGCCCGCCAACTGGCACACTTTAACTGCGAAAAAGCTAGCACTATCCGATGTGAAAGGAAACATGTTTCGCAACAAATAAGAAAATACGCGAGGCAAAATAAGCTAAAAATGCTTTGTCACGATGAATGCCGGATATTGAACAGGGACTCGAGAAAACGATGTTTCTTTTCACGTATAATCTGTTTACGGCTGAAATACAAAATTATCTTCTAAACATATGAAGTTTGCTGGCTAGCAATCAATCATCCCGATTGAAGGGGCGCAGAAAGCCGCAAACGCGAGCGAGGGAACTCTCATGAAAGCTACGAATAATACACCACGAATCAATCATAGATTTTGCGACGATCCATCATGAATTTTCAATGAAGAAATTTCGTGTTCATAATTCCATACGTTAACACTTTGGAGATACTTCACCACTGATACTATGCAAATATCATGCGCAAGCGGTGTCAAACTATACATATCATTCGCCGGTTAAATGTGTGGATTTAATATTTGCAACCCAATGGAGCCAGTGATTGCAACAAAGGGAAAAGCAAATAATTGGGAGGCCCACAACGCTTGCCAATAAGCGATCTCACATTAGATTGAGCGTCGGTTGGTTGGCACGGCGCGGCGAGTGTGCGCCGTGTCTTCGGCAATCGGGATGATCTCGCTTCCGCGAAGAGCCGCAGCCCGCGCCACTCAAACGCACGACAAGTGCACAAAGGGCCCGAGACGTGGCATTGTAAAGTGGCCTTAAGTAGGCACAACTTCCTCCTCGGGTGGTGTCGTGTCGATAGTACGAGAGGTCGGCTCCCGCTAAATCTACAATTCACTTATACAAGAGGGAAACTTGAGCCGTGAGAGAGAAAACTCGCGAACAACTGGATGGATAAAGTTTTTATTGACGCAACGTTCTTACGTACAATATTTGAGTTAGCTACTTTATATTTGCTGAATGTCTCGTCTTTTCATTTTCCACTCCGACAAACAGGCCGACTGTATTGCTGGCCTACTTATACCGAACATCCTGGCGAATAACAGAAAAAAGGGGCAGTAAAGTTTTACACGCATATAAACAAGAGGGGGAACATAAAAATATGGGCAGCGATGTCGCCTTTCACGATACAGATCTGCCGAGGACACGCCGACTTGTCGCTGGCTCGTGTCCGCCATTGTATGCTAGCCCAGGCGACCACTTCTTCCGTTCAGCTTCAAAATAACCTTTAACTCAAGTACAGTAAGGAACACTTCAGTACACTTCGAGGAGAAGCGAACAATACCTCTGCCGCCGGAACATTTGTAAGAGCGAACGCCGGACACAACAAAACCAATACAACTTGACCGATTCTCACTTGAATCTTCAAGATCGGACAAATCACAGAACAGCGCAGTAAGTTAAGCGGCGTGTCCGAATGCACCGAGCAACAACATGGCCAATTCGCTCCGGTAGTTAGTGGCATAGATAAGTAGCGGTTTGATATACTGCAGGAAGTACGCAGCTACTGTACCGCCTTTCGCTATACCGCGTTAAGATACTTCATAATAATTCAACATTTCCGCAACGCTGCACCACTATACAGTATACAGTGAGGGTATAACATCCGTCTTAGAAAACTCACTGTGAAATGTTTGTGCATTCTGCCCAGGTAAAGCACGGAGAGGCACTATCTTTACTTAAACGATTATCTATCCAAACAAGAGGCCCTAAGTTTCTCATGGCGCGCATAATTGTATTCAAAAAGCCCAGATACATCGGGGCGGCCATAAGGAGGAAGTCACCGGCCTGCAATCGTGGCCATCTCTGGGCCCCGTGGTGGTGCTGCGAACATTTAAATTATCACTAAGTTAGATCCAGCGGCCATAATCACACCGTTCATTTGTAACTTAGTCGCCTAACAGTACAGTCCGAACACGGCCAGCCTATCTGATAGCAGGTGGAAAGACCGAGCGGGCGTATTGTTCGAGAAATGGTATAACAAATGGTGCTTCGTTAATTTTTCGTGGGAAATTATATTGGAGACAAAGCTCGCAGTTTGGTCTGATGTAAGCAAACACTATCCATAATTGGTAACATATTGCGGCCTCCATAGTACGTGGCAAAGTGCAGGAGACAAATATTGTTTTAAACTGCTTTAGTCAACTTTTATGCTACTTTAAATATGATGCCTTCAATAAAACCTACTGGACACCGTGTTTCTCAGAAAAAGAGCAAGCTCTGCTGTTAGAAGATTAGGCTGTGCCCAGCAGTGGGATATATTGTTAAGCTACATCTCACTCTCTTACTTATACAAGCGTCAGTCAATAAAACAAACACAGAACATTTCCTTTAGAAACTTAATATTTGTGTCAAAGCCGAAACGTTTACATTTCCAGTAGGTACTCGTAGCGATCATTAAAGCACCTAATGAAGTGCAAAGACGTTACGAGCGAAGTTAATCAATCGTCACATTCGTCAATTTCCTGCTAATAAACATTCGACAAACAGCCGTGTTTGCTTCGCAAACGGCTTTTACACAGCCCGACACGACACTTCCCTATATCTGCGTCTGCGACTAAAAATAATAATAAATCTTCATACACACGTTTCAAAGTTTGTCGTCATTCCCGTAAATATTTCTCAAACAAAGTTGAGTTGTAGCCCGTTTCATGCCCTCAGGGAATAGTTTGCAGGAGTGCACCTGCACCCTGAAAGGAACAATTATGTTCAAAATTTCGCCTCTATGGGTCCCAGTGGTTTCTGCTCTGCATTTTGAGTCAGTCTGTGACAACAGTACTCTGTTTTATACTGTGGTTCGCCCCGAACTTTGAACTCGCGACCCTCTATCTCAGTAACCCCTCGACCGATTTGGCTCATGTTCGAACATAAAAATTCTCTTTGCCTCGTTTACCCGCCTATTTTCATGACGATCCGACTACATTTACTCAAGTTATCGTCGAACGAACATTCATACATCCTACTTCCTACTTATATTATAAATGCGAAAGTTTGTGAGTGAGTGAGTGTGTTTGTTACTTTATAACGCTGAATCCGCTGAACGGATTTGGATGAAATTTGGAATGTAGATAGCTGAGACATCAGAATAACATATAGGCTACATATTATCACGCTTTAGTGCTTAGGAGCAAAATAAACACACAAAGATTATCATATAGTGGCTATTTGTATAAAAGTGAACGACAAAACCATTTACCAAAGACCCTCTGTCATCACGTAGCGTTGAGCTATTTACTTTCGTAAATCCATCGAAAACTAAACAACGGTGAATTTTAATGCACCAAACAGGCCGCAATGTGCCGCAAAACTCAAACGATGAACAACAGTGAAGAAGTTGTTTTTAATTGTCATCCGTCACTGTCACAAAAATGGTATATCAACAAAGCAATAAAAGAAAAATCTACAAGTTTAATTACTCAAAACAGGCAAAAAACATAAGTTCAGTGATAGCTACTTACAATCTGAAAGAGCCAATAAATCCTTACTTTAAAAATTCTGCATCCAGCAGTTTTATCAAAGCTCTTTACAAAGTTGCGGTTGCAACCTGAGATCTTTCAGCCAGAAGAGATGGAACGTCCGTTGAGTGCATTGCTGATTGCTCGGCTAGGGAAGAATAGGATGCACCAGAGCTTGAAGAAAAATAAAGATACGATGTTCTGACCAAAAAAATCTGCTGTGCGTACTGTGCAAGTGTGAAAAACTTTGTAGAGTCCCGAGCGACCATAGGCGCATAACATCAGCCATTGATGGTGTAACATTAGTACCATGATCGCTTTATTTCCATTAAGTAAGTACCTAGGACTGGACACTGGACAGGTGCACTTTTACATAATATCATAGTCGCCTATTCGTTGTTGACAACTCGGATAGGCTTTCCACATACTTCAGACTAACGAGAAGATTGGAGCATGTGAAAATCCCTGAACCGCCTGCGTGGTGGTGTTGCCCGCATGAAAGATATGTGAGAAATTGAGCCAGAAGAGGTGTTTTGTGCCAATCTTAAACCATACCGACAACTTCGCGTCGTCATACCTGTCCTGATGCTCCACAGTGCAGCTTATCGGATTTCCTGGAGGCGACCCCAGCGTGACGTGTGTGTGTGACGGTTTCATCACGAAAGAAGAATAAGACCGACGATACAAAACAGTTGTTTCAGACTATGATATCGTAGATGCTAAGAAGACGCGTTGGGTGTTTCAGAAGAGCAGCTCATAGAAAAAAAACACTATTCAGTGTGATAGAAATAATATGTTTAAGTATCTCCTGATATTATCTCATATTTTCTGGTGTCAGAACCCAATTATTATGATCGTTCTATTTGAAATAGTATGATGCAAAATAAAAAATAAAATAAAATTTCTTAAAGTTTTTCTCTGTTAAGTAACTTCGTGCCTATAATACGAGTAGGTGACGCTACTAGCTCTGTTGGAGATTTTTTACAGTTTTATAGAACGACAGAGAGATGTTGATACCTGTGACGTACTGCAGCGAATGCTGATAAATATTCATTCACCAAACAGCGCAAGCAAACGAGATGTACTTGGGTATCAAACTACGCATTAGGGCTCTCTAACATCGGTAGAGGCAGTGTCCACAACGGCCACAAAGGCCACAAAGGCACGAAGACTTGGGGCGAGACAAACTGAACAGAGGCAACCCAGACTGAAAGTTTGCAATAAGGAGTAGCAGATTAGCGGACTCAAAATAATAGGATAGGGCTAAAAAGAAAAGATAATCTTTGAGTGTTTTTTTAAATGTAGGTAACCCGCGTTAAATCAGTTAGACGCCTATAACAGTAGGTATCTTTGCTCCGTTCAGTTTGGAAGAAGCAGATAACAACGCGAGGTCCACGGGAGCGAAATCTCGAGCCAACGCTTTGATAGTGCAGGGGGTGTGTTTTAAGTACATCATACCTACTAGGTGGCAAAAAAATATGCTAGGTACAATTTGCAAAATCACCACGTTTATCATTTTTCTTTTAGCCACGTGAATGAAGTCGTGGGCACTAGCTATCAACGCTAATATTATAAAGAGGAAAAGTTTGTAAGTATGTACGTATGTAGGGGGTAATCTCCAAAACTACTCATCCGATTATAAAAAAATCCTTCACTAATGGGAAGCTACGTTATTGCTGAGTGCTATTGTTGTTGTTGTTGTTGTGCTATGTTTTATTGTGATAACGGGAAAAAAACTAAGTCTGCGCGGACGAAGTCGCGGGCAAAAGCTAGTACATACATAAATACATACATACATACAATCGCCGGATTGTTCCAGTAGACTCGGAGAACTTCGCTCGCTTCGCTCGCTCGTTCAATAAAGAAGCGATTAGGTTCAAATGAGACAAATTTACCCTTCGAGCGTAAGGTGACTTCTGTAGTTCTGTATTGTCAGTATCGTGTCGGCTATTATAAAAGCGACTTTAGAGTGGCAAACTTTGACGCTGACATGCCAAGTAATTAGTTCGACATTTCAGCCTGACTGGGTGATGAAAGCGCAGGCAGGAATTATTAGAAGGTGCACAACTGAAATAGTGATGCCACGAATCGCAAAATGACTATGTCGATAGAATGGGTAATATGTATTCTGCCGAATTTATATTGTATCGAAAACCAAGCCAAAAGAAGGGTATTACGGCACAATCCTGCACAAGCTTACTTCTTCCAAGTTTAACCTGATTTCTTCCACCATCTTGTGTAAGTAATAATGTGCCTAGCTAGCACACCAGTTTTGTGGTTTCTATATTGCGTATATCATCTACAGGGTGCACTCTAAGTCGATAGCGGAACTTTAAGTGGGCTATCTACTGATCAATACAAACCACTTGTACTAGGTGGCGAAAAAAATGGAGTGAAAAAAATATCAGCTGTTCCATACAAAAGGTCGACTCAGTACTGCGCCAAATGTATGAAACAGCTATTATTTTTCTCGCTCCATTTTTGTCGCCACCTTGTACAAGTTGTTTGTATTGGTCAGTAGACAGCCTACTTAAAGTTCCGCTATTAACTTAGAGTGCACCCTGTAGAATCGCTTATAGAACTATAATGGTATTGTAATTAAGGGTAATTTGCCTAAGTGGCAAAATTCTATAAAAGATTGCTACCGAAACCACAAAATCAAACAATTAATATTAGTCCAACATTAGCACTGCACGTTGCAATAAATCAACAACAGCGACAAGTATCACATCGGCCGCCTACTAACCCGCACACCTCCAGTTAGATGCGCGGAGTCGATAAACCTATTATCGATGAGAATCCAAGCACTAACCAAAGAATACAAATACGAAATTGATTGCGCCGTGTGGCGAGTGACATTTCAGTACCGCTGCAGGAGGCGCGGGCGCGGGCCGCGATGACATTTGAATAGGGCTGTCGCGGCGTGTACCGGCACCCGACACAGGCGAACGAGAGGCGACAATGTTCTCCCAACATCGAACAACGTCCCCATTGAAAAGAAAATTTACTTCTATTCTCACCGCTCACAATGGGACAGCCCTATTTTTCAGGCGCTCGTCTCTACACTTTACCACCACAGTAATCGTTAAAACTTTATCGTGCGAACAATTTAATTGTTTTACATCACACCATTGATCGGGACAATAGGAGACGCCTCTGACAAGTCAATAAACGAGTAATATCGTCAACGTAATGTTAGAATCATTAAAACCAAAATTGTTTTCGTCGCGTAATTCCGCGTTCGTAGATATTACAAACGTGACTCCACATAGTAATACATTTCAAACAATAAATGCGTCATAACGCTTCTGCATTAGATTATCTGTACGCGATACGTGTCCTGAAATAATGTTATTGCCGAGCGTCGGCTCTCGAGAGCGTTACAAATAAAACTGCTGAAATGATGTTACAATTCCCTTCTCGATAGCGACTCTTCTCCGAGTGCCTTATCCTACGCATGTTGTTCCCGTCAGTCTAGCTGACAACCTGCGCAAGAACACTAACTTACAAAAAAACAACTAACTACGAATAATAAAACCATTGTATAAGTTTCTCCCTGATAAAGATCTCTTAAGATATCCTAACATATTAGCCTAACCAGTATTATCGTTAAAAACACTATGGCAGACTGTGTAACCTATGTAAATTCGAGTAGCAGCCGCGTCTATTTGACTCATAGCACTTGCGAGATTCCACAACAACTATGTGAGAACTTCGCCAAAGTAAGGGAGGCAGCGAATTGTTCGTATACATTTGTGTAAGAAATGAGAAACAAAGCAGGAAACGTTGTGTACTTTGTTCTGTAGCTAACTTACGTAACGCTCATGCAAATTAACCCGGTACAGGTGTGAGGCTCACAAATTCACACTGTGAGCGTCAGTTTGATGCGTGAAACCATGAGTGACAGCTGATACAAATTAATAACACTAATGTGATCTACCGTTCGCGTCGAGCACATGTCGCCCGGAGCCGAGTTCTTGTGCAACGAAACGTTCACAAAACAAAACTGGAGCGCAGCATATGTGACGGGGCGGGAGTGGCGACAAAAAAGCCACTGATTGCACAAACAACATTTAGCATGAAAATAAACCCGGCTGCAAAAGCTGGCCGTAGTTCAAACAAAGCATGCAAATTTAAAATGAAACAATTACATTTGGAGGGCGCGCAATCGAATCGCACAATCGATCCCGGTTAAGGAAGTGTGCCAGCAATAAATATGCAAATGACAATGCACGCCGGAGCATGGAACAGGCTTCAAGGCCGGAGGGTCATATTCGCCACTTGCGCCCGCTAATTGCCGCGCCTCCCCGCCGCAGCCGTTCAACAGTTATTCCATTCCTAATGCACAATGGACGCATCGAGAATGGGCATTAAACTACCGTTCCACTCCACAGCCAGCCGAGCGAGGTAGGTTCTTATTACTTTTAATCAATATTAAGTTTTTGCCTATTATAAACAACGTAACTCATAGGCCGGATACCCTGCCCCAAAAGGGGAACCAGAAGCACCAACTCATTAAATTGAGGTCCACGTTTTTGTGTTTGTTTGTTTGTATTTTATCATAAAGCGATTCTAGCTAGACTCTAAAGAGTTATGTAGTCTCTAAAATATATTTCGACGAAATTTTGAGCTCAGATAAATATCAATCAAGTTCGTCATTGTTTAGTCTACACTTTACACTTTCTCACACCAACTAAGAAGGCTCATATCGGTTTCTCTAAAGTCATTGTAGAGACACTCTAACTAAACGTAAAGCAGGGTACTCTGCTAGTAGTCGTATTAGCATCAGATACGTTACACGGCTAGGTTAAGAAATTCAGTCCTAATCGGTCATACTTTCGAAAAAAAACATTAAATGAAGCTTTATTTTTAAATTTTCCTATTAATAAAACTCACTGACTTTTCCTGTTAGATATTTAAATATTAAAGACACTAAACTAGACGGACATTGGCTTTGTTCAATCGCGTTGATTCCTAGACTCACTAAAATATTGTCGAGGTAATCATAGAATGTTGCGGTAACCTTAATTACTAATTGTAAAATCCTTGAAGAGTTGCGTATGTTATTATGAATTAAGAAAAATTATTCTTGTAGTTGTGGCAAAATATATCCCGAGACGACGAAGTTGGTGTCCCTGCTTCTCCCTTGGACACATGGTCGTGTTATTTCAATATTATTTATCCCACCAAAAACATTCTGTAAAAAACTAACCAGGTCTCGATGGAGCTACTTGTTTATCTCTAAAAAGTAATGAAATCTAGACAAAGTCGTGCCAAGTCTAAGGTTCCTTACTGCGATTTCTTTATTATTATAGTTAATGTTGTGAGACTTGGCCGTTGAAGGGTACACAAGACCTGGTTAGTTTTTTACAGAATGTTTTTGGTGGGATTTCACTTCTTTTTGTAGAAACGTGGGCATATTGATTTATTTTATTAGATTTTCTGATTTGACAGTTTTTTAATTTGTGTTATGTTCGAGTAGAATAAAGTTAATCATTCGACTATTTCTTCTTGTTGACTTGTAAGTACTAGTGGTTCGCCCCGAACTGTGAACTCGCGACCCCATATAAACTTAACAACCCCATATCTCGGCAACCCCTCGACCGATTTGACTCATGTTTGAACTTAAAAATTCTTTTAATTTTATTTACCCGCCTACCAAATTTCATAACGATCCGACCAAATTTACTAAAGTTATCGTCGAACTTTCATACATACAACCATACATACATACATATAAACAAACAAACGCCGGATCGTTCCAGTAGACTCGGAGAACTTCGCTCGCTCGTTCAACTAGTGGTTCGCCCCTGAAAATTTTTATGAACATTATGAATGTTCGTTCGACGATAACTTGAGTAAATTTAGTCGGATCGTTATGGAATTTGGCAAGCGGGTAAATGAAATTAAAAGAATTTTTAAGTTCAAACATGAGCCAAATCGGTCGAGGGGTTACCGAGATATGGGGTTTATATGGGGTCGCGAGTTCACAGTTCGGGGTGAACCACTAGTATAGTTTTCCCTTTATCTGGTCATTAAACCCTAACTCTGTACCAAATTTCAGCTCTCTGTGTTTATGGGAAGTACTAGTTCTATTTTGATGATCATGAGTGAGTGTGTGTCATAAATGCGAAACTTTGCTTTCGCTTAACTTCGGAACTAAATGACCTACAGACTTGAAATTTTGGATTTTGAGTATGTGAATATAACTTACTAGATGACGAAAATTTCTGCGTTCTCGTCTTATCCAGAGGTTCTCAAATAGGGGCCTGAAAATGCGGCGAAATGGTTCCAGTAAAGGATGGTACGGCAGTGTTTGCTTCGCGCTCGACCTGGCGGGGGCACTGCCGTGCCCCCAGATCACAGAGAGCCATTAATGGAACGGACACGAAAAACCAATGCTGGGATGCATCACTTCCGGCGTATGGGTACAGTCAGCCACACGCTAGGATACCCCTTTTTGTTCGATTGGCGCCCTTATGCCGCGCGCAGTAAGAGCTACCATGGGATATCCTAGGCTGTGTCGGACCGTACGAGATCGGCGTGAACTCGAACAGTGGACCTAGCGCGAACCAAACTCAACGATAACGCCATACTAAAAGCTGCATGTCGTTATGTATGTAGAACCAGCAAAAGCTGATGTTGCGCGCCTTACTCAGGGTGCACGCTAAGTCGATAGCAGAACCTTAAGTAGGCTGTCTACTGATCACTACAAACAA
Organism: Zelleria hepariella; assembly: GCA_949319315.1. Lineage (NCBI taxonomy): Eukaryota > Metazoa > Arthropoda > Insecta > Lepidoptera > Yponomeutidae > Zelleria > Zelleria hepariella. Next base: position 9,461,080 of record OX439392.1, on the reverse strand, counting down.
CTTGAACCAGGTGGCGAAAAAAATGGAGCGAAAAAGTAGAAAGAAAGTAGAAAGCCTACTTAAAGTTCCGCTATCGACTTAGAGTGCACCCTGTATATACCTCGCCAATCTACTCGCTATTTGCATTAGAATGCAGTTAGAGTCTAAAAAATAAATACTTGCAGCTTGTGCCTTCCGTAAAATAGAAAGTTAGTCCGTTGTAAAAAGAGTATCCATAGAAAAGATTAGGACGTCTGCATTGAAGCTTTTTTTAATTGAAATAAATATATCGAACTATTATATCACCTAGTTACTGGACACCCTGTATTTATACTCTCGCTCGACAGAAACTTTGCGGAGCCCTAGGGCTCTACGTAGCACACTTTAAGAATAGCTGACCTAGATTTTCCGATCCCAATTTTCCTACAAAATACTAAAATGCTATATTATGTTGAGACTGACGCTGCGTTTTTTTTAAATATCTCATTGTTCTTTGAAAAAAATGTTTCCTTTGCCCATGAGCAGGCTGTTATGGTCTCTGGTTTTCGGTCATCGTTGCGCTGCGTTCGGTTCGCGGTACGTCCCCAAAGCGTCGTGCGTTGCAGTCACGGCCGTGTCCAAACAACAGGACCTGCTTGCCAGTCATCACAAATCATTTCAGTTAGAACACTGAGAGCACATAATATGTATCAGGAAATGTAAGAAACAATAGATATCCATGGCGTTATTGATTCAACACAAAACTATGAAAAAGGTTATTTAGAATCGAGAGTACAGTCGATTTCAAGGAAAACTAATCGAACAGATTAAACCCCTTTTTTTACTGGGATATAATATAATCTACCTAAGTTTACATAGTAATTTACAGTATGAATGCCCGTTGTTATGAAGATGACGCAACACGAAAAAGTCCCTCGGCATTTCTAAGAACAACGCAACGCAACGCAGCTAACTTTCAGGACCATTGGTAAAATCAGTGACACGCTAGAATTCCTTGTTTTGTTGGATTGACGCACTTATTCTGCGCTCGGTAAGAGTTGTTGAGCTGTGTCGAGCTCGTGTCGCTGACTGTTCACATAAAGGCACTTGAAACTAAAACCGTTGAGTGAGCTTATTGGGTTCATAATGTCAACAAGCGAGAAGGATTGATACGATGTGAACATACTCCCTTTGATTTTTTCGAATAACAAAACAGTCTACAAGTGTTCGTGGTACGGTACACACCCAACTGGAAACCTAATTCACAGTAAATTACGTGCAAAGTGGATTGACAGTATCAAAAATGAAGTTGTTGTTCGTAGTTATCTTCGTGGCGTTGTTCGTTTATACTTATAGCATTGTGGTTGATAAGCCGTACGGCTACTATATAACGGATCCAGGTACGTAGTAGTCGGCTTGGTGTGTTATTTTAAGGATTTCGTCATCCAATTCTACCTATATCTGTTACTTACATATAAAAAAATATATAACTTATACCGTCTGGTTGTTTGAACATCCTTCCTTCGGTCTCTGAGTCCACAACTTATAGAGCTGTATTTTTATCGTAATAGATAAAAATATATATTAAAGTTTGCCCAGCAGTGGGACACAAAAGAGGCTACATAAAAATTTAAATAAACTTTTCTCAGAATATCTCGTGTTACATAATATGGTAAACAAGTTAGGTCCATGTTTAATTTCTGACTACTGACTCTTGATTATGCTAGGTTTTTTTTTATCTCAGTTCCAATCTTGATCATCACCATCAGCCCTCTTCCCACTGTTGGGTGAATAGGCCTTTTTCCCCTCGCGCCACCTCTCGTGTTCCCTCGCCATCCGCATCCATGGGCCCATGCAGTTCCAATCTTAACACATGCATAAAGGATGTAAACTAATGTATACTCTCTTTGTTTCAGCCGACGACCCAACCACGGGCAGAGTAGTTGGCATGGTGGAGGCCCAAAAGGTGATAGTGTCCCGGTGCAAGAACAACGTTTGCGCGGAGTTCTGCAAGATGGCCGGCTTCCGCGAAGGGCTATGCGTGGACACCTTCGCTTGCGTGTGTTACGACGTTACCAAGTTTTATAACATTGTCCAGTCATGATTTTTTTACCCCTTAATTTGTTTTTCAATGTGCCATTTTTGTTCATCTGTAGTTAATTTAGATTATTTTTTATTAATTCTTTGATAGCATTCGAATGTTAGCATTTACTTCTATAAACATAAAATTTGACAAAGTATTGACTTCCAATCATTTCTTGTATCGAAACTCGTAAGGGTAGCTGAAAACAGCAGTAGGTTATAGTGAAAACCAGACAGACACACATATAATTACGTAAATTACCATCCACATTGTACTAGGACTTTAGCACAGCGGAGTAACCAACAATTTGTGCGTCGACGGTGTTGAGTTACGAGTGGCGCGTCCACTTGATGCTTTATTATCCGGTCCATCTCTTCCGCCCTTGTTGGCCCACGATCACTCGTGTCGTTGAGTCGCCGGCTCGCATCCTAACGGTCCATCCGATACGTCCGCGTTATTAATCTTACCATTGTATTAGCTACGACCATGTCATAACATGTGCGCACACCGATAATAACCCACTCTACACGATCAATAATTTCAATTACAGTTACCGGACACTTATCGAAACATCTCATATGGCCGTGCAATTGGCATTTCGATACGTCAGTTCAATTGTGAGTTGCGGCGACGCTGACAGCGGCCGGTAATGGCTGACAAGGCAGTGGGAACTGTTACGTCACACGCCACACCCACCGCCGACCAGACAGTGCGTTGTTCACCTACCCTCTCTCCAATTATGATAAACATCACTCAGGGCGAGCGGAACGAAAGGGGGCAGGCACCATTTTAAACTCGAAAATTACACTTCAATTTTTACTCGACCGGCGGGCGCACAGTAAAAAACAAATATTCTCATGGCTAGTATCGACGAAACGTGACCGACCTTCGTCAAAGTAGTCGGCTCTTGTCTTATTGGGCGGCGCATTACATCCGACAAACGAGGTGCTAAAGTGTAAAATGCTGCATTCGAAATAACTCGTAAGGCGCGTTTCGCGCTCTCTCGCGGGTCTTCATCGTTTGGATCGTGCAACGTGTTTACGTTGCATTCCTACGGGAACCTCTTTGAGGTACTTGTGTAATTATTTGTGTTCTACTGACATGCCTTGCGGCAAGTCACATTCGTGAGTGTAGATAACCCATATCACGCCAGGCAGGCGGGTTAGTGATCTCAAGGGCTGTTCGTGTCACATCGACACACTACTGCACTGGTAGTGTAGGTATGTTTACACCGCCATCAGTTCATTGGCAGAGCCTCGTCTGTTATCGGCAGTGCAGATCACCTGCTGGTGACAAACTCCCCACTTGTTATTGCGCGATCCCGTTTTACACCTTTATTAACATTAAGTAGGTTGTGTTGTGGATAGTGTCTCACTGCTGGGCAAAGACCCCCTAGTTTTCCACACATTTCTGGGCACATTCATGGGCTACTTTTGGCCACCCCGGTAAAAATGATTTGATGCCATCAAACCATCTTCGCTTAGGTCGGCGTCGCAGTTGTCCATCGTGTGTCACTTACGATTTTAGCCCAACAGCGCCAGCCGGCCTATTTGCCTATTTTCCGTTTACAACTTTACTGTAAATAAAATATTGCTTTCAAAAATACTTTTTCAGCAAAAATAAAAACATCTTTTAACAATTATTGATAATGGCAGTGGATTTTCAGCGGATAGGCCGGCTGGCTTGGGTCATACAGCAGACGAGGCTAGCCCGTTACCCTTGAGCCTTGAGACCGCAGCATCAACATGAATGATTTTGTTATTGGAGAGCAGCGTATTGTTCCGAATTCTGCCTTCTTTACACTCAGCATTCACTGCCGTCTCCTATCGGAGGTTTGCAATCAGCTTGTCCGCTTCGCCCTTTTAAGCTGCTAAACGAAGGGCGAAGTCCTTCAAATTATTATCCAAGGAAGATACCCGGCTGAAGGAGACCTGGAAGACGCAAAATATCATGTCTTGGAAACCTACGCCACCAGTGGTTCCAACAAACCATGAGCTGCTTGGTTCGTGTGGCAGCTTCACACTTAGCATGTTGCGCCTAAACTCTAATTTTTAAATCGAGTCCACGGAATGACAGTTGCTACAAAGGCTTTATCTGTCAGTAGCATACTAGCAACTGTCATTCCGTGGACTCGATTAAAAAATTAGAGTTTATATTATATCCTGCAGAATTGCACTCTGCAAGTTGTGTAGAGACTCCAATTATACGGAAAATCACTTGGCCCGGCGCGTCCGATGACCGATGTTATAAACTATTAAATCTCTCCTTTCTTGTGTGGTGTGCTCGTTAACGCGGATCGCTGAGGGGTGTGGCCATTTGTATCCGCGCTGTCGAACCGAGTGTTTTACACAGGCTTGGTAGAGGAATATAGAGAAGTTTATCTACATGCAAACGGCCGTAACGCACCTTCTCCTTCTTCTTGGCATGCCTCTCCACTAATCTTCTTTATTTCTTGCCGAAGCGAAACTGGCCTGGTGTATGTGGCGGGCGCGACGAGTCAGAAAATTCAATACAAAAAAAAACACTGCCGCGCGCCGAGCGGGATAGAGTTGCTCGATAGAAAGAGAAGCAACTTCCTAGGTGAATATAGCTTCTATCGGGTGCACTCTAAGGTCCACTTGCGTCACCCAGAGTTAGCGAGTTAACTCTGAGTTAACGTCAAAATTTGTATGGAAATGTCAAGTTAACTCGGAGTTAGTTTGCTAACCCTGAGTGACGCAAGTCCGCCTAAGTCAATAGCGAAACTTTAAGTAGGCTATCTACTGATCAATACAAACAACTTGTACTAGGTGGCGAAAAAAATGGAGTGATAAAAATATCAGCTGTTCCATACAAAAGGTCGACTTAGTACTGCGCCAAATGTATGAAACAGCTGATATTTTTTTCGCTCCATTTTTGTCGCCACCTAGTACAAGTTCTTTGTATTGATCAGTACACAGCCTACTTAAAGTTTCGCTATCGACTTAGAGTGCACCCTGTAGTTTGTTGGCGCTGTGCGAACTGAACTGTGCTTTATTGTGTAGAGGCAAGAGTCGCTATTTATGATGTTACTGAGTGAATCTTCTATGCCTGTACTGCTTTGTATTATTTGGCCTAGGTAGGTATCTATTTCAAGGACACGGCCGAGTTCTTTTACTGCTCTATTCCTCCTCCTGTGGCGAGTGTTTTACACGGACCGCGAGTGTTGCCGCGGCATATTCGACAAACTGCGCCGCCGTCATCTATCAACAGGGCTAACGAGCACAGATGCGGCTGTAATTTTAAATCAACTCACGCGATTGGTCTTATTGATACGGGGCCAAGAAAAATGTTGCTACTTAAAGATGCTTCGCTATAGACAATACACCCACGCACAAAAAAATTACTATAAAACTCTATATAATTTGTCTATTAATTTTTTAACGGTCTTGATTACAAGCCGGCCGTAAATAGGATATCACGAATTTATCAAAGACTACACAAGCCACGTGTTGTGATTTAGATATTCTAATTAACGATAAAATAATCTAGAAACCAGATCATAGAACCTATGAATAAATTGTGTTACCGCCAAATGTAGCACTTTTTTGTACGTGGAGGTGTTTTTTTGATAGGAGGATCTGGGATCTAGGTTTTAGGTCCTAAAACTAGAGATGAGTACTTGAAAGTTCAATTTATGCAAAAAAAATGCTTTTTGTATAGGAGGCACACTAGCTCCTTACCCATTACCTACAAAGATTTTTACACACATCGAAAGCTTGAGAAAATACACGCTCTAGGTGCAAGAAATGAGTAAGCAAAGCTGCAAACAAAGGCAACGCTGCCAATTCGTGATTTTCTAATCCCGGTGAGTGATAAACGCGGTACGTAGGCGTGATATTGTGACCACGGCTCCGCGGCCAAGTTTATGGACAGAGATGGTTTTCGACAGGCGAAATTAGAGCGCATAAACTAGATAGCTCGAGTAAGGCAGGCGGTATAGAAATATCTCTACTTGAGAATAAAACAATAGAGTGAATAACTTAAAAAAAATTGAGACCTTCAAATAACACCTCATACAAAACTTGTCTCTAAATACAGGGTGCACTCTAAGTTGATAGCGGAACTTTATGTGGGCTATCTACTGATCAATACAAACAACTTGTACTAGGTGGTGAAAAAAATGGAGTGAAAAAAATATCAGCTGTTCCATACAAAAGGTACACTCAGTACTGCGCCAAATGTATGAAACAGCTGATATATTTTTCGCTCCATTTTTGTCGTCACCTAGCACAAGTTGTTTGTATTGATCAGTAGACAGCCTACTTAAAGTTCCGCTATCGAATTCGAGTCCACCCTGTAGATTGCTTACTAACCAAGAAATGGGACATTTTGGTTTGTGCATCTACGTACCTACTTTCGACAGGAGCTACAACTTACATTTAAAAACTTATTATAAGGTAGCCGGCCGGGCGCCCTAACCACTATGAACCCGGCTACCGAGCCATGAACTGTCCATTTGATGCTTCCCTAGTTTTAGCAAAAACAAAAAGGCCATTTTCGTTTCAAAGTCGCCCGTAACTTAATTAGGTATAGTCAGAAACATTTTCGGTTTTGGGTCGGATTGCGCACGCGTAAAAGTCGACGTGCTGCACTTTTCAACATACCTAGCAAAAAATTACAACGTACACCCAACAGCACGTCGACGCTTACACGCTAGCACTCTACTCGATAACGTTAGGGGCGACTTTACAACAAAAGTGTACAGTCTGACGTGCTGTCGTGTGAACAACAGGGTTAAGAATACAAAGTAGCAGTCTCAAAAGTTATAATATGTGCATTCGCATTTGCATTCGCAGTCACAAGTCACAAAGTCACAACTCATTTCCGCGAGGCGATACCACGCTATTTGCGACACATGCTCCACATCACACGTTTCATGACTTGGCGATGCTTCTTTATGGATGATACAGCCTGTTGCAACTTTACAACACTGTTATGCGACTAATGGAATACAGGAAAAAAATATTTATAATCTAGTCAGGAACTAAATAATAATTAGAGAATTAGAGATAAAAAAAATCTCTCATTTGATCTACATAGAGCGGTAGAGACATAGAGCGTATTGAACTGCAAATCTTAATATGGATATGGACTGTGAATAAATAAACTATGAATTACGTTATTATTTTGTACTAAAAACTGCATTATCAATCCTATCTAAGTAAGGTTCGTGAGTTTTTTGTTCATATGTCATTCATTCATGTATTACATATCGCTGAGAGTTTTTGCACCAAGATAGTTGAAGGACCGGAAAGAGATAATGCTACTTTGTACCCCAATTTCCCTAAGTAACTTAATTATATGGGACATTTCTTGAACCAAGAAAGTAAAGTCGCATAGCAAAAGTTAGAATATTTTATTGAAGGAAAGTTTTCTAAATAGCGATAATGATCTAGGAACCTTTTAAAATAATTTCTATAACGTATCAACCATGCAATAATATAATAGATGCCTGTTCGATTAATATTGAAAAGACACCATATGCATATCTATGTCATTATTTCTTTTTAATCGAGCCCTCGTTTTTTTTTTCAAGAGGATATTCAATTATATATCCTGGTAAAAAACGCCGTGGCGTTTGAATTGTTATTATTTTTAAGTCTACCAACCCTGAACGTTTTTAAGGTTCCATTGACAGCAGAGAACGGGTCTCCAACTTCTAAAGATGTTTTTTTTAGGATGACAGAGCATAATTTCTCTTGCACACTTTAGAAATGTATTCAGGAATAAATAAGTCATATAAAAACACGAAACATCAGAAACCTACAGAACCTTAACATGCACACCTTTCGTCACAGACTTAACCGGTAGTAACAATTTAAACTTTTAACGGGATGCCGAACAAAGCCCACATTTGATGAGTTCAACCGGCATTTTCATGTGGAAAAAATCCCCTTCCTTATTTTTTCCCCCGAAAAGAAGTGTATTAAAATTGACCAATTCACAACTTTTAATTCTTGACCAGAAAAAAGACGACTCACTTCTTGTTTACGAATAAGGGCAGTCGTTGACTACACTCGGTTCAAAGTTATTTTACCTCTGATCTTGAAACCGCTTTTCTTTTCCACTAGTTGGCCTTTTTGCTAAAACAATAGTAACCACCGACCAACACACTGAAATCTCTGATTTTTCACCGATTTAATTCAATTATTGCATATTCACATATTCTCATATTCAGACAGAAGGGATTCAAATACTTTCAGCGGGAGGTAAAACAACTGTGAACTGTACAGAGGAATCGCTGTTTACGGAGCGAAACTATTCACAAGGCACAGACTCAACCCCACATAATATCTCTTTAGAGGCCATTAGAGCTGACTAGGCAGACGCTCGCTTCCTCGAGTCGTAGGCAGCAATAGGTTGCGGATCCGGCTAAGCTGAATAATCCAGCTAGTTAATTACGCCGCGACAGGGCAATGGTGGGATATTCTTTCCCATTACCGTACGCCGCTCGTTAGCTGCGAATCTGTCAGCGAGCGTGCGTCGGGTCTACGGTCGTTTGTCCTGTCGCCGCGTGCACTGGACATTTTTCACGGTGACGTAATAAATGCGCGCCAACGCACCTGCTTTTGCGCTCCCAATGACAAATCGTTGACGTTCGCCGTTGGCCTCTTATTGACGTATGTATCAGCATGCGCGTCGGAACGGAGCTCAACTCAATATGCTCAAAGTGTTTACGATTGAAGAGTTTTCTTTCACACAAGAACCACTCAAAACTTAAAGCCATCAGTCTTCGTTACGTTATTAGGATAAGATGTAGGTGAGTAACTCGGCAAGCTTTAATTTCAATTTGCATAATGGACCAAATACGACACACGTCGATATAGAGGTAGGTATACCAAAGAGACTTACGTAGGTAAAACGGAAAGCACATTAACCAGATTAAGTCAACATTACGTGACCTATCTACATGCAAGCCAGCTGTTTACTGTGTCACAGTGTTGATGCCATAAACTTATGGCAGATATACGGCGGCCATTTCAGCTGAACACACCCGCATTTGATTTATCCATTTACCCTTTTCTGTTGTAAGGGCCTTTAAAGTCAACAACTACAGAAATTAAGGCTTTAATAAGGGCTAACTAGCGCCACCAATGATAAAAAAACATGGCTTTTTTTATAACCCCCTTTTTGAAAAAGTTAAACAACAGAGTTTTCTATATTACTAATAGCAATTTTTAGAACCTACAACCTGAAATCTAGGAACAACAACCTAGGCTACAATTTCGTTTATGCCAAAAATGGCCGTTTCTGCCAAAAGTTAAATTGTAGCCTAGATTCCTGGGTCTCGGCTCTGAGCTAATGATTCTAAAAATTGCTATTAGTAATATAGAAAACTCTGTTGTTTAACTTTTTCAAAAAGGCGGTTACAAAAAAGCCATGATTTTTTTATCATTGGTGGCGCTAGTAAGCCCTTATTAAGGCCTTAATGCTTTTTAAGTATTTTTTTATGATTATGTCGTCATCCTAATATACAAAATGCTAGTCCACTGACTCCAACGCACATACATTAGCAATCGTGTCGTCGTTTCTTTATTAGGGTTCAACGATAGTAGGGTGGCGGGAAATGCAGAATTTTCAGTTTTCTCAATTTTGTAGTTAGACTGAGCTATTTTTGTTCACCTACTTTTATTTCACGACAGTAAAACAATATTATTAAAAAAAATCTAAACAACAAAAAAAACTAGAACAAAAATTAAAACCGACTTGAAGTTCGCACTAAAAATGCAAAAATATTTAATTTCTTTCTGGAAAAAGCTTGGCACAGTTAAGTTCATAAGAGAGATTTTTTGTCGTTTTATCACTAGTTTCAAATCCTGGTTTAGGACTATCAATCCATTGTCCAACGAATTGTGACGTGTGAAAAAAATACGCACGCAAGCGCGGCCTAACAACTCCGTTCTTTAATTTTCTAAGGAGGTAATGAAAATATTTTGTCCTCCCCCGTTGGTGGATGTTAGAGTGTGGTGTCCACATAATTCGCACGCGACGGGACAGACGTCTGCGCAGATAGCGCGGGTGGTCCCAGCGGGAGTCCCCTGTGCTTTACAATGCCTATAATTCAGCGATTCGCGCAAAGTGTTTAACCAACGCGCGCTATCAGTGTTGCCATCAGTGTGGTATCACCACTAAATCTGGTGGATTGTACCCCGTCAGTGGACCTCGCCATACAAGTAATGTTTTTGTTATTAAAAACTGACAAATGATCAGTAAGAAGCAGTTTTTAAGGATTTGTTTTCTGGAAAATATTGAAAATATAGAAGACTGGATTCTGGAAAATATAGTAGTTAAAAATGCTTCTTTTAAAATTTTTATCACGAAACCATATTTTAATGCAAAATACAGATCATGTATAGCTAACTAAACATGGGTTCTCGCAGAGTTTCTAGTGGTTTTAAATGTATTTTTTTTTTTGTTTTGGTGAAATTCTGGCGGGTTGCGCTTAGTGGTTAAGGCGCCGGGCATAGTGAGTTAGCCCGCGCGCAAAGAAAAATGCACAAAATCCATTCCTGTATCAGATACACAAAATAAATCGAAAATGTACACATATCAAACCCTAGAATTAGTTGAGACCTATCTAACACAGCCAGTTTTATGTTGATATCCATTACATATTACATTGCAAGATATTTTGCTTGAAAAAAAGTGCGCCGCCTATTTTTTTTCAATCAAAATATCTTCAAAACGTTTATGAATGTCAACACGAAACTGGCTGTGTTAGATAGGTCTCACCTAATTCTAGGGTTTGATTAGTGAAAAGTTTCGATTTTTTTAGTGTATTTGATACAGGACTCGATTTCGTGCATTTTTCTTGGCGCGCGGGCTATTCACTATGCACCGTGCCATAAGGAGAAAAAAATATTGGCAACACTGCGCTATCTGACGACCGGGACGCGACACCCGATGCCGTGTCTCAGTTGAGGAAGCATTAAAGCTTCGATATCTCACAGGGAATTATGTTAATTCACCATCATATTTCCCGGGACCTCTGACCGCGACCGTGTGTCTGGGAAGTCGCACCAACATTTTTACTTCACAACTCAATCATTTAGGGTTCATTTTTTGATCTCTTAAATTAGCTAACCAGGCCCGAAATTATTTAATTATTTTTTTCGGAATAACAAATAAGAGCAGGAGAGGCTGTAAAGGAGTTAGAGTGGAGGGGTACTAAAGCGCGCCGCGCAGGCAGCGCTGAAATGGTTTATAGCAAACTTTTAAAGAATAAATAAAGTTCAATAAATAAAAAGTATCGAGCTTTTCGAAAAATCAAAGAACAAAAGTAGTTGAAAGTCACATTTAGAAGTTAATGTGTTTCAGGAATAAAGGTATTTAAAAATTACCCTGTATGTTAGGCTTGAGGTAGATGCTATAAAACCGGTACAAGAATCTATTAATGTCAAACAGTATTTCTCCGTAACTAACCACAAAGGTTGTGGCAGTTAATGACTCGCATCAAAAGAAGAGTTCTTGATAGAATTGCGTGATGCGGAATTAATCGTCTTAGCGGTTGCATGCAGACAGATTATAGCTCACACTGCATCTTATGAAAGATCTTATGCACTTTCACGCTAAATATGAGCACTGTGCACATGATGGGAACATGTCATAAAAAGCGCCTTGATGTGTTAATAAACTTGCTAATTGCTAAATTAACGCTAACGTCGTTAAAACGATAATAATGGAGCCGCTCTCTACTGGAGATATATTAAGTCATGTGTTCGTCTTCAAGCTCTAAATATCAAAAGCAGCTTAACTATGTAAAGAGTTTGGTAGAACTTATCAACTATGTACCTAAATACAGCGCCAAATGGAATTTTCACTCTCTTTCTCTTACCTAAAACGTACCCAGCGGTTTGATGATTTTAAGGTGATCGCCTTTTGTGACCACTTTTGGCAGTAAAAGATTTTATTCGTAGGTTCTAGGATCTGTGGGGGGTTACCCTTGACGCTATTGCGATCAAAATGAAAAAGTTTAAAAATAAATTTCTCTTTGAATTCGCATAGTAATGCTTTGATTTTAAATACTTTGTAATGTTTATTTAAAGGTAAGGCTGTTCTATTCAATAAAAACACAAAATGCGTCTTAATTTGTAAAATATAAAATTTTGTAAATTGCGCCATATTGCGGCTGTATTGGAAAAGTGCGTCAAGGGTAGAGGGGCTGGAATCTAAACCTTCGGTTCTAAAAATAGTTAAGCCTCGCGTTGATAACCAAATGACGAGTTTTTTTGCAAAAAACGCATCCAAAAAGAAGATATGTTTTTTTTTGTCCATTGGCGGCGCTAGTCGTGCCTAGGTTTGGGCCTTAAGCGGCAATGCAAATGCAAATACCATCTTTTTGTAAACGTAGGTAGGTATGTACTCGTATTAAAACAATAACATTCATGTTTTGTATGTGTATCCCTCATAATTAAAAAAATACAGCCACTTGATCAACACACAAGAGAGCCACAGTTGACTCTACCAATAACTCTTGAGCAGTCCACATAGTATCCATTGTCCAATGTCAACACTTCTATTGAGCTCGAGTCCACTGACCACCGGAGGCCAAGTGTGTGCCTCTCAAGTTGACACAATTCGTTAGAGATATAGAGCACTCGAGGAAGCCCTCAACTTCACTTAGTTACTTGTTTTCTTCCGTTTGCCTTCGAAAATAACTGAACAGGTCCTGTTTTACATTAAAAAGATCGCATTTACTTCGTTCACGCTTCCAAGAAGGTAGGTAATTGGTACTGCAGTACAATTATTGTGCGTTCTATCTATCTATATCTCTTTCTGTCCAGGCCACAAATGACACTCAATGTTGGACATAGGCTGTTGCGCGTGTTTCAACGAAATTAAAGTAAACAAAATTTTACCTGAAACAGGTCCTGTTTTCCCTACGAAACATCATACTCAGTACGTTCCCGCTTCCAAGCGCAGCAGCATAATAATTGCGCGCCATTTCCACTAAATGCACTCTGTGACACACAAGAGGGGAATAGGAACAACAATTAGCTAGAATTTAATTTAGCGCGAACACTGTTCAAAGTCAAATTTTCCGTTCGCTGGTTAAAGGCAATAACAGGGACGCATAGTCGCTTCGTCGAATGCTTCAGCTACCTATTACTCTGTTAATGAAGGATACAAGACAAACTAGCTTAGGAGGAAGCCATCACAGCACCATCTCCGCGGCACGAAAACCACTTTAGCCAAAGCGGAGCGCCTACTTGCTAAGTAGTTCAACTCATTCCTATGTGCAGCCCGGTAATACACTTAGAGAGCGCGTTTGTTTAAACGCAAATGCAGTTGTTACGGCTTTTAGTGTTCGCCGCCTTGGCTGTGGCGCATAACCATTAAGCTTTATAACGCGGATAGTAAATAATATAGGAAAGAAAGCTGTATCTTCACAGACTCCTCACCAAAGATGGTCTTTTATGTTTGACTCTACAATACTCTACATCAACTTGAAGATTGTTTAGTTTTGAATGGTGGATATTGAAATTCTGTACCTAATCAAAAGATTCGCGTTATGTACTTTAAAATTGCATGCAGCAAACGTGAGCCTTAACTTTACACACCACATGAAAAACAAATGAATCAGTGGCCGGTGCGTTTTTCTTCGCTGTGACTTCGCCTTCCGTTCACAATGTCGTTGCTTTCAGCGTGGTTTGAAGACGGTTGGTCTTTTTCACATCGTAAGTTCGCTAACAAGATTGGATGGGAGGCGCGGCGACATTCCGCAAGTAAAACCGCAACTCACGCAGAGCGGATGCACCGTTAAGGGTGCACTGCCCGTTTGCTATCGAGTGATTGACGTCACCGCCGGCCACTTATCAAGGGTCAAGTGACACAAGGGGAGTGAGCAAAACTTACCGGCCGACTCCTATTAATGAAGCTTTAGATAATGGCTCGGCGGCCACCAAGATAACGGACGACCAACCGGTCGGCAACCACAAGCTTTATTATTTTACCATTACCAAGCGAGAAATTGATTTCACCCTTTATAGACTATTCTTTGTCGCCGTAATGTTTTTCGTAGAACGTTGCGCGGCGTTTACCGACATCAAAGGTACCGCACAAATTAAATCTTAACGACTGTCTCATAGACGTAATCGACATAGCTTAAAGTTCCCCAGTACAATGTTAGGTACGTATTACACCTACACGTTGGCTCACACAAACAAAAACAAAGTCGTTCAAGATCAATAATAAGTCAAGTTTCATTAAGCCCCAGAGACATGCTATCACAATTATAATTGGCATCGTTTGATTAGATAGAGTTTTTGCGGAAGGCAAACAAACAATCTTCTCACAGGCGGACTGGGGCGTCACGCAATCAGCCGGCATTACTACACTCTGCAATAAAAACCACTCGGCTGTTTCACTTTTATGACGAGGGCCATAAGGTCTTCAGGCACCTTCGTTACTGACCGAACACAAGTACAATATTTCAGCCGCGCCGGCAAGGGATAGCAGATTGGCACGTAAGTAAGGTATATAATTGTTAAATTTGCATTCATAATGGGGGACTAACAAGCGGGCGATAGCGATCTGCTAGTTCGCGCCGCAACGACAAGTTGATTCGAGCCTATCGACGATGCAACCGGCTACTTAGTGACGTCACGCACGCGTGGGAATGCAAATATCGATATCGATTGACCAGAGATGCAACCATTCATCAATTCCACTGAGACATTTCTAAACTACAGCAGATTCATACAATCATCTCACAAATTCTCCGTCTTTTCTTTGGTATTTGCACGTAGAGCTCCGCTTTCGCGTGTCAAGGAACGTTTAGGAAAATAAAGTAGCGGTAACATCCCTATCGGTGTGCAAAGCTGATCGAGAAGGCTCGCAGCTAATTACAGTTATTAGAGAAGCTGGTACGCGGCCCGCGGGACCTCGGTTACCGATCCGGGGACCACCTCGCGCAAGACGCATGCGAATCATTATTTATCCGCGGCTATTTATCTAACTTACAGATAGGAGACGTCCGAACGCGCATGACTTACGGCGAGGAGGATCAATTAAAACCGAAGGGGACTTATTCATATTTCGCCCACGCTCTCCACGAAGGTGCTCTCTGTATTTGCAATTGCGTAAGGTACAGTTAACATGAGGGCGAAACCGGGAAACAATTGACAATGGAGGCGAGTCAACGCCCACCAGATTGTACTGTACAGTGCATTCACGCCGGTACAATTCGATATCCTTGTTTGCGTTATTAAAAGTATAACGAGGGAATTCACGCCGTGAGAGGCGTAAGGTACAAAGAGGCCTCGCTTCGCGAAGGCATATTTTACAAGTAGGCACAGCACTTAGGCTGGGAATTATGTGATTGCATAGGCGGCCGGTTACCCGAAGTGAGGATTATGGTGCGAAATAGGGGTAACATTTGTGCGTTTGTAGCTACAGCCGAACACAGTGCTTGCATTTACATTTTTGTGGAGGCGTAACACATTAGAAGCTTTTGGAAAATGTATTGTATTTCCATACGCAAAACCTTTGTACGAACACTCGTGTGTTTCTCTACCTAAAACAATGTCATGTAAGCCTAATATTTCAGTTGAAGTTTACAATACACAGGGGTTTAGTTAAAACACGCACAGAGGTTTGCAAAATTGTACGTGTGCCAGATGCTCTTAATTGCTGACCCGAGGAAATCTGCGAGAGTCGAGGACTCGAGGTCCATTTTAACACAACGACCTCCGCTTCAACCCGACGATAAAGTAAATAAAATATCAACACGACAACACGCTGCTAACGCCCTCGCATTAAATTATGGGACGCACATGTTAGTATTAGCTTTAATAATGTTCAGGCATTTTGTAAAAATTAACTGCTCGCGTTGGCCTTTTTATAGCCGGCCGGGTCGCTGGGGTGTCTGTGTAACGTGCCCGCCACTCCACAAGATTCACAGACCGAAAGGGTTGAAAATATTCTAACAAAATGCAAGCGAACATAACTTCTCTTTTTATGGGCCATGTACATTTTCCTCTTACGTACATTTAGATTAAATTAAAAATGCGGAATAAGAATAGCGCTCGCTCCTTCACCATTTCGGGCCTGCGCAATATTTTAGAATGAAAAGAAAACACTTTCTCGCACACAATGTGTAATGTTGTAAGGCTCGCGATACTCGATACGGGGCGTGTAGTAAGATAAAGTAAGTGCGAGTAACGAATGGATACACCGGAGGTGGCGAAAGTCGGGTGAAAATTTTCAGCAACACGCGGCCTCCCGCCGCCCACGCCACGCAGCCTGTGGACGTGGGCGATTACGAATATTGATGCCTCATTACGGTACGGCTTTCCTGCTGCGAACTTTTGCAACATTTTATTAATAGTTGCCAAATTACTGTATGTATCTCTAGGAAGACTAGAATCCTCACAGCATAGCCAGCATAGCATCCTCTGCAGCGTGATCAAGGTGGCGTAATTCTGGTTGCACGAGATAACTATGCTGAGGGTGTCAACGCTAGACTAGAAAAAAACGCATCCAAAAGAACATATCTACTTTATGTTCTTTTTTCATTGGCGGCGCTAGAGTGCCTTAATATCCAGATAATTCAGAGAGAAGCTAATGTAGAGATTATTTTCGAACGAGCGAGTGAAGTTCTCCGAGTCTACTGGAACAATCCGGCGTTTTTATGTATGTATGTATGTATGAATGTTCGTTCGACGATAACTTGAGTAAATTTGGTCGGATCGTTATGAATTTAGTAGGCGGGTAAATGAAAATAAAGAATTTTTAAGTTCGAACATGAGCTAAATCAGTCGAGGGGTTGGCGATATATGGGGTTGTTAAGTTTATATGGGGTCGCGAGTTCACAGTTCGGGGCGAACCACTAGTCTATCAAACAACTTTGTTACCTTGGTGGTAAAAAAATAAAAACTACGGATTCGCCGCAGAGAGCCCGCACTTCTACCCACTCTGATAGCAAAAGAACGCATGCAAAGGCAACGCATGGACTCCTTATGAAGTCAGTCGACGGACACCGCAGCGATTTATGATACGAACTCGCTGCGAGCACGCACGGGACAAGCAGCTTTGCGCTTTATCGCTGCATGCAGCATCCCTTTTTACCCGACGACGACGCGAGGCAAGAAGGAGGAAGTCTTCGTTAACCGACCGAAGAAAAAACGGGTTAAGATTTTTTTTGTCTGCTTTATTCTGCTGATTTTGAACGACATTTGTTCTGAAAAAAAAACTTAGGCCTTTGCATCTACGTAATGAGATGATTTAAACAGCGTCCAGTGGCACCTTCACTCACACTAGATGGGTGAAGAGACCACTCGGCGCTGCAGTACCTGGGACATTGTGCTGAAAACACGCGTGAAAATCAACTTCGCCAACGCGGACTCCATTTATTATTAAGCAAAGGTTTTGCAAAATTGGTGTCTCCGTTTCAGAAATATTGAGAAAAATCGCCATTAGAGTCAACCATTCCTAGCTTTTTATCTTTATTATTATCATTATCATAATTTTTTTTTTTTAAGCGGTGGTGGTTTAGTGGGTAGAACAGTGGACTCTGAAGCAAGAGGTACCCGGTTCGATTCCCAGTGCGGGCATGTATCTATGACTTTGTTTAATTTCAAAGTTACGTACATTTGTGAATTTGTAGTAGCAATACCACTCGCTAACGGTGAAGGAAAACATCGTGAGGAAACCCGCGGCTCAGTTGGCTCCACACGTATTGACCTGTCTTTCCTGTGGGCTAGGCCGACTAAGCTGTCAGGATGGTATAGGTGCTGGGCAAGCCTACTCCATCTAAAACAATGTCCCAGGCACTGCAGCGCCGAGTGGTCTCTTCACCCATAGTGTGAGTGAAGGTGTCACTGGACGCTGTATAAATCATCTCTTTACGTAGATGCAAAGGCCTTAGTTATCATCATTTTTAGCCCACATTTGCCTAGTGCTAAGTAGAGGCATCCCCTTCGTGACATCCTCTTCGATCTCTCACTGCACGCATTCACGGACCCTCGGTCGACTTGTAGATGTCGTCTGAGCTTCGGTCTGCTGGTCTGTCTGGTGGCTTTAAAGCTACTAAAAACATTCGGTACGTTATGTGTGGGCATGTTGTGTGACAGATGACGACGAAGCCTTTTCAGCACCGAACTAAGTCCCATAGAATCCGCATTACGTATAAAATCACAATAAAAACTTGTCCCCACAGAAAAAAAAGATATCAGCAATAGAACAATACGAAACATCATTTCGACCATACGTCTAATATTCGAATGTCAACCTTGTTTATGGCAACACAAGTTTCTTATTGTATTCGAAACGGGTCGAATCGCGATTGGTTTTTAGGCAAATTAATTACCTTATTTATCAAAATCTATCGAGATTCGACCCGTTTCGAATACAATAATGTTTAAATATCGCGAATCATTAAAAGTGAACAAGTTTCTATCTAGATTATCTCTGGGCGATTAGCTTTCTCGAATATTGTGTGTTCTATTTTGTTATAATCGTTTCTTTTGGTTAATATAGTGTTAAATCAGTGCCTTTCTTTCATTAAAACCTACAGTCCACTCAGCTATCGAGGCACAGCTTAAAACAAACCTTATTGCTTTAGTGTACAGTTTTACTTTAATTGCATGGACTACGAACAAATAAGCTCCCAAAGGCAATTTGGGCATCTATTTTTCCAGACACATTTCAGAGTTCTATGTTGTATCTAGTTTTATCCTTGATCGAAGCTTTTCAGCTACTTTTCAGCGCTGCGCCGCTCACGCGAGTTGTCTCCGCTGGGGACACGCGAACGAGCAAGCGTGCGTGTCGCCTTATCGCGCCCGAAGACTGGCCGAATTAACTCACTTCATGAAGACGTACGACGCCCGCCCGACGAATAATACCAAGATTAATGGCGATGACCGCCAGTACCCCATCGAGAATCGCAATGAGTATTAAGGCGCCGTGCATAGTGAATCGCCCGCGCGCAAAGAAAAATGCACAAAATCGATTCCTGTATCAAATACACTAAAAAGTAAGTAAGATGTAGCCTGTACAATTGTACTTGTCCCACTAGCTGGGCAAAGGCCTTCTCTCAGAGAGAGAGTTCGAGCTTAATCACCACGCGTGCTCAATGCGGGTTGGCGATTTTTGCGTTGAGGGTATAATGCCTCATACGCTCAGGTTTCCTCACGATGTTTTCCTTCACCGTCAGCGAATGATATTGCTACTACAAATTCACAAAATGTACGTAACTTTGAAATTAAACAAAGTGCCAGCACCGGGAATCGAACCGAGGACCTTTCGCTTCAGAGTCCACTGTTCTACCCACTTGACCACCACCGCTTTCAAATACACTAAACAAATAGAAAATGTTCACATATCAAACCCAATAATTCGGTGAGACCTATCTAACACAGCCAGTTTCGTGTTGACACCCATAACAGATTGCAAGATATTTTGCTTGAATAAAAGTGCGCCGCCTATTTTTTTTCAAGCAAACTATCTTCAAAACGTTTATGAATGTCAACACGAAACTGGCGGTTTTAGATAGGTCTCACCTAATTCTAGGGTTTGATATGTGAACATTTTCAATTTGTTTAGTGTATTTGATAAAGGAATAGATTTTGTGCATTTTTCTTTTCGCGCGGGCGATTTTCTATGCACGGCGCCTTAAGGCGCTGGGCATAGTGAATTAGCCCGCGCGCAAAAAAAATGCACAAAAACGATTCCTGTATCAAATACACTAAAAAAATCGAAAATGTTCACATATCAAACCCTAGAATTAGGTAAGAGCTATCTAAAACAGCCAGTTTTGTGTTGATACCCATAACAGATTGCAAGATATTTTGTATGAAAAAAAGTGCGCCGCCTATTTTTTTTTCATCAAAAATATCTTCAAAACGTTTATAAATGTCAACACGAAACTGGCTGTTTTAGATAGGTCTCACCTAATTCTAGGGTTTGATATGTGAAAATTTTCGATTTTTTTAGTGTATTTGATACAGGACTCGATTTTGTGCATTTTTCTTCGCGCGCGGGCTATTCACTATGTACAGCGCCTTAAAAAGAAACAAAGTTTATTCAACCAGTGCGTATAAAGTAAGCTACAATGTATTTGACAAGGTTGTAAAGTAAAGTGTTGCAGTTTAATTAAGTGAGTAATGAAGCTTCATTTTCAATCCGCGGACGGATACGATAAAGTGTCGACGAAAAGAAAATCCCGCGTTTAAATTCCACTCATCACTACATTTTCACACGGTCGGCACGACTCCACTCGAGGGGTGATCCATTTTCCACACACAATGAATACGAAATAAGGAATCAACGCAGCCGCACTCTCCCTAACCAATTTTCTTTCATAGACAATATTTTCGCCGGCGCGCCGCGGAAACAGACGCTCCTCTATGAAATATGGCGGGTGGCGCCATAAAAAATTCCGCCGGTGCAATTTTAAGGCCAGACCACGTCACGTTTCGCGCAACTGATACGTAGGTAACCAAAATGGCGCGATAAATCTGAAAGTCCATTTTCATATAAAAGAAAACCGATTAAGGAGCTTTCCCGATAGCGATCGCTCGAATGAAGCTATATATTTTCATGATCGAACGAATTCAAGATTACGGACGGCTGACGGCCGGTGCGTGAGGAAATTGAAAAGGAAAATGTTTCTTTTAATAGCATTGTCCTTGAGCGAAGGATCATTTATTTGCATTTGCCGTGCCTGCTCTCGTCACACTGTGTAAACCCTCGCTCGGGCGCGTTTACACAACTTTGCTTTCATATGCGTAGCAGTATTTTTTGTGACAGATTTTCTCGATCCGCAATCTACTTTTATGCGAATGCTGAAGTGGATCCCCCCTTAAGTGGATCCCCTCTTTTCCGATGCCGGGACTCTTTATCCAAACGTACTCTTGAGAAGCGTTCCTTCGTGTCTAGTTCTGAAACTATCGCCATTTAATTTTGTAAGTTACAACTACAAGGTGTTATAAAAGTACCAAACTCTTTTTTACAGGGTATAACCTACTGGTCAACAGGATGTCACATCTGTAAAAAAAAGTTGAATAAAACAATTTTTATTTTATAACCTCAAAATTGAAAAAATATCATAACTTTTTTGTTTTTGTTATTAGCTCAAATTTAAAAATATTTTTGTGCGTGTAGGTGCATTTACATAGCTTTGAGTTGTTAAAACATTGTGAAAGTCAATGAAAACTATATTAAAAAAATATTTTTCTCCCGCCTCATCGTTCACATTTTATTAATTTAAAAATTAACGGAACGTCATAGAGCAAAAAAAAAATATTTGATTGTGATCCCTATCACCGGGTGCTATTACCCTGTAAAAAGAGTTAGGTACTTTTGTAACACCTTGTATACATTCTGAATGAGAAGGCTTCTTGCAATAGTTAAGCAATGTAAACTAAGCCTGGCTTACTGTCGTCTCCAATCAAACAAGCTTTGGTAATTATTAGCTTTGAGTGCTGAGTAACTAACGATTAAGTTATTAGCCTCGTTTGTTGTACAATGTACGTACACGTTATATTGATCGCTTTGTGAATAGCTAATCAAATACGTCACGTTATACTGTAATTAGGTACTTGCCTAAGTTACAGTTAATATGCATTACTTTGAGAACATTGGGCAGATAAACATTTTATGACACGAAATTTCAACGCCTATAAAGTGATGGCGTATCTCCGGTTTCTGAATTGAGAAATTCACGTAAATACTTAAACTTGATGGAAGCTATGCTTGTATTTACTTAATATAATTTTCAATTTATAAACCGGTTGTTTGCCCTTTTGAAATTAAGTTGAATAATAGATATTTATTTAACCTTGTGCCATCGTCCTTTCTATATGGTACAATTTAGTTGTCACTCCATTTACCTCCACTTACAGTTGAAGCCCAAATAACAGGCTTTCGCGCTTACCGACAGTTTTATAACAGAAACTGTCAACATAATGTTATGAATGATCTAAATCGTGAGAGAGTTGCGAAATAAATATGTTTGGCCGTTGAAAAGACACTGTAATGATGAAGACATTAACTTGAAGATGTCTCGACGAATATAAAATAATTTCTGGACACTGTTTACGCCAAGGTCTGTTGGCCACACGACAATGGACGCTGTCACGCATACTTCGTGCATTAATTTGTCAAATAAAAATTCGCTCCGGTACAAAAGTAAAATACAATTGAATTGTTATTTCGTGTCGGACTGCGTTGTTTTATTCCGTAACTGGATCAATAAGATAGCTATTGACTTAACAATTTCCAATAATAAAATTACGTGCTCCAAAGTAACATCCCTCGGTTACTGATACCTCAAATCACTTTGATTGAAAATTAAACAGCTTTGAAATTGACAAGCGGACGGACGAGAAGCCAATAAACGAGATTCCCAAAATATTTCGCCTGTATAATAAATACTCCATAAAGCCCTTTTTCCCACGCCGTTTCGCAATTGACGTCGGGAACGTCGATCCCTGTTCCGCCACATTAAATTCTTCACGTTTAATCAATTCCGGGGCGTAGTAAAAAATATCAAAGTGAAGTGTTTCCTTCCGTATCGACGGCGCCAGGAACCGAGCAGACAGCAAATAAATTGTTGGCGTCGTTTCAAAAAGTACGAAAATTGCGGGGGTAGCTCCGCGGACACGCCTTTTATCTGTTACGTCTATCAGGAGGCTTCACGTTCGCCGCCCGCACGTAAATAAGGGCAAAAAGTTGTCCCGAATAAATAATAAGAGAGCGGAGACGTGGGGACGCGTGCCATCGCGCGCCATCGCGCGGGATTAAGAAAATACAGAGCCCACAGTCCCGCTCTAGCAGACGGCTCGCAGTTTGACCCACTTCCCGCTATCACACAACTATTTGCCGTCACAAAGCCGACAATGTAAGCATCCGCTACAAGCTTCAGCATAAAAAGATGCGGTACTTTAAGGCTCGTAAACTGTCCCTCAGCACAAGGTAGGTACGCATTTCAACATAAAGCGAAGCTCATCATCGCAGAGCGATAATGGCCTCTCGTTGCGAGCGTCAAGTTACTCCTCTCATGTGCAACCATTCAAATTGAAAGTAAGGCGGCGAGGAGGATATACCCGGGCATAAGTTATTTAATTTTAGCTCGTATCGTAGTGGTGAGAGCCTGGAGGCGGTTAGACTAAGTCGTAACACGTAGGTAACTGTATTCCTATTCCATTATAACAGAAATTACTATAAAAGCTTCGCTCGGCGGGTAAGGAAGTAAACAGACACTCGACTACGACATCCACCGATGTTATTACTGCTTTAAAACTTTAAAGTACTATAAAATTGCGTTTTAAAAATAGATAGCGCGCTCCCAAGAAATAACCGCCCGGTTAAATTTTAGTTATAGGACGCGCGAGCCGCGAGGCAGGCTAGCCGCGCTTATATTTCCAAGGGTTGCTTGCAGCGTAACCCGAGATCCAGAAAAATCTCCAGTGTAAATATGGCGAGTCACGATGTTTGCCGAAGTGGTTCGAGGTAGGCTCGTTAATGCTGCTTTATGCAGGGCGGCCGCGTCGGGCGCGGCGGCGATCCTCGCGCAACAATGTGCCGTCGGACTCATAAATTCGAAACAATTAGACGATAAATTCCCACTTGAATTAGTATTTTTATTTGCGCGTCACGTGCGCTGGCTGCTCTCTCTAGCCGATTTATGTTCGGAGGCGTCAAATTTAACAGCTTCAGCAAAGTGATGGCGCTCGCCTAGGCTCGCCCGCTTGCTTCTCTCGCGCGATGCACTATAATTATGTTCGCAATTTATTTCTTTTTGAACAATAGAACCGATTATTAGACAACAAAGACACCTTCGTTACACGACTTTACTTGGAATACAAAGACAACCACAGTTTTATATTTGGTCGTTCGGAGAATGTTGTATTTGAGTCAAGGGTAGGCAAAGAGCATTTGCATTTTACTACTTGGTATTTATTGAATCACACTTGACCAACGGCTAGGAGCATAAAACTAGTTTCAAAGGCGATCCGCGAGCCAGTGCAACCCTCTCAGCCCGATCACCGGTCCAGATTAAGAAAAACGAATAAGAACTAAAACCGTGACACAAAAGCAGAGCGATAAGAGAAGAAAAACGAAGAGGGAATCGCCACCGAGCAGACGGTATCTTCGTCTGCCGTGGAGTTATTAAATATTAAAATAAACTCGCATTCCGCCGCGAGTCCTACGCGATACGCGAGATTATGGCCAACACAATGAGAGCACCGCGACGATCGTTCTCTCGTCTTATCATATCAGAGCACGAGCTTACATAATTCAACAACAAACGATGCTCAGCTGCTGCGGCGAAAATCTCGCGCGTCTGCGTAAACACGCGATATCTCGGAGACGCGCAAATTTTCGGCAACTCACACCGGCCGGCGCTTTCGTAATAATTTCAAAAGGGCAATACCAATATTCACACGGCTCTCCCGGGCGCAAGCCTCTCTGCAACGTTAATAATCGCATAACTCACGATGGGGATTGCATCATGGTGGTGTCTCGAAAGTGTATCGTACGTCGCATCGTTCGGTTTCCCAAGCGCCGGCACGCCCACTTACCTGAAACAATACATCATTACAATATTACTAACCGAGAGGCAACGCGTGCATTTTAACGATACGACACCTACCACGGGTAATGTATCTTGTATCAATGCACGCTGTATGTCATGCCTCTGGCTTCTCGAGACATTCCATTGATCATTGCGCGAGCTATTTGCGGTCGAGCCGTTCCCTTTACCTTGATTCGTTAATTGACTCTACCTACTGGTACCTACTAATGCTAAAGTCAGTAGCCGACTCCGGTACGTTTGTAGAAACTGTGTCAACTTATAGTTCATATGCCAACTCATAGATCGTGAAAGTTCAAGTATTCTAAGCTGATGAAACCATTTTGAGGAAAGAAATGGCACAGTGAACGTAAAGCGTCAGAACATCACAACACAACACACTGAGGTTTTTTTCTCGTAATCAGCAAACAAGACATGCATGCCAGATTGTAATTGCTAATTTCATTGATGACGATTTTCTGCCAGTCATAGACCATCTAAAGTAAGAAGATGTCTAAGAAAATTTTGATGGAAAATAACAATTCCCTTCAACAATTGTGTGTTTGACATTCCCGAGAATCGGACAGCAGTACTTTGAGTAGCCTTTTTCGATGCATAAATGTGATCTAGAAGAACCTCAATGTCGTATAATAAAGGTGAAAGATGTTTCCCGTAGGAGAATCAATAGCACAGACTCGGGGAGCAAATCACAAGACGACATTTAACTGATACCCCACTCGGTCAATCCACGATCGAGTAGGACAGAAAGTAATCACGTTCGTGGTCGAGATCGGCTCACGTAAATTCTGTGTTCCGTTGAGTACGGTGCTCTTCTGCCTGCGAGCTAAAGACTCCGTTAAGTTCCAATAATTAAATCATTCCCCTGTAAGCTCTATCGGCGCTGTTTATCGGCACCGCCATTAAGTTTAACTACTGTTATTATTAACTTAACTCGTGAGTTTCGATGGGAACCGGCAACAACCTTCATGTGAAAAAAGTTCATGTGTTTCGTCACGTCGCGTTGGGTCGATTCTTCACGTATATTATCTAAACACTAACAAGCCTTGAAACAACTTCCAGTTAAGCCTGGATCTTGAGGCGAAGATTTATGTAGAGCCTCTTGTTTTGAAGGTAAGAGGTACGGAGCTATCAATATTACACTAGTGGTTCGCCCCGAACTGTGAACTCGCGACCCCATATAAACTTAACAACCCCATATCTCGGCAACCCCTCGACCGATTTGGCTCATGTTCGAACTTAAAAATTCTTTTAATTTCATTTACGCGCCTTCCAAACATAACGATTTACTGTTATGACATTTTACTGAAGTTATCGTCGAACGAACATACATACATACATACAAACATACAAACGCCGGATTATTCCAGTAGACTCGGAGAACTTCGCTCGCTTCGCTCGTTCGTTCAAATAATATTTTGTTGGGACTATATTTACGTGTAACGAGAACATCGTGTATTGCCTCGGAGGCCTTCTAAATGCCCACAATTTCTGCTCGGGCGATACAAGAGGCGGCGGGCTGATAGCGCGAGCGCCGCTATGATAAAATTTTATTTAGAGGCATTAGCATTCGCGGCGGCTTATCAAGAAGTCTCTTCGCAGTGGTCGTGCACGCGTACCTGTGAATTTCCTTGTATAATATCTCGATTTATAAATACTACTATATTATTACGAAGTTACACGGTTGCCAACCGACTTGCTAAGCAGGCATTTTCATCCGAGCGAGAGCGTTTAAGAAAAATCGCTGGCTGAAAGACAGCAAATAAACTGTATACAAGGAAAATTTTAAATAGCTTTTAACCTCAGACACCCCAACTTCTAAATGTGATTTCCAACAACTTTTGTTCTACGACTTTGGTGAAAGCGCAATTTTTTTTGTCAATATAAAAAAAAAACTTTTTTTTTTTAGTTTAGTGTAGCAAATAGGAACAAGATAGGCTAGAAAGGTGGTTGAGAGTGGAGGGGCACGAAAGCGCGCTGCTCTGGAAGGGTAGAAATGCACACTTTTAAAGGATAAGAAACTTTAATAAAATAAAAAGTATCGAGCTTTTCGAAAAGTCGCAGAACAGAAGTTGTTGGAAATCATATTTAGAAGTTGACTTGTCTGAGGTTAAAAGATATTTAAAAATTGCCTTGTATAGAGACGCTGGGGACGTGGAGACTTGAATTATCACCTCTTACTTATACCGGTCTGATCGGTTATCAATCAATCGATCTCGCATCCCATCCAGCCTTAATAAAGTGTAAAGGCGAAGCGGACACTTTATCACGAGCCGCAGCTTAAACAGCAGCTAATTTCCAGAATTTATCATTGTTAAGGGGCGTACATACGTACGGGCGCGGGCGCCTATCAGGATCTGTGGATCTGCCTTCGTGTGCAGGCGCCGATGTTCGGGCTAATGTTGCTTAATTAACTCGTATTCATTATCGGGTGGAACACGGAATGGGCGCGTGCTCCGCCGCTACAGGTGCCCCGCACGCGGAAACCTAGGACCACCGCCGATTACGCGACCTTATCTATTTCGAACCACAAGGGAGGACTAAACATTTGTCTCTGGCTAGAACAGGAATAAAATATAGCCTAAGCACACAGCGAACTCCTAAGTTGTTTA
Source organism: Zelleria hepariella (assembly GCA_949319315.1). NCBI lineage: Eukaryota > Metazoa > Arthropoda > Insecta > Lepidoptera > Yponomeutidae > Zelleria > Zelleria hepariella. The sequence goes on along the minus strand of OX439392.1, from coordinate 9,433,872 downwards.
CTTCTTCTTAATCAGGTACCATCTCCCATCGGAAGTCGGCTTTTATTATGCGCTGGGGCTTGGAAGAGTTCTGTGTTGCTCGAGTTGAACCATTCAGCGACATGATGTTAGTTGTTTAAACAAAGTCGCAAATGATGTAGCGGAACAAGAAAACCAAATATAAGTATTACAAAACACCGGTACAGATTAATTGGGGAATTACGACCCTTGAAAGAACAGAATTATAATAAAGAAGACCTCCCTTATTTGCTTCTCGTTGCCAATTATAACAATGGGGCTAATTATATAAATATTTTAGCCCTTAGGTGGAAATCTCGACAATCGGCGAGGCGTGCGTGTACGACTGTACGTACACAATCATTATGCAAAACACACACCGGATGCGTGCCTGAGTTATTACTAAATACATAATAAGTCTCATCTCATCTCGTTAGTTCGCCGTAAACCGTCTCAGGAAAATCAAATAAATTATGCATGTCGATTGAGCCGCAGAAATTTGTTTACTGTCCACCCCGCCGATGATCCAATTTAGATAGAAACAAGGGGTAGTTAGCAGTGCCCCTGCTAAGTCGAGTCACAAGCAAGGTATACCACATTCCCGAAGCAACTTGGGAAACTTTGAACCCCAATTTGTGTTACCGAAATTGAAAAACTGCAACATGAAAATGTTTGCCGATTATTACCTACCTAACGAAATTTGTAACTGACCGAGCGAACCTGGAGCGAACGAAGTGAGCGAGGGTCTCCGTTTCAGCTTGGGCCAAAATGTTTTCGTGTGTCCGACGGATGTATGTATGTCTGTTCTCCTCTGCAGGTCACATTTCTCAACCGATTCTTGTGGAATTTTGTGAGCAGATTCGATAATCATTTTTGTAGATGCAGTTTTTCTAAATTTCACTTGCAAATATCGCAGGAAATGTCGAACTTTGTGGTCTACCGTCCGATTTCGCGTTAAGTTTTACTTGGTACTTGATTTTTGTACGTTAAGTTTTACTAATCTGAGCTTGGTTGTTCCTGCTCTACATGGAAGAAATCCAGCTTTAAGTTTACAGTCCCTGGGTCTGTTACTTTGATACAAAATGCAAATTCTACACAATTACATCGGTTTTAAAACGAGATAACCGACCGATAACAAGTAATATATTACGGAGCTTATGCTCGTAGCTCGCTATATGAAAACGGAGTACAAATAAATTGTCATTATAAGGCAATAGTGATAAATTTAACAATAGAACACGGCCTGTGGTATTGGCTCTTGGAGCTGGCACGTCGTGGGTAGCGAGCAATAAGCACAAAATCACACTTTATAGACTGTACTATAATAATGCTTACTTAACAACTTCCTAAACTACAACCGGCGTATAAATTCTGTAGGCGCACGTAAACAGCGCTATTAAGCACGCGCCTCCCGCGAAAATTGTCATTTGGCACTGGAACGAAATATTTGTTTGTTGTTACGCCTAAACGACTTGATTTTTGTGAACCTCTTAAATCCTTAGGAGAGAAACTGCGTAACAAATAGATTATGCCGACGCGGCTTCGTACGCGTTATACAGGGCAATTTTAAAATAGCTTTATTCCTGAAACACGTCAACTTTAAAATGTGATTTTCAACAACTTTTGTATTACGACTTTTCTCATAGATCGATACTTTTTAATTACTGAACGTTTCTTATGCATTACAAAGAAAATACTTTGAATTGTTACTGCGTTTTATTTTATGTTATAAGCGCATTTTTGTACCCGCGACTAAAATTCGATAAGAAATCACCACAAAGTATGTTTATTGCAATGAAAACTGCTTATTATATCAAGAAAAAACTTAACAGTAAGTACAACTAAAGGAATTCGTGGCTACATTAATCTATTAAGCAATTATTCCTCCAAAGTCAATAGAAAAAAAACATCCAGTTATGGTCTGACATTTACGCACGAGATATCCTTATAAACAGTTAGAGCGGTGTGGCGAACGCGAAAACTCGATTAACATTACCAATCTTATTATACCCTACATATAAATAAGGCAATCGAATAAGCGACTGGCCCTGTTTTATGCAAACAAGCGCGTTAAATCAGTCTCGAATGGCGAACAGATGAACATAAAAACCAGCCAAATGCGTGTTGGACTCGCGCACTAAGGGTTCCGTACCGCCATACAATAAAAAGAAATCTAGTTGCACCGACCCTAAGTGCGTGAGCCCGACTCGTTCTTGGCCGTTTTTTATTACGAGTATTTGTTGAAATAGCAAGGATGATTGCCAACCTCTGTAGGAGACGGCACTACAAGGGAAAGTTGTTATACCTACTATAAAGTAAGCCCTACAATCATACCAAGTTTGATGCCTGTATGTATTACCCACCGTTTTTGCGATAGAGCAAAATGTATAAAATACATTTTGTTGTATGGTGGAGACCCCGCTTATTTTTTATTGTATGTTGTTATGTCCCCCATAATAACACATTTTTATAAACATTTCAACTGGTTACCTATTACGTTTCCAAAGATACAGCCAGTAGTACCAGTAGGATTGACAGACAACGGAGGCAGAGTAATAGGGTCCCGTTTGGTACCCTTCGGATACGGAACTCTAAAAATGAATGCGGTGACAATAATAGAGTCCAACGGACAACGGACGCCAGTTCAATACTTGGTCCGATAGCTTAGTTGTTACCGCGATAACGATCTACGAAATAGTTTCGGACGAAAATTTACAAGTTAGTTAGGACGTTGTTAACCGTAAGTATACAAGGTGCAAAGTTGCTGCTTTCGAGTGAATTTTGATTTGGCTATGAATTTGATTCTTGGTTGAACTCCCGGGCTCGCTCTACCTAGTACGGTCGGCCACAATCTCAGATACCCCATGGCAGCTCTTACCGCGCGCGGCATAAGGGCGCCAATTGAACAAAAAGGGGCATCTGAGACTGTGGCCGACTGTACAAAACGGCCTGTGTTAAAAAAGAAAGCTATATATTTTTTGCGAGGTATCACAACTACAAGTCAGCATAAAAGTTGTTCGGCTTCGAAGCTTCAAAAAACACCGTGTAGGGCTTTCCTACGTGCGCCACTTACGACCCCACTTTCGATCCGATTTATGACCGTAGTCGTACCCCTTGATGATGAACAAGGATATGGCTTTTTACAACTTAATTTAAAGCGGGTCACTATTTATTACCTTTTATTTGTTGTAGATTATTTTTAATTTCACTTGATAAAAAACGTGTTTCCTTTCCTCGTCTTCAATGCCGATATTTGAATGCTAATTTTTACAAGTTCAACCTATATGATCTCATGATTATAAATCCTAGAAATAAATTCCGAATGGTAAATGGAATTTAAATTTTGTTTTGATAATTCGGGAATCTCAAAATATGTGTGATCGTTTTATTATAATATAACAGCCTACTTAGAGTTTCAGGGTGAAATTAAGACTTCAGACCCGTGTCTCCCCTGGTAGATCCCCTGGGGGAGACATCAGGATTTTCTATCAATAATCAGAAGAGACCAAAAATATGTTGTCGTTGTATCGATAAATAAAACCTCTAACTACATTGTATGGTATTCTGCGTGAGAAAACCTTCGATCAAGGATAAAACTAGATACAACATAGAACTCTGAAATGTGTCTGGAAAAATAGATGCCCAACTGCCTTTGGGAGCTTATTTGCTCGTAGTCTATGCAATTAAATAAAACTGTACACTAATGCAATAAGGTTGACATTCGAACATTAGACGTATGGTCGAAATGATGTTTCGTATTGTTCTATTGCTGATATCATTTGTTTCTGTGGGGACAAGTTTTTCTTGTGATTTTATACGTAATGCGGGTTCTATGGGATTTAGTTCGGTGGAGAAAACAGATAGCGAATATTGCGACAGCTCAAATGTGACATAAGCATCAATCGTGCGACGTCTCAATCTCGTGATCTTTTAACACAAGAAAGCTCTATTGAAGCGGCTGATAGCGCAACTCTGCGCGAGCGCAACGCGTCAATCAATGTTGCCACGTTGCGCAACAGGGGAGAAAGTCGCGAGTGGCAACCTCAAAATGTCACACCACTCAACCTAGCACAAAAACCTCCACCGCAGATTCAATCAGTCCCATTATTCAACCTCTATTATTCTAATGGAAATTTGCTTATGGCATAATAGTCGGGTTAAAAAAATCTAACGATTTTTGTACGTATCATGTCGCGGCGTAAATATTCATGGAGTCAAATTGACATTCATCTCGCTCGGTCCGTAGGCAGCGCTGTGTCGGGGCGCGGCTCCAGCGAGCACTCGTATAACAATTAGAAACAATGACATTAGCATAGATGGGCGGGCCTCACTGTCAACTGAAACATTCACATTACCTCTCTGATCCGGAGGGCTTATTTATGCGAGACAAATTAATTGATCATTCACCCCCACACCGCAAGGGGAACAGCCAGTATCGATCGAGCCTCCACTGCCTTCGAACACTGAATAAAAATATATTTTTAATGCCTCTGAAAACGATAGTAAAACACACGGCCAATTTTTATTTCTATCCACGTTGTTACCGCCACTAAAAACACTCAACCGGGCCTCCAATAAATAACACTCCATAAAATACGTGAAACGACTTCGAAGACTTACCTAAGTGACTGAAGGAAATCGCCTTGAGGGGCACTTCTGAAATCATGCGGGGACTAAAAATATGCCACGATCATCTTCATAACGCCTGCTTGCACTCGAGTGAGCGCGCTGCCTTGTATGGTAATTCAGTTCTTAGAGGGAATGTAGGTCGTTTTTCCAAATAAGGTTCAAAGTGGTGTTGGTTTCGACTAGCGAGCCACTTATTCCGAGCGCCGCCGTTCGGGGCTTAGGACACATTGTACATTCGGGAGGCGTCTCGCTTCCTGAAGCCTCCCCCACTCCCGCTTGCTGCCATCGCGTCCTTTGCAATAATGCTCTTACCCGCACTCACTGGTTACCCTTATAATTCCATTCTTCGTATAATGCGACTTTTGCCCTAAGTCGAAACCCGTGTTACCCGTGACAAACTTATTACAATAGGCAGTCGACAATATTTTATTCTTTTCAGAACGCGATCTCACTAATGGAACGGTTCCGATATTCCGCGTTTATGAACTAATACCTATTAAAGGAGCCATGTTTAATAAGAAACTTATGTAGGCATCGTGTTTTAAATCTTTTTAAGAGCACGGTGATAAAAATGACTGATTTAATTAATGAGGTTGTTACGGTCGAAAACGGCATGTGTGATGTTTCTATTATGGATACCGTAACCATAAATCTGTTGTTGGCACAGATAGTTTAGTAATTAAAGGAGGAATCCGGGCAACGCTATCTTTTCTAACTAATGAGTCGGGCGAGAGCATCGTACGACTCGCCGCAGTACTCCCGACACTTATCTCCTTGATAAACCAGTACAAATGGGTTACATGTTGCTTCCAACCCCGACACACCCCATTATTTCTTCTTTAACGTCTCGAGCAAGTTCGGTTCGCCTTTATCAGAACAGACAAAGACACAGCTAGTGTTCATTAAGGAAAGTGTAACCAATGGTTAAGAATGTCCCGCCAAAAGAATCTGGAGTGGAACAGAACTGATTGCAACAGGAGGAGATAACATAAACAAACAGTGAATGAGGCAGCAGAGGAAATACGCCCAGTAAACTAATAGGAGCTTAGGTTCCACGGCGGAAGGGGCATAACATTTTATTGTACCTAATTGTCTCGAGCTCTTGAAGTGGCGACGATAAATTCCCAGGATGTTTATGAAGGGACGTCACTGCTCGCAGCCGATTCTGTATTATACAACGACCACAACACGTGGGCCGACCAATAAACGGATCTTTACATGTCAGGATATTGTCTGAGGCCGTTTTATTGGTACATATTTTAGAAAGACGTGTAGCCACGACGTAAACTGCAGAACCTTTTACGATATATAGAATAAAGGTAGGTGGTTCCTTTTTATTTAGTACGTTATTACATTCTGATGTAAATAAAAACTTACAATGTGTCAGGTCAAATTACCATATTGACCGGACCATCAAACACAAAATTTCGATTATATTTAGAAAAAAAAATCTGCAGTATCAGCCATTCTATTAAATCTTGAATGGTGATAGCTCTGCTCTATCATATAAATATGTTCACGCAGAAGATCAATCATACTGTGCTAATATTTTCGCATTACTAAGGGAAAGCCGTTTTACCTCTAAATATCGCCACATTCGATATTAAATTTATGGAGCAGCTTCAACAAAGTATGTAAAAAGTTTTTTGAAAAGATGAGTGAAACTACCCCTTTAGTACCACAGGTCCTTTCTGTAACCACCCCAAACAAGAAACAGACAAAAAAAAATCCGAGCATCTCTACCTTTTAGCTCTGAAATCCTCCCTCTGACCTGGACTAAAAGAGTAAACGTACAATATAAAAGCAAAGTGGCGGGAGTGGTTGTGATTATACTGGAAATTGGATACAAGAGAGCTGTCGTAAGTTAAGCTCGGTAGTATTACGAGAGGCTGCGCGGCAAATAACGTGGACATGTGCCCGATCCTTCGCAGCTATAAACGGGACACTTAGCTGGCATACAAATTCTAAGAAGATCCCGCATTTATTTCTTTTCTAGAGAACACTTTTATACCGCCCTCGCCACAACATATCTCCTTATGACTTTGCCGGGAATCGATCAAAATTAATAGAACTCCAATGGATGAATAGGTAAAGAAATATTAAACATTTGCGGTTGATTACGGGACCGCTGCAGTAGTACTACTTTTATTGCTTCGTGGGCACCGAACTAAATCCCATAGAATCCGCATTACGTATAAAATCACAATAAAAACTTGTCCCCACAGAAACAAATGATATCAGCAATAGAACAATACGAAACATCATTTCGACCATACGTCTAATATTCGAATGTCAACCTTATTGCATTAGTGTACAGTTTTACTTTAATTGCATAGACTACGAGCAAATAAGCTCCCAAAGGCAGTTTGGACATCTATTTTTCAAGACACATTTCAGAGTTCTATGTTATATCTAGTTTTATCCTTGATCGAATTTCGTGGGACTTAGAAACACGCGTAACGTTAAGCACATATTGGATGAGAGCAATAAACAAGTAATATTGACGATAAAAGTATGAAAGCAAGTTTTCCAGAAATAAATATAGTTTGGCACACTTATAAAAGTTCATAGCATCGTAAATTCTATTGAGTCTATAACTTCCTGGTACTTATATTTCATTTGTGCGATTTTATTGCAAATTACGAACGTAATCTCACTCAACGCTAATAAATTACAACAAAAGGCTTGAAATAAAACAACCAATGTTGTTGAAAGAGGCCACACCATAAATTCACGAAAGTCCTATCCTGTCCGTAGTCCTTTTCTTTGTTGTTTGTTGCTTCAATAAAAAAAAACCTCATGAGAATTAGATCAAGGAAGATCTTACAAGGAAACTTTATCTAAGGCTCTACGTTCGCGCGTTAATAAAATTGAAATTTTATTATCTCGAGCGTCGCGCTTAACACTTCAAGTCGAAAGACTGGTTCATAAAAAATGCGGCAATGAGTTGTGAAAATTATGTGTGATATTATCTTTGCAATCGCAATATATTAGTCTAAACCGAGCGCGTTTCATTAACCGCCAATCCGGTTAATGAACGTCGAAGTTTTTCGCTTAAATAAACATTAAGAACAGAATGGACGAGGCGGGGCTGAACCTTTTACCGGAATTACGTTCTGGCAAAGTATTCGCTTTTAGGAGCGCGCGCGGAATGACTCCACCCCGCAAACATACTGAGGTAACCCAAAGCTGCCGAAGGATTTTTGCCCGTGATAGACGCTATAGTGCCCATCAACGGTTGTGTGCCTATTTTGCATTCTTTCTTTTTGCACTCCGAAATTAGCGTACGAAACATCAGCACTGTGCTCGGGGGAGCCTCAACTCGTGTCGTGAGTTCCTCATTCGCAAACAAAAATAGAGCTGCAAACGTCGTTTAGCAAATACAGAGTGGGCGAATGAGAGGCGCATCCAAAGGGGTTCGAAACCTCTGTCCGGGGACGAGATTAAAACTTCGTCACTTGAGAGTGCAGTGGCCGGGCAGCCGAAGAGAGAAGTTTACTCCGAGCAAAAGTTAATATAAGCGAAATTTGTCCTGCGGTGAGCGGATTGCGGGTTGTACGCTGAAAGTTGGAGCTGGCGAGAAGTGGCGGATAACTCCCCTGAACCGCGGCCAGCACCTGTACTCGTTTCACACTTTTATTTAATGCTTATGACGATGTTTTATTGTTCGAAACGAAATAAAACTAGCAAAATGACCGTCTAGACAAGGTAATTAAGTAGAGTCATTAATTTTATGTTATCTTGCAGAGTATTTTGCTAACTTAACTAAAATTTCAAACAGAATAGTAATAACAGTTAAAAAGTATTTAGGTACCGCTATAATAGCTCAAAAGCTACACCCATAAATTTAATGCGGGGATTTCAGCAGCAGTAAAACCGAGTCCACATTTTATTCACACAAAGTTTAAATGCATCCGAAACAGCAAGCCGAGCACTGTTCCACGAACTTAGCTTTTCACTGGCACATGTAAAGTGTAACAAAGCTGTGGTCGCAAATGAGGTCGGAGATAGCTACAAGCGCGGAAGTTAGTGCGAGCATAAATTAAAACAAGCGTTTCCATAAAAAGTTGATAAATGGCGTTGCGCGGGCGGACCGCCCAAAAAAAGGGGAAATGACGTCAGGCGGGCGCTAACGTGTTTCATTTTGCACTGAACATCTGGCCCGTTTTCAGCGCCAGCGAACTGCGGACGGTGGCAGCTGTAACCCCGCTCGGTGCGTCACTAACTGCGATCCAATTGAAAACGAATAAATAATACTAGTGTTTCCGAATAATACGGGTGTTAAAAACCGCCAACAAAGCGGAAAACCACGTATTGTCCTCATCATAAGGAACATTTTTGCCCAAAGAACTATGCCTGGGAAATCAACGGTTTCCGAGATAATGAGGTTCAAAGTTGGACTTTTCAAAATTTATTTTTTTGCAGAAATGCATTCAGTATCTAGTTCTTAACATATCTTCTCAAGAAGCCATATCAAAATTATGAATATTTCTTACAAAAAACGACGTTAAAATTGCAACCCGCAATGTATTTTAAACATCTGCACTTCAAGCTTAAGTAACATAAACTGATAACTACGCTTGCGCAGTATGACTTCTGTGCGTTACACGTCCATTGCGTGATAAGATATTTTTCAAAATTATAACCTAAAAAACCATAATCATTGCCCAGCAATAATTTATCGAAAAATTACTTTGCTTTGGTGTCTAGTATGCGTGGCTTTCGGGTCTTTTGGCGGCCACTTAACACCCTGTATAAAGGAAAATTCGTTTAAGCAATTTCTGTAGTGATCGAGATAGACGAACAGTAAATAAAGCCACTGAGCCGTGTTATACGCGAAGAACAACATCAAAATGTTGATTGAAGACAAAACTAGATCAAAAATCAACATTGAATACAAAATAATTTCGTTAGCGTGGGGACTAAAGAAAATATATTGTGTTAGACTTGAGATTACTAACTGAATTAACTACGAAGTGAGTTATCCATCTATCCTTCCGAGGCAGGAGATAACCAAATCATAACGCTATTAACACAAAGGACGATGATAAACGATTCATTTCCTATGTAAGGGACAGAAACCTACAAACTATTCATGTCCCAAAAGTTGTTTAATCCACAAACGTTCCCTTTAATTGGTTTACCACAGGCCCCTATTAACGAAATAAGATGAGAAATCAAAGTATTAGCATAACAGTGAATTCAATTAGGATACACAAAGAGGATTACAACTTTAATATGAACCGAATTTCCGAACTAGGCCCCAGTTAAATAATCAACATTTCAATGAGTTTGTATGATTAAAGTTTAAATTTCATTTGTGTGCATCCATCCGCCCACAATCTCAATTTGAACTGAACTGGTGAAACGACGAATTTCCTGGCGTCAGTTAAATCAAGCTCCTGATTTCTTTGGTAACTCAACCTGGGTAAAGGAGGGAAAGACATTACCAGAACCAAATGTAAGGTCTGCCACCATCATAATTTGATGATACATTACGTTACCTATTCTCGTTACAAAAGTATTCAATCATAACATTAAAGCCTAGCATAGATGCTATATTGTTAGGTAGTCATAAACTTAGGTCATTTTTTTTTCTCTGCCTGACATTATACATACAAGGTGTAACAAAAGATCCTAACTCTTTTTACAGGGTAATAGCACCCGGTGATAGGGATCACAACCTTTTTTTTTTCTATGACTATCCGTTGATTTTTAAATTAATTAATAAAATGTTAACGCTTTGCTGTGGCGGGAGAAAAATATTTTTTCAATATTGTTTTCATTGACTTTACAATGTTTTAACAACTCAAAGCTATGCAAATACAACTACACGCACAATCATATTTTTTTATTTGAACAACAATTTTCAATTATACCTAAGTTTAAAAAATAACAATTGTTTTTTTCAACTTTTTTTACAGAATTGACAACCTGTTGACCTGTAGTAGTTTACATCCTGTAAAAGAGTTAGGATGTTTTGTAACACGTTGAATACAAAATACTCAAGAAATGAGCTGTTGTTTTACTCCGAAAATTTCAATGAGTTAAAATAAAAGCTAAGGTAATTCTATTACCTGTAGACTGACGGTTAGGCTCTATCCTTAGATAAGTTTGGCTACAACACAAGTTACCACAGGAACCTACGTGCAGCAGCGCGAGCCCTAATAACAGATCATTTTTGCCGTTCCAAGAAGCGTCGTCCCCCGCAGCGCTCTGCAACCAGTGTTGCCAAGTTAGGCGGTATATCGTCTTTAGGCTACTTAGAGGATCGCCTTGGTGACAAAAAAGCGGGCTTCTAAGATCTGTACACCTCTGACTCTGACATCAGGGGTGGCCACTATCTCATACGATTACCAGCCTAGTGGAGATTTAGATGTACTTCAAAAATAAAATGGGAATCCGGGACGGGCCGCTAGTATCTAACATTTCTCAGCAAGTCATCAGGTTACTTCAAGTGCTCCTGAAACTACGAAAGCTGAGCATCTATTTTGTCCACCAAAATAACAGCGAGTCGTCCAGTTTAGAAAAAAATATGATAATGAAGCTTATACATTTTCTCGCTTGGAAATCTGGCTGTTAGAGCACCATTTGCCCATACAAACGTAGTTCCGGTTTAATTTCTAAACTACAGGCTGGATTTTGCTGAAACTTGGTTTATATCAGTAGATGACCAATATGGAGGTTTGCAAATAGTTTTTATAATAAAAAAAGCCTGAAAGAAATTAGAGCGATGCGTTTTTCGAGCCGAAAAAGGGGTTAATTTCAGCTATTATTTACTTCCATTATTACATTGTCTATTGGAGTCTAACTACCTTGGGAACATCAATAATGTGTTGTACTTGTCAGAAAATAAAAGATTTTTGAAATAGCTAATAAAATGTAGAAATGGCAGCGGAACTACGCAAAAATTTGGGTAAATAGATCTATTACGTTACAACTACAACTACATACTCGCGAAAGGACACGAACACACGTAGACTCATACAGCCGCATTGCCTCTCACTTTTCCCACGCCCCGTCTCTCTCTGGCTGAAACAGCTATAGAAAACAGGGTTTCACGCGCTTGGCCGTCACTGAGTTCCCTCGGTCCTGAAGGGGACTCTTAAGTCCCTTTTTGAAATTGCTCGATTTTCTGGTTTATTGCCAGCCTTCGCATGGCAACACAGTGCAGGCAGTATCTGCCGGCGCGGTGCGGCGAGCATCGTTAGCCGAGCCCGTCGGACGTGCGCAAGCTTCCGGACGCTTGTCAATTAGACGCACAAAGTGCCGCCGCAAACATCGCACCACATAAATCCAACCGGCCGACGTTCGCAACAGCAACAGCGTGTCAGGAGACCTATCGCGATGGACTAGTTCTTGCGCAATTTTTCTAGGCTACGCGACAGTTATTTATTGTCCACCTATCGAGCCGGGGTTTAACAACAGCGCGCGCGAGTAATTTCGAATTAAGGCCCTACATTTTCTGTACTATTTTCCCATTCATAGGCAAATGGAACACTGAAACCACATCCATCTGCATTCATTTAAAGTCAAATATTATTTACCGTAAGTGAAATACGATTTCAATGAGTATTTAGGTTTTTTTCCATGAAGAAATAATACATTAGTATCGAAATTGTAGAGCCTTAAGGCGGCTACAGGAGACAATAGAATTGAAAATTAAGTACGAACGGTGTGTGTACTTTGGCAAAATGCCACCATGTTGCGTACATTCCATGCTCTTTAAGGCATGGTTAATGCAAATTAAACTACATCTAACACTAAAAGCATTTAGGTCGACTCCTTGGTATAGCGTGACGTCACCGATCCGAGGCGAAAGCTTACAAGAGGCGAACAATACGTGTCGCTTGCGCAACTCGAGCGATCGGGGTTGTTCCTAACGCATCACAAAACTGTAGTGTCCTAAACTAAACTAAATTCGAAATTCTTTAACGCGATGAAATGCCGGCGGCAGTGGCGAGAGGATGGTATTCCAATTTCACATTTTCTCTAGTTCACATTGTACTCTGTTATTCCTTTTGTTATGGGCGACTTTGCAAGGATAATCTAAAGTAGACCTGCACCTGACTGTCCTTTGGTCATAGATATTCTTGCCATTTTGGAGAAAATAAAGTGCGTGATTATCAAGCATCAGATCTTTCGCGAACATGACGGATTCAGCACCGACGGCACAATGCAGCGCATCGGCAGCCGTTTTCATCCCGCCATCGACATCGCTGGGTCCACAGAAACTGCGATCCTTGATGATAATTCAAAGGACAAGGGTGAACGTGATCATTCGAGAGTTGGCCGGCCGATCGCCGTGGAACAATAGCAGGGTAATAGAGCCATTCGTCGGCTCATTGCTTATTCATCCACGCCCCCGACGCCTCCGCGGGCCGCCAACCGCCGCGATTGATGTCCCCTTGTGTTGCGAGGATGGCGTGTCGCCACCCCGTAGGGCCTACCAGGGAGGTTTGCCAGATGGCAGATGTCAAGAATTATCACGCGAGCCTGATGAAAACCGAAGTTAGAAGATCGACCCCTTGTTACGAATCAGTTTTTACCTAACAATCAGCATGCAGACGTCTCTCACAGCTTGCGAATAATAAGGTTTCTGATTGCTCCTCAGTGCCACATTCTTCAACTCGTGGCCACCCAGATAAGTGTTGTAGACACTAGCGGATTTAGGGGAGGCTAAGAGGCTCAAGCCCCCTCCAAAAGCATCTGAGACCGTCTATAAAACAAAATTTTGTATGCTTTCTTATCTTGAAAACCTACGCTCATTGAGTTCAAGCCCAAATCAAAATCCTGGATCCGCCACTGGTTGTAGAGGTATGTTCCAACATACGCCTCTCGTTTTGGCTTGGGTTTTCCTCCTAGTTTTTGCTGCCACTTTGACCAGATCATCAGAATATCAATCACAGATTAACCTTGGATTAAAAGGGCGTCCATCAACATCAGTGCATCTAGCCAGGTGTCTTGCCCGCGTCCACTTCAAAAACGTTATACGTTTTCCGACGTCTGCCACAAGAATAGATTTCTTCTTGACAGTCAAGATTCTCTGTAGGGAAATATTTATGGTCCACGCCTTCATCGCGTGTTCTTCCTTTTGTAGTATTATGGGAGCCATCATATGACAGCTATAGCCACATAGATAATTCCTTCTGACGGATTGTTGTTCCTCGAACTCAGTAACACGTAACACGATACCGCTCCTCGGCACCTCTAGCTCACAATGCTGGGGGCAATGATATCTATGACTTGAAGACAAATCGTTCAACAGGCCCGGCCTTTAGAGGCGAGCATGAATAAAATAATAGAGCAAAGATTTTGTTAAACCTTCCGCGATAATATCCCCATCGGACAAAACGTAGCAACAAGGGCCCGACGCAGTGTGAATTTCTCTAGAGAGCGTACACTATTACCAGTCCCGAGATTGTGATCGTTCAGAGAGTCCCGCGCCTAGCAGACACTGTATCCGAAAGGCAAGGCAAGGCAACGCGCCGAGATATTTTATTCATAGGACGTGTGATAAATGAGGAAGGCCGCGGCTGCATCACATTCATTATTTCCTCACGCGTTATCAAAAACTTGTTACTGCGAGCTCAGAGAGGAAACGCTGGACTCAGATCGAGACTTGTTTCGGGTACTACAATTTGTCGTTCTTTAGTAAACAGCGAGGTTGTGTGATTTATTCCGAGGAGTTCGAGCTTTATTTATTGTTTATTGAAACGATACACGGATAACAGCATAGAAATTATTTTGCATACCGTTATTAATAACAAAGCAAATGACTCATAACGTACAGTCGGCCACACGCTAGGATACCGCTTTTTGTTCGATAGGCGCCCTTATGCCGCGCGCGGTAAGAGCTGCCATGGGGTATCTGTGACTGTGGCCGACCGTACATAATTCGTAAGTTCACTTTGAGTCTACTTAAACTCTATCCAAAACCTAACCAAAGCACTGCAACGTTCAAGTTGTAAAAGACTATAAGTTATTTTACTTTGAGTACTTTGAGCATACTCTATCTTAAACCAGGTACCAGACACTGCAGTACCCAAGCGATCACTTCATCCCTCTATTGCGAGTGAATGTGCCACTGGGTGTTGTTTAATCCACAATAGATGTCAAGGATTAACTCGTTCTACTTTGAGTCCGCGACAGTTGTAGGTTTCGTAAGCCCTCTACAATAACAGGCACCTACGTATTTATTTAACGGAGACGTAAATAACATAATTCCTTCACAAGTCACGATAGCAAGCGGTTCCAAGGAACGGCTAACAATCGTTCAATTTGTAGTGCCCGCGGCGCAAGGCTCTCGACAATGGCGATGCACGCGACTCTCAGAGTGAACATTCTCATGAGTAGAATAACGCACAACAATCATGATGTCATTTTTCAACTACCCACGCTGGAAGAGCCAGTCTGCGTCCGTATAAACGCGCTGAGAGAGAAATATGGCCGACGAGGCACGCACTGCCCGTTCCCTACAAAGGAGGCGTCGTGAATGTCGCGATACATATCCCGTGAGTGTGTAACTGTTTCAGTTGTTCACTTTTTCTTGTTTCACTTTGTGGGAGAATAGGTAATCGAAAACGAAAGCGAAGAAAACAGCTTTCGTGCAAATTCGAATTACGCGGATTCTTTTAACTTTAGTTTCAGGTTTCATACTTCATTCATACAGAAGGCTTAATTTTGAAGGGAACTACAGGGTGCACTCTAAGTCGATAGCGGAACTTTAAGTAGGCTAACTACTGATCAATACAAACAACTTTTACTAGGTGGCGAAAAAAATGGAGTGAAAAAAATATCTGCTGTTCCATACAAAAGGTCGACTCAGTACTGCGCCAAATGTATGAAACAGCTGATATTTTTTTTGCTCTATTTTTGTCGCCACCTAGTACAAGTTGTTTGTATTGATCAGTAGACAGCCTACATAAAGTTCTGCTATCGACTTAGAGTGCACCCTGTAGTTAGAAACAATGTAGGAAGTTCATACTTTTAAAATTAAGTTTGCCATGCACAAATAAAATTTAAAACGAATCATTCCATTTTGAAAACAATTTTCCGTCGTCGTCGGCTAAAGGGGACTTGGTAAGCGTAGCTTCAGGGCACCCCGACTTGGCTGTAACGAGTGTAATTAAAACACTGACGTTGGGAAC
The DNA here is from genome assembly GCA_949319315.1 of Zelleria hepariella. Lineage (NCBI taxonomy): Eukaryota > Metazoa > Arthropoda > Insecta > Lepidoptera > Yponomeutidae > Zelleria > Zelleria hepariella. The sequence continues at coordinate 9,418,096 of OX439392.1, read as the reverse complement.
AGGAATCATCTACAGCGTGCGTCTAAGCTGAGCACATCACTGTAGACTGCATAAGTGTTAAGTAGTTAAACTGCACGGAGCGCGCTGTTTCTGCTCATTTTGAATTCACAAATGTCTACGGTGTAATTTATCGGCTGTGGAAGATGGAAACTGGTAAGAAATGATAGTAATTATTGACACGAACGCCGCGCTGCGAGGCAACCTTCCACCGGCCACGTCCAGTCAAGTCAGTATTGCCACCGTCGATTATGTTTTCCCTTAAATCCTTGTTCAAATCCCCTAAACTAAAATTAAGGTTAATTATTATATTTTATTGAACAGGGCCTTACAGAACCGTATCGAACAGGGTAGTAGGGCAGTCGTTCTTCGACATGTTCAAAGTTGTAGGAGAAAAACCGAATTTGAACCCATTGAAACAGTTGGACTGCTTTCAAAGTGTTTATACCTGTGTGCTAAGAGTTAGTGGGGCCCCACCTACCAGTGGGGCAACTCTGATGGGGGAAAATGGAATGGTCCCCCCTGAATACTAAATACTTTTGTAAATATTTTGCATGATAATATAATAATAATTTATAATAATAATAATTGTATAAATATAATAATACTTTTGCCACACCTTATTGGTAAAATTACGTTGAAACTATACTATAAGAACACCATTATGTACCTACATGTAATTTACGGCAATAAATAATTTTGAATTTTGAATTTGAATTTGAATATACTAAATTTAAAATATTACCGACATTTTTAGCTTCAAATTAACACATCTCATAAAATGCTGAACCGATTTTGATAAAAAATACTCTCTATAAAACCTGTTTCCAAATATAAAAAACCGTATCCAAATCGGTTCACCCGTTTAAGAGCGACGGCGCCACAGACAGAAACACACATCCTCAGACAAACACACAAGCCCCCACACACAAGAAAAAACCCTCCTGACTCACACACACACACACACACACACACACACACACACACACACACACACACACACACACACACACACACACACACACACACACACACACACACACACACACACACACACACACACACACACACCTCACACAAACACACACACCCTCACACAAACACACATACCGGTCAAACTTATAACAGCCCTCTTTTTGGGTCGGGGTTAAAAATACCCGTAATAATTGAATGCCCCAAACATCTCCTAAACACGACTAATTACCCTAAATTCAGGGTAAAATATCCTAAGGTCTCACTCCACACTGAGTGAAGTATCACAACCGGTCACTAACTCGAAAATTCCACATTCATAACGGAGTGGGCCCTTGGGCTTGGACGGGGGCTATCTGAGGGGAGGCTCGCTCGCGATCCGTAATTCATGTTCAATGCAAAAATTGAGGTGATCAAACCAAGCCGCCTTTTCGATAGATAAATAAATAAGGTGACTTTTCGGTGCCGAGAAAATGCCAGCGTGTTTTTTTACGCTTATGAATAAGCATAAAAAAACACGAAAAGGTCCAGATATGATTGAGAAGTTAACGTAATACGATCAACGTTACTTAGCAGCTATGTGATGCGATTATTTTTTAAAAATGCACCTGTTCCCATCTATAATAGGCCAGTCAAATTAAAAAAAATCCAGGAATTAATTTCCAGAAAGCTGGATATCATTTTAATTCCTTCATTTGGTCCTAAATGCGTGTAATCCGAGTTTGCACCGTCCCAGGAGGTGAGCTCATCTTTTGGGGGCCAAAAAACCGCGAAAGGCTATAGCAGGCTAAGGGAACAAGATTGGCCCACGAAAGCGATCTGGCAGATTTTTATGGTGGTGCACCGGTTCAAGCCAAGATTACTATGTGCCAAAAATCAGCCCTTGATCTTCTTTTGTTTTAGAGATATTTGACATAATACCAAATTATCAAGGTATTTTTTAAATTAATATTTTAGGTAATCCAAGCAAGCTAGAATAACCAAATAAAATCACGATGAATGAGAATAAAATAAACTATTAAATGCAAATTTTTACGGAGGGCCTACTATTAAACTTCAGTCAAAAAAACATAGTTATTTTGTTTTAGTAATTTTTTTTTACACTTGCCGCGGAGGTATATCTCCCAAAAAAAATTCTAAATAAGCTATTAAAAATCTCTACAAGTGCATACAAAAACATTTTAAAAAATCGTGGTGCGTCATGTCAAAAAAAAACATTTGTAATACAACTATGTTTTTTTTATTGAAGTTTAATAGTAGGGCCCTCCGTAAAAATATGCATTTAATAGTTTATTTTATCCTCATTCATCGTGATTTTATTTGGTTATTCTAGCTTGCGTGGATTACCTAAAATATTAGTTTAAAAAATACCTTGATGATTTGGTATTATGTCAAATATCTCTAAAACAAAAGAAGATCGAGGGCTAATTTTTGGCACACAGTAACCTTGGCTTAAACCGGTGCACCACCATAAAAATCAGCCAGATCGCTTTCGTGGGCCAATCTTGTTCCCTAAGCCTGCTATACCCTTTCGTGGTTTTTTGGCCCCCAAAAGTTAAGCTCACCTCCTGGGACGGTGCAAACTCGGATTACACGCATTTAGGACCAAATGAAGGTATTAAAATGATATCCAGCTTTCTGGAAATTAATTCTTCAAAACGCTTTTTTTGAGTTTAATTTGATTGGCCTATAAGCCACTAATCCCATCACGTCGGAAGTTCATTGTATGGTAGGTACCTAATTGTTAATATCACCAGATTATCCTGTTCTTGGTAGCCCAACAATCATGTAAATTGGACAAAAGAAAGGGAAACAAGGCGTAATCCACATTACAAGTCCTCTAAATCTTATGGTAGAAAGTATAATAGCAAGTTGTTGGAACTCGCAACCATGGTTCGTCGTCTTGGTGAATACCTACCAAAATTCTTTAAAAAAAATATATTACAAAGTTGCAAAGGCCTTCGGCGACCAGCGACATAATTATGTTAGTAATGAAACACGTGCAATCGTAATTTGGTTCGAAACGAGTAAAATAACAGAGCGGCAGCGATTCGAACTTATCGAACCAAATTATGATGAACGATCGCCACAAGTGGTAGTGGACCAACAAGGATCTTTTTCTATTCAAAACAATGGAACTCATAAAAGCAATAAAAATTGCTTTGGTACTTTTTCTTCCTATCGGTGAGCAAAATAAAGGGCGAGGATGTACCTACGATTCTTTTGTGCAAGGGAATGAATTTCTGAATATATCCACTACAACATTTATCGATGATACAGTCGGCCACACGCTAGTACCTATACCCCTTTTTGTTCGATTGGCGACCTAATGCCGCGCGCGGTAAGAGCTGCCATGGGGTATCTGTGACTGTGGCCGACCGTACATAGTTAAATCATCGGCAGGAAATACATTTTTTTCTTTGTCGACCAGAACACATTGTTGTTCCATTGTTTACAATAATGAAAAAAACACAATTTTATTGCCGTGACGAAAAATCGCTGAACAAAAATAACTCAGTTTAGCTAAAAAACTATGAACAAATTGATTTTCCCGCCACGCTGCTATCGTTGGACATGTTTGTTTGTTTGTTACACTTTATTGCACACAAAAATTTAAAAAACTCATATAACATGATAGTAAGAGAACGTGTACAAGGGCGGACTTATTTCTAAAGAAATTTCTTCCAGCCAGCATGCAAAGCGACCAACCTGTGAGATGGTTCCCCGTGAACTCGAAATCGTCGTCTTGGTCCCAGTGCTTCAGAGAAAGGTTCGCGAGCGGCGTCGCGTTCGCGAACTCCAGATTCGCGAAATGCCAGTCGAGGATCTGCCGGTCGCGCACCGACAGGTAGACCGAGCTGAAAGTATTACTAAAGTTACAGGCTGAAGGTTTATAATTGTGTAAAGAGGCCAAGCCATGAGCTCGACTGAAGTGTAAGTCATGGTGCCAAGGAAAGAGAAAACATTGTTTGATATTCTGTTTCACATGGAGGAATTTAACTATAGCAATTTATATGACTGTTTACTCAAAAAAGCTCGTAATGTGGTCATTAATTCGACAACCTTGTTTGAGCAAAGACGGACTTGCAGGCTTCTATGATTAGGCGCCAGAAAAGTTGTATGGAATTTCATTAATGTCGTGTTTTGCGGCCAGAAAAAGTGTATGAAAATCCATTAATGTCGAGTTTTGTTTCAAAAATAGAACTAAAAAATCAGGCACAAAAAGTATTTATTCAGAATTTGGCTGTTTGGGTGCTGGCAGTCTACAAATTGCTTAGAAAAAAAAAGCGCGGCCATATTGTTTTCGCCGCTTCGCGCGTTGTTCGAAGTGATTTTTTCTGTGCGTGCAATTTTTGTTGTAAATAAAAGTGAACTTTTTAAGCAACGAATCCTCCGATTCAATGTGTTTAACAACAACGAACATAAAAAGTAAGCGAAAATAGATATTTTAAAGGTACCTATTGCCACCAAAGTCAAAGGAAAAATACAAGTTTATCTACGAAAAGTTTGCGGAATAGAAAATCAACAGAAAGTAAACTACGACAAAAGGTAAGCTGGATCTATTTAAATTACTCGCATTGTTTGAGTAAAGCACTACAAGCAATACAAGCCTTGGTCAGCAATGAGTGCGCTTCTGGCCACGCTATGATGGCCTCCAGCTTAGCTTAGCTACGCTCTCGGCCCTCATTCCAGCTTGTCCATCAAGGGCTGCAATGCTGACCACGCTGTGAGGGCCTTGAGCTGCGCTACGCTGCGCTCTGTCGGCCATCAAAAGCGCGCCAGAAACGCACCCATTGAAGACCGCGGCAGTAATGTACTATTGTTGGAGATTCGACACCGTCGCGCTACCTAGCTTTGCGTAGTGAGATAAAGGAAGATGCTGCTACTAAAAAAAACTAAGGCCTTTGCATCTACGTAATGAGATGATTTATACATCGTCCAGTGGCACCTTCACTCACACTAGATAGGTGAGGAGACCACTCGGCGCTGCAGTGCCTGGGACATTGTTTTAGATGGAGTAGGCTTGCCCAGCACCTATACCATCCTGACAGCTTAGTCACGTCGTGAGGAAACCCGCGGCTCAGTTGGCTCCACACGTATTGACCTGTCTTTCCTGTGGGCTTGGTCGACTAAGCTGCTACTAATCGATAAAAAAATATATTTGTCGTTTACCGTGCCGCCGGAGCTGTGTTGAAAGAACCTAATAAAAATTGGACTGAAAGGTGCTCGTCGCAGAGTGTGTTCATCTATGTTGATTCGGCGCAGGTTGAACTCTTGAAGCTCTCCACTAGTAATGTCTTCTCCTCCTTCTTGGTCTTTAGGACGTCACCTACGTCGCCATTTTCCGTCATCTTGCTACTTACGCCATCTTTTAAAATGGCTGCCACCAGCTGCCACTACTCATTCGATGCCCGTTTGGACGATTGATGTTTCGTTTTATTTTGAAGGCGAATGTTGAAAACTTTTGTTCAGGATCAGAACCCCATACAATACATAGAAGTTTGAAAAAGTAAGCCATACCTCGGCGGGTTAGTCTCGAGCTGGTTCAACTTGTCCTCCATAGAGGCGTTCTGTGTGAGCAGCGCCTGATACTCGTCACACAGTTTGTTCATCTCCCTATTGAGTCTACGCAGGTTGAACTCTTAAAGAACACTTACCTCTCCACGAATAATATGTCTTCTCCTCCTTCATGGTCTTTGGGACGTCACCTACGTCGCCATTTTCCGCCATCTTGCTACTTACGCCATCTTTTAAAATGGCTGCCACCAGTTGCCACTACTTATTCGATGCCCGTTTAGACGATTGATGTTTTGTTTTATTTCAAGCTAACTTTAAAAACTTTTCTAGGATCAAAACGCCATACATAGAAGGTTGAAAAAGAAGAAAAGTGAGCCATACCTCTGCGGGTTAGTCTCGAGCTGGTTCAACTTGTCCTCCATAGAGGCGTTCTGTGTGAGCAGCGCCTGATACTCGTCACACAGTTTGTTCATCTCCCTATTGAGTCAGCGGAGGTTTTAACACTTACCTCTCCACGAGTAATATATCTTCTCCTCCTTCATGGTCTTTAGGACGTCACATACAGGGTGTTGTTTTGGTCAGTAACACCCGAGTCAGGGACGATAGTTTGAGCAACGCTTAAAACTAAAAACAAGTTCTTTTTTTTTATAAAAATTTTTTGATGCATAAATCACCTTGTTCAAGTTGTTCTATTATAACCGCGACGTGCGGACACCCCCGCTTTCTCAAAGCGCGCGCGCGATGTCGCGCGTAATAGTACGGGCGGCCACAATTTAATTATTTTTGGGTATTTTTCACTGACATATTTTTATTTTTTTTATATTTTTTCTGGCTTCAGTGTCGTGAAAATAATCACCCCTGAGCCGGGTGTAACTTTACAAAACAACACCCTGTATATCGCCATTTCCCGCCATATTGCTACTTACGCCATCTTTCAAAATGGCTGTCACCAGCTGACTACTCATTCGATGCCTGTTTGGACTTGGTGTTTCGTTTTATTTCGAGCGAACGTTGAAAACTTTTCTAGGGTCGGAACTTTAATACATAGAAGGTTGAAAAAGAAGAAAAGTAAGCCATACCTCGGCGGGTTAGTCTCAAGCTGGTTCAGCTTGTCTTCCATAGAGGAGTTCTGCGTGAGCAGCGCCTGATACTCGTCGCACAGTTTGTTCATCTCCCTATTGAGTCTACGCAGGTTGAACTCTTGCAGGACGCTAGCGTCGCCGGTCGCAGCGCCTCTGTCTCTCTCTACGAGCAGGTTGTCTTTCTCCTCTTTCATTGACTTTAGGAGGTCTTGGATGTCGGCCATTCTGTAATGGCGATGCTTTTGTAAGTTGATTGAAGAGATTGAAGATTTTTATTGAACGAGCGAGAGAAGTTTTCGGAGTCTACTGGAACTATCCGTCGTTTGTTTGTATGTATGTTTGTATGTATGAATGGTCGTTCGACGATAACTGGAGTAAATTTGGTTTGATCATTAGGAAATTTGGTAGGAGAGTAAATGAAATGAAAATATTTTTTTTATTCGAACATAAGACAAATCGGTCAAGTAGTTGCCGAGCTATAGGGTCGCGAATTCACTGTTCGGGACGAACCACTAGTAAACGCTGGCTAGGTTGAGGACGGATGGTGGACTAGCGCATTCACGGAACAGAGGCCTAGAATGGGTAGACGGTCAGTGGGTAAACCTAAAGTACGAGAGGTCTATGATATTGTGAAGACAGCGGGAGGTCTATGGACGAGATTAGCATTCGACCGAAGGGGGTGGCGTGAATAGGAAGAGACCTATGATGCCCAGCAGTGGGCTTAAGGACTGGAAAGATAAGATAGATAAGAAAACATACTATAGGAAAGTAGATGCCACTTACTTCGTGATGTTGGCTTTCATCTTCTCTTGCATAGTTATGACTGCTTTGAGTTGGGAAATCTGTAAAATGACATAAATACATAATTATTTTGTACAAATACTGGGTATTTTTTTCCTCGACTTAGCTCCGCACGTATTGATAGACTTGTAGAAATAGATTAACCCCGGGTTAGGAATCCCTGTGCTAGCTAGAAGGTTTAGAAGGCTAGGAAGTTGTTCCCTTCTCTTTCGTCTCACGGACAACGAATCTCTTCTACGTCTGGGATGAGTCGCAGCGAACCTCCGCCAGGGGCCTTAGCCTGTAACACAATGGCGTATCAATGGCGTCCCAGGTAGAAGGACAAAACCGGGATTTTTTCGTTGCTCTCCTACAACCAGCGAACTAATCCTCTAGAATTAGACTCATAATATTCTTTACTCAAAAAAGCTCGTAATGTGGTCATTAATTCGACAACCTTCTTTCAGCAAAGGAGGACTTGCGGGCTACTTTGATTAGGCGCCAGAAAAGTTGTATGGAATTTCATTAATGTCGTGTTTTGCGGCCAGAAAAACTGTAAAAAAAATAAAAAACCATTAATGTCGAGTTTTGTTTCAAAAATAGAACTCAAAAGTCAGGCACGAAAAGTATTTATTTAGAATTTGGCTGTTTGGGTGCTGGCAGTCTACAAATTGCTTAGAAAAAAAAAGCGCGGCCATATTGTTTTCGCCGCTTCGCGCGTTGTTCGAAGTGATTTTTTCTGTGCGTGCTGTTTTTGTTGTAAATAAAAGTGAACTCTTCAAGCAACGAATCTTCCGAATCAATGTGTTTAACAACGCCGAACATAAAAAGGAAGCGAAATAAGATATTTAAAGGTACCTATTGCCACCGTCAAAGGAAAAATACAAGTTTATCTACGAAAAGTTTGCGGAATGAAAAATCAACAGAAAGTAAACTAAGACAAAAGGTAAGCTGGTTCTATTTAAATTACTCGCATTGTTTGAGTAAAGCACTATACAAGCCTTGGTCTGCAATGAGTGCGCTTCTGGTCACGCTATGATGGCCTCGAGCTTAGCTTAGCTACGCTCTCGGCCGTCAAGCTTGGTCATCATTGCAGCCCTTGCTGTCCGCGCTATAAAGGCCTCGACCTTCGCTCTCGGCTTTCATTCTAGCTTTTCCATCAAGGGCTGCAATGCTGACCACGCTGTGAAGGCCTTGAGCTGCGCTACGCTGCGCTCTGTCGGCCATCAAAAGCGCGCCAGAAACGCACCCATTAAAGACCGCGGCAGTAATGTACTATTGCTGTACCACAAAAACATTAAAAGGACCGACACTGGACCGACAGCATTAATAAATCGTAATTGGAACCGTTAACCGGGGGCCCATTTTGGTACTATTGCGTTACAGGCTAAGGGCCCAGGTTTCCAGTCTGGACGCACTTTTGGAATGTGGTGAACGGGTCATCGTAAGGTGTCCTAACCAGCGCGCCATTTGCATTAGTCAGTAATATGTAGCCCTTCTCTTTCGTCTCAAGGAGAACGGATCTCTTCCACGTCTGGGACGGTCTTCCAGGTCGTGACAAACCTACGGAGGGTTTCCAGTCTAGAGGCACTTTTCGAATGTGGTGAACGGATCGTCGTAAGGTGTGTCCTAACCAGCGCGATTTGCGTTAGTAGACTGTATCCAAAAATAAAAGTCTTGTTGTGTAAACAAATATGGCGGAATGGGTAACCATAGACTACTATAGTGCTGTGATGAGTGAAGAGACCACTCGGCGCTGCAGTGCCTGGGACATTGTTTTAGACAAAGCACATTAGCAACCATGTTTGATACCTTTTGGCGACTTATGGAAAAGTCACTTGCAAGTTTGAGGTTACAGAGAATTCGGTTTTCTATTTTTAAAAAATAGTTTTACGATGAAATGGACGTAATAATACAAAAATAATGGTATTGCATGTGATTATCCAAATGCTACAATAATGATCTACTAGCTATTGTGTGTGATTGATTACACAGGGAATGCGTATTTTTCTTCCGGTAAGTGGTTTGTTTACACAATAAGACTTTTATTTATGGATACGGTATAAGTAGTAAAATGGACCTTACCTGCTTATGCTTCACATTTTTCTGCTGCAGCTTTATTACCCACTCGAGGGCTTGGCCGAGAGAGACGGGCGTGTCGTTGAAGTAGTTAAAGTCGACCTGATGCGACAGGTAAGACGTCGCGTCGAGAAGCCGGTTGAACTCTCGTTCCACCTACAAACAAGCAATGAAAAATTTCGCTGAAGACGGCACTCGAAACCCGCCACTTCTACTTCTTGGATTCATTTGTTTGGACGTCCGTTCCTCCCTACCAGCCAACAAAGAAATATAGGAATATTTGATGCGCAGCGTTTCAAACTGATATTTTTAAATTATTATCTGAACATCATTGGAAGTGGCGCAGGACTAAGAGAGATGGCGTCTTTTGGTTTGGGAGGTTAAAGTAAACACAGAATTAGGAATATTCCGTTGTTTCCGATGACAACACCTTCCTCTAAAAAAGTAACATATAGGTAGGTTAGAAGACTTTTTTACTACATGGTACGATAAAAACGAGATATCTAGGGGTCATGAAAAGCTACTTTTAGCACTCTAGCCGCTAGTCTTTATTTTTTTCGCTATAATTTATTTTTCTTACCATTTCATCCTTATGTTTGGGCACTTGGTTCCCGGTGGCCTCGTACAAAGGACACTTCTGCTTTATCTTGTGCAGCTCCATATTCATCTGGACTGACAATGTCGTCACGGGATTACCGCCTAAACCAGTCACCACCATGGCACCTGTAATGAGATAATACCAAGTCTAAATATCATTTGTTCAGTGGACAGCCAGCCAGCGCCTCTATTCTCTGAAAAATCCACTCAACCGTTGAGCGCCAAAAAACTCCAAAATAGCCCTTATTGAAACGAACCATCTTTTTTGACATTTAAAAACGGTTATTTTAACGGTGGTTACTATACAAGGTGTTACAAAAGTACCTAACTCTTTTTACAGGGTGTAAACTACTGGTCAACAGGATGTCAAACCTGTAACCAAAAAATCACAACCAAAAAAGTTTAAGACGCCATACGTCTCACAACTAGCGCCGCCAATGGAAAAAAAATCATATCTTTTTTTGGGATGCGTTTTTAGCAAAAAACGCTCCTGCGATTCCTCAACGCGAGGCTTAACTATTTTTAGGACCTAAGGTTTGGATTCCAGGATTGGATTTCCTACGAATGCAATCGATTCTCGCCAAAAGTGGCCAATTTTGGCGAGAATCGATTGCATTCTTAAGTTCTAGGATCTGGAATCCAAACCTTAGGTCCTAAAAATAGTTAAGCCTCGCGTTGAGGAATCGCAGGAGCGTTTTTTGCTTAAAACGCATCCAAAAAAAAGATATGATTTTTTTTCCATTGGCGGCGCTAGTTGTGAGACGTATTTCACCTTAAAAAACAATTTTGGTTGTGATCCCTTTCACCGGGTGCTATAACCCTGTAAAAAGAGTTAGGTACTTTTGTAACACCTAGTAGAGAATACAGGGGCAGCACTTATATTTGTAACAAGCTTTTAAGCACTTTTGCATGCACGATAAGCGCGATGTTGATGGTTTTCTGATGACGTAGGCTCCAAGATCGTTCATGCTCGATTAGCAGGTCCAAACGGCTGGACTACTGACTTTCCTGACTCCGAACCGCCTTGGAAGACACGTCATTAGATCTACATATACACATATAATATACGGTTAGATTAAAATTGGTAAAGGACAAGTAGGATAATCTAAAGGGTTCATGAGAATTTACAGCCTGTTCAGACGAGGGATAGGTACTGTCATGTCGGCAAACTTTTGTGGCCGACAAAATAGATTGCATCTAATAATACACGCGCGAGGGACTAAGAGCCCTCGCCCACGGCGACTTTTTGAAGCGCTGCAGTAGCGATGTATCGATACAGTCGCGATGCGATCGTTAGCTGGGTGCCCTCGCCCACGTACGATTCAGTGGCTATGCAAACGCGATACTGTAGCGCTTCTGTCGCGATACAAACGCGATTCGCGCTCCATTCTCTCCCCGATTTCGTCCGACACGGTCGCGCGATTGTATCGATACAGTCGCGATGCTGTAGCACGTTAGTAGCGCGTTGGCATCGCTTCTGTAGCGATGGATCGCTACAAAAAGTAACCTTGGGCGAGGGCTCTAAGACTACTAAGAGTAACACTAAAAACGCTAGTAAACGCCAGAGCGGACTTTTGACCGCCGCGGTCAATCTTGTGTGGCCTTCAGGAATTTGTATCTTTTTATCTTTGATTCAAGGTATACTATATAACTATATAAGTTGAAAGACTCTTACCTAGATCAGCAACGTAGGGACCCTTCCTATAGGTCGTGATACGACCGCCGACTCTGTCACGCCCTTCCAGTATCACCACCTCACAACCGAATGACTGAAGCTGCCTGGCTGCAGCCAAGCCTGATACCCCTGGAGAATTGAACAGACGGGATTTTTTTCGAATACCACACACTTTGTTTTAAACAATAGCAGTTCTTACTGGTATGGAACCCTCAAGGCCTTGTTACGCATGTCTCGGTAGCCACTTTTGGCGATAAATGTTTGCATTCGTAGGTTCTAGGATCTGGAATCCAAACCTTAGGTCCTAAAAATAGTTAAGTCTCGCGTTGAGATTTTGCAGGAGAGTTTTTAGCAAAAAACGCATCCAAAAAGAAGATATGATTTCATTGGCGGCGCTATTTGTGCCTAACAATTAATATAAAAACCCTTTCAAACAATAACAACAATTAACAACAACACTTAATATAAAACTTGGTAACAATTAATATAAAACCCCTTGAATGCTTGAATCAACAGTGAAATAATAGTAGGGTTTTTCAGGGATGTAAGTATTTTTTAGTTGCACTGAATAAAACAGAAAGGAATATCTTACCAGCTCCAATGATGATAACTTTCGGTCGGGATTTCCCCTTTGGAGGTGATGGTATTGGGGTCAACCTCTCGTAGATACCGTAGTTGATGAAGCCATGACGTTCCAAAAATGCATGCACTCTCATCACAAGCACGGGGTCGCTGTTATATGGAGGCTGAAATGTCGGAAAAGTTGAAATGATTAATTATTAAAATTATAATATCAATGCACGATACTCAGAGAAGAGAACCAAATTTTTGGACCATATAAACTTCCCGAAGCTGGAGAAGAATAGAGCCAACGCACCAACATAGCCAGCATACCAAGAAAAAAATATTTATAAGCTCCATTATGGAATTAAGGCTGGAAGATACAGGGTGCACTCTAAGTCGTTAGCGGAACTTTAAGTAAGCTATCTACTGATCAATACAAACAACTTGTATTAGGTGGCGAAAAAAATGGAGTGAAATAAATATCAGCTGTTCCATACAAAAGGTCGACTCAGTACTGCGCCCAATGTATGAAACAGATGATATTTTTTTCGCTCCATTTTTGTCGCCACCTAGTACAAGTTTTTTGTATTGATCAGTAGACAGCCTATTTAAAGTTCCGCTATCGACTTAGAGTGCACCCTGTAGTAGTGTGGCGGGAAATTCAAAATTTTCACAGTTTTTTACACTTTGTAGCTAAACTGTGCTATTTTTGTTCAGCGATTTTTCGTTCGCGAGAATAAAACCGTATTCTTTTCATTATTGTAAACAACAGAACAATAATAATTCAGCCGATTATGTGTTCTGGTCTACGACAAGTTTTTTGGGCAGTACCACTGCTTCGTAGACCAGAACACATAATCGGCTGAATTATTGTTGTTCTGTTGTTTACAATAATGAAAAGAATACGGTTTTATTCTCGCGAACGAAAAATCGCTGAACAAAAATAGTTCAGTTTAGCTACAAAATGTAAAAGTCTGTGAAAATTTTGAATTTCCCGCCACCTTGCTATCGTCTACCCTTAAGTTGAAAACGCTCCTTTTTCCAAATCTTTATAATAAAGGTAAATCCACAAATTAATTTAAAATAACAACACTCACCTCCATTTTTCTAAGAGCATGTTCTTGGGTCAGCTGTTTCTTAGGATCCTCAAACCACATCTTCAGTGTACGATTCCTTATCTGAATGAAAGTGTGGCTAGACGGACCGTGCAAGTCACCAAAACACTCTGCTTCGAGTGATGACATTTTGTCAAATGGCAGTCTTGATTGGAACGCTGCTCCTTCCAAGCTGAAAATTTATTAAGATATTTCTGTATGTAGACATTGTTTTAGATACACTGCAGCGCCGAGTGGTCTCTTCACCCATCTAAAGTCTAATTCTTAATTCAGGATAGTAAACTGACAGATGCTAACTGTCACTTTGCAAAATAATGTTGCCATATTTATTGTAATAGTGATGCATTCCACTCGTTGTGCGATTCAGCTCAGTCACAAAAAAAAAGCGAAATACGAAAATTCGCATGGTAGCCCGTGCGTCAGGAATTCCGGACGGAAAAAAAACGTTCGGAACGCAATATTTCCATAGATCATTTAAAAAACACAATTTTTCACGCATTTAACACTCCTCAAAAAACTGGACCAAAACACACTTTCTCATTACTAAATAATGCATTTTTAGTTAATTTCATATATTAAGCTTCTATAAAGTTATCATCAATCGGCATATAAATCGATTATATCGATTACGCAAATTCGATTCATGTCAAACTTTTTGTCACCACACTATTTAATTTTAACCAGAGACTGGTCACACCGCAAACGTCAGTGTACTATCTTGAATGAAAAATTAGACTATAGTGTGAGTGAAGGTGCCACTGGACGCTGTATAAATCATCTCATTATGTAGATGCAAAGGCCTTAGTTTAGTATGTAGAACTGTAAACACATTGGACATGAAGCAGTGAGCTAGCACAACCTTTAATTAGTTACACTAGACTAGAGAGTACAGGGTGATATTGTAGAAGGAAGCACTGCATTGGTGTAGTAGAGTTTTGTGATGGTCTGCTGCTTACACAAGTGATGTGAGGGTAGTTTACAGATTTTCACTAAAACAACGACAATATTCGCCGTCTGTGACCATACTGACCATAGCAGCAACGTTTCCGAAACGTCGGGATAGTAAGGTATTTAAGAAACTTACTATCTTTTACTATGACATTTATTGTCGAGGCTACCACAATAAATGGCAATTCTACCAGTTTCGAACCAAATTACTGCATACCTGTTCAGCATTTCCTTGTACTTTATTTCTTCCATATCATCGTTCTTAGTGTCTTCTATGACAATCGGCTTGTCTTCCTTCTTCGTATCCTTGATATCAGCAGTGGTCCGGCTGGAGGAAGACTCCCGCCGACCTTCAAGGGACGTGGGGCTCGACGACACAGCCTTGCTCTTCTCGGACTGGTCGGATTCAGAGTCATCTTGCTTCAACTTCTCGTCTAATTCACGATTTTCGACCTGCAAATCGATAAACATAACCTTGCCCAGTGAACTTTAATTTGAACAAAAGAACCGAGTAGGTTTAGGAAACAGAGAATATACGCACCTTCGCACGTTTTCTGCGGCTCATTCTGAAGATAATTATCAGCGGTTTATGTGTTAATATTAACGGAAACAATTTATTTTCGGCAAATTCGAGACGGATCTAACAAATAAACAAAAGCAAACAGTTTTTTTTTTCGCTTTTGTTTTGACAAATTGCTACGTTTCAAAATCTATTTACTCTTTTCGTTTACCTACTCTGTGTTACAGCTTCTACTAGTGGGTACAGTCGACGAGAAAAGTGGTCGCCAAAAGTAATGAAGTTATAGTCTTTAAAATATAGCTTGAGCTCTGTGACAGATGTCAAAGTGGTATAGGTAGTGATGGGACAATGTTGAGAATGATTATGGTAATAATTATTGATTATCAAGAATATTATTGCTAATAGGATTATTTTAAACACAATATAAATGTATGGTGAAAACAAACATGGAATATTGATCAGACTTTGTTGCATACTTGCGCCAATGGCAAAAGCGGTCCACCATTTTGGTTCTCGCGCTCGAAATATTCACGTAAGCGAATAATAAACTCACGGCATTCACTATTTAGAACAGTTTTCTTCATTCTTCGCCTTATGCAACGAATAACAATAATAAACGATCAACAAAACTCAACAAAAAACAGAGCAATGAGAACTGAAAACACGTAGCGTAAAATAGGCGTCGGTCGGCAACACAACTATCAAGCTATCCTGCTGTCTGTGATCGTCGATTTTTTTATGTGCAAGATCAGCATAGTTTCTAGTCTATGGTTATGATAACTCATCGTACGTCACTAATTCTGCACCAATGAAGTATGAGATTATCGTAGAGTAAATTTACCGTTAATAAATTTGGAACTTGATGGGTATGATTTCGATGACAGCTGTCACAGAGCTCAAGCTATATTTTACAGACTATATCAGATGAAGTACCACAGACATTGAAGTACTTAGGGCCTTTGCATACGTAGTGAGATGCTTTATACAGTCTTTACGTCGCGTCGACCTAAGGAACAAAATCATTCTGTAGCACCTTCACTCACGCTAGCTGGGCTAGATGGGCGTAGCTAGGTGAAGGGACCACTAGGAGTACTAGGACGCTTCAGTGCCTGGGACATTTATAAAGATGAAGATGAATGAGATGAAGTACCTAGGTATTTCTTTGATAACAGGCAGATTTTTGTATTATTGTCTGATAAACTTATTTAAGGCTGGAAGATAGCAGCGTGGCGGGAAATTCAAAATTTTCACAGGGTTTTACATTTTGTAGCTAAACTGAGCTATTTTTGTTCAGTGATTTTTCGTTCAATAACATAGTGTTCTTTTCATTATTGTAAACAACAGAACAACAATAATTCAGCCGATTATGTGTTCTGGTCTACGACAAGTTTTTTGGGCAGTGCCACTGTTTCGTAGACCAGAACACATAATCGGCTGAATTATTGTTGTTCTGTAGTTTACAATAATGAAAAGAACACTATTTTATTGCCGCGAACGAAAAATCGCTGAACAAAAATAGCTCAGTTTAGATAGGTACAAAATGTAAAAAACTGTGAAAATTTTAAATTTCCCCGCCATGTTGCTATCGTCCACCCTTAAAGTAGGCCTAGCAAGAATATTTTGACATGTAAATATGTTTTTGAATGAATAAATCTCTATTAATTAGCAAGAATCTGCTGTTATTGGAGTAACATAGTTAAGTGTTTACGTTTCATGTACAAATTAAGTAGTTATTCAGGATTTCCAAGAAGGGACTAAATAAATAAAATAGGTATTGGTCAAGACTTTCTTTTTATTTTTAATTCATCTAGGTCAGTATTTAATTAGTTTCCATGATATTTCTACATTTTTAATAAACATCGTCAGAACTACGGGGCATGGACTTTATAAAATGATTATGGACAAGCCCTTCTTCGGCGTACCCAGCAGTTTCTTGAGGAACTATAGCATTTTCTTCGATAGTTCCACAGGGCCGACACATGCATTCTAGTGGAGCTTTCGTTGATACCTTAAAGTGAAATATAAGTTATCAAAATAGATAGTTAGGTACTACTTACAAAACATATTATTATGGCTTGACAGAATAACTGGACATTTTATTGTCTAACAATTAGGTACCTACCTTTCGGAATCGTTTTTCTTCGCTTTTCGCCTTAGGGCAGTACAATACTACAGTAGCTTCTCTTTCACCTGATTCTTGGCAACAGTTGCAAGTTCGTTCCATTTGCCATATTTTGCTTCCAGATACCTGAATAAAGATGAAAATAATATGAATGTAGGTATTTTGCAACCAAATATCAATCAAGAGTTTTGGTTACCTATTTAAAATTACAAATACCTGAACATAACTCGTACATTTTCCAATACAAGCAAACGAAGGAATAGGTTTTGGAACACATCCAGAATGTTGCAAAACGTGAATCACAGGAGTCATTTGACATTCTTGATCTGCAAAAGCATGAGATATAGGTTTAAAGAGCTTACGTTTATGTAGTTAGAATTCAGAAGATTAAAATATTTAAGTCGAATCATTATTCATCATTCATGTCATGTCATAACTTATAACAGTAAATAAAAATATTCCTTTTTAGGGTTCCGTACCTCAAGAGGAATCAAAAGGGAAGCAATTTGCTCCGAAAGTACTAAACCGATTGAGTTGAAATTTGGTACACATTATGTAAGTCGGTGACCCAAACAAGGACATGTAACGTAAATCAATTAGTTTTCAGGAGCCACTTTTGGTGACTCCCCTTATTAAAATACGTGAAAATTTACCAGTAGTTTTGGAGATATGATGGAAGCCTAATCTTCAAAACTACTGGGCCTACAATTTTAAAATAAATACAGAATATAGGTATTTACCTATAGATTACAGAAAAACCTATAAGAAGTTCATGGTGTATAAAATAACATGGGAAAATACATCATGGATCGCGGTATGGTTTGGACTTTCGACTAATGTATCTTAGTAGAATTTGATTGAAAATCTTCCTATTACACTGTACGGAACCCTCTCAAGCGAGTCCGGTTTATTTACAAGAACAAAGTTTGCCTTACTTGTGTGTACTTGGACCTCCTGTGCTTTAACATGTTTCCCTTGTATTTGACATACAGAAAAATATATAAGTAAGATACACCAGAATTTGTTATTCTTGACGGAAAACATTATTTGGGATTAGAGAAAAGTTACAGCTATGATTTAATTAACATAACTTTTTTTATTTTAGGTTAGTGTAATACGCGTCTTTGCCTTTTGGCTATCAAAGTCCAACTAAAGATATAACCAAGAGAATTTTACTTTTATAGAAGAACCGCTGAATTAGCTGTGTCATCAACCCCTGACTTTGGGTGCAACTTGTACAACGAAAATCGTTTAAGTAACATGGCTCCCATAGGTTAATAATTTTGTCACCAGCTGTGCGAACATACCATTATGATCTCAGTAACTACTTATCATGTCGTGATGCCTACTTAAGCTAACATTAACATCGACACTTTTAAGAGAGTACCTACATTATACCTAAGTAATTATAATCATGAAAATGCACCAGTCGTCCCTACCTAAAGTGTACTAATACTTTTGATCTTTTCTGATAAGTAAGTAGGTAGGTACAGTCAGCCACAGTCTCAGATACCCCTTTTTGTTCAATTGGCGCCCTTATGCCCCGCGCGATAAGAGCTGCCATGGGGTACCTGAGATTGTGGCCGACCGTACCTACCTATATTGCAGTTTAGCTCCAACCTGGTTACCAACTAACTGGGGTTGAGCCCCAATTACCTATGCTTTTATTTTAGGGCCTATTTCACATTGCAGTTTTTGTATGTACGTGCGCCGTTTGACGCGCGTTTTTACGGTTCCGGACCTCAAAAGGAAAAGCGGATCCATTATAGGATCACTATGTTGTCATGTTGTCCGTCTGTCTGTCTGTCACGAACAACACAGCGCTGCGCTTCGTCGATCTGTTTTATTTATTTAAGGTAGGTAATAATACAAATTATGCAACATATGATTTTTAATGTGAGTAAACTTTTTTAACGTTGAAAATATCGGCATATACCTACCTACCTACATGAAAACCACAATTTTCGTGCGGTGGGGCAATGGGTCACACCACTCGCAGTCACACCACATGAAAATATATTAAAATGCACATCACGGCTCTAGATCTTGAACATCGGGAAAGGCAGTAGTCGTCTACAAGCCACTTAGCGGTCTAAAAGACTTGGATTGAGCCCAACTAAAGAAAGAGAGTATCCAAGATAAAAAGTTTGAAGTAAACTGAGAAGAATCGATTCAAAATAAGGCAAAAAAAGAAGAGTAACTTCGTGTTTGTCTTGAAATCTAGCTCCGTGAGTTTGGAAAAGGCAGAAAGTAGCCTGTGGCCAACACCGCGAACACAGGAACCGAGTCTCAGGCCAAAGCATTGATAGGTATAGGTAGCTAGGGGTAGGTTTTTTATTCTTTAAAGAAAACTGATGACATTAGAGCACATTTTTGACCACCCATTTTCTGTAGTCCACGAGGTTATTTCATACAATAATACCCAAACTACGATCGGTAGTCTACAGGGTGGCCTACACATAGACGTCAAGCGAGAAAATCTATAGGTAAAGGAACCAGTAGTCGGCCACTTAGTGAAATGTGCAACTTCAAAGTTCATTATTTCTGTTGTTGGAGGTTCTAGAAGGACGTAACTATAATATAATGAAAGCTCCGGTTACTTAGGTTTCAGTAAATAAAAAGATTATTCTTCCAATTTATACTACGATGGAGAAAATTAGCGTTAAACAAAATAATACCCATTTCTCTAGTACTCGGCCGCCTATCACCTAAAGTCAGCCATGAGGTAGCCAGTACCCGGCCGCACCATATAAGGTATGAAAATGCAATTGCTTGTGGCCGACTTCTGGGTTGACAAAATTTCTTCGAGACTAAGTCCAAAAGTCGGCCGCCTAATAGGCATTTTTTTGGTGGCCGAGTATTTGGGTTGTTACCAAAATAATATTCTCAATGCTTTGTGAACTCTATACAGAAGAAAAAGATATGTGCAACCTGTCAATTTGGGCTGCTTACGTGAAATTTACTGAAATTCCTTAAGTCGGCCGGGGGGCCGACTTCTGGCATTCGTATGAAATTACTGATCCCAACAGTCGGCCCCCTGGTATTTTAATTGATAACACAACTATAGGTTTATTTAAGTTATCTAGAGGTCGATAATTTATTAAATAATCAGAATAAAATAAAACATGGCATACTACAGTACAAAACACAGATAAAATGTTAAAGATTTGAGACCCCCTTCAACTAGCAAAAAAAGATGGCGGACCGTGATCCTGAATCGCAAGTTATTAAAACGTGTTTTATTAATAAACACAAATAAGTAAAAACATAACAAAATATTACAGGTATCGTTAATTAATCAATGAACAATAGAAAAATACAGATAAGGCTAAATGTTAAAAACTACACTAGTTATTGAACTTTAAACCCGCAATGGCCGACTACTGGGGGGTGGCTGACTTTAGGCGCCTCTACCCTAGCTGACACCAAGGGCTACCCTAATTACTCGCATTATATTTTCAGCCATTTTTTGTCGTTTCGAAGTTATGAGGCTTTTAAAGGGTATTTTTTTAGGATGCATTTATCAAGCATCGGTATTTTTTTTTTACTTTATTGTCTTGACTTTTTAAAGATATTTTTTTCTTATTTAGGGTCTCAGATTATTAATGTCTCGTCAAAAAAAATTGTGATCCGCTATGGATTTGTAAAAGAAGGAGGAATTTTGATCCAAAGTCCAAAAAAGTTGTTTTCGAGATAAAATCACTGAATAAGTAGTTAGTATGGGGAAAAAAAGTGGAGGTTTGAAGGACTTTTTAATGATTTCAAAAACTTCCCCAAAGTGGTTGGTTCTCAGACTAGTACAAAAAACTTGTCAGTTTATGGGACTTTTATTCGAGTAATTTGCGATAAAAGTTGAAAAACTGGAGTTGGGAGAAATTTTATTTCAATCGATTTTCTTTCATTTTAGTTTATTCGGAGAAAAAAATCATTGCAAAGGGGTTTAGGTCAGGTTCTGTATATTCAGGCAATGTAAATAAATAATTGAAGAAAGATAAATTATTATACACATTGCCTAAAGCAGCTCGGTATTGTATAGAATCCTTCGGTATTCTATGCAATAGGTACCTACTTCAATTTTATAATATTTCCGGATTTGCCGGTAACACATAATATAGGTAATCCGATGTCTTATTATTTTTAGTAATTGTGTGCCTTAACAAAACAATTTCTAATAACACTTGCAGAACCCTATGGTAACCATGGCCTAATAGGGTCTTTTATTTTAATACTAGCTTTTGTCCGCGACTTCGTCCGCGCAGACTTATTTTATTTCTCGTGAGTTTTTCCGTTGTTTTAATGGTTATTCTGCTAGTCGGGGTGGAGATAAATCCAAATAGGTTGGTAGTCAAGATTATTTAGCGCAATTGAGTTTTTTTTTTCAACATTCTTAGCTATATAAATTATTGAACGAGCGAGCGAAACGAGCGAGCGAAGTTCTTCGAGTCTACTGGAACAATCCGGCGTTTGTATGTATGTATGTATGTATGTATGTATGAATGTTCGTTCGACGATAACTTGAGTAAATTTAGTCGGATCGTCACGAAATTTGGTAGGCAGGTAAATAAGGTAAAGAGAAATTTTAAATTCGAACATGAGCCAAATCAGTTGAGGGGTTGCTGAGATATGGGGTCGCGAGTTCAAAGTTCGGGGCAAACCACTAGTTAACTCAAATAATATTTTGGGAAATCTGGTTCGTGTACGTGAGCCTAAAGGTGGTATCTAGTGGTGTTATAATGAACTAATCTACCTATATCTGTTTCTATAGTGTGTCATTGGGGGTGTCATTGAAACATGATTGAATTGTACTAGTTAAACTTAATATTTGGTTTTTGTATGAATTAGGTACATAAGTGAGTACTTATTTCAGGGTATTGGATGCATAAGAATACACAATTATCAAATAATCATATGTAGTAATGTCTTTATTTTTTATTTATATTATATTTTTAACAACTAAATTATAAAAATACTTTGAAAGCCTTGACCAGCTTGCTAGATACATTAAAATAAACTTGGACAATCACTTAGGTTTAAGTTTTTTTTTTTCATAATTGAGTCTACCTAATCAAATCACAAACAATTTGCCAACTTAGTACCTACAACTTTTATTTGTAGTGTCAATCATCAGGCAGTTTTAATACTAACGACTGAAATCACCGCATTTATAACATTTGCACTCAGTAGGTTCCCGAAGCTTGATTTCCATCATAGCCTGATCCTCGTCATCAAGCCGCATGCCATCAGGATCGTAACAATGGGTTAATGTTACTAAACGCTCTCGTAGGTGGTTTTCTCTGCAGCAGTAGCATTCCTGAAAAACAAAAGTAGGTAAAAGTTTATAATATTTCCTCAAGTTAAAGTAGGATATATTTTTTAGATAGCTCTCACCTAATTCTATTGTTTGCTAGGTGAACATTTTCGATTTGTTTAATGAATTTGATACAGGAATCAATTTTGTGCATTTTTCTTTGCGCCCGGTCTATTCACTATGTACCTACGGCGCCTTAAATTATTCATTCAAATAATGCTTACTTTTAGAAATCCGGTAGGTGTAACAACTGATGGTTGGACTTGGCTATTGCACATGCCTTCACATTTATTGACTTTGACGTCTCCGCTACATGATCTTAATAATCTGCCCACCTCGTCATATTCCTCTGTAAGAAAAAAAATGGATTAGTTGTTGGGAAGGTCAACATCCCTAGGTTGCGGCCCTGTACTCTGTGGGTGCTGAATTTTGGTATGGAAGAGAAGCATTTGTGTTAGTTGACCTAATTTACCTTTGGTTACGTGAATTTCTGTCGGTTTTGTTTCACAGTTTTCATCTAGCGCGCCTTTTACCGTCGCTAGGAATAGGAACTCAAAGGCAAATAGTACAAAAAACATTTTAAAATTTTGCTGAGCCATAATTAAAAGATTATGGATTGTCCGAGCTCTGCGACATAATAGATTCAACTGATTATTTCGCGTTAAATCTACTCTTTATATGCGAGTTGAAGGGTAGAGTGGGTGGTTGTGGGAGTGTCCAACAAAGTAGATTAGTAAGTACTCGCATGTTCTCCCAGCATGACATTAGAGAGTAGAAATTGCTTTCAGTACTTTGAGGGAGACTAGGAGATATTAATTTTATATTTTTTGCCAACTTGCTCCCCGTCAGCAAACAAAGGATAGCAGTCATATCAATTATTTTACATGAGTAGTGTACAAAATCATCATAACTTTGGAAGTGGGTGGGATATCTATCACTAAAGTAATTTTATGGTACCTAATATTCAAGAGCATATTGCGTAGTACGAGTTCTTAGGACATGCAGTAAATTACTGTCACTACCAGTGATTTTTGTGTGCTACCAGTGATGTTATCGAGAGCAACTAGCACTAAAACTGGAAATGGAGGCTACATTTTATGTTTTGGCTGGTATACACTTTTCTCACCACCAGTACGTACTACGATTCGCAAATGTGAAAAACTTTTAATGTGAACGCACCTCATCACTTGTCATTTTGTCACTAGATATTTGTCAAAGTGACAGTTATTTTTAAGTTAATCTGTGTGTCAAACAAAGCGAAAAAGGAATTGGGTTTTTGCTGATTTTTGTCTAAAAATTGTATTTCAAACATGAAGATCGACGAGGACTTCATTGTATTCT
This sequence comes from Zelleria hepariella, assembly GCA_949319315.1. NCBI lineage: Eukaryota > Metazoa > Arthropoda > Insecta > Lepidoptera > Yponomeutidae > Zelleria > Zelleria hepariella. The sequence continues at coordinate 9,394,478 of OX439392.1, read as the reverse complement.
CAATCCTAACATTCTCATGGCTTGAATATTTGTGGGAGCTGTATCTATCCATTAGACAAGTAAGTGTTTGAGTATTTTTTAGGTTAAGTACTATGCAACAACGATAATTGCAATTTACTGCAATTTTCACTGCTACACCGACCTAGTGTTATAAGTGTAGCATTATTGCAATTAATACTATGTTGACCTTTTTGCTATCAACGTTTTATATCGTGCTTTGCCTAGAAATTCGATGTGCTACTGGATATAACTTTATCTCAACGGCTGCCTCGGGCTGTGTTGATAACGGGGTCGCTAGCACGACTCACTACGCTATCAGGCTCCTTAGTTTCAAGGTTTTTCTTTTTCAGCTAAAAATTTACAAAACCAACAACACTATACCTGATGATTTGAAGGAGATGCTGAATGATGAGTCATTCAAGAAAGCTCGCCTCTATGGAATGGACAAATCGCAATTTAAGATTGTGAAGGAACTGTACAGTATAGTGTTAACATCTTTCATCCTCTACAATAGATGGATAGCAGTGGCTTGGATGAAGTCTGAGAGCATTGCAGCCCTTTTTAACATTACGCCAGACAGGGAGATTCTAATTAGCTGTGTATTTATGACTTTTGTGACACTGTTCAATTTCGTGGTCAATTTCCCATTCAGCATATATGGAACTTTTGTGTTGGAGGAGAAACATGGCTTCAACAAACAAACTGTGGGATTCTTCATCAAGGATCAATTGAAATCATTAGTACTTAGCCTTGTTATCACACTGCCAATCATTTCAATAGCGATTTACATCATTATGCTGGGAGGAAACATGTTTGTTGTGTGGCTCTGGCTATTCACAACCTTAGCAACATTGTTGCTTCTGACTCTGTATCCGTCTGTGATTGCACCTCTGTTTGATAAGTTCACTCCTTTGCCAGAGGGTACACTCAGAAAGGGCATTGAAAATTTGGCATCCAAACTAAGCTTCCCTCTTTCTCAGGTCTACCTAGTTGAAGGATCCAAGAGATCTGCTCATAGCAATGCTTACTTCAGTGGCATGTTTGGTGCCAAAAGAATTGTCCTCTTTGATACATTAATTGAAAAATATGATCAGGAGAAAAAAGTGACCACTGGTTGTACTGAGAATGAAATTCTTGGTGTTTTAGCACATGAGCTGGGTCATTGGAGTTGTAGTCACATATACAAATCCATTGCTTTAACTGAAGTCAATTTGCTGCTCCTGTTTACAGCATTTGGTCTTTTATTCAAATACTCAATGCTGTACACAGCTATTGGTTTCCCTGCTGGTCAGCAACCCATAATCATTGGCCTTATAGTTGTATTGCAACTTATTCTTGCCCCGTATAATTCAATATTATCCTTCTTTGCTACGGCTCTTTCAAGGAAGTATGAATTTGAAGCAGATAATTTTGCTGTTTCTCTGAACTATCCAAATGAACTACGATCAGCTCTTATAAAACTAGGCAAAGATAATTTAGATTTTCCTATTTATGATAAACTGTATTCTGCTTGGTATCACTCACATCCCACATTGTTGCATAGGATCGAGAACATTAAAAATAAAAAAGAAGGAAGTATCAAGAAGGACTAAACAAATTATATGAATTTTGTATTTAATATTGCATTTTTACAGTACAAGTGGGTACACACCTATTAATTTAAATTTAAGTACATCTAAAATTTACAACTACTTATATTGTAGCATCTTTGATCTATCTAAAGCTAGTCAATGTTACATAAAGTAGAACCGGAAATAGTACCTAAGTTCACATACATTGCCTACCATACTATTGGAAAGGCCTAATATTAGTATAAATATTTTTTTATATTTTGCTGGTCTCACTGTGACTTAAATTTGCATTCCATTTAATTACACTCTGTAAGTTTGTTTCAACAAGAAGTCACCATTAAAACACTGCTAAGTAACTTGCAATATTATTTATTGCCACTCTCTTTGCGATATCTGTAACAAATAGTTTTTTTGTAAGTGGGCTGCAAACTGCCAACACTGGAAATTATTGGGAGAGGCCTATGTCCAGAAATGGACCAATAAAGGCTGCCAATAATGATGAAGTGTGCTGATGATGATGATGAAGTGTTAGCAAGTATCATTGCAGCTCTTGGATGCATACCCAATAAAGTACTTAGCCTCTTCCAATGTGTCAGGTAATTACAGTACTTAGTTTCTGGCAATGGCGCCAATAATGGCAACTGCGCGAACGACATAACCGCCAAGACAATCAGAGTCAGATTATTCATTATGCGGTCTAAGTTGACAAACAATGGTGCTATCATCGAGCCTATTCGGGCGAACATACAGACACCGCCGACACCCACGTTCCGACCCATAGTTGGATATATTTCAGCAGACAGAAGGTAGAGTGCTGGTAACGAACCCTGTAATAGATAAACAAATCTGAACTAGGTATCCGCGTGCGACGCGGACTATTATAGTTCAAAATGTCGTAAAGACAAGTTTGGGCACTTTTGATGAACGTCCCTCAAAGAGATGTTTTGAGATTTTAAAACCCTTCAAATCTTTAATGAATGATTTAAGTATGAACATCCCTAAAACGACCCCGTTTTATAATCCGCGCGGGATGAGAATACGATGCGACCTTTTGGAACTGAGACGCGCGCGGTAAGCAAACTCGCGTCGAAGCTACCTTGTCCAAGTAAAAAGATTGACTTTGACAAGGTCCCATCCCATTCTCATCGCGCGCGGATTATACATTGCACGATTTTGAGCATTTCAGGTTCTTGATAAACGGTTGTGCGGTGCGTCGCTCCTGAATTTCCCATTGTCATACCGAAACACGGGTTTAAATCGGAAACCGAGGGTGACTACCTTCCTAACTCTTATTATACCGCCCTGAACCTGTGTAACGTGTAAGTACCTAAGTATAGTACAGACAGACAGACTTACAGACATCCCAGCCATTCCTACACCAGCGCTGAGAACCCTCGGCCAGTCGTGTGCGAAAAAGTTCTTTGGGATCATCAGGAGTAGGACGAAGCAGATGCCTGTGATCAGCTGAAATATTCTCACTGTGGTCTTCCGACCCACCTTTGCGGTGATAAAAATGCAAACAATGGGCCCCGTAGACGATATAAGTCCAATAATAGCTACAGTTGCGAAGATGTTACTACCAATTACACCTAAGTATTGAGAAAATGTGTAAAAAGCCAGTCCGGTGCAAAACCTGCAAGATAAATATTTTAAGAGCAGTGGTTGGCTGTGATATTGCCAAGTACAGTCGGCCACACGCTAGGATACCCCTTTTTGTTCGATTGGCGCCCCTATGCAGTGCGCAGTAAGAGCTGCCATGGGGCATCTGTGACTGTGGCCGACCGTACCTACAGTAGACAGCACGTCAAACTTACCTACTTTTGTTGTTGTCACCCGCAACGTAACAGTAAAGTCGATGTGCTATCGACTGTGCTGGTGTAATAAGTCTAACTGCCGATTTCTGAATTAAAAATTCGCTAAGTAAGCACTTAAGTATCGTTCTGTCTCTGCATATTTCTCACAAAAGAAGGTGACAGAACGATACCTACTTAAGTATTAACTTGGTAAAATTCTCAATTCAGAAACCGGGCCTATGGCTGTCGCGATGTCTGTCGCTATTCAATAGGTAGGTACTTACTTACTTACCAAATTATTGTTAGCAAAATCATGTCTGGTCAACTACATACATTTTAGATTTAGTGCAATCTATGAGAAAACAGATGTCGCTGCAAGTCTCATTGGAATTGATTAAAAGATAAATCTTATAGTAAATGCTATTTAGTCCTTTCCGCTTATTTTAAATATTTTTTTTGACATTTATTAATTCTGCTTTTATAAGGAATAATTTAATAACATGCATATTTTAGAAAAATACGAATATAGTTTTAATTCGACCGCGACGCTACGTGATAACGTGACTGACATATTAATACTGCGAATTTTACATAGATGGCGTACCTTCAGGCACCTACAACCGCTTGAAATTACATTCCGTTTCAACGTACAGTACACTCCATGTTAAAAAGTACTCAGATACGGATAATATCTCAAGGGGTTCATCATTGGCAGACGTATGACTTGCTGCTCACCAAATGGGCCACCTAAACTAAATATGCCGCCACTTATGGGCCTATACTAGCCCAGGACAGCAAAGCGGCAACATGGTTGTAAGCAGGTGATCAGGGTGTCGAGAGGTGTGCGCCGCTTTCTACCCAGTGACTGTAGTGTGGTAGCCACAGTCACAGTGCCAACTCGCGTCCTATGCATCTTTCACTTCCACCCTGCGAGCATGTACGCCCCACTCTGGACGGCCGGCTAAGGCAAGCCAGAGGTGAGAGTCTTGCGGCCCCTCTTGAAGTCCACTTCGGACAACCAGGTAAAGGTAAGCCGAAGACGAGGGGCCTGATCGACTCTTCGAGGATCTCGGGTTCGTGGTGTCGATAGTTCACCAACAGCCCGCCACAAGTAGCCATTATTATTACAAAAAAGAAAAGACGGCAATGCATACAAACGACAGCACATCGACCCTTACACGCTATATGTATAGCACTCTACTCGATTACGTTACGGGCGACTTTACAAAAAAACTGTACACTCTGCCGTGCTTCATGTGTACAGACGACAGCACGTCGACCTTTACACGCTAGCATCCTACTCGGTTACATTACGGGTGACTTTACAACAAAAGTGTACACTCTGACATGCTGTCGTGTGTACACACGACAGCACGTCGACGCTTACACGGTAGCGCTCTGCTCGGTTACGTTAGGGGCGACTTTAAAAAAAAAGTGTACAGTCTGACTTGCTGTCGTGTGTACAAGTAGCGTCACGAGTTATGTATGAGCGCTGACCTTGAAATCATTTTTTGGGTCTGTTTGGCGGGGTACGTGAGGGAGGGGCGACGGAGAGGAAGCGAGCGATCGCCCCGGCGAGCGCCGGCTAAGATTTAAGATTGGTAGATCAGTCGCTCTAGCCTCTAAGTACAGTCGTGCACATCGTTTTTTTGTTTCGTGGCAGAAAGAATGCCGAAACAAAATGTTTTAAAAGGACAGTTCAGAAAGATTGAAAAAGTTATTGAGAATTAATTGCTCTAATAAAAGGGCTCGACGAGATCTACCTACTTTCATCGGGTACATCTCGTCGCGCCCTTTTCTTAGAGTACCATGAACATGGGTCTAGCATTAGCCGTTTAGGAGATATGGGCAGTTAAAGTTTTGATACTTTAATCGGGTAGATCTCGTCGAGCCCTTTTCTTAGAGTACCATGAACATGGGTCTAGCATTAGCCGTTTAGGAGATATGGACAGTTACAGTTTTGATACTTTTATCGGGTAGATCTCGTCGAGCCCTTTTCTTAGAGTACCATGAAAATGGGTCTAGCATTAGCCGTTTAGGAGATATGGACAGTTAAAGTTTTGATACATTTTTTGGGTAGATCTCGTCAAGCCCTTTTCTTAGAGTACCATGAACATGGGTCTAGCATTAGCCGTTTAGGAGATATGGTCAGTTAAAGTTTTGATACTTTTATCGGGTAGATCTCGTCGAGCCCTTTTCTTAGAGTACCATGAACATGGGTCTAGCATTAGCCGTTTAGGAGATATGGACAGTTAAAGTTGTGATACTTTTATCGAATAGATCTCGTCGAGCACTTTTCTTACAGTATCTGAACATGGGTCTAGCATTAGCCGTTTAGGAGATATGGACAGTTAAAGTTTTGTATACTTTTATCGGGTAGATCTCGTCGAGCCTTTTTCTTAGAGTACCCCGTCGTCTAATTCATTCAATTCTACCAAGTTTCATGGCTTGCCTGGGGAAATGTAACTATACATCCCGAGTTTACAGTTCGGGGCGAACTACTAGTATTAATAATTTGGAATATTATAGAAACCCGCGATCAGTCAATCAATTCAGCCCACTGTTGACCATTGTCAAGGAGCATAACATCGGTAGCCAATGGTTGAAGACAAAAAAACACAATAACTCTGAGTTTCATTGAAGATTGACTTCACTAATATATGTAAATCATATGAATAATTCACTTTTATTGGTAATAAGTTGGGATTTCATGGAATTGTTAAAGATAATACCGATTTTATGCAGTTTCTGTAGGGCAACACTGTAAGGAAAGACGCTTATGCATTGTCACGACATGATTAACGAACGCGATATTTCAAGAATCAGCATGATTGACTTCACTAATATATGTAAATCATAAGAATAATTCACTTTTATTGGCAATAAGTAGGGATTTCATGGAATTTTTAAAGAAAATACCGATATTATGCAGTTTCTATATGGCAACACTGTAAGGAAAGACGCTTATGCATTGTCACATGATTAACGAACGCGATATTTCAAGAATAAGCATGAATAATAAACAAAAAAACTACTGGGAATTTATGGGAACATTGGGAAACTTTCGGAAACACTTTCGGAGTGGCAATGTTTACAAGCGTACATCACCGCTATTAGTTCAGCGTCAGTCTTAGATCCCGCGTGCGCGTGCGTGGCTATTAGACATTTTGTGCGCGATTGTACACTTGCGCAGAAATCCCCGCCAGTTTCGTCGAGCGCTCCTAAAGTCATCATAAATTCATAACCCGTTTACTCGTGACGTGCGTGACGTGAGAGCGAGAGAGAAGCCTCGCGTAGCACACACACACACACAACACAATCGTATGTCATATATTTCACATACACTCTCACGCACGTTTCGGCACTATACACGACATCATGCAAATATGACCGTTACCCTAATTAAAATAAAGACGCCAATACGAGCAGAGGGGGTTTACCCTTGACGCTATTGCGATCAAATTGAAAAAGTTTTGAAATTAATTTCTCTTTGAATTCGCATAGTAATGCTTTGATTTTAAATACTTTGTAATGTTTATTCAAAGGTAAGGCTGTTTTATTCAATAAAAACACAAAATGCGTCTTAATTTGTAAAATATTCAATTTTGTAAATTGCGCCATATTGCGGCCGTATTGGAAAAATGCGTCAAGGGTAGAGGGGCAGCCTGGCGTCGCGTGGAGCGTGGACACACACACAAACACAAACTCGTCTATCTCGCAGACATTCTCTTGAACTTTATCTTAAAGCAATAAAGACAGCAATGCAATGAGAAAATAAGTCTTGTGCTCGAGAAAAAATATTTCAATTTCTTGCGGACTGCGGTTACGTGTGCCGGAAGCCGGAAATGATCTTTTGCAGTTAGCTTTTATGACAAAAAATATCTTAATATACGAGTATAAAACAAAGAAAGAGTCGTGTTAGTTACACCATTTATAACTCGAGAACGGATGCACCAATTTTTATGATTTTTCATTTGTTGGATTTCTCTCCGCCCCGAATAACAGAATAACCATTAAAACAACGGAAAAACTCACGAGAAAAAAAAAGTCTGCGCGGACGAAGTCGCGGGCAAAAGCTAGATAAATCACTTCTACATAACACACACATACAAACTCCCATTAAGTTATGTCTGCGGAAAAGATACAGTGCCACAAACTTTTCTTGGCCGGTAAGAGCGTCGCTGTCGTCTATTTATTTGAGAGCTAACTGACAATGACAGTATGACTTTTCAAGTAGTACCAATTTCAGCCGCCAGCCAAGAAAAGTTTGTGGCACTGTATTGTGCTAGAGCGCCGGTGAGCGCCCTCGAATATATCGCCATCTAGCGATCTATCTGAGAAATAGACCTCGCTAAGTGTCGTATTAGTACACAATTCTCACCACTGGCGCTGTACTTGCGCGAATAAGGCTGGGATTTTTTCTTGTATGGCGTTGACCCTCTATTGTATTATATGCTCTTTGGCAAAATAGTGTTTATTCTCATTTTTCTCGATTGCAGGAATGCCATAAGACTTATTCTTTGCGTCGGCATTACTTTAGTTTTCATAATTTCCCTGACATCATCGTCATTGATTTTCCTGTCGTTTTTCTTAGCGATGTGTCTTAGAAGTTCTGTAAAGAAAATATTATGCCATCTAGGTACCTCTCATCTAGATTTTCTTCCATGCCGTCACGGTTTGTCTTGACTCATCCATTATTGCATTACTAAAGGGATGGTAATAAAGACACCAACCAATAGCCCTGTCAGTGCGACCCGTCGCCAGAAGCCACCTTGGAGATTCAGTCATCCAAAACCAGTACAGCATAAACATTGAAGACAAAACTCCTAAAGCCATTTCCAGCTTACGCCAATCCCTCAGCCAATACGACAAACCTGCCATTACAGCATTACCAATACCGAACGGTATTTGGGTGACCACGGGCATTATTGTGCGCCATTTGCCACTTACTGCCTGAAAGAATAGCTATATTTTGAAAAGCCGCGGCACGGCATAAGGATTAAGGAAAGTAAAAAAAATCGTATTTTGCCTTACCTCCATGCAAACAACGAATGATACTATCGATATACCACCACAAGCCGAAGCCAAAATAAATCTGTTCAGGAAAAAATACCAAAAGGTGGGCATGAAACCAGACAAAAGATTAGTGACGCTCTGTATAACAATGCACGCCATCAGAGGATTTTTCCGACCATATTTATCTGCCAGTGCTCCAAAAACTACTCCGCCTACCAAAGCGCCCCACATCATATCAGTTTGTGCCAGCTGAAACCAAAATGGAAGATCAGCACGTCTGGAAATAAGTAATGAACTTTTAAAGCTTGACAATAATAAGTTACTCTACTATAGCTTGCAATACCGCAGTCCTTACTTATCGCTTTAGCTCTTCTCTGAGTAGACAGAGCTAGAGCGGTAAATACTGCGTTGCTGTAGAGCTACGCAATGGCGTGTCGATAGTTTCCCAGTAGAAGGACAAAACCGGGTTTTTTCTCGTTTTGCTCCTGCAACAACCAGCGAACTAATCCTCTAGAATTAGAATCAGAATAATCTTTGCTGTACTAGAAAAAATTTAAAAGAACAGACAGCATTAATAAATCGTAATTTAATCCTAAAACTGGGAGCCTATCTAGGCAACATTGCGCAACAGACCCTGGACCGAAAAAAAAATTGGATGTGTTTTGTAGTACAGCAAAGAATATTCTAAGTCTAGAGAATTAGTTCGCTGTTTGTAGGAAACCCCGGTTTTGTCCTTCCACTGGGACGCCATCGATAAGCCATTGCGTTACAGACTATCCCCTGGATTCAGGATATACCTAAACTGTGTTAGGTCCTTAGTGCAGGAAGATAAATAAAAGGACCTATTACTTGTAGTTAGGTGGTAGAGATAGGTAGAGTAGATAGCGTACTCACATGAACATAATAATGTTTCGAGCAAACGAGATCCCAATCGGAAACAATAGTACGGATAAACATGCTACTATCGTAAGTGAAGTTACGGCATTTGACTAGTGGTATGAGGATTCGCTTTATATCGGGTGTCTGATTTAAAACCTCTGGGTCAAATATCCAACAAGGATTCTCGTTGACTATCTGAAAAAATTCCTTTTGTAGATTGGTGATCCTGTAGCTTTTAAAATCTTAGAGTTTAGGTGCCACGAGAAATCGGAGCTCTTCCTCTAAAATCTACAATAATGGGGCCAACAACGCGCGCGGCCGGTTGTGCAGAGGCAGTCAAGGATTCGATTCCGGCACTGCGGTGGTATGATTCGGTGCGCTACGAAATGGTAAGTAGTAGGTACTTCGTTCGCCGGTAAGTACGTAACACGCACGAGTTATAAGAAGTAAGTACCTACCTACTAACAGTGGCGTAGCTACATAGGGGCAAGGAGGTGCAATCCCAGGGCCCCCAAGCTCAGGGGTCCCAAAAAGTTAAATCGGTGAATTTTGGGGCGCGCTGCGCGCATTTTTTACTTAGGGATCGTTCAACAATTACGTGATCATTTTTGGCCGTTTTTTTAACCCCCCCCCCCCCCCCCTCTATGTGATCGATCACGGCGTAATCTTTTGTTTTAACCCCCCCCCCCTCCCTCGCCTTAATTACGTAATCTTCGTCCGTGCTTAAATTTTTTGCTGTTTATTAGCACTGACACGTATGTCATGTTTCTATGGGTCTTAAATGACCTAAATTTGGAAAGAGTGTGTGTCATTTTGTCAAAATGCATAAGGTAAGAACTATAAGTTAAATCAATAAAATATATACTTTCATTAGTCTTCTTTATACATATATCTTTAGGTAAGTAGTAGGTACTTCGTTCGCCGATCGCGCTTTATTGAAACGACGAAATAAAATCAACTCTTTCTCACTAAGTTTAAAGTACGAAATTGGACGTAAATATTTAAATAAGTATAATTTATTTCCGGAAACGAAGCGCAGATGACGTAATCATGGATTCTTCCCCCCCCCCCCCCCTAGGGGCCCTTTAAGTATATAATTATATTTTCTATCAAAATTTTGACTTGATAAAACCTAAACAGCCCCAGTTTGTTTTTTGCCCCAGGGCCCCCCCGGTTACCTAGCTACGCCACTGCCTACTAACCTATTTATTTTATTAATTAGTGTTACTTATGTAGGTATACCTACTGATTGAACCTGTCTAAAAATAACTTACTGGTGAACAAATATTTCGCCATTCTTCTTCCGTAAACTTTTTAAGAAACTCTGGTTTCTTGCACCAAAACTCTTGAGGTGGTGCGAGGAATATAATGTTCAGTTGATGCCAAGCATTTGGCAACTTTAGAAAGGCCATCATTATACTCAACTGGAACTGCCATGCCCCAAAATCTCCCACAACTTTAGCAATTAAATCTCCTTTAGTAGGTGCGTTGTAGTGCTTTTTGTCTCTGCAACAATAAATGATCCATACCCAGGCGGTTGGTGCGAAGTTAGAGACATAGGGACAGACAGGAACACATAAATATTGTAGTAAGGAAGGCTTATACGCATTCGAAAAGATCAACATGGGTCAATCAATAGTCTTCTTTCTTGTTTTAATATCATCAAAGAAAAAACCACTCAGTGGTTGGTTGGAGTTGACGACCCTGACTTCAAAATCTTCAAATTGGCGCCACAGACAAATATTCAAACTTGCCGCGCGAACTCGCTTTATTGTATCGATTCGATTATTTTGAAACGCAGTATTGCTGTCTTTGTTACTCTTCCATGTCATAATAGTCTGTGATAAAAAACAATAAAAAAATACATTAATAAAAAAACCGGCTTCTAAATAACAAGGTTTTGTATTTTTTTAGCCAATCGGCATTTAGAATCTGACAGCTATCGACGAAATCGTTTATACTAAAATTATTTTGGTCCATATTAATTTTATTTTAAGGCTTTAAATGAATAAGCGATATCCCTTAAAATAATACCACACTTGCATAGCACTTTTCATTTTGTTCATTTAGTACACCTCATTTATCAAAATCTGTCAATCTATAGCCTCTATTCTTCTAAATAGGTGGTCATTAATGAACATATTGTATACATACCCACAAACAATTCACGTGACGTGCGTGACATAAACTTACACCATACATAATCCTCCATGATGATTGATGAAACTTGCTTGCGCAGTCGGGTAAAAAACGCAAAGTGTTGACAGGGGTGTGTTGTGGTCTGTGGTGTTACTGGTGTTAGAGAGAAAAAAAGGAAGGGCAGCCGCCAGCCAGCGTACTGCAGATCACAGCTGCAGATTTTTTTATCAATTTAATTAATCATGCTGTTTTAATCCTTGGAACCAGGTTTTGTTTAGTGTTATTACATTTTCCTTTCGCCCCTTATTTCCGTAAACTAAAAACATGCCACTAGCGAGTGCCACGGACCCCTGGCGCATGCAAAATGTCGGGGACAATTTGGTGAGTAATACCTTGTCTTGTTTGCGTAGATATTACTTTACGTGTTTTCCTGTTTATATATTACTCACGCCGTCAATTAACATGAGATTTGCAAATGATGCTGGTGGAAGAACATTGTATAAGTTGTCTCTATGAGTGTAAAGGTAGAATACATTCGATGTGTGTATGAAGTGAATCCAATTAGTGTTTTGTTTACCACTCAGCGAGGTGGAACTGCTCAGCCAACCAACAGCCTTCCAATGGTCGTGGAGAACTCGTCCGAATCGCGCCAAGCCTCGACGGCTGAGAGCCTGAATGGTTCAGTGGGGCAGAGTGTCGACTCAGGCTCAGAGGTAAAAATAGCAATTATTAAATAATTTGCTACTCTCTAGTGTACAATAAAATGGAGTTCTCTACAAGTATATGCCCAAGAATTTGGGTAATATAGCACAATGTTTGAGTTATAATTATTATTATAACTCAAACATTGTGCTATATTTGTATCTGATACAAAATATCTCTTAGATGGCATTCAATGGTTTAATATTGATGTACTTATGTTATTTAGTCTTCTCCATCTAAACAAGTCTCTGGCACTACAACATCTGGGTAGTCACGTCCATCTTGTGGAGAGCTCCTAGATGCTGTAAAAATCATCAGAGGATTTATCGAGCCAGCTTCAAGTATTTGTAAACCAGTGCTTCAGGCAAAAACTAAGGCCTTCGAATATTCTGGCCAAAGAAGATCAGCAACACAGAACTGTGGAGAAGGACTAGCCAAAAAGAAATAGACGAAGAAATAAACAGGAATTGATGATGATGATAAGGGCTCATTGGCGTAAAAAAAATCCAGTACCCTCAGGGCGTCTATGAGCCGAAGTAATACCAATTGGTTAAAACCATACAAATAAAACAAACTGAGCAAGCCCCGTGTTATAAAAAAAAATACCAAAAGAAAGTTTCAAAGCAGTTGTTAGTAGTGGGATTTACGCAACACTAGCGCCCCTAGCGGCAAATCAAAGCACGGTAGCCCTCATCTAGCACAAAAATTGCACCTATACAATATCTTAAGGTGATAACCTAGGCACAACTAGCGCTGATAATGGAAAAAAAAACATATCGTCTTTTTCGGTAGGTTTTTTGCTAAAAACGAAACATCAGGTACTAAATGCGAGGCTTGACTATTTTTAGGACCTAAGATTAAGATTCCAGATCCTAGAACCTACGAATAAAATCTTTTATCGCCAAAAGTGGGCGCTTTTAGCGATAAAAGATTTTATTCGGATCTTGAAGGATCTGGAATCTAAACCTTAGGTCCTAAAAATAATTAAACCTCGCGTTGAGAATTTACTGAGAGTTTTTAGCAAAAACCGCATCGAAAAAGAAGATAATATGTTTTTTTTCCATTGGCGGCGCTAGTTTTGCCTAGGTTTGGGCCTTAAGTAGATTGTTCTAGTAACTACTCTTACAGGTGAGCTGTGAAAGAGAAGTTGAACTCCAAGATGTGGTCAAGGAAGGCCACGAGAAAGCCGATCCGTCACAATTTGAGTTGCTCAAAGTGCTTGGGGAAGGATCCTTTGGAAAGGTGTTCTTGGTACGGAAAGTAGTCGGTGCCGATGCAGGCACTTTGTATGCGATGAAGGTAAACCATTCAACATACATTTTTTTTCTAACTACGCACTAACCTGTTCTAGGTTACCAATTAATGAACATTATCTGATCATTATAAAAATAGATTTTTCTGAGATAATAGAAATTAGAGAGGTATGTTAGAGTTTTCAAGTAAAACCAGCTTATCACATCACAGAGAGATGAATTTGGAGTGCTTTGTTCATCAGAATAAAATTAGTACATGTTTTCGCTTCCTAATTTGTTTTGTTTCATATTTCATTGTAGATGTTTCACCACTTAGCAATAAAATGGTTCTTAGTTTGGCCACTATTTTCTATCCATGTTCTATTTCAATTTAATTTCTACAGGTACTTAAAAAGGCAACGCTGAAAGTGAGAGACAGGGAGCGTACAAAGATGGAGAGGAATATACTTGTTGAGATGGGTCATCCATTTATTGTGAAGCTGCATTATGCATTTCAAACTGCCGGTAAACTTTACTTAATCCTGGACTTCCTCCGTGGAGGAGATCTATTTTCGAGGCTCAGTAAAGAGGTGAGTTTGGAAATACGCTTTGTAGTAATTTGATAGTAGTTGATAATGGTATCCAGTAATGCTTTTATGTTTTTATCATAACATTTTCGTCAGTAACTTAAGACGGAACGCGGGTAGCCGGCTGCTCCATACAAAAAATACAAAAAGGGAGACCTGTTTAAATAATTAAAATAAAAAAAAACGAAAACATAGGGACATGGCAGAGGTAAATATAGATTGAATGGCATAAACATATTTTTTCTAAAACAATTATCCAGGGAGGAAACAGGTCTCCTCTTTTGTATGGAGTTGAGGTTACCCGCGTTCCCTCTTAATATTGCTTTTTGTTTTATCTGTTGAAAGTACACACCACTAATATAATAAATTATGCAGTAAAGGCAACATCGTGCAATATTTAGTCACATTTACAAAATATTTCAGGTCATGTTCACAGAGGAGGACGTAAAGTTTTATTTAGCCGAATTAGCTTTAGCGTTAGAACATGTGCACAAGCTGGGCATAATATACAGAGATCTCAAGCCTGAGAACATTTTGCTGGACGCGGATGGGCACATAGCACTCACTGACTTTGGCTTATCAAAACTGCCGCCGAGCAGTGATAAAACCTATAGCTTCTGCGGCACTGTCGAGTATATGGCACCTGAAGTTGTTAACAGGAGGGGACACACTTTCGCTGCCGACTGGTGGTCTTTCGGCGTGCTCATGGTTAGTATTGCCTATACCTACAGGGTGCACTCTAAGTCGATAGCGAAACTTTAAGTAGGCTGTCTACTGATACAAACAACTTCTACTAGGTGGAAAAAAAAATATCAGCTGCTTCATACATTTGGCGCAGTACTGAGTCGACCTTTCGTTTGGAATAGCTGATATTTTTTCGCTCCATTTTATTCGCCACCTAGTACAAGTTATTTGTATTGATCAGTAGACAACCTACTTAAAGTTCCGCTATCGACTTAGAGTGCACCCTGTAGTACTACACTGCATCAAAGCAGAGATCCAACTCTGGAGATGGGTTAAAACTCTACCCTGTGCGACTGTGAGAGTCCCACAATACCTAACAGACCCGAAAACTTTGTAAAAAGAGTATTTGTATGTGTGGACGTATTTTCGGGTTTAATGTAGAGTTGGATCTTTGTACATTTTTTCCTCGTTTTAATAGTACCTTGCGCTACCGCCGAACATCTGCTTTGTTGATTGTTGAACAAGCGAGCGAAGCGAGAGAAATTTTCCGAGTCTACTGGTGTTCGTTCGACCATAACTTGAGTGTCGTTGGTCGAAACATCATGACGTCAATTTGGTAAAAAATTGTCTCATATTATGAGACCCAAATTGAACATGACCCAAATCGGTCGAGGGGTTGCCGAGGTACGGGATCGCGAGTTCACAGTTCGGGAACTACTAGTTTAAACAGCGTCTAAATAAAATAGCACTAATCCTCTATTCTAGATGGGTGAAGTGAGGCGCATGTCGACAAGTCGCATGAGTGTGCCTAATCTCTTACGTTTTTGCATCATCACATTTTACACTTCTAACTACTCTCTCAATTTTCAGTTTGAAATGCTGACGGGCAACTTGCCATTCCACGGTTCCACAAGGCATGAAACGATGACACAAATTCTCAAAGCTAAGCTGGCTATGCCGTCCAATCTAAGTGAAGAGGCGCAGTCATTACTTAGGGCCCTGTTCAAGCGGACTCCACAAAACAGGTATAATTAACTTTTTTCCTTTTATAATTACAGTGTCTGAATGAAATAGCTCAGTTTACCGCTCACTTACCTTGATATTCACCAGATAACGACGAAAGAAAACTAGTTTCAATAATACAACTACAGAGATATTTCGCGGCATTTCTCTTCTTCACTTTAGAGAAGGCATATTGTATTGAACTGAATCTATCCTCAATCTATTTGCGACAACAGTCTTGTTCTTGTTCTGTGTCTTTCTGTAACCGTATAGATTCGGCTTTAGTCTACGCTTGTCATCGAGTTACCGAGCCGAGATAACGGCTGCCGTCTTAGCCCATCTGCAAGCGTAGCATAACTTTGGGTTAGGCAGTACATAAGGGGGTTATAACTATATGCATCTCACTATTTTGTTTGACGTGGAGTGGGATAGGTAGAGTTATAAACCCATAGATACGCTCTAACCTCTTATGCTACGCTTGCAGTCTTTTAAGACGCAATACGTCTCACGACTTGCGCCGCCAATGGAAAAAAATCATATCTTTTTTTTGGATGCGTTTTTAGCAAAAAACGCTCCTCCTTAAATATTTTTAGGACCTAAGGTTTGGATTCCAGGCCACTTTTGGCGAGAATCGATTGCATTCTTAAGGTCTAGAATCTGGAATCCAAACCTTAGTTCCTAAAAACGCTAAGCCTCGCGTTGAGAAATCGCAGGAGCGTTTTTGCTAAAAACGCATCCAAAAAAAAGATATGATTTTTTTTTTCATTGGCGGCCCTAGTTGTGAGACGTATTTCATCTTAAAAGTCTTTTAAAATGCTAACATGTTCTTCCAGACTGGGCGCGGGCCCCAACGGAATAGAAGACATTAAGGAGCACGAGTTCTTCGCCAGCATAGCCTGGGAGGCTCTCCTCAAGAAGGAGGTGATTCCCCCCTTCCGGCCGGCGGTGTCGCGTGCCGACGACGCGTTCTACTTCGACTCGGAGTTCACTTGCCGCACGCCCCGGGACTCGCCCGGCGTCCCCGCCTCCGCCAACGCTCATGAACTGTTCAGGTAAGACCGTATAAAGCAGTGGTTCCTTACCTGGGGGTAATTACCCCCTTAGGGGTAAAAGAGCTTTTCTGCCGGGGTATTACGCAAAGTAGCACTCCCACCGCGAGTGGCAGGGCGAGGTGTCCGCCTTTATTGAGATTCTTTAAGATAGAAGTAGGTGATTTTTCGAGCTCTTTTATTTGCCAAACAACAGGTAAGATATATTGCCGTTTCAGAGCGAACATAAAAACGAAAACTTTACAATTTTAATAGAAACCAGCCTTCAAATCAATCAATCATAATCACAATATTGAAAAAAAAATATGTTTCGTTAAAATGTTAGAATTAACTACGAGTACTTACTATATTTGTTAACTTGGATAACATTTTGAAGGGGGTAAGATCAGGGCCCTTAGCCTGTAACGCAATGGTGCCAAAATGGGCTGTCAGGTGACGACTTCAATTACGATTTGCTAACGCTGTCTATCCTTTTAGTGTTTTTGTAGTACAGCAAAGAATATTTTGATTCTAATTCTAGAGGATTAGTTCTCTGGTTGTAGGAGAAAAACGAGGAGAGCCCGGTTTTGTCCTTCTGCCGGAACGCCATTGACCCGCCATTGCGTTACAGGCTAAGGGCCCAGCTTTCCTTGGAGGTGAAAGGGGTAGCGAGACTGAAAAGTTTAGGAACCACTGCTTTCTAGGGCAGTCGATTTTAGGCTTTCCTCACGGCCTTAAGTTTTAGCGTGCAGGTAAATCTGATAAAGCCAGCTAATTAGTCAGCCACTGTTGTAGTTTAGTTGAATTTTTAGCATGCTAACTGGGGCCTGAGTCTGTAAGGCAATGGTGTTAAAATGGTCTCCCAGTTGACGGCTTCAATGGCCCTTTTTCAACTAACACTTAAAATCTGAATTCAAAGCGCTTGGTAGATGGCGCAAATAGGCTTGGCCATACAAGAACCGCTAAGTGGCTGTCAAATTTCGCTTATACAGATTAATAATATCTCCAGAATAAGCGAAATTTTACAGCCGTGAAAACGGCTCATTACGATTTATTAATGGTGTCGGTACTTTTAACGTTTTTTGTAGTACAGCAAAGAATATTCTGATTATAATTCTAGAGCAATTCTGTGGTTGTAGGAGAAAAACGAGGAAACCCCGGTTTCGGCCTTCTCCTGGTACGCCATCAACACGCCATTGCGTTACAGGCTAAGGCCCCTGGTTGATTGAATTGAGCTAGTTAGCCAGTAACACAGCTAAGAAAAGTAAAGTGTAATAAGCGCATTAGTATCGGAAGAAAACGATATCGGACTCACCTTTCTATCTATCTATCTATCTATCTATCTATCTATCGTTCTTCCTATCGCTTACACTTAGTAGGTACCGCGTGACGTAAGCGATAACGAAGTGTTTGGAGAGCGATAGGTATCTATCGGTACAGTTATAGTCCGCGCGCGATGAGAATGGGATGGTACCTTGTCGAAGTCAATCGAAAATATACTGTATTTTACTTTGACAAGGTTGCATCGACGCGAGTTTGCTTACCGCGCGCGTCTCAGTTCCAAAAGGTCGCATCCCATTCTCATCCCGCACGGATTATACTTTCGACGCTAATTATAAAATACATTGTATCATGTCTGGCTTTCCCACAGCCCAGGAAAGCTACCACATTGCGTGACAACAAGACCATACATACTTCAAGGCCCGTATTACAGAATCTAAATAACTCAAGCGTTGATGTCAATTCAAAACATCTATGTAGTCCTTATAGTTGTATTGAGTTTGGGTGGAGACCAAATTTGCACATAAAAACTCAACAAACATCGCAAAAAAACCTGAGGTTTAGCTTGATAATTATCAAGGGACAAATTATAAATGTATCACGGGGCTGAATTCCTAATAACAGGCTTGGTTTATGTTATCAACTACAGTGAAGTTTATATTTATTTAAGGTTCGGCGTCATAAGTGTTTGTCGTCTAAAGTTCCGGTGTTATGTTATGCCAAAATGTTTTTAATCTAAGCGCACGGTAATGCGCAGGCCAAGTTTTTCAACTACGGCACTCGGCCCGTAATCGTTTTAGAACAATTTTTTATCAAGATTTTTAAAGATTTTTATAAGGTTAAAAAATTCGCTCGGGACAGGATTTGAACCCGCAACCTTCTTGTATTCCGTGCAGGCCGCTCTACCAATTGAGCTACCGAGTCAAGTACCAAGCACCTGTCGCACTTCATCAAGCCCGCGGAAACACTACCGCCAGGAGGACGAGAGGATTGGAGCGTGTGGAAATCCCTGAACCGCATGCGTGGTGGTGTTGCCCGCACGAGGGATAATATGAGAAAGTGGGGTATACTTCCGGAAGATGCAGATGTTTCGTGCCGATGTGGAGCCGCACAAACAACGTCGCATCTCCATACCTGCCCTGATGCTCCACAGTGCAGCTGGCAGGATCTCCTGGAGGCGACCCCCAGCGCGATTAAGTTGGCACGTTTCTGGGAGCGCGACGTGTGATGCTTTCGACACGAGAGAAGAAGATCGAGGTTATTGGTTCCGGCCGTAGGGGTCGTTCATGGGTCTCAATAGATAAAAAAAAATATTCCAAAGATGACAACGCGTTAATTTGTTCACCCAAATTGTGATATTGGCTCCCTTTCCCCGTTTTATACTTTTGATGATCTTAATTTTAGCGATATCATTATTATCTCTCAGTTTGCGATAAGATAGCGGAGAGTACTTTACGCTGTTGTTAACCTTCGCCCGAACATGATACACATGATAGATGTGTTGTTGGATGACTCAATGGTGCACTTTGGTATACAAGTGTCTCTTTATTTTGCACATCTGTTGCAAGTTTATGCCAAATAGGGCCACGGAAGGATGCACTGATGTAGATCTTAACGCGCGCGGCATAAAAGCGTCAACCGATCTGGCCAGGTCAGCTCGAAATGTAAAAAAAACCGCGAGCATTTATTGAACGAGCGAGCGAAGTTCTCCGAGTCTACTGGAAAAATCCGGCGTTTGTATACTCGTGCAATTTTAGTGGTTTTAAAGCCGAAAGTATTTGGTTGCACTGGTGATTCTGAGCCAAATTACAAAATTTCATTCCAAAAAGCGCGAAATAAAAATTCACTTCTCCATACAAATGGTGTCGATTGGCGATAGCCGTTTGTATTGGGAAGTGTTTTTTTTTCGCTCGTTTTGAAGTAAAATTTTGGTTTTTGGCTCGGAATCACGAGTGCAACTAACCCTCGGCTTTAAAACCACTAAAATTCCACGGTGTATATGTATGTATGTATGTATGTATGTATGTATGAATGTTCGTTCGACGATAACTTGAGTAACTTTAGTCGGATCGTCATGAAATTTGGTAGGCAGGTAAATGAGGCCAAGAGAATTTTTAAGTTCGAACATGAGCCAAATCGGTCGAGGGGTTGCTAAGATATGGGGTCGCGAGTTCATAGTTCGGGGCGAACCACTAGTTAATTTAACTATCGTTTAAGCTGCGTCGACGTTTTCCTCAAAGCCATTTCGTCACTGTAGCTGTCTACAGTGACGAAATGGCTTTGAGGAAAACGTCGCACGCAAAATCTGAAGGCAAATTCTCGGGAATGTCGCATCTTCGCAGAAACTTTAGTAACAAATCGTATTCGAGATTTCCCAGAATTGGCTCGCTGTACCCCTTGTAAATATTCCAGTATCCAGGAATAGTATTAGCCAGAACTTTCGATGTCTTGAAAACCTTGAAATACGCGGGGAAACATCAAGTGATTGATACTCAACTCGCTCTCATATTAATCCTACCGAAAACAAAAATGTAGAAATGGGGCCAAGTTCTTTGTGGGTCTTCTTTACTTGTTTAGCAAGAAAAATATGGAATTATCATAAATCAAACCGAGAAGAGTGTGATTAAATTATTATTATTTGACACCAGAAACGTTCGCCGTAGATAACGTAGACCCAATGGCACAGTTCGGCACGGTACAGCCACAGTTTCAGATACCCCTTTTTGGTCGATTGGCGCCCTTATGCCGCGCGCGGTAAGAGCTGCCATGGGGTATCTGAGATTGTGGCCGACCGTACCAGCCCCTCTACCCTTGACGCATTTTTTTCAATATTGCGGAATTTACAAAATTCAATATTTCAAGAATTAAGACTCATTTTATATTTTGGTTTTATTACCTTCGTAAATAAACATTACGAAGTATATAAAATCAAAGTATGACTATGCGATGTAAAAGCGAAATTATTTTCTAACTTTGTAAATTTAAAAGCAATGGCGTCATGCGTCGATTTCGCCTTTCCAACATTATGTTATTAATAAATGTACTGATATTTCAGGGGATTCAGCTTCGTCGCTCCTTGCCTACTAGCCACAGAAGATAATGAGACTGTTACAAGTAAAAACCAAAACAACACGACACAGAACAATAAAGATAAAGCGTCGGCCGAGGAGTTTTGGTCCGGCTTTGTGAATAGGAACAAATTTTTCGATGAATACAGGTGAGTTTTATTCTATACTAGCTATTGCCCGCGACTTCGTCCGCGCAGACTTATTTTTTTCTCGTGAGTTTTTCCGTTATTTTAATGGTGAATAACCATTAAAATTCGGGGCGGAGAGATATCGAACCAGCCTTAAGGCTGGAAGATAGCAGCGTGGCGGGAAATTCAAAATTTTCGCAGTTTTTTACATTTTGTAGCTAAACTGAGCTATTTTTGTTCAGCGATTTTTCGTTCGCGGCAATAACATAGTATTCTTTTCGAACGTAAAATCGCTGAACAAAAATAGCTCAGTTTAGCTACAAAATGTAAAAAACTGAACATTTTGAATTTCCCGCCACGTTGCTATCGTCTACCCTTAAGGCTGGATTTGCAATCATTACTGTATGTCGCAGGAACTATCCTGTCCAGAGGTTACCAGATAGACTGATAGAGCAATCGGCCCTAAGAATTAACTTTGCTTAAGTTCCCACCTGCATCTATGGACCCTACGCCAGGGGTCTTGCCCGTGAGAAATAAGAAAGGCCAAACCCAACAGTGGGCAGATGATGGTGTTCCCACCCCACTCAGTTTGCTGATGTGCAAACAAAGTTTAGTTTAGTTTAATAATAAAAAAATAAATAAGGTATCACAGATAAAAATGATTCCCAAACCTGGAAAAGCAATTGAAGAGGTCACGTCGTATCGCCCTATTAGCCTGCTACCTATTCTCTCTAAGGTATGCGAAAAGGTTATACAGAGAAGACTCGAGCCCAGCCTGGTGAAGGCAGAGGTTATCCCTGACCACCAATTTGGGTTCAGAAGACGACATTCAACCATTGAGCAAGTCCACCGCGTCTGCAACACTGCTCGGCAAGCGCTAGAGAAAAAAGAGTATTGCTCAGCTGTATTTCTTGACATACAACAGGCGTTTGACAAGGTTTGGCACGATGGAATCTTATGCAAAATTAAGGATTTGCTCCCACACTCCATCTTCACTCTTCTCAAGTCGTACCTCGCAGATAGAGTGTTCAGAGTGAAGATGAGAGATGATTAATCGACGTTTTATGAGATCCAAGCTGGAATACCACAAGGGTCCGTACTGGGTCCCGTCCTGTACTGCATTTACACTGCAGACCTGCCAAACACAGAAAATGTAGTAACAGCCACATTTGCCGATGACACGGCTCTTCTGGCAACTAGTAACAACAAAGCAGATGCCTCCGCCAAACTACAAGAGCAACTTGATAAAACCGGCAAATGGCTGCAGAAGTGGAGGATTAGAGCAAGCGCAAGTAAATCTCTGCACATCACTTTCACCCTAAGGAAAGCCCGCCTGTAACACTTGATGATGAAGTTCTCCCACACACTGAAACCGTGAAATATCTTGGAATGCACCTGGACCGCCGCATGACCTGGAAACCACACATCTCAGCTAAACGAAAAGAAGCTATGCTAAAATTCAATAACCTACAGTGGATCTTGGGTAGTCGCTCCACACTTTCACTGGAAAACAAGCTACTGATATACAAGGCTGTTATAAAACCTGTCTGGACCTATGGCATTGAACTGTGGGGAACAGCGAGCCACTCCAATGTCGAGATACTACAAAGAGCTCAGAATAAAATACTAAGATCTATCTCTGGTGCAGCCTGGTTTACTAGAAACACTGAGATCCATGAATGCCTCAACATGCCCACAGTGGAGGAAGAAATCAAATATAGAACACAAAACTACAAGCAACGATTATCGAAGCATCCAAACCAACTGGCATCGATCCTGCTAGACACATCACTCAATGCACACAGGCTGAGGCGTCCACCACTGATGGAATGACACAAACGAAATAAATCAAATGACTTGAAGATACAGGGAGACTGCGTTGCTGAACGCAGCACCTACAATACTCAAATAATACACAAACAAATCTAATAAAAGTCTATGAATGACTGATCGTAGATAAAAGAAGAACAAAAAAAAAAAAAAAAAAGTAGCCTGTACAATTGTACATGTCCCACTAGCTGGGCAAAGGCCTTCTCTCAAAGAGAGAGAGTTCGAGCTTAATCACCACGCGTGCTCAATGCGGGTTGGCGATTTTTGCGTTGAGGGTATAATGCCTCATACGCTCAGGTTTCCTCACGATGTTTTCCTTCACAGTCAGCGAGTGGTATTGCTACTACAAATTCACAAATGTACGTAACTTTGAAATTAAACAAAGTCATAGACACATGCCCGCACTGGTAATCGAACCGGGTACCTCCTGCTTCAGAGTCCACTGTTCTACCCACTAAACCACCACCGCTTGTAGTTGTTAGTTTAGTTTGTTAAGTTAAAATTTTTATTTCACAGGTTAATGGGAGAGCTAGGTACCGGCTCATTCTCCGTGGTCCGCCTTTGCGAACACAAAGCTTCGAGAGTACAGTATGCAGTCAAGATTATGAACAAGCTAAACTACGATCCTAAGGAAGAAATTGAGATCCTCTTGAGGTAAAACCCTTTACTTTAAATACAAGGTGTTGTTTTGTAAAGTGACATCCTACCCAGGGGTAATTCTTTACATAATACTGAAGCCAGAAAAAAAAAACCTATGTCAGTGAAAAATATCCAAAATTCACTAAATTGTGGCCGTCCTTACTATTATACTAACGTTTGCGGCGAGTCGGGCGCCACATCGCGCGCGCGCTTTGAGAAGGCGGGGGTGTCCGCACGTCGCTGTTATTATAGAACAACTTCAACAAGGTAATTTGTGCATCAAAAATGTTTTTGAAAAAAAATGCGTTATTTTTAGTTTCAAGCGTTACTCAAACTATAGTCCCTGAGTCGGGTGTCACTGACCAAAACAACACCCTGTATAACTGGTTTAGTGGAGGCAAGAGAGCTAAATGGACGTAATTACCAAAATCATCAGACGCTGAAACCGCATCGCGGGTGACAGAACTCAATTGAATCTCCCACCTTCCAGTGATGGTCACGATCCTCAGTATTGAGGAAACGACTGGGTAGATTGATACTTAGGGTGGTATTCTAGAACGCTACTTAAACTCAGTTTAAACAGAGTTCGGACTGTCGATAAAACAGTGCATGTTTTGATATGAAGGGAGGCATATTCAAATCAAAACATGCACTGTTTATCGACAGTCGACACTACTAAACTCTACTTGAGTTTAAACAGAGTTCAAGGAGCGTTCTAGTTTGAACTGAGTTTAAACAGAGTTTAAGTAGCGTTCTAGTTTGAACTGAGTTTAAGTAGCGTTCTAGAATACCACCCTTAGTAATATTTCAAAGATATCGTGTCAACCCTGAAAGCTAAAAGCTAGTCAGGCTAAACTTGCTAAGTCACCTTTGAAACTAAGATTTATTATACTTGGTTTTATAATTCGCTCGGGACAAGATTCTAGATGATTTATGCCTACACCGTCTAGTTAGTAACTCAAGGGTGAAGTGACTACGTAGACGCATTGCTGCCTAGGCCATGCTTCGTAATAAAAGCTAAAATAACGCATTGTTCCCACAGATACAGCCAACACCCACACATAATCACTCTTCGCGGGGTCTACGAAGAAGCTGACCGCATTCTAGCAGTCACGGAGCTATGTCGCGGCGGCGAGTTGCTAGAACACATCACACAGCGGCGCCATCTGCCGGAGCATGAGGCGGCGCCGATATTGAGCAACGTGTTGCAAGCCGTGCATTATTTGCATCGACACACCGTGGTGCACAGGCGAGTCTTTAATACCAAGCGGGTTAGGTCGAAATTCGAGTCGCTTGTCCACCTTCCAAGTTAGCTGCATGCCAGGTGACCAGCACAATCCCACTGCGAGATTAGATCAGTAAAATCGTAAAACCGTCGACCTACGTCGGATGACAATATTTGTTACACGAGTCGAGTCTACTCGAGCCCTAATTCTCGCCGACTCTGCGGCCAAAAGTGTTTCTTGGCAACCACAAGACACCGACTCTGCATAAATTTAAATTATCTTCTACCTGGACCGCATTCTCGCGGTCAAAGAGCTATGTTGCGGCAGCGAGTTGCTAGAACACATCTCACAGCGGCGCCATCTGCCGGAGCACGAGGCGGCGCCGATATTGAGCAACGTGTTGCAAGCCGTGCATTATTTGCATCGACACACCGTGGTGCACAGGCGAGTCTTTAATACCAAGCGGGTTAGGTCGAAATTCGAGTCGCTTGTCCACCTTCCAAGTTCACTGCATGACAGGTGACCAGCACCATCCCGCTGCGAGATTAGATCAGTAAAATCGTTAAACCGTCGACCTACGTCGGATGACAATATTTGTTACACGAGTCGAGTCTACTCGGGCCTTAATTCTCGCCGACTCAACGACCAAAAGTGTATTTTGGCAACCACAAGACACCGACTCTGCATAAATTGGAATTATTTTCTACCTGGAATACGCGCAGGACCCTTCCCCTAGTTCCTCTACTTATGTCCTGACGTTTCTGAGCCACGACTTTCTTCTACCATCACGCCTCTTCCTCAATCTTGCCCATCATGATCACTTGAAGAAGTCAATACCTTTTTTTAAAGGTTTTTATTATTTCATATTAGTTTTACATTTATCGGCGGACGAAAACCTTACAAGGTTTATCTGCCGCCGTATTCACTCATTTTATATACAGGGTGTTGTTTTGTAAAGTTACACCCGGCTCAGGGGTGATTATTTACACGACACCTAAGCCAGAAAAAAAAAAAAAATGTCGGTGAAAAATACCCAAAAATCATTGAATTGTGGCCGCCCGTACTATTACACTAACGCTAGAGGCGACTCGGGCGCAACATCACGCGCGCGCTTTGAGAAAGCGGGGGTGTCCGCACGTCGCGGTTAATAGAGAACAACTTGAACAAGGTGATTTAGGCATAAAAACATTTTTAGAAAAAAAAGAACTTGTTTTTAGTTTCAAGCGTTACTCAAACTATCGTCCCTGACTCGGGTGTTACTGACCAAAACAACATCCTGTATAGTTTTACTAATTAAGGCTTTCAAGATTTTTTTACAATGTTGTGGCTTATTACATATCTTTTTCTAATGTTTCATCAGGTACAAAATATATGAGCTTTAACCTTTTCAAAACCTTCCATAGGGACATAAAGCCGTCTAACATCCTGTTCGCGACCGCGGAGCGTCGGCCCGAGGACATTCGGCTCGTGGACTTCGGTCTGGCGAAGCAGCTGCGTGCTGAGAACGGACTTCTGATGACGCCGTGTTACACCGCCAACTTCGTGGCTCCTGAAGTGCTGAAGAGGGCTGGTTATGACGCCGCATGTGATATCTGGAGCTTAGGTACGGTTATTTTTCTTATTCTACCAATCCTGTATCGCGCCAGCGAAATATCTCACGTAGCTGAGAACATAAAACTTCCAACCATGGACGGTTGAACATGGCCGGTCCCCAAGAAAAACATCTGAGTCTCAATGGCTCCTCCTATAGACATAATATAGACCGATGTCTGCCATAAGCGGCCCGAGAACGGTCTACTGATGACGCCGTGTTACACCGCCAACTTCGTGGCTCCAGAAGTACTGAAGAGGGCTGGTTATGACGCCGCCTGCGATATCTGGAGCTTAGGTACGGTTATTTTTCATATTTTTAAGGACTTCGTGGCTCCAGAAGTACTGAAGAGGGCTGGTTATGACGCCGCTTGTGATATCTGGAGCTTAGGTACGGTTATTTTTCTTATTCTACCAATCCTGCATCGCGCCAGCAAAATATCTCACGTAGCTGAGAACATAAAACTTCCAACCGTGGTCGGTTGGACATGGCCGGTCCCCAAGAAAAACATCTGAGTCTCAATGGCTCCTCCTATAGACTTAATACAGACCGATGTCTGCCATAAGCGGCCCGAGAACGGACTGCTGATGACGCCGTGTTGCACCGCCAACTTCGTGGCTCCAGAAGTGCTGAAGAGGGCTGGTTATGTCGCCGCATGTGATATCTGGAGCTTAGGTACGGTTTTTTTCTTATTCTACCAATCCTGCATCGCGCCAGCAAAATATCTGACGTAGCTGAGAACATAAAACTTCCAACCATGGTCGGTTGGACATGGTCGGTCCCCAAGAAAAACATCTGAGTCTCAATGGCTCCTCCTATAGACTTAATACAGACCGATGTCTGCCATAAGCGGCCCGAGAACGGACTACTGAGGACGCCGTGTTACACCGCCAACTTCGTGGCTCCTGAAGTGCTGAAGAGGGCTGGTTATGACGCCGCATGCGATATTTGGAGCTTAGGTACGGTTATTTTTCTTACTCTTCCAATCCTGCATCGCGCCAGCAAAATATCTCACGTAGCTGAGAACATAAGACTTCCAACCATGGTCAGTTGGACATGGCCGGTCCCACAGCCTTCTTTATCTCTCAAGCCATGCTGTTAGGTTTGGCAACCTCGCATTTAAGGACTGCGTGAACCGGTTGTCTGTCTTGTAAGACTATCTAATAATTATTTTTCCAGCGACTTAATAAATCGTTATCCCGTGGGAAAGAAAACGTAGATAAAGGTCTTTCTTATCTCTTTAGACTTGAGTCGTAATTCGACTTACAGCAGGGCACACAACACCAGCGAGGCATTTGAAAATAAATTCATGATTTAATGTTGTGTTACGATTGGTTCTCTAGGATCAAATTGTGACTACAAATCGTAACTAAAACTATGAAAATACTCTAAAAACATACCTTAAGCTGGCAAGTCAAGTTAGGCTGTTTTAAAGCAATGAATAACTAATAAATTACTTAATTTTCACTCACAATATCAGCCACACAACAAATCAAAACAAATCCTTACGTCAAATGAAGATGACGTATTATCCAGCTAACTTAAAACTACAAGAAAAATGGTATAAAAACAAACAGCATAACTGCCATGTTATTTAGCCGGGTATGTATTATGTGACTAAAATTAATGGTTTCCAGCCAGAGTTGAAGTTAGTGAGGCTCGGATTAGTTTTAATTTGGTCGTACTATCATAATGGCTTCTGACAGACATGCACTGCGTAAACCGGTTCACGGGCGACGTTGCCAGGACTTGCACAGCACGGCTTGAGAGATAAAGAAGGCTGTGCCGGTCCCCAAGAAAAACATCTGAGTCTCAATGGCTCCTCCTATAGACATAATATAGACCGATGTCTGCCATAAGCGGCCCGAGAACGGTCTACTGATGACGCCGTGTTACACCGCCAACTTCGTGGCTCCGGAAGTGCTAAAGAGGGCTGGTTATGTCGCCGCATGTGATATTTGGAGCTTAGGTACGGTTATTTTTCTTACTCTACCAATCCTGCATCGCGCCAGCAAAATATCTGACGTAGCTGAGAACATAAAACTTCCAACCATGGTCGGTTGGACATGGTCGGTCCCCAAGAAAAACATCTGAGTCTCAATGGCTCGTCCTATAGACTTAATACAGACCGATGTCTGCCATAAGCGGCCCGAGAACGGACTGCTGATGACGCCGTGTTGCACCGCCAACTTCGTGGCCCCGGCAGTGCTAAAGAGGGCTAGTTATGACGCCGCCTGCAATATTTGGAGCTTAGGTACGGTTATTTTTCTTAATTTTAAGGACTTAACTACCAATCCTGCATCGCGCCAGCAAAATATCTCACGTAGCTGAGAACATAAAACTTCCAACCATGGTTTTATGTTGAACGTCCGTGTTTGGGTCACGTACTTACATAATTATGTGTACCTAATTTCAACTCGATCGGTCCAGTAGTTTCGGAGTAAATTGGCTGAGACGGACGGACGGACAGACAGACGCGCGAGTGATCCGTTTTGCCTTTCGTTCAATAGTTTATTTCTAATGTACCTATCGTTTGGAGCTCGTCACGTCATTTAACTTTTTAGGTTCTGACTGAAAATCAGCGCTACAGGTCGTTGCTGTGCAATTATCTGTAGCACACGCTGAGCTCAGAACCCTTTTCATTGCCATGACACATAACACCACTTAGTTTTTAATTTATATTTCTTTAATTTAGCCACCCTGTATTTGGGTTATGGCAATTTTATAAAAGTTTATCTTATCTTATCTTATCTATCTCTTTTTGAGGTACCCTAAAAATCACGGTCACTCTTGTTGCAGGTGTTCTCGCTTACATAATGCTGTCAGGTAGGACGCCGTTCGCTTCTACCGGAGACGACACACCCGAAGCCATCCTGGAAAGGATAGAGTCCGGAAAGGTATGCAAAGTACACCAGTATCAATTAAAATGGTTAGGATTACATATCTGTGATTCTCAACGGGGTCCATCTGGCCTGTATATTGGGGTTTCGTCGATGAGAGAAGATTCCATTTAGTCAAATCGGGACCAACGTTAAGAACAAGGGGTTTTTTCGTGTGTCTGTCTATGATTTGTATTCCTAGGCAAAGTTGAGTCTGAACCGGCGAACGAAAAAAACATGTAAGCATTTCTTCAAGCTAACTCATCCTCGAAAATCGGCACACGCATCTACTCGCGCAGACAGCTTTGTTAAAAATATTTTAAACCAATAAGAAAACAAGAAACTCCGTCATTGGTGGATAGTTTTCGCGCTATTAATGTTATACTGACAGCGTCAAACTGACGTCTTCTCTAAGTCACGTCTATCGAACTACGAAAATCGCGAGAGAAACCATCTGTAGACTCCGCCCATACGAGAACCATATGCATTAGGTCATTTCTTAGGGCTAGTGAGATCTCCATGTTTTTTTCTGCTCGCTGGAAGAAATCGCTTTTAGCGATAAGACCGCCATTTGAACTGTGTTTTTTTTTAATATTTTCGTTTGTGCAATAAAGAGTTACTTACTTATTCGCTGAACAAACCCAGATCCGTCAGTTTCTCATCATGTTATTCAGAATGTAATCCAAACTTTTATTAACGTAGACTGTAACGTGTACCACTGCAAGGCAAAGGCATCCCTTACTTTCATGTCATAAATAAATAAATAAATTGGACTTGATTCGTCATACACACTAACCGCTTTGACTGTTTCCTAAAACGCTTTTCACCGTTCGCAGGTCGACTTACAGAGCGGCGTCTGGCGCTCCGTCTCGCCCGAAGCGCGCTCTTGCATCCGCCGCATGCTCCAGCTGGACCCGAGCGGTCGGCCTCGCGCCCACGAGCTGCTGAACGAACCCTGGCTGGCCTCGCCCGCCTGCCGGCCTGCCACCAATGTGGCCCCTGAGGAGGCCACCGTGCCGGCGCCCGCGGACCTGCGACGCGCCGTCGACCTGACCTTCCAGGTTTGTGGAATAAGGTCCACTTGCGTCAACCAGGGTTAGCCAGTTAACGTCAATAATTGTATGGAAATGTCAAAGTTACTTAGAGTTACTTGGCTAACCCTGACAAACGCAAGTACTCCTAAAAAAACAAAAAAAAAACTTGGAAATCTTGACAACAGACTACAGGGTGTTAAAAGACCGCCAACAAAGCGGGAAACCACGAATTGTCCTCATTATAACGAACATTTTTGCCCATGGAACTATGCCTGGGAAATCAACGGTTTCCGAGATAATGAGGTTCAAAGTAGGAATTTTCAAAAAATTTTTTACAGAAATGTATTCCGTATCGTGTACATAACATATCAATATTATGAATATTTCTTCCAAAAAATGACGTTAAAATTGTATTCAATGTATTCTAAACATCGACACTTCAAGCTTAAGTAACGTAAACTTATAGCTACGCTTGCGCAATATGACTTCTGTGCATTACACGTCCATTGCGTGATGAAATATTTTCAAAATTATAACCTAAAAAACCAAATTCATTTCCCAGCAATAATTTATCGAAAAAATACTTTGTTTTGGTGTCTAGTATGCGTGGCTTTCGCGTCTGTGGGCGGTCTTTTAACACCCTGTATATCAATAGCGCCGCAAAAATCTGACCGCGCGCACGCAGTTTCCTAGACTAGTTACTTCACTCAACTCGTGTTGATTCCAGAGGCCTGAGTCTGTAACTGTCTATCTGTAACGCAATGTTGCCAATATGGGCTCCTAATATTATGCTGTCGGTCCTTCTAATGTTTTTGTAGTACAGCAAAGAATATTCCAATTCTCGAGTCCAATTCTAGAGGATTAGTTCGCTGGTTGTAGGAGAAAAACGAGGAAAACCCGGTTTTATCCTTCTACTGGGACACCATTGACACGCCATTGCGTTACAGACTTAAGCCTCTGTTCCCTCGCGTAGGGTTTTAGCCATAATAATTATTGGTGTTACAGATTTGTAGTCATTGGAGAAAAGTTAAGATAAAGTTTTAAAATAAACTTACTAACTTTACAATGAACAAAGAGATGCTTGTCTGGCCTAAAGCGGTTTACAGCCTCATTCAATCACCTATGTTTGTTCCTCTCTATTTAGATCATACGAGTGGGATAAATATCATGTACGTTTTCTGCAAGCTTAGCATAAGGCTGGGTAAGGCAGTATAAGGGGGTTATTAAATTATAACTATATGTATCTCACTTTTTTGTATGACGTAGAGCGGGATAGACAGAATTATAAGATAGATACGCTCTAACCCAGCCCTTTGCTTCGCTTGCTGGACTAAGTTTATAAGCCCTCACCACTAAATCGATAAAGGAATGGATTCGTTTCGTAAAAGAGTTAAAATAAAACCGCGAACTTTTAATAATACCCTCTCTATCCCTTTGCGTTTCCGTCAGTGCTTTACACAGAAGCGTAACCTGTAGTTTTCTCTCCTTACAGGCGATGACGTCATCACCCCTGACGCCCCAGGTGCTGGGCCCAGTGTCGCAGTCCACTCTTGCGCAGCGCCGCAACAAGCCGCAGCGCCGCTTCCCGCCCACGCAGCTCTAGGCCCTACCAAGGGTGCGTATGCGCAAGATGAGCGTGCGAACCACCAGGTATTACAGCGAGCGTCTGAACTAAAACAGCACCGCATACTCACACATAAGCGTCGGTGATAAGAGCTACGACGACGCGCGGGTTTGGTTTAGAATCTAAATCGTCGTATAATTTGAGACATAGACAACAGACGATGTCTACCAATAGATAATTATTTATCCCCGCGGCCGGATATTTGGCCACAAACATCGTTTAACACATTGAATGCCAAAATAGTGATTTGAGACATTAAACACTTAAGGGGCGCTCTTGGAAGTACGCTAGCGCTCCACAAAAAATTTTTGTGAATCGCTCTCCATTGTTTCATTACTTCGTGGTACGAATGAACCTCGTGCAGTAGCAGACGGTTTGTGGCAGGTAACCTTATTGAACGTACAGTGCAGTCTACACTAGGTAGACCAAAAACGACCTTTTTTGCCCAGCTAACCCCAGCAATGCTATGATATGGGTGCTTGTGCATATACATACGTCACTGATCCGCCTTTTAAATCTTGATGGCTCTTCTATGGAAGTTGTTAAAGCCCGTCCAGGAACTAAATAGATCTGAAAATATGATATTCGCGGTCTTGTAAAATAAGTGACCAATTGAAATGGTATCACTAGTCTTGTCCGCAATATGTCAACTGTTAATGATGTTATTTAGTGGAATAATTACAATTTACCGGTTTCTTTAATATTACACAAGTTTGCACAACTAATTTCCTTTCTTTCTATGTATTTATTGCTGGTATTTTTACTTAGATTTGACAAAAAGTCAGAGTGGCACTTGAAATGTTATGACATTTGAGAAAACGTACATTTCCATTATAAGAAATAGTTGCCAAAAAAATCCACAACACGGCGAGGTCTTTTTAGTCCCTGAACGGCTTTACATGGCCAATGGTTCCAATCTGCTATATCGTATGCAGTGTTGTACTATGAATGATGTTCATGTTAATAGATGGTTAGGCTAAGCTTATGGCGTGACGCAGGCAAGTTCACAGCAACACAGGGCAGAGCAGATGTGCGCCATTTTTCCTTCTGTCTTCAGTCTTCTGACATGTTTTCATTTCACTTGCCTGCGCCGCAGCGAGGCAGCTCACTACATTAATTAAATCTGCGCTGTCCTGCGATGAACTGCGTTTCAGCTACGAAATTGTTAGCAGAGTTGCTACGAGTATGTACGTAACTACTTAAAGTGTAATTGGTTAAGGAATGACATGAAGACATTCCTGTTATTTTATGTACTGAGTTTTGATGTTTTAGCTGTATTTCTATGCCTATTATAAAGAATGCCGTGATATGGTTATTGTATTATGTAAAGACATGAGGAATTATTTATATTTTAGGTTTTAAGCGACATTACATGTGTCTGTTTCGTTGGATGGAAAAAGGAAACTGTTGAACCATGAATAATTTTCAGTATTTACTTGATATCATCCCATTGATCATATTATGATGTCAAGATTCACAAAATCATCTCGTTTTAGCTTTACTAACAATTTTATTATTTTCATTACATTCCATCTTTTCTCATACGAATAAAATCAAATTATGTTTTAGGAATAGAGAAAAAATATAACGTAATAAATGCTAAACTATGGTATAAAATTCGTCTTCCCTCCAAATTACCCACCTATTTTTAGTCTATTAGTGCCATTTAAAATATGCACACTTGCTCTAGAATCGATTTCTATACTCGCATTTATATTCTGTAGTGTTAAAAGTTTAGTGCAATATTCTTATCTATTCAATCATTTCATCACTAAACAAAATATGATTGGTCCTACTTAGTTGGGAAACCAAACAGTACCTATGAAATTGTTTTGTGATGGATTGTTTTACCACAAAAAACAAGAAACAGAAAAAAATATTGCCCCTCATGACGTCGCAGTTTTACTTACTTTGAAAAGATAATGTTAACTATATTTTTATAACACATTTTCCACTAGGCTTAATATAGGCTAAGGTTAACAGTTATCTAAAACATTAACAACATAATATTATTCTACAAACTCCAAAAGTGTTTTTTGGTTTAGATTTAGGTGTTTTTTATCAAGCGCCAGTATCGAAGTCAATCAATTCATATCTACTTTTTTATTTATTAGAAACTAGTTTTTTTTTTCTTTCATAGATATCGCGTTGGCCTAACTTGCTCACTTTTTACTATGCATAATAAAAACGTCTATTTCGAAAAATTGCTGATTACATCAAAATTGAGTTAAACTCTTTGTAGTATTTTAACATAACTAACTATAGTACTTTGATTTACCTAAATAATTTAGTGCCGTATGGCAGGAATTGATAAGTATACTGCCGTCATAAGCAAGAAGGTGGCAACTGCAGTTGACATAGTTTTGAGATAAATGGCAAAACGTAACTTTTTGTTGTGTCATCACTATGCGATAACTTGCCATGGATATTTTTTATTATATCGATGTGTTTGGTTGTGTTTTACAAAATAAACATTAAAATTCACAATATATATGGAAAATTAAGAAATTGTGGCGAAAAAACGGAGATGCCGTCTTTTGAATTTGCATTCCAACAAAACAAATGAAGAATAAATACAGATAAAAAGGTGGCATCTACATGAAAGCTTGTATGATGAAAGAGTCAATTCAATGAAACGAAAGATAATTGGTAACACAATGTTTTATTTATAATGTAAGTTTTATCTAGAATTCTGTTATATTATAAATTACTTATTTGCGGCGGCGCTGCCTGCCGTACTGACACGGCATGAACAAGAGAGAATTGACGTCAGGTGAAGGGTTCATGATATGAACTTTGCACTTAGTAGCAGTTTCAACGACTGAAAAGAAAACACACAGACAATGTTTGAATCTGCTCAGTAAATGTTAGCTTGTTTATTCCGAACTTAATAATTTCATGTCAGTACTAAATAAACTGACAATGGTGATATCCCAGCAAGAAGAACAATGGACCCGCAAGCCAGATTCCTGGGTTCGTTGACCTATTCCTTTAATTTATAGTGGGATAAAACACACCATATTCCATGCATTTCAGCGTAAAAGGGGTCAGTTCATCTATCTACCGTGAGTGAAGGTTATGGTTATTATACTTAATGTGGAGATAGTGGGCTACTATTTAAGTGGTAATAGTTAATAGATCAAGGAAAAACACCGTGAAAAAACCTGAGACTCTGTGGGATACCTTCAACGTAAATATTGCGTGGGGTGTGTTTATTGAGCCCAAAGTTAGTGGGATGTATATAGGGATGCATTTTAATGAAAAAACTAACAGACTAACCCTTAAGAATTAATTAAGAAATAACTTAATCCAGAAAAACTTTTAAAAATTAGGTACTTACACTGTCGCCGCCAAACCAATAATCAACTTGGTTCTTGGACTTCTCTTATTTCTAAATCTGGATTGCCTGACTTGTTTAGAATCCATGTTGTAGGTTTCACTTTAGATTTCAATCTTTCACAATACTTAATATGAAGTATTTTAAGAAGTTTGTGACCCACAAAAACTTAAAACACAATGTTGTTTTCAACCCTTCCTTCCAGAATGAATAACGGTTGACCGTATCTGCAAATTAATCCCGGCTGAATACAAGTAAAAAAGGCGGCATCTCCAATAACAGAGTAAGAAGGCGGCTTCTGCAGACAGATGCCGTCTTTTACCTCTGCATTTGCACATGCCTCCTTTTTGCTCTTTATCAGTGCGAAATTTCTGTAGATGCCGTCATTTTGGATTTCAAAAAACCTAGTTACAGGGTGAAAACGGCTTTATTAAATATACAGAAAGATGGCAAATTTTGTACAGATTCCAACGGTACCAAAAACGCAATTTTGAATTTTTTGTAGTTGCCGCCTTCTTGCTTATGACGGCAGTATAGAGTAAAATAAGTTACATAATTAATAAATAAGTTTCATGTTTAATAACTTTTTTGACCTGGTGCCATTTTCATGCTTTATTTCGTATTTAATTCTTACTAAGTATTCTACAAAATTTATTTACCTGAATCTTTCTACGTAAGTAACTAATATTATAATAATTATTGTTAATTGTATATCATTATATTTTTTTAGCTTGAGTTATGATCTCTAAATTAATCATGTTTGGTGCATAGTAATGAGCTTACTTACACAGAAGTCGGGATGTACCCGGTGACGTTTTAGTCGCTGAAAAGTGAGAAATGGTTTGAGAACAACCACAACTTTTGAAAATGCGCGAAAACCTTACTTACTTGATGCTGCAAACAAATATTGTCATAGTAGACATAAAGATATGAAACTTTCATGTTGCAAAATTTCAAATTCATACCTTCCTTTTTAGCAACGAAAAAAGTCACCAAGTAAATATGCGACTAGTATAAATTGTTACATAATAATAAAAATCATGCGACAATTTAAAACAGTCCCAACTCAACTAGGAAGTTTTTTTTAAAGTGCTTAGAGCGCATGGATTTTTAGAATGGAGATACCTATAACTCTATTTTTAAATCCAATTATTTAAGTTCTAGTTGCTTGTGATAGGTGTTTTTTTTACATACATAATTGTTATCTGATAAGTTCATGTTAAAACAGTATAAAATTTATTTTTTCATCATCTTTAAATAAAATAATGTTAATAAATTAAATTAAGCATAATTCGGGATTGGATATTTGCCAAAGACAGTGTTAGTCAAGCATCACATACAATTTTAAAGGAGGTCAGATCGGTTTGAAACTACTACAGGAACCAAGTGTTATATGTTTTATAGACAAAAAAATAATTCTAGGGTCGGCGGACTTAACCACATAAGTCCTATACAATTTCTATAGGACTTATGTGGTTAAGTCCGCCGACCCTAGAATTGCGATCTCCTTTTGTTTTGTATTAATATCGACATTAGTAGTGGTAGTAATCGAAACTTAAATATAATTGAATCTTCTTTGTATTGTAGTTGTAAACTGTTTGTTAGATTTTAATGTTATAAAATATAAGCACATATAATTTTGTACCTAAAGGCTAAATATAATATACAATAGTAAAGTCTATTGACTGATGAAATGAAACAAATTGCTACTTACCTTCTACAAAATGCTAGTTGATTTTACTATTTATAAAGCTGTTTTGTCCATTCGAGGTGTAATTTCTTGGTGTTTCAATGGAATAATAATTATGTGATGTATATTTGTTACTTATCTGCTGCTGCTTTTTATTGCATAAATTGGCAGTTTTAAAAACACACATTTGAATAGTTTCAAAGACATTACTATTTGGTAGTCGATGCACATACACAAAAATAGTTTTTATAATGTTGAAATAATACAAATAAACTATGGCGAGGAAAGTTTAACAAAATATTTTTACACAATATTCACTCGCCATTTTTCTTGTTAACATGTTAAATTATCATATCTATTTTTCTATCTTGAAAGCAGAAATAAAATTTCTACAAAATAGGTAAAGGAAAAGGATATTGAAAGTAATTGTTATTTACAGGTGAAAATAATATTCAACTAGATAATGTAATATATATTGTTGATATTGCTTAAGACTTGTTTTATTTCCTTGTTTACTGCATACCATGTTACATACTGTCCGTTAAGTCTAGAAATTAAATGGCAACAATTTTACATAGTAAAGCCGACCACTTTTTGGATTTACTATGAAAAATTGTTGCCATTTAATTTCTAGAGTTAACAAACAGTCTGTAGGTACCCATAACTTTACACTATCAAACATCAAAACCCATGTTGTGTATTATAAAACTTTTATTAAGATAAATTAACTTATTTTACATTGACTCCTTTCAAAGTAGCTGTAACAATAGGTCCTTTGCCAGGTATATGAAGAGGACTTCCCTTGTAGCAAGCCACTTTGTCATCATTAGTTTGCAGGTCCGGGGCACAGGTTTCGAAGATCTTCTTTTTAGGGTTCAGTTGTGCTTCAGGCTCCCGGGGATAGCCCTCACAGGTTACTAAGTCTCCAGGGGCAGCACCGGTTGGTGGGATTAAAACTTCCACCTTCTCAGGAGATGAGGCGCACATAACCATGGCTTCAGAAGTGACACCCCTCATCTGGAAACAAGCAAAAGAATTTCATAAGTGTGAATAGTTTGTGCAGACTAAAAATAGAATTACTAATCCAATAAAAAGTAATCATACCTTGACTGGCTTCAGGTTGCAGAGAACCATAACAATTCTATCCTTCATTTCGTCAATAGGAACATGGTTGACGAGGCCCGAGACTACAGTCCTTGGTGCCTCTTCGCCGCAGTCAATTTTCTCCACATACAGGGAATCTGCATCTGGGTGCTTGTTGATTTCAACAATCTTTCCAATCCTAAAGTCTAGCTTCCTCACATCGACGACTGAGTCGTTAGTAGCAGCAGGAGACGCCTTTTCTTTCTTTTTTGCTGCCTCTTTCTTTTCCTTCGCTGGCTTAGCAGCTGCTTCTGGTTGTGGAGTCGCAGTTTCCGCAGGACCATTTTGAAGTGAACTTATTAGGGACACAGAGGCGGTTTTAGAGGGAACAGGGTATTGCTTCTTGCCATTGATAGTTTCAAGCCGAATA
Organism: Zelleria hepariella; assembly: GCA_949319315.1. Classification (NCBI taxonomy): domain Eukaryota; kingdom Metazoa; phylum Arthropoda; class Insecta; order Lepidoptera; family Yponomeutidae; genus Zelleria; species Zelleria hepariella. The sequence continues at coordinate 9,356,005 of OX439392.1, read as the reverse complement.
AGCTCGTTTCTGGCCTTCTCCACTCGAGTGGCAAGAGTCTTGTTTTCGTTTGTTAGTTCTCTAACTTTTTCCTCTATCTTGATCTTCCTGACTTCTTCTAACTGTGGAAAGGTTACATGGTAGGGTTAAATAAAGGTGCCAATGGGAAAGCGTAGAAGTGATTGTATGGTTAACGAGAGAGAAAAGAAAATAATGATGGTTTTGTGTTTACCTTACTACGTAATTCCGCAAGTCGCCTTTCAGCTGTCTCAGCATTGTTCACAAGCTTTACCATTACGTTCTGAGACATTTTTCTCACAAGTATCCGGCTTTGCATTAGGAATATTTTTGGATGAAATCTAAAATTCGTCCTATAATTTTTAGGTTAGGTTCTTGCGTTTCAAAATTGATTTTCAACGCGGCATTATGTGTCAGTACTTTTTGACATCTCGACCTATTAATCTGTGGTATGTTGGGCGGTCGGATGGATGGCACATTATGTACTCTGTGGATGGCACGTTGGACTCGTGTAGAATCACCCTTATTCGTGTTGTAATGTTGGTAGCACTGCAAAATTAATATGGCTGTTGAAACGGCGTCGTAAATACGTTGTTGTTTATTTCGTGTTAAATATTTCCTTGTCCCGCTAACATACTGACAAATTATAGCTATTTTGACTATAATGTTAACTGTGGAATTCAATTACTGTGCGATCATATCATAATGTTGTAAATTCTGTGAGAGAAGCGATGTCAAACAATACCGTCGGCTCCTCGGGGCCAGCTCCCGGCAAAATACGTGGACCTGGAAGGCCTCCGAAGCGCACCACTTGCACCTGGTGCGCTGAAAGTAAGACTCCGCTGAAGTTCGTGCTGCCCACTGAGAACGGGAAGAAAGAATTCTGCTCAGAAATATGCCTGTCCGAGTTCAGGCAGGCATACAGCAAGGGAGCCTGTCTCCATTGCGACAACGTCATTCGAGGTAATGCACCACCCGACAGCAAGAACTTCTGCTCCACATACTGTCTCAATAAATATCAAAAGAAAAACGAGAAGAGGACAAACTCGCCGCAGTCAGGCAATGGCGCGAATGGCAACGAGAACCTCGCTAACAACAATTCGACTGGATCTTTCTATGATATATTCCAGATTTTTGATTGGGAAGACTATATGAAAGAAACCAACAGTGTGGCAGCTCCACAAGAGTGCTTCAAACAAGCCCCCTTGCCTCCTGTGAATGACTTCAAAGTGAACATGAAGCTGGAGGCACTGGATCCTCGTAACCTAACATCCACATGTATAGCAACTGTAGTTGGAGTGTTGGGCCCGAGACTGAGGCTGAGGCTTGATGGCAGTGACAACAAGAATGACTTCTGGCGCCTTGTGGATGCAAACGACATACATCCCATTGGCCATTGTGAGAAGCATGAAGGAATGTTGCAGCCACCTCTCGGTTTTCGCATGAATGCCAGTAGCTGGCCCATGTTCTTGCTCAAAACTCTGAACGGAGCCGAGATGGCTCCTCTTAAAGTATTCCAGCCTGAGCCCAAAACACCACATACAAATTTATTTGTTGTGGGCCAGAAGCTAGAAGCAGTCGACAAGAAAAACCCACAACTAATATGTTGTGCTACTGTAGGAGCAATAAAGAATGATCAAATTCATGTAACATTTGATGGGTGGAGAGGTGCATTTGATTACTGGTGTAAATATGATTCAAGGGATATATTCCCAGTTGGCTGGTGTGCCCGGGCCGGGCATCCGCTACAACCTCCGGGGCAGAAGAGTGCGTCAGCTCCATCTAGGTAAGTAACAGAACTAGTTTTACTGCCTATTATAATATTTTTTTATTTATTTAAAGAAAGTGTCAAAACTGGCAGTATCTAGCACATGTCTGATAGATCTGATAGCACAATAAACTACAGTTGCTGTTTGCATGCACCTGGGCTATTAGAGTAGGTTGATAGATAGATAGTGTCCCATGCAAGTGGGACTTTGGCACAAGTCGCTGCAGCTATGCAATAGGACTAAATACATTCTACCAACTTAGTCGGGTGTCCTAGTCCTTGCTAATTGTCTTTGTATTCAGCCTTCAGTGCAGTGGCTTGGAGATAAGAGCATACGTGTTTAGTAGGCTTTTTAAAAGAAGCACATTAAATTTTTACAGGTTTAAATTACGCCCGAGCGGTATACCTAACCCGGCCTTGCCAGAAGGAGGTTCGACAGGTACAAACAATGCCACAACTGCCTCAAATGCTGCATCGACCACGACAGCGTTAACAGTACGCCTGCGGCTTCGGAGCAGTTGCATGGGAGGCAGTACATCATTCCCATCCGCTGTGACCGGGTCGGGAACCCTGGCTGTGATTGAGGCCTTGGCCAGGGAGTTATTGGCTGTACACCCTGATCCACAACGTTTGACACGGGCCCTACAAACGGCATCATCTAGTTTTTCTAATACTAATACTACACAAGTAAGAAGTTTCACAGTACTTGGCATGTTTTTTTTTTATAATTTTTATTCCATTCTCAACAAGACAATAATAATGCAGATTTTTATTATAAATCTTACGCCCTATCTATTATGTCATCATGAGGGTTTTTGCACTGTTCTATCTGTTATCTAACTGTCCTATCTTATCGGTTGAGCACTGTAATATTTATCTAATGCATGGTTACTTCCTATCTTCTCCACTGTTGTTACGCTGTTGGGGAATTGGGTTATTTATAAGTTAAATATTTTGTTTGAATTTGTTTTCTTCTATTTACAATTGATTGACCTTCTAGCGTGAACTTGATCCGATGATCTTTTAGTCCTCCAATTGAGCATGGATTTAGAGAAGAGGTAGAAACAGTTTATTTTTGTTAAATTCTCAGGAGAATGACTGATGTTCACTGGACCAGTTTGGCTGGGGTTAAACTGTTGTACCATTAAGATAATATTACAAATTAAAATGTTCAGTGTGTGGTCCGAACTCCGATACAAATCTAAACTCATATTAGTTTGAGGCTATGCAAGACTCACACAAGTGGTGCAAAATAGTTCCGAGATAAATATCCTTTATCTTATCGATACTTAATGTAAGTTAGATGACAATGCATCTTTTGTTTCCATTCCAGATTTCATCAGGAAGTAAGAGCTATGCTGTTAAGTTCCCATCAGAGTTGACGAGTGAGGAGTTGAAGAAATGGCTCAAGGAGCTGTGCTCCGGGCTCGGCAGCTGCCACGGGATGATAGAAGTGGAGACGGAAGACGCTGCTGGACGGCGATGCTCACTTTGCGGAGACTCCACTTCTAACACTGTATCTTCAGCTCTAAAGAGGCCCAAAACTGTGAGTTTTTTTTTATCATCTTTTTCTTCTTTTGCAACATTGCGATCTGTAGTTATAGGACTACAATAAGCAACTCAGATTTACTTTCATTTTATGGTATGTCAGTGCTTTTCCGGCAGAGTGAGTTCCATCGACCTCCATCCTCCTTCTTTCTTATTTCTGTGTAAAACCTGAGAGTGCATCAAAAACATCAATGACTATATTTAATTTGGTTATGAAAACATAACATTACGAAGCCGTTTAGAAGGGGTTCGATACGGAACGTCGACAAACAATATCGCGAAAAACGGAATTTCGAAAGAACATGAATGAACGGAACTGCGATTTAAAATTAATGCGAATAACGGAATATCATGATATGATCAAGGATCGAAGCATTCGAACAGAAATAATTTATATATATTTTTTAATAATATTTTTTTTGGTCAATCATCAAATAATTTATCAATCAGTTAATAATAATTACTAATTATATGTGCCAAATTGTTATTTCCGTTCCAATCCAATGTTTCGATATAAACGATATATACCGTTTGTCGCAGCAAAGTTTCTTCGCGATTTCGTTTGTCGCACCAATGTTCTTTCGCACTTCCGTTTGTGGTGACCAATGTTTGTCGAAGTTCAGTTGAGTGTCGGACCCCTTTGATCATTCTATCAGAATATATCATCCTTCTAATCATGATCAGACTCCTAAACAGTAACTTTTTGCCACGATTTAGCGCGCTTCGAACAGTTTCGAATACAAATTATAATCCGCGCGGGATGAGAATGGGATGCGACCTTTTGGAACTGAGATGCGCGCGGTAAGCAAACTCGCGTCGAAGCAACCTTGCCGAAGTAAAATAAAGTATATCTTCGGTTGACTTTGACGAGGTTCCATCCCATTCTCATCGCGCGCGGATTATACATCATCATCACCTCTGCCAACTGTTGGGTATGCCACCTGCGCGAGGGGACAAAGGCCTATAACTCACGGTCCCTTGCAAATTACAGATAATTTATGTTTCTCGGATTTTTATTAACGCGCCAACTCTCCCCGATCTAGGAGAAAGAGGAGCCGAGCGACAGCGCCGCGGAGCCAGCTCCGTGAGGGGAAAAAAGCCTTACGGTCCCTTGCAAATTACAGATAATTTATTTTTCTCGGATTTTTATTCACGCGCCAACTTTCCCCGATCCAGGAGAAAGAGGAACCGAGCGACAGCGCTGTGGAGCCAGCCCCGTGAGGGGGAAAAAGCCCTATACCTTACGGTCCCTTGCAAATTACAGATAATAATTTCTGTTTCTCTTATTGTTTCTTTTATTTTTCTCTAAGGCCCGGTTTCTGAATTGAAAATTTTACTAAGTAAATACTTAACTATCGTTCTGTCACCGTCTTTGTGATAAATTCGCAGAGGCAGAACGATAGCTAAGTGATAGTTTAGCGAATTTCTCAAATCAGAAACCGGCAGTTATTGTCTTAGTTTCTCTTATTCACGCGCCAACTTTCCCCGATCTAGGAGAAAGAGGAGCCGAGCGACAGCGCCGCGGAGCCAGCCGGCGCGACGGCCGAGGAGGTGTGCGGCAGCAGCGGCTGCAAGCTGGCGCGCGTCGTCGGTGCGGCCACGTCCACCACCGAGGCGCCGCCGCCGCCGCCGCCGGCCGCCGCGCCCGCCGACTGGTCCGTGGAGCATGTCATCGGGTTCATAGCGGCCGCGGACCACGCGCTCGCAGCACATGCGGACCTCTTCAGGAAACACGTGAGCACCCTATTATTTCTATGTCTAACTGACACTCTAAGGCGGACTTGCGTCAGTCAGGGTTAGCCAACTAACTCTGAGTTAATGTGACATTTCCATACAATTATTGACGTTAACTCAGTGTTAACTGGCTAACTGACACTATAAGGTCCGCTTGCGCCACCCAGGGTTAGCGAGTTAACTCAGAGATAACTGGCTAAGGTCCACTTGCGTCACCCAGAGTTAGCGAGTTAACTCTGAGTTAACGTCAAAATTTGTATTGAAATTGAAATTGAAAAACATTTATTTATGTATGGAAATTTCAAGTTAACTCGGAGTTAGTTTGCTAACCCTGAGTGACGCAAGTCCGCCTAACTGACACTCAAAGGCGGACTTGCGTCAGTCAGGGTTAGCCAACTAACTCTGGTCTACGAAGCAGTGGTATTGCCCAAAAAACTTGTCGTAGACCAGAACACATAATCGGCTGAATTATTGTTGTTCTGTTGTTTACAATAATGAAAATAATACTGTTTTATTGCCGCGAACGAAAAATCGCTGAACAAAAATAGCTCAGTTTAGCTACAAAAATACTGTGAACATTTTGAATTTCCCGCCACGTTGCTATCGTCTACCCTTATTAGAGGTATGATGTAGTACTCCTCCGCACAGGGGCCTTAGCCTGTAACGCAATGGTGCTAAAATGGGCTCCCGTTTGACGGCTTCAATTACGATTTATTAATGCTGTCGGTCCAGTGTCGGTCCTTTTAATGTTTTAGTAGTACAGCAAAGAATATTATGAGTCTAATTTTAGAGTATTAGTTCGCTGGTTGTAGGAGAACAAGGAGGAAATTGTAGTGTAAAGGTACAAAATCTCGGTTTTATCCTTCTACCTGGGACGCCATCAACACGCCATTGCGTTACAGGCTAAGGCCCCTGGTCGTCTTTGGTCGTCGCCACACTAATGTAGTAATACCCACTATTATGTAGTCTGTGACTGAAGTCCCATATTTTCTGTTAATTTCAGGAAATCGATGGCAAAGCCCTGTTGTTGCTCAACTCCGACATGATGATGAAGTACATGGGACTGAAGCTGGGCCCGGCCCTGAAGATATGCAATCTTGTGTCAAAAATTAAGAATCGCCGACACTGTAGCACCTAAACCCTTTGCTCCTAGAGTGAGAAACTGTAAGTTTCCTATTTTCTTTACATTAAGTAATTATAGTTGAGATCTCGGTTTATTTTCCATACCTCTTTGAAATGATTGTCTTGGCTCTAGGGTTTTTTTGGTGCATCTGAATCTCAATTAGATTTTCATCTCTGCATAATACACTGCATTTTGTAGACTAAGCAAGATGCGGTTGCTGCCCGGCTTTAAAAGATTTTTTGGGTAGATTCTGTAATTCATAATATCTTATTTCACTCCGACACATTTTAATAACATTGAGGTTTACCAATTTCTCTAAGGGACTGAAAGAGTGTGTGCCTCTATTGTAATAATTGGCTAGTCTTATTGTATGTATTCTTCTAACCCAGCGCATATTTGGCAATAATTGGTCTACATTTATTACCAGTCTGTACAGAAATTCTATAGTAGATTAGGGTCTAGTGCCTTTCAACGTTTTGTGTACTTATTTTGTCTCACGCAAGGACACCACTAAGCAGCTGTGATTGTCTCAACTTGTCAAATTCATTGTAAAGTAACACATCATCACACAAGTTCAAATCAGATTTTGAATAAAGTCCCCACCCATGACTAATTAGTGGTGACAACAATGATACGATACTAAAACATTAATATAATGGATTGCCAGTGTGTTTTTAAGTTAATCGATATTACTTGAGCATTACTAAAGTCTGGACGCCGCCGAGCAGATGGAATTTCGTACATTGACCTGTTATTACGCGTTTCTGTCACATAATCACGCGAGAGTGACAAAGACAGGTCAATGAACGAAATTATAACTGCTCTACTTCCGGTCTTTAGCACCCCTATAAAAATGTTTATTTTTATTTATTTAGGTATATTCATTATGAATATTTTTTATTTTTATTGCTGAGTCGCATTTATTTTGTTGTTTATTTATTATTATTCGTAATAAAACTGACTACCTATTATAATTATTTTCAATAATGAATAGAGATTATATTATAATTTAATGACTCTTCACCAAGTAAGAAGTTTTATTTTGTATTTGTGACACATAAATATGGCCTGATAAAATTCAAAGGTCCCGTGGCGACTTGTTAAGTTCCTTTTCTGTGTGATTGAGTATTTCTATTTAAAACATAATTTTGGTCTGTGGTACTTGATTGTAATTATTGCCATTATTTGAGAGTTAATTTTTAATGTATAAGACATTTCATCATGTGATATTTCAATGTTATTTGTTATCGTGATAAATTAATCATGTTGTAATTCTTAGGATTTTTCGTTCATCATGACATAATAGGAAAAATTTGATTGATTTTTAATTTTGTCTTGCAATAATAATGATAAATATATTATATGCCTTGACTAAAATAATAATAATGAATGACACAATCACAATTTGTAATAATTTAAATTGAATAATATAGCATTTGACTCGATAAAGTAATTGCTGAAAATCCCTTTAGCATTAAATTTTTGTTAACCGATTTAAACCTTATGGTTAGGGGTTAAAAATATTTCACCTATCAGAATTACTATTTTAGATTAGCTTTCGTAACGGCAGAATCGTCGTAGGTACTTATTGTTGTTACCATGTGTAATTTTGTCAAGTCAATCAATAGTAATTGAAGTTTGTGTGTTTTTGCTACACCCATAGTTAAATACGTCCGTCATAGTATTTATATTACGTGCGAAGAGGATTATTCAATACATTTGTTTATGTTACATTTTAAATCGAATACAGTTTATACTTCAGCCACCTCTAATGATAGTATGTACAAACACGGCTTATTTACTGTAGAGATATCTAAGTGTTATAGGTACTGTATTTTACGTCTAAGTCAGCGTCGTCGTTTAATTACTTAACTTTATATTTTATTTCAATAGAGTTAGTTTTTCTCAGGGTCTTCATCACTTTGCCAATATGCCACTTTGAAATACAAAAAACTATACACCGTGAAGTTTTAGTGCTTTCGCCAAATGCGTTTTTTGGTCACCTGAACCACTTTAACTCACACAATATTAAAAATTTGCTCATTCGACACTATTAAATTGTATAAAACTGTTTTTATTATTTTCAGAGGCTCTAGATACAACGCATTATAAGACTTCGCATTGAAAGCACTGAAGTTTATCTGTGAATAGAATAAATATACGATATAGATGTAATGAAGCATTGAATATTACACTTGGGACAGGACTTCAACTCGCAAACTCTGTGGGGTTACCCTTGACGCTATTGCGAACCAATTGAAAAAGTTTAAAAATTAATTTCTCTTTGAATTCGCATAGTAATGCTTTGATTTTAAATAGTTTGTTATGTTTATTCAAAGGTAAGGCAGTTTTATTAAATAAAAACACAAAATGCGTCTTAATTTGTAAAATATTAAATTTTGTAAATTGCGCCATATTGCGGCCGCATTGGAAACATGCGTCAAGGGTAGAGGGGCTGGTCCACGGCACCAGCGCTCTTTCAACTGAGCAAACGAGCAGAGCTTTAATAAGGGCTTACTAGCGCCACCAATGATAAAAAAAACATGGCATTTTTTTATAACCCCCTTTATGAAAAAGTTAAACAACAGAGTTTTCTATATTACTAATAGCAATTTTTAGAACCATCAGCCCAGAGCCGAGACCCAGGAATCTAGGCTACAATTTAACTTTTGGCTGAAACGGCCGTTTTTGGCATAAACGAAATTGTAGCCTAGGTTGTTGTTCCTTGATTGCAGGTTGTAGGTTCTAAAAATTGCTACTAGTAATATAGAAAACTGTTGTTTAACTTTTTCATAAAGGGGGTTATAAAAAAAGCCATGATTTTTTTATCATTGGTGGCGCTAGTTAGCCCTTATTAAAGCCTTAATCCCTCTGTGTGAAATATCTTTTAGGCCTGACGGTATCCGTCGAATGCAGTTGGCACTAATGTCCTTTTTCAATACAACCCACTTCCTATCAGTCACCTATCAGTAAACCTTCTATCAAATGTCACTTTAGCACGGTTAAGTGCTTGAAAATCAATAAGCCACATATTATTGTAGGCGTGTCCTAAGTAATAGCGTGTGAAAATTAGTTTTCCACCAGAAATATTATTTTATTACTTATATTATTACGGTGTATCATGTTATGTAAATAGACGATATATCAAAAGAGATGGTGTATAAATAAAATTGATTAAAATTAATTAGCTGTCGTCTCAGTTTCGCCTTCTTTGCACTAAACGGTGAGCTTTGTAAAAGTTTAAAAACTGTTAAAGCAGTTTTTTTAGGGTACACAATTTAACTGCCTCTCAGTTTTGGTAAAACTCCCTAACTTGTAGGAAGTATGATCCAAATTTTTTTTTGCATTTTTTTATTTGTATAAGGAAAACCCTAATACCTAGTTCTTAAAACTTATGGACTTTTCTGATAATTCGGAAGGCAAAGTTTTTTGTTCGAAAGTCTGTTATTGGCTTAATGTTATCTTTAGACTATATTGAGAAACTAATTTCAATATTTTTTATTTTGGTCCAGTAGTTTTGTTTTTATGCGCTAAAATGTTTTGTTCCTATGACCGCCAACAGTATGCAGACCGTCGCGTGACGTCATAAAACCGTATCTTTGAAACGTTGTAAAATCCAAACTACTGAACCAAAATAAAAAATATTGAAATTAGTTTCTCAATATTGTCTAAAGATAAGATTAAGCCAATAACGGACTTTCGAACAAAAAACTTTGCCTTCCGAATTGTTGCCAATAACGTCATTATGAACATAATATATTCTTTTCACCTGCCGCTTAGGTGATAAATAAAATGATAAAGAGATATGATGCGAATATCTTACTACATGTCAGGCTCCCGCTAGGTATCAATAGACAGATCAACAAAACAATCTTAAAAAATCCTAACCACTTAGGGTCATGATACGATTTGCGAGTTGCGACAATGCGACAGTTACTCAGTCAATAGTTGCGCGTGGACGTTTACTAGTGAGAGGATTAGAAGACTGAAATACCAAGAAATACAATATGAAAGAACACGACAACGAGAAAAATGGTGAGTATCTCTGCTTGTATTTTTCTTTGAGCCTGTTATTGATCACCAGCTAGTAAATTGTCTGAGTAATGTAAAGGATATCCATAGTGATAGCTAATTCATCATAAGTTGGAAAATAATTTAAAAATAGCGGCATAGCGGCATGATGTCCCCTTTTTCGAACCATGCAATCATTATTTGAAACTCGTAAAGTTTCTTCTGACCCCTTTTAATAGGTATCCAATATTTCGTTGAATGAATACTTACTTACCAATTTGTTTCAGCTTCCAAGAAAGAGGCACCCAGCTGCGATGCGATTCAAAGCGCAATGGGTGCCTTTGGGAAATACCAGCTTTACATTTGCTTCATAATGAGCTGGATGAAGTATGCCTTAGTGTGTCACCAGATGGGAGTAATATTTATAGCTCCAAGGGTGTCGTTTGAATGCACAGACACAGGAAATGCTACATGTCCTTGCGATGACCCGGTTTATGACACTTCTGTGTTCACTTGGACTATGATAATGGAGTGGGACTTGATATGCAGCAGGCAATGGTTGGTCAGCGTCTCGCAAATGCTGTTCCAACTAGGCGTGCTAGTCGGCAGTGTTCTGTTTGGTATGGCTTCAGATAGGTATGGACGCTGCGTTATATTGTATTTTATTCAAAGTCAAAGTAACTCCACGGATCATTGTTATCCACTTGACTAAATATCAGATAACTCAAGTTAGTTTGTTTCAATTGTTTGTCAATGTTAGGTTGATGTGATAGGAGCATGATTAGTATGAACGAATGTCATGTAACAACAGTAGGTACGGTCGGCCACAATCTCAGATACCCCATGGCAGCTCTTACCGCGCGCGGCATAAGGGCGCCAATCGAACAAAAAGGGGTATCTGAGACTGTGGCCGACTGTACCTACCTATTTAGGTACTAAATCTTCACAGGCACTGTTGGACGCAGCTTATGTGTGACTTGTGTGAGAGATCTGCGAAAAACATGCTTGTTCTGTCTGAGAATCACGTATGTGATTTAATTTTTGTTTGAGATAGGACACGAACCTGCAACCTCTGCTCCCGACGATAATAATTACGTTTAACTATTTTAGGTACGGAAGGAAATACCCGCTACTGGTGGCCGTAGCATTACAGGCGTCGGCAGGTGTCGCCGCTGCGTTCATGACCAACTTCTGGCTTTTCGTTCTGATGCGGCTCATTCTGGGGGCGACTGCGGGTGGCCAGTTAGTCGTCGGATTTGTCATTGTGATGGAATTCGTTGGCGCGAGGCACCGAGAAGTCGTCACCGCCTTATACAACGGAAACTTCAACGTTGGCCACATGATATTTTTCCCTCTATTTGGATATTACTTTAGAGACTTCAGGGCCTTCCAGCTGGCTATATCAGTTCCGACGATCCTTTTGCTGAGCTACGCCTTTCTTGTACCGGAGACACCGCGGTGGCTGATCGCAAAGGATAAAGTGGATGAGGCGGTGCAACTGATAGAGCGCGTTGCAACACGGTAAGTGTGGTTAGAGTCCTACACGACATGAAACATACTTAAATCACTACTTATCTTTCCATCAAGGTCCTTTTTTCTTGTCCTGTAGTCTGTTATTTGAGGACCTTCACAAAAGGTAGTCTAAGAAATAAAACAAACCTATTCTTTATTGCAGCAACAAACGACCAGTTGAAAACATAAAATCCAATATTGAGGCATACCACACTGAGTTAAAATCAAAAGCCCCAGAACGAAAAGGAAACATACTCGACCTCTTCCGTACGCCGAATATTCGGAAGAACATTTTGGCAATGTCGTTCAACTGGCTTGTGTGTGGCTATTGCTTCTATGGGATCGGTCAGTACGTGGGGCAACTGGATGGCAACGTGTTCATAAACGTATCAGCCAACGGTGCCCTGTCACTGCTAGGCTCTCTACTATCGATTGTGCTGACGAAGCTTTTCGGAAGGAAGACTATTGTGGCAGCGATGCACTTCATTTGCGGAGCTTGTCTCTTTGCAATGGTATTTCTACCTAGCGGTCCGTTTTCGGTGGCCCTGGCGTGCGTCGGGATGGCGAGTAGCATGATATCGTTCTCTGTAGTATACCTCTACTGTTCAGAGATGTTCCCTACCGTAGTCCGCAACGCCGCGCTGGGTTTCTCAAGCATGACGTCACGAGTGGGCTCGATGGCAGCGCCTTTCGTCATAGATCTGCAAGTGTTTGGCGTGTGGGTACCGCCGATAGTGTTCGCAGTACCAGCAGTGCTCGCCGGATTTGCCACGCTGCTGCTGCCAGAGACGAAGGGACGGGAGCTGATGGCGACTATCGAGGAAGCGGAAAACTTTAATAATAGCACAACGGAGGATGTGCGTGTGAAAAATAAAAACAATGTTGCAAGTTATGTATCTATTGTTTCCTTGTCACCCAAGATTTGTACACAGTGAGCCGTTTTCAGCACAAATTCACAAATCACTTCATAGATGGCGCTTACAGGCGTGGTTATAGAAGAACCGGAATACGGCTGTCAAATTTCGCTTAGCACAGATAAATCTATGAACTGCTTTGAATTTGTTCTTCGAAAACGGCTCATTCTACCTACGTTTTGATAAGAGTGCAACGAAGAATAAGAAAAGGGATGTATGTACACACGACAGCACGTCGACCTTTACACGCTAGCACTCTACTCGGTTGTGTTACGGGCGACTTTACAACAAAAATGTACACTCTGACGTGCTGTCGTGTGTACTTACCTAATGATGAGAGATTATTGCCGATGCACATAATATCAATCATTGCTTTGTCTTGAGGATTTCATATCCTACTGAATTGAGCTCTAAATGCAACAGGTAGGTACCTCCCTACCTACTTGTAAGTTGTAACCAAAATGATCTAAGTGGGTAGATACATCTACATATATCATAGAGGTAGATAATAGGTAAGTAGCCTAGGTACCTGCGTTTTTTATCTTCAAAATCACATTGTAGAGAATCATTGTAGAGGAGTGAGATATTATATTTTGCTGGAAAAATTGTTGGTAAGTAAGGGGGGGCATCTGCTTGTACATAAATAATCTAAATGGAAGTAGGTGGGTACCTGCTATTTTTAGGGTTCCGTACCTCAAAAGGGTAAAACGGACCATTATAGGATCATTTGTGCGTCTGTCTGTCTTTGAGTTGAAAGTTGGTACACATGTGTAAGTCGGTAACCCAAAACGGACGTGTAACGTAAATAATTGAATTTAAAATATTGGGTCCACTTTTTGGGCGTAAAGTAAAAAAATAAAAGATAAAGTTTTCTAAACTTTATTGTGTGACCAAATGAAAGGGCTCGTCATAAGGATCTCAATTTTTTTATATAATTTTCAAATAGGTCAACATTTTTGAAATTATTTAACAAAATAGGCGAAAACTTACCATTCCCCCTTAAGTAGGTATCTCCGTAACTACTGAGACTAAAATTTTGAATGAAATGCAGAAAATATCTCTTTACTTATAGATTACAGGAAAACCTATAAGAAGTTCATGGAGTTTAAAATGACATAGGAAAGTATTAATTTTGTTCTTGCAGCATTAGTTGAGGACAACTCAGCCAACAGATGGCGCTCCAGAGTCTTACATCGCGAATCGCGGTATGGTTTGGAATTTCGACTAATGTATCTTAGTAGACTTTGTATGAAAATCTCCCTTCTTCATTGTACGGAACCCTCTCAACGCGAGTTAAACTCACACTTGTCCGGTTTTTTATAAGTAGGTAAACTATACCTTATTATCTCCTTATTCTGTCTTCAAAATGACATTGTAGAGAGTGATTGTAGAGCAGGCGGCGAGATAGGTATTATAATTTGATGGGCGAATCGAGTGTGTTTTAAAATATGTAGGTTATTTTCAGCGATAGTTAGATATACAAGGTGTTGTTTTGTAAAGTTACATCCGACTCAGGGGTGATTATTTACATGATACCGAAGCCAGAAAAAATATAAAAAAAATAAAAATATGTCAGTGAAAAATACCCAAAAATCATTAAATTGTGGCCTCCCTTTAGTCCAGTCATTTTATGTTTTTCACCTAAACTAATTAATAAAGTTTTCAAACTTGTGTTACATTATACCTTTGGGTGTAGTGATGAAAACCCACAACTCTCACTATTAATAACGTTTCAATTAATTATCTCCCTTTAATGTCCTTTTGGCGATAGATTCGTACATTACTCGGTACCATTAATAATTAATAAACATTTTTTTTTAACTGACCAATAGTTCCAGAACTAATAACTCGAGAACTATTGTTGTACATAATTATATAAGTAGATGAAAGCTTGTTCGGTAATCTAAATTACTTACAATTTATAAACGTAGTCTCCTTGAGCACTATTTCGTACGTAACTATTAAGATAAAAAAAAATGCTACTTAGGTATGTAATTTTTTGGCATATTTTTTCCTTTATATCTGGCTATAACTTGAATACCGTCAAGTTTATCAAAAAAAGATGTCGAACTATCTGATGTGAAATTTAATAAGGATAATGTTTGCCTTTGACATCTTTTTTTATCTATTATAGTTTTCCCAAAAAAAATAAAAAACTATCAACGGGGAGCCGTAAGCTACTTGTGCCCGCCAGACCTCTGATAGGTATAACTCCAAAAGTATTAGGCGTAATGAAATAAATGAAAGCTCATTTAGTAGGCTAAAGTACTAACTACTAATTAACATAGGCTCCCTGACAAAATTCCATACCTGACTTATAATATTTTGAAACAAATATGCTGGTTACGATATTTTTTTGCTCATACTCACATTTTTGCATAATGGAACTAGCTATAGCTCGAATACCATAAAGCCTATCAAAAAAAGGTATAGAATCTTTTTTGTGTGAAATTTAATAAGGATTATGTCTGTCTTTGACACTTTTGCCGTATCTTCTTTAGTTTTCCCACAAAATTGAAAAAACTAAAAATTGGGACCTATTTTATGATGAGGGGGGGTGAAGCGTCAGGTGGAGAGGGGGGGAGAGTTGTGGGTTTTCATCACTACACCCAAAGGTATCATGTCACACAAGTTTGAAAACTTTATTAATTTAACACTAACGCTAGCAACGAGTCGGGCGCCACATCACGCGCGCGCCTTGAGAAAGCGGGGGTGTCCGCACGTCGCGGTTATTATAGAACAACTTGAAGAAGGTAATATGTGTATCAAAAAATTTTTCGAAAAATTATAAACTTATTTTTAGTTTCAAGCGTTACTTCTTTATCGTCCCTGAGTCGGGTGTCACTGACCAAAACAACACCCTGTATACCTACTGCGTGTTTCAGTAGTTTTGTCGAAGGTGTTTTGCACCTATTAGGTGCCTTCTTCTTTAGCATTTATACGCCCACCTCTAGTGCTGACCGGACGTATGCCTCCTTCATGGTTCAAACATAAGTATATTCGTCCACCCCTGGTGCTGGCCGGACGTATGCCTCCTTCATGGTTCAAACATTTATTCGTCCACCTATGGTGCTGGCTCTACGTATGCATCCTTCATGGTTCAAACATTTATTCGTCCACCTCTGGTGCTGGCCGGACGTATGCCTCCTTCATGGTTCAAACATAAGTTAATACAAATTGCGGGTCGTGATGAAATTAAGCTTCTGTCTGAATTTCATCCTTTCAGTGAATAAATATATCATGTAACCTAAGGTAGGTATGACATTTTATTTTACGCCGGTTTCGCTGCTACAAAAATACTGGAGATAGCGATAGCTTACCTTTTGTTTACTTAGCCGTCGCTACTAAGTTGTTTTAATTTGTTACTCAGCACGTCTAGTCTAGAGTCTAGTAGTCATTGCGCTCGAAACACCGAGTTTTGTCCCACTCTTACAGGGTGTTAAAAGATCGCCAACAGAACGGGAACCTCGTACCTAATAAATTGTCCTCATCATAATGATATTTTTTGCCCAAGTAACTACTTATGCCTGGAAAATCACCGGTTTCAGAGATAATTAGATGCAAAGTCGGACTCTTCAAATATTTTTTTGCAGTTATGTGTTCCATATCGAGTAGCTAACATGTATTCTCAAGAAACCATATATTTTTTTTAATAGGTCCCTACTTCTTGCAAAAATCGAACTCGACATATTGTATTCTAAACATCGGCACCTCAAGCGCGTAAGTAGCATAAGTTTATGCCGTCGCTTGCGCAATATGACTTCTCTGCCTTAGGTACACTTCCATTGCGTGATGAAATGTAGAATAATAAATAAATACACTATTATATTTTCCAAAATTATAACCTGAAAAGCCAAAACCAGCAGTAATTTATGGAAAAAGTACTTTGTTTTGGTGTCTAGCATGCGTGTCTTTCGGGTCTGTTGGCGCTCTTTGAACACCCTGTATAGTGTCAATCAACAGAGTGAGACACGCTATCGAAGTTGATATGGCCTAAGATGTTAAACTTGCAGCCGGCTTAGTATCACCGCTGGATATAACACTCTCTGTCCACCTAGGGTTACCATCCGTCCGGATAAGTCCGGACATATCCGGACTTTTAGACTCTTGTCCGGACTTTGTCCGGCCCTTCTAATTTTTCCGGATTTTTTGAATTACATGGGATATGAGTCCGACTAATTGGTCGAATTTTTTTAATTAGATGGAATATGAGTAATAAAACTACACATTAAGACGCCATACGTCTCAAAACTAGCGCCGCCAATGGAAAAAAAATCATATCTTTTTTTTGGATGCGTTTTTAGCAAAAAACGCTCCTGCGATTCCTCAACAAGAGGCTTAACTATTTTTCGGACCTAAGGTTTGGATTCCAGGATTGGATTTCCTACGAATGCAATCGATTCTCGCCAAAAGTGGCCACTTTTGGCGAGAATCGATTGCATTCTTAAGTTCTAGGATCTGGAATCCAAACCTTAGGCCCTAAAAATAGTTAAGCCTCGCGTTAAGGAATCGCAGGAGCGTTTTTTGCTAAAAACGCATCCAAAAAAAAGATATGATTTTTTTTCCATTGGCGGCGCTAGTTGTGAGACGTATTTCACCTTAAGTAATCTAATATCAAATCAGTCTTTAATCAACAACGAACTTCTATTTTACAAAAAAAAAACTAAATATAAAATGTACATACCTAAGTGTCACTAACTGTAACTAAGTGGGTAATATTTCCATTTTATGACTAAATAGTCCGGACTTTTATCGAAATATCCGGCTTTTTGCCAGGACTTTTCAAATTCCTAAATGGTAACTCTATGTCTAGCTCTATGAAAATGCTCTATGAGAGAGAGATGCACTGAATCGAACATTCTCGTTCTCTATAGAAGTGTCGTCCATCATGCTAAACGTGCAGGAGTGATAAACGCGTGATGTCTGATGCGAATATTTTTTTAGAGGTTACAATCCTCATAATTAAACATTCATAATTATTAATAGGTACCTACTTAGGTAATGAAGGTACCATTACATTACGCGTCACTCGGCAAAACAGGTGTTCAAGTGTATTTAATTTTATTTCGTAAATTGTTAAATTTACTTGTATTTTCGTTTTAATATATTGAATTGTTTTATCTGAGGTATAAAATCCGCGACATTCGCTCCGGACAAAAAAATACTGTGAAGTTCATTTGCGTGCACGTTAACCGATGTGATGTGTGTGAAAAATGGTAAGTGCCTAAGCAGTAAACTTCAACTACTCAGGTTCTACCTGTATAATTTTACTACTCATAGGAGATTTTTCCTGACCTGTCCTATACCCAAATATTATGAACTTGCTTATGATTAATAATAATAATGCCCATTTATTCCGAATTTGCTACAACTTTGGTAATACATATTTTCAATTAATTTATAGTAGGTATGTCTCGCAAATTGGCGTGCCTCCGGGATCCTGGCAGGCCTCCTCCAGCTCTATTCTCTGCTACTCTGTTCCAGGAAGGTCCCAAGACTCCCAAGGTTAGGCGGTTACGTCTTTCAATCTTGTTTTCGGATCTTGTTATTAGCTATATCCTATTATTTTAAACTTGCTTAGTTGTTTTAAAAAAAAATCGAGCAGTGGCATCATGGGGTTACGGTTACTTACTCGTACGTTATCAATTTAATTTCAGCATCAAAGAATGAAGAGCCGCCCAGCTGCGATGCGATTCAAAGCGCAATGGGTTCCTTCGGGAGGTACCAACTCTACATTTGCTTCATAATGAGCTGGGTGAAGTATGCCATCGCGTGTCACCAGATGGGGATAATATTTCTAGCTCCAAGGGTGTCGTTCGAATGCACAGACACAGGAAATACGACATGTCCCTGTGAAATCCCGGTTTATGACACTTCTGTGTTCACTTGGACTATGATAATGGAGTGGGACTTGATCTGCGGCAGGCAATGGTTGGTCAGCGTCTCGCAAATGCTGTTTCAACTGGGCGTGCTAGTCGGCAGTATTGTGTTTGGCATGGCTTCAGACAGGTACGGACTTTGTGGTATCAATCTACCATACATACAATTTTATCTGCTTTACTCCCAACTGTGCTTTATGAAAGACTTTATCGAACTTAATAGCAAATAGTGTTGTTTCTCACTCTGTTGATTTATGTAGAGTGGGACACATACTCGTAGATGTGTGTCAAACTGTCAAAGATAGATAGATACTATGTCAAAGATCCTTCATATTTGACACACATTCAGAGCCTCAAGCAAGTCTGTAAGGATATGAGGAAAGTTTTACAAATATGTTGAGCTGTGGCTAGGCCGACTAAGCCGTTAGGATGGTATAGTTGCTGGGCAAGCCTACCTTCTTCATCTAAAAAAATGTCCCAGGCACTGCAGCACTGAGTGGTCTCTCGATACTTAAAAATATCTCCTGAATATTATTATGTTATAGTAAAAATCTCTACATCTCTAATAGATAATAGGTTTTGTTTAGTAAACGGTTTCCTCACTCTGTAGCTGACTAGTGCAGTGCTTACGAAAGTTAGGTTGTATTGTAAACATTTTAAATATTTTAGGTTCGGAAGGAAATACTCGCTACTGATGGCCCTAGTATTACAGTCTTCAGCAGGAGTCACCTCGGCGTTCATGACCAACTTCTGGCTCTTCACTTTGATGCGCTTCATCTTGGGCGCAACCGTGGGTGCCCAACTAATCATCGGCTTCGTCATTGTGATGGAATTTGTCGGCGCAAAACACCGAGAAATAGTCACCGCCCTGTACAACGCCAACTTTAACATCGGCCACATGATATTTCCAGCAGTCGGATATTATTTTAGAGACTTCAGAGACTTTCAGCTGGCTGTCTCTATTCCGACGATTTTTTTGTTGAGCTACGCGTTTCTTGTACCGGAGACACCGCACTGGCTGATTGAAAAGGATAAAGTGGATGAGGCGGTTCAACTCATAGAGCGCGTTGCAACACGGTAAGAAGTGGTTACGTAGACCACGGACTAAAAAAGTAATCATCTACATTTCCATCGAGATGAGACGTCTTGTCGAAGTGTATAATTTTACTTTTTCTAATATCTCCTAAGGACTAAAATCATTTTTGTTTTGCAGCAACAAACGACCAGTTGAAAACGTAAAAGCCGATATTGCTACATATCATGCAGAGTTGAAATCAAAAGCCCCAGATCGCAAGGGAAACATACTCGATCTCTTCCGCACGCCGAATATTCGAAGGAACATATTGGCAATGTCGTTCAACTGGATGGTGTGCGGGTATTGCTTCTATGGGATCGGTCAGTACATGGGCCAACTAGATGGCAATGTGTTTATAAACGTATCAGCCAACGGAGCCCTTACACTGCTAGGCTCTCTACTATCGTGTGTACTATCGAAGCTCTTCGGGAGGAAGCCTCTTGTGGCAGCGATGCACTTCATTTGCGGAGCCTGTCTACTTGCGATGGTGTTTCTACCTAGTGGTCCGTTTGCAGTGACTTTAGCTGGCGTTGGGATGGCGGGTAGCATGATATCATACTCAGTAGTGTACCTCTACTGTTCAGAGATGTTCCCTACCATGGTCCGCACTGCCGCGATGGGTTTCTCAAGCATGACGTCACGAGTGGGCTCAATGGTAGCGCCTTTCGTCATAGATCTGCAAGTGTTTGGTATCTGGGTCCCACCGGTAGTGTTCGCAGTGCCAGCAGTGCTCGCCGGCTTTGCCACGCTGCTGCTGCCAGAGACGAAGGGACGGGAGCTAATGACCACTATAGAGGAAGCGGAAAACCTTGGTTTCCGTGTAGAAAATAAAATCAATATTGCAAGTTACGTGTTGTTTCCTTGTTTTGCTAATCTAAATAAGAATCTAATTGGGAACATTGCCGAGGCACAGATCAATCGAATCGTCTCTTGAAGAAACTAGAAATACTATCAGATAAAACAAACCTGATTTTTTTGCTCGTTTTTGCTCAATATTGATAATGGCAACAGGTAGACGCTTGAAATATTGTCAAAATATTTAGTTATATATTCACTTTAAAAATAAATAATTAAATTAAAATAAAACTAGTAGGCTCCCATACAACAGACATGATTTTTTTGCCGTTTTTATAAATAATGGTACGGAACCCTTCGTGCGCGAGTCCGACTCCCACTTGGCCTTTTTTAAAAATAAATAATACATTCACATTAGAGCAGTGGTTCTTAACCTTTATTGGACCACGGACCACTTTGATATTTTTTTTCATAGTGCGGACCACCAGATCCAAGGTACTTCGTCTTTCTTATGAAATCGTTTCACCTGACCTAAAGTATAATGTATGCTACTTGCATAATTTTGAATACATTTGAATACAGGAAATTAATATGAGTCGGTTTTGGAACAATGGAACATACATGCGAAAATTCACCGATTTTACTAAAATTATTATGGAGATTTAATTGGCAGACGAAAGAAATGCGCGCGCAGCGCGCCCAAAAATACACCGATTTTACCCTTTTTAAGCCGCAGGATGGCAAATCTTCCGTCAATATCGTCAAGATTTCATTTGTTTGTAAAAGCGCGCGCAGCGCGCCTGAAAATTTTACGATTTAACTCTTAAAAATCATAATCAAGTTGTGCTCAGTACGTGTAGTAGGTGCGTGAAAAAAAGTGCGCACAGCGCGCCCGAAAATTTACCAATTTTACCCTAAATATAGTCTACGAGCGGTTTGACATGGGCTAGCGACATTATACTAGTGAGCACTGATTACTTGATTTTTAAGGGTTTTGATACTACAATTTATTATTTTTGCGTATTGAACTGAAGACCGCAACTTTACATCGGAGCGAGCCGCAGGTTACTTATAGGCTATTTATTGTATTATCCTGTCAATCTGGCGCATTCGGTAATTCCTTGGAGCGATCTGCAGTCACGCGGATCTTTGGAAGTTAAAAATCCTTTTCAATAGGTAGTAAGTACGCGCGCCAGCGCGCACGAAAATTTCGGTTATATGTATAATTCATTGGGAACTTGTTCAAACAGACAACTATCGCTATGTGCGCTGGACTGCAGGACCCTCCCGCGGACCACTAGCGACGCCCTTGCGGACCACCAGTGGTCCGCGGACCATAGGTTAAGAACCACTGCATTAGAGTAATAGCAGCAATGACAAACAATTTACCTCTTCCTGCGTCTATTTCACTTGAATGCACAGCGAGCCACCGACATTAAATGTCATTGCAGAGTAGAGTACCTACATCATTGCAAGGTTATTTTTTATGAACCTATGTAGGTATACAAGGGGTTACAAAAGTACCTAACTCTTTTTACAGGGTAATAGCATCCGGTGATAGGGATCACAACCTAATTTTTTTTTTTGCTCTATGACGTTCCGTTGATTTTTAAATTAATAAAATGTGAACGCGTGTGTGTGTGGGGGAAAAGTATTTTTTAAATAATGTTTTCATTGACTTTCACAATGTTTAAACAACTCAAAGTTATGTAAATGCACCTACACACACAAACATATTTTAAAATTTGAGCTAATACAAAAAACAAAAAAGTTATGATTTTTTTTCAATTTTGAGGTTATAAAATAAAAATTGTTTTTTTCAACTTTTTTTTACAGATTTGACATCCTGTTGACCACTAGATTACACGCTGTAAAAAGAGTTAGAATGTTTTGTAACACGTTGTATAGCGCAAATTGTTGTCATCCATCACATTGACCTGATAATGATTTACTTAGGTACAATCGAACGTATTTGCGTTGCATTCATTGTCGTACACCGAACCTACCTTAAGGGTAGACGATAGCAACGTGGCGGGAAATTCAAAATTTTCACAGTTTTTTACTATAATGTGGCCGACTGTACCTACCTTCTGCCTATAAATATATTGCGTATATACAAGCAAAGTCACAGAACTTCAAGTTTTACACACCTACTCTATTAATTGCAGTATCGGAGACAAAGGTCTTGGTTTAATGACTTCTTTCACCGATAAGCAAGCAACAGGGTAGATAAGACTGGTATAAATTGAGTTAACTAATCATCAGCTCTTGCAGTCAGTCCAAGTTTTGCGCCAGGCCTTAGTAGCAACAAGTAGCATAGAATCATCCAACAGAATACTTGCTCGTTCACTTTCACTATAAACTGGTAGAGATAGAGCAGTAAGGAAAACCGTCTCTGATATGCCATCACCCTAGGGCAAGGTCGCGTTTGTGGGTGTGGCTCTACTGTCCTCTGCGACCACTCGACCAGTGAGTGAGACAAGTACGCGTCCGGAGCATTGCGTTTACAATCGTCATCATAGTGAATGCGCGTGCGACGGTAAAAAGCCTGCGGATACCCGAGCGTGAGTCTGTGAGACAGTCGTTTGGCGCGGGCCGCAGAGTGCGCTGTTTTACGGCCTCACGAGCCTCTTCAAACAAAAACAATAACTTTAACACGTGTGGTGCTGTGTCGTAGAGTTATCACTCTACCTATACTTAAGTGAATTGAAAACTAAACTCAAGCCATGGAGCTTCAAGACTGCGAGAGGAAAGGTAAGAGCGGGACAGTGAAAGTTTGCATCAGTTTATCGCGGAGTATAATGACCCCGATATGGCAAACGAGAAGGTCCCAACCTTGTAGACTGTTTGCACTGTTTTTTGTTGGGAGATTTCCTCGTGTGAGACTAACCTCCGAATTCTGAATTGAGAATTTCACTAATCAAATTCTTAAGTATCATTCTATCTCTACAGATGTCACATAAAATATCGTGACAGAACGATACTTAAGTATTAACTTAGTGAATTTCTCTATTCAGAAACCGACCCTAACTTACTTACCGATATAGAGTATTTAAAATATCACCGAATGAATAATCTTGTGACACATCGAATATACGAGTTTCTGAAGGAACAGGTTCCACTTTTGGATATCAGCAAAAGTATTTGCACTGTCTTTAGTTTAATTGCTTAATTGTCTCATTACCTTCACTTGTGTTTTATTATTATGAATTAAAGCGGAAAAGCTTAATTAAGATAAGACCACATTATTTTATCTTAAAATTTAAGGAAAATCTTAGTTATTGCTTAAAACTGTATCATTGCGATTTGACTCTATTTCGACACAAAATACTTTGCAACTACTACCTTACGAATGCCTTGATAATTTCAGGTTTTAAGAATAGGATAGTACGGTCGGCCACAGTCTAGGATACTGGTAGCCCTTACCGTGCGCGAAATAAGGGCGCCAATTTAATCTAACAAAACGGGGTATCCTAGTGTGTAGCCGACTGTACGTTACTTACATTTTCAGGGTTCCGTACTGATATCTGTAATTTTAACTGTATTTTTTTTCCTAGGCCAATTAAACAGACCCGCCCCTTCCCTTGACGCATTTTTCCAATACGGCCGCAATATGGCGCAATTTACAAAATTAAATATTTTACAAATTAAGACGCATTTTGTGTTTTTATTGAATAAAACAGCCTTAACTTTGAATAAACATTACAAAGTATTTAAAATTAAAGCATTACTATGCGAATTCAAAGAGAAATTAATTTTAAAACTTTTTCAATTTGATCCCAATAGCGTCAAGGGTAACCCCCCCGTTCTATAGCTAATCAATTTCAAATTTGACTCGTGTAATTAATTAATAACTGTAACGTCGTTTACTTCAAAGATATAAGGGACAAAGAGCAAAATAATAAATGGAACAAAGATCGTTGAACTGCAGTCGGTGGGCTCGTCATGTATGACCTTACCGGTCAGCAATAGCATACCAGTGTGCTTATTCTGTAAAAAAACGCACAGTTGGTAGTCCTCAAAACCGGTTTATTTACGGAAAAATTGCTCTTACTGTAATAAACATTTTTTTTTTCCGTTAAATAATACGTATTATTATTTTTAGATTTTTTCAAATTTACATTTTCCCGCAAATAAACAGGTTGTTCGAACTAGCAACTGTGCGTTTTTTTTTACAGAATAAGCACACTGTTAATTGTATTGTGGTTACCAGTGCTGGATTTAGGGTATTTCAGGCCCTTGGCTGAATTTGTGCAGCAGGCCCTCCTACTGCAGATGTAGCGGCGGCCCCAGCCCACATTATAGAGAAAAATAATCTAGCACTTGGCCAGTAGGTATCATTCGTCCCCTACGAATATGAATGATAAAACTTGGGTAATTAAAGCATTTCACTTATCTACTTATTATAATTTATAAGCAGCTGTTTTCAGGCTACGAAAGCATGGCACAACAATCACTAACTATGTAAGTGACCTACTTAAGCCCTAGGCTTAAATTAAGTACTGGTAGGTACACAATACTTGTTGTTGCATTGAAACTGAAACGAAACGAATGCATATTTGAATGGAATGCACGGGAACGACATCCCATGCATGGCTCAATTCCAGTGCAGCAAAGACTGCCAAGCCGAAGCAGTTTCATGAAGTGTATCAACCCACTCACTACGCACCCACCGGAGGCTAGGTGTAACCTTTGGCGTGAAAGCGCCTTCCTTCCAACCCCTTTTGTGCCGCCTTCTGAGTGTCTCCCGCCTGGACATAAGTTGCCATGGGCGACCTGGAAGTCCCTAAATCGCTTGAGGACCCAGGTTGGCCGAAGCAAGGAAAATATGGCCAGATGGGGTTTCTCGGATGGTCGCAACTTGAACTGTTTGTGTGGTACCCCGCAAACCATGATGCACCTCACATCATGTCCTGCGTGCCCTAACACCTGCACAATAGAGGACCTTATGGCGGCTAATAAAAACGCAGTTAGCGTTGCGAAATTCTGGGCTAAAGTCACTTAATTTATAATTAGATTAAGAAATCGGTCTGCCATCGCGTCGACACGCAAAGAAGAATGGAATGCAGTGGATCTCTACATAATACAGGGTATGAGGGTAATTTTTAAATATATTTTTTTTCCTGAAACACGTCAACTTCTAAGGCCGTCTTGCACCACTTTCTTAAATGTGGTTTAAAAAGCATTTAAATAAAATCTTCATACAAAAGTCAATTAAAATGGCGACTTAAGTGGCATTAAAGAAGTGGTGCAAGACGGCCTAAATATGATTTCCAACAACTTTTGTTCTACGACTTTTTGAAAAGCTCGATTATTTTTCCTTACTAAACGATTATTAGAATTTCAGCGCTGCCTGCGTGGCGCGCTTTCGTGCCCCTTTACACACTACCACCTTTACAGTTCTTTTGTACGGAAAAAAATGCGTTTTCACTAGAGATGGGCGGCGCGGAAAGTTTCCGCCGGAAACTTTCCGGAAAGTTTCCAAAATGGGAAGATATCTGGGAAGATTCCCAAAATGGGTATTTATGTGGGTAGAAACGTTTTTCATTGCAGTTATTGAACAAAATGAATCCTTTTACAGTTGTGTGCACTTATAAACAATAGACTGACAATAATTTTCACAATTCTTGTGTAAAACAGGCGTACTTCCGATTTTATGTGATGATTTCTTTAACTTCGCCGAAAATCGGAAATAAAATACGAATTCTTCACGAATTCTTCATGAATTCTTCAATAATTCATAATCACAAGACTTATCACATCAAAATTATTTGAATTGCTACTAACTAGAACATAAATTATACAAGGTGGCAACATGGAACTCTTTTTTTTGGGCTGATTCTCAAAGTGCCGTCCAAACGATAACATTTTTACATTCCGTTGGAATACATAACCGTTGCTGGCCAGTAATCTATCGGAAATTTTTGCATAAACTGGTAAAATCGCGTCTTTAACTTAACTTCTCAGAACAAAATACTGAGCAGGTAGGTATAGGAGCTTTAAAAAATCCGGACAAGTGCAAGTTAAACTTGGAGAGGGTTCCGTACATTCGAAGTTCATTTACGCACAAATGTTGAGAAAACCATACCAAACCATAGATGTAGGACTGTAGAACGCCAGAGTTGAGGAACTAATGCTACAAAATAATATTAATATTTTCGTTTGTTATTTTCTACACCATGGACTTTTTATAGGTTTTCCTGTAAAACCTATCCCTACCTACCTTTCGGTTTTCGGTTATGGTTATTTTGTGTGTGATGTTTTGGTTTTGGCAATAAATTATGTTTTATCTTTTTCTTATCTATAATCTGGTTAGGTTAGATATTACTGATTCTACAGAAAATTCATAGCCAAACCTCAACAATTGATCGATTCTACAGCATAAGCAAAGTTAACAAAACGGGGGAGGATGCTGGACATACATTGGTCAGAACGCCGTACCAACGTGTCGATATTGAATGAGCTGAACACCGTACCAACGTGTCGATATTGGATGAGCATTGGATGAGCGATGAGCAAGAGCGACCATCTGCACATGTAGGGTCCTCAAATACTTTGGTCACATTGCCAGGAAAGACAGTGACAACCTGGAAAAACAGATTTTACTAGGAAGATCGACGGGAAGGGGAAGATGCCCGACCCGTCGGACCGACCAAATCCGCTCCACACTCCACACCTCAATATACGATCCATACACTTAGCGGCAGATAGGAACAACTGGCGACGCATCGTACGACACGAATTGCTCCGTTTGAATGACCACGACCCTCAGTGATGAGGATACCGACGCAAGGAGGAGGATCTGTCTGACTATGATTGAGCAGGATGAAATGAATAACCATATGGATCAGTGCCTTTCGTGATTTGTTAGCAGAAATAGAGATTTTAATGTAATTTTAATATTTAAGACGTTGCGTTTTAGTTT
The DNA here is from genome assembly GCA_949319315.1 of Zelleria hepariella. NCBI lineage: Eukaryota > Metazoa > Arthropoda > Insecta > Lepidoptera > Yponomeutidae > Zelleria > Zelleria hepariella. The sequence goes on along the minus strand of OX439392.1, from coordinate 9,328,724 downwards.
GATTATGTTGAGGATGTGTTAATTTTTCTGATTATTTAATACAATTCATGTCCAAGATTTAATTAATATTTAGCCTGTGGCCAAACAGGAAGAAATCTTTTACAGTTGTGTGCCCTTATAAACAATAGACAGCTAATATTTTTTACAATTGTAAATTTTGTAAAACATCTTAAATGAGATGGATATTGTTTGTATGGACTAAATTGTCACAGTTATTTAATCTATTCGGCCAAAAAAAGAGATCTATGGTGCCACCTTGTATAATTATTTATAATTCATGTTCTAGTTAGTAGCGAGCCAAATAATTTTAACATTGTAAGTAAATTTTTAATGTTTTGGTGATTTTAAAGAAATCGTCACAAAGAAATCAAAAGACCGCCTGTTTTACAAAATAATTGTAAAAAATATTGGCAGTCTATTGTTTATAAGTGCACACAACTTTACTGTACAATGATTTATTTTGTTCAATGAAAACATTGAAAAATGTTTCTACCTTTCCGTGTTTCTTCCCAAAATTGGTTGATTACAGTTGTGTGCACTTTTAATTAATAGACTACCAATATTTTTTACAATTCTTTTGTAAAAGAGGTGAAATAAGTAAATTAACATCTTAAATGAGATTGATATTGTTTGTATGGACTAAATTGTCGCTGTTATTTAAGCTATTAGCCCAAAAAAAAAGAGATCTATGGTGCCACCTTGTATAATTATTTATAATTAATGTTCTAGTTAGAAGCGAGTCAAAGAATTTTCTCATTGTAAGTAAATTTTCCAATGTTTTGGCGATTTGAAAGAAATCGTCACAAAGAAATCAAAAGTCCGCCTGTTTTACAAAAGAATTGTAAAAAATATTGGCAGTCTATTGCACACAATTGTAAGAGGATTCATTTTTTTCAATAAAAACATTGAAAAACGTTTCTGCATTTCCGTGTTTCTTTCCAAAATTGGTTGATTGATGGGTTGATTACAGTTATGTGAACTTATAAACAATAGAAAGCCAATAATTTTCACAATTATTTTGTAAAACAGGCGAAATTTCGATTTCTTTGTGACGATTTCTTTAACTTCGCCAAAAATTGGAAATAACATACGAATTCTTTATGAATTCTTCAAAAATTCATAATCACAAGACTTATTACCTCCTACTTGCTACTAACTAGAACTTAATTATTAATAATTATACAAGGTGGCACCATGGATCTCTTCTTTTTGGGCTGCTTTTCAAAGTGCTACCGAACAAAAGCTTTTCTACATTCCGTTAGAGTGTAATTATTGTTAGAACACTATTTCATTATATTGAACGAGCGAGCGAAGTTCTCTGAGTCTACTGGAACAATCCGGCGTTTGTATGTATGTTTGTATTGTATGAGTGTTCGTTCGACGATAACTTGAGTAAATTTGGTCGGATCGTTATAAAATTTGGTAGGCGGGTAAACAAAATTAAAATAATTTTTAAGTTCAAACATGAGCCAAATCGCTTGAGGGGTTGCCGAGATATGGGGTTGTATAGTTTATATGCAAAGCGCGCGCGCGCCTGCGCTAATGGCGTAAGGCAAGTTACATATTTGTAACTGGGGTCACGAGTTCATAGTTCGGGGCGAACCACTAGTTTAACATATTACATTACGTATTACATTGTGTAGAACAACTATGAGAACTATCTACCTACATGATTATGATTTATGATTCAGCTTCTGGTAAAATCAAGATATTACAAAATGTAAGGTCAGCAAACTCAAGTGAACTGGTGTTAGGTGTGAATGTGAACATGAATTATAACAAAGTAAAATATTAATATTATTTTTGTAGCATTAGTTCCTCAACTCTGGCGTTCTACAGTCCTATATCTATGGTTTGGTATGGTTTCTCAACATTTGTGCGTAAATGAACTTCGAATGTACGAAACCCTCTCCAAGTTTAACTTGCACTTCTGCGGATTTTTTAAAGCTCCTATACTAACCTACTCAGTATTTTGTTTTGAGAAGTTAAGTTAAAGACGCGATTTTACCAGTTTATGCAAAAATTTCCGATAGATTACTGGCCTTGGAATACATAACCGTTCCGATAGCAACGGGTAGGTATTCCAACGGAATGTAAAAATGTTATCGTTTGGACGGCACTTTGAGAATCAGCCCAAAAAAAAGAGTTCCATGTTGCCACCTTGTATAATTTATGTTCTAGTTAGTAGCAATTCAAATAATTTTGATTTGATAAGTCTTGTGATTATGAATTATTGAAGAATTCATGAAGAATTCGTGAAGAATTCGTATTTTATTTCCGATTTTCGTCGAAGTTAAAGAAATCATCACATAAAATCGAAAGTACGCCTGTTTTACACAAGAATTGTAAAAATTATTGTCAGTCTATTGTTTATAAGTGCACACAACTGTAAAAGGATTCATTTTGTTCAATAACTGCAGTGAAAAACGTTTCTACCCACATAAATACCCATTTTGGGAATCTTCCCGGAAACTTTCCGCGTTTCTTCCCAAAATGGGTTGATTCCCGGGAAGAATCCATCTCTAGTTTTCACCAAAGTCGTAGAACAAAAGTTATTGGAAATCACATTTAGAGGTTGGGGTGTCTGAGGAATAAAGATTTAAAAATTGCCCTGTATACTAACTACCCACAAATTGTATACAAGTGTAACTGAAACGAATTAACAATGTAATTTGCCTGAAAGAGAGCTAATACACTTTGAGAGAGCTGAGTAACTATTGTCATCCTTTATTTATTGTTTTTATTTTTGCGTCAAAGTCAAACATCGGTACTCTCAAGGTCGTCCCATTGATTACTTCTCTCCTTTTACTTTTTACAACAATAGCTGGTATTTTGCATCTACGTAATGAGATGCTTTACACAACGTCCAGTGGCACCTGCACTCACAATAGATGGGTAAAGTGACCGCTCGGACGCTGCAGCGCCTGGGACATTGTTTAGATAGAGAGCTTGCCCAACCGACTAAGCAGTGTTACCAGATTGGGTATTTTTCTCGCAATTCTGGGTAAAAATTTGGCTCCTGGAGAAATTTTGGAGAAAAGAAATCTTTGGAGAAATGTTTGGAGAAAAAGAAAACACAGTGGACAGTTTTGGATAATTATTTTTTTTTGTTTTGGAACGCATCCGTACATTGTTCATGCATTTTTATGAACGCGTCCATTAATTTTCGAACGCTCAGCTGGGCTGCTGCGTTCAGAACTTTGGGAGTTTTAGTTATTTGAATAAACTTTCAGTTTGTTTTATGTCAATACCATAGACAAAAAGTTTAGTTAAACTACAGTGAATGCCATTCGTTTGTAGTTTTACTGGTAGAGCCACTAACAAAAACATTGTCTTTGATACTACCAGGCGAAATATGCCGTAGAATAAGGGAAAAAACGAGTCTGGGCCTTTGGGTAAAACCATGGAAAATAGTATCGTTTTGGAGAAAAAAATATTTTAATTTGGGGAGAAACGGAAAAACGCATCTGGCAACCCTGCGACTAAGCTTAGTCGGCCTAGCCCAGAGGAAAGGCACGCCCTTATGTGCGGAACCAACTATTGTCTAAATACAACGTTTTTTTTTTTTGCATTGATAGAGGGCCTGTATACTATGCAAGAGGCTGCGGGTTCAAGTCCTGTCTCGAGCGAATTTTTCAACCGTATAAAAAAAACTTTATAACCACCGGTTAGTGTTTTAGAAAATATAAGAAAATCCCTACTACCGGTTAGTGCTTTAGAAAATAATACGAGTACAAAAAATATTGTCTATATGCCCATAAAGTATATAAAATTAGTTTCAATGGTTGGTTAGGTTTTCAAGGCTAAACCGCTGCACCGATTCAAATGAGATATTTTGCAGGAATGGTGAAAGTAAATAAATCAATTCGGTGACTACTTACGTTACGGAAAAAGGCTAGAAAACAAGAACAGCCAGGCGCAACAGCACGTACCTAAACACTTACACGCGTGCACAAAAGTGTGAGGTTCTACATGCTGTTGACTGTACATAAATAAAAGATTTTGTCGTGGTTTAACGAGTAGGTACAACTATTATTATTTGTTTTATATATCTACATATTGCCTTTTTTCCACCATTCTTCGAGGATATTAAACCTAAGTATTGGTGTTTACGAGGCTCAATTTCTGCAATCCTATGATAACTCTTAAAGCGAATACTTAAGGTTGAATTTCGAGTAAAAATGGGATCTTCCAGTATTATCAACTGTACCTGTAGCCCATACCATACAGTCATATTCAGAGCTTCTCATTTACATTTTGTAAGACACTCTATTTAAGTAAGAAACTCGCACTTATGCCTTGCGAGATAAGAGCTTCAGTTTGTAGAGGTACTAGCGACTGACCGTAGAGTGACGACCGTGACCATCAACAATTGAACAACCTATGAGGTCATCGCTTTAGTAATTAAAGTGGCCCTATTGAACTAGGGCCTCATAACTATACGTATGTAGAGTCATAAAAATATTCGCACTCATGAGTATCTATGCGAACAATTGACACTCTCTTAACCAATTACCTAAGTAGGTACTTATCATTAAGGGTGGATGATAGCAAGGTGGCGGGAAATTCAACATTTTCACAGATTTTTACATTTTGTAGCTAAACTGAACTATTTTAGTTCAGCGATTTTTCGTTCACGAGAATAAAACCGTATTCTTTTCATTATTGTAAACAACAGAACAACAATATAATTATTTTTAATTTTAATAATTGTTTTTCTGTTGTTTACAATAATGAAAATAATACTGTTTTATTGCCGCGAACCAATGACATAATGTCATTGCCGCGAACGAAAAATCGCTGAACAAAAATAGCTCAGTTTAGCTACAACATGTAAAAAACTGTGAAAATTTTGAATTTCCCGCCACGTAGCTATCGTCTACCCTTAAATATCAAAAGCTCAGGGTCATTGTAGTTCCTGACCTCCTGGGACAAAGATTTATGTTTGTCCATCTATGTTATTTATTTGAAAGAAATAATTTGCAATCCTTCAGTAGGCTGCTACAACTTTATCTCGGCCTAGTACAAATATCTTGAAGTAAAGTTGTGAAAGGAAATAGTTGTTCAGTGTGCTTATTCTGTAAAAAAAACCGCACTGTTGCTAGTTGTCAAACACGGTTTATTTGCGGGAAAATATAAAAAAATTTTTTCGACGTTTAATACTTCGATTTTTGAGCTTATTTCCCGTATTTTTGAGCTTTTTTCCCGCAAATAGAGGTCCGTTTCGGTTGGTCGGTTTAGTTGGTCAGAATGCAAGAAGGGGGAATAAAGATTGTCCTGTCGAGCGTACACTTACGAATTTTCGTTCGGGATGCGGAAAACAGGATTTAACAGGAATATTATGGGACTGGAACCCGGATGACTGAGATTAAAAATAATAGGCACTAATCTGAACATAATAAAGAGACAGACATCATCGGGGTATGCAGAATTCGTCAAGTATAATTATTGCATGGATACCAACTTTTGTGAGGTCACAGGTCACAACTTGCAATATTGACGTTATTGAAACATTGTTATTCACCGAAAAAGACATCGTACAGTTTTGTTCTTTCTTGCCTTTTTATTAAAATTTGGCCTTTGTTTGTTGCATTGCCATTTGTCGCAGAACCAACCTACTGTGACCAAATTGTTTTCGCAATGATTGTATGGCAAATTGGCAATTGTTGACTTACACACATTCTTTTACGTTTCCAGGTGCAAAGCCGCCAGCGAAGATAGAGAAAGACCTCATTCAAAGAATTACTGGCTCTATAGGCACGTACCAAGTATGCCTGACACTGCTGATATTCCTGACGAAGTTTCCAGTAGCGTTCCATCAGATGGCTATAATATTCCTGTCACCTAGAGCCTCGTTCGTTTGCGAAGACACCGGGAACATGACTTGCCCTTGCAGCAGCCCCACTTACGATACATCGACGTTTACAAGAACCATCGTTATGGAGTGGGATCTCATCTGCAACCAGCAGTGGCTCTCCAGCTTCACCCAAACGCTGTTTCAGTTGGGCACGCTGTTAGGAAGTGTGCTTTTTGGAATGGCCTCAGACAGGTAAGAATGACTAAAATAATTGGATTCTGTGACCTAATACGCTTCGTTTAGCGCCAAGGCCTTAGTAAACAAGTGGCATATTTGGTAGAGTCTATTTATTGATGGTAGATAGATAGATAGATAGAATATTCTTTATTGTACTAGAAATGTATTGTATTTCTTTATGGTGGGGAAATACGGCTCAAAAACAGCCTTGAACCAAATGAAAGGGTAGATTTTTTTTTCATTACTAACGCACGTGATGATTGAATTAATATGAATACTTATTACAAATTTTAAAATGCACAAACATAGGTCATGTTGTTTATAATAATTATCTTATCATAGGAGGTTCACAGACAGTCTTGGTTGACCCAGCAAAATGTTTATAATTCTTCAGAACTGATGCTTAAAAGACAGCACATCGACGGTTACACGCTAGCACTCTACTCGGTTACGTTACGGGCGACTTTACAACGAAAGTGTAAACTCTGACGTGTTATCGTTTGTACATACGAAAGAACGTTGACCTTTACACGCTAGCACTCTACTCGGTTATATTACGGGCGACTTTACAACGAAAGTGTATACTCTGACGTTCTGTCGTGTGTACATGTTTAGGCAAAACTGGTGATATTTTCTCGAACTAAAATAATTTACGGGTTACAAGGTTCTGTTTTATTTTGTAGAGAATTCTTATTTGTAGAGCAGGAAAATTCAATTAAAATATAGCGAAGATGTTGTGCGTTAAGGGAATGTCACTGCTTTTAATAAGGAAAAATGTCGTCAATACCGTTAAAACCAAGAAGTCATAAATAAAATAATCAACTTCTGGGTTTTAACGGTATTGACGACATTTTCCTAAGCAATATTGCAATCTCATCTGTCAAAGCAAAGAAGAAGAAAAACTCATGTAACTAACCTGTACACCCGTGCACTCTATTCACTTATGTTACGGGCGACTTATAAAGACAGTGTAAGCGTTTAAGTGCTGTCGTGTGTAAGTTCTTGCATCTAACATACTTATAATTTCCTCGCCCTGTGAGATGAAAAGTTGTGTGTTTCACAAGGAAGCAATATTATTATAAAATACAGGTACCTACATGCAGTCGCTGCTAACAATAATTTTGCATCCTTGCATAACAAATAACTACTTATTATCAGTACCATGGCATGTCACATAAGTAAGTAAGTAACTCTTTATTGCACAATAGAAAACATTTTACAAATAAACATTAAAAAAATAACAGTTAAACGGGCGGTCTTATCGCTAAAGGCGATTTCTTCCAGACAACCGTTGGATGGACTGGGGGTCTACCGGCTAAGATGAAGCTGATTACCATTGGCGAAAATTTTTATGAAAAATAAACTGGGTGGCAGTAGATTTTTCAAAAATCGAACTTCGATTTTCGCTTTTATAGCCAGTAGACCCCCAGGACTGAGAGGGAAAACACAGTACCAGCAGATGCACAAGTTCCAAGCATGTCATTCATATTTTCCATTTTCAGGTTCGGAAGAAAATACCCGCTACTTGCCGCTGTGGTGCTTCAGATAGCCGCGGGTGTCGGCGCTGCGTTCATGCACAACTTCTGGGCTTTCACGTTCCTGCGTTTCCTAGTTGGAATGTCCGTTGGAGGAACCATGGTCTGCGGCTTCGTCATCATCATGGAGTCGGTCGGAACGCAGTACAGAGATGTCGTGTCGGCACTGTACCAAGTTCCCTTTAACATGGGCCATATGTTGCTGCCGGTGTTTGGATACTTCTTCAGAGACTATTCGGACTTCCAGCTCGCTATATCGATACCGGCGATTGTGCTACTCAGCTACTTCTTCCTAGTCCCCGAATCGCCAAGATGGCTTATTGCTGTTAAGAAGACTGACAAGGCCATCGATATTTTGGAGCGCATGGCTCGAGTGTAAGTATTTACTCTATCTAACTCTATGGGCTGCTTCCAAAATAATGTTAATACGATCATTTACATAAGTAAGTACCTTTAAAGGGAGCGTTAATACGAACAGTCGCTATTGTCGTAAAAGAGATGATAAGATAAATATATTTTGAGATATACATCCCTATATCTAAACAGAATTGACAGTAGTACGTGCGCTAGATAAGTAAACTGAAGGTCGATCGTAATCTCGACGTTTTATCTCATTTGTTGCAGTAACAAACGCCCAACTGAGAACATAAGGGCTGACGTCGAAGCCTTCCAGGCCACCTTGGAGAAGAGCCAGCCGAAGGGGACCATCATCGATTTATTCCGCACTCCGAACTTACGGCGGAACATCCTTGCCATGTCCTGCAACTGGCTTGCTTGCAGCTATTGCTTCTACGGCGTCTCGCAGTACGTGGGGCAACTCAGCGGGAACCCTTTCATCAACGTCGCAGCCAGCGCCAGCGTCACTCTAGTTGGCACGCTCCTCTCTATCCCTCTCATGAAGGTTATGGGAAGGAGAACGCTTCTCATTACGTTTAACTTCATCTGTGCGTTGTGCCTTATAATCCTCGCGATGGTGCCGACAGGAATGGCATCAGTAGCATTAGCTAGCGTAGGAGTCGTGTCCAGTTTCATAGCATTTGTAGTAGTATACCTTTACTGTACTGAGCTGTTCCCGACAGTGCTTCGTAACGCCGCTCTCGGCTTCTCCTCAATGATGGCGAGGGTCGGTTCCATGATAGCTCCTTTCATAATAGAACTTCAACTATTTGGTGGCTGGATACCACCGGCAGCTTTCGCTGTATTACCTCTGGTTGCGGGTTTTGTGGCATTCCTGTTGCCCGAAACCAAGGGATGCGAGTTGATAACGACCATAGAGGAAGCTGAAAATTTCGGAAAGACAGACTGTGAAAACGACACAAACAAAATTTCTCGATGATAAAAACATAATAATTAATAAAATGTAAATTAAATTGTTTTGTAAATATGTCGTTAGCTAGGTACCTATATGTAGTTCAATAAATAAGATTTAATAACTACTATTTATAGGCCTGTTATAGGCGGTTCCTACTTTCCTGCGTCTCTTCACAGAACCATGATGTAGGTCTTTTGGTCCATCTGAACATTGATATTTTAGGTGTCTTCCGAAATATTCAGAATACTTGCAGCCGAGCTTTACCCGTTGAGGAGCAATCCACATTCAGATCATTCGACTTATATTTTGTCGGAACTTGGCGCTCGGACATAACACAGTAGTTATTTATGAAAAGTCGGTATTCAGGTTTCATAAAAATATTTCAAAGGAATGGAATTCGGCTGCCATACGAAGACAAAAATTTAATCCAGTTAGGACAATGGTTGGTTCAACCAGCAATAAAAAATCAACTGTGATTTGTTCAAAGAGCGGTATTTAGCATCAAATTATTCGAATCGTGTTTTCGATTTCACGTTAATCGGCGACATGAAAATCTATCTTCAGTGCGGAGTGTAAAAGGTTACATAGATATTATTTAAAAAAAAACGCATATATTAAAGTACCAGTTTCTAGTATTTCATGGATGTTTTATTCTGCACTAGTTGTGCCCGCGACTTCGTATGCGTTTTTACACATTTGACATTTAATTTAAATTCGACTGTGGAGGAAAACTCAAAAGGAAGGTTTTTTTTAACCCCGACCAACAAAGAGGGGTGTCATAAGTTTGATAGCTTTGTGTGTGTGTCTGTTTATGTGTTTATGAGGGTGTGCCTGTCTGTGTGTCTGTCTGTGTGTGTGTGCCCTAATCTAAACAATACATTTATGATAAAATATGTTTTATTTAGATTGGGTATCGCCCGTGTAAGATACCAGGAAGCTTAGCATAAGAATTGCCTGGGAAGTATGGGGGTTTATTATGTATCTCCTTCGACGTAGAGTGGGATAGATAAAGTTATAAGCCCATATATAAGGTCTTACCCATTCTCATGCTAAGCCAGCAAGCAAAGCATAAGGTTGGGTTAGAGCGTATCTACCGCAAATAACTCTGTCTATCCCGCTCTACGGCAAACAAAATATATTTTTTTTAATATCAAGTTGGGCTCAGTAGAGTAAATATTTAAAAAAAGGCACAAAAAAAATTTCAACCTCGCGTGGGTTTAAACCCAGAACATTTCGACCGCGAAGCAACAGTACTACATTTCTAACATCGATAAACTTTGTCCAACCTCCACCGAAAACCACTCACAATTCCCTCCAGCAAGCATCATAAGGCTGGGTTAGAGCGTATCTATGGCTCTGTCCATCCCGCTCTACGTCAAACAAAAGAGTGAGATACCTATTGTTTTAAACCCATAGATACGCTCCAACCCGGCCTTATGCTACGCTTGTAGAACTAACATTTTCCGCCAAAATAAAATAAAAAAAAAATGCCGATTTTTCATTTACAATATGCGCCCGAAATGCCAAAAGTCGTAGCGTGCTATTATACAAAGTGTTAAAAGACCGCCAACAAAGCGGGAGACCACGTATACGTAAAGTCCTCATCATAACGAACATTTTTGCCCAAGGAACTATGCCTGGGAAATCAACGGTTTCCGAGATAATAAAGTCGGACTTTTTTTTTTTTTTTTAGAAATGTGTTCAGTATCACGTTCTTAACATACCTTCTCAAGAAGCCATATCAAAATTATGGATATTTCTTACAAAAAATCAAGTTAAAATTGCAAACCGCAATGTAGGTTTTCGAGAGAATGTGGTTCACAGTCGGACTTTTAATTTTTTTTTGCAGAAATATGTTCAGTATCACGTTCTTAACATACCTTCTGAAGAAGCCATATCCAAATTATGAATATTTCTTACAAAAAACGAAGTTAAAATTGCAACCCGCAATGTATTCTAAACATCGAATAGCCTAAGTTACTCCCAGAAACGTGAGTTACGACCATGTTAAGTTTGGTTGAAAACTATTCAGCGGTGTTCGCGTTTATCGTGTTCATACAGACAGACAGACAGACAGACAGACAGACAGACAGACAGACAGACAGACAGACAGACAGTCAGACAGACAGACATAAACCGTTTTTTTTGCATTTTTGGATTCAGTATAGTTTACTTAGTAACCCCTGCTAGTTTTTTTCTAAAAATATTCAATGTACAGAATTGACTTCGCTAGAGTTTTATTATAAGTATAGATTGTATAGCGGAAAAGATAATGTTTGCTTAGTGGTATGTTCGTAGGTTGAAGGCAACAGGTTGAAGAAGAAGAAGAAGGTTCGTAGGAAGGCTTTACCTAAAATTGGCCCGATTATTTATAGGAGCTTGCTCCAAATCTCCCAAAGTTTCGTCAGTCCTGTACCACGAGAGTCTTAAAAGTTTTTCTACCGTCACTGCTCTAGCTCTAGGCCACAGAACACGAGCAAACTCTAACCAAAGATTTCGCAGGGCTTCTTCTTTTGCATGCTTTGATAAATCGTAAGTTTGTCTTCTCTATCGGTACCTCTATGGATTATTCTGTGGATATTACTTATCTCTATGGATGGACGATCGTTGCTCTTTGGTTTTTATTGATTTTTGTATTTGACATTTACCTTTATCCAGTGGCTATCAAAGTCATTGAAAATATTGAAAGAAATATGATTCTGAGTGAGATTATCGGTGATTTTGGCAAATACCAGTTATGGTTGAATGTGCTGCTGTTCTTTTACAAATACAACATGGCTTTTCAGTACTTGGCCTTTTCATTTTTGGCGCCACCTATGACTTATACATGCCCCTCCGGCGAGAAGTGCTGCGATGATCCGTTGTTCAACACCTCAGAGTTCACCAGGACTATGCAGACACAGTGGAAGCTAATTTGTGACAGGAAGTGGCTTGTGAGCCTCTCGGACACTTGTTTCATATGCGGCTTATCAATTGGTTGCCTGAATTTTGGGATAGCGTCTGATGAGTAAAGTTGATTTTATTTCTTTAATCCATATACCGCCATTGATATGGTTTCTAACCAGTATTGTACTTAGGAACAGAAAAAAAATCTGATAGGTGTAACGAACCTAATCAATGCCTTATTATTTTCAGATATGGCAGAAGAATAACAATCATAGTTGCGGCGGTCATTGAAACTGTATCTGGTCTTTTGGCCGCCCTCAGTCAGTACGATTATTGGCTGTTCACTTTCTTGAGAATGATCACTGGCTATTCGATCGGTGGTTTGCTGGTCGTAGCGTTTGTTCTCCTAATAGAGTGCATTGGTGTTAAAACGCGAGATGTGTGTTGTGGCATTCATCAGCTAACTTTTACAATGGGACACCTTTGTTTGGCACTTCTCGGATATTTTATCCGGGATTTTATACAATTACAACTCGTAATATCTTCACTGAACTTCATCCTCTTTATTTATATCTGTTCCATGCCAGAGTCACCACGGTGGTTGCTCGCTGTGGGTAGAATCGATGAGGCTATATCGCTCCTGACAACTGCAGCAAAAATGTTAGTAGCTTAATAATAACTACTTTTTCTTGGATTTATAAAATACTCACCCAAACCATAACAATACGGCGCCAGACACACTGCCCCGGCATTCCGCGTTCTGCGGTCAGAGTTTCGCGTTCGCGTTCACTGTAATCTATGCGGCACCTTTGATCCGTTCACACTGCCGCGGTCAGACCCTGGCCTTCTCATGAAGAAAATCTGAGAACTCTGACCGCAAAACGCTTAAAGCTGGGACATTGCTTGACTTGAGTTAATATTAACTTATGTCGGTTTATTCTAGGCACTACAGTCCATAAATTAAAACAACTTTTGAATGGCTTATAGTTTTTTTCAATATTGAAATCGCATTCAACTGGCAATAAAATTTGAAATATTTTCAGCAACAAATTACCAACGCAAAATATACAAAATGTTATTGAAGCCGCTGCCAAGGGCAATGATTACAGAAGACGAACTACGGGAGATCTGTGGCGAAAAAGAAAGTTCAAGTGTTACCTAGCTATACTATCCTTTAATTGGTTCACATGCAACTACTACTTCTATGGTGTCACGCGGTATATCAGCAACTGGGCTGATGACGTCATCACGAAGGTCCTACTGGTGGCTGTTGTCGGGAGCATGGGAGTAATGCTCTCGATACCTCTGATGAAGAGCATGAGGAGAATCTCTCTTATGGTTCTGGCCAACCTCATATGCGGAGCCTGTACAATTACCGACGCACTCGTTTCTGAGCGGATAATATCTGCGATGCTCAGCGTTATTGGCGTTATGTTTAATTGCGTGGTGTTCGTATTGATATTCATTCACAGCTGTGAAATATTCCCAACGGTGCTACGCGGAACTGGTCTTGGCATAGCTTCGATGGTATCTGGTTTGGGTTACCTAGTGGCTCCTTATCCACAATATTTAGGGCCATTTGGAGAGTGGTGTGAGCCATTTGCCTATGGCGTGGTCCCGTTGTTGGTAGCGTTAGTGTATGTTATGTTGCCGGAAACGAAAGGCTTAGAATTGACGGATACAATCAAAGAAAGTACCCTTCGACCACGACAACGGGTGACAATCAGTCAACCGCCCAGAAGCCCTCCTACGTCACCGTCGCCAATGCCACCACCGGACCCGTTGAAACTACCAGAAACAGATTCTCAATCACCTCCGTCACCACCCGCTATAAACTCTTCGACACTTTCAGCTATAATACATAGGAAAACTGATGCCCCAGAAACAAGAGAGAATAATGATATTAAGCTGTCGTTCTAAGGTGATGAGGCAGTGAAAGTGCCAGCTGTCAAAGTGGAAAGAAACAAAGTGAAGACTTTAGAAACTGAAGCGGACACAAAGAATTAGTTTTTCTGTTTTGTTTACTCAGCAATTTATTGTTGTAGATATGATTTTTTCAATGAATGATGTACTTTTAAAGGTTTTCATAATTTCACGCGTTTACTTTTATAATGTCTCTGTTTAATTACTACTTACTAGTACCATTCACATTTAGTACACACGACAGCACGTCGACCTTTACACGCTAGCACTCTACTCGGTTGCGTTACGGGCGACTTTACAACAAAAGTGTACAGTCTGACGTGCTGACGTGTGTACAGTCAACAGTTCATCAGTTTAGTTGTAAAGTCGCCCGTAACGTAACCGGGTAGAGTGCTGGGGGCTAATTTTTGGCAATCTTGAATGTGACTTTCTTCGTAGAATCTCGAATGCGACATACCTGAGAATTGGCCCCCTGGCATGTAGAGATCGACGTGCTGTCTGTACCGTATTGGCATCAGAAAATAATTCACCCTATGCTTTAAGCATTATGATGTCTACGTTAGTGAAACTTAGGTGTAAAGACATTAGGTCACGTAAGGATTCCCGTGATCGTCGTATAATGGGACTCGGTAGGGCTTCGCCCCAATGTCGCGGCGGCAGTGCTGGGGACGCGGGCCATGGCGCCGGGCGGGGCGCTGCTCTGTGTAGCCTGGTATTACACCATACTGGCTGGTAAGTTACCTAACTCTTCTTTGTCTTGTCCAATGCTGGATGTAAGCCTCTTCATGTTTTTTTCTCAACCTTAATCTTACCAACACTACTTACATTGTATTAAAATTACGTTGTTTCTCACAATTCCCTGACCAGCTGGTCTATTCTCAGCCGATAACTAGGAATAGCGCCTAAATCTGGTATTTGGAGTATTAGTTGCCTACTGGTAATATTCCTTAGTACGTTTCGTGAGCGAAATAGAATACCTAATGAGCTAAAGACAAATAAATAGGATAGTCTAACTACCGGTTTCTGATTTGAGAAATTCGCTAAGCAAGTACTTAAATATCGTTCTGCCTCTGCGGATTTCTCACAAAAGAACGTGACATAACGATAGTAAGGCATTTGGTTAGTGAAATTCTCAATTTAGAAACAAGGTCTTAGGGTGGTATTCTACAGGGTGCACTCTAAGTCGATAGCGGAACTTTAAGTAGGCTTTCTACTGATCACTACAAACAACTTGTACTAGGTGGCGAAAAAAATGGAGCGAAAAAAATATCAGCTGTTTCATACATTTGGCGCAGTACTGAGTCGACCTTTCGTATGGAACAGCAGATTTTTTTTCGCTTCATTTTTTTCGCCACCTGGTTCAAGTTGTTTGTAGTGATCAGTAGAAAGCCTCCTTAAAGTTCCGCTATTGACTTAGAGTGCACCCTGTAGAACGCTACTTAAACTCAGTTCAAACTAGAACGCTACTTAAACTCTGTTTAAACTCAGTTCAAACTAGAACGCTCCTTGAACTCTGTTTAAGTAGAGTTTAGTAGTGTCGATTGTCGATAAAACAGTGCATGTTTTGATTTGAATATCCCTCCCTTCATATCAAAACATGCACTGTTTTATCGACAGTCTGAACTCTGTTTAAACAGAGTTTAAGTAGCGTTCTAGAATACCACCCTTAAAGTTCATCATCATCATCATCATCATCATCATCAGCCCACCTCTGCCCACAGCTGGGTATAGGCCTTCTCCCCTTAAAGTTCGGTTCAGAATTTTTTAGGCATCTGGTTCAAATGAGATAAGCATGTAGGTACTTATTATTTACGTAATTTAATAAGCATGCTAAGTGCTAACACTAACGGTATGCATGTACCTTATAAAATTCCATCATACAGCAAGTTTCATCATCTGTTGCAGGATTTTACACACTTTATTGTCCTGTGCTCTACATCATGTTTATCAACCATAGGCTTTATCGTAAGCTGGCTGATACACTTTTCGCACTTTGGGAACTGTTTCCCGTGGTAAGATTTTTTTTTCTCAACTCATATTGTCTAATCGATATTCACTAGGTAGGTACTGATTTTAAAATACATAAGTATTTACTAAATTTTGGTATTGCAGGCTCTATTCCAATGCTGTTACAACACTCAGCTTCACCACTACGGAGATTATGTGAATCCTGACGAAAACACAATCGTTATAATGAACCACCGCACTAGAGTTGACTGGAACTATGTCTGGATAGCCCTGTACCATGCTACACAGAAAATTAAAAATAATTTAAGTGACGAAGATCTTACATGCAGTAAAATTGAAAATAAAGGAAAACTACAAGAGATGAAGGTCGAATCTAAAAACTTTTTAGATGTTGTGGCTGGAGGGAAATCTAAGATCAAGTTTGTTCTGAAAGATGAACTTAAAGCAGTGCCCGGACTAGGTGATCTTTTTAAACTAAATACAAATAATAGAGAACTCCCAGCTAAAACCATATAATACTACAACGTCTGAAATTCCCCAATTTTCAACGGCCGTTGGTTTATTCATCCACCTTTTTTACAATTTTTTTTTTTGTTAGTGCTATGAAATTGAATTACCTACTTATTTTTGTTAGTGCCATGAAATTGAATTACCTACTTTACACAAAAAGCCACTTGATTCTTCAGTAGAAAGCCTATAAGCTTAATCCATAACTACAAAACATTCCCAAGTTGGATCGTTACACAATCTAAGAGTGCACCCTATACCACCACCTATACTCCACCTCGCGGACTATATTGTTATGTTCATTAGATTTATGTACCTATACAGGGTGCACTCTAAGTCGATAGCGGAACTTTAAGTAGGGGATCTACTGATCAATACAAACAACTTGTACTAGGTGGCGAAAAAAATGGAGCGAAAAAAATATCAGCTGTTCCATACAAAAGGTCGACTCAGTACTGCGCCAAATGTATGAAACAGCAGATTTTTTTTTCGCTCCATTTTTTTCGCCACCTAGTACAAGTTTTTTGTAGTGATCAGTAAGCCTACTTATAGTTCCGCTATCGACATATCTAAGGTTTCTGAGTTGAGAATTTTACTAAGCACATACTTACGTATCGCTCTGTCACGCTCTTTTTGAGAAATCTGCAGAGACAGGACGATACTTACCCATTTGCTTAGCAAAATTCTCAACTCAGAAACCGGGCCTTAGAGTGCAACCTGTAGATTGTTTGTATGTAACACAGACAATCAGTTACCGTGATGTTTTTATATGGATCGACTCATACTTCCTTATTTTTGAGCTAAGATATTTTTCCGCTTGCCTTTGACACATATCTGTCCCCAGGCTGGATAATGCAGCTGAACTTCTTCCTGTACGTCAAGCGCAACTGGCGCGAGGATCAGCACAACCTGTCGAAGTTCATTGAGTACTACCGCCGCATGGTCGCCGGTTACAGAGTGGTTCTGTTCCCCGAGGGGACAGACCTAAGCGACGACAACCGACGTAAGAGCGACCGATTTGCCGTCGTTAATAACCTACCGGTTAGATTTTTAACTTCTATTTCGTTCGCTGCTTTTGATCCATCCAGCCGAGAGGCTGTTCTGTACTTATGCAACATATTACGACCATATGAGATATATGACATAATTTAAATTAGTAAAGTTTTTTTGGAGATAGCGTCATTTCTAATTGAAATTAATTTATTTGGAATCGAGTTCGAAACCAATAAAAATGTAAGCCTTGAGAGGCATTTTGATAACGCGCTTTTACAACTACATGCATTTTATTCTAGGCTTTCTGCGCGTTTTTATAAAGCGAATGCATGTAATTGTAAATTAAAACCATACATTTGGATTGGTTTAAATAAAATGTTGGTATGGAACAGCTGATATTATTAAGAGATTTCGCACGTGGCTCCATAGTAAAAGTTCCTTGTATTGATGAGTTCAGCGATTCCTTTTCCGATTCTGTACATACATCTTTCTATCTGCCCAGCATTTGGACTTCGTGCTGCACCCTAGGACGACGGGTTGGGCGGTGCTGTGTTCGCGCCTGCGTGACGCGGGCCTGGCGTCCGTCTATGACGTCACAGTGGCGTACGATACGCCCGCGCAGACTGAAGCGGACCTGCTGCGGGGGAGGCTGCCTCGGCATGCACACTTTCATTTTAAGAGGTAGCAAACGTGGTTTTTTTGCTACCATTTCATTTTGATTTTTATGAATTCCTTTTATGAGGTAGTACAGTCGGCCACACGCTAGGATACCCCTTTTTGTTTGATTGGCGTCCTTATGCCGTGCGCGGTAAGAGCTGCCATGGGGTATCTGTGACTGTGGTCGACCGTACCAGCACAACTTCTACATAATTATAGGGTAATTTTTATCTAGCTTTATTCCTGAAACACAACTTCTAAATGTGATTTCCTACACCTTTTTTTTCTACAACTTTGTTGAAAGCGCAATTTAATTTTTCCATTCGGTACAAGAATAAACTTTCTTAAAGTTATTTCTATGCTACGTTATACCGAGGTAGAGATGAAGTATTGAAATCTACTACAGTATCTTTTTTTGTTTCAGATATCCCATAGAGAAATTGCCTGCTAAAGAAGATGAGTTGAGGGTGTGGCTAACCGATCGGTGGCGCGAAAAGGAAGCAAGTCTAAGGTTGTTTCACAATAATGGTTGGTATTCGATCAAGAGGATATTGGTAATCTTTATTTTCTTGCAGTAACACACATTTTACTATTTCACTTTATCCCTTTTTTCAGGAACTTTTTTCGACTCTACATTGAATAAAGCCCCAGAAAAGGTTAAGCCTAGATCCCTCACGACTGCGAAAATTGGCTTCGTATTTTGGTGTGTAGTAGACGTTCTATTCACCTATGCAATGTTTTACAGTTTGATGTTTCAGTTTTGGGTTGTATATCACAGTATTTTGTTTGTATTTGTTACATGGAGATTTGATGGATTTCATAACATACAGTATAAGCTGTTGGGAATAGCGAAAAGTTAATAAATAAATAACGTATAAGTACCTAGGTAATTTACAATTGTACGTAACATATTTTTGTTAGATAGTGCTATTTGCTGCAACATAAAAATGATGTGATCTGTATCTTAAGATAGCTGTGAAGTGGATCGTTATGTGAATTCTCTTTAAGGCCAAATTGTACTTAAATATACCTATGTATTGTAAAATATATTCTTAAATATACGTAATAACCATTAAACTCTGCGTTCACTTTACTGGGAAATTACTTAAGTATGTGCGGACAACTTACTTACAGATTTAGATCTGTATTCGGTTTCTTTAATTGTGTTTGGAAGCACTTTTCCTTTCGTCTCTGGTAAAAAGTAACAGAGGAAACCTGCCAACAACGCTAAAGCACTAAACAATAAAATAGATATCCATTCCACTCCAATGTTCACTATGAAAGGTGCTACAAAACCACCGACTCTACCGAACATCGACGCGAAACCCATGGCACTGTTTCTTATAACAGTAGGAAAAACTTCTGATGAGTATAAATACACTTGGACGAAGGCTGTGTATGCTCCAATTTGGCCTATTATAGCAAAAGTCAAAGTTACAGCTTCCATATTACTGGGTAGAAATATAAATATTATCAACGACGCTCCTGCTACGGCAAAACTAGTAATTACCCCGGTCTTTCGGTTCAAAAACAATGTGGCTAGCACAACTAATATCATACCAGGAGCCAGGGCTAAAGCTGAGAGCATCACGTTGATGTAAATGTTACCTTGAAGGCGTCCTATGTATTGATTTACTCCAAAGTAGACAAAAGTCACACAGAGCCAGATGAATGCTGTTATTATAGTGTAGAGGCGGATTTTTGGTGTTTTGAATAGATCGATGTATGAGCCCCGACTTGCAGCAGACTTGTCGACGGTGGCCTTTTCTAGTTGGTTTACGTTGTCCGATATTTTGTCAGTCGGCAAGTTGTTCCTGAAAATTGAGAAAATTGTTATGTCAATAAGATGTAGGTCCTATCTATTCGTATAAGTTTCTTTGTGATCAAAACAAGACCTTACTTTTTAGCGATGTGAGTAAGAACTGCAATGGCTTCATCCTTCTTTCCAACTGTTATCAACCAACGTGGGGATTCAGGTATTATCCAGAAATAGGCCACCGTCAAGACCCAAGGAACTGAAGTCACTAGCTGGAGATGCCGCCAGTCTCTGACGAAGTAGGCTATTATTGGCAAAACAAAGTATCCAGTAATATAGGAGACTTCATGGATGCCCAGGAGATACGGCAAGAAGGATTTGCCACTTAGCTCTGCTAGGAGTACGAAACAGCACAACATTGTTCCTCCGAGGGAAACGCCTATAAGACACCGCAGAGCAAGAAACATCCACAGATCCGTCGCAAAGGCTGATAATGCAACCGATACTGCCTCCAGTGACAATGCTAACGTAACTGCTAGTTTACGACCATATCTGAAAAACATAGAAACAACACTCTGTTATGAATCTACCTAAGCAATCGTTATGCAAACAATGAAGAGCAATACATGCGCGTTCCAAAGTATAGCGAACAACTACACTTAGGTAGTACTATAAGAACAGTAATTTATACAGTGGATGGCACATTCAAAGAGAATATAAACATGCATGTCAACTGTGCACGGTTGATTTATGGGCGACGTTGCAATGCAATAAAAATGTAGAGTTCATAGAAAAATCTGCAACATACCTGTCAGATATGTGTCCGTAGATCAAGCTTCCCATCAAGATGCCCACTTGCAGGATGGACTGGGCGAGACTGCCCAGTGACCTTCGTTCACATATGAGGTCCCAAGTGCTCGTAATAGAGCTGGTCATTATACTCTGATCGTATTGGGGATTTTGACATGGACAGACGTTTGTTAGGTTATCTGTAGGGTCATCCAGGCACGTGTAGTCAGCACTCGGTATAAGGAATACTACGTTTGTGAGTTGGAACTCTGAAGGCAGACGACCCAGCGTGATCAGAGCCCAGATCAAGGTCTGGTATCTGCCAAAACGGCCGATGGCATTCTCGATGGGATCGTCTGAGTCCATATTGGTCCAAGATGCCCTGAAATTTGGTGAAAACGTTTATTAAATATGGTTTTTGAAAAAAAAACCTGGATCCAGGCGGCCAATTCTCGGGAATGTCGCATTCGAGATTATGCCAAGAAAACATTAGTAAAAAGTCGAATTCGAGATTCCCGAGATGACAATAATAATTCACAATAATAATTCACTCACAATCATTTAGTACTCTTGAAGATGTCTCTAGCGTGAAGGGGAAAAGCCTAACCCGATAGTCGGCAAATTTGGGCTAAAATGAAAATAATGATGATGATCATTTACCTATTTAAGTTTAGAATAAATTGTACAGAACAAATTTAAAAGACAATCACTTACCACAGTTCACATTTGTCTACCCCTAGCTGAAAAGTGTAAAATTGCTAAACGTACTTATTTATTACTGAATGAATATGTACGTACCTACTATCTATCTCGTCAATCCTTGTGTCCACACAGACGTATTAAATTTTCACTACTACGGTAAATGATAATAACTTATGTTTATCGCTGAAATTTTTATACCACTGTATTTTAATACACGTTATCTGCTTTCTTATGTAGATTCATTTATGATAACTTATTTTCAAATATCATATGATACATTTTGAATTAGGTAAGTAATTATATACACATACATAGTAGGCCTTGAGTTTGCATGTTCACTGCGCACAGTAAAATAACTCTTCCGGTTGAAATTAATGCCTTGAAAACACTATTCTTAATTATTTTATTTCACGATAATCAAGTATGGTAAGATACATAGAAAGGCAGAGCGCGAGAGGCACTGCTGTGTGTGAGGAACGACCACGAGTTCACGACACGACTGACTGCCAAAAATATAAGACTTTAAATATTTTTTTATTATTATTAGTCGTAGGCCACAAATACTTAAAACAATAATGTGGTGGCCTGACACTATAAGTACTTTGGTTCCCTATGCAGGTAAATGGTTTTCCTGCAAAAAAATTAACGAGATTGACTTTCTTCTAGTTTGAATTTGTTTGTGTGTGTTCATCCGATCATATACATAGAAACATACGCTGCTAAAATCATATACCCTTCTGCTTCGCAAAGTCGGGTAAAGGTAAAACTGGCGTATCACCTCAATATTGTACGATTAACGATCTTCAAAAGATCTGCTAACTTGGTTATTCACTGATTAAGCAAGTGATTATCTTTTCTTATAAATTACTATCTAATTAATCACGATAGTAAGAATAATGATCTATTTTGAATCAAAGTACCGACATTGCGCGCTGCGAGGAAATGCATCGAAGACAAAAAAGTCCCAATCAAGTTTATAAAAATATGTTTTACTAGCTTTTGCCCGCGACTTCGTCCGCGTGGACTACAGAAAAAGGATAATATGCTTTACTTTGCACCTAAGTGTAAAAGCGTGATAATATGTAGCCTATGTGTTATTCTGATGTCTAAGCTATTTTTATTCCAAATTTCATCCAAATCCGTTCAGCTGTTTCAGCGTGAAAGAATAACAAACATGCATCCATCCATACTTAAAACTTTCGCGAATATAATATTATAGCTTTTGCCCGCGACTTCGTCCGCGCTGAGTAAGATAAAAAGTTGTAGCTCTATTTTCCCCCCGCCATCGACGTCAGTCAGGGGAAAAGATAGCAGTTTATAGTTTATAGCTTGTGGCCGCGACTTCATTTACGTGGATAAAAGAAAAAGGATATTAGCAATGGTACTAAGCATATTTTTGACCACTTAGTATGAACCCCACCCTACACCCAGCGCTATCAAAGCGTTGGCCCAAGACTTTGTTTCCATGGACCACGAGTTGTTATCTGTTTCTTCCAACCTCAACGGAGTAAAGACGCAGATACCTACTGTTATCGGCGACTAACTGATTGAACGTGGGTTACCTGCATTTCAAGACACACTTGAAGATTATCTTCTCTTTTTAGCCTTATCCCATAATTTCGAGTCCGCTAATCTGCTGCTGCTTACTGCAAACTTTCAGGCTGGGTTCTCTCTCTTCAGTTGGTCTCGCTCCAAGTCTTGTAAGTATGATTATGCAAAAACTACGTGCCTCTGTGGCCTTTGTGGACACTGCCTCTCCCGATGTTAGAGAGCCCTAATGGGTAGTTTGAAACCCAAGTACATACATCTCGTTAGCTTGCGCAGTTGGGTGAATGAATAATCAGCATTCGCTGCAGTACGTTACAGGTCTCAACATCTGTCTGGAGTCTGGAATTCTATAAAACTGTAAAAAATCTCCAACAGAGCTAGTTAGCGTTACCTACTCGTATTATAGGCACGAAGAGAAAACTATTTGAAAATCCGTATGTTTTTTTATTTTTATTTTGCATCATATTATATCAAAGAGACCGATCATAATAATTTGGTTCTGACACCAGAAAATATGTGATAATATCAGGAGATACTTAAAATATTATGTCTATCACATTTAGTAGTTTTTTTTTCTATGAGCGGCCCTTCTGAAACACCAAACGCGTATTCTTAGCGTCTACGATACCATAGTCTGAAACAACGGTTTTAAATCGTCAGTCTTATTCTTCTTTCGTGTTGAAACCATCACACTTTGCTGTCCCAGAAACTCGTTAACTTGATCGCGCTGAGGTCGCCTCTAGAGAGATCCTATCAGCTGCACTGTGGAGCATCACAGACAGGACCACAACAGAACGGACAGGTATGATCAGGTCAGTCAGTACAGTTAAGATTGGCACGAAACATCGGCATCTGCCTCTTCTGGATGTATTCCTCACATATCTTTCATGCCGGCAACACCACCACGCAGGCAGTTCGGGGATTTTCACATGCCAGAATGAATATATAGGCGACGATGAAATTATGTAAAAGTTCACCTGTCCAGTCTTTCTAGGTACTCATTAAGTACTTAATGGAAATGAAACGGTCATGGTGCTCATGTTACACCATCAATGACTGATGTTATGCGCCTATGGTCGCTCAAGACTCTACAATGTTTTGCACATTTGCACAGTACAGCTACACACAGCGGATTTTTTTTCGTCAGAACATCGTATCTTAACTTTCCTTTGAGGTCTCCATTCCATTCAGTCGTTCCCTCAATGCTGAGGATCGTGACCATCATTGAAGGTGGCAGAGAAAAGAGTTCTTCATTGCGCTCTATGACTCGCGATGTGGATCAGTTCATGCAGGTGTTTTTGTGTGGCTTTCGTCATAATATCCGTCCATCTTCGAGGTCTGGTGCATCCTATTCTTCCCTGAATAACCAGCAATCAGCAATGCACTCAACGGACGTCCCTTCTCGTCTGGCCAAAAGATCTCAGGATGCAACCGCAACTTTGTAAAGAGCTTTGATAAAACTGCTGGATGCAGAGTTTTTTAAGTAAGGATTTATTGGCTCTTTCAGATTGTAAGTAGCTATCACTGAACTTATGTTTTTTGCCTGTTTTGAGTAATTAAACTTGTAATTCCTTTATTGCTTTGTTGATATACCATTTTTGTGACAGTGACGGATGACAGCGATAATTAAAAACAACTTCTTCACGGTTGTTCATCGTTTGAGTTTTTCGGCACATTTGGGCCTGTTTGGTGCACTAAAATTCACCGTTGTTCAGTTTTCGATGGATTTACGAAAGTAAATAGCTCAACGCTACGTGATGACAGAGGGTCTTTGGTAAATGGTTGTGTCGTTCACTTTTATACAAATAGCCACTATATGATAATCTTTGTGTGTTTATTTTGCTCCTAAGCACCAAAGCGTGATTATATGTAGCCTATATGTTATTCTGATGTCTCAGCTATCTACATTCCAAATTTCATCCAAATCCGTCCAGCGGATTCAGCGTTATAAGGTAACAAACACACTCACTCACTCACTCACTCACTCACTCACTCACAAACTTTCGCATTTATAATATAAGTAGGATTGGCATAAAGTTTAATATTTAAAGCATCTTACAACTAAACTGTATTGTATGATTTGTGCTAGCACTGAGGACATAGGTTAGGTACGAACAAGGTACGAGTAGGTATTACAATGTAGAGAAAATTGTAAAAGCTGAGTTGCTGTAGAGTTTAAAATGACTACTGAAAGTGCCAAGTACACACTGGGGTTTGATTTTGTGTTAAATGCCTCTAAAAATATTTGAAAGAAATATACTTAAAAATACCTATCTAGTAAATGATTGGATTTTTATACCCCTAATATACGTATATACATTGTTAGGTAGGTATTAAGCCCTATAAATATGGAGGAGGTATAAACACTAGTTATATAAGAGACTTTCCCTACTGTGAGAGCATAAATTAACATATCACAGCCTATATATAATAATATAGACCCTCTAAAGTCTTGCTTCATAACAGCTAGCTAGCTAGGTAAACAATTATTTATACAATACGGTTTTGTTCATACACATAATAAATTGGAATTAGAGGTAAACCATGTTTAGGTAAGTATATTGCTTACACCTTACACTAACTATTTTGAATAATATCTGCACCAATGCCTTTTAAAGTTGGTAAGTCTAGAAACAAGCAAGTCGTTAGATGCACGTGGAGTACACAAGGCACTGATGGCAATACTTGGCAATTACTATAAAACTTAAGCCTAATGAAGAGATCTTTACAACAGCCTCCTTTAATATTGAGTTACGCCTCTCCTTCTTCTAATGTGTCTGGTAGCTTCTTGCCTCTCGTATCGGGCAGTATCACGCACAAAGCTGCGCCAATGAGGGGGACTATGCCGAAGATCAGCGGTGGAAGCCACGTACTTGTGTGAGCCAGAGTGGCGACAAACGGAGCGACCATGGAACCAACACGGGCCACGGTGGATGACAGTCCTACGCCAGAGTTCCTGACGACGGTCGGGAATAGTTCCCCAGCATAGAGGTACACGGTAGAGAACGCGATACTCATGCCCCATAGTCCGATACAACTGAGCGTCAGATGCAAAACGTTCGAATTCGGCAAGATTAGGATGAGAAGACAGCTAAGACTGGCCACGACGTTGGAAGCCACAAGAGTCATCTTGCGGCCGAGGAACCGGTTTGAGTAGATGGACACGAAAGTTCCAGGAATCTGAAAAAGACAAACATGCTTTTTGTGAGAATAAATAACATAATGAATTATTACAATGTAATTTTAATCCATTTGGATGCGCCCTTGTGACAAGCGAGCGCAATATAACAATTAATTAATAGATGAATAAAACAAAACGGATGCGGAAAAGACGAGGGACAGGAATAAAAGAAAAAGAGATGTGTTCGTCTCTTTTAGAGAGAGAGAGAGAGAGAGAAGAGAGAGGAAGTGGAGGAAAAGTAGAAGTAATAGGAGTAAAAAAGGCGGACGATAAAAGGGAAGATGAACGAGGGGAAAGCGTACGAGAAGGAACAAAAAGAGAAGGAAAAGAAAGAAGAAGAGAAATCATAAAGAGAAGGAGGAAAGACAAAAGAGGAAGAAAAGAATTAAGAGAAGAAAGGACCTGCTCGCTCGTAAAGACCCCGATCGGGCCATAGAAACAATGAGATAACAATAACCACAAATAGATCCGAGCGGAGAAGGCATTCTGAGAGTGCTGTTTATTCACCTGGATAGACGCAGAGATGGCGACGTTCTTGAATATATCCCCGGACACATGGCCGATGTACTGCGAGACACCGAAGAAGCAGAGCCCACACGCGAACCAGTTGAAGCAGATGGCGATGGTGCGCAGGCGCAGGCGCGGAGTGCGGAACAGAGCGATGAACGAAGCGCGCTCCTCTTGCTTGCCACTCATCTCTACGGCCATCTTCTGGGCTATCGACGAGATGCCCTCCGTTGGACGACCGTTTCTAGAAACAATAATTGGGAATTATTATAAAACAACACTATATGATTTAAGTTTGAATATCAGTAATTTAACCCAAAGACTTGATTTTGTTATGAAGAAAGATACAGATAAGTAATATGTATTGGCCCAATATACCTAAGTTCCTTGGACTTATAGGTTGGACCTGTGGTGCTGAGCTGGTAGAAACAGTGAGTAAACGAGTCAAAAATTACATTTCAGTTTTAAAAAAAAACATCGTTTAAACTTCTTTCAGTGCATAAAAGCAAGCTAAGGCTGGAAGATAGCAACGACATGTTTTTTGGGCAGTGCCACTGCTTCGTAGACCAGACTACATAATCGGCTGAATTATTGTTGTTGTGTTGTTGACAATAATGAAAAGAATACTAGGTATGTTATTGCCGCGAACGAAACATCTCTGAACAAAAATAGCTCAGTTTAGCTTCAAAATGTAAAAAACTTTGAAAATTTTGAATAAATTTCCCGCCACGTTGCTATAGTGCTATAGATGCATAAAAGCGCTCGATAACTAACCATAAAAAATAACCGCGATCTAACCCTATTCGAAATAATTCAAAGTTGTTATCTAACTTTATTCAGACATCTGCGATTTTTCAGGCGCGCCATACAGATTTTTGCTGTGCGATCTTAGGCCAAAAAAGCGGAATCAAATAGAAAGGAACAGTTACCTTTTGGCAGCAACTTCCAGGATTTTCGCAGCATCGTCGGCTCTACCGGCTGTGAGGAGCCATCGGGGCGATTCAGGCAGCAAGTAGTAGTAGCTCAAGAATATGATGGACGGCAGCGAGATCGCCAGCTGAAACTTGTCCCATTCTCTCAAGAAGTATCCGAAGGCTGGCAGCGTCAGGTGACCGAGGTTGAACGGAATCTGGTACACGATGCCGATAGTGTCTCTGTAGCGAGGTCCCACCAGTTCCATCACCAGAACAAAGCTGGTGACCATCGTCCCCCCGGTAGCGACGGCAAGCAGAAACCTCAAGGTTGTGAACATGTACCAGTTGACAGAATATGCGGTCGCAACACCAGAGATGAGCTGGAGGAAAACAGCCCCAAGGAATGGCACTCGGCGTCCATATCTGCGGGTAGAAAATTATGCGAAGTCAAAAAAGCGTCATTTAAACAGGGTAGAGTAAGCACATAGCCCTTGCAACAAAATACGCAAAAAATAATCAAATGCCATGGACCGAGTCGCGAAAAACATGATGGTACTTTATTGACGTAGTTCACAGGAATAATGTTTGGTCCAAATAAATAGTAGAATGGAAAATTAATACAAGTAAAACACTATCATTCGTGACCTTCGCTCGCTACCCGTGTTAATGGATGTTATCGGTAATTTTATGATGCGTAACTAAAACAACAAACAAAGTGCAGTAATTACTTAAGTGAACTTTGCCGTCTTCTCACAAGCTTTTGGTATATTATCTCCCTTATTCGTTCCAAAAATAAAGCAGAACAGAAAAATATTAGAAGACAAAAGTAGGTACCACGACAGCACGTCAGAGTGTACACTTTTGTTGTAAAGTCACCCGTTACGTAACCGAGTAGAGTGCTACCGTGTAAGGGTCGACGTGCTATCGTGTGTACAACTTAGACCAAAATAGTGGCTCTGTCAGCTGTAGACCTCGCGAGTCTGTCAAGAGTCTGCGCTTCGCTCAACGCGGGACTCTGCTTTCAATCTTTACCTACTTTCGACATTTGCAAGTAAAATTTCGAAAAACTGAATCGACAAAAAATACCCTTTATCAAACATGTTCAGAAAATTTCATGAGAATCGGTTGAGAAATGCGAGGAGAACAAGAACATACGAAAGCATTTTTGCCCAAGCTGAAACGTCGCTTCGCTCGGGCTCAATAATTTAGAGAACTGAAGGTTATTTAATTCACATGCTTTCAATATTTTAAAAAGAAAATCCAAAGCTAACGTCGTCGATTGATAGGTAAGATAATCATTTAAATTTTATTATTAAAAAATATATTGTTTGTTTTTGTTTATTTTAATTTAATGTAAGTAATTTGGACCTGGGCCCTTAGCCTGTAACACAATGGTGCCAAAATGGGCTCCCGGTTGACGTTTTCAATTACGATTTATTAATGCTGTCGGTCCAGTGTCGGTCCTTTTAATGTTTTTGTAGTACAGCAAATAATATCATGAGTCTAATTCTAGAGGATTAGTTCGCTAGTTGTAGGAGAACTACGAAAAAATCCCGGTTTTGTCCTTCTACCTGGGACGCCATTGATACGCCATTGGGTTACAGGCTAAGGGCCCAGCACATATCAATGAAAGTCAAGTCAAAATTATGCCGAAAAATCACGAGTACCGCTATAAAAATAGAGTCGTGCGAAGCTAACTTTGCAGTGGAGCATCCGAAATAGTAATTTCCGTACGTTGCTTTTGTATGTTTTCACCATTTTTCAGTGGTACACACGACAACACGTCGACCCTGACACGGTAGCACTCTACTCGGTTACGTTACGGGCGACTTTACAACAAAAGTGTTCAGTCTGACGTGCTGTCGTGTGTACATGTTACGTCAGTTATTGTCTGTTACAATTTTGTTTCGTGGAATACATTTAAATATGGTGAAAACATACAAAAGCAACGTACGGAAATTACTATTTCGGATGCTCCACTGCAAAGTTAGCTTTGCACGACTCTAGCTCATTCGCTAATAGCGTGCGATGATCGACTTTCCAATCTTTGCTTCTCCAGATGCTATGATCATCTTGAAGAGATATCTGCTGAAGTAATTGTAACGGTTCTAATAATGGAACCGGATGTGCCACTTTAATTCGTCTTGACCCCGGGTTACAAAGAGAGAGTTAAGGCTGGAAGATAGTAGTGTGGCGGGAAATTCAAAATTTTCACAGTTTTTTACATTTTGTAGCTAAACTGAGCTATTTTTGTTCAGCGATTTTTCGTTCGCGAGAATAAAACCGTATTCTTTTCAGTATTGTAAACAACAGAACAACAATAATTCAGTCGATTATGTTTTCTGGTCTACGACAAGTTTTTTGGGCAGTACCACTGCTTCGTAGACCAGAACACATAATCGGCTGAATTATTGTTGTTCCGTTGTTTACAATAATGAAAAGAATACAGTTTTATTCTCGCGAACGAAAAATCGCTGAACAAAAATAGTTCAGTTTAGCTACAAAATGTAAAAGTCTGTGAAAATTTTGAATTTCCCGCCACCTTGCTATCGTCTACCCTTAAGTAGGTACAGCTTGGAATTTTTTTTGACTTCAATATTGATTCGAATCCCAATCTAGTCCATTGTCTTCCGGGGATTCTTAGGGGGTTGGCGTAAAAAGGAAGAGGCCTATGCCCAGCAGAGGGATTTACTTAAAGGCTGGATAGATAGATAGAATATTGAGTAGGTACTTAACAAAGCAGGTTTAAATTACCGGTCAGAGAGATGTCCAAACACCATGTTGCCGACGAGGATTCCGAGCATGAATAGCGTCTGAGTCAGGTTCGAGAGCCAAGCTCTGTTGCACACAAGATTCCATTCCGATTTTATTGTTTCGGCAAAGACAGAGTGGTCGTAAGTGTATCTGGTACAGTTGTCGTAGCATTTGCTGTCATATACGCTACTGTCGCCGCATGTAAAGTTCATTGGCGGGGCAAGGAACAGTATGCTCATCTGGTGCCAGGCCACGGGGAATTTGACTAGGAAGACGACGAGGCACATGCATATTTGCCATTTTCCGATGGAACCAATTGCTCTTGTAATCGCATCTCTGCTGTCATCTGTTTTTTGGTCCTCCATATCTCTTGTCTCGTGCTCCAAGTCTGAAAATAAGTAAAAGATTTTTTAGGTTACTGTCATTAAAAAATATTACACAACTAGCTGACCCGGTGAACTTCGTATCACCTGAAATAGTTTGACTCTCCGCGTCAAAAATGGCGATTCCAATACAAAATGACCAATTTTTATTTCTTCCGTTTTTCAGCTAACCCTTTAACTTTTCCCATATTTCTTTGCTTTTAAACCTACCCTGAACTATGGTGGTCTAAACAAAACAGTAAATATGCAAATCGGTCAAGCCGTTTCTTAGTTTTAGCGAGACTAATGCACGGCGATTCATTTTTATATATTTAGATATATGAGTCTGACGGTCAGGTGTTTGCAAAGTTCCCAATTTCCCAGAAAAAAATGTTTTATTTTATTTTATTGGAGACGCTACAAAGTTTTGCAAAGGGTAAGTTCCTGGTTCAATATAAGTCATTATAATCTTGAAGAACTACAAGAAATTAAATCATGCCTTAGTCCTTACCAATTTTTTCCTTATTTTTAACTGTAGAGTCATCGTTCGACGACATTATAACGTTAAGGAACACAAGATAACTTCGCTACAATTATTGACTTAACTTATCGCAAAATTTGAATAAAAACTGGACCGGTCGCGCCGGGGGTCAGACAAGGAATGGTCTGCCAGATGATGCGACCTCACGTTGTTATCAATCACTTTACTTACTCTCTTCTGTGAGATTATTGGATAATGGATGCGCGTTTCTGAACTGAATATTGGATGATTGACACACTGGGGCGTGGGTGTCTACAGGGTGCACTCTAAGTCGATAGCGAAACTTTACGCAGGCTGTCTACTGATCAATACAAACAACTTGTACAAGGTGGCGAAAAAAATAGAGCGAAGAAAATAGCTGTTTCATACATTTGGCGCAGTACTGAGTCGACCTTTTGTATGGAACAGCTGATATTTTTTTCGCTCTATTTTTGTCGCCACCTAGTACAAGTTGCTTGTATTGATAGACAGCCTACCTAAAGTTCCGCTATCGACTTAGAGTGCACCCTGTAGAGTATTGCATTGAAATAGCGAGACGAGAGCAATCGTTCATTTATAGATTAGAGTTTAGTAAAAGGAACTCGTTAGTTATGAGAACCTACCTAACCTAAAGTAGCTACGACAAGTCTTGCAGGCAAAGAAAAGTTCATTCGCGGAGTTTTGTAAGCAAAAAAGAGATAAACTGATTAAAATATGTTTTAACTAAAGTTAACGTACCTAACTAACGTTTAATGCGTAAAGTTGTATGTTCATTATATGCACTGAGCATACCGACCGTTAAAGACCAAGGTTGAGTCTCTACAAAGGCTCTATCTTTATTGGAAATTCAGTTACGTACGAGACATTGAGGCTTATTTACAATAGCGAGCCCTTATGTTTTGATGAGGTTGATTATTCGATTACTATCTCGATCTTGATGTATGTACGGCGGATGCAACGTTTCAGGTCATCACGGTTGCGCAAGTAATGCGATCTGTCGTGCGTCGATCGAGCGTAGCTTTATGTTGCGCATGAGTTCGACACGTGCGTAACTCTGGTGTTTTATTCAAAGACATAATAATATACAGAGTATGCTTTAGTTAGGACAACTTCATGATGGGTTTTTGGCATGCTAAAAGAAATGATCCCAAAAATGGGTCAGAAATTTTGAAATAATAATCAGTCACTCTTTCCAACTACACGGTAGTTGTTTTTTGTCCCCGATTTCGCGCTATTTAACCTTTCATCTGGCAATATCTAACAAATACAACTTTAATTTGGTAGAGATAAAGCCAAAATAAGTAAGTAACACGTATAACCCGTGTCATTAAAGAAAACATTTAGGACGAAGTTAAAAACCTAGCGGTGTCTCGCTTTGACTGTATTAATTAGAGCGAGAAGGCGAGTGTTTTGAAGTCCATCCTAAACGTTTTCTTTAATGGCACGGGTTATTTATAAGTACTTTATCTCAGCTTTTATCGCAACTCAGTTTTTAAATTATTGTTTTGTTTATTATAAAAGTTCAGGGGTTAATGTACTTTGCTCAAAGTAAGTACAGATCTCATGATAGGAACTTATTTTGGTAGGTTTCAGATATTTACTTGCGCATAAATTCAGCTGCAAAAAAGTTAAAAAAAAAACAAGTCAGCGCAATGTACACAAGGCAGCGCGTAGACCCTTACACGCGTGCACTCTATTCACTTATGTTACGGGCGACTTTGCAACGAAAGTGTAAGGGTCTGCGTTGACTGTACCTAGACTAAACGTCTAATTAATTTTAATCTTAATAGCATGTTGACGCTCGCTAACAATTTATTGTGAGAAATGTATCATCGTCTCGCTGGCCCGTCTCGTCTCGTCTCGTCTGGTATCCTTCCCGCCTAGATAAGGCGCCCAGTCCCCTGAACCCTAACGATATGACAATGATCTTTGATATGACCGCTCGCCCGACACCCGTCTGCACTCAGCTCCTTGCAAGTCAACGTGTTAGCCTTGTTAACCGCGGACATTCATTAGTATGTCCAACGATAAAAAGTAGTTCCAAATCCATACCAAGGCTTCTTATTTTAAGAAATCTCCGAATGGCAGTTCCGATTGCGGCAAATAAACACAATATCCTGATAGCCTTTTGGGATGACCTCAATTAATATTTTCCGCGGCGCGCCGCGCGACGCGTGATTATCAAATGTACCTAATATTTATTTAAGTAAAGTAGAGAAGTTCATCACTAAGAAATCGTGAGGTTATGTACGGCAATAATACTGTCTGTTAAAAACAGTCATATCTTTGTTTTATATTATATTTATAATAGATAAGTTGGGATATAAAATTAGTAGGTAGTCGCGTCACAGACATCGATAATGAAGACAATATTCACACCCAGAATTAAGTAGAAATAACCGGTAATAGTTGGTCAACCCCGGATATTTCTGCAAATTCGGAAGCTTTTATAGATTGATATCAAATGGAAAGTTAATAAAAAATTGGTTTAATGTTTCTAATATTAAGTTTGCTATACTTATATGCGTAGGCCAGCCATGGAATAAGAAAGTGTTTTCATAAAAGTGGTAAGTAGGCCATGAACCCAGAAAAAAACTATGTGTGATTTAAAGATGACAGAAGTGACCAATAAACAATGCAATCATGGACGTAAAAAAAATGCAATACTTATTTTTTTTGCTTTCTTGGAGACGATACTGGCAGAAAGCGGGATTCTTACCATCGCACAGAGGCGCCTGCAATGGTGTTGAAAATATTTTCGTATATCGTGTGTTCAATATAAATAAAATCTTGGTTTGGAAACCGCTTTCTTACCTTCAATAATGGAACACGCGTTTTTTCCTACGCCTACGATTTCGTAGCTCCGTAGCACTGCTTGAATTTCGTAGCACTTTCATAGCTACGTAGGGTCGGCATTGAAATTTTTATGGACATTATATTATCTTATGCTTATACTATCTTATGTGAAGTATAAGGTATTTAGTTATAGTGACCACGAGATACCTACTTCTGTCGGTCTACAAAGATACCGTTAAGTTTATAAAGATGATGCAATAGAGACAATTATGTCATTTTGAGTGAGTGTTATTTAATAACCTATTGAATGACAATACATTTCAACCAAAGTGTGGCATGCAAAATGTTTAAAGAGTTTAAATAACATGGCGATTTTGGCCAACATACCGAAAACCGGCCATCATCGAATAGATTTTCTATAAAATTGATTGAATCTTTCTAATGATTATATGATACAAG
Source organism: Zelleria hepariella (assembly GCA_949319315.1). NCBI lineage: Eukaryota > Metazoa > Arthropoda > Insecta > Lepidoptera > Yponomeutidae > Zelleria > Zelleria hepariella. The sequence continues at coordinate 9,294,621 of OX439392.1, read as the reverse complement.
TGAAAACTTTGGCCAAAATGCAATCATTGCAATCTTTGCTTCTGCAGTGATCTTTTTATTTTGTAGCGATTCATGAGCGATAAAAAAATGTAGTGTTGTGAAGTAAATGGGTAATTTAATTTAACAAAAACTAAGTTATTGTTTCCTATGGAAAGGAGTAGGAGTTGGCTTTAGAAGCAAGACAGTGGATTTTAATTATTCGATAATTACAGGGGGGTTTCTGGGTCCAGTTATAACCATTCATGCTATTTTTACGGCTAGAAATCGAGAATATAATTTATTACGAACCAAAAACGGTCCAAAATATGTATACCAAAAACGGACCAAAAAATCTCGGCAGAAATAGGTCGAACCTTTACCAAAACTGTCTCAGACCACACCGAAACTAGAAAGTCTTGTGGTTACTACCTATTACTACATCTAAAGTGCAATGTAAAAATCCAGAGTCGCGAAGGGGTAACGACGACGGGTAGCGCCGGAGCAGTTACGAAAGAGATTATTTAAAAAAAGGGCTGGCTATAGAAAGGGAAGTGTTTTTTGTACCTTCATAACTCAAAAACTATATATTTCCTAGACTTGAAAATTTTAGAAGAGAGATCTACTCCGCTCCCTTGCCCTCCCCTTAACTTTGAAACAGTCTTCTATTAAATAAAATACTTAAAATATGTACCTTTTTTTTCAAATAAGTTCATCACAATCACTCACATTTTTCCTCCAACTCCGATGCGCGCCGGCCCGGCAAAGAATACAATATAGGTTATGTTTAGAAAAATGTGTGAAAGAAAACTCGACTTATTTATAAACATGGACGTTCATGAAAACAGCGCGAAATAAACGTGCGACCGCGCCTGCCCACGCGCCGATTTTGCATTGAGATGAGGCGGAGACGAGTCCCAGTTATGTAGAGTTCCGACTCTACGATGAAATAGATACTTATTAATGGGGAACATGGTAAAGCTCAAGGGAATGTATGTGCATCGTGCGGCGTGCGCAATGTTACGTTATTGTATTCCTTATGTACAGTCGACTATACATGTAATTCTGTACATTTTCGTTGCAATGTCGCCCATGACGTAACGTCGGGTAAAAGTCGATGTGTTGTCAACTATACCTACATAATAATATATTTTTCATCTCCCATGCTCGGAAAGTACGCTGTTACTTTAAACATGCGATCGTAGAAGATCCTTTTTTAAACCGCTTTGTATTTTTGTGCGCTTCGAAATTTGAACTCGACGCCCTAATAAAAAAAATATAAGGAACTCCTTCAACTTGTAGCATTGCCTAGCAACGGGTTGTTGATTTTATGACACTTCAAGAAGACATGATTTGAAATCAACAACCCGTTGCTAGGCAATGCCACAAACTCCTTTGTGAAGAAGCAAAAAAGAAGGAAACTCATTTCACTAACCTCTATGGTAGGTACCTAACTACCTAATGTCTATTGTTTGTCACGCTTGGCTAACAAAATCATTTCCTCGCTTCTGTGAGATGAAAAGTTTTGTGTTTCGCACGAATGCAATATTATTTGCGTTTCGTGCTTATGAATACCTCGCTACGCTCAGGTTTCTTTTTTTGAACCACTCGCTACGCTCGTGGCTCAATTTTAGAAACCTTCGCTAGCTCGGTATTCAATACAAGCACTCGCCGCAAACAATAATTTTGCATTCTTGCATAACAAATAACTATTTCATCTCCCATGCTCGGAAAGTACGCTGTTACTTTAAACATGCGATCGTAGAAGATCCTTTTTTAAACCGCTTTGTATTTTTGTGCGCTTCGAAATTTGAACTCGACGCCCTAATAAAAAAAAAAAAAAAGGAACTCCTTCAACTTGTAGCATTGCCTAACAACGGGTTGTTGATTTTATGACACTTCTAGAAGACACGATTTGTAATCAACAAACCGTTGCTAGGCAACGCCACATTCTCCTTTGTGAAGAAGCAAAAAAGAAGGAAACTCATTTCACTAACCTCTATGGTAGGTACCTACCTACCTATGTCTATTATTTGTCACGCTTGGCTAACAAAATCATTTCCTCGCTTCTGTGAGATGAAAAGTTTTGTGTTTCGCACGAATGCAATATTATTTGCGTCTCGAGCTTCTGAATGCCTCGCTACGCTCAGGTTTCTTTTTTTGAACCACTCGCTACGCTCGTGGCTCAATTTTAGAAACCTTCGCTAGCTCGGTATTCAATACAAGCACTCGCCGCAAACAATAATTTTGCATTCTTGCATAACAAATAACTATTATCTGCAAGGAAGGACCAAATTCTAAAAGTCCTAGGTCAATCAAATTAAAAAAAAAAACAGGAATTAAAATGATTTCCAGAAAGCTGGATATCATTTTAATACCTTCATTTGGACCTAAATGCGTGTAATCCGAGTTTGCACGGTCCCAGGAGGAGAGCTAAACTTTTGGGGGCCAAAAAACCGTGAAAGGGTATAGCAGTCTAAGGTAACAAGATTGGCCCACGAAAGCGATCAGTATGCTTAGCATGGTCGTTTTGACACTATCTCGAACTCGAGTGACAGACGTGCCATGTCTATTGTGTGAGCATGGCAGGCGGGACTCGAGATGGCAATAGATTAGGGTCATGTCGAGCAGAAAGTAGATATTGCCATTTCTAATAAAAATGTTGTATTTTTGTCTCCATCGCCATGTTGGCGTAGAGCCAACTCGAGCCCGACCGACAAGTTGACAGTTTTGCATAGAGAAGGGCCTATCTCGGGCTTACCATGCTGCACGTACTGGCTGATTTTTATGGTGGTGCACTTACTGAGTGCCAAAAATCAGCCCTCGATCTTCTTTTGATTTAGAGATATTTGATATAATACATAATACCAAATCATCAAGGTATTATTTAAACTAATATTTTAGATAATCCACGCAAGCTGGAATAACCAAATAAAATCATGATGAATGAGGATAAAATAAACTATCAAATGCATTTTTTTTACGGAGGCCCTACTATTAAACTTCAGTCAAAAAAACATAACAGAAATACTTATTCAAAATTTTATATAGCTTGTAGAAAAGAATTGATTATAAATTGATTATAAGCGGCGAGCAGAAGATAAACCAAATTCCAGCAAAAAATAAAATGGAAAATCCGACTTTGAACCTCATTATTTCGGAAACCTTTGATTTCCCAAGCATATTTCTCTGAGCAAAAATGTTCGTTATCATGAGGATAATAACGTGGTTTCCCGCTTTGTTGGCGGTCTTTTAACACCATGTACCTATATTGCACGTGAGTTGCGTTAGGACTTAGGATGCAGAAAGATTTCATTATGTAGAGGTAGATAGGTACTTTACTGCATAAACTGGTATAATGGGATGTGCGACCTTTTGGAACTGAGACGCCCGCAGTAAGCAAACTTGCATCGAAGCAACCTTGTCAAAGTAAAATAAAGTATATTTTCGATTGACTATGGCCCGGTTTCTGAGTTGAGAATTTTGCTAAGCAAATGGGTAAGTATCGTCCTGTCTCTGCAGATTTCTCACAAAAGAGCGTGACAGAGCGATACGTTAAGCATGTGCTTAGTAAAATTCTCAACTCAGAAACCGGGCCTTTGACAGGGTTCCATCCCGTTCTCATCGCGCGCGGAGTTTATGTATTCGTATTTGTTAAGGTTATACTTGTTAAACCCAGCTTGTAGGCCAGTGCAGTGGCCCATTTCCTCTGATTAATAAAAGACCCATATATCAAGGTTTATATAGCACGCGGTTCTCTCTTTCACTATTGAGCTGCAGTTTGGGCGCCTAGACTGTCTCGGTTTCCATAGCTCTTGGAGATTACTTTTTATTCACTTTCTACAATCAACGCGTAAAAACTTTGATAACTTCAAAAACTTTGTGATTTTTTAAAACGTAGCGCCATAATAGTCCGGGTTGCCATGCCAAAGAAAACCGAAGCTTATTTCTTATTGGGTTACAGATTACAGATTGTTTTCTGTGATGCATGTTTCTTTCTCATCTGTGTTCGTTATTTCTACTGTCAAAGTGACATCCGTCCGTCTGTCAGTGGCTGTAATTCCCACGTGTTGAAAATCTTTATTTTGTTCTATTGATTAAAAATGGGTGTAATTCAAAGAATAAAGTAAGGCCAAGCTTATTCAGTGATATTGATAGGCGACTCTTCGTCTCAGGCAGCAATAACAGGTTAATGTTGCGTTTATTTTGCAGAAAACCGACCACACGCAAAGGCAAGAAGGTGTTGCTTTCCAAGGAGCCAAAGCCTGTGGAAGGGCCAAAACAATGCTTGCTGATGCAAGGACGCAATCCCTCAGAGCGCACCAGGAAGCTGCTGAAGGATATTTACGATCTAAAGAAGCCAGACGCAGTATACTTCAGTCGCAAGAAAGACTTTGTGGCGTTTGAAGATGCCTCGTTGATTGAGAAGTAAGTTTGATAAGTAGCTGTGTGTAGAGCGCTCATGCCTATTTAAGGCTGGAAAATAGCAGCGTATCGGGAAATTCAAAATGATCACTGTTTTTTACATTTTGTAGCTAAACTGAGCTACTTTTGTTCAACGATTTTTCGTTCGCGGTAATAAAACAGTATTCTTTTCATTATTGTAAACAACAGAACAACAATAATTCAGCCGATTATGTGTTCTGGTCTACGACAAGTTTTTTGGGCAGTGCCACTGCTTCGTAGACCAGAACACACAATCGGAATTATTGTTGTTCTGTTGTTTACAATAATGAAAAGAATACTATGTTTTGCCGCGAACGAAAAATCGCTGAACTAAGATAGCTGAGTTTAGCTACAAAATGTAAAAAACTGAAAATTTTGAATTTTCTGCCACGTTGCTATCATCCACCCTTAATATCACTCTTGTTCTAGTGATGACAATGTTTGTAGGGAACTTCCATGATAGAGACAAATGTTAAGAGCATAGTACAAGGCAAGGTATCCAAATAGTAAATTCCACAGTCTTTCTCATCGTCTGCAGCTACAGTGTACACTAAACACGTTAGAATCAGAATTTTTAATACATAATAGTGTCTGAATTATGTGCCTCAAAAGATTTTTATAATGTAGTTTTTAGTGCAAACATCCGAAATATATTCTTTCTGTCTCTACAGAACGTGCTACAAGAAAGAAGCAGCTTTATTCGGTGTTGGGTCTCACAGCAAGAAGCGGCCGCACAATATCGTCATCGGCAGAACATTTGACTACGGAGTATTGGACATGATAGAGCTGGGAGCCGAGGAGTACAAAGCTATGGGGGAGTTCCAAAACATGAAGGTCTTGGCCGGTCTGAAGCCCTGTCTACTGTTCAACGGACCCGCGTGGGAACTGAACACAGAACTGAAACGGCTCAAGTCAATATTCACAGACTTCTTCCATAGGGAAAAGGTAAGGAATTTATATCTTAAACCTTTAACCTTATATTATTTTTATGCAAAATATTTAATTTAATTCTTATCAAATTAAATGCCAGACTAAAATCATGCTTAGCCCAGTGTCCGTCTTGGCATTCGAAATGTCTTGGCATTCAAAATTTTCATTAATTTTGGACTCTATTCCAAAGCAATAAAGTTAAAATAATGGTGGCAATGTATTCCACATAAAGGTTAAAACCCCATACCATTTGCATAAGTCACCAATATGCATGGTGGAACGATATGATCTGTCTCTCATGCAAGCTGAAAAACAAACAATTACATTACTTTCTTATTAAAATCTTAAAATAAGTCTGTCTTCAAAAATGTGTTAGCCCAAGAACAACATTGGGTTTTGGGCCATAGTTTAGCAGAATTTTTAAGAAATAAGAAAATGTATGTCTTAAAATGGTGCAAGAAATAATATTATCATTTATTTGAGAAGAAGCAGTGGTTGTGTATGACTACAGGATTTACAATTCAACTCTTTATTGTATTTTAGATAGTGTAAATGTAAATTAAAGTATTATTCAATGTCTATAAATAAGATGTGATAAATAAGACATCCCAATTTGATCATACATCTGTATTTTCCAGGTTGAGAGTGTCCGGCTACAAGGGCTCGAGCACGTGATCAGTTTCACCGCCACCAATGATGGCACCATTTACTTCCGCTCCTACAGGATTCATCTCAAGAAGAGTGGTCAGAGGACGCCCAGAATTGAACTTGAAGAGATTGGTCAGTATTCTAAGATGAAAGTGTAATGCAGCATGATAACTAGCGTCACAATTGAAATATTATTCTTATCTTCTTTTGTAGTAAATATTAGCTTTTAGTGAACAAAGCAAATATCGCTCATGGAATCTTCGGCCAGGGACCTAAGGACCTTAAATAATTTCCTGCAGAAACTACGGGTAAACCATAAACCATAGGTAATATAAATAAATTACAAAATACAACGCTTCCACCAGTTAAACTATATGTTATATTTTATCCAGAGGTCTCCACAATGCACGGAAATCTATGTTGCTGTGCAATAAAAATATGTAAGCAAAGTTTGAGAAAAAAGTGACACAATGTGGTTTTTAACATGACTGAAATGAGTTAATCATTAAAACTTATTGAGATATGTTTTTTATTTTATTTGTGGCGCTAATTTATCTTTGTTCCTATTCAAACTGTACATTGATCAATATAATTAAAGACTGCACGTCAAACTTTACACGTGTGCACTCTACTGTTTTACGTTATGGGCGACTTTGCAACGAAAATTCAAAGCTTTACAACGCTATACTTTGTAACATTTTCTCCCACTAGTGTAAAATGTGTAAAACTACATTTGGACCAATCTCCTTTTTCTCGTCAACAGGGCCCTCGATCGACTTTAAGCTGAGAAGAACGAAACTGGCCGCAGACGACCTCTGCAAGGAAGCCTGCAGGGTACCCAGAGAAGCCAAGTCGACCACCAAGAAGAACATTTCTCGCGACGCGTTCGGCTCCAAGATGGGCCGCATCCACATGGGCAAGCAAGACATCAACAGACTACAGACACGCAAGATGAAGGGTCTTCGCAAGACGCCCGAGGAGAAGAAACAGATGTTCAAGAAGAAGAAAATCGCCAAAAGGGCAGCCAAGCAGGTACAACCCATGGAGGCGTAAATTGTAATTCCAATCTTTTGTTTGTAAGTTCAACAAAGCTTTTCAGGAGGAATAAACATTATGTTGTGTATGAAACCAGTTATCTTTTACTGTATTAATCACTATTATTGTATTCGAATGGGTCGAATAGTGGTTGGTCACCACGTATTATTTGTAAATAGGATTGTGTAGCCGAGCCTATGAATGGACCACCATACCCAAGCGTTTAGCTTCCTAAGTCTCTTCACATCTAGACTAGTGAGAGTAGAATGCCAATAACGCTGTGTATGTTGGACTATGTTGGGTTTTTTTCATTTGAAATCTCCCCACTAGAAAGTAATTCCATTACTCTGAATTTGATTAATGTGGAGATAGTCTTTTCGGCTTATTTTGAGTTCAAATCAAAGTGCCTCTCCTTCAAGTGGCCAACCAAGTTTCCTTTTTAAATACTGCTGTAGGGGTGAAATTGGCAAGGTCCTTCCGCGTTCCAGGCACGCCAGTTCCAGGCATAGAAACTGGAATGAGAGCACCCAGGATAAAGACCAGTGGAGACTTCGTGAACGAGGTCAAGACGCACGTCGGGTGGCCGAGCCAGCAAAGTACATGGTAAGTAACAAAATATTATTACTTATTTATAATTTTGTGCCTTACGCCCATTAATAAACTAACAGGTAAAGGGCGTGAGGCTGAGGGTGTATTATTTATTTTTACTAGGTATTAGTTCGCCACATACTGTGAACTCGCGACCCCATGTCTTGGCAAACCCGCGACCGATTTGGCTCATGTTCGAACTTAAAAAGTATTTTTTAATACAGTTGCTCAAAAAGTGGCGTATTGCAGGGACGTATAGCGTTCGGGATATGGGCTATTACACACTCGTGCTTTTTTTTTACCTTTCCCGAACTCGTGCGTTCTCTTTCCCAACTGTCAAAATAATGTCTATTAAAAAGAAAAACCAACCATGAAGTTTTTACTAAAAAAGTTTTTATGATTCATCCAAATACGTATATTTCTAAAAAGAAGCTAAGTACTAATTTGTTTCAATATCAGATTTAATGATTTGATTGAATGAGTTTGGTTAGGTTCGCCTAGCCAGGTGTCCTGCCCACTTCCACTTCCACTGAAGTACCTAATTAGGATTAATCAAGATAAGTAGGTATTAAATAATTTTAGCAAAGGTCGGGCCATGACTGGTGGCTGGTGAACTTTTGGTGTCAATGCCAACTTTAACCACTGCATCGAATTTGTAATACTTACCTACCTAGTGTTAGATAATGGGTATTGTATTGTGCCCGTCCAATCGCCATTGAATTGTTTAAGACGAGGTATCCCGACAGGTATTCAACATAAATTCGATCGCACGGTCCAAGCTGTCCATCATTTCTAGGGTTCCGTACCTCAAAAGGGTAAAACGGAATCATTATAGGACCATTCGCGTGTCTGTCTGTCCGTCTGTCACACTTAATTTGCTGCGAAACTACTGAACCGATTGACTTGAAATTTGATACGCATATGTAAGTGACCCAAACAAGGACGTGTAACGTAAACAATTATTTTTTACTAGCTTTTCGCCCGCGACTTCGTCCGCGAAGACTTATAAGAAGTTGCCTGGATACATCTTTCAGCATTATCAAATTAGCATGAATAGAGTCATGGGTGTGTATTTTTGTAAGCTATCTCTATTCCAAATGTCATCCAAATCCGTCGTGCAGTTTCAGCGTGGAAGTGTATGTGTTGTGTATGTGTGTGACCAAATTGGTAAAGATCAAATGAATCCAACAAAAAAAAAAACATACTTTGAACCTTTTTGGCCGTTTTAGGTGAATCATTATTATTGTTTTCTTCATGCTTAGTAGATTTGCTATAAAACGCAACTGTAGTTAAATGTTCATTGAATAGTTGTAGCTTTAATGGTTCCGGCATTGTTATTGATACTAAATCAGGAAAACTCTTAAAATGTTTCCACCCTTTTTGATGCTGAAACATGTGTTTAATTATTATTTCTGATTCAATACACGACTACTTAGTTTCAAGTTAATCTGAATCCAATAAAATGATAATTTCATACAAATTTTGAACCCCGTTTTGGCCGTTTTAGAGTTAACATTATTACTTTTTTCTTCATGGTTGGTAGTTTTGCTATAAAACGCAACTGTAGTTTTTCAAAGTTGTAACTTGAATGGGTTGGGCCCAGCATTGCTACTACATCAGGGAAAAATATTCAACGTTTCCACCCATTGTAACCCTTCATTCGCTGAAATGAGAAAAATGCTGAAACATGTGTTTGATTATTTCTGATTTAGCATACGAATACTTAGTTTCAAGTAGGTATATCAGACAAAAAAAATGTATTTCATACAAACTTTTAACCCCGGTTTGGGCATTTCAAGGGTTAACATTGTAACTTTTTTCGTCATGGTTGGTAGTTTTGCTATAAAACGCAACAGTAGTTCAAATTTCAAAGTTGTAACTTAAATGGTTTGGACCCAGCATTGCTACTATATCAGGGAAAAATCTTCATCGTTTCCACCCATTTTAACCCTTCATTCGCTGAAATGAGAAAAATGCTGAAACACGTGTTTAATTATTTCTGATTTAGTATACAAATACTTAGTTTCAAGTAAATCGGACCAAAAAAAAATTTTATTTCATACAAACTTTGAACCCCGGTTTGGGCATTTGAAGGGTTAAAATTATATTTTTTTCTTGATGGTGGGTAGTAGTGCTATGAAATGCAACTGCACATTCAATTTAAAAGTTGTAGCTTCAATGGTTTGGGCCCAGCATTGCTACTATATCAGGAAAAAAACTTCAACGTTTTCACCCATTTTAACCCTTCATTGGCTGAAATGAGAAAAACGCTGAAATACGTGTTTAATTTTTTCTGATTTAGTATACTAATTCTTAATTTCAAGTAAATCGGACCAAAAAAAAATTTTATTTCATACAAACTTTGAACCCTGGTTTGGGCATTTGAAGGGTTAAAATTATATTTTTTTCTTGATGGTGGGTAGTAGTGCTATGAAATGCAACTGCGCATTAAATTTAAAAGTTGTAGCTTCAATGGTTTGGGCCCAGCATTGCTACTACATCAGGAAAAAAACTTCAACGTTTCCACCCATTTTAACCCTTCATTAGCTGAAATGAGAAAAACGCTGAAACACGTGTTTATTTTTTTCTGATTTAGTATACTAATACTTAATTTCAAGTAAATCGGACCAAAAAAAAAATTTATTTCATACAAACTTTGAACCCTGGTTTGGGCATTTGAAGGGTTAAAATTATATTTTTTTCTTCATGGTAGGTAGTTTTGCCACAAAACACTACTGCAGTTTCAATTCCATAATTGTAGCTTTAATGGTTTAGGCCTGGCATTGATACTAAATCAGAAAAAATCTTCAAACTTTTCTACCCCTTTTAACCCTTTAGTGGGCAGAATTTTGAAAAACGCTGAAACACGTGTTTAATTGTTTCTTATTTAATATACAAATACTAAGTTTCAACTTAATCGGACCAAAAAAATTTTTTATTTCATACAAACTTTGAACCCCGGTTTGGGCATTTGAAGGGTTAAAATTATATTTTTTTCTTCATGGTGGGTAGTTTTGCTACAAAACGCTACTGCAGTTTCAATTTCATAGTTGTATCTTAAACGGTTTGGGCCCGACGTTGACACTACATCACGAAAAATATTCATACATTTCAACCTCGTTTAACCCTTAAACTGCTAAAATTAGAAAAAAGCTAAAACAGGTGTTAAATTATTTTTGATTTAATATACGAATTCTTAGTTGCAAGTAAATACGGACAAAACATTTTTTTTTTTCATACAAACTTTGGACCCCATTTTTACCGCCTTAAGGGTTAAACTTGAAGTAAATCTGTCTTAACCCGTAGCGAGTCCACAAATTACAACTATTGTCAAATTTTCATTGTTTTGGCATTAGCGGTTTTGTTCCAGCATCGATCGTAACTGGTGAAAAAAATCGAAAAACTTTGGCACCCATTTTAACCCTTAAGAACATAGAAATGAGAAAAAATCTGAAATAGGTGTCATGTCATTTTAAAAAAAAAGTACAAAAAATCAAGATTTAAGAACAAAAGACCAAAAAAAAATTTTTTCCCATACACACTTTCAGCCCTATTTTGACCCACTTAAGAGTTAAATAAAAAAAAATCGCTTCTTAAATGAACCCTCCACCATGTAACGCAACTTTTGTCCAAATTTCATACTTATAGGTTCAGCCGTTTGGGCTGTAGCGTGATGAGTCAGTCAACCTAAGCCTTTTATATATATAGATTAGGGCCACTTTACGGGGGTAAATCAGAAAAAAATGTTGTTTAAAATGTATCATGTGATATCAAATGAAAAGGCATCACAATAGTACCTAGATTGTTACCTGAGGGACTAAAACACAATTTTTAAGACGACAGTATTTCTTTGAATCCAGAACGGAGCGAAGGATTCTATAGTACAATCCCGAGCGTAGCGAAGAATTCTAAAAGAGAATCCTGAGCGCAGCAAGGGATTCAAAGTACTCGAGCTTTAAAAAGTGTTGTTCCCGAGGTGAACACTCTAATTTGTATCAACCTCTATGAGAAAATAAGTGACTGGAACTTAAGAACTCCGATACAATGTTCTCTGGAGTTAATATTACTTAAAAAACTTTAATTCTCACTACTTGAGGAATAAACACTTTTATTGTATGAAAGTAAGTAAAATCCAAATTTTAGTACACAAATAGAGATGGGATTCTTCCCGGGAATCAACCCATTTTGGGAAGAAACGCGGAAAGTTTCCGGGAAGATTCCCAAAATGGGTATTTATGTGGGTAGAAACGTTTTTCATTGCAGTTATTGAACAAAATGAATCCTTTTACAGTTGTGTGCACTTGTAAACAATAGACTGCCAATTTTTTTACAATTCTTGTGCAAAACAGGCGTATTTTCGATTTTATGTGATGATTTCTTTAACTTCGCCGAAAATCGGAAATAAAATACGAATTCTTCACGAATTCTTCATGAATTCTTCAATAATTCATAATCACAAGACTTATTACATCAAAATTATTTGAATTCGGTAGGTCGAGAAAAAATTTAATCTTCTAAATTCCTGTTTTTTCGAAAGAATGGACCATTTCAGAGAACTAATTTGAACAAAAAAAAATTACGTGGCTTTATTAGGTTTTTATTGCAGTTTTAAAGTTTTCTCAGTTCTTCCCGGATATGACGTCAGCGTCATTGGAGCGTAACGTAATCTGTTAATTCATAAAAAAAAAACTGTCAGTCACTTCTATGTATTCTGTGCTGTCACTTGAATTGACAAAGTAAATTCGTGTTTAATTTATTTTATTTCGTTATCTAGTTATCTTTACTATTATTACTGGATCTTATTTAACTGATTGCATACCCGATTACCTACGCTTGATTCACGGATGGACCTCGACTTTTCTTCACCATTTACCTGGACATTGATTGGCCCAGCCAGACTATTTTTACGGAATCAAAACGAGCTGCTCTATTTCGACGTGCACAAATGCTATGATGTCTTGTCTACTCCACTTCGTTTCGTCAGGCTAAGAGAGAATAAATGAAACAGGAATGCTGCCCCAAAGTTAATGCAAAACACCAGAAATATTTATTTACAAAGACCATCGTAATGTAAGTTCAAAGTATGTTTTTGTAGCTTTGGTTCACTTTTATACAGATTTTGAACTTCAATCTAAAGGTGGTTTACATCCTTGAAGCTTAATTAACCATACTTTACCTTTTGTTTGATCCAGAAAATATACCATTCAATATTTCCTAAATTACTTTATTTATTATTATGATAACTTAATATTGTTTATTTTATTTACAGCTTGAAGAGAATTTGGACAGTTAAAGCAAAGAACAGTGCTACAGACGAAAACTAGAGCAAGTGTTGATGTATAAGTTTGATGTTTTGACGATGAGAATACCTACGTTCTGTGGTATACACCATATCCTAGTTAGTTGTTTAGATGAGATGGTAGTGATTGACTGTAACTTATAAAAGGTTCTAACTCTTTTTACAGGGCACCCGGTGATCGGGATGACATCCCAAATGTTTCTTTTACTCAAGATGTTCCGTGGCTTTCTAAATTAATAAAATATAAGCACATGTTACGGGGGAAAATAATCTTTTTAATATGGTTTTCATAGATATTATCAGTTTCACAATGTTTTGTTTAACTTAAAACTGTGAAAAGGCACCTATGTGTTTGCATCTTTAGTTTGAATTTGACCTAAATCCAAAAATTTTGAGGTTATAAAATAAAAATATATTTTTCAATATTGTTTTACATCATGTTAACCAGTAGGTTACACCCTGCAAAAAGAGTGAGGACCTTTTTTAACACGTTGTATATTTACAGGGATTTCTTATGAATAAAACTCAGATTAGTATAAATTTTATTTATTTTCATACTTTAGCACCTTGAATCAGGTTTGGATAACTTAAGTTTGCTACCTATTTGATGTACTGGCATAATTTGTTTTCATGCTGCGTCTGCCAGCAAGTCCTTTTGTCCCTGTGTTTTGTCCACATATCCAACTGCCCTGTTCACGCTTGAATCACAACATAACCTGTAAAAAAATTTGCTTATGAGTATGTTTAATCTCTATGCACACATGTCACGAAAGAAGAGCCATTCTCACACTCTTTCCCCTACCTTGATGACCTCATAACGCTAAAGAGACATACATTGCCAAACCACATGGTGTCCCAAGTATCTTCTTTCGTGGCACATCTTGTACTATAACTAGACACTCAGGTTGTCACGCAATTTCTTCTTTCAACAGTAGCGATTGGGTATTAATACTAACAAATACACAAATGAAATCACAACTCCACTTTACCCAGCGTGAATCTCACCCTGCTATAGGTTTTCTACTACCTGTCTGCTATAAGTATGCCAAAAAGCACTTCATGCAGTGAAGTGGAATGAAAGAGTGGCCAGATGGTAGCAAACATGGGTTTTTATGGAGACTAAACTATACTTACATCAATGTTATCATCCTCTTATTTCAGCAATGTTGTGGTTATTACTGACATCCGTATTACATATTTTCAATCATGACCATGCGATAGTCGGCCTTGCCATAGGTATCGTCAACAGTTTGTGAACCAGAACCATCTCTGCAGATTCCTGCGGTTGGTGGGGTCAAGTTGAATCCAAAACAAAAAGTCGTAGGCATGGTTTAGAATGTAGGTGTCCATGTGCGTGCGCGAGTCATACATATCACATATGTATAGCAGATAACGATCTTGAGGTCCAATGAGTAAAGGCACAGCCAGTTAATGGTACAAGAAAGAAAACTGGAAAACTCACGATGTTAAAATGTAAACAAACACAATCAAACGTTGACTGACAGTTCAAAAAAGCTATGCTTGTGTAGGGATGTCAAAAATACGTTCATCGATGGGTTCAATCAAAGTATCGATATTTTCGCGAAGTCGATATTTTACATAAAATAAAAAACAAAGATGGGTAGTTTCAGCGATCTCTTTCATCGATGTAGTTCACGTCTTTTGCTGCGTACACACTGGCCCAACGAAGGCCAACGAATACCTTGTGTGGTCGGATTGGCGAATGCCAACGATCGTTCGTTTGCGTTTCAAGTTAGTTAACAGGGCCCTTAGCCTGTAACGCAATGGCGGGTCAATGGCGTCCCGGCAGAAGGACAAAACCGGGCTCTCCTCGTTTTTCTCCTACAACCAGAGAACTAATCCTCTAGAATTAGAATCAAAATATTCTTTGCTGTACTACAAAAACATTAAAAGGACAGACAGCGTTAGCAAATCGTAATTGAAGTCGTCACCTGACAGCCCATTTTGGCACCATTGTGTTACAGGCTAAGGGCCCTGGTTAACAAGCCAATAAAACAACTAAGTACAGTCGGCCACACGCTAGGATACCCCTTTTTGTTCGATTGGCGCCCTTATGCCGCGTGCGGTAAGAGCTGCCATGGGGTATCTGTGACTGTGGCCGACCGTACCTACTTCTTCGCAAAATGATAAACTACCAAAAAAATATGTACACACGACAGCACGTCAGAGTGTACACTTTTGTTGTAAAGTCGCCCGTAACGTATACGAGTAGAGAGTGCTAGCGTTTAAGGGTTGACGTGCTGTCGTGATACTCGACAGCACGTAGATGTTTACACTTTCCCATACTTAATAACGTATCATGTGAATAGAGTGCACGTGTGTAAGCGTCTACCTGCTGTCGTATGTACCTTATAATGGCATGGGAGCCTTAAGTATTTGTTTTTATTTTAATTTAATTATTTATGTTTAAAGTGAATATAAAACTGAATATTCTGTTAATGTTTCAAGAGTCTATCTATTGCCGTTGTCAATATCGAGCAAAAACGAGCAAAAAAATCACGTTTGTTGCATGGAAGCCCCTTTACATATTTATTTCATTCTGTTTTTTAGTATTTGTTGTTATAGCGAGCGGCAACATTTTATACATAATTTGTGAAAATTTCAACTATCCCGGTTCATGAGATACAGCCTGGTGAGAGACAGACAGACAGACTGACCGACAGCGGAGTCTTAGTATTAGGGTCCTGTTTCGCACCCTTCGGGTACGGAACCATAAAAAGCACTAAACGACATTTCTACGCTCATACTAATATAAAAGTTTTCAAAAACCCGTGTTTTGTTCTCAGTATCGATGTATCGATACATTCCTGTTTTTATTTGGTAACTTCCATCTCTTATCAGTGTGGTCATATACAAATTATAATTTTGTCTTTCGATTGGTTCAATCTTTTGGCTCAGTTTCGCTATTAATCCGGGATTTTTATCACGGATGGTATTACTATGAGGAACTTTCGCCTTATGGATGCGTTCCAATTATACAGTTAATGTGACGTCACATACCAATGCGTTCAAAATATCTTCTCTGTGACTTCACAAGAGTCTAATGAAAGTCGTTGGGTTTTCTCAATTTATCTAAAAATATACTGGTTTAAAAAAAATTAAATACTCCAAACTGTTAGGGGAGCCTATTCCTCGAAATGGTTTTGGAATCAGCGGCCTTGTCAGAAATAAGATCTAGCCAAATACTAACTAGAACATAAATTATACAAGGTGGCAACATGGAACTCTTTTTGTTTTGCATAAACTGGTAAAATCGCGTCACGACAATAGACTGCTAATATTTTTTACAATTGTAAATTTTCTAAACCATCTTAAATGAGATAGATATTGTTTGTATGGACTAAATTGTCGCTGTTATCTAAGCTATTATTCCAAAAAAAAAAGAGATCTATGGTGCCACCTTGAATAATTATTTATAATTCATGTTATAGTTATTTACTTACAATGTGAAAATGATTTGACTCGCTGTCAAATCATTTTCACACTGTAAGTAAATTTTTCAATGTTTTGGCGATTTTAAAGAAATCGTCACAAAGAAATCAAAAGTCCGCCTGTTTTACAAAAGAATTGTAAAAAGTATTGGCAGTCTATTGCACACAATTGTAAGAGGATTCATTTTGTTCAATAAAAACATTGAAAAACGTTTCTGCATTTCCGTGTTTCTTTCCAAAATTGGTTGATTGATGGGTTGATTACAGTTATGTGAACTTATAAACAATAGAAAGCCAATAATTTTCACAATTATCTTGTAAAACAGGCGAAATTTCGGTTTCTTTGTGATGATTTCTTTAACTTCGCCGAAAATTAGAAATAACATACGAATTCTTTATGAATTCTTCAAAGAATTGTAATTGTACAGGCGGACTTTTGATTTCTTTGTGACGATTTCTTTAAAATCGCCAAAACATTGTGAAAACATTACAATGTGAAAATGATTTGACAGCGAGTCAAATCATTTTCACATTGTAAGTAAATAACTATAACATGAATTATAAATCATTATTCAAGGTGGCACCATAGATCTCTTTTTTTTTGGCCTAATAGCTTAGATAACAGCGACAATTTAGTCCATACAAACAATATCCATCTCATTTAAGATG
Source organism: Zelleria hepariella (assembly GCA_949319315.1). Classification (NCBI taxonomy): domain Eukaryota; kingdom Metazoa; phylum Arthropoda; class Insecta; order Lepidoptera; family Yponomeutidae; genus Zelleria; species Zelleria hepariella. The sequence continues at coordinate 9,277,578 of OX439392.1, read as the reverse complement.
TTTTAGAAAATTTACAATTGTATAAAATATTTGCAGTCTATTGTCGTGACGCGATTTTACCAGTTAAAATTCCGATCGGCCAGCAACGGTTATGTACTCCAATGGAATGTAAAAACGTTTTTGTTTGAACGGCATTTTTAGAATCAGCCCAAAAAAAAGAGTTCCATGTTGCCACCTTGTATAATTTATGTTCTAGTTAGTAGCAATTCAAATAATTTTGATGTAATAAGTCTTGTGATTATGAATTATTGAAGAATTCATGAAGAATTCGTGAAGAATTCGTATTTTATTTCCGATTTTCGGCGAAGTTAAAGAAATCATCACATAAAATCGAAAGTACGCCTGTTTTGCACAAGAATTGTAAAAATTATAGGCAGTCTATTGTTTATAAGTGCACACAACTGTAAAAGGATTCATTTTGTTCAATAACTGCAATGAAAATCGTTTCTACCCACATAAATACCCATTTTGGGAATCTTCCCGGATATCTTCCCATTTTGGAAACTTTCCGGAAAGTTTCCGGCGGAAACTTTCCACGCCGCCCATCTCTATACACAAATAAACAATTACGAACGAAGACGGAATGCATTTCTGACGTTTTTATTTTTCTTCAAACTTTTTTTTTTATTTGGCTTGCGCGTGGTTTATTTTTTCATACTGCCAGTTTCTTGTCCATACATTAAGGGCGATTCTGTCTAAAACTATTACTAATCTGACAGCACTAAAGTGACAGATAATGTACTAAAGTGACAGATAGCTGTCATCTTTAGTACATTATCTGTCACTTTAGCACATTATCTGTCACTTTTAGTGCTGTCAGATTAGTATAGTTTTAGACAGAATCGCCCTTATTGTTCGTGATTGATCTCTTTCAAGGTTGTCTGTAAACTCTTTAGTCATTTGAACTTTTACTTACAGTATCAATATTCCAAATTCAAATCATTTTTTGTCCCTCCGGGATTAAAAAGCCCTGTTTTAGTTTTAGTCCCTGTTTGCGGGGAACGAGCTAGGTCTTTTCGAATAGATGTGATAAAAAAGTATTTTTTTTTGTTGGATTGGTCTCAATCACCCAGGTGACATAGGTACTATAGGATAGATAAATTTTCAAAAAATCCAAATGCAGGCTCAAAGTTTGGATAAAGTACCGGACCCAAACAAGAAAATTATCGGATACCATCGTCGTGGGTATCAAATTAAATGAAGTTCTAAGACCTTTTCAAAAATGTACGTAGGTACGGTCGGCCACAATCTCAGATAGGTACCCCATGGCAGCTCTTACCGCGCGCGGCATAAGGGCGCCAATCGAACAAAAAGGGGTATCTGAGACTGGCCGACTGTACAACACTGTAGCGTCAACATAAATGTGTTTTTTTGGGGTTCCGTACCCAAAGGGTGATCAAACGGGATCCTATTACTAAGACTCCGCTGTCCGTCCGTCTGTCCGTCTGTCACCAGGCTGTACGAGTATTAGAGTCTGCCGCTAGGCGCGGACTGCCTATTACAAAAATTACTCTGAGTTGGATTATAATATTAAGTCTTCCTGTATTTTTGTTTACGACAAATTAAGAACGTTAATTATTTAAATGTTAGATGAGTAGAGCAACAGCTAGTAGGTAAATCGTTAGCAGGCAATTGACTACTTAGAACGACGTCACATATTTGCTTTACTGTGTGTTGCTGGACCCACAATATTGACTGACTAATCGTTGACAATTAATTGCACTGCACAACCAACTTGATAGATAACTTAATAACATCAATTACTTCGGGCTTCTACCTGCATTGTCGTCGTCGTCGCTAAGCAATGCAACTAGCACCAGCAAGTCTAGCACGTGAATGACCGTAACCACAAAGTAAGATGGCGCGCGATTTCTTACTACGTTGGTCTAGTGCAGTGTTTTTCAACCTTTTCCATGACACGACCCCCCTACAGTAGAAAAATATTTCGCAACCCCCTAACAGGGTTAGGTTGTCTATTAAAGTTAACGTACATATTTGGACCAAAACCGCGCGTTTTATGTTTTTGTAATATTTTTTTGTAAAATAAAATTAAAACTGCGAAGTTTAATACCTAGGAACACATATTATAGCCCCGAAGAAATACCATTTTTACTATGGAAATACAGGGTGCGGTTTTGGTTACAGTGACACCCGACTCAGGGATGATAGTTTTAGTAACTCTTGAAACTAAAAATTACTTTTTTTTCTAATTTACAAACTTCCGGCCTTTTTAAAGCGCGCGCGCGTTGTGGCGCTCGATATTGCGAGTGCGGCCGCAAGCGATAGTATAATAGTAAGGAAAGCCACAATTTTTTTTTTGGTTTTTTGGGTAATTTTATCAGATTTTTTTAAATATATTTTTTTGTATTAGTTTCGTGTAAATAATCACCGCTGAGTCGGGTGTTACTTTACAAAACAACACCCTGTATATTATTCACTCAAATCACTACCCGCCTACCAAATTTCATAACGATCACACCAAAATTACTCAAGTACCTAATCGCCGAACGAACATTCATACATACATACATTCATACAAACATACAAACACCGGATTGTTCCAGTAGATTCTGAGAACTTCTCTCGCTTCGCTCGCTCGTCCAATAACCTGTAAAGAGTAGAAACGCTTGTGGAGTCAAACGCAAAAATACTAAATTGCGCTCTTGAAATGCGCCTGTGTAAACACCTAATTAAAGGTTCGGATGTCGCAATACTCGCAATAGTTTGTGCATCTACTTGGTGCATACCTTATCAAACTTGCTTAGGTACCTGGGGGGTTACCCTTGACGCTATTGCGATCAAATCGAAAAAGTTTTAAAATTAATTTCTCTTTGAATTCGCATGGTAACGCTTTGATTTTAAATACTTTATAATGTTTATTCAAAGTTTAGGCTGTTTTATTCAATAAAAACACAAAATACGTCTTAATTTGTAAAATTAAGTTTTGTAAATTGCGCCATATTGCGGCTGTATTGGAAAAATGCGTCAAGGGTAGAGGGGCTGGGCACTCCTTGCCTAGGCTCGCTAAAGGCTTGTACAAATGTGATGAAGATTTATTCAAGCCGGCCACCGCCTACTCCAAATCAAAACATGTCAGTTTAATCGTCGTATCGTATATTATTTATCGCTAGTATATAACATAATTATTAACTGCCAGCAGAAGCATGCAGGACCTTATCCACCACTGACGGCAAAAACTATACTCGTACAACAACTTCAAATAATGTATATATTTTACTAGCTTTTGCCCGCGACATCGTCCGCGCCGACTTTGATTAAATGTTGCCTGATAGGTACATTCGATGTTATCTATGTAAGCGCGGACGAATTCGCAGGAAAAAGCTAGTCACTTAGGTATAGCCTATGTGTTATTCTGGTGTGTACCTAAGCTATCTCAATACTAAATTTCATCTAAATCCGTCTAGCTGTTTTAGCGTGAAAGATTAAACAACACCCATCCATCCATCCATAAAAACTTACGCGTTTATAACTCGGAGCTACTCGTATAAGCCACGGGACACGATTACGAAACGGTGGCCAAGTTGAGCGGTGACGTTGAGACTCCTATAATTTATTCTTCATAACGTTTCACACAGCACACATTCTCATGACTCACATTCAATGGTGCAGATAAAACAATTTATTACTTAAGTATGTTAATAACAATCAAATAAAATTAAAGTTATGAGTTCAATCGAAGGCATCACATATAAAATGGCAAGTTAGTAAATAGTAAGACTATAGGTTGCTATTTACCTACTTACTTCATATTGTGTTAGAAAAGGGAAATGACTGAAACCGCAACAGAAGAGACCAAGAGGCAGGCCCACAAAGCGTTGGATTGACTGCATCGAAGAAGACCTAAGAAAGATGGGCAAATACACCAACTGGCGAATAGAGACAAGTGAAAATCTACCGTGGAGGAGGCCCAAGACCCACAAGGGTTGTAACTAAGGCCTTTTGCATCTTCGTAATGAGATGATTTATACAGCGTCCAAGGCACCTTCACTCACACTAGATGGGTGAAGAGACCACTCGGCGCTGCAGTGCCTGGGACATTGTTGTAGCGCAAGGGTTGTAGCGCCAAAGGAAGTAAGAAGTACCCAAGTATGTTAGAAAATATCACTTCTCGGTCACTTCTTTCAAAGCTTTCAAATGTTCAAAACTTTCAAAGGCTGCGCTCTGCCGAGCTAACGCCCCATACAAAACGGAGAAAACAAAATAACAGTTTTTCCACCCCTAAATATTATCTTTGGTGTCAATGTCAATCGTTTTCTTAGATTTTAATCTATCTGGTAGGTACTTTTCCTTTGTTTGAAATATTTTGTTGAATTGCTTGAGCTATAACGAATTAAAAAAAAAAGAAAACTTACACAATATAGATTAAAATCTACGAAAACGATTGACACCAAAATCAACGAAATTGGATAACATTTAGTGGCAGCAAAACTGTTACGCGCGGTAAACAGTGGTCTTATTGTGTGTGCACAATACAGATATGTGTGTGTGTGTGTGTGTGTGGGAAATCCCGTTTCCCAAACCGAGGTATTTACGCATTAATTATACAGGTGATTCCATTTCGCAATGCAGGTACAGTGATAGAGCTTTTTCCTCAAGGGAAGATGTTTTAAGGAAAGAGTTTGATCCTTATTAACAAAGAACCACAGATATACTTGCGTCAGTAGGTTTTACCACCCTATTTTTAGCCTTGCACTCTAGAGTCATTAAGCAAATGGAAAATTTATATTATCCACAGTTTGAAAAAAAATATAATAAGTGTGCTAAGTGTGAGTTTGAATCCGTAAGGGAGCTATACAGGGCGTCCCACGGCTATGCCACATGGAGGGAAAGTACCTTGAATATTGTAGATGGAACATTTTACTAAAAGAAGACATTATTTGACAAAAAAAAAAAATTAAACTGCATTCATAGATATCTAAATAATAACATGGTTGAACCGGAAATCGAACCCGTTACATGAAAAAAATAATTACCCTGTAGTTGTATCATACCGATCGAAAGGCTTTATGATAAGGATTATTTTTTGCTAAATAACATAGTGTCAGAAATAAAAGGAAGACCATGAATTTTATCATTTTTAATACAACATTAATCAATATATCAATGAAAATCACAGTAATAAAAGAATAAAAGTATGAAATTGACACATTTTTTAATTATTTCTTTATAATCAGCCAGCCGCATTGCCATGGACAAAATTTTACGCGTCTTTCGGCTCAGGATACGGCTCGATTTGTTGCATACTACCACGTAAATGTTAAAATTCATGGTCTTCCTTTTATTTCTGACACTATGTTACTTAGAAAAAATAATCCTTATCATGAAGCCTTTCGATCGGTATGATAAAACTACAGGGTAATTATTTTTCTCATGTAACGGGTTCGATTCCCGGTTCAACCATGTAATTATTTTAATATCTATGAATGCAGTTGAAATTGTTTTTTAAATTAAATTAATGTCTTCTTTCAGTAAAATGTTCCATCTACAATATTTAAGGTACTTTCCCTCCATGTGGCATAGCCGTGGGACGCCCTGTATAATTAAACAGTCATACAATAAGAACTATAACAGAGCATTACATAATGGCTTATTCGACTGAGCTCCAAAAACTTTTTTGGTGAAGGGTTTACAGCAAAAGTTAAACTAGAGCTAAACATTTCAAATCTACTTCAGGGGGGCTTGTGCCAAGTTCCCTTATTTGGTATCCGGTGGATCCAATGTCTTGTATGCACAGTTATTTTGCAAATAATATATTTTTGGAGCCCAGCTGAACACGCCCTTTTAATAATAGGTACCTTACCTATTGATTGAAATATTTGAGTTAAGGTACTCAGATACAATTTGGTTGGTAAACCCAAGGTTTGCGCCTATTATACAAGGTGTTACAAAAGTACCTAACTCTTTTTACAGGGTAATAGCACCCGGTGATTGAAATCACAACCTAAATTTTTTTTTTGCTCTTTGACGTTCCGGTAATTTTTAAATTAATAAAATGTGAACGATGTGGCGGGAGAAAAGTATTTTTTAAATATTGTTTTATTGACTTTCACAATGTTTTAACAACTCAAAGCTATGTAAATGCACCTCCACGCACAAACATATTTTTTGAGCTAATAACAAAAACAAAAAAGTTATGTTTTTTTTTTAAATTTTGAGCTTATAAAATAAAAATTGCATCCTGCTGACCAGTAGGTTACACCCTGTAAAAAGAGTTAGGTACTCGTACTTTTGTAACACCTTGTATTGACTTGTCATGGTTATAAACAAATCTACTTTCACAAAATATAGGAAAAACCAAACACATGATCTTCTTTTAGTTACATACACAAAATCCTTCGCTCATTTATCCTGAAACCCCACTTCCCTTAAATCACATTTTAAAGAAGTTAAGGAGACAAAAATATTACTTTGGTCAGCGCCACTCTGTCAGTCTAGGTAACCTAGGGCTAGGGTCGAGCCATGGTAGCTCTTATCGCGCGTGGCATAACATAAGTGCGTCAATCGATCTAAGAAGAAGAAGAAGGCAAAACCTCAACATTTAAGGGTAGACGATAGCAAGGTGGCGGGAAATTCCAAATTTTCACAGATTTTTACATTTTGTAGCTAAACTGAACTATTTTTGTTCAGCGATTTTTCGTTCGCGAGAATAAAACCGTATTCTTTTCATTATTGTAAACAACAGAACAACAATAATTCAGCCGATTATGTGTTCTGGTCTACGAAGCAGTGGTACTACCCAAAAAACTTGTCGTAGACCAGAACATATAATCGGCTGAATTATTGTTGTTCTGTTGTTTACAATAATGAAAAGAATACTAGTTATTGCCGCGAACGAAAAATCGCTGAACAAAAATAGCTCAGTTTAGCTACAAAATGTAAAAGTCTGTGAAAATTTTGAATTTCCCGCCACCTTGCTATCGTCTACCCTTAAGCACCTTGATGTCGGACAGTTGTCGGACAGTTCTACATCTCTACTGCTGAATGTGACTGGGCCTTCAAAATTTAGTTTGGCCTGTCCAGTCACATTAGAACACACGCTAGGAAGCAGTGACGGTCGTTGTCGTCGGAGATGACGAGGAGGTCATCTTCAGCATCACATTCAGCAATACCCTGGTATATTCTTTTTTGGTCGATTGAATCTACTTTTTTACACGCAAAAGCCCACGACTTCGTCCGCGCAGACTTAGTTTTTTTCCCCGTTAAGAGGGAACGCGGGTAACCTCAAATCCATACAAAAGGGGAGACCTGTTTCCTCCCTGGATAATTGTTTTAGAAAAAAATTGTTTATGCCATTCAATCTATATTTACCTCTCCCATGTCCCTATGTTTTCCTTTTTTTATTATTGTAATTATTTTAATAAAATTTATTTAAATAACTAAAATAATAAAAAAAGGATAACATAGGGACATGGCAGAGGTAAATATAGATTGAATGGCATAAACATATTTTTTCTAAAACAATTATCCAGGGAGGAAACAGGTCTCCCCTTTTGTATGGAGTTGAGGTTACCCGCGTTCCCTCTTAACACAATAAAAAATAGCCTATAGCACTCTGCAATAACGTAGCTTCCGATTAGTCAAAGAATTTTTAAAAGTCGGATGAATAGTTTTGGAGATTACCCTCTACATGTACGTACATCCTTACAAACTTTTCCCCTTTATAATATTAGTGTAGATTAGCCGGTTTTTAGGGTTCCTTACCAGAAGAAGGGTGCCAAACGGGAACCTATTACTCTGCCTTCGCTGTCTGTCTGTCTGTCGGTCTACCTAGATTTAAAGTATTTTTGGAACCGTAACAGGTAACCAGTTGTCACAGATTGTATCGAACTTGGCCAGTTTTACTGAATGAATATGACCAAAACGCTAAAAGCCACTTGGACAGATATACTCGTACCTCATGGGTAGAGCACGGGTACCGGTTTAACAAATAAACAAAATGGAGTACCTAAAACCATCGCGTTTTTATAAAAATTATCCAATTTGTTTATGACAGGTGACTTATTGTAGGTTTATTTTACATCGTAAAATACTTGACGAGATGGCATAAATAGTTACATTTAAAGTAAAAAAATACAAAATGCATGTTTCTTTACAAGTTCGGCAGATAAAACTGAGAAAATATTTAAATGGATAGTGTGATAAATATTGAGTGGTTGAAACTACCGTTCTACTTGTAAAAACCGCCGAAAAAACAATTGCCTGCACTTTTATTTTTTCAACTGTTACCAGTATGCTTAGCATGGTCGTTTTGACACTCTCTCGATCTCGAGCGACAGACGTGCCATGTCTATTGTGTGAGCATGGCAGGCGGGACTCGAGATGGCAATAGATTAGGGTCATGTCGAGTAGAAAGTAAATATTGCCATTTTTAATAAAAATGTTGTATTTTTGTCTCCATCGCCATGTTGGCGTAGAGCCAACTCGAGCCCGACCGACAAGTTGACAGTTTTGCATAGAGAAGGGCCTATCTCGGGCTTACCATGCTGCACGTACAGTTACGTTAAGTAAGTCTCTACTACTCTACATACAATTATGATTTCTTTTTTATTTTTATTTTAGCATTTTGACATTTTATATTGAAATTTATAAACTTTCGGAGGATTCTAAACTGGAGATAAATTGTATTATTTTACGCCCACATTTTCGCAAATTGATAAACTTACCGAACTCTAGCGTAAAATAATAAGTAAGCAATAACCAAACGACGAAGTGAAATTTACCACAGACCTACGAAAGTTTTATAGTGGCCATGACCAAAATAGTAAAAAATCGGATATTTTCAATTTTAATTTTATTATAAGTAAAGGTTATACAGGGTGTTAAAAGACCGCCAACAGACCCGAAAGCCACGCATCCTAGACACCAAAACAAAGTACTTTTTCGATAAATTATTGCTGGGAAATGATTTTGGTTTTTTAGGTTATAATTTTGATAAATATTTTATCACTCAATGGACGTGTAACGCACAAACGTCATATTGCGCAAGCGTAGGTATCAGTTTATGTTACTTAAGCTTGAAGTACCGATGTTTAGAATACATTGCTGGTTGCAATTTTAACGTCGTTATTGGAAGAAATATTCATAATTTTTATATGGCTTCTTGAGAAGGTACATTAAGAACTAAATACTGAATGCATTTCTGCAAAAAACATCTTTTAACACCCTGTATACAGGCTGTTAAAAGACCGCCAACAAAGCGGGAAACCACGTATTGTCCTCATCATAAAGAAAATTTTTGCCAAAGGAACTATGCCCGGCAAATCAACGGTTTCCGAGATAATGAGGTTGAAAGTCGGACTTTTCAAAACTTTTTTTTGCAGAAATGTATTGAGTATCTACTTTTTAACATACCTTCTCAAGAAGCCATATGAAAATTATGAATATTTCTTACAAAAAACGACGTAAAAATTGCAACCCGCAATGTATTCTTAACATCATCGGCACTTCAAGCTTGAGCAACATAAACTTATACCCATGCTTGCGCAATATGACATCCGTGCGTTACACATCCACTGCGCGATAAAATACATTTCAAAATTATAACCTAAAAAACCAAAATCATTTCCCAGCAATAATTTATCGAACAAGTACTTTGTTTTGGTGTCTAGTATGCGTGGCTTTCGGGTGTGTTGGCGGTCTTTTAACACCCGGTAGAGTAAAAATTTTTTTCAACGTTTTTCTTCAGAATTGACTTTCTGTTGACCAGTAGGTTACACCCTGTAAAAAGAGTTAGGATGTTTTGTAACACGTTGTATAAAGCTCTTACTACAACGTGTTACAAAAAATCCTAATTCTTTTTACAGGTGTAACCTAGTGGTCAACAGAATGCCAAATCTGTAAAAAAATGTTGAAAAAAACAATTTTTTTTATAACCTCAAAATTGAAAAAAAATCATAACTTTATTGTTTTTGGTATTAGCTCAAATTTTAAAATATGTTTGTGTGTGTAGGTGCATTTACATAGCTTTGAGTTGTTAAAACATTGCAAGGTTATTTTTTATGAACCTATGTAGGTCTGTAGCGCAAATTGTTGTCATCACATTGACCTGATAATGATTTACTTAGGTACAATCGAACGTATTTGCGTTGCTTTGTCGTACACCGAACCTACCTTAATCAGATAATAAATGCAATAAAATGTAGAGTTGTAGACAATGAGTTATATTCAAATGAAGGGTGGCATTAATAGTCGTCATCTCAAGCTCGAGCTCAAGTAGGTGAACTCAGAAAACAAAATCACCGACTTGAGACCTTGGCTAATGATAATGCCAAGCTCAAGCTGACAGCAGCCAACTAACCCCTTGATCGAAGGCTGATTAGATACTCAAGCTTGACATTAGCCAAGGCATTTTTGTTTTCTGAGATCGATCACCTTCTTGAGTTCGAGCTTTATCTGACAACTATTAATGCCACCCTAAGATTGATTGGTGAGAGACTTCGACAGGTGTCTGACATGACTACAATACAAAGATAAGTAAACTAAACTGCGCGCAACCTGTCGCATAGTCTATAAACGCGGCAGCGTGTCAGTCAGCCAAATTCGAAACAGAAAAGCGAGCGACTAATAGTAGGAATAATTTCTAACTAGTTTTTAGGGTTCCGTACCCTTAGTGTAGATAGCTGCCAAAGCTTGATATGGTAGTACCAACATGCTAGACATGCTGTGAAGTGGTACTTTAGATAAGTGTCCCATTAATGTCATGGTTTTCTTATACGAGGTGTTACAAAAGTACCTAACTCTTTTTACAGGGTGTAACCTACTGGTCAACAGTATGTCAAATCTATAAAAAAAGTTGAAAGAAATCAATTTTTATTTTATAACCTCAAAATTGAAAAAATTACATAACTTTTTGTTTTTGTTATTAGCTCAAATTTAAAAATATATTTGTGTGGGTAGGTGCATTTACATAGCTTTGAGTTGTTAAAAGATTGTGAAAGTCAATGAAAACAATATTTAAAAAATACCTTTCTCCCGCCACAGCGTTCACATTTTATTAATTTTAAAATCAACGGAACGTCTAGAGCAAAAAAATATATATATTTAGGTTGTGATCCCTATCACCGGGTGCTATTACCCTGTAAAAAGAGTTAGGTACTTTTGTAACAACTTGTATAAAGCGTCTGTTTGGCAATTCACCTTAGGCTCACGAATTTTTTTAAATTAAATTTTAAAATGTTTGTGTTTTTTTTGTAGAAGGCCTATTTTTATATTTCATGATTGTTTTTTTTTCTTTTTTAATAAACCTCTTTAATATTGTACAACACGATTTCTGTTGTTTTATCTTGGTAGAGTGAAGTAGGGGTTTATTAGCACATTATGTAAAAAAGTAACCCTGTATTATAGGTACACACGACAGCACGTTGACCTTGACACGCTAGCATTCTACTCGGTTACGTTACGGGCGACTTTACAACAAAAGTGTACAGTCTGATGTGCTGTCGTGTGTACCTACCTAGTTTTAAAGTAAAAATACTGTTAGGTCGAAACTGATAAATGTATCCCACCCAAAACATTTAAAATGTGAAAATTTTGGAGCCAAGTTCATTGCGTGATTATTGATTTTACCGACAAAAGAATTGAGATCTAAATGGGTGCCAAGTTATTAAGGTAATCCTGAAATTGACTTGTTAAATTTCATCAGTCGAATTATTTACACAAACCAGAAAATTTAGAATAAATAGAACCTCACGAAAAGACGCGGCTAGTTTTAACATGTTTTTTTTTTTCAAGTATTTGCCTGTAAAAACTAGCCGCGTCATATCTTGAGGTTCTATTTATTCTAAATTTTCTGTTTTGTGTAAATAATTCGACTGTTGAAATTTAACAAGTCAATTTCAGGAGAATTGTTCCCGGTGAACATGTGCATTATTTAGTATCTGAAACGTAGTCTTGATACGTTCTAGCTCGTAATTTAAATTATGATTAAATTAAATAGTAATTTTACGAGCATTCTTGTCACTATCGACGTCCCATTAATGTTTTCTATTATTCCTATGGAGCCTCAAGATATCTCAAGTTACAACCTATTTCTACACACCTATTAATAACAACAACAATGTAATAACAAGACACAATTAATACAAATCGAACTTCTCCATATAAACGCACTCGTTTTGCCGCACACACATAGCCTCTTTCCGTTCCGCGTAAGCACACGCCGCCTACCTAATACACACATAGCCGCATTCTGAGGTGTTCTAAGGTGTTGAAATGCTCAACTCAACTCGTATTGGCTTGTCTTTCCTGTGATCTACCCCTCTACCCTTGACGCATTTTTCCAATACGGCCGCAATTTATATGTCGCAATTTACAAAAATTTCATATTTTACAAATTAAGACGCATTTTGTGTTTTTATTGAATAAAGCAGCCTTACCTTTGAATAAACATTACAAAGTATTTAAAATCAAAGCATTAGGTACTATGCAAATTCAAAGAGAAATTAATTTTTAAACTTTTTCAATTTGATTGCAATAGCGTCAAGGGCCAAGGGTAACCCCCCTGGGCTGATTAAGCTGTCAGCAGGATGGTATAGTGTTGGGCAAGCCTACTCCGTCTAAAAATGTCCCAGGCACTACAGCGCCGAGTGGACACTTCACCCATCTAGTGTGAGTGAAGGTGCCTCTGCTCGCTGTATAAATCTTCTCATTACGAAGTTGCAAAGAATTGCCTGCCAAATAGTTACGCTATCTCGCTCGGTGCGATTTGCTATTAGAGTTTTGACAGGCGAAGTTTTAATAAAAATTGATTAATTCGCAAATATTTCAAATCGTAAAAAATCACACTTTTCGGACTTTTTCCTTTGGTTACAAACAATTACCGAGCTGAGTGCCAATTTTCAACTTTCTAGGTCATCTGGAAGTGGCTTTTAGTTTTTTTTCTATATGTAAGTGTTAAAAATGCCGATTTTTAGACATTAATAACTCAATAACCATTACATTTGTATTTATGAAATTTGACACTGTAGTTCATCTCAGGGGTCTCAATCAATGAGCCAAATTTCATGTGTTTATGTAAAATAGATAAAGAGTTATGAAGGGGTAAAAAGTTGGTCCAAATGGTTCGGGTAAATAGACACACGGTGCGTTCGCCAGTTTTTCTTGAGAACTTGGCTTGACACGCTACCGCGTGTCTTGTTGTTTGGCAAGTATGATTGTACCTACCTAAGTCTATGGACACAAGCATTGCCACTGTCAACATCGACCAATCAGAGAGCAGTACGGGCAGCATGGTAAGCCCGAGATAGGCCCTTCCACAGCCTTCTTTATCTCTCAAGCCATGCTGTTAAGTTTGGCAACCTCGCATTTAAGGACTGCGTGAACCGGTTGTCTGTCTTGTAAGACTATCTAATAATTATTTTTCCAGCGACTTAATAAATCGTTATCCCGTGGGAAAGAAAACGTAGATAAAGGTCTTTCTTCTCTCTTTAGACTTGAGTCGTAATTCGACTTACAGCAGGGCACACAACACCGGCGAGGCATTTGAAAATAAATTCATGATTTAATGTTGTGTTACGATTGGTTCTCTAGGATCAAATTGTAACTACAAATCGTAACTAAAACTATGAAAATACTCTAAAAACATACCTTAAGCTGTCAAGTCAAGTTAGGCTGTTTTAAAGCAATGAATAACTAATAAATTACTTAATTTTCACTCACAATATCAGCCACCAACAAATCAAAACAAATCCTTACGTCAAATGAAGATGACGTATTATCCAGCTAACTTAAAACTACAAGAAAAATGGTATAAAAACAAACAGCATAACTGCCATGTTATTTAGCCGGGTATTATTATGTGACTAAAATTAATGGTTTCCAGCCAAAGTTGAAGTTAGTGAGACTCGGATTAGTTTTAACTTGGTCGTACTATCATAATGGCTTGCTTTATCAGACAGTGCACTGCGTAAACCGGTTCACGGGCGACGTTGCCAGGACTTGCACAGCACGGCTTGAGAGATAAAGAAGGCTGTGGCCCTTCTCTATGCAAAACTGTCAACATGTCGGTCGGGCTCGAGTTGGCTCTACGCAAACATGGCGACCGAGATCGAGATGGCGTCGACCGAGCCTTGTCTGCAACCGGCGGCAGCATGCCAGCATTGCCCGAGATGGTGTGGGCCTAATTTTGACAGATGCGACCGACACATGTCTGGCACCCACGGAGGTGTAGACAAGGCCTCAAGAGCATACATCAGAGGGGAAATATAAATTTTTTTCTTAGTTTTTGTTGTTTTTTCGCTGTATGTGTATTTACTAATGCATACTCGAATAAATTAGTATTGACCCACTTATTTTCGCTTTTTTGTTGTGTTAGTAAATAAATGACGGAAATGCGTTTTGTTACTACATTAAATTTGATTAGTTTCTTGCGTTAGAACGAAACGCAATCCTTCATTTGCTAGTGATGTACCCCAATCGGTAATAATAGGTATCTATTTCAACAGTGTTGCCAGACAAAAATACATTTTTTTTTTTTAGAATGGCAATAACTACTTTTTGCTCGACAGTTGGAGTCTAACTACCTTGGGAACTTCATTAATGTGTTGTACTTGTCAGAAAAAAAAAAAAACCTAATAAAATTTAGAAATGGCAGCTGAACTACGAAAAAAATTGGGAAAATAGATCTATTACATTACAACTACAACTAGATATTCGCGAAAGGACACGAACACACGAAGACTCAAACAGCCGCATTGCCTCTCAATTTTCCCGCGTCTCGTCTCGTTCTGGGTGAAACAGCTATAGAAAACAGTGTTTCACGCGCTTGGCCGACACGTCACTGAGTTCCCACGGTCCTGGAGGGGCCTCTTAAATCCATCGAGCCGTTTAGGCTACAGCTACAGAATGTGCCAAAGAATTATACATACATACATTCAAACATACAAACATACATACGTACATACATTGGAAAAACATAACCATCCTTCTGGGTCAGTCGGGTAATAAAGTTTCCTTCGCAATAATTTAAAACGATTTACGTTACTTACGTCTGTAAACATCGCCCATCATTATTGTCGTTATTCTTTGATTAATGTTACGAATGTTACCTATTCCTACCTCACACTTTTCTTAGATTTCCTTGTAGATACTTACTTTATACAGGGTGGCCCAAACATAGACGTCAAGCGAGAAAATCTAGATGCCATCAAAAACATAACTTGTAAAAAAAACCAAGCCTCGCTGCTCAGTTCTTCTACCGTAAAAAGTTTTGAGATCCATGTAATACCAAGTCGGTTAATTTATTCAGTCCCTACTTAAGGGTCCTTCTGTCTTAAGTTATTTATTACGTAATTAGCTAACCTAACAACATCTTATAGTGACGCATATCAATATTAAAAATCTTTTATGTTTCAAATAAATGTATTGAGTGAGTGAGTGACAAAAAACGAAACTTTGACTAGTTATAATTCTTAAACTACCTACTGGTTCAAATTGAATGAAATTTGAAATATTCCGTGTTTATACAATGCTTTCTTGGTTACAGAAAATTCAGGCTTCTAGTTTTATCCAAAACGAAGTTATAGGGGGGTCGAAAATCGCCTGAACTGTTCGAGAAAAGTATGGTACGGCCGTGCCGCTTTTTAGCTCGACTTGCTGACACCAAGGGCTACCCGAATCACCCCCATATATTTACAGCCATTTTTTGTCGTTTAGAAGTTATGAGGCTTTAAAGGTTTTTTTGAAAAAAATACCTAGGATTGGATTTTATTTTGCAATTTTTTTTTTAGTTTTTTTTTGAAATATTTTAAATTTTTTAGAGTCTCAGATAAATTATCTATCACCAAAAAAATAATGATTAACTATGGACTTGTAAAAGATATCTCAATTTCGATCCAAAGTCCAAAAATGTTGTTTTCGAGAAAACATCACTGAAATAGTGAGTATGGGGAAAAAAATAAGTAGAGGTCCGCAATGTTTTTTGTCCGCATCAACCAAAATAAATGAAAATCGATTGAAAACAAAAATTCTGCCAACTCCAGTTTTTCGACTTTGATCGCAAATTACTTGAATAAAAGTCCCATAAAGTGACCAGTTTTTTTAACTATTCTGAAGAATTAGGCTTTGGGAGAGTTTTTGAAATCAATAAAAAGTCCTTCAGACCTCTACTTATTTTTTTCCCCATACTCACTATTTCAGTGATGTTTTCTCGAAAACAACATTTTTGGTCTTTTGATCGAAATTGCGGTATCTTTTAAAAGTCCATAGCTGATCATTAATTTTTTGATGATAGATAATTTATCTGAGACTAAAGAATAAAAAATATTTCTAAAAAGTTATAAAATTAAATCCAATGCTAGGTTTTTTTTTTCAAAAAAACCTTAAAAGCCTCTTTTCTTCTAAACGACAAAAAATGGCTGAACATACATGGGGGTGATTCGGGTAGCCCTCGGTGTCAGCTATCTAGATTTTTTCGCTTGACGTCTATGTTTGGGCCACCCAGTATGTAAGTAATAAGGTACCAACATTAGAACGTTTTATTAAGAATATCAGGAAAATATAACTTGACAAGCAGGGTCTTCCCGAATGCAGAGAATGGAATCATAGAGCTACCAACAAAATACTTACGTATTCAACAAATTTACATAAGGTCTTAATCTAATTTATTGGTAGAGACATCATGATGTTTTTTTAACCTACCTAGGACCTGTTGTTATAATGTCTATATGAGTCAATTTTCCACGAATACTTAACAAAATACTTATTTATATACGAGTACGATACTTATGATCACTTTATTTTTGTTTTTAACCTTATTACCTATGTGGTTTTTGGATATTGGCTGAAAAATCCAAACGTAAAATTGTAAATATAAAATGGCTCATATAATTTATTTATATTAAATAACAAAAAAAACATATCAAATACAAACCTAATTGAAGTAATGTCTGAAATAAAGTATGCGTAAATTCAGCTGGAAACAGGGAACGAAAAATATCGGGGGAGATACTCTAGTTAGAACGCAAGGTTCCAACCTTGTAGCAGATAGAACATTTCCTAAAACGATACCCAATGCCTAATTTACCAAAATATTATATAGTCAAGGTGGAATGCAATTAGTGATCAAATTGATAAAGCTCATGGGTACTCTGTCAAATGATACGATAAACATAGCTATTTTATAGTTATACCAGCTAATTCAACTTGTTTGTTACTTTGGAGTTGATTCGAATTAACTTATCCCTAGAGCTAGTTTAATAAACGACGAAACCAGATATTCTATACTGCGTAGTCGACTTTGTATCGCTTGGCTAGTTGATTAATTACTATTTATTATCTACTACAACATGGAAGTCATTTGAAGCAATCTGTATTGTAGACGACATTCTATACTATGCGCAGGCAGTCAGAACACACTCAACATTCTTTACATTAACCCTCGGAAATAATTTTAACGTTATTTTATTAAAATCCATGTTAATGACCTAGGATGCAAAAATTAAAAGTTTTATAAGCCGGTCGTCCGAACTTACGTAACAAGATACAATATGGAACTGAGCTTGAACTTGCGGAAACTGGTAAGCGTGAACAATCGAGTTAGTATAGCACGTGTGCTGGCTGTCGATGGCGGCGGCTGCGGCGGCGGCGGCGTGTGCTGAGAGGTGCTGCGGCACCCTTGACCGTTCAGTCGACGCGCGTCTCTCACCTCAAAGCCATGCGCCCTCGCTGGACGCTCGTCAGCCGCCACTGCCACCCGCGAATCGTGCACCGGAACTCAACAGTTTACTAAAGTGCCATTGTGATCTTTCAGTGCTAAGACTTAAAAATGAAGACGAGAAGTGAACTTTTGTGCCCGACGCAGCCGGAGCTGCAGGAGCTTCTGCAGAACCCTAGCAGTGTGCCCTTGTTGGGCGAACAGCGGCTACAAGCTATTAGTAGGTGCCTTATTGATAACTCGGTATCTCCTAAGCAAATCTAAGTTTTATCTTCATCTATCCACTTTTTGTTTTTTCTAAAGCACTATCCCGTGCTTTTAATCTCATAAAAATCTTTATAATGTTCCCCATTATAAAGATTTTTATGAGATAAAAAAAATCGCTCGGGACAGGACATGAACCTGCAACCTCTTGGCAACCAATTGGTAGGGCGCCTGCATGGTGTTCAAGACGTTGCGGGTTTTTTTTAACCTTAAATCTTTCTTCATCTATCTACAATTCAGTTGATTTGATAACAAAGAGCACTAAAAGAAAAGGTCATGTAGAGTCTAAGAAAGTTTACTTACGCGGGTGCGTACCCACCCGTTATGATTAACTACCTACATAATCAAAGAACCGCCATATCCAAAATATATTATTGCCTTTATCTTGTCCTATTTAAGCATTTTAGTGACTGCCTTTACACGTATTTAGCTTGCAAGTAAACACACGTGAAGTAAACAAGTGTAAAGCATTTTAGAATGCTAATTAGGCACCTCTACTGCAGTCTCTACAATACTGGAACTTGCTAAACTGCTTCGAGGGTCGAAAGCAAACCTGTTCCAGTCATCCCAGCGAGCTAAAAAGGACATGAAAGGATAACGGATGATTTATTTAAAATGCTAATTTGCGCAGAGAATAAATAAAAATTCGAAACACCTTCATGATTCTTATTTTGCGCATAAAGTTAAATAATAAATAAATTATATGCATATAAGAAAAGGTTAAAAGGCAGCAGTAAACATATTTAAATTTTGTAGATTTTTAACCGACTTAAAAAATGGAGGAGGTACTCAATTCGACCTGTATTTATACTTTTTTTGTTTGTTACCTCACAACTTTTCTTCTAGGTGGACCGATTTTGATAATAATTCTTTTATTTTTAAAGGGTATATTTCCCGTGCAGTCCCATAAAAAAATTGTGAAGATCTGATGAATAAATTCGGAGATAAAGAATAGTGCAAAAGTGTACCTTTTCACCAGCGAAGTCGGTTTTTTATTTTTTGATTCTACGTCTTTTCTACGTCGATTCTACGTCTTTTCTACGTCTACGTAATTATTGTGGCTTTGATCTATCGAATTTTTGGGGTGACAACAAATCTAGAGGTATAGTAATGATTCTTCCTATAGGCTCAGATCATTCAGTTTTTTACAATATTTGGGTGATTCCCCCAAATATTGTGTGCTGTATTGGTGAAGTAAATACTTCATGCACTCAGGTTTCCTCACGAGGTTTGCCTTCACGCCTTCACGCGAGGTTCACACACAAATATACGTAACATAAACAAACTCAATGACTTCTAGCTCGGTTGAGAATCGAGAGGCAGCCTGCATGCCTCCCTACAGGGGGATGCCAGTTCTGCATGGCTAATATCAGTTCTGAATGGATTTCAGTATGTTGGTATGCACAAAATCGATTCCTGTATCAAATACACCAAAAAAATCTAAAATGTTCACATATCAAACCCTAGAATTAGTTGAGACCTATCTAACACAGCCAGTTTTTTGTTCATATACACAACACATTGCAAGATATTTTGCTTGAAAAAAAGTGCGCCGCCTATTTTTTTTCAAGCATAATATCTTCAATACGTTTATGAATGTCAACACGAAACTGACTGTTTTAGATGGATTCACTACGCCTTGCCGAAACACGTTAGGATGATAGGTCTCACCTAATTCTAGTGTTTGATATGTGAACATTTTCCATTTTTTTTGTGTATTTGATACAGGAATCGACTTTGTGATTTTTTTTGCGCGCGGGCTAATTCACTATGCCCAGCGCCTTAAATGAAATTTTTATTTTAAGTTGGTAGTGCGTTTTTGTTAAATTCGTTAAAAATTGTGTATAGTGCTCGTGCAAACCTAAGAAAATAATAATATCATGTCGGTATTACCAAGGAGGATATAAAACAAGGTTCCTTGGTATTTATGGCGTAATGAAAAGTGAAGCTTCGATTTCACATAGGTACGGTCGGCCACAGTCTAGGATAGCCCTTATCGCGCGCGGCATAAGGGCGCCAATCGAACAAAAAGGGGTATCTTAGCGTGTGGCTGACCACCTGATCACACTTTGTAATGTTTATTCAAATCCGTCATAAGACTCAATCTAAATCTGCATCTAAATTCCTGAAACAATGATATTCGAACAGGACTCGATACTGAAAACTTGCGTCGAGGGTAGAGGGGCTGTAAAGCAGGCGAGGCGACAGATAAAAAAATAAGCTCAAACATGAGTCAAATCGGTCGAGGGGTTGCCGAGATAAGGGGGTGTAAAGTTTATATGGCGCGCGGGCCTGCATGATATGAGGATAATTAGTTTAAAGAATGTCAATATTGTACAATATACAGGGCGTCCCACGGCTATGCCACATGGAGGGAAAGTACCTTAAATATTGTAGATGGAACATTTTACTGAAAGAAGACATTATTTTAATTTAAAAAATAATTTAAACTGCATTCGTAGATATTGAAATAATTACATGGTTGTACCGGGAATCGAACCCGTTACATGAGAAAAATAATGACCCTGTAGTTTTATCACACCGATCGAAATGCTTCATCATAAGGATAATTTTTTGCTAAATAACATAGTGTCAGAAATAAAAAAAAGACCATGAATTTTAACATTTACCTGGTAGTATGCAACAAATCGAGCCGTATCCCGAGCCGAAAGACGCGTAAAATTTTGTCCATCGCAATGCGGCTGGCTGATTATAAAAAAATAATTAAAAAATGTGTTTCATTTTCATACTTTTATTCTTTTGTTACTGTGATTTTCATTGATAAATTGATGAATGTGGTATTAAAAATGTTAAAATTCATGGTCTTCCTTTTATTTCTGACACTATGTTATTTAGCAAAAAATAATCCTGATGATGAAGCCTTTCGACCGGTATGATAAAACTACAGGGTAATTATTTTTCTCATGTAACGGGTTCGATTCCCGGTTCAACCATGTAATTATTTAGATATCTATGAATGCAGTTTAAATTGTTTTTTAAATTAAAATAATGTCTCCTTTCAGTAAAATGTTCCATCTACAATATTCAAGGTACTTTCCTCCATGTGGCATAGCCGTGGGACGCCCTGTATAATACTGATCCTATCAAATAACGGCCAGTTCTGGGGTTTTTATAGTTTTTAAATAATTCTGGGCTTTCCCATCGGTCAAGCAGCCTTCCTTCCTTCTGTATCAATATCGTGGATCAGCGGCGCGGCGCGGGCTCTCTAGCAAACCATTCTTCTCTACGTAACTCGAGAGAGGCGTCACGAATCGATGTGGAATCCGGTGAGCGTAAACACATGTCACATGGTCCAAAACGGCAGAATAGACCAGCGACGTCTGAACATTGCTGGGTACATTTGCATTTTTGTCCGAGCTGAAACTAAATAGTGTGAGACAATAGATAGAGACATGATTTAATTCTTGCTACCCGAATGCAAAGGCTGACTCTAAATGATCGAAACTTAGAACACTTGACCACATGTAGCAGAAAGAATTCCTACATTAGTGGATTTTTCCATACGGTTGAGTTGCCGCCGGTGATTCAATTTATTTTGGGTTTTCTCTTATTTTTTATGCTAGTTTTCCTCCCGGTTTTTACAATACAAACTGGTAACAATAGGTTTAAGAGAGAAGCTAAAGTGGGAAATTGGGGGTAAATTAATTAAAAACATAAAACTACTTGGACTATGATGATTTTTTTTACGTGATTGGCGCTTTCCAAGTTTGCGGATATTACCAGACTGTATGAGGATATATAAAACAAAACAATGGCTGTTATATGAAGAGTTAAAGAATGGCGTGTATTGGAAGCGTGTATTGAAAAGGTTGAAGTTGAAGAACCGAGGGTGTACGCTAAGAATATTGCACATAATATACAGGGTATCCCTTAAGGCGCTGGGCATAGTAAATTAGCTCGCGCGCAAAAAAGATGCACGAAAACGATTCCTGTATCAAATACACTAAAAAAAACGAAAATTTTCCCATATCAAACCCTAGAATTAGGTGAGAGCTATCTAAAACAGCCAGTTTTGTGTTGATACCCATATAAGATTGCAAGATATTTTGTTTGAAAAAAAGTGCGCCGCCCTTTTTTTTCATCAAAAATATCTTCAAAACGTTTATGAATGTCAACGCGAAACTGGCTGTTTTAGATAGGTCTCACCTAATTCTAGGGTTTGATATGTGAAAATTTTTTTGATGTGATTTTTTTAGTGTATTTGATACCTACAGGACTCGATTTTGTGCATTTTTCTTGGCGCGCGGCACAGTGGTCGATTTGTACGATTTAGGCGGCCAAAACTATTTTATGCTTTATTTCAGTAATAAATACGACAACAAATGCTAATCTGGTATTTTAGAGTGAATATATATGTTTATCCCTATTCGTTTCATTGAAAGCGTATTTTTCTATACAAAAAAACATTTCTGTGAAAATATTTTTGTAAATAGCGCCAATGTTTTTAAATTTTCTTTAAATCTCCCTTTGGTGTAAAATATATATTTTAAGTTCATTTGAATTATCGAAATCGGCTTAGTAGTTTTTGATATTTGGGTTAAGAATTATCACAATTTGTTAAGTAAAAGACGGCCGTACATAAAAAAAAATGTTTATTCTCTACAGTCTGCATGCCTATTTAAATTGAAAATAAAATATGGATGACAAAAAAATACAGTATACACTAAAATTAAATGGTCAACAGTTATTACCACATTATTATACTAAATGTTACTTACAATGTTAGGTACCGAATCATAAACAATAAGACAATATTTTATGAAAGTTTAACATACAAATTGTTATGTTACTCTTTAAAAGACAATTCTTCCTCACCGTCACTTTCCATGCATTTATCACAAGTGCCTTTTGTATTTGGCTCTGCAGGAAGCAAAAGCTCCAAAGTTTCCTGCAAAAATGGTTTTGATCGGATCTTCTTTTTTTTTCTCATTGAACTGATGAGTGGATCTGATGTCAAGAGTAACCTGTGATAAATATCAAGGTTACAGTCTTCGCGTGAAAACTTTCGAGCAAAGTTTAGACGGTATGAGCGAAAGTGCTTATTACGAGCTTCTGCAGCTTCCTCCGAAAGTTGACCAATAGGCACTAGAGAATTTTCTATAACTTTTCCACCATGTACCAAAATTTTATGCATGGTAGGAGTCATAGAATGCCAACCATATAACTCTACATACAGTTTTGCTGTCTCCATGGCGTATTCATCAAATTTCGGGACATCTATTTTGTGACCGCTTGATATGGCTTCCAAAATAACTTTAATTCTATAAATAAAATTAAAGTCTATTCCCGTTATTTCAGCAGCCAGATGTGGGTTTTCAAAAAATCTTCTACTAGTATTGCCGTCATTTGTGTTACCAAAATTACATTTTGGCATATCTACCAAGATACCTACTTCTTCTCTGAATCTTTGCTGAATCTCTTTTTTTTTTGTTCTTCTAGCATCTTTTCTGCTTTGGTTCTTTTTTCACGGTATTTCCCAACGGGCAATTTATAAGCTAAATGTAAAATACTCTCGAATAATCGAATTCTGGCATGTAAAGTTGATAGGCCAAATTCAAGCGATTCTGGGTGAATTTCGTTTTTTTTACTTAAGTCATTAAAGTTTTTTGAAGTGGCTCCGCATATGTAGCATCTACTCGTTGATTTGGTGTCAGTCGCCGCATTGCAAACTTTGCCGTCCACCATGGTCATTTTAAGACTGTGGCTAACCGAGAATTTTTGCCCATTCAGTTCCAATTCCGTGGCTTTTAGGGACTTCACACTGTCCCGAACGTAATTTATTTCATCTTTTGTAATGTCTGTAGACTCTTTTATAAATCTGAATCGTATCGGGCGGCAATATCGTGATGAAGAAGGAGTCGGGTTTTGCCAAACCATTTTTGTTTTGTCTTCGCCGCAAACAATTTGTAGAGGCACGAATGAGCTCAAAAATATATTTGCATCCGAGTCGGCGTCATTCATTAACTTTTGTTTGTATTGAGCTTGTTGTGAACCATCACAACCCCATTTGCAGATAATCTGCAAGGAATTTCTCTCAGTTTCTGTAAGAGTCATTAGTACTTCTTCAAGGAAAATTGATAATCGCGTGACGGTGTGATCTAACAAAGATTGTAGATCACTTTCAGCACAGGAAGCGGTCACTCGTAGCGTCTCTTTGGGTGGGTAACATTCCTGTTTAGCCTTCAACACTAATTCGTAGCACGGGTAAAAGCTTCTGTTGGTTGCTCGCACAATTTCATATTGACTTCGTGTCAAATCAGCGTCCACGCACATTCGCAGTGCCTCCCGAGGCGTAAGGGGATCTTGTGCCTTTGATTTGGAATGTCTTTTTTTACATTCGTTTGCGGCTGCAGGCGAATTTGTAATATCTTTTAGGACTTGCGAGGCGTTTCTTTTTCCTTCTTTTTGTAAAATTACTTGCGCTGCGTGAACTATCACTTCTTTGCCTACAGAGGAGCGAACTTCTTCTGTTTTCCTCCTTTTAGTTCTTTCACTACATTCACTGAATGTTTTGCTAGGTCGTCCTGACTTATTATGCGTTTTTATGGGCATCTCGAACGTTCCTGCTAACCATGCATCATTGCTTATAAGAAATTTTTCTAGCGTGTTGCGTGCTTTGGACCATCTCTTTTTTATTTCTGTTTTAAAATATGAAAATTTATGATTTATATACTTTTTGTCTTCGTCGGAGTCCCCGTAAGACACTAACAAATAATTTTGTAAGTATTCCAATTTGTCGTTTATTGATGGAGAGTTTTCCTCAATCATCTTATCAAAAAGATATCTGCGAGTTACTACCTCCATGCCCGAGTAACTTGATGAACCTAGAACAACGAAAAGGAATTTTAACGCAAAAGAAACAAAAAAGGAATTTTTCTCACTTTCTGCCTAAGTTAATGAATTATTATTTTTCTCGCGAAGTGGTCAAAGGTGGTGGCTATTTTTTTTGTGGTTATCTGCTCAAAGAGCTATACTATTAGAAACCATAAGGAATTTAACTCGGACGGTCTCGGAAGTACAACATTTTTACTATTGAAAATAAAAAAATGATAATATTTTCTATGAAAAAGGGCGATCTTTGATACGTTGTAACTGCACTAAATATTGATATTCCTTATCTTAATTTAAATTATATTTGAAGGAGCTTACCTGAATTTTCGACTTCCATCACTTTCACTTGTAACTGAATAATATCCAATGAAATATTCACTTTAGAATATCGGTTGCGCTAAGAGTGTCGAGAACGAACGCGTACAGCTTGCGCGACGATCAAGTTCCGACTACCTGTGGGGGCGCGCACGCAGTTCTAGGAACTGGGGAGGGGTGGGGTTTGGGCAGTCGGGGTGTCTATTTTTCCGGGAATCAATTAGTTTTGTTATAAGTTAACTTTGAGAAATGGACTTTTGGCCGCCTAAATCGTACAAATCGACCACTGTGCGCGGGCTATTCACTATGTACAGCGCCTTAATTCAACGACAAGCGAGAACTGGGTTAAAGGGCAGGTCATAACATAATGTAAAATACACGGCAAAATTAGAAAATATGTTATCACACAAATATTTATGTACAAATTCTGTAAAATTATAAAATGTTAATGTTATGTTTGTGATAAATAAACCATTTTCAATTTCAATTTCAATTTCAATCACAGTACCTCAATATGTGGTCTGGGAGTCTGGGGTGACCTGGCCATGTTCAAATTAAAAAAATATATACAGGGTGTTAAAAGACCGCCAACAGACCCGAAAGCCACGCATACTACAGGGTGCACTCGAATTCGATAGCGAAACTTTAAGGGGACATTCCAATCATGATTATGAAAACCACAGTAGTGGTCTTAAAGCATCCCGGTGAGATGACTTTTTATTTTTTTCTGATACCAAAAACTACCTTAGTCAATCATAAAGAAACGATATCAGTACTAAAAGCTACAAAAATCATATAAAAAAAAAAATCAAAATTAATCGATTAAATTTAAATAAATCACTTTTCAACGCAACGACACACTTTCGATCATATGTTCACCTTTCCGGTCGACAAGTTGGAAATGCAATAATCGACCAAAAGAGAAACCACTCCTAAAGGCATCAACATAAGATCCAAAATTATAAAATACGCACTGTCTGTAGGCCCCTGTAGGTAAATTCCGAGCAAAAATCGCAAGAGTAATGCAATGCATGCTTTTTAAAAATCACCCCTATTACAAAGACCGAAGGACGATCCATCCCTCCCTACGTATTCAAGGCTAAAAGCGCGAGTGCCGAAAGGTAAGAGAAGGACGAAGGACCTCCAGTGTTGCCACAAATATGGGTTTTTCCGTATTTGTACGGATTTGGGTAGTCTTTAATGTATTACTTTAATGTAAATGTAAAATTAGCTTATTAAGTAAGTATTTTTATACGGACTTGCAGTCTTTTTTAAGATACCTACCTAATTTAAACCCGTATTTTCGTAGATGTAACTTCGATCGTTATCGTAGGTATTTCAGTACTGAGGACTTAAGTATGTGTTCGATTTTAGCCAAAAGCGTAGAATATAGGTACAGTCGGCCACAGTCTCAGATACCCCTTTTTGTTCGATTGGCGCCCTTATGCCGCGCGCGGTAAGAGCTGCCATAGGGTATCTGAGATTGTGGCCGACCGTACCTACCTATGTAATAATGTAAGGCACGCCGATAGGCCCGGATAAGCCCCAGATAAGCCTGAAAATATGGACGAAGAACAAAACACACCCTGGCTCCGTTGAGGCGTTTCAAAGACGATTTAATTCACTTTTATATGGAATTTATAATTCACTTTAAATAACAATACATTACATACCTACATACGGATTTTAAAATGTAATAACGGCGCCACATGGCAACACTGGGGAATTTTGATTTAAGTGCCTACAGTGCGTTTCACGAAATAATTCCCTTGGATGAACAAAAATAGTCCCTATTACATTGTAATAAGAGTTTCGTCAAGGGAACTCTCTTGCGTGAAACGCACACTACTACGTAAAAATATTGAGCGGCGGCGCGTGCGCGCCTCTCGCTCGCCCGTGATTATAGGTCATTTTGTAGGCGGGTCACCGCAGGTCAAAGCGCGCGGTGATTGATAAGAGCTATACGCGTAGTACAGTCGCGTTCATAATGGGGTTAGTTAATAATCGTTTTATTTTAAATATTTTTTGATGCGATTTTTGTAGCTTTTAGTACTGATATCGTTTCTTTATGATTGACTAAGGTAGTTTTTGTATCAGAAAAAAATAAAAAGTCATCTCACCGGGATGCTTTAAGACCACTACTGTGGTTTTCATAATCATGATTGGAATGTCCCCTTAAAGTTTCGCTATCGAATTCGAGTGCACCCTGTAGACACCAAAACCAAGTACTTTTTCGATAAATTATTGCTGGGAAATGATTTTGGTTTTTGAGGTTATAATTTTGAAAAATATTTTATCGCGCAATGGACGTGTAACGCACAGAAGTCATATTGCGCAAGCGTAGGTATAAGTTTATGGTACTTAAGCTTGAAGTGCCAATGTTTAAAATACATTGCGGGTTGCAATTTTAACGTCGTTTTTTGTAGGAAATATTCATAATTTTCATATGGCTTCTTCAGAAGGTATGTTAAGAACTAGATACTGAATACGATTCTGCAAAAAAAAAGTTTTGCAAAGTCCGACTTTGAACCTCATTATCTTGGAAACCGTTGATTTCCCAGGCATAGTTCCTTGAGCAAAAATGTTCCTTATAATGAGAACAATACGTGGTTTCCCGCTTTGTTGGCGGTCTTTTAACACCCTGTATATTATAATTTCCGAACTAAGTGACCAGCCCCTGTATTCTCTAAAATATCCACCGTGAAAATTACCGTACTTAAGTGTAAAAAATCATTTCAATAAGGGCTATTTTCGAGTGTTTTGACGTTCGAAAGTTGAGTGGATTTTTTTGAGAATAGAGGCGCAGGACCATTTTAATAATTTTTCTCACTACAGTTATGTATGACCTGTCGTTTCACCCAGTTCCCGCTTGATGTTGAATTACGGGACACCTTGTATATCACCATCTATACAGTTACATAGGTAGGTATAACGCTTATACGGTTATTTATTGTTATCAATCAACATGCATTATTAATAATGGCTTTTATTAGCGTACTGCCATGGTGGTCGAACACGATTGTTTAAAAGAATATCCTATAAATTGCTTGATCTATAACGTAATGTTGGTTAAATGAGTAAATAAAAAAAAACTAAGGCCTTTGCATCTACGTAATGAGATGATTTATACAGCGTCCAGTGGCACCTTCACTCACACTAGATGGGTGAAGAGACCACTCGGCGCTGCAGTGCCTGGGACATTGTTTTAGATGGAGTAGGCTTGCCCAGCACCTATACCATCCTGACGGCTTAGTCGACCAAGCCCACAGGAAAGACAGGTCAATACGTGTGGAGCCAACTGAGCCGCGGGTTTCCTCACGATGTTTTCCTTCACCGTTAGCGAGTGGTATTGCTACTACAAATTCACAAATGTACGTAACTTTGAAATTAAACAAAGTCATAGATACATGCCCGCACTGGGAATCGAACCGGGTACCTCTTACTTCAGAGTCCACTGTTCTACCCACTAGACCACCACCGCACCAAATGAGTAAATAAGTACAGTAAATAACTACTCAATACGCGAGCGGTAGCTTGCATAATAAATCTTTATGGCTTTTATGCATGACATTCAATAAACAAGTTAACCTAACATGCATTAAATAGTTCACAAGTCATATAATTAAGATTAGCAAAGTGGTATCAATTTTGTGTAACTTTTTCCTTGCATAATCTCAGGATTAACATAAATACCTATAACATGACAAGGTGCTAAAAGTGTATATGTCGCAGGGATATTGTCAAACCAGTGATATTATAATTACCCTAGTGAAATTACAATTACCCGGATTATTGTCAATCGCCGCGTTATTGTAATTTCACGGGAACGCTGTAGTGATTTTATAATAACCCTAGGTATATTATGAGTAAAGTTTGTAGTGGGGGACTTCGTGCGTTTTGATTGGTCAACTCTTCTTTAACCGCCATTTGCTTAGGAATTCAACATAGAGCTAAGAAGATATTACAGTGACCAGACTGTCCAAGTCCGCTCCACACTCAACAACACAGTATACGATGCCATACATAAAGCCGCAGACAGGAACAACAGGCGTCGCATCGTGCGACAAGTATT
Organism: Zelleria hepariella; assembly: GCA_949319315.1. NCBI lineage: Eukaryota > Metazoa > Arthropoda > Insecta > Lepidoptera > Yponomeutidae > Zelleria > Zelleria hepariella. The sequence goes on along the minus strand of OX439392.1, from coordinate 9,248,404 downwards.
GCTCCGATCGAATGACCACGACCCTCAGTGATGAGGATACCGATGCAAGGAGGAGGTTGTGCATAAGTCCGACTCGCACTTGGCTGTTTTTTTTATTTGTTATTATACTATAAAGCTCTAGATCTACACCAAGTTTGACGCTTGTAGTATTACCATTTTTGTGATAGAGCATAAAGTATAAAATCACGTTTGTTTTATGGGGACACCCCTTATTTTGTTATTAAGGTTGGACGATAGCAACGTGGCGGGAAATTCAAAATGTTCACAGTTTTTTACATTTTGTAGCTAAACTGAGCAATTTTTGTGTAGCGATTTTTCGTTCGCGGCAATAACATAGTATTGTTTTTATTGTGGTAAAAAACAGAACAACAATAATTCAGCCGATTATGTGTTCTGGTCATCACAAAGTTTTTTGGGCAGTGCCACTGCTTCGTAGACCAGGGGGGTTACCCTTGACGCTATTGCGATCCAATTGTAAAAGTTTAAAAATTAATTTCTCTTTGAATTCGCATAGTAATGCTTTGATTTTAAATACTTTGCAATGTTTATTCAAAGGTAAGGCTGTTTTATTCAATAAAAACACAAAATGCGTCTTATTTTGTAAAATATTAAATTTTGTAAATTGCGCCATATTGCGGCCGCATTGGAAACATGCGTCAAGGGTAGACGGGCAGAACACATAATCGGCTGAATTATTGTTGTTTTGTTTTTTACCATAATGAAAAGAATACTGTTATTGCCGCGAACAAAAATTCGCTGAACAAAAATATAGATCAGTTTAGCTACAAAAAGTAAAAAACTGTATTTTTTTTAATTTCCCGCCACGTTGCTATCTTTTCACCTTAATATCTAATTTGTAGTAACCCCATGAAAAATATTCTGTCAAAATGTCAACTGGCTACCTATTACGGTACCAAAGATAATGGTAGGAAATACAGACAGAGAGTTCGGGTACGGAACCCTATTAACCAATCTAACTTATTGTGAGTTACATTAAGATAAAACTGCGATATTAGACATCGATGACATAGAAATGGTGGCGGTTGACAATAAACCGGGTAATTGTAATTTCACTAGGGTAATTATAATATCACTGGTTTGACAATATCCCTGCGACATATATAATAACGTAACGGACCATATCAGCCTATACATATAGTGTTCGATAGGCTTCTCTCTTATTTTTTTATCTACCCAGATAGGAATATTAGTGTTTTAGAGAGCCGTCAAAGCTCAATATGTTGTGCTAGGCTCACAAAAAATGATAATACAGTCAACAATTTAATCGCATCATTGATAATTTATGAGATAATGAAATTAATCCCGGTATCCCGACTACTCCCTTCCAGCTGCCCCTCTACCCTTGACGCATTTTTCCAATACGGCCGCAATATAGCGCAATTTACAAAATTTTATATTTTACAAAATAAGACGCATTTCGTGTTTTTATTGAATAAAATAGCCTTACCTTTGAATAAACATTACGAAGTATTTAAAATCAAAGCATTACTATGCGAATTCAAAGAGAAATTAATTTTAAAACTTTTTCAATTTGATCGCAATAACGTCAAGGGTAACCCCCCTGTTCGCCAATGTTTTACTTCGGGGATTTCGTGGTAGCGCGAGAAATGAAAGTGGACTGTATTACGATGGTTGCCGCTAGATCACTGATGTGTCATCAAGAACAAAGGTTAGGAAAATCGAAAGGACTTACCAGATCCGATAGCGAAGTGGGTCAGAGGTCGGCGTACCTTTGGTAGGAAGCTGCTTCCAGCTCCTCGACCGATTTACGTTTCACAAGCCGCCCACCTTGAGCAGCGTAGGCCGACCTGACGACGATCTGAACTGGCGCGTCCTTCAGGTTCCCTGTGGCACCTCTTGGTAGCTGTGCTGTCACACAATTTATTGATCTATCCGGCGCGATAGTTCGATAGGCGATCGATAGTAGCGAAAGGGTACAAAATGGCGATAATTAGCTCCGAAAACGAAAAGGGCTGTCGCCTCGAGAAAGTATTAGCACGAACAGCCAGCATCCGGAAAATTAAAATATTTCAATTTATTTTGTATCTGACCTTAGCTTCATAATTGACAAGATTTTCGTCACGTTATGAATAATTTAATACCTAATAAAAGTAATCTTTGACCGGAATCTTGATACGTATGAATTTTATACACATTATTCATTAATTCATTCAAGTTATTCATTAAGTGCTGTTGCCAATACTTATCTATCTAACAACCCAAAAGACAAAAGCAAGTGTTCTCTGAATGCTCCGTCGAACTTGAGGCCCAGTTTAACTACCAAAATTAAATTGGTTAATAATTGACTTCAAATTTAAAGCACTTCCATTAGCTAAAAGTCGATTGAATGGGACCTACTATCTATGTTATACCTATTACGAGTATAACCTAAGCTGCAGGCGAGTCCGCACTGGTTTCTAGAATGTCAACATGTAGAATCTAGATAATATTTTATCAATGAACATTTTTCATCTAAGAAACGAGTCTCGATGGCATTTGGCAATTACGCAGGATACCTACCTGCTGTGCGATCCAAACGATATGGTAGGTACCTACATAAATATAAGTATTTTTGCCGACATGTCAGCTTTGACTTTCGTGGAACATTACCATGGTAGGATAAGGAAAATGATTGCAGGACAGGAATAGAGATATCAAGATCCAGATTACTTATCCGATAAGTACTAGTGGTTCGCCCCGAACTATGAACTCGCGACCCCATAACTCAGCAACCCCTCGACCGATTTGGCTCATGTTCGAACTTAAAAATTCTCATAGTCTCATTTAGCTGCCTACCAAATAACATCATAACGATCCGACCAAAACTCAAGTTATCGTTCAAAGTTCAAAGTTCAAAGTTCTCAGTTCAAAATTATTTATTTGTGGATCATAGGTAATACATAGTGTTGGTGTTCAGTCTTAAAAGATAAAAAAATATCTCTATGTCCAGCCTTTATGGCATACAAAGTAAATCATCAAACAAACATTCATACATACAAATATACAAACATACATACATACAAACGCCGGATTGTTCTAGTAGACTCGGAGAACTTCGCTCGCTTCGCTCGCTCGTTTAATTATCACATGATTAGGATTTAATAAAAGAGGGATGAAGAAACAGCAAATAAATGATCATAGCATTGCTGCAGCACAGGCAGTTTTGTTGGCGCTATTTCCCCATAAATATGGAATATTATCAGTCTTGTAAGCCGAATCATCAAACAATACCCCGAAACCCAGCAACTCATATCCGATTAGCACACAGACAGAAAGCCCCTCTCTTGGAAAACACATATACCTAACGTTCGCCACTCCTTAGCTTAGCTGACCGTTAAATCCGCATGAATCCAATGTCACTCAACGCGTAGCAATGCTAAGCTGTATTTTGCAATCAATGGTTGAGATTTAAAACTATGTAGTATCTTAGTTCCAAGTTCTCGAGTTGATGCAATGTTTGTTTATTATTCTGACCATCCACCGCACTAAATTGTGAACATTGTGTGACATCGGTGCACACACCGGCTATCTACAGCTACTTTCAAAGCCTTATGCCCGTGTTATACGAGGCCAGCTGGCTTAGCATGAGCGCCATTATGTACATTATACTAGTGGTTCGCCCCGACCTATGAACTCGCGATATTTGACTTATTTGTATTATCTATGTATAACGTGGGCCGATTTATTTAAATATGTATGTATAGAACGAAATTAATAATTGGCTGTAAACGGACCTTGAACCCACGACCTTAAGAACGCCCTGAAGCAGCGTTTTCCCATACAAACGTAGTTCCGGTTTAATTTCTAAACTACAGGCTGGATTTTTCTGAAACTTGGTTTATATCAGTAGATGACCAATATGGAGGTTTGCAAATAGTTTTTAAACTAAAAAAAAATTGCCTGAAAGAAATTAGAGCGTTGCGTTTTTCGCGCCGAAAAAGGTGTTACTTTCAGCTGTTATTTACTTACATTATTACACTGACTATTGGAGTCGAACTACCTTGGGAACATCAATAATGTATTGTACTTGTAAGAAAAAAAAAAGATTTTTGAAATAGCTAATAAAATGTAGAAATGGCAGCGGAACTACGAAAAAAATTGGGAAAATAGATCTATTACGTTATAACTACAACTACATACTCGCGAAAGGACACGAACACACGTAGACTCATACAGCCACATTGCCTCTCACTTTTCCCGCGCCCCGTCTCGCTCTGGGTGAAACAGCTATAGAAAACAGTGTTTCACGCGCTTGGCCATCGCCGAGTTCCCACGGTCCTGAAGGGGTCTCTTAAGAGTTCCCTGTACAAGCGTGGGAACTCGGCGATGGCCAAGCGCGTGAAACACTGTTCTCTATAGCTGTTTCACCCAGAGCGAGACGGGGCGTGGGAAAAGTGAGAGGTAATACGGCTGTATGAGTCTACGTGTCTTCGTGTCCTTTCGCGAGTATGTATAGGTAGTGGTAGTTGTAATGTAATAAATCTATTTTCCCAAATTTTTTCGTAGTTCAGCTACCATTTCTACATTTTATTAGCTATTTCAAAAACCTTTTTTTTTCTGACAAGTATAATACATTATTGATGTTTCCAAGGTAGTAAGACTCCAATAGACAGTGTAATAATGTAAGTAAATAACAGCTGAAAATAACCCCTTTTTCGGCGCGAAAACCGCATCGCTCTAATTTCTTTCAGGATTTTTTTTTGTATTATAAAAACTATTTGAAAACCTTCGTGTTGGTCATCTACTGATATAAACCAAGTTTCAGCAAAATCCAGCCTGTAGTTTAGACCTTAAACCTGAACTAAGTTTGTATGGGAAAATGGTGCTCTAGCGCCCATGAAACCTAGGTACCGTACCGCTGCTAAAACATAGGTTTCTTTATTCATTCATCCTATGTATGTCCTAGGTAAGCAAATATAAAGCTAGTAAGTAACCTAGTTGAATATGGGACTAGGTACTAATGTAGTTTGATTCATAGATGCACCGAACTAAATCCCATAGAATCCGCATTACGTTTAAAATCACAATAAAAACTTGTCCCCACAGAAACAAATGATATCAGCAATAGAACAATACGAAACATCATTTCGACCATACGTCTAATATTCGAATGTCAACCTTATTGCATTAGTGTAAAGTTTTACTTTAATTGCATAGACTACGAGAAAATAAGCTCCCAAAGGCAGTTTGGGCATCTATTTTTCCAGACACATTTCAGAATTCTATGTTGTATCTAGTTTTATCCTTGATCGAAGCATAGATGTTAACCGAACCGTTAACTCGGGTTAAATGGCAGCTGTCTAGTCTCTTTAGTTTGATAATAATATGTCTTTGCATTTTATAGTGGTAAAATGTCTCAAAAACTTGTATTGCATGTTAGACCTAATAATTACCGTAGAACATCTATTATCTAAGAACACTGTTTAGATTACATGCGTAATAGGCGCGCGATTCTTCCTCTTAATTTGTAAACACGACTGCACGTCGACCCTTACACGCGTGCACTCTATTCACTTACGTTACGGATGACTTTGCAACAAAAGTGTACAGTCTGACGTGCTGTCATGTGTACCTAATGAGTTTACGAGTTAGACCTTTCGTCCACTGCTTGAACAACCCAACACCAACCAACCAAAACCAAATTGTTTTAAAGTGGTCCAGTCATCCATGTGCCCTTTACATATGTACCTAATTATAATATTATTAAGGGCCCATTTATTTATTAAATTTTTTTTTTCATGTATTTCATGTAAAGTGTCGCATTATTGTTCGTGTTACGATTTTAACTTATTGTATGTACAAAACGCTGTGCATATAATTATGTGTTCGGCCAATAGTTCCTTTTTTATGACTATTTGCTCGAAGACAAAAATTTTCTTAATTTTTTAATGCGGTAGTTTTTATTGTATTATTTTACCAGTTCATTTACATACTCGACATTGGCCGAAACTCCGGATGTGGCCACATACAGGAATTGATTGTAACCAGCGAATGGAAAAATTGTAACGCATTGGTGGAAGGGTTTTATGAGGAAGGCCACCATCATTTCAGGGGCAACAAGAATTACAGGATGATAAAGAAAAGTAGGTATCTACCTACTGTCACTGCCCTGCTATTTAGAAGCTGGATCTAAATGATTTCCATACTAATGGATTTTTCCATTCATGAGAAAGCGAAACACCGAAATCGCATTTGTATGGATTCATCATACCCATACATATCGAGGGTTTAGCTCTAGTACGTATAGTATAGGTATCTGGACCTGTCCTTTGTAAATCAAAATAGAGCATTGTATCAATCAAGCTGTCATTTAGCTCGACATTATGGTCATTATGTTGTATTGAAAATGATCCGAATATTATATTGGTGGTCCAAAAGGCAAATGTATTCCACTCTGTATAAAACTTTTTTTTGTAGAAAATTACCTCGGCTAGCTCCCGCCTCCCTGTTCCGTTTAATTTATGCATGACTTTTGGAAATTTGGACCACCCTGTACATAAGTACTTAAATCCGGTAGAGTAAATTTTGGTAGCTTAGAATTAAAAAGGGCTAGAAAAAAAGTATTTAGCTTAGGTTATCTACATTACAATAAATGATTAAGGCATTCTTTTTATAACTAAAAGTATTGCAATAATACGGAATAGGTACCAACATTCGTTTACTCAGACCAAGCGTCGGTTAAGCTATTGCTTGAGGTTGAATTTTATGTAAATTGGCATTTAAACTATCGTTTCATTTTATTAAAGTTTCAAACATGTAACGCCTGCTAGAAGTCGTATAGCAAATGTGGTGTGATTCAAAGTGTGTCTCGAAACAGTTGAACAGGAAATAATGTTGTGAGACACTGAGGTTGACTAAATGATTAAATAACGAAAAGAAAAAAACATTACGTTAGATTTTAATTCTTATAATTTAACAAATAACAATAAATTACGTAGTCAACTTATTGCTAACACTTTTTGAAACTTTTGTATCTACTCTATAAGTAACAAGTATTTAACCCCCTCTCCAAGAATAAGGATTGTATCCGTAGTTAGGATTCCCAGGCCTCGGCTGAGCAGGTCTCGTGGCACTTTGGGTGACGTCATCTTCCGAAGCGTCGACCACAAAGTCCGTCACTCCATCGAACACCGAGTGAAACAAGTCGGAGACCGTCCACCTGCCCAGTTTCTTCAGGAGTTTCACTTTGAAATGATGGAGCGCTGCTTTGATGTACTCCATGACTTGCTTCGCTGAGTCCTCGATGATGGAGCGGAATTGGTCTTTCACGATCAGGATCAGCCCGCTGAGGTCTCCGAGGCTGTCGACCTTCGTTTCTTGGGACGTGTCTTCCCCGAGTTCGAAGCCGTTCCTTTTGACCCGGGCTGCTGATGCGTAATGCGCCGCCAGGCAAGCCAAAAGAAGTACAGTCACGCAGTTCATCTACAAAACAAATAAGTAGAAGGTTACATTAAAGAGAAAGGTCAACGACAGGTGTCAGATTTTTTTTCTCGTAAATATCGATTTTAGTTAAGATGGTCGTCCAACTCTACTATACTTTTAGGAAACTTATTACCGATAGGGACTACATACTTGCTCTGTAATGTTGAAATAATATAAGCTGCTCTACAATTTGGTGCAGTGGTATCGAATTTTAGTGAGGGATGTCTGATTTATATTTTCGAGATAAGTACTTATTAGTTTTTTGCCACATTAAAGAGTAATTTGTATTTATTAATATAAAATCCCCCTAAAGTTTCCCAGAAACGTATTATAACACGCCGAATTTTATAGTTAGGTACCGAATAAATTTTAGTCAAAAATAAAAGTTTTTCAATATTAAACACTGCCATTTCCCGCGTTTTTTAGTGACATAAATTGTATAGGAAATTGAAATAAAGTAGTAGTAGTAGTTAATACTCACTTCTATATGCCTCGTAGTTTCTTTTACGTTCCTTGTGATGTTACTGGGTGTCTTTAACAGAATGTGATGCACCCTAATCGATACAGTGTCTTATATACAAACTTCAAGGTACCCAATTAGTTAAATATCAGATCACTAAACTCTACAACTATGTTGTACCTAAGTATCGTGTGGGTCATTTATTAAAGACTCTCTAAAGGCCCTCGTACACATTGGCCCAAGCGCGACCATGCTAATCATCACCATCACTTCGCCACTTTGGCAATTTTGCCCTCCAACATACACCAATCCCCCCTGTACAGTGTGGCGATGGCCTGTATTGGGCCAACATCGGCCAATGTGTACTGGGGCCTTAATAAAGAGGTGGCCCGGACATTAGTTTTCATCATCCGTTAGCTAAATTGTAGTGATGATTCAGCTAAGCGATCTCTCAACATATTTATAAGAATCCCAGTTTTATAGGTCTTGAAACAATGTAAAACATACAAATGCGGGATTTGTTGGAAATTATCTCCGGGCAATAAACTGCGGCGCTAGTTTATTTGCTTCTCTGTAATTCACACTTTTGTCTCGTAAACACTAAATACTTAATACTTACCAGAAGAACGGCTCAGATCAAATACGTACCCAATGCCCGCAGAAACAGCTCACAGGTACGTACCTACTGTGTAGACGTAGGAATACGGTGTATTTGTCTATGTTTGAAAATGTCTTTTAAAGCCATTCAATTTGTACCTAGGAGCCCTTTAATTTGATAGGTACCAAGTCTGGGTATAAATGGTATAATTAGATAATTACCAGTTGAGGTTTACCAGATTTACCACACGTCCCCAACGCAACTTAGTGATTTGAATCGTCGAGGTAATACTTAACCCCAGATACCTCTGACGTACAGATTTCCACACATCGTTCCACGCATTGTGATGTTAGCTGCCGCTCTTATTTAGACACTTATGAGCATTTACTTTGAGATTTGTAGAATAGACACAAGTAGCCAGTAACGCTATGTTTTGCAGTCTTACTTAATACTTGGTCATTATGAAACTGCTACAGGAAGAAATAAAGAGTCATAAAATTATTAGACTTAGTAATTACTGTAACATGCACTGAAACGAACTTAACCACTTAGATCGCGTTGATTACCTCGAGTCACCCAAATAAGGACTGACTGAAAACAAATCTAAGTGGTACTGTCAAATCTATCCCACCAAAAACATTCTGTAAAAACTAGCCAGGTCTCGATGGATCTGCTTGTTTATCTCTAAAAAAGTAATGAAATCTACACAAAGTCGTGCCAAGTCTAAGGTTCCTTACTGCGATTTCTTTATTATTATAGTTAATGTTGTGAGACTTGGCCGTTGAAGGGTACACAAACGGTTCTGGCGACAGATTGGTGCAATGGTGTCATGGAGCACCTGGTTTTGTACCCTTGTGTACCCTTCAACAGCCAAGTCTCACAACATTAACTATAATAATAAAGAAATCGCAGTAAGGAACCTTAGACTTGGCACGACTTTGTCTAGATTTCATTACTTTTTTAGAGATAAACAAGCAGATCCATCGAGACCTGGCTAGTTTTTACAGAATGTTTTTGGTGGGATTTCACTTCTTTTTGTAGAAACGAGGGCTTACTGATTAATTTTATTAGATTTTCTTATTTGACACAGTTTTTAAATTTGTGTAATGTTCGAGTAGAATAAAGTTAATCGTCCGACTATTTCTTGTTGAACGAGCGAGCGAAGCCAGTGAAGTCCTCCGAGTCTGCTGGAACAATCCGGCATTTGTATGTATGTATGTTTGTATGTATGAATGTTTGTTCGACGATAACTTGAGTAAATTTGGTCGGATCGTTATGAAATTTGATAGGCGGGTAAACTAAATTAAAAGAATTTTTAAATTCGAACATGAGCCAAATCGGTCGATGGGTTGCCGAGATATGGGGTTGTATAGTTTAAATGCAAAGCGCGCGCGCGCCTGCGCGAATGGCGTAAGCAAAGTTATACATCTGTAACTGAGGTCGCGAGTTCATAGTTCGGAGCGAACCACTAGTGGGACGCTAAAGGCTAGATTAAATGAAGATGTGTCCCACTACGCTGGATTTTTGCAATGACAGTCGATTTTTTTATGTACCAATAGTAGAAGGGGCATTACCATAATATCTCTAATAAAGCTGATACCAGCTGAGGGTTCTTCATCAGATACTTCAGACCTTAGATTTTTGACATCAAATGAAGCGGCCCACCAAGTTGAATATTTTTTGTAAGGGCGGTATATGTCGATCTATAATAGTTTGGTTGGGCTCTTGTGTTTTCTAATCAGGGTCACCAGGTACTCCAGATCTTCGATTATCCTAGTTTTTATAGTTTTCCCTTTATGTGGCCATTAAACCCTAACTCTGTACCAAATTTCAGCTCTCTGAGTTTATGGGAAGTACTAGTTCTATTAGGGCTCTTGTGTTTTCTAATCAGGGTCACCAGGTACTCCAGATCTTCGATTATCCTAGTTTTTATAGTTTTCCCTTTATGTGGCCATTAAACCCTAACTCTGTACCAAATTTCAGCTCTCTGAGTTTATGGGAAGTACTAGTTCTATTAGGGCTCTTGTTTTTTCTAATCAGGGTCACCAGATACTCCAGATCTTCGATTATCCTAGTTTCTATAGTTTTCCCTTCATGTGCCCATTAAACCCTAACTCTGTACCAAATTTCAGCTCTGTGAGTTTATGGGAAGTACTAGTTCTATTAGGGCTCTTGTGTTTTCTAATCAGGATCACCAAGTACTCCAGATCTTCGATTATCCTAGTTTTTATAGTTTTCCCTTTATGTGCCCATTAAACCCTAACTCTGTACCAAATTTCAGCTCTCTGAGTTTATGGGAAGTACTAGTTCTATTAGGGCTCTTGTGTTTTCTAATCAGGGTCACCAGGTACTCCAGATCTTCGATTATCCTAGTTTTTATAGTTTTCCCTTTATGTGGCCATTCAACCCTAACTCTGTACCAAATTTCAGCTCTCTGAGTTTATGGGAAGTACTAGTTCTATTATGATGATCATGAGTGAGTGAGTGAGTGAGTGAGTGTGTGTCATAAATGCGAAACTTTGCTTTCGCTTAACTTCGGAACTAAATGACCTACAGACTTGAAATTTTGGATTTTAAGTATGTGATTATAGCTTACTAGATGACGAAAATTTCTGCGTTCTGGTCTTATCCAGAGGTTCTCAAATAGGGGCCTGAAAATGCGGCGAAATGGTTCCAGTAAAGGATTGTACGGCAGTGTTTGCTTCGCGCTCGACCTGGCGGGGGCACTGACAGACTTGAAATTTTGGATTTTAAGTATGTGATTATAGCTTACTAGATGACGAAAATTTCTGCGTTCTGGTCTTATCCAGAGGTTCTCAAATAGGGGCCTGAAAATGCGGCGAAATGGTTCCAGTAAAGGATTGTACGGCAGTGTTTGCTTCGCGCTCGACCTGGCGGGGGCACTGCCGTGCCCCCAGATCAATGCAGTTTTTCCTATATTTACAGTCGACGATATTGTATTGATTTAATGACACAAATTTTCCTACCTCTTATAAGTAGTTTCGGATTTCCACTATACTGACACATCTCACCTGTATTTCCACCACCACACCCACCACGGAACTAACTGTTTTCAGCAGAGTTACGGACGGATTTTTATCTGCCTAATATTTTTTTCCGCTCAAAGAGGTTTTTTAGAATGTTTTAGAATTAACTTTTTTATATTAAAAAAAAACAAGTTTTGTCTTTTTTACAATGTGAACTATAAGGGCATTTTTACGAAGTTTTTCCAGCATTTGAGCCAGATAATTTTGTGTAAGAAATTTTTAATGTTTTTGATTTTTAGAACTATTCAACAATCAGTCAACACAGAAAAAAAAATCCCTCAATAAATCCAGGTTACCATTATAATTAGAAGCTCAGTTAGAATCAATGACTAGACAATGAAAAAGGTCTGGGCCTAATATTGCAATTATTCTAAATCAATATTAAATTGTCACAGCACTTCACTGTGGCTCTAAAAAGCAACCGTGTTACGAGAGTATTTTGGCAGCAGTTTCCTAACAGAGTTAGGAATTTTGTTGTAAACAGGCTGTTCCTACCTTTGGTAGAGCCTTTCGCAACTTTAGTATCGATCCCACCCACTTGATCACGTGGCCAGTAATCTCGGGAATACAAAAAACAGAACTATCGATAGTTTTAATCGATACTTGCGGGATCCGAAAATGGGGAATTTTTCAAATGAGTGAGTGTCAAATGAAATTTGGTATCGCTGTCAAACTCAGTCTTAATCTGATATTTGACACTTGGAAAAATCTCCAATAGTCTCCAGTCACTATTGCGCAGACCTTCTATGAAGTAGTGCGGCGCAAGAGTCGTCGCGACGTCGGCGGCGCGGCGGCGGCGGCGGCGGCGGTTGTGCGGCGTGCGCTTGCGATCGTATCGACAATGCCTTCAGTCGAAATAACGCGCTCTATTGCTGCGTACGCAACACAACACGAGTTTCAATAAAGCTCCTCCGCTGAAAAAAAAAAACTCATGATTTTCCTGAAACAAATAACTAAGTGTTTTTTAACTTTTCAATAATATTGGTTGGTTGAATTTTAACGAGACAGCCATCGAAAGTGCCTTACACATGGGCGAAGTACATAAAGCTAACACTTTTCCGGACTTCGTGAGAAAGTGTTTCAAGATGGGCTTGTTCAAAAGTAAGTTGGGTTTGATATCGCAACTATGGATTCTTTTGTTTATAATCTGAATGGTAATAATCCTGAAAAATAATGCTTGAAAATATTTTACTGTGGCGTGTCGAACAAAAAAGGGTGTCGCTGACCGTACCTGCGGATGAAAGAATTCAAGCAAAAACTTCTTTACTTCATCAGCAGTGTTTTTTCATACCCGACAAAAACACCTTGACATTGCTTACAAAGTAGGTAGATTCATACATGCATTGTAGCCGGTCACTGAAACTTTCAATCTGTACGGTCGGCTGGCTCGTGCCTAGGTTTACCAGATATGAAGTTCAGGCTCGCAATCAGCGCTCGGTATGCACCGATGAAACCTCACAATGTAGAGCACGAAGTAAGAGCATTTGTTGCGTTTAATTCTAGTCGGTCGTTGTGTATCCTGGGATATTGCTGGTAGTATTGATTATGTGGAGTTGGACGTGATCACGATTTACGGATAAACCATATCCGATAAATATACCTGCGCCTATCTCATATTCTGCCGCCCTATCGATACCTATCGACAGTGAGTTTGTACGATTTTTGACTAGATTCTAGTCACTAGATGAAAATTATGTTAGAATCAAATTCGAGATTAGACCAATGAGCGTAATAAATAAAAAAATAAGTAAAAAAACTTTTTAAGTTAAACGGTTTTATGTTAAACATACATTGCAATGTTTAAGATAAATGTACTAAAAACCAAAAAATAATAAAATAGATACAGTCGCGGGAATTATAAACATATGCATAGACTAGACTAAAATAAAACCGTGGAGCACGTCAATTGTATACAATCGTTGATTAAAATGTTTGTTTTGTAATGTTACACTATAATTAGGCAGTTGACGTGCCCCACGGTTTTATTTTAGTCTAGTCTATGCATATGTTTATAATTCCCGCGACTGTATCTATTTTATTATTTTTTGGTTTTTAGTACATTTATCTTAAACATTGCAATGTATGTTTAACATAAAACCGTTTAACTTAAAAAGTTTTTTTACTTATTTTTATTTTCTAGTTTTTAGTTTTTATTTCGCATTCTGTTTAATTCATATAGTACATTGTATTATACTGGTTGAGCACTTTCATTTGATACCCATATTGATGGGATCGATAAAACCTACGTTATCCGCCATTTTGTAGCGGCCGCCATCTTGTATTTAAATTTTTTATAGTATATTGTATTCTGCTTGTTGAGCCCTTTCATTTGATACCCATATTGATGGGATTGATAAAACCTACGTTATCCGCCATTTTGTAGCGGCCGCCATCTTGGATTTCAATTTTTTATAGTATATTGTATTCTGCTTGCTGAGCCCTTTCATTTGATACCCATATTGATGGGATTAATAAAACATAAATTATCCGCCATTTTGTAGCGGCGGCCATCTTGAATTTATAATGATAATGAATAAACATAATTGTATTGTCACCAAAATCAAAAGTGTATACAAAATTTCAGATTAATCGGTTGACAGGAAGAGGGTGAAATTTGAATTACTAAATTTGACCCAAGAATAAATAAAACAAACGGGGTGAGCTAAATAAAACCGTTTAATAATGAATAAATTGCTTAATGTAGTAAGTGACGGCAATAACATAATGTTTTTTTTTTTGATAATACATAAAATAACAGTACACCGTTATTTTAAAACCCCTAAACAGGGTAATTGTTTAATTGCTGTATTCCTGAAAGACGTCAAATTCTAAATGTGATTTCTAATAACTTTAGTTCTACAACTTTTGTGAAAGCAAATTAGTTTTTTATAACAAAAATAATATTATTTTCAAAGTTTTTTTTTTGTATAATTTGCAGCGCGTAGTAACAAATAGAAGCAACGTTCAATTAATAAAAACTGTCGAGCTATTCGAAAAGTCGTAGAATAAAAGTTGTTGGAAATCTTATTTAGTAGATGACGTGTTTAATTAAACAAAAAATCATAATTTTGCAACACCTATGTAGATGAGTATATGCTAAGTATTGTCGGGATATGAGTACTGAAAATATTAATCGATTGTTATTGTTAATGAAGTGAATAGCCGGTAGATATCTTAATTGGTCTAGTCTTGACCCCATAACGATTGAAACACCGATTGATTGATTGATTGATTAGGTGTTAATATTGTGTTCACATCTTGATCTGATAAGAGTAATTTAGACGATTGTATTTTTATTTTAATAGACATCTAAGAACTTGAATCAAGAACGTATATTTGGGGACAACTATAAAAATCGGACTTGCGCAGATTTACCAAAATATGACCAAAAAATAAGTGGTCTAGGGGTGACTTAAAAAAATTATTTATGAAGAAAACTTTCACCAATCGTGTTTTTTTTTTCACAACAATACTTGATTAGATTTTCTATTTTCCATTGCCAAAATGTTATATTTGTAGCATTTCATAAGAGCTAAGAAGAAATCAACGAAAAAATTTGTATCTCCTGGAAAAAGTATTCAATCTGACTTTGTCCCATGCGTGCATTTTTTTTGTGTTTTTTTATTGAAGCTCTGAATGTGTGCTGTACGGTCGGCCACTGCCACAGCTACCCCATGGTAACTCTTACCGCGCGCGGCATTAGGGCGCCAATCGAACAAAATGGGGTATCCTAGCGTGTGGCCGACTGTACCTATAGGTAGGCACCAAATACTAGTCTAAGCCACACACAACAGATCGTGCCTTATCTCAATAAAACGAGGTGGCGGATTCCACTTTGCATCGACTACTTCATATCATGATCTCAATCCCATTGATATCATTCCTTGCAACTTCTTCAAACCAAATATGTTTGCATGAAGAGTGGAATTAACCCTTTCGCAATCATTCATTAGCGATCATTAGTGAGGGAGGACACATCTATACAACGTGTTACAAAACATCCTAACTCTTTTTACAGAGTCCTAACTCTTTTTACAGGGTACAGGGTTTTACAGGGTGTAACTACTGGTCAACAGGATGTCAATTCTGTAAAAAAAAGTTGAAAAAAACAATTTTTATTTTATAACCTCAAAATTGAAATTTTTTCATAACTTTTTTGTTCTTGGTATGAGCTCAAATTTAAAAATATGTTTGAGGGTGTGGGTGCATTTGAAAAGGTTTGAGTTGTTAAAACATTGTGAAAGTCAATGAAAACAATATTAAAAAAATAGTTTTCTCCCGCCACACCGTTCACATTTTATTAATTTAAAAATCAACGGAACGTCGTAGGGCAAAAGAAAAATTTAGGTTGTGATCCCTATCACCGGGTGCTATTACCCTGTAAAAAGAGTTAGCATCTTTTGTAACACCTTGTATAATGCGTGCGGGATGAGAATGGGATGGAACCTTGTCAAAGTCAATCGAAAACATACTGTATTTTACTTTGACAAGGTTGCATCGACGCGAGTTTGCTTACCACGCATCCCATTCTCATTCCGCGCGGCTTATACCTCTTGCGAGCGAAATGGTACAGTCGGCCACAGTCTCAGATACCCCTTTTTGTTCGATTGGCGCCCTTATACCGCGCGCGATAAGAGTTGCCATGGGGTATCTGAGATTGTGGCCGACCGTACATTAAGTACCTATTTTGATTCCTTATTGGGTACCGATTTTACATAAAAAATAACTAGATACCTACCTACCTACACAAAATTGTAATTACTCTAGTCTGTTATATTTAACATGCTTTCGCTCGCGACTTCGTCTCCATCTATCCGGTGTTATCTATGTATATGCTAAACATGTTTATATCTTCAGTTGTCTATCTGTCTGTAGTACAGAACTGTTTTCTATTGATTGATGATATTAATTAATAACAAAAGATAGAGATAATTAGGTCAGCACCTTATCAGGTAATTGACCGTCTCATTGTTGTTTATTTATCACTGTACGTATATTGTTCAGTAGTAATTTAGACTCTATGAGAAATCATTAGTGAATTGCAATGGATGACACTGATTCAGCCATCGGCATTTTAGTAACGAACTTGGGAAACAGAGTGCCACAATGATAGGCACGTATTGTACTAGCGATTATGAGTAACACGACTCAAAGTACCTGGTGATTAGGTATGTCAAGTACGTTTGTTGTAATTGCCCTCTTTATGCTCACCATATTATTATGCGAAAGCCATGTCAGAGAATGTATGCCCCCCTTAGAAGTTAGATGAAAGCATAGAATTGGTAAGTCTATGGATGAAAGTAACTAAACGAAATGTTTATTTCGTATATTTGTTGAGTATAAGGACAAAATGGCGAAATTGTTCATCTCTACATTATTCCTGCGTAATTTTCAATAAAAAATTTTTTTGGAATTTGAGTACGCATATACAGGGCAATTTTTAAATAGCTTTATTTCTGAAACACGTCAAATTTCGAAATGTGATTTCCAATAACTTTTGTTCTACGACTTTGAAGAAAACACAATTTTAGCGGCGCACAGGCAGCGCTGAAATGGTACAAATACAACTTAAAAAAAAAAAAGAAACGTTCAATAAATAAAAAGTATCGAGCTAATCAAAAGTAGTAGAAAAAAAAGTTGTTGGAAATTAATTAGTGTGTCAGGATTAAAGCTATTTAACTAGTGGTTCTCAGCGAACTACGAACTCGCGTATAAATTTGCTATCGCCATTCGCGCAGGCGCGCGCGCTTTGCTTATCAACTGTACAACCCCATATCTCGGCAACCCCTCGACCGATTTGGCTCATGTTCGAACTTAAGGCTCCGTATAAGGCTAACTAGCGCCACCAATGTTGAAAAAATCATATCTTCCTTCAGAAGAAGTTTCTGAAAAAATCCTAAGATGAGCTCATGCGCCATGCTTTTCTAGATTTTTAAGTGTAGGTACCCAACTCAATTTCTAGTCTTAAGCTAAAAAATTTTCGATAACCGCCAAAAACGGCCGTTTTTGGCGGTTATCGAAAATTTTTTAGCTTAAAAGTAAATTTCGAAGAGGGTATCTACACTTAAAAATCTAGAAAAGCATGGCGCATAGGCTCATCTTAGGATTTTTTCAGAAACTTCTTCTAAAGGAAGATATGATTTTTTTAACATTGGTGGCGCTAGTTAGCCTTATACGGAGCCTTAAAAATTTCTTTAATTTAATTTACCCTCCTACCAAACTTTATGACGATCCGACAAAACTCAAGTTATCGTCGAACGAACATTCATACATACAAACATACAATCATACATACATATACAACGTGTTACAAAACATCCTAACTCTTTTTACAGGGTGTAACCTAGTGGTCAACAGGATGTCAAATCTGTAAAAAAAAGTTGAAAAAAACAATTTTTATTTTATAACCTCAAAATTTAAAAAAATTCATAACTTTTTGGTTTTTGGTATTAGCTCATATTTTTATATATGTTTGTGTGTGTAGGTGCATCTACATAGCTTTGAGTTGTTAAAACATTGTGAAAGTCAATGAAAACAATATTTAAAAAATACTTTTCTCCCGTCACAACGTTCACATTTTATTAATTAAAAAATCAACGGAACGTCATAGAGCAAAAAAAATATTTAGGTTGTGATCCCTATCACCGGGTGCTATTACCCTGTAAAAAGAGTTAGGTACTTTTGTAACACCTTGTATACATACATACAAACGCCGGATCGTTCCAGTAGACTCGGAGAACTTCGCTCGCTCGTTCAAAAATTACCCTGTTTAAGATCAAAGCAACTTCAATTTAAATCGCAAACAAATTTTGTACCTGACGAATAGTTTTTCTGCATTTGTAGCGGAGCATTTTTATTGAGGAGCAAAGCACGTATGTATTGTGCATCGCATCAAGTTGTCAACTGGTCGCAAGGGTAACTGGTGAACAGCGGAAGCAGCCGCAGCAGGAAATTTCCTTCCGAAAGAATTTCCGATATACATGCTTTTGCCTATTTTGTTGAGTGTGAACTACTTTGAAAATGTTATTGTCACCTTGGTGGCTGAATTATGCCCAAGACTCACGCTGCGAGTAACATTCTCTTGTAAAGTGACAACACGCAGACAATGGACATAAAGTCATAATGCCTACTATTTAGTACTCATAATGATCAAAGGCTACTAATTTACAATAGGTAGGAACGACTTTAGCTTGCATCACAGCCTGTCGTAAGATCCGCTCAGCAGTTATCCGCTGCAACCTGCAATTTCCAACCGCATACTGCCCTTCACACAGAGTGGTTGCTATAACCACTTCGATAGACTAAATGCCTATCTAAATCATTGTTGAGTAAACCCACTCGTTGATTTATTCACCTTGATTTCATTATCTATTCAATTTATCGTTATATTGTATCGGTATCGGTCTATAGGACATGTCGCGTTTAGCAACTCTACAAATGGCAAAAAGCAAATTTTAAATTCGGCAACGATTACTTATTTGTGTTGTACGGCTAACCAATTTTCTGTCACACAACTAGCTACGTTTTAAGTTTGCCTACACCTACTAAGTAATCTGTACTGCAATGAACGGAAAAAACATGTAACTCCCTAAGACGAACTATAAATTGCTGACAAAATTACCAAATTATCTTACGGCGTACGCGTGACAGTAGATCCTGTGTTATTCCTGTTAACATAATAATTCTAACAACGTCCTCTTTGAAGCGGCCCTCATTAAAAGGGCCCAGTAGTTAGGGTCACGGCAAAATTGCTGAAACGTAGATTACGGTGCCCTAAGGTCCCTTCACATGAGCTTTTTGTCAACCAATTTATATGAAAAAGCTTTTCGCCAAATAATACAAAATTAAGTAACAAAACAAAAAACAATACCAACTTCACTGGTAACAAGGTTAATAAGCTATTGCGCAGCTATTCCGAGAGATTTGCTGCTGTCCATTGAGGAGTTCCGTTCTCCATCTCCGGAGTTCTTCATCAGATCTTCACCATTTTTTTATGGGACCACATGGGAAGTATACCTTTAAACATATATTTTTAAATTATCAAAGTCGGTTTACGTAGAAAAAAGTTTTGAGGTAAAACATTTAATAAAATATAGAGCACCTCCATCTTTTTGTCACGGAGACAGTGACACGTTGGGATAGACTTTTTGTTTGATTGATGAATTTATGCCGCGTGCGACAAGAGCTGACATGGGTGTATCCTATCTTGCCGGGGCGACCGTACATTTAACAGCTAGCTACACATAAAAAGCATGAAGGGCACGCATACCTAGGAAAGATACATACTTTGTACAATACTTTGTCCATTGTACCTTAACAGTAATAGCTCTTAAACGGATGAACCGAATTGGATGCGTTTTTTTTTTTTAAATTTGACAAGGGTTTTAGTTCGGTGTTATTACTGCATGATTTCAAAACGTTAGTGGACCGCTATGTCTGCGCGAGCCCTAAACGCTCGGCTACGTCGTGCCTCGCTATAGAGAGACTTGAATAAATAACGCGTCGGGGCTTGCGCCAGGCTTTCACGGGCTGCTCCCGTATTCAGAGGAGAGGCACCCGCGGCGCGGGCCTTCAGTCAACCGTCGTCGTTACAGCCCCTATTTACCCACACACACAATGAAAGGACGGGGAACATGTCTTAGTGCACTTTTATAGCTCTTTACGAGACTGCATTCTATTTTGTCTCGAAGGGCAATTCTGGATAAATAAAAAAAATAATGGCAAAAAAAGAAAAAGTTTGAAAATGTAGAGCGTTAAGAAAAAAGTGCAATAAAAACGAAATAGTACATTACTGCCGCGGTCTTTAATGGGTGCGTTTCTGGCGCGCTTTTGATGGCCGACAGAGCGCAGCGTAGCGCAGCTCAAGGCCTTCACAGCGTGGTCAGCATTGCAGCCCTTGATGGACAAGCTGGAATGAAGGCCGAGACCGAAGGTCGAGGCCTTTATAGCGCGGACAGCAAGGGCTGCAATGATGACCAAGCTTGACGGCCGAGAGCGTAGCTAAGCTAAGCTTGAGGCCATCATAGCGTGGCCAGAAGCGCACTCATTGCAGACCAAGGCTTGTATAGTGCTTTACTCAAACAATGCGAGTAATTTAAATAGAACGAGCTTACCTTTTGTCTTAGTTTACTTTCTGTTGATTTTTCAATCCGCAAACTTTTCGTAGATAAACGTAAGATGTATTTTTCCTTTGACTTCGGTGGCAATAGGTACCTTTAAATATCTTATTTCGCTTCCTTTTTATGTTCGGCGTTGTTAAATACATTGAATCGGAGGATTCGTTGCTTGAAGAGTTCACTTTTATTTACAACAAAAATAGCACGCACAGAAAAAATCACTTCGAACAACGCGCGAAGCGGTGAAAACAATATGGCCGCGCTTTTTTTTCTATGCAATTTGTAGACTGCCAGCACACAAACAGCCAAATTCTAAATAAATACTTTTTGTGCTTGACTTTTGAGTTCTATTTTTGAAACAAAACTCGACATTAATGGATTTTCATACAGTTTTTCTGGCCGCAAAACACGACATTAATTAAATTCCATACAACTTTTCTGGCGCCTAATCAAAGTAGCCCGCAAGTCCTCCTTTGCTCAAAGAAGGTTGTCGAATTAATGACCACATTACGAGCTTTTTTGAGTAAAGACAATTAGTGAATATCTTCCATTCTTAACCTTTGACTGGTGACATGGTTTTTGTGTAACGTTACTGGTGACGAGCGGCCTGAGAGGCCGCTGCCGTATCAGGGTCTATAACATAGAAATTAAGTATGGTACCTTACCGCAATTTTCAATGACAGTTTAATAACTTAGTAAAGGACAAAATAAAATAATTAAGTGTAGTCTAAATATAATTTTAATTAGAAACATAGCCATTACAATGAAAGCAGTTACCAAAAAAATAAAACTGGAGGTGAGATCAATAATTACGAATTATAAAATTAAAATCAACATAATTATAACAAAAATACTTTTTTCCATAAAGTTAAGACAATAAAGAAATGAAAAAAAAATTAAGCTTTATTCACAAGTGTCATTTCACAAAACTGACAATGGTCAAACTTCAGTAATTTTTATTGGCAGCCAGGGCATAATTGTTTTGCACACTGCAAGCAAAACCACAGTTTACTACTGTTTGGCCCTACATTTCTGGCTCCCGATTCCTTTAGCTTCTTATTTGGAGGTCCAGAATTGTTAATCTTAAGTAAAAGCTGAAAAATACGAAAAAAACAATACTGAAAAATTCAGTAAAAAAGTTACGCAATTGGTGACGTAAGGTCTGAGAGGCCGCTATCGAACTTCATATCGACGTAACATACCTATTTGGGCACGTCCGACGCAGCTATCACTCTCTACTGCGTAAGCACAACCAAATTCGAAGCTACTCAGACGCTCGAACACGGGAGGCTCGGGGAAGGGGGTGAAATGACATTTCACTCACGCGGTTCGGCCTGTGAGACCGCTTGTCACCAGTTAAAGGTTAAAGAGAGTCTTAATTAAAAAGAGGTTGAATATTTAACCAACAGCTATTCATTCATGCATTGTGTTTAAAACTTGGGATAAAAAAATATAGGTACACACGACAGCACGTCGACCTTTACACGCTAGCACTCTACTCGGTTACGTTACGGGCGACTTTACAACAAAAGTGTACAGTCTGACGTGCTGTCGTGTGTACATACCTAATTACCTATGATCACGTAACTAACATTTCGAGTGTCCATAAATATGCAAATATCCATCTGAGTATTTAGTCAAACAAAAATTCCCATAATTTGGTACATGACCTAATAAGATAAATAGATCTCCCATCGCATATGGCGGTTGTTTTCTAAAGACACCAAATACACTAATACGCGACGTTATGTGAAGTGCTAACGTAAAGATCAAAAAACCCTGTTGCTAATCGAGTAATCGTAACAGTAACTGATGCTGAAACGTCTTGCGTTTTTACCTTTATTCCTTTCAAAAAAGAAAAACCATGAAGTTAAGTCAAGTTTTTAACTTAACCTTTCGTAAGCACTGCACACTTTGTATTTATTAGTAAACGGTCTCACTTACTTTTATTAATGTCTGGGTAAATGAAACCGTATACTAATCAATCACATAACTTATAAATAAAAATTTAAAATACCCCCGGCATTTTAAATTCAAATTAGAATGTCTCACAAACGGCTGAACCGATTTTGATACAAGATATACATATGAGAAGCTAGAAAACCTGCTTTCAAATAAATAAAAACGCACCCAAATCGACGGTTTACCCGTATAAGAGCTACGGTGCCACAGACAGACAGACACACATACAGCCAGACACACAGTAAGACAGGCACACACACACACATAGTGGTCAAACTCTTATCACCCCTTTTAAAAAAATACAGCATAGACAATCCGGTCAGCAACCGTAGCATAGGATTGGGTTAGACTGTTAGAGCGTATCCATTTATAATTCTAGCTATCCCACTCTACGTCAAAAAAAAAGAGTGAGATAGCTAGGGTTATAAACCCATGAATACGCTCTAACTCTGTTTTGTGTCTCAAACAGTTTCAACGTTCTTAAGGTACCAACGCCACACAATATGCCCCTCGACTTGGTCCCTCAGCACTAAATTGGTGGACGGAAGCTAATGCTATATTATTGTATTAACTCGGCTCTTCTTGTTATCTCGAATTGGCTGCAAAAGACATGGGGCAGCCTTCACCTCTTTCCGCCCGCATGTTTGCCACGTCGGAGGAGATCACATTGTAAACCCCGTGGCCGGCGATTTAGCGAAGAACAAATCGTTTAGGCACCGCATTGTCGTAGTTTGTATGTCTTTATTTTCAAGTTAATGTGGATAATCTTAAGACATTACGCAGTTTACTAGTCTCGAGATTTCGCTACGATGCATAAAATAATGCACGCAAATGTTAGCAAACACAATTTCATAATTTGTTGCCACTTATTCCCTTGAAAAGAAATTTGTAAAACAGAGCCACCGAATAATTCGATTGAGGCCCGGTTTCTGAGTTGAGAATTTTACTAAGCAAATGGGTAAGTATCGTCCTGTCTCTGCAGATTTCTCACAAAAGAGCGTGACAGAGCGATACGTAAGTATGTGCTTAGTAAAATTCTCAACTCAGAAACCGGGCCTGAGACTACCTTTTACCCTGAATTTCTTTTAATGATAAAATACTTCTTTAGTAATATTACCGGTTGTCTTATGGCTCTATGGCTTGTTATACGTATAAGCTTGTTATACCTAACTATAATAACTTGACAGCTCTGGACCCGGATTTTTTACGTTTGCTGTAGACATCATATACGAAATTGTAGACATAATAGACGAAATTGTTGATGTTTGCGGTATCGTATTTTGTGAAACATTATGTATGCTCCTTTAGAAATATACTCAGGACAGGTCTGTCCGTTACAGGCCCTATACAGGGTGTTATTAAAATATACAGCCGCCGCTCCATTGTTGTGACTGTGAGCCTCCTACTCTATGTACGCCTAGTACTTTTTCATCCCATTAATATAAAAAATAATGGTCCACCAAAAACACAAAATTAAATAGGGATCGGACCAACCAGTTGATTGGCTTCATCGAGTTCCATTCCAACAAACAGTTGGTCCGTTTATTTGGTTGGAATGGAACAAGGACGTAAAAGGATTGGTTCCGGGGATATTAGGAGTGTTTGAAAATTTCGTTTTTTTTTTGCGCTAAACCTCATAATTTACTATTTGTAACATTTATGGACAGCGTAAATTATATTGTATCGGCCATTTGACTGCAGGCCTTTTAAATATAGACGTTATGAATTTCGGCTATATGAGCAATAGGGATTTTGAACATAGCCGTTTTGTTTACTTTACTTTACTTTACTTTATACTTTATTGCACACAAAAACATAACATCTTAGATAATAATATAAAGAAAAGTAATAGTGTACAAGGCGAACTTATTTCTGAAGAAATCTCTTCCAGTCAACCCTTCTAGTTTTGATGGTGTCGACGAAATAATTTTCGGCACATTCGGCGTTTTAATTTTAGACATTTTGACTGTAGGCTTGATTCAACATTCTGGGATTCAACTAAGTGAGAGTTTAACATTACAAGAATTCAAAATTTTGAGAATTCAACCTAATGGTCCGGAAGGTTTTGAAATACGGCCTTCAAATACGTGCCCATCTTGGTATCTACGAGTATTACGCGAATATTGAGTCGAATGCAAACAGAT
This sequence comes from Zelleria hepariella, assembly GCA_949319315.1. Lineage (NCBI taxonomy): Eukaryota > Metazoa > Arthropoda > Insecta > Lepidoptera > Yponomeutidae > Zelleria > Zelleria hepariella. The sequence continues at coordinate 9,223,634 of OX439392.1, read as the reverse complement.
TAGATCGCATCAGCGCTGAGTGAGGTGAGGAGTGTACGCTTGCTAGTTCGTTGATCAGTGACCGCGCCGCGCATCACGAGTGTATCTCATTGAGAACATTCGCTTCCTGACGACGCGTCCCCCATCGCCAATGATGGCACACAGTAAGAGATGGGCACGTAACATACACGAATATCCAGCCAAAAATTAGTTGATAAATGGGAATATATCTATCTGCCGCGGTATTTCTTCAGTTTTTTTTCTTCTTTATACTTACCATGTTTAGGCATTGAGGTAATTTGGATTTAAAAACCTCCCCAAGCTTGCCGAAGGCGGCCCAAGGTTTTCAACCAGTGTGTGCTGCCTACTCTCACTTATGGTTCTGAGACATGGACTCTTACCAAAGACGTTATGCACAAAGTCAACGTTGCCCAAAGAGCCATGGAGCGAGCGATGCTTGGTATTAAGCTCTTGGACCGTATACCGAACGTTGTAATAAGAAGCCGCACAAAAGTGGCAGACGTCGGAAAACGCATAACTTCTTTAAAGTGGAAGTGGGCAGGACACCTGGCGAGACGTACCGATGGCAGATGGACAAAGTCCATTGCGGAATGGCGACCCCGAGAGGGGAAGAGATCCGTTGGCGGAACACCAGCCAGATGGTCGGACGACATAGCCAAAGTAGCCGGAAAACAGTGGTTGCGCCTGGCACAGGATCGTGAGAGGTGGCGTGACTATGAAGAGGCCTTTACTCAGCAGTGGGTGTTAACAGGCTGATGATGATGATGATGATACCCTGTTATCTACTTACCCCATTTTGGGTGCATATTCGGGTAGGTGCCTATCTCTGCACACGATTGATGTGACATTAAGAAGAGGCACACCAAAACTTGTGCCTTTGCATCCAATTTGGATGTTTTCTTTTTGCCGGGATGGCCAGAGATGGCACAGCATAGAGATATGTGGAACACTGAAGGGGAGGCCTTTACCAAGTATTACATTATATCGTCCAGTGGCACCTCCACTCACACCTGCCACAGTAGCACATCCTAGTCGCACGCGCCTTTCTTCATTTTTCACTCGTTTTAACAGTGCGCGCGCTGCACCACTCGCGTGTGGATTTTGACGCGCCATTTCAAGAACTTATATCAAGAGCTATTTTGTCACTGAATTGAAAATAGCGCATAAGCTTATGCTCGAATTTGAGACTCAAAGTCGCGTGGCGCTACGAAAAAAGGCGCGCTTGACTGGGATGTGCTACACAGGGGCAGATGGGTGAAGTTAGTACCCGGACCACAATACAGATAACCCTGACGCTGCAGTGCCACGGACATGTTTGTATTTTTTTTTCTAGATGGGGACGTACTCTGAAGTCTTGAATACTATAATAGTTCCATTCAGTTTCAAAGCAAGAAAGGATGAAGAAGGTATTGTTCTGATCTTTAAAGGCATAACCAATCAGTTCATCCTTTTTGGTTCTTTAAAAGGTATTGTCCGTCTCCGTCCATTCAACCGACACCATAAGCCTGATGTTTTTGAACAGAGATAAAACTGCAAATTCTAATGAGGGTAGAGCGGTGACGTTGGTAACGGAAATGCTTGACATGCTAATCGACTCTCTGTTGTTAGTTGAAATGTCGCATCCGCACTGCTTAGTCTTTGCCCTTCGCAAATCGGTGCAGAGTTGCCCAGTAAACAACGGCGGTATCACGGTACACACTCAGCAGACAAACCTAATTTAACACGTCACTAGACAGTTTCTGCCTCTGATGGATGGAGCGGAACGTTCATTGATTGATTGCACTTTTTACCTCACCCGAGCGTTGTTGGTAGGAAATCATTAACCGTTTATGTCGGCCGAACTGCTCGCGTAGCATGAGGCGGTGTTAGAGAGGTGTTAGGGTGTTAGGACTCTGTTCATCCCGCTCTACTTCAAACAAAAGAGTGAGATACATATAGTTTTAAACCCATAGATAGTCTCTAACACCGCCTCATGTAGGGCATGTAATATCGGATAATGTTCGATTCCGGAACTGAGTTACGATACTACTGGTTCGATTCCGGAATTCCGGAACCAGTTCCGGAATTAGAAAAAGTATAGGAAATTTAAAAAAAAACAATAAATAGGCATTAAATTGTTATGTTAAATCAATTCTCTACTATAAAAAACTAAATAAATCAACAAAACTCTTGACTCAGTTCAATTAAACAGCCTTCTATGAGGTTTTTTATGTCAACGCTTGTGCAATAGGAATTCTCTGCGTTACACTTTCACTGATAAAATATTTTCCAAAATTATAACCTAAAAAAAAAAACAAAATAATTTCCCAGCAATAATTTTATTGAAAAAGTACTTTGTTTTGGTGTCTAGTATTTGTACCTTTCGGGTCTGTTGGCGGTCTTTTAACACCCTGTATATGTGAAATTGTGAATGAAAAATAACGCAGAATATGTTTTTTCAAATGTTTAAAAAAAAGTGAGGTTATGATGTTTCCATGCTTTGACTTATTCAAGTTAATCTGTACACTGTGGCATGATAAAACATAACTTCAATCATTCAAAATTATTTCAAGATACAATTAATTAAATACGAAAGCCAATACTTAAATTTTTTCCAAGAGTTTTGATTTATTTTGTGTAGCCTAAATGCATTCCCGAGCGAGAGCGGCGCTGCAGTAGCGCCACTTACTGGTTGGCGTGAACAAATGAAACGCAAGCGTCGATGGCGGCGATTTGAATTCAAACTTCGCTCGTGGTACGGTGCATTTCGCAAGAGAGTACAAAAGGTGTCGTTTCTTCATGGGCCAATTTTTTTTTATATTTTGCAATCGCTTTAAAATCTTGAAGGACCATTTTTTATGAAAGAGGAAAATCCCCTGAACAGTACCTGATTCCTGAAATATTTAATTTCTGTGTTATTTACAAGTACGAACACTTTTTGTTTGTTGAAAGGTCATTTAGACGCGTTCAGAAACTGCTTTACACGAGCGAGGTCGCTCGTGTAAACCTTTGATTTTGAAACAATATTTTTTACCAAAAATACAAACATAACAATAATCAGATAAAGCTTGCCATTCGAGACATAGATCCCCATTATTTATTGTCAATCATTATGCGCAAGTTATTTACAAACGTTTCTTTTTCTACGAACGTTCTGGTTTTGGAACATTTCCTTCCGTTGCGAATTTTATCTGTGGTGTTTCGTTCGTGGCGTGGGGTGATGTTTGGCGTTTGTTTCACAGATTACAAAAAAGAAGTAAGTTTGATAAATGTGTTGGTGACCGGTGCGTTTCAAAAGTTTTTTGGTCTGGTTTCGCAGATATTTACGTAATGTAAAATAAATCCAGTACCTACCTACCATTTGACGTTACTATTTATTTTTATTTTGACACTTGTGCAGATTTCAACAAGAAGTTTGTTCTGTGTGTTGGTGACCGGTGCGTGTTGGTGAGTCTATGGCTTGACAGCTGACAGCTCCACTATTCTGTGCATACGGCTCACCACAGAGTTCGCACTTTTTTCAGTGTAGAGTGTGTGTTGCATTGCAATCAAATGAAAACATTTTATTCATGGAACCTAATGAAGATATTGAGGAGTGGTCGGTAAAAGATGGTCTAGCATTCAAATATAGTCGGTCTTTTTTGGTCCTCCTCAAATTTTAGTCTTAGCCTGAGCCCCATACTACCGAGAAACAACACCTTTTTACTAGAAATATGCAAATTGTATTATTGTGGTACCTTATCTTACAAATAATTTTATCAATATCGGATTGCGATATTTACTTCAGTTCCGGAATTGTAATATTGTAAAAAATCATCCGAAATTCCGGAGTTACGAAATCTCGGAATTCCGGGATCCATGCCCTAGCCTCATGCTACGCGAGCTGGATGAGCTACTTATTTTTTTTTACTTATATTTTTTTTATCAAGGCTCATGGTTGGAAGGATCCGGTGGGTATGACAAATATACCTACCTAATATGTCATGCGTGTGATTGATTTTAAAAAGAAAACATGTAAAATATTGAATTTGAATAGTCGCTTTTTAGTTTCAGACGTCGTTATACGTTATACTAAGTAACAAGGCCTGTCTGCGGATATTAATTAAGTCTGTCAATTTTATTCAATCCACAGTTAAATCATATAGTAGAATAAGATCAGACACAAATTACTATGAGGTACATTAGGTAAAGGCAATGCAACCTTTAATTATCTGCATTAATTTCCATCACAATGTCAAAGTGTCAATCATATCGTTTTATGCCTTTAAGGCCGATGTACCTTGGCGCTCTAATCTCCAAATTAGGTAGGTACGGTCAGCAACTATACCGGCTCAACCTTTATTGCCTACATTAAGAGCATGCGAGTATCGAGCAAAAAGTGGTGTCGCCGACTGTACAACGTTTACAACCAAGGATTTGCTCATCGAAAATATGAAGTAAACATTATCCCACCAAAAACATTCTGTAAAAACTAGCCAGGTCTCGATGGATCTGCTTGTTTATCTCTAAAAAAGTAATGAAATCTAGACAAAGTCGTGCCAAGTCTAAGGTTCCTTACTGCGATTTCTTTATTATTATAGTTAATGTTGTGAGACTTTGCCGTTGAAGGGTACACAAGCGGTTCTGGCGACAGATTGGTGCAATGGTGTCATGGAGCACCTGGTTTTATACCCTTGTGTACCCTTCAACAGCCAAGTCTCACAACATTAACTATAATAATAAAGAAATCGCAGTAAGGAACCTTAGACTTGGCACGACTTTGTCTAGATTTCATTACTTTTTTAGAGATAAACAAGCAGATCCATCGAGACCTGGCTAGTTTTTACAGAATGTTTTTGGTGGGATTTCACTTCTTTTTGTAGAAACGAGGGCATATTGATTAATTTTATTAGATTTTCTTATTTGACACAGTTTTTAAATTTTTGTAATGTTCGAGTAGAATAAAGTTAATCGTCCGACTATTTCTTGTTGAACGAGCGAGCGAAGTCCTCCGAGTCTGCTGGAACAATCCGGCGTTTGTATGTATGTATGTATGAATGTTTGTTCGACGATAACTTGAGTAAATTTGGTCGGATCGTTATGAAATTTGATAGGTGGGTAAACTAAATTAAAAGAATTTTTAAATTTGAACATGAGCCAAATCGGTCGATGGGTTGCCGAGATATGGGGTTGTATAGTTTAAATGCAAAGCGCGCGCGCGCCTGCGCGAATGGCGTAAGCAAAGTTATACATCTGTAACTGAGGTCGCGAGTTCATAGTTCGGAGCGAACCACTAGTGGGACGCTATAGGCTAGATTAAATGAAGATGTGTCCCACTACGCTGGATTTTTGCAATGACAGTCGATTTTTTTATGTACCAATAGTAGAAGGGGCATTACCATAATATCTCTAATAAAGCTGATACCAGCTGAGGGTTCATCATTCAGACCTTGGATTTTTGACATTAAATAAAGCGGCCCACCAAGTTGAATATTTTTTGTAAGGGCGGTATATGTCGATCTATAATAGTTTGGTTGGGCTCTTGTGTTTTCTAATCAGGGTCACCAGGTACTCCAGATCTTCGATTATCCTAGTTTTTATAGTTGTCCCTTTATGTGCCCATTAAACCCTAACTCTGTACCAAATTTCAGCTCTCTGAGTTTATGGGAAGTACTAATTCTATTAGGGCTCTTGTGTTTTCTAATCAGGGTCACCAGGTACTCCAGATCTTCGATTATCCTAGTTTTTATAGTTGTCCCTTTATGTGCTCATTAAACCCTAACTCTGTACCAAATTTCAGCTCTCTGAGTTTATGGGAAGTACTAGTTCTATTAGGGCTCTTGTGTTTTCTAATCAGGGTCACCAGGTACTCCAGATCTTCGATTATCCGAGTTTTTATAGTTTTCCCTTTATTTGCCCATTAAACCCTAACTCTGTACCAAATTTCAGCTCTCTGAGTTTATGGGAAGTACTAGTTCTATTAGGGCTCTTGTGTTTTCTAATCAGGGTCACCAGGTACTCCAGATCTTCGATTATCCTAGTTTTTATAGTTTTCCCTTTATGTGGCCATTCAACCCTAACTCTGTACCAAATTTCAGCTCTCTGAGTTTATGGGAAGTACTAGTTCTATTAGGGCTCTTGTGTTTTCTAATCAGGGTCACCAGGTACTCCAGATCTTCGATTATCCTAGTTTTTATAGTTGTCCCTTTATGTGCCCATTAAACCCTAACTCTGTACCAAATTTCAGCTCTCTGAGTTTATGGGAAGTACTAGTTCTATTAGGGCTCTTGTGTTTTCTAATCAGGGTCACCAGGTACTCCAGATCTTCGATTATCCTAGTTTTTATAGTTTTTCCTTTATGTGCCCATTAAACCCTAACTCTGTACCAAATTTCAGCTCTCTGAGTTTATGGGAAGTACTAGTTCTATTAGGGCTCTTGTGTTTTCTAATCAGGGTCACCAGGTATTCCAGATCTTCGATTATCCTAGTTTTTATAGTTTTCCCTTTATGTGACCATTCAACCCTAACTCTGTACCAAATTTCAGCTCTCTGAGTTTATGGGAAGTACTAGTTCTATTATGATGATCATGAGTGAGTGAGTGAGTGAGTGTGTGTCATAAATGCGAAACTTTGCTTTCGCTTAACTTCGGAACTAAATGACCTACAGACTTGAAATTTTGGATTTTAAGTATGTGATTATAGCTTACTAGATGAAGAAAATTTCTGCGTTCTGGTCTTATCCAGAGGTTCTCAAATAGGGGCCTGAAAATGCGGCGAAATGGTTCCAGTAAAGGATGGTACGGCAGTGTTTGCTTCGCGCTCGACCTGGCGGGGGCACTGCCGTGCCCCCAGATTCAAGCAAGAGCAACATTAACATGATTTCGGTTTGAATCAATTATGCCGGATGGCACTAGGATTGTGCTGACGCGATCCAGACATGCAAATCGCGATCCTGTAATCGATAGGCGTGCTAGTCCTTAGGCCTTGGCCTGAAATGTTCCGTCCAATCCAAGTAACTGTCTGCCTAGATGAAGAATTATGTCTCAGATGACGTCCTGAGCTGTAGGCCTATCGCGAGCAAAACGTTACGATGGCTTTGCGATGGCTACAACATACACCTTCAACCTACGATGAATAGCTATAAGATACACCATTGTACACAATATCCTAAGCTGTTTTCTGATTTTAAATTGTAAACTTCCTGGCTAGAAATTAGACTTTTTTTTCGTGAAACCTCGCAACCGGGATTCCAAGACTATCAACACGTTTATCTCGCGGTGCACCCTTCTAGCTACCTATATACCTAGTCTGTAACTTGGTCCCAAAATAACCAATGCCCGGATACCTGCTGTAAATCCAAAAATCATGTACCCAAATAACTCTCGACCGAAAAAAACATTGCTCGAATAACTTTTTGAAAACTCTTTTAAATAACGTCTTGCCAGAAATTTTCACGATTTTACGCACGTGAGAGGCCATGTCTCACACACGCAGCTGAGTGGTTTGTGGCATTCATTGTAGTGGATTTGTAAAGTGGCTATTTATTTATGCAAGCCGAATAATGTGTGCCGTAGATAATGTGACTAAACCCGTGAAACGTGCTGTTTATTGACATATATGTAACTGTTGATGTCAGTGACCCACCGAAACAGCTGTAGCTGAGCTGTGGGTGACCTATCTGTCCCTCATAACCTTTTGAGTTCGGGCAATGTCATGTTATTGGGTTGCTGAGGTGATACTTTTGTTGATGTATCTTGACACTCCTGAACAATGGTATTGTCAATTAAACTGACATCCTTACAATACCTATTCAATGATGGTGTTTCGATGTTACGTGGTCGCGTATTTATAATGCGAACCAAAGTAGGTACTTATATGAAAATTCTTAGTAGAGTTTGGTATCAACAAACATACTACGTCTCCATTTCCTTATTTTCCGCATCGCGAAATCAACCTTTGAATCTCGTCGTAGTACGGCTCTACATTCGGAACAAAGACGTAGGTACTTCTTGAAGCGGTTTTATCCAACCCTAGATACTTTATCCATTATCAGTCTGCTGCATGCAATAAGTAATAAAGATCGCCGCTGAGTGAGCGTATGACATCCAAGACTAGATGCTAATTGCTCAGCGTGTAAGCACAAAACAGTAGACCCTCAGACTCATCTGCCACGTGCTTGCACCACGTTGTTCACGTGCTGTGAATTATTTCTTAATTTTTCCTTTACCTCACTGTAACTACCTATTTACTCTTGTAACCTTGTAACTGACTACATAATACCAAATATGTCAAAAGGAGCAATATTATATCAGACTCAAATCAGTATGAAGATAGCGCAAACCTAAATTCCCTAGACTGAGACCATTTTGGTTTTGACCATTTTCCCAATTCTAGGAAATGCCGAACTAGCAGCTGTCGCAGGCTCCTTTCCTGCGATAGTTGCGTCTTTTACATTCACCGGTCTTCTTCTTTGCGTATCGATGGCAGAACGATACCTTGGTCTAATATCCAGTTCGCTGGTCTAATCGAAATCGTTTGCACCCAGAATTCTGTATTTATGTGCATTATCATTAGACAGTGAGAAAACAATGAATCAGAATCAGAATCAAAATGGTTTATTCAGTATTCAATTAATACATTATACGTTTACACTGAACGTCAACAGTAAAGTCACGATATAAATTTAATTAATATTAGGTATTATCTACTACTAAGTATCCAGCCACTTTTTTTTGTCCAGCTTCACTAGCTCTGATTGTTCTTGGAGAAGAAGCGTGGTAAAGAAACTCCAAGGATCTCACATTATACCTACCTGTATGTATTAATGCACAACAATGTCACGGCCTTGAACCTTCATCATGGTTGGAGCTGCATTTCTTGTTAGGGTAGATGATAGCAGGAAACACAATTTTGAAAGAAAATAATTCAATGTAAAGGTCGGAGAGGTGTTTTTCTACAAGAAAATTTGGTGGAGGCTGGAAATATCAGGTTTCATCCTCTGGATCGTGATTTAACAGGGCGTTTTGACATTCGACAGGGGATTTAACCCCCGACGTCGGAAAAAGAGAGATATTATGTTATGTATGTATGTCTGTCTAAGTCGGTGTAAGTGTGGCTTTCCTTAACCGGTCAAGAAACGTGTATTCTATGACGGTTATGTAGTTGCATTATCAGACGTGATTGTACAACGGAATAACTGGGTTTTTATTGTTGGTCACGGTCAAGGTACAACAATGACCGATACACCAATCCTGATATGACAAACTGCTTCCACTTCCCATCAGTTTGGGTTCACGAGCCGAATACCTACATATACGATGTCATACTGCACATGGTAATAGATCTGGAATGTCTTTGATCATGTTCGATCTTTGACATGAGAAACAGAAAAAAACTGAAAATTGGTGTTCGTGGGGACCAACATAATTTTTCTCACGCGTTTTCAGTACAAGTGAAACGTTAACGTTTTCGTCAGTTGCGGTCAGTTGATTGAGATGGCTTATTATGGGAAATCAATGACTTTCAAACTTTTTATCGCCAAACAAAATCCTGTTATAACCTTGCAGAGAACGTTTTTTGCATGGCTTGAGGAGGTCAAACCCAAAGACTTCATTTTTTTTTGTAGTAGTTATTTTGTTTGTGTGTGTGTGTGTGTATTATTTTATTAACCCTCGACACAAAAAGAGGGGTGTTAAAAGTTTGACCGCCATGTGTGTGTGTTTGTCTGTGGCACCGTAGCTCTTAAACGGGTGAACCGATTTGGATGCGATATTTTTTATTTGAAAGCTGGTTTTCTAGCGAGTGTTCTTGGATAGTGTTACCAAACTCGGTTCAGCCATTTTTGGGATATGCTTCATATGCTAATTTGAACCTAAAATTTCGTTGGTATTTTAAATTTGTAATTGAACGAGCGAGCGAAGTTCTCCGAGTCTACTGGAACAATCCGGCGTTTGTATGTTTGTATGTATGTATGTATGAATGTTCGTTCGACGATAACTTGAGTAAATGTAGTCGGATCGTCATGAAATTTGGTGGGCGGGTAAATGAGGCAAAGAGAATTTTTAACTTCGAACATGAGCCAAATCGGTCGAGGGGTACCTGAGATATAGGGTCGCGAGTTCAAAGTTCGGAGCGAACCACTAGTTTAGGGGGGTTACCCTTGACGCTATTGCGATCCAATTGAAAAAGTTTAAAAATTAATTTCTCTTTGAATTCGCATAGTAATGCTTTGATTTTAAATACTTTGTAATGTTTATTCAAAGGTAAGGCTGTTTTATTCAATAAAAACACAAAATGCGTCTTAATTTGTAAAATAGCGCCATATTGCGGCCGCATTGGAAACATGCGTCAAGGGTAGAGGGGCAGGTTGTTATTGACTTGTCCTATAACGGTTGCATTATAACATTCCAGTAATCCCCACGGCGGTGCCAGGCGTCAAGGAGCGGCGCGCACCACCCGTGGACGAGGATGGTCAGCCGGACGTGGTCTCCGCAGCCATCGGCGAGTACGGGCGCTGGCAGCTGCTGGTCACCTTCCTGCTGGCAATGTTCTCGTTCCCCTGCACCTTCCACATATACTTGCCGACGTTTACGGTCAGTAACTCTAGGGTGACTATACAACGTGTTGCAAAAGGTCCAAACTCTTTTTGCAGGGTGTAACCTACTGGTCAACAGGATGACATATCTGTAAAAAAGTTGGAATAAAATATTCAATATTTTATAACATCAATATTTTAAAAAAACTTTATGTTTTGGACTTTGTTATTGTGTGCGGTATTTTCATATTTTAAATTGATAAAAAAATATAAAAATTAAAGATTAATACGTACTATTAATAATGATAAAAAAAGTTAATATCTATGAAAATCATATTTAAAAAAAAAAAATCTCCCGCCATAGCGCTTGCGTTTTATTAATTTTAAAATCCACGGAACGTTATAGAGCAAAAAAATACATTTGGGATATCACCGGGTGATATTACCCTGTAAAAGACATTTAGGACCTTTTGTAACTCAATATAAAATAAATTATAAATAAAATAAAATAAAGTAACTCCGTACATACAAAACAGACTTGACTGTAGAGAGGTCCTTTGATACTGCAGGGTGTAGTTGAAAACATCAATACAAGCATCTTTTACTATGGCGCAAGCTTCGAAATCTCCAAAAAAATATCAGGTGTCATACTAAAATTGGATACCTACCTACAGCACCAAATGTATGCAGCTTTTTTTTTAGATTTGTTCGGTATGCCAGGCCCCTGTTGCACGAACGTGCCAACGACAGGTGACGGGTGACAGGTGACAATCCGACAATTTGACAAGTTTCTGTTGCACAAAGATTTCGAGCGACAAATTTGTTATGGTGGAAATTGACAAATTTGTCGAATTGTCGCGACAATTTGACATATTTCTGTTTCACAAAAGATTTTACTCGACAGGCAAAAAGTGACAAATAATTGTCGTGAAAAACTTGTCGGATTTGCTTCGGGCAACCATAAATTGTCAAGACTGACTTAATTACTTAAATCCTGTTATCCCTCAGGAGGGACATAGGGCTCGAAGAAGTTTTCTCCACTTGGGACGATCTTGCGCAGTTGGTTCGAGCCAACCCCACTTTCTAAGGAGGATTTCTTCGTTGACCGCCTTCTGCTTGGTCAGCCTCCAGAGTTGGGCGTTTGATATGGTCCGCGGCCAGAAAATCCCCAGGATCCTCCGCAGGCATTTGTTGACAAACACCTGCAGCCTCTGGGACAGGTCTTTTCTAACGAACCACGTCTCGCACCCATACATCAAGACTGACTTAACGTTTGACTCGAAGATCCTCAACTTAGTGCGGCGTGTAAAGACCGGGGAACTCCAGACAGGCTTCAGCAGTGCAAAGGCGCCTCTGGCCTTGTTGATGCGGGCTTCAATGTCCATGTCAGCTCCTCCATGTGGCCCCACCACTCCACCCAGGTAGGTAAATTGCTGGACCTGCTCCACGGCCTCACCGCTTTAAAATTGTCAAGACGACTCGACATATTTGTCAAATTGTCCGCCAATTCCGACAGGTGACTAGGCATATGTCGAGAGCTGGCAAAATTGTCACTTACTATGCCAAAATTGTCGAATACAATTGTCGGTGAATCCTACCATAGTTTTTTACAATTGTCGAGCTTTGTGCAACGCTTGTCAAGTCCTGACAATTTGTCAATAATTCACCTGTCGCAGTCTGACTTATTTGTAATGTTTGTGCAACACCATTTACTTGACAATCCGACAATTCAGTCAATTTTCGACAAATAAGTCGACTTGTCGCGTTCGTGCAACAGGGCCCAGGATGTTTCTGTAACACCCTGTATACAACGTAAAATGTAAAAAATATATCAACTGTTCCATATTATTGAATTACCTACTGCATTTCACGTGAGTCTGACTAGGACGGATTTCAAGGTGACAGGTCAAAAAAATACGTCTCACAACTAGCGCCGCCAATGAAAAAAAAAAAATCTTTTTTGGATGCCTTTTTAGCAAAAAATGTTCCTGCGATTTCTCAACGCGAGGCTTAAATATTTTTAGGACCTAAGGTTTGGATTCCAGATCCTAGAACTTAAGAGTGCAATCGATTCTCGCCAAAAGTGGCCACTTTTGGCGAGAATCGATTGCATTCTTGCATTCTCAAAAGGCATCCAAAAAAAGATATGTTTTTTTTTTCCATTGGCGGCGCTAGTTGTGAGACGTATGGCTTCTTAAACGCAGTCATGTTTTTTATAGGTTTAGCGTAAGTGAAAATCCGTTTTTTTTTCATAACAACTGTTAATCTTTTGTAAAATCACTGCCTTACAGAGTAAGTCCCTAAGACCACGGCCAAAACATTGTCAATGAATGTTTCTATTGGCACTTTTTTCAAAGCAAGTATTTAACGTTGCGTTGAGTACTTCGTTAGACCGGACTGACACGTGAATGAACTCGAAAAAGACTCTAAGAACCGTATAAAATTGCTTTTCAGTATTTCAAAGCCAAGTATATTCATGTACAATGTACGTACATACTTAAGAAAAATGCGTTAATAATGTAAAGCACGTGTTTTGTCATTCGTGTGCTGTCTGTCTTCAAAGATTATGATCTGCTTGCAGGCTTTGGGGTCACATGATGTCTCTACATCCTATTCAAAATTGCCCTAATTATAATTTCAATCTAGATCTAGCTAGATCTACTTACAAGGAAAAAATTGCTGGATTGAAGTGTCTGAAACAAAAGCACCTACCTAGTTTGATTACAGAATTAGTATATTCTGGGTATTGTTCATACATTTTCCCGTAATGTTACAGACAGCGTAGTCTAAATTGATAACGTTAATCGTCTGTACGGTAATCTAAGGCAAACAGACGAGCACTTCATACACAATTTATTTGCTACGTCTTGGTAAATGATTCAATTTAGTAAATGAAGTTAAATGCATGTTAAATGCAACTCAACAAGTGCAATCGTTGGTGCCTAATGAATGATCTCACCTTGCGTGTGAATGTAAACAACATAAAACTTTGATTGAGACCCTTATAGCATTTGCGAGGGCATCGACCAAATGATGATGATCACGTTACTTTTTCTTAATCTTCAGCATGTGTCTGTCCATTGCTGCCCGTTTTTTTTTCATCTCAGCTGCTCTGTGGCTATTGTAGTCCAAGTTGAGCCTATTGCGGCCTTGACTTCATCAGACTATCGCGCACCGTACATACCGTACAATCAGAATTAAAATTAGAAATGATTTATTGCCACAAAAGTAACACAAAAAATAATACACTTATAGAAATTTACATCCGCGGTCGTGGCAAATGAGATTGTTTCAGCTGTTGCTAACTTCAGCGCTGGTTTTCAAACAGTCCCATTCACACAATAATTTGAGACACACTAGCGGGTAAAGCCAAATATAAAATATCTAAATAAAAAGTATTAATTAAGCCACAACATTGTAAAAAAATCATGAATGCCTTGTATCTTAATTTGTAAACTATTATAAAATGAGTGAATACGGCGGCAGATAAACCTTGTAAGGTTTTCGTCCGCCGATAATTATGTAATTTTTTTTTGTAAACCAATAAGAAATAATAAAAACCTTTTAAAAAAATATTAAGATCATCCATTTAAATCAGGGGTTCCCAACCTTTTTTTGTCTACTGCCCACTTTAAGAATAAATTATTTTTTAACGCCCCCCTTTTTAAACATACTTAAAAACCGCTAAGTACTTATAACTGATTATTGAAACGCAATTTTATAGTATTCGGACAGAGTATCTTTTTTTTTCTGGGTCTCTTACCGCCCCCCTTTAGGCCTGCAGCGCCCACAAGGGGGCGTTATCGCCCACGTTGGGAAAGACTGATTTAAATAAATCAAATAAAAAAAATACTAATCGGTTCTATTTCTTCAAATTACAGTCACGAGACACAAACTTCTGGTGCAGAATGCCGGCGAACTTATCGGGGCTGCCACTCGACGCGTGGATAAACTACAGTCAGCCCGAGGGCGCCTGTCAAATAAGGGTCCTGCCGGAGAATCTCACTGTTGAAAGCATTCTCAACCACACTGCGCCGCTACTGGACGAATTCCAGAAGTGTACAGCATGGGACTTCGACAGGTCCGAAGTGGGTGACACCATTGTGTCGGAGTGGAACCTGATCTGTGACAGGGCTCACCTCACGAGCATAGCCGAAGTGGTGTTCCTGATAGGCGTCGCGCTCGGAGGTGTCATCGGTGGATGGATATCTGATCGGTAAGTAAAGGAATTAAACATTTATGCCAATTACCCTCCACCGTATTCGAGCTCCCACATAGACATGTCTATACGTTTCGGAATGTAACTTTACAAATGGTATGAGGGGAGGCTGTGATAAATTAATAATTTAGAGCCATTCGTAGCTTTGCATGGAAATGTTCTATATTTTTAAATAATATTTTACGCAGAGCTCTGCTAAGTCTGTTTTTTTTATTAGAAAAACAATTTCAACTCCCTTTTATGCGCCATTTCAATTCATAATAATTTAACATGTTTTACAACATTGCAGTTTGTTGTCAAGTCTCAGTGCAAATTGGCTTTTTGATTCACCCTGGTCCTGTCGAAATCCCAGATTAGTCACTGAAAAGCAGAAAATGCCAGATAGTACCGAAATCTTCTGGTATTTCCGAATGCAGACAGATAGAACCGAAATCTTCTGGTGTTTCCGAATAATACCTACCTACTTTTGAGAATACGGAAGCAAAAATCACTCCTTACTAATTTCAATTAGTTCCCCATATGTTTTGTATGGAGTTTCAGATTTTCATGCGAATTTCCAGTGTCAGAAAAAAATAATAAATTACTCTACCGAAGATAATTCGTTCAGAATGTACAGTAGAATTGTCCATTTCCCGCTTTATGTATAGGTAGCGCTTCTTTAATATGTTTTTATCTGATACATATTTTTTCTGCCCTCCATTACAGGTTCGGCCGCAAACGCATCCTCATGGGCATGCTAATAGCGCAAAGTGCGCTAGGAATCCTCTCTCTACTGGTGCGGACGTACATCCAATACGTCATCGTGCGCCTCATGATGGGTCTGGTGTCAGTATCGGTGGTCTACGCGGCGTTCGTGCTGTCAGTAGAAATGGTTGGAGGCAAATGGGTGACAATCGCCGGGGTCTGCAACTTTTTCCCCCTGCCCCTTGCCTACGTCATTGTTTCCCTTCTATCCCTCGTGTTGCCAAACTGGAGGGACCTTCAATTGAGCCTGTCACTGCCTGGATGCAGTCTGCTGGTCTTGTGGTGGGTATTGTTTTGTTTACTTACTTCAATGTTTTGTGCGATTGTGTGTGATTCATTTTGTTCGACCTATTTTGTTATCTAAGTGGTACATAAATATACTCTGTTCTTTGGTCGATAAAGGTGTTGAAGCATCCATTATCAATTAAACAATAAAAAATAAATGTGCCTATAAATACCAACTTCTTACAATGGACGTTATTAAGACAATTATTATACTCAAGTAATTAAGTATGTCACATATTTTTATAGTCAAATGTTAAATATAGTTTTTTTTTATACTTAATGTTGTTCATCTTGTTATTTCAGGTTTGTTCTACCGGAATCGCCCCGATGGTTGCTAAGTATGGGGAGAACCCAAGAAGCCAAGGCGATTTTGCAGAAAGCCGCCAACTTCAATAAGCGAGAGTTGCCAGCAGACCTCGACAAGTTACTCATGTTGAGCAAGGAAGAGAAACAAGACAATGAATCGAAAGTAAAACTGCTGTTCAAAGGGCCAATGCTAAAGAGGACTTGCTGCTTATCGGTAGCCTGGTTTTCCATGACCATCGCTTACTACGGCCTCTTGTTGAACATTGGCAACTTCAACCTGGGAAACATACATTCGACATCAATAATCCTTGCGGTGGTCGAGATACCGGCAATTGCGATATGCATTCCAATACTCCTGAAAGCTGGGAGACGGTTGCCGATATTTTTCTCCATGTTGGTCTGCGGAGTTGCTGTTATAGCGAGCGAGCTGTTCTCGATATTCTTTAACGAGGACTGGATCATGATACTGTGCCTCATGGTTGGGAAGTTCGCTATCGGAGCCACGAACATAATGATGCCTATTTACACGGCCGAGTTGTATCCGACGAAGATAAGGAATTTGGGAGTTGGCGGCAGTCAAATATCGTCCGGGCTAGCGCTGATGTTTATACCGTACTTGTGGAAATTGGTAAGTAGTCGTTTTTATTTTCAGTTTTTAACTGTCTTATTTACAACAATACTTACCTCCCTGGGAAATCTAAAGTAAAATATATAGGGTTGTCAAATTGGAAGCTATAGCCGCCCCAGCCCAGAAACGTTTTCGTTTGTTGTAGCAGCCCATTTTAAAAGCGATTTGATAATTTTGTTTTCCCTGTAATATTTTCCACTATGGTTTTTGCCACTGCTCTCTGCCGATTTCTGAATTGAGAAATTCACTAAGCAAATACGTAAGTATCGTTCTGTCTCTGCAGATTTCTCACAAAAGAGCGTAACAGAATGAAACTTAAGTATTTACTTTGTAAAACTCTCAATTCAGAAACCGGGCCTCTGTCTCCGACAGACTCTACATACAACGTGTTACAAAACATCCTAACTTTTTTACAGGGTGTAACCTAGTGGTCAACAGGATGTCAAATCTGTAAAAAAAAAATGTTATAACCTCAAAATTGAAAAAAAATCATAACTTTTTTTATTTTGGTATTAGCTCAAATTTTAAAATATGTTTGTGTTTGTAGGTGCATTTACATAGCTTAGAGTTGTTAAAACATTGTGAAAGTCAATGAAAACAATATTTAAAAAATACTTTTCTCCCGCCACAGCGTTCACATTTTATTAATTTAAAAATCAACGGAACGTCATAGAGCAAAAAAAATATTTAGGTTGTGATCCCTATCACCGGGTAAAAAGAGTAAGGTACTTTTGTAACACCTTGTAAATTTTTCGCCTTGAACTCGCTTCAACAAAACCCGCGAGACTGCAACACAACACTGACTTTGCTCTTCTGTAACCCGCAGGCGACATTCGCGAAGCAAATGCCGATGATGACCATAGCGGTGCTGAGCGCGGCAGGGGGCGCGGTGGTGCTGCTGCTGCCAGACACCGTGCGGGTCGACGACCAGCCAACAACGCCGGACAAAACGTAAGACCCATTTATACAGGGTGTCCCAAAAAATAGTGTCAAGCGGAAGTCCAGAGATAGAGCACCCCTAGGGGTACCCGAATCACCCCCATGTATGTTCAGCAATTTTTTGACGTTTAGAAGTTATGGGGCTTTTAAGGTTTTTTTGGGAAGAATTACCCAGCATTTATATCCTGTTCAAGCTGTAACTCGCAGGCGATATTCGCGAAACACATGCCGGTCGACCAGGGGCCTTAGCCTGTAACACAATGGCGTCTCAATGGCCTCCTAGATAGAAGGACAAAACCGGGATTTTTTCGTTGTTCTCCTAGAACCAGCGAAATAATCCTCTAGGATTAGACTCATAATATTCTTTGCTGTACTACAATAACATTAAAAGGACCGACACTGTACTGACAGCATCAATAAGTCGTAATTAAAATCGTCAACCGGAAGCCCATTTTGGCACCATTGTGTTATAGGCTAAGGGCCCAGTTGGTCGATCCAAGTACCTATCGCGGGATACGAAATCTCAATAGACTTGCGCGAACTTCAGGGACCTTAGCCTGTAACACAATGGCGTATCAATGGCGTCCCAGGTAGAAGGACAAAACCGGGATGTTTTCGTTGTTCTCCTACAACCAGCGAACTAATCCTCTAGAATTAGACTCATAATATACTTTGCTGTACTACAAAACCATTAAAAGTACCGACAACATTAATAAATCGTAATTGAAACCGTCAACCGGGAGCCCATTTTGGCACCATTGCGTTACAGGCTAAGGCCCCAGGTGAAAGATTGGAGAGTAGGCTGGAAACTCGTAGATACTTAGACAGATCAAGGTGGTGCGCCTGTAACCCACAGGCGATATTCGCGAAACACATGCCGATGGTGGTCGTCTACCAGTTACTCGTCCCAAATATAGCTGGAATGAAGAAATCTCAATGGACTTGCGCGAACTTCAGGTAAAGGATTGGAAAGAAGTGATGCAAGAGGTGGCGCCTTTTGGTTGCGGAGGACGAGATCCTCTTCGGGTCGCTGAGCCAGCGTTGTAAGCAACCGTCTGGGTCGATAACCAGCCAACGACGCAGGACAAAAAGTAAGACCCATTATAATATCTGGTACAAACAATTTGATCTATACCTTGATCTATAGCGGGGTATAATTATTATACCCCGCTATAGATCAAGGGATGACGAACGATGGACAAAAGCAGTCACAGAGTGGTACCCTTATACAGGGTGTTGTTTTGGTCAGTAACACCCGAGTCAGGGACGATAGTTTGAGCAACGCTTGAAACTAAAAACAAGTTCTTTTTTTTTCTAAAAATTTTTTGATGCATAAATCACCTTGTTCAAGTTGTTCTATTATAACCGCGACGTGCGGACACCCCCGCTTTCTCAAAGCGCGCGCGCGATGTTGCGCCCGACTCGCCGCTAGCGTTAGTGTAATAGTACGGGCGGCCACAATTTAATTATTTTTGGGTATTTTTTAACTGACATATTTTTATTTTTTTTTATATTTTTTCTGGTTTCAGTATCGTGTAAATAATCACCCCTGAGCCGGGTGTAACTTTACAAAACAACACCCTGTATAAGTATTTTAAACAGTCACAAAATACCAGATATACACCGGGCGATATTTCACTCAATGAAAAGCAAGAAATGGCTCTACTTTAGAATCCCATTTTTCATTCCTCCTCCGACTTACTGAAAATATCGTCTGATATAGGTTACCGTAACGAAACGTATTATGAGCTGAATATTAAATTATAAATTGATGCTTTCTCACAGCCGTATTACTTTTTCAGGCCGGCTTCGTTGGAAAATGCGGCTTGCAACGGCACATTCACTATCACAGACAACAGAGGGCACTAGTCGTCGATAAAAACGTAGAGTTTAAATAACTCTTACTCTTCGAAGTATTGTGTGTGTGTGAATGAGTGTAATGCGGTGGGTAAAGTGGTAGTAAATCCGAATTAAATGGACAAGCAGTAGCCAGTTTTGACAGTTATGGACTAATCGTATGACCGTAGCGATAAATGTGATCTTTACCAAGGTAAATCATATCATAATTTTGTAAGTTACCAGATCGATAGTAGAAACACGTAGCATTATATTTATTTGAATGAATTTAGATTGATGTATTTAAGTATTGTTGTATATTTACGTCTTGAGAAACTCAAGACACAGTTATGTATATTTAACCTTTAAGAATGTGTGCAATATGCTATGTGTTACATGGTAGATAGATATTTATAAGGATGTAGGAAATAGGTAATAGAACATGGTTGGTTTAAGTCCTTTCGATAAGGTTTATAATTTGTGAAGTACCTGCTGTGTATTATAAAAAACTGTAGCAGTAATTAGTATTAACTATTGTTAGTTACCACAGAAGAAGATTAATTATTAGCTAGGTCTGCTCTAATCATAATTTAGAGTTATATAGGCATTATTTGTGAACCCTTACAACGTCTGTATCTTTTTTTTTACACATTCCATCTATTCGTTTGTAAAGTATTATATTCAGCATATATTCATGATATCCCATAAATTGGCTTTAGTACTTACAAATAATATTGTACTGTTATCTCATGTTTTTACGCAACAATAAAGGTATATTATCGCAGTAAATTAAAATAATATTAAACCATTTTGCATCAATATGTTTTTTTACATTATACATACCTTTAACGCGAAACACAGGCCTTTGCCTAGCTATTGGGACATGTACAATTTTACAGGCTACATCATATGTTATCTATATTTTTTGACAACCTACGTACTTTTAATTAAGGGCTACTTAATTTACTCATTGTCTTAACCATCATGCCAGATTAAGTTACCTTCCCTCACGAAGAGTCATACCTATTATATCCATAAAGCATTAACCATAGAATCACATTGAAGCAATCAACCAACACACCTTCACACGCTTACAATCAGACAGACACCTAGTCGCGCGGACATTGACTCCACGAGTGTAGGGCGTTGCATTCCCTTCGGTATGCTTCGGCGGCGCTACACAAGGCGCTTGAGGGTAGTCACCAGCGGGGCACGTGACTTGGCTGCCAACCACGGAAACACTAGGCCACTTCCACTCAAGTTAACAGCTCGACATTATGGGCCAAGATACAAGACAGCATTATCGTGCCTGTTGAAATGACAGACTATTTGTAGGGATAGATACCGGTCCTACTTACCTACTACTAGGTAATAAGTTCGGCCAGCCTATTCCCTGAAATTCGACTACCGTTGTCAACTGGCAAGAGTCGTTTTACTGAAAAACTGTTTACTTATTTGACAGTCGAAAAATTGAATTTCCAGAATTGCGGCCGCACTCGGATTATAGAGCGCCATATTGCGCGCGCGCTTTGAGAAGGCGGGGGTGTCTGCACGTCGCGGTTATTATAGTACTTAATAGAACAAATTGAACAAGGTACTAGGTAATTTGTGTATCAAAATAATATTAGAAAAAAAAACTTACTTTTACTTTCAAGCGTTACTAAAACTATCTTCCCTTAGTCGGGTGTCACTGACAAAACAACACCCTGTAGGAACCATTTCCCCATTACAAGTTTGTACGGAACCCTCGGTACGCAAGTCTCCGACTCGCACTTGGCCGGTTTTTATTTCAAGATTTCCTTCGACAGCTGCTTGTTTCAAATTCCCTTAAATTACCGCCCTTGATTACCTACATAGTCCAAGCAAACGCGAAAGGCCTTGCTACGTACTACACAGTGTCATACGAGTAATGTAAGTACTTATTTATAGATATGTTAACCTCTGAAGTCACGCCTTGCTTGCCTTAACATTTCCCTTCCGTTAACCCTTGAACATGAAAATGATCTCGCAAGCGACATTCGACCGTGCGCCTTTAGAAATTCATTTCACTTATTGCATCAAAAACCGTGCTTGCCTTCACCGCCTTACCACCGGAGTCTTAAGTTCATTACTTGACACAAATGCATGGGCTTCAAAGATTTGTGAGCATTTTCCTCGGCTTCATAAAGAAACTATGAACATCGGCCTCGAAACAGATCCTTTTGTGGCGCTTGTAGAGACGGTAGCAATCGGTGTGTCGAATTTAAAGCGAAGCATTGAAAAATGGTAAACGGGTCGGGTAACGGGCTCGCCGCATGCGTCTGTCCCTGTTACTCCTTATACTAGTCTACGTCCTGCTTTAGAATGAAGTCAGTAGTGGAGGGAATTCAAAACGCATGCGTCTTGTTGTGTTTTATTGCTTGCGTCCTTTCTAGGTTTCCAAACTTAACAGCGATTTCAAGATGTTGCGAGTTAGCGCGCAACAATAAACATACAATACGACCCTCAAGAATGTAGTCACTGAAAGATGCCCTGTCTCATCTCTTATTGCACAGCCTCCTAATACATTATTCAAGAGTACTCCGGTCGGACACATTGTCTCGTTTTCGAGTCACTGAACAATGCTGACATTGACATTTCTAGTGAATGGTAGAGACAAGTTCATCACAAGGGAGATTAAAAATTATTGCTCAACATCTGAGACTCAAAAGTATATTTGGGAAGCTATCCTTTAAATGCAGTGCTTCGACACAGTTCAAGGCAAGGCACGAGTACTACAAAATCTAGCTTAGGTTGAATGCTGTAGATCTCATTATTCAAAACGATTTGCGTAAACGTAATAATTATGGTTTCACCGGAACTACCGTTCTTCACGCTCAAAATATAAATAACATTATTGATGGGTACTTTTTTACGACTACACTTTAAACCAGCAAATAAATTATTATGTTATGAATTATTTAAAATCGTTATAATATTGGTCAATAAAATTAATCCAAGATTCTGCAAAGGAAATGTAATGCTAACTGCCGGTTTCTGAATTGAGAAATTCGCTAAGCAAATGGATAAGTATCGTCCTGTCTCTGCGGATTTCTCACAAAAGAGCGCGACAGAGCGATACGTAAGTATTTGCTTAGTAAAATTCTCAATTCAGAAACCGGGCCTTAGTCGCTTACGAGATTCCCGAGAATTAGGCCCTGTCCTTGCGTAGGTCTAGACTTCTTTCTTTAGTCATTACATTAGGTAGGTACTCTACATTTACCCCCTTTCAAACATCGATCGGAACTGGCGCGGGTGGTAACGAACTATTATGGCAGTACAGCAGGAACTCTCACTGACCAGACAGACAAATTGTGTATTGTGATGCTGTTAGTACACTCGCGCGTGACCGGACTACCTAGCCGCAGAGGATAACAATCGTCAATAGCAAAAAGGCAAAATAAATGAGAGCTCTGGAGTTAAAGGTACACACAGAAGAAGTAAAGTAAGTATGGTAAAATTCGTCGTTTGTCAATCGATGAATCAGAATCAGAATCAATATTTTTTATTCAATATGCCATAAATAAATTATTTACATTGAACGTCAAATCTAAAGTATTATCTAAAGTAAAAAAAAGTATATAAATCAGATACTTATTACTATCTAATAAATAATATCTAATATCTAGCTACTTTTTTTTCTCCAGCTTCACTAGATCTGATGTTTTTAGAGATATCTGCCCAACAGATACCAGTGTCCATTTCCCCCTACTACTTATGGACACATGAATTCTCTCTATTTTTAAACCTCGACCCAAGAAGAGGGTTAATAAGTTTGGCTCCGAGACCGAAATAATTAAAGAGATCCGAAACGCCATTGTGATTTTCTCAACGTCTGGAGACTCCTCTATCTTCTTCCTATTCTGTGACTAGCGTGCGTGATATGCGTCGCCGCAGGTGGAGCAATGCACATGATGTAACCTGCCAAAATGCACCACCCGAACAAATAAGCACTGAAAAAGTCTACAAGAAACGTAATTGGTAATGCTAATAGTGCCTGACTAAGCGTAAAAAATGTTCAAATCTGGTAAACACACTGTCTATTTTTTAACAATTCCGATTCATTAACTGTTACGAATTTTAGGATAGCCGCAGGGTAAACAAACGATCGCTATCAGTTTAATTAACTCATACATAAGTGGCGGGGAAGCCATAGTTAAGTTCATAGTCATAGTTAAGTACCTAATTTAGTATTATTTAAATACTAGCTGTGCCCGCGACTTCGTATGCGTTTTTACACATGTGACATTTAATTTAAATTCGACTGTGGAGAAAAACTCAAAAGGAAGGTTTTTTTTAACCCCCGGCCAACAAAGAGGGGTGTCATAAGTTTGATAGCTTTGTGTGTGTGTCTGTTTATGTGTTTATGAGGGTGTGCCTGCCTGTGGGTCTGTCTGTGTGTGTGTGTGCCCTAATCTAAACAATAAATTTATGATAAAATATGTTTTGTTTAGATTAGGTATCGCCCGTGTAAGATACCAGGAAGCTTAGCATAAGAATTGCCTGGGAAGTATGGGGGTTTATTATGTATCTCCCTCGACGTAGAGTGGGATAGATAAAGTTATAAGCCCATAGATAAGGTCTTACCCATTCTCATGCTAAGCCAGCAAGTAAAGTATAAGGTTGGGTTAGAGCGTATCTATCTACCGCAAATAACCTGTCTATCCCGCTCTACGGCAAACAAAATATATTTTTTTAATATCAAGTTGGGCTCAGTAGAGTAAATATTTTAAAAGAGGCACATCAAAAATTTCAACCTCGCGTGGGTTCAAATCCAGAACATTTCGACCGCGACGCAACAGTACTACATTTCTAACATCGATAAACTTTGTCCGACTTCCACCGAAAACCACTCACAATTCCCTCCAGCAAGCATCATAAGGCTGGGTTAGAGCGTATCTATGGCTCTGTCCATCCCGCTCTACGTCAAACAAAAGAGTGAGATACCTATTATTTTAAACCCATAGATACGCTCTAACCCGGTCTTATGCTACGCTTGTAGAACTAACATTTTCCGCCAAAATAAAATAAAAACAAATGCCGATTTTTCATTTACAATATGCGCCCCAAATGCCAAAAGTCGTAGCGTGCTATTATACAGAGTGTTAAAATAAATAAATAAATAAATAAAAGACCGCCAACAAAGCGGGAGACCACGTATACGTACGTATACGTATAGTCCTCATCATAACGAACATTTTTGCCCAAGGAACTATGCCTGGGAAATCAACGGTTTCCGAGATAATAAAGTCGGTTTTTTTTTTTAGAAATATGTTCAGTATCACGTTCTTAATATACCAAGAAGCCATATCAAAATTATGGATATTTCTTACAAAAAATCAAGTTAAAATTGCAACCCGCAATGTAGGTTTTCGAGAGAATGTGGTTCAAAGTCGGACTTTTAATTTTTATTTTGCAGAAATATGTTCAGTATCACGTTCTTAACATACCTTCTCAAGAAGCCATATCCAAATTATGAATATTTCTTACAAAAAACGAAGTTAAAATTGCAACCCGCAATGTATTCTAAACATCGGATAGATCACGTTCTTAACATACCTTCTCAAGAAGCCATATCAAAATTATGGATATTTCTTACAAAAAATCAAGTTAAAATTGCAACCCACAATGTGGGTTTTCGAGAGAATGTGGTTCAAAGTCGGACTTTTAATTTTTTTTTTTACAGAAATATGTTCAGTATCACGTTCTTAACAAACCTTCTCAAGAAGCCATATCCAAATTATGAATATTTCTTACAAAAAACGAAGTTGAAATTGCAACCCGCAATGTATTCTAAACATCGGATAGCCTAAGTTACTCCCAGAAACGTGAGTTACGACCATGTTAAGTTTGGTTGAAAACTATTCAGCGGTGTTCGCGTTTATCGTGTTCATACAGACAGACAGACAGACAGACAGACAGACAGACAGACAGACAGACAGACAGACAGACATAAACCGTTTTTTTTGCATTTTTTGATTCAGTATAGTTTACTTAGTAACCCCTGCTAGTTTTTTTCTAAAAATATTCAATGTACAGAATTGACTTCGCTAGAGTTTTATTATAAGTATAGATTATACAATCCTTGAATCATACCTACTTAAAAAGAAGGAGACACGATCTATTGCCACACCTACCTGACATATCGCATGCTGCGCTCGCGTCGCATTTCGATTGAATTACTTACCAATTCTACGAGTGAACAATGCCCAAACATTCGTAACGAATCGGATATATGACTGTCTTACATCACGAGATGTAACCGATATATTAAGGATATTGTCGAATTAATGGGATCATTTAATTTTTCAATATATTTTTTCATAGTTTGAATAGGTTTCTAAAAGATTCCATCCTTAGATTAAATAGCAACATTCCATCATTCCTATATGAAATTCACACCTTTAGTGTATTGGACACATCCACATGCAATAACATCGTAAGTAATGTTTGCCTTCCTCGTTTCTAATAGTACCATAAAATATTTCGAGAAAACTTCAAGGTATCATTACGGCGCATTCAAATTCAATGAATGAATAGTTATCACGGATTGATTGACTGACATGTTACGAGACGAGCAAATTGTAACTCAATTATTAGCTCTATATAACACGACGACTTAACAGAAGTACCTACCTAATCACGTTCGATCACTTTATTTGCGCAACTTCGTAAACGAAACCTATCGCACACAGCCAACACAAACACCCTTTTAATTGGCTTCTCCATAAAATCATAGATGTTTCTGATTCGAAAACCATTTCGAGGAATAGGCTTCTGGAGCTATTTGCAGTAATCGAAAAAATTTATAAGCATGTAGTTATTTTTTTATATGCAAAACTATGTATGACCTTCATTTCATTTGACCTTCATCATATTGTCTCTGCTGGACGGTAGTGACGTAGTTGCTTTTGCCGGAGAAATATCATAGTGTTACCAACTTTAGAGAAAATTCCTGAAATACTCAAATAAATAAATGCGGTTCCGATATTGATTCGAAAGTGCAACCAACTTTGTTTCTTTTAAAATGCTGCGCAATCACAAAACTGCTTCCGTCACAAAACTGCTTTCGTCACTCACTCGGCAACCAGACACTTAACTCCGAAAAACAGCGGAAAATCGGTTTGCGGCTGTGTGAGTTATGATCAGTGGTTTATTTTTCTTAGTTTCTTGTAATAAAATGTCTGAGAGTGCTCTAGTCTTGGTATAGCCGATTTTCGGCGCAGATTATAAGATTACAGTTTGCCGGCAGACTTTTGGTAATTTGCACTGTGCTAATGCTGGCAACTCCGATAATCTGTCATCTACTTTTGACAGATAAGTTTGAGTAATGCCCTATCCACATTCACGCGCTAACCTTCGCGAAAAGTGTTTACACCCCGCTCCTTGCGTCGGTTTTCTATACAAACAAACAAAAGAAACTCCGCCCAAGCGTGCGCGGAGGTGTGTGGCGTGATTGTGGACCAGCCATAACATTTTGTGGTTTTTGTTGTTGTTTGTTTTGTTTAAAGTTTCCGATTTCCGTCTTGTTTGTTAAGTTAACGTTTACTGATTGTGGCACCGATCCTGACCTATAACCCATCCATCCCTTGTGACTCCCGCTCAGCTGGATACTGTAAACTCCCATCAAATGTGACTCCCACTTTCATAACTGGACACTGATGATAATAACTCGCCACTGGATCCTAGTTAGACTTGCGTTGCTTGGACCTACTGTCAAGAAGATGGCCTGTACACCTGGGGCTCGATAACTTTGTCAACAAAGCAGACTCCCGCAATCTGCCTAATGTGGAAATAATTATGATCCTGGAATACATAACAGCCACAATATTGCTGAAATTAGAGGGGCTAAGGCATTGATGTAAGTATCTTGTCACCATGCTGGTTCACATTAATCAACATTGTATCAAGCTTGAATACAGCAACATAAAAATCTGTCACACCTTTTCGAGTTTAGACGCTAAAACAGAAAATGATTCATATAGTGTAGAACTGTTCAGTTTAGGCCAGAGTGGCTCAAAGTTCAGTTTATGCCAGAGAAATAATATTTTTTGGTGATGGAGACTTAAAAATAAGTTTAAATCATCCATAACATAACATTCTTACGTTATCATTAGTAATTTTATTTATTTAGCAAAGTTATTTTACAGGATATCTCGTGATTCATACGTTGATTCTGCTATGGGATATGTCTGCATTGTGAGGGCCTAAGTAGTGCCAGAGCATAGATTAGGAAACAAGCTGTACAATGTTTTAGCAAAAGTTCAAGAGACTGAAGAAATCATTACTGAAGCGGCTTGTACTTTATTTTTGTAAACATTATATTTCCTGCTATCTTTTCTCTGTATGTATACCTAACTACAAAACTTTTTTTTAGGGGGCTGCCTGCAAACATTCACTGCTACTTCTATTCTGGCTGGTAAAGATACAGAAAAGCATCAACTACATCAGCCCAGTGTTATTGGATAAGGCCTACATTGAGCTTTTGTGTAGCGAGCCCATCTTGAAATAAATAAGAAAATCCTTAAATACTGGGTAAACTATAAGAAAGAGATTATACAAGAATCAGAGAAAGCAATGTATTTTTGGAAGTGTTTTATTTACCCTAAAAAAAATTGTAAGTGCAAAGGAATAAAAAATTCAAATTTCCTGGCTCTGTAATAACTCGCCACTGGATCCTAGTTAGATTGCGTTGCTTGGACCGACTGTCTAGAAGATGGCCTGTACACCTGCGGCTCGATCCACCATTTTTACTTTGCACTGCGTAGAGCACTCAACATGCATAGGTGCCATCAAATTTCCTTTTTTTTAGGTTCGCCTATCTTGGGGCTTGCAAAGCAGCTTTGTGCATGTAGGTGCCTTACTGAACATCTCGTATGTAGTTTCTTTTTCATTTTCAATATTTTCCTTATTAGTTTGAGATTGAATCTTGCGCTGGTTTTCATTTTTGGTTGTTGGTTCATCAGCTTCCATTGTTGGTAATTTTTCAAATCTGTTTCAAGCTGCAATTAAAAGAAAGTAGATGAATATCATGTAGAATCAACACTGACAGGGACTTTATTAAACATTAGATAGTTTGAAGTAACCATATGCAGGCCCTGTAAAGGGGAAGGCAATGGCTAAAAGCTTACTTACATTGAGATCTTCGCAACAAAACATTATCTTCGATTTTTTATAGTCAGTGTTGGCTAGGATACACCATTCGTACTTCAGTGGTTCATATATCCGCCGAATACTTTGTCCGGAGTTGATTGCTCATTATTTGGGCACACCGGAACAAAGCATTGTAATCCTTTGGATCTGCCAGTGCCAGGGTCCATCGTGAAAGCAAATATCGGTGTCCAGGTACGTGTAAAGCCAAGGTCAAGAAGTGAAGAGGTTTCGGTGTCTGGTTACGTGTGAAGCCAAGTTCAAGATATGCAGAGATTTTGTTCGGTGTCCGGGTTAAAGCAAGGTTAATTAGGTACGTGTTTAAAGTCGATCAATCAGTTGAAATAGAACGCCAGAAAATGACGAAAACAAAACAAAACAATGAACCACAGATAAGACTTGACAGTTGTCATTTTGACCACAGATTAGCACTTGACCATAGACAATTGGTTTTTTATGACGTCACATCCGGAGAAAGTTTAAAATTTAATTAAAAATATAAATAAAAGGCTTAGAATTTTTTCCTCCAAAATGCATTCTTAAAATGTTCTATTTAATCTAATAGAGCTTTAAAAACAAGTACTTATTTTTTCTCGACCTACCGAATTAGACCCAGATTGACGAGAAATGGTCTGAACACATCAACGGTGCTTAATATAACAGTTACTGCAGCTAATTATATATTTCCAACGCGTAACTAAATATATTATCAATCTTAAAATTCGAAGTGTAAAACAATTGAATTTCAATTAATTACTTAGCGGTTCTTTGGAAGTGCAGCCGATTTCAATAGGGCCCAACTCTGGACTGGACTGTTCCATGCCGGCCTAATTCTGCAGTTGGTGCGGTTGTCCCTCCAAACATACTAAATACAAATTCATACATTTTTATTATAATTACCGTACAGTCTATTTTCCTCTGTAGACACCCGCACCGGTGCGTTAGCCGAGGCATATGGTGGCCTGGCTGAAAGCAGGGCGGGAGTGGGCGAGTTCATAAAGGCAGCTCGAGAGTTCCCTCGATTATTTGTCGGTTGTTACCCGTGCAGTAGTGTCGTGTCTCACAGGACATCATTTGAGCACATCCATACGTCATACACCATGCGCATACTACTGGTGAGTATCCTAAACATCTGATAAAGTATAATTAAGTGACGTCATATCTTTCGCTTAAAATTCGTCAAATTAGAGGTGATATTATTCATAGCGGATGTATATTTAAATAAGATTATGGAAGTGAAGTAATTGCCTATGTTTAGCCTAGTTACCATGGCTCGATATACAGGGAGAAAGTTTTATTAGGATTAAAAGACCACGATAAGCCGCCAAGCTAAGACAAACCATAGTTTTGAGAATAGACAGATATTTAACGAAAGAAAATAAATACGGAAAATTATAAACAGTTGATACAAAACATACGACAGCTTGCACCTGTCCTAGTAAGTGCACCACTCGTTGATAGACAGAATACCATATAGGTACAACGATCCCGCTACAGATAGAAAATGAAAGTCCTTTCCTCGGTAGAGTCGGCTATAATAATGTTCATTTATGTTTCTATACCGAAGAGGGAATTTTTATTTATCATTTAAAAAATAAAAATAAAATAAAATAAAATAAAATATTTTTATTTCAGATTATTACAACATTATTAAAACATTATAAAATCCATAGTAAAATTAAAAGTAATCAAATTATAGAGTAAAAATAAAATAAAATTGTATTCAAATAAATCGGAACAAAAATTAAATTAATTATAATTAATTAATGTTATACGATTTGAAGCGATTCATGTTGAAAAACAATTAATATCAACTGCATTGCAGAAATACTAGACCAACATTATGCAACTGGCGTGTTATATTTCACGTGTCGACCTTCAGATCGATCGAGAATTGACAGGGTCACATTAAATCGCTCTATATCGTGTCGTTACCGAAACATTACATCTAATGTAACCACTTGACTGTATCAAAACTTTTTGCAAGACAAGTTACAATCGTAAGGCGTAACGCATTGTGGTGGGTGGACCAATTTAATTCTAAGTCTACACTACAAAGTCTGCATTATCATATTAGCAATGCAATTACGTAGGGAAATCACACAATGTGTACTGACAAACGCTTTTCTTGTAACTTGTCCATTACGAAACTGTCCCAGTGTCAGTCACCGCTACGACCAAATTAACTACATTCCTAGATAGACGTTGCATTATGTCATAGCGATATAGTTAAATGAATAACTCTGACAAAATAAACTCTTGATTGAAAAAGCCTCGTGGTTTTAATTTAAACGAAAGCAATTTCGGTCATTCAAATGCAGGAAGGAAGCTGAGCTGTTACCACATTTCGCTGTTGCTTTATGTTGATGGTAAACGTAACTGTTTTACAATAAAGCCAGCTCCTCTACCCTTGACGCATTTTTTCAATATGGCGATTTACAAAATTCAATATTTCACTAATTAAGACTCATTTTATATTGGTATTGTACAAAATACTATTTTACCTTTGAATAAAAATTACGAAGTATATAAGATCAAAGGTGCGATGTAAAAGAGAAACTTTATAATTATGAACGCAATGGCTTCAAGGGTAACCCCCCAGGCCAGATTTGCTGAAACGCGATCTGCCCCTGAGTTCTCTAAAACGACCACTGTCAATATTCCCGCCTTTAAATGTCAAAAAAAAAATTGTTCATTTCAATAAGGGCTATTTTCGAGTGTTTTGACGCTCGACTGTTCAGTGGATTTATTAGAAAATGGAAGTGCAGAGACCGAGATGGCTTTTGTCTACGTTTGCTGTAGAGAGATACTCCAAGGGTTTTCATTTCCAAGAGTTCCTGGCATCTTAGTCCAAAACGATATTTGAACGAGCGAGCGAAGCGAGCGAAGTTCTCCGAGTCTACTGGAACAATCCGGCGTTTGTATGTATGTATGTATGAATGTTCGTACGACGCTAACTTGAGTAAATTTAGTCGGATCGTCATGAAATTTGGTAGGTGGGTAAATGAGGCAAAGAGAATTTTTAAGTTCGAACATGAGCCAAATCGGTCGAAGGGTTGCTGAGATATGAGGTCGCGAGTCCAAAGTTCGGGGCTAACCACTAGTTATTCACCGTATCAACCATATCTAACTTGATAGGGTGCAGTATTATCTGCCCTCTCACTCTGTTGAAGCTAGATGATGATAGAAGTATCGTGCTACCAAAACTCTACATAACATAACATACATAGTCGATTATGCTGGACATTCAGGAAGAATCGACATAGGAATTCAGCGAGAGTGATTGACAGACGGACAGAAACTCGATATAAATACTAGTTTCGCGTTCTAACGGCAGCAAACATAGTAACCTAGGTAGAGCAACACGATTGCCGGTTTTCAAGTCACTATATTTTTCAAGCTGCATAATTCACTGGTTCACTACAATCTCTAAGGAAAACTGGCCTTACCGGTGTGGTATTGCGTCTGTTAATAAACTAAGTACTTACCTACTTAATGTGCCAAAAGGCATTGCAATATACGCGAAAATACAATACTTATGAATAAAAGCAAAACAGTAATCAGTTAATTAAAACAATTATGAACCAACGTATGGAAACAAGATTTATAACTAAAGAAAACGTTAAGTAGGTGGTTTATTGTCGTAACTTTTTCCATTTTGCTAACAATGCCGGGTTCGCGCTATGTAAGAATTCAACTGTCATAATTACGAAGTCTAAGAATGCGCTAAAGGAATAAAAACACATTCAAGGCCGTCGCGGTTAAAAGCGTTGCAGTTTGTTTATAATAAAAATAATATTAATTAATAACCAGTGGTTTAAATATTTGATTTTAACGTCTGAGTTCATTGAAAAGTTTACTAACCGTATTTAGAAATTATTTCTGAGTAGTTATCTAGAATTCTAGAGCAAAAAGTGAAACATTCCTGTGTGCTGTTAGACTGTAAATAAAACAAGTTTTTTTAATTGTTTACATTGAATCCTTCAATGTACAATCAATGCACATCGTACCTAGTTATGTAACGTGCGAGCTTACCAACTGGGGCGTAGGCGCGTACCCAAACATTAAAATACCTTCGATAGAAGTTTCATACAAAAGACATCAACGCGGTGCGAACCTACGCAAGTGCTGATTTGTACATAGCGCGCGGTTGGGGCGTAGATGAACTTTTTACTAAGGTCACCCACCTTAGTAAAAAGTTTGTATATTATATGAGATACGTTACTGGCAATTAATGCAGGGATTTTTTTAAATAGCTTTTTCACTCAACTTCTCAATGTGATTTCCAACAACTTTTATTCTACTACTTTGGTAAAAGCGCATTTTTTCTTTTCCAGACAAATAAAAGGGTTTCGATTTTTTTTTTGTTGAATACCGAGGTATTCTTTGCAATACTGCGTTATACACATTGCCGATAACTTATCTATTTATTCTAATTAAAGTAACATTTTGATTGTACGGGCCGGTTAGTCTCTAGGATACCCGTGGTTGCTCTTACCGCGCGCGACATAAGGGTGCCAAACAAAACGGGGTATCCTAGCGTGTTGCCAACCTGTTTGCGTTCCTATAGGAACACCATTAAACCGATTGCTATGAGTTTGCCCAATTCGCGTCCCTCCGATGTTCGATGAAACTTTTTCGCATTGTTATTTTCGGTAATAAAAAGTCACAGAAAAAAGCAAGTAACTAAAAGGAAACCAACTCGTTCGAGAGAATTTCAATGGAACATTAAACTAGGAAAATTAAGTAATTAGGTCGTTGTTAATTTTATTGCCATAGTCTTTCTTACGTAGGAGAATTTGATATTTGATTCTAAATATAGATACGTACCTATCATGCAGTGAGATACTGATAAGTGATAACCCAAGCACAGCAATAAGTACCTACCTATCCAGCTTAACAACAGCAATCGAGCACCAAGGCGCGGTTATAAATTGGTTGAGATAACCTTGCGAGTCGGAACAAAACAAAATGTCCTTACAACAGTCCGAGCTAGGTAGTTATAGCCTGCGACTGACAAGACGAAAATACTCATTGTACATCTACACT
The DNA here is from genome assembly GCA_949319315.1 of Zelleria hepariella. Classification (NCBI taxonomy): domain Eukaryota; kingdom Metazoa; phylum Arthropoda; class Insecta; order Lepidoptera; family Yponomeutidae; genus Zelleria; species Zelleria hepariella. Next base: position 9,189,968 of record OX439392.1, on the reverse strand, counting down.
GGACTCGACCCGTTGACCCTCGCATTGCTCTCTCTGACGATACGTGCACCTGCTTGATCTTAAAACTTTTTTGATGTGTAGGTAGGTACGGTCGGCCACAGTCACAGATACCCCACGGCAGCTCTTAGTGCGCGCGGCATACCTGAAGCTCTGCAGCCCTCTCGCTCGCACTTTTCAACGTTTTAATTGATTGTAAGAGAATGATTCAACTTTGGACGATGAAATATAGTTGCAGACACAGATAATTAAGCTATCGACATGTGGACTAAATTTTGATTTTATATTCCTAGTAATAAAAAAAATATCACGGAACTACTACTTTTAAAGGAAGTTCCGTTATATTTTTTTTATTACTAGGAATATAAAATCAAAAGTTAGTCCACATGTCGATAGCTTATATGTGTCTGCAACTATATTTCATCGCCCAAAGTTGAATCATTCTCTTACAATAAACTAGTGGTTCGCCCCGAACAATGAACTCGCGACCCCATATCTCAGCAACCCCTCGACCGATTTGGCTCATGTTCGAACTTAAAAATTCTCTTTAAGTCATTTACCCGCCTACCAAATTTCATGACGATCCGACTAAATTTACTCAAGTTATCGTCGAACGAACATTCATACATACAAACATACATACATACATACAAACGCCGGATTGTTCCAGTAGACTCGGAGAACTTCGCTCGCTTCGCTCGCTCGTTCAATTAAAATGTTGAAAAGTGCGAGCGAGAGGGCTGCAGAGCTTCAGGAGATTCTTAAGGGCGCCAATCGAACAAAAGGGGTATCCTAGCGTGTGGCCGACTGTACCTAGTAAAGATAACCAGTCAACCGCACGTAGGGTTCGTGGTCTTGGTACCACCGCAAAACTTGGAATGATTATAGTACTTACCCACTCTATCTGTGAGGGTTAATAAATGTGCGACTGCGCCACCCATCACACAATACGGCCCGTTCTCTTCGTTGTGGTCCTAACGACGAACAAAAAATCAATAAATAACTCTGTGGGATTTACAACTATCGAGTCCTGTCTGTCATATATACCTACTTGAGGGGTCGTTCTACTAATCAATTTAACTGTTACTGGGTGTTCTATACAAAGGCACTTAGACCATTTACGCACTGTGACCACGAGTCTGAGACATGTAGTAGCTACTACTAGGTACTATTAGCTGTGTTGTTTTCCGAAGTCTCGACTTTTCTCGACTGTAGAATGCGGGCGTAGCTACCTCTCGAATTCGGATATACCTACACTCGATTCCGAAAACCACAGAAAAGCTGATAGGAGGACAGCGCGAAAGAGAGGCTATAGTATGCATAGTTTACTTCACGATTTTAGCGAGGTACTTACCTAATTAAGTAACTGACTGTGCCAACTGTTTGCAAAACTTTTATGACTTTTGTAGACGAGTCTTGCGAGAGTCAACCACTAGAAATGTCGATAAAATCAGTGAGCCATGGTTCCTTGCGGTTTTCTTCCTCAATCGATTTCTGAGCCTACTTTTGATTGGGAAATACCTACGGTCCTATAACAGTTTTTCAGGTTGTTCTGAAATTGAGTACCTACCTAGCTAGCTACCACGGTAAGGCTAACATGAATTCGAGATAGGAATGCAAATCGTTGACCAACTGTTTTGAAACCGATACAGTTACCAATACCAGCCTATACATACTTATTACGTTAATATAATAGAATCTGGCTAAGATAGGATCGGCCGACCGGCATTGCAACTGAACTGCCTTGCTCACAATGCGCGCAAGGTCCCCGCCGCCGCTAGTTCACACTCGAAAGTATGCGCCGGCGACAGCCAATGAAATCAACCTTATCTGTGCGGGCATTCTATGGTTAACGATTGCTAAGAACGCCTTTTTTCCACTTTCAGATATGTATGCTGTGCGTAGCAGCAGCCTACGCCCAGTATGACTCGGGACCGCAGCGCCTTCAGATCCCTGGAGCCTTCCCAGTGCCGCAGGGCCGGCCGCAGGGCTTTCGCCAGGGACGGCTCCAGGTGGCCGGCCCCGGCCCCGTGCCCGGGAGCGCGCCCAGGATCCGCAGGCCGGGCCTAGGCAGACCGTCCTTCAAATCCGTAGAAGCGACCCCACGACCAAGTCTTCAGTCCCTCGAGGAGAACGCCAAGCCCGTCACTGAAGAACCTGAAGACGACCTAGTTGAAATAAATACCCCTACGGCCTTCTCGCCCAGCTCCTACTCGACGCCTGAGCCGCAAAACGACTTCTTTGACGTGACGACCACGTCGCAGCCCCGCCCGCCCATCGCGTACAACCCCCCCACCTTCATCCAGCAGTCCACGCCGTCGTTCCTCAAGCCGGAGCCCATCCGCCCCACTCAGTACAGACCGCTGCTCCAGCCGCAAGTGTACCCCCCCGTGCGCAGCGAAGCGCCGGCCAGGCCGCAGCCAGTCCGGCTACAACCTCTGTCCGCCAGACCGCAGCGGCCGTCCTTCAGGCCCGAGCCGCGACCGATCCTTGATGAGGAAGACGAGCCCATCAGACAATACTCGAGGCCGCAGCAAGAGCCGATCCGCCAAGCTCCCGTCAAGAGCGCGCCCCAAAAGTACCAACCGTCCAACCCAAAGGAAAAGAAGCCAGTGGCGCAGATCATCCGAAAATACAGAGATGAGAACGAGGACGGCAGCATCACGTGGGGCTTCGAGAACGACGATGGGTCCTTCAAGGAGGAGACGATCGGTGTGAACTGCATCACGCGCGGCCGCTATGGCTACGTGGACCCTGATGGGCTCAAGCGCGAGTACAACTATGAGACCGGCATCCTCTGCGATAGGAACAAGTCAGAGGATGAGGAGGAGAGAGGTTATGTCGATTACCAAGAAAACAAAGCAGTCCTTCCCAACGGCATCAAAATCGATCTCGACGCAATGGGCAAGAAATCAAAGAGGCCATTCAGGTCACCTGTTAACCACTAGTTCTCATCACTATAGGTATTTATTTTAGGTGAAATCTAATTGTAAGGACATTTTGTTGTTGAATGTGTTGTGTAAGCATTAGAGATTATGTTGAATAAGGGTGACAAGCTTTTTCTCAGTGTGTGTGGAAATAAGATTTGTACGAAGTTGGAATGTGAGTTATCTTGTGCCTTAAATCTACAAGCTACATGAAATTAAATGTAAATAAAACATAGCTGAAGTCTTATTACTCCTTGTCAATCTTTCTTAAGATTAACTATAGGCATAGCGCCTAACTGAGGAGGTGCCTGCGGTAGGTGACAGACACACCCGCCACACTGCACGACTACTGAGATAAGCTTATAATAATGGATCCTGTGCAATCAGATACAATCAAAAACCTTTCTACTGAGTAAAAACTTTTCTTTATTTAACTTTCTTACATCTTAAGACAAAATTAGGTACTTACAATTATAAGAGGTAGCCTACATTGCTATTGCTAATAGGGGCGATTATTGTTGTATGGCATTGAACGCCTCATTGGAGGAGGCATCCTGTTCGGAGGGGTTATGGAAATATCTAGGTAGTTACCGATCTGGAACTTCATTTGGGAAAGAGTCTTGTTATCGTCCCCGCCTCTCTGTCCTGAGCATGTTACTCCGATCTCCCTCATGCGGTATGTGGGTGACCTCTGGTCTGGGAAGACGATAGCAAAATCAAAGTATGTGCCTTTGCGTCTAGTCTCCGGGTTGACTTCCCGGACGAGGGAGGTGAGTTCCCGTAGTGTGGCGTCCATCCAGGTGTAGATTTGCAGCTCGTTCTGCGGCACGTTACCTCGGGCGTAGTCACTGGGAGAGTTGTGCCTGCCCGTCGAACAAAATACTCGAAGCAGCAGTGGACAGGTCTGAAAATGCAAATTTTGGGGTTATGTTTTGGATAAGGTTTTGGAATTATGTCCTCACAAGTATGTATTGTTGGCTCAATCCAAGCCAAAGGTTTAGTAAAGCCTTCACTCTTCTACATTAGGTCCAATACTGTCGCGATACGTACCTTTTCTCTGTCAACAGGTTTAACCTCATCAATGGCACTAGGAAGAACCATTGATTCGAGTCCGCCAGCCATCTTCATGTTTATTCAAACTAATACGGAAATGATAACTTAACGTTAACACGCTTGCTGTAGCAAAAGTAATCAGGCTATAACCGGTAAATAAAAATAATAAACACAAGCAGACTCACTGCCACCAACACCAAACAAAATGTAATCAATAAATAAAAAAAATTGCTGTGTCGCTCCAGTACACGCATCAATATTATTCCATTCACAAAACTTGAATAAACCGTTTACTACGTTCCTTTCCACGCACGACATGCTTTCCACGCAATACAACGTGCAAACCTGCCTTATTAAAAAAAAAGAAATGTCAAAATGACATTTCGTGCTTGACAGCAACGTTGTTGATCGATTGCATTTGCTTTGCATTCGTGAAATTATTATTTAGTTGCTCATTAAAATCGCTAATATGTCTGATTTGTGCATTACAACAGTATAAAAAGTTACAAGTCTTTATCCTTTCGCCGGGCGTCACACGTTGATGGTTGCGTAATGGCCAGCAAAGAGCTCGACGATTCATTTCAAGACGACGTTTACATAAATCCAGAGGATGGCATGCCCAACGTCCATCCAAACATTGGAGACTTCGACCACGAGAGTGATCCGCAGGAAGAGGTGAACGACTTGGACGATCTCCCCAAGTCTGTGATCGTGACGAACATCCACAGCGAAGTGTTCGCGAACGAGAAGCTAAAAAATGAATTGGAGGAGATGTTCCGCTCGTTTTCGGAGAATACAACCTTCCAGTGGCTGCGCAGCTTCAGGCGCCTGCGTGTCAACTACGACAGTCCGCTGGCCGCCGCGAACGCGCGAGTGCGACTGCATCTGTTGCAATTTTATAACTCGTGCATCAACTGCTACTTCGCACAGCCGGTAACGCCGATATCGTACACGAACCTGAGGCCACCGGCCCCGGTGAAGCAGTACCTGATCTCACCGCCGTCGAGCCCGCCCGTGGGCTGGGAGCCGCGCGAGGAGGGCGAGCCCATGGTCAACCATGACCTGCTGGCCGCCATCGCCAGCCTCGGACCAGGGGAGAGCCACGAGCTGCACGCGCCCACTCCCACGCAACCAGCCATCATAGTACACACTGCCCTAGCCTCGGAGGCCAATCTTGCATCTCATATAGGCTGCAAAATACCGCACACTCGCTTCCCAGAGCATTGATAAGCTCTGCTTCGAATATTAGAAAATTATGGTTTACATTGATCACAAATCATAGTGTTGATCACAAATCGTAGTGTTGATGACAAAATACAGTGGAAGATTGCAGGGTTCGTTAAACCAAATTGAAATCCTGCCTAATAGATCTAAGAAAATTAAAGCCCAAGTATAATTTTCTTTCAAGGCAACTTACAGTACCTACCTACATTTCTGTGTGACTTATGGCCTTTTAGTTACTATAATTAGTTGATGATATCATAACTCTTTTAACATTGTATTTAACCGCTTGATTGGCGTAAAAAAAAAACCAGTACCCTCAGGGCGTCTATGAGCCGAAGTAATACCAATTGGTTAATGCCAACTACTTGAAAAATTCATTACTCAAAGTATCAAATATGCCAGTAAAGAATATTTTTCAATCATCAATAAGCAAAAGTCAACAAGTAGGTAAGTAGTTTAATACCATGTAGAAAAAACAAGGGCTTTTGTTATTTCATATTCTTTCAGACTTGAGTTTCATCTGCATAAAAAAGAAGGTGCTATTTTTTATAAAAAAAAAAATAATAGATTTTATTGCCAATTTTTTGGTATCTAGTTTGCTTACCAACTCCTCTTGGTATGAACAAGATGCACCACAAATTATCGGTTAAACATATTGTATATCTGAAATTCACATAATGATAATTAAAAAGTAATTTCACCTACCAAAATTTAAAAAACCTACCAACAGTAATTTTTGTAATTTTTATGTTGGTGAGTTTGTCATCCACCATTAAACCCCAAACATCATTATTTATTTGTATTCAAGCACCTTGCTAATGTTACAGAATTGAAACTCACAGTAGAATTAACTATTTCCTTATTATTTTTTTTAATCCATGATTATGTATTACTATTGTGAAATATTCACATCATTACCTTCGGAGGAATTTTCACTTGCCTGTATGACAAAGTAATTTTCAGGAATTTATTTTCTGTAGCTTTGATTCAGGAAATCTTAATGACTAAACTAAAATAAGATTATACAGGCAGATCAAAAGGCAAGTTGTTTATTAAAACTCACACATTAGTGCTGGCTGTGTAATTTGCTAATTTCAACATTAATTTGAATAACATTATGAAAGTTGTGATAAATAAGTCTGTGAAATTACCACATGTATATTGTAACAAATAAGAATTTTATGGACCTGTAAATAAAATTATATTTTTTTGCAATGAGTAAAAAAGTTTTGAATAAAATTGCAAATGCCTAACTTTATAGAACAAGCTCAACAGCCTTTTATACGAGTACACGTACTTAGTCACCGTTCAGTCAGCCTTAGGTGCAACAACAGAAACCATTAACACCCAAATAGTTCTTTGATATTAGCTGCATTATACTGAGTAGGCAGGTACACACAAATGTAGACATACCTTTTTTTTATTGTTCCAATATCGCCCATAATGTTATAGGATAGAGTGCAAACGTTTAAAGGTTGATTTACAGTCATCTGTAGCTTTTGTCATACTATATTGAGAAAAACTTTATCATACGAGTTTTTCGTTCTGCAAGTTTTTCTTAATTTAAAACACCAAATTCTTAATATTATGATCATTGTGTAGTAAGTATGTACTAACTTCTTAAGTCTTGATGGAGAAATCTATGAAATCTTGATGTTATTTCAATGTTCAATGTCTCTAAGAAAAAATTTAATATTATGAAGGGTTTTGCGATGAAGTTACTTTTATATCATGACTTGTTCATTATCTCATTATGTTTTTAGCCTCACCAATCTGAACCATTTTAAGATCACTTAGATGCCCGACTTGCCCGTCCATTCGTTTGTCTGTCTCTTAAGTTACCGCCTGCCATAATCGCTTGAGCAAAGTTGCAGATCTTTGTATGTACGAAAACATGTATTTCGACGGCAAAATTCAGTTTGTACGAGGAGTACTTTACCTTGTTTTTATCGGTTTGATATTGTGTCATTATGTGATGGTACGGAACTCTCGGAACACGAGCTTGACGAGCCCTTGGCCGATTTTCTTTTTTATTTGAGGCACATCAATATTTTCATTGTAATTTAATTATCTACGAATTTCTAGCTTACGATTTGAAGTTATTTTCTAGTTACTTGGTGTAGGTACAGTCGGCCACAAGCTAGGATACCCCTTTTTGTTCGATTGGCGCCCTTATGCCGCGCGTGGTAAGAGCTGCCATGGGGTATCCTAGACTGGCCGACCGTACAAGTCTAGGATTACTGGTACTTACTTATAAATTAACATATTTTCGGAATATTGCATGTTCCTCATACTTACATGATTGTAATATCAACATTTGATGTTTTAATCTCGCTGTGATTTAAATTATTGTTTAGATGTAAATATTAAAGTATATTTCGTTTTAAAATATACTTTTTTTTTGTAACTAAACCCTTCAACATAGTCTGTCTTATTCATCAAATAATAAAAATATCTCTTATCTTTTGTTACCTAAAAAAATTTTCCCAAAATTTGTGTTAGTATGTAGGACAGTAGGTACATACGGGTAAAATAGCTGCAATGAAATTAATTAATAAATTGCCGGAACTTAGAAAAAAATGCGATTTATTAGTGTATAATTAAGTATTTACATCAGATATCTATCGATAATTATTATTTTAATTATATTTGTACTTTTTTTGAAGTTAACATTTTGGTACCTTTTTATTAATAAGATAATAATATATTCAGATTCAGAAGTGAGATATTTACAGGACTCTCTACAACGTGTTACAAAACATCCTAACTCTTTTTACGGGGTGTAATCTACTCGTCAACAGTAGATATGTCAATCCTGTAAAAAAAAGTCGAAAAAAACAGTTTTTAATTATAAACTCAAAATTAAAACGAAACATAACTTTTTGTCTTTTGTGTTAGCTCAAATTTAAAAATATGTTTGTCTGTAGGTGCATTTTTATAACTTTACGCTGTTAAAACATTGCGAAAGTCGATGAATACAATATTTAAAAATACTTTTCTCCCGCCACAGCGTTGCATTTTATTAATTTAAAAATCAACGGAACGTGCTCTATGACGAGAAAAATATTTTGGTTTGTCATCCCTATCATCGGTTGGTGGTAAAAAGAGTAAGGATCTTTTGTAAAACCTTGTATAACCCTCCTATTAATAAAATAAAATCTCCATTTGAGGTGCGCTATAAACCCTCCATCCATACCCATACTAATACAACTAACGCACTTGAGGAACATTTTATTTTATTATAAATAGGGCCCTTATAAACCTAAACCTACCACAGTTATACGCACGTAGGTTTCAACTACCTACTTGACTAAAATATGTTATTGTTTGTACGGTTAGGTACCTACTTATTTTCTAATATTCACATTATTAGGTACATACTTATGTACAAAATAACTAGTCTTCGAACGGTGCGACGTAGATTTCAGCGATCTTGGTTAGTCACCATTAGTCTCAAAAAGCAGTTAAGTAAGTAGGCAGATATTCATAACATCACACTTTCTTACTCATCTCTTCTAAGGGCACCATGCGTTCTGCGGCTTTGTCATTCCCTGAATAAGTTCTATTTCGCCTCTTCTTTCCCAGGCAAGTAGTGAAGCAAGTGTCTCCGACGCCGAATGTCTCCCCATCGGCCAGCGACTGCGGCATCGGCTGATTCATAGTCTCCGGCAGGAAGAAGCACAAAAACCCGGACATCAGCGCGATACAGCCGAAAATGATTGCAGGTATTTTCGGATTAAATGAGTCTAGTAGTGTTATGAGGGGTGTCAGTGCGCCAGACAGCCTGGCGCACATGGAACCTAAACCCATTGCCGAGTTCCGGACGACGGTCGGGAACAATTCAGCGGAGTAGTTGTAGATTATCGCAAAGGAACCAGCTATGAACAGTTTGCCCACCACCACTACCGCTGTTGAAGATATACTACCAGCGGGCATAAACACAGCAACGATGCAAGCCATGCCGCCTATCAACATCATAGAACTGATCAAAGGTCTCCTGCCCCATATATCCAAGAAATATATAACGGCCGCATAGCTCGGGATTTCAACGAAGCCCATGACTGCTGTAATTACGTAAGGGTTTCCTTCCATTTGACCAGAGCTGAGAGAAAGACCGTAGTATACTATCGAGTTTGCAAACCAACAGAGGCAAACGTTCAATGTTTTGTTTCTTAGATTTGGAGTTTTGAATAAATCTGCAGTTCCAGCAGTCGCTGCATCCTCTGATCCTTTTGAAGCCTCTACTCTTCCTCTTGACACAAGTTGTGCTCTATCCAAAGTTTCTTCGGAGCGGTTGCATTTCAAAGCCTTCTCGACTATGTCCACAGACTCCTTAGCTCTGCCTTGTGCCCACAGCCAACGAGGAGACTCATCCATAATCCAAATGTGCGGAATTAACAACAGTCCATGCAATCCGTATACTACTTGTAGAATCTGCCTGTTATCTATGAGCGCTCCCCATCCGGCCACTAGCATTATACCAAAGGCAAAGGTTGCTTGGAACGCTACACCACATGCAGTTCTTTTGCTAGGCCCCACTAGTTCCATTGTTAAAACGAATCCAGGGATATAAGCTCCGGCTGATCCAAAGATTCCAAACAAATACCGGATAACCAGAAACGACCAATATTCTGGGATGAATGCTACCAGCACGCCCAATATAAGTTGTAATACTCCGGACAAACAGAATATAACTTTCCTGCCGTATTTGTCAGCCATTCCCCCTAAAACGATTGCGCCAGTAAATACTCCAAACATATACATTGTTTGTGCGAGGGAACCTCTCCATCTTTGGTCACAGACCAAGTCCCATTCAATGGCCCTGGAGGATGATCTGTACGTAGTATCATACACCCATTTCGAGCAGCTCACCGACTCATTATTTGTGTCATACATGTAACAGCTTTGCAGTTCGCCACTGGGGGTTTTTGGTATAGCCGCAAGTATGGCCGACGAGTTCCAAGCAGCTGTAGTCATGTTTGTGTCGACACCCTCGATCCAACACCTGAAATATAAAAATAAAAAATCATTTTAGTTAGGTGTTCAATAGATGCATTTATTTTGATGCGAGTAGGTCCGAATCTCAAAAATAGAAGTTAAAAACTAAAACCCGACTACTAAAAGGCTTAAAACAAGAGCTGCTTATCCTTAAAATAGACTCATTGATAATTAATCGTAGTCGGAGGCCATCGGTTTATCAAATGCGAATGTGGTGTCCTCCGACTACGATTAATTATCAATGAGTCTATTTTAAGGATAAGCAGCTCTTGTTTTAAGCCTTTTAGTAGTCGGGTTTTAGTTTTTAACTTCTATTTTTTTTTGAGCTTTTTAGTTAGTTATTTTGGATGATCACCTAAAATAGAACCAAGAAGGGCAAAAAAAAACACTTTTAAGAATTTTTTGTTTTACTACATGTGTTATACATTTTTGAAAATGTCTTTTAAAGTCCTTTCATTTGATACCCATGACGATGGTATCCGATAATTTTTATTTTTAAGTCCACCGCTTTAGAGCGCAGCACAGCCGCCATCTTGTTTTTTTTCAAAACAAAACTATCCTATGTTACCCGGGTGATTAAGACGAATCCAACGACACCTCATTTGTTGAAATCGGCCGAGTAGTTTAGGCTCTGCGAGGGAACAGATGAACACACAAACATACATACCCACATACATACGCTGCTAAAATCATAACCCTCCTTTTTGCTTCGCGTAGTCGGGTAAAAATGCCCTGATTTCATTGTGCCTAAATTTCAATTTGCCTTTGTCCACAGCCTTCTTTGTCCCATAATGCCTGAAATCCGTAATGACTTAATTTCAGTTTGTCTAAATCTCAATTTGCCTTAATCCCAAAATGACTGAAATTCAGTATGGCTTCACACAATAATGTCTCAAAAAACAAGAGATGAATGATGTACAGTTGTACTAGGCAATGTGCGTACCCAATTCTCGAATTAAAATTAGAGTTTATGGCCCGGTTTCTGAGTTGAGAATTTTACTAAGCACATACTTACGTATCGCTCTGTCACACTCTTTTGTGAGAAATCTGAAGAGACAGGACGATACTTACCCATTTGCTTTGCAAAATTCTCAACTCAGAAACCGGGCCTATATCCATTTAGGGCTATCAAGGAGGTTGACATTGCGCGACAAAATAGACCCGAAAACTTCAGTTTGTATGTTTAATTAACGGGTTGTATTAGGAGTATGTATGCTAATTTAGACTCTCTCGACTAATTAATGAAAACATATTTTATAAAAAAGTAAGTTATTTTAGGCCACTTCCTCGACTCGGAATCAAGGCACGTGCCAACAATGGTTATGGTCTTGATACTAATATCATTACCTATACCACTTTCATAATTATTGGATGTTTGTTTCCTTCTCAAGAGGGATGAGTTCCCATGTTTTAAAAGTAAAGTTTATCCGCATAAGTAAATGAAAATGCAATCATGTCTTCCAGAAAGTTATTTATTGTAAACACACAAGATAAGTTGACTCCGGTCTATTGGACAATAATGTTAGTAAGCAGGTATCAGGAGACGAAGATAACCGACAAGATCGTCTGATGTTATGGCTGTAATGGAAACATTTCCCAGGCAGCATTTACAAACCTAAATTACGTCATAAGACCGTTCACAAAGAGAGTAGGCCTTCCAAGAAATCAATAATGAAGAATAAGAGAGAATTTCTTACCTTCAAAATAAATACACCTATTACAAAACCTTTATTTTAGAGCAAACAATTTATTAGAGCTTTTGAACTATTTCAACTGGTAGTACATACATCTAGGTAGTTACTCGTTTTTTGTGGATCTTTTATGCAGAAACCAGGCACTAATAAAAATAAGGTAGGCAAATAGGCACATCCATATAAACTCTACTTCCTTCGACTTTGCTTCAATTTCAATAAATAATCAATAAGTGCGCGCATCATTCTCACACTTTCTTACTCATCTCTTCTAACGGCACCATGCGATCTGCTTCTTTGTCGTCATCTGAATAACTTCTATTTCGTCTCTTCTTCCTCAGGAAACTAGTAAATAAAGTGTCTCCGACGCCGAATGCCTCTCCATCTTCCAGCGACTGCGGCAACGGCTGATTCATGGTCTCCGGCAGGAAGAAGCACAAAAATCCGGACAACAGCGCGATGCAACCGAAAATCATTACAGGTATTTTCGGATCGAATGAGACGAGTAGTGTCATGACCGGCGACAGAGCCCCCGATACTCTGGCGCACATGGAACCTAAACCCACCGCAGAGTTCCTCACAACGGTTGGGAACAATTCCGCGGAGTAGTTGTAGATTATGGCAAAGGATCTAGATATGAACAACTTTCCCACCAGCACTACTGCTGTTGATCCTATACTACCAGTAGGCAGTAACACAGCGACGATACAAGCCAAGCCGCTTGTGAACATCATAGAGCTTATCAATAGTCTCCTTCCCCAAATGTCCAACAAATAAATTACAGCTGCGTAGGTCGCAATTTCACCGAAGGCCATTACTATAATTATTACACATGGGTTTCCTTCCATTTGTTCAGTGTTGAGATAAAGGCCGTAGTATACAATAGAACTCGCAAACCAGCAAAAACAAACGCTCAAAGTCCTGTTTCTTAAATTTGGAGTCTTGAATAAGTCTGCAGTGCCAGCAATCGCTGCATCTTCGGATCCTTTTGACGCCCTTACTTTTCCTCTTGAAACTAGTTGTGCTATATCCAAAGTTTCGTCGAAGCGGTTACATTTCAAAGCCTTCTCGACTATGCCCACGGACTCTTTCACTCTGCCTTGTGCCCAAAGCCAACGGGGAGACTCGTCCATAATCCAAATGTGTGGAATTAGCAGCAATCCATGGAGCCCATACACTACTTGCAGAATCTGTCTGTCATCTATGAGTGCTCCCCATCCGGCCATCAGCATTATTCCTAAGGCAAAAAATACTGAAAATGCTACACCACAGGGAGTTCTTTTGCTTAGGCCGACTATTTCGAAAGTTAACACGAAACCAGAGTCTCCAGCTGATCCAAAGATTCCTAACAAATATCGACAAACCAGAAACGTCCAATATTCTGGAATGAATGCCACCATCACGCCCAAAATAAGTTGTGATACTCCGGACAAGCAAAATATAAACTTCCTGCCGTATTTGTCAGCCATTGCTCCCAAAGTTATGGCCCCAGTCAAGACACCAAACATAGATATTGTATGTGCGAGGGAAACTCTCCATCTTTTGTCACAAACCAAATCCCATTCAATGGCTCTGGAGGATGATCTGTACTTGGTATCATACACCCACTTCGAGCACCTCACCGACTTGTTGTTTGCATTATACATGTAACAGCTCTGTAGTTCGCCAGTAAGTCTTTTCGGAATGGCCGCAAGTATTTCCGGCGAGTTCCAAGCAGCTGTGCTCATGTTTGTGTCGAAACCTTCGATCCAACATCTGAAATGTATAAAATTAAATAGCATAATTTTATTTCTTTATTAAAACGAGCCATCGGCTCCCTTATATTATAACATAAACTTTCAGTAAGTTGCTACAAGTTTCTGTTGTTATGCACATATGTTCAAATATTACGTAACAATTAAGCTTAAATCTCTTAATTATATTGGTAGGACAGGTTGTTAAATATGTCTCTTTATTCTACCTATGGCAATTGACACACATCCGACAAACGCTGCGAGCAACTTGCGGAGAACCGCGACGAGAATCTTTTCGTTATCATGCGAGCCTGACGAAGCCTGGCAGACAAAATTAACCGCTATATAGGTGAAGCAACAAGAGTACAAACGCAGACACAAACCACAACCCAGAAACCACAAACCAAAAACAAAAAATGCCTGCCACCGCTACATGTAGAGTACAGTGTGGAGTTTGTGGGGCGATATACTTACAGTTACATACCTAGATAAATTACATCATATACTTACTTGGAGGGTGGCGACAAAAATAGCAACTTTTTTAAAACAATTTATGTATTTTTTTCTTAAGCACTAAGCCGTGATAGAGAAACAATACTGAATAAATAAGAAAGTATGTACTTATCATGTTTTTATTCATGCTTGTTTTGTTAGTAAGTATCATTCATTATAAGACTCCCTAAGTTAGAAACTTCGCAATATAAAATTCCTATCCTAACACAAATGCGTTTCTCTCATATTTTGTATTGGATAACTAGTGATCCACAGAATAAAAACTAGTCAAATTAATCTAAACTCTCTAGGTTTATTAGTGCAAATGAAAAGTTCCACTTTATACTTCCCGTATCCACCATCTTCACTGCTGCCTCGTCCATCACCATTGAAGAGTTCCACCACAGAATAATAAGGTTACGCGGGTAATATTATACCTAGGCATTTTCTCATGTTTAGAAAAATACTAATAGGAGATTGTTACCCGAGGGAGTAAAGAACAATTTTTAAGACGAGAGTGTTTTTTTAATCTAGAGCGGAGCGAAGAATTCTAGCTTAGAATCCCGAGCGTAGCGAGGGTTTCTAAGTAGAATCCTAAGCATGGCAAGGGATTCAAAGTACTCGAGCTAAAAAGATTTACCCTCCCGAGCTGAAAACTCTACTTTTATCACTATTTTTGTCTCATTTACCCGCATACCTTATGACGATCCGATCAACGATACTCAAAATCGTCGAACAAACACACACGACAGCACTTATAATTTTGTTGTAAAGTCGCCCCCGTAACGTAATCGAGTGGAGTGCTAGCGTGTAAGGGTCGACGTGCTGTCGTGTGTACATACCGAACCGTACATACATACAAACGCCGGATTGTTCAAGTAGACTCCGAGTACTTCTCCCGTTTTACTCGCTCGAGATAATTTCTTACCTACATAATAAAATACTTAGGCACCTTTTACAATACCTTTATTGTAGAATAAACTATGTAGGTATTTATTATAGCTTATGAACTATTTCAATTAGTACCTACGCACCTACATCCAGGTACATCCATCGTAAGTCCATATAAATTAAAAACAACTCTAGCTTTGACTTAGGTAGCTTCAATTGCATAATCAATAAGATAAGTGCGCGCACCATTTCACACTATCTTATTCATCTCTTCTAAGGGCACCATGCGTTCTGCTTCTTTGTCGTCCTCTGAATTAGTTATATTTCGTCTCTTCTTAACTAGGCAACTAGTGAATAAAGTGTCTCCGACGCCGAACGCCTCTCCATCTTCCAACGACTGCGGCAACGGCTGATTCATGGTCTCCGGCAGGAAGAAGCACAAAAATCCTGACAACAGCGCGATGCAACCGAAAACCATTACAGGTATTTTCGGATCGAATGAGACAAGTAATGTTATGAACGGCGACAGAGCCCCTGATACTCTGGCGCACATGGAACCTAAACCCACCGCCGAATTCCGCACAACGGTTGGGAACAATTCCGCCGAGTAGTTGAGGATTATGGCAAAGGATCCAGATATAAACAATTTCCCCACCAGCACTACTGCTGTTGATCCTATATTACCAGTGGGCAGTAACACAGCGACGATACAAGCCAAGCCGCCTGTCAACATCATAGAGCTGATCAAAAGTCTCCTTCCCCAAATGTCCAACAAATAAATGACAGCTGCGTAGCTCGGGATTTCAACGAAGGCCATTACTATAATTATTACATATGGGTTTCCTTCCATTTGTCCAGTGTTAAGATAAAGGCCGTAGTATACTATAGAAATAGCAAACCAGCAAAAACAAACGTTCAAAGTCCTGTTTCTTAGATTTGGAGTCTTGAATAAGTCTGCAGTGCCAGCAGTCGCTGCATTTTTGGATCCTTTTGACGCCTCTATTTTTCCTCTTGAAACTAGTTGTGCTCTATCCAAAGTTTCGTCGGAGCGGTTGCATTTCAAAGCCTTCTCGACTATGTCTACGGACTCTTTCACTCTGCCTTGTGCCCACAGCCAACGGAGAGACTCGTCCATAATCCAAATGTGTGGAATTAGCAGCAATCCATGGAGCCCATACACTACTTGCAGAATCTGCCTGTCATCTATGAGTGCTCCCCATCCGGCCATCAGCATTATTCCTAAGGCAAAAATTACTGAAAATGCTACACCACATGGAGTTCTTTTCCTTAGGCCAACAAGTTCGAAAGTCAACACGAAACCAGGGTTAAAAGCTCCAGCTGCTCCAAAGATTCCTAACAAATATCGAACAACCAGAAATGTCCAATATTCTGGGATGAATGCCACCAGCACGCCCAAAATAAGTTGTAAAACTCCCGAAAAGCAGAATACAAATTTCCTGCCGTATTTGTCCGCCATTGCTCCCAAAGTTATGGCCCCAGTCAAGACACCAAACATAGATATTGTGTGTGCGAGGGAAACTCTCCATCTTTGGTCGCAGACCAAGTCCCATTCAATGGCTCTGGAGGATGATCTGTAAGTGGTATCATACACCCACTTCGAGCAGCTCACCGACTCGTTGTTTGCGTTATACATGTAACAGCTCTGTAGTTCGCCAGTGGGGGTTTTCGGAATGGCAGTAAGTATTGCCGGCGAGTTCCAAGCAGCTGAGGTCATGTTTGTGTCGACACCTTCGATCCAACACCTGAAATTTATAAATAGCAATATTTCATTTCTTTAATAAAACAAGCCACTTATAATAAACTTTTCAGTAAGTTGCTACCATTTTTGGTTGTTAGGGACGAAAATATATGTTCAAATATTACGTAGCCATTAAGCTTAAATCCCTTCATTAGATTGATAGGACAGGGGGTCTACCGGCTAAGACGAAGCCGATTACCATTGGCGAAAATCGAAGTTCGATTTTTGAAATATGTACTGCCACCCAGTTCATTTTACTGCCACTCAGTTCATTTTTCATAAATCGAACTTCGATTTTCGCCAATGGTAAATCGGCTTCGTCTTAGCCAGTAGACCCCCGGTTGTTAAATTCGTCTCTACATTATCTACCTTTGATAACACACATCCGACAAACGCTGCGAGCAACTTGCGGAGAACCGCGACGAGAATCTTTTCGTTATCATGCGTTGCGCACAGAGCCTGACGAAGCCTGGCAGACAAAGCTAACCGATAAATAGGTGAAGCAACAAGAGTACAAAAACAGACACGAACGCACTAACCACAACACAGAAACCACAAACCAAAACCGCCTGCTGCCGCAAAATGTAGAGTACAGTGTGGAGTTTGTGGGGCGATATACTTACATACATAAATTAAATAATATACTTACTTAGAGGGTGGCGAGGCGACAAAAATAGCAACTTTTTAAACAATTTTTCTTTTTAAAGCACTAACCCGTGATAGAGAAACATGATAACGGCAAGCCAGAGGTTCCGGGTTCAACTCCTGTATGGATCTTTTTTTTACTTAATAAAATGTTTACGTAATAAATAAACACTTATCGTATCATAAAATACCGAGACTCCTTAAGTTAGAAACTTCGCAATTTATGGTTAGGTTTCTGAATTGGGAATTTTACTAAGTAAATACTAAAGTATCGTTCTGTCACGTTCTATTGCGAGTAATCTGCAGAGACGGAGCGATATTTAAGTGCTTGCTTAGCGAATTTCTCAATTCAGAAATCGGGCCAATATCTCCTAACATCACAGAATAATAAGACCATGAACCTACGTTTAATTTTCTCATGTTTAAAAAAATACTAATAGTAAATTGTTACCCCAGGGAGTAAAGAACATTTTTTAAGGCGAGAGTGTTTTTTTAATCCAGAGAGGAGGGAAGGATTGTAGAGTAGAATCCCGAGCGTAGCAAGCGAGGGTTTCTAAAGTAGAATTCTGAGCGCAGCAAGAGATTCAAAGTAGATCAAGCTAAAATTATGCTCCCGAGGTGAACACTTTACTTTTTATCACCCTCTATGAGAAAATAAGTGAGTGAAACTAACTAATACCAATACTCCAGAGAACTAGGTACAATGTTCTCTGGAGTACCTAATACTTTCCATTCTCACTATACCTATTTTTTTTTCACAATACATATTTTTTTATGAAACCAAATAAAATCAGAATTTGAATAAACAAAATAAACAATTACGAACGAAGACGGAATAGTTCTGACGTGTTTATTTTCTCATCCATGCTAGTTTCTCGTCCATGCGCATGATTGGTCTCTTTCAATTTTGTATGTGATCTTTAATCATTAGAAGATTACACTACAATATCCACATTCCAAATTCAAATCAATTTTAGTCCCTCCAGGCTGCCGTACACGGGTAGAGTAAACGGTAGAGTAGAGCGGTAGAGTACTAAAAGAGTTAGTACTAACAGTACTAACACCGTTTACTCTACCCGTGTACGGCAGCCTTCCGAAATTAAAAAGCAATTTTAGTCCCTGTTTGCGGGGAACGCACTAGGTCTTTTCGAATAGATGTGATAAAAAAGATATAAATGTTACTTTGACAGAGTCGTTCTCATGAAGTTTTGTACTCTCCGAATTCTAAAGTCTAAAACAGTTCTTCATCATCAATTTAAACCTACCTAATTACTTAAATAAAAGTTCAATCCCGTCTTCTTGCGATATTTAATTGTTATTGTAAACACATTAATGACTGTCCAAATAATCCTATATCTACAGTAAAGACGTTACTAACAATTTCTGGTACTTAGGCAATAGGCATATTGTATAGGTAGGTACTAGTCACTTGGCAAATACGAGTAGATTATTTATTAAGATTTACAATATTTATTTAATTTTGTAACACTTTGGTTATCCAAAATGTTTTGTACAGCAACACAGCACTAATTACACTAAGGGTGGCATACTCGTCATCTCAAACTCGAACTCAAGTAGATAATCTCATAAAACAAAATTGGCTAATGTCAAGCCTTGGCTAATGTCAAGCTTGAGTAGCTGTCAGCATAAACTTAAGCTTGACATTAACCAAGGTCTCAAGTCGTTGATTTTGTTTCTGAGTTCACCTACTTGAGCTCGACCTTGAGATGACGTCTATTAATGCCACCCTTAATTATCTTATAATTTATAAAAATCTTATAATTTAATTTATTCAAGTATAAACGATCTCTATCTACGTACAGTCGGCCACAGTCTCAGATACCCCTTTTTGTTCGATTGGCGCCCTTATGCCGCGCGCGATAAGAGTTGCCATGGGGTATCTGAGATTGTGGCCGACCGTACAACACCAGACTGACTGGTAATGGCAAAACAAACTACAATGACATGTAAAACTGGTTTATTATGAGCCTAGAGATCGAAATACATTTTATTTTAAGTATTTGTTTAATTCTAGTTACCTAATGAATAAATCAGTAATGAGCACCATCGATGCAACACTTGAAATAAATTCGAACTGTATATAAAATTAAATGCAATTAAATGTTCAGAGACCCTATTGAGCATTAAGTACTTATACTATGTTTATTGGAAATATGTAATTGAAGGTGTGATGTGATCATAATATGATTGACTATTTAAAAAAAAAAAGGAATCTGACTAGAAGCTCCTAATTATTTTCGAGACAAGACTGGGATGTAAATCATTTAAATCTATATATTTTATGTATACATAGCAATAGCCAACATGATAAAAATACCTACATGAAAGGACAATAAAAGACTAGGTATATTTAAGAGTAATAAATTCAAAATGGCAAGAAAATAAGTGCGTCAATAAAACATAACAAATAGGACTAGACTCATTATTAATAAGCAATATTAATTAATCAGCTTGAAAATAAATGCGCATAGATAAGGTACTGTCAACATCCTACTGAAGTCATTGTCATATTATCTCTCGTAGTACCTTCAACTTGTTTTATAACTACAGGGTGTTGTTGTGGTTAGTGACACCCGACTCAAGGAAACTAGTTTTAGTAACGCTTGAAACTAAAAGTAGGCAAGTTTTTTTTTATAAAAATTTTTTGATACCCTCATAACCTTGTTCAATTTGTTCTATAATAACTGCAACATGCGGACACCCCCAGCCTTCTCAAAGCGCGCACACAATTGACTGATTTTTGGGTATTTTTCACTTTTTTTTTGCTTCAGTATTGTGTAAATAATCACCCCTGAGTCGGGTATCCTTTACATGTGTATACCTTTACTCTGATAGATGGATGCCTGTTTTCTTTTCCACCGCTTCTAGAGGTACCATTGTTTCCGGTAACTCTACGGATCCCACGCTCATGCGTTTGCCACTACAATTTGTGAAGCAAGTATCTCCTACTCCGAACCTCTCACCATCCTCAAGAGACTGCGGCAAACTGCGCCCCGTGGTCTCGGGCAAAAGGAAAGTAGAGACACCCGAAAGAAGCGCCAGAAATCCGAATAAAACCGTTGGGATTTTAGGATTGAGCGTGTCAAGCAAACTAACCAACGGTGTTAGAGCGCCTGAGATACTGGCACACATACTTCCCAGCCCAACGCCGGAGCTCCGAACAACCGTAGGGAAGAGCTCAGCAGAATACTTGTAAATGATAGAGTATGAACCAGAAATGAAGAGTTTTCCTAACATAACGACGCCCGTAGTTGCTGTAGAGCCGTGGGGCAACGAAGCCACCACTAAACATGAAATGCCCCCAAGCAACATCATAGTACTGATAAGAGCTCTGTGTCCAACTCTATCCAGGAAATATAGGATGACAATATAAGCCGGCATTTCGACTATTCCCATGAGGAAAATAATGAAGTATGGATTTCCGTTAAGCTTTCCGGTATTTAGAGACAGTCCGTAATAAACTACAGAATTTGCAAACCAGCAGCCACAAATAATTAATGTTTTCTTCAACATGTTTGGCGTTTTGAACAAGTCCAAAGTACCAGCTGAATGGTCGTCATTGCTTTTCGCACCACTTGCTTTACAAAGAGATACCAGTGAGGGAGTGTCGACTACTTCATGAGATTTGTTCATCTTCAATGCCTTTTCAATAATTCCTACCGATTCACGAGCTCTACCTTGGGCCCAAAGCCACCTTGGTGATTCGTCCATCAGAAATATATGTGGAAGCAAAATAGTCGCATGTAGACCATATACAATTTGTAAAAGGAATCTGTTATCTATGAGGTATCCCCAGCCAGCCAGCAGGACAATACCAATGGCAAACATAATTTGGAACATGACTCCACACACCGTGCGCTTGCTGGCTCCCACCAACTCCATCGTCAAAACGAATCCAGCTATGTAAGAGCCCGAACCAAATATTCCGTAAAGAAATCTGACACCTGTAAAACTGTAGTAACTGGAAGTAAATGCGACGGCAACACCAAAGAGGAGTTGCAGGACTCCTGCTAGGATGAATATTGTTTTTCGCCCAAACTTGTCGCAGAGCCTGCCTAGCACGAGTGAACCGACGAGCACGCCAAGCATGTATGCTGTTTGTGCGGAGGCGCCCATCCACCTGCGGCTGCAGACGAAGTCCCATTCGATGCCTCGCGTCGACGTGTAGTACTTAGTATCGAAAACCCACGAGGAGCAAGCCTCGAGCGTCTTGTTCTCGCCATACACCACGCAAGACTCCAGTTTGCCATGCTCATTTAGCGGTATAGCATTAATGACCAGGGATGAGTTCCAAGGTGCTGAGTAGTTAGCCGTGTCCACCCCTTCCAAGGCACACCTGCGGATGCGAAGAAAATGTTTAGTGAAGAAGTCCCTAAGGTTTACACAGAGTGCGGTGCAAAACAGTGCGTGAAATTTAATTATCCACAGTGTGGTCGAGTGCAAGCAGTGCATTATGTAACAAAATAATACATATTTATTTAGTGTAGTTCAACAGCAATGTACTGCACGTTTCAATGAATTGGTGGTGCGTAAGAATATTAAATTAGTCACATGAATTAATAAACAAATGACATTTAAGTTTATACCTACCTATTTTTGGATAAGTTAAGTGTATGGTTATTGTTATTGATAACTGATAGAAAGCATCAACCGATAAATATCATGTGTAAATTAGTGTTTATGAACTTATAGCCCAACACCATAAATAACATTTATAAAGGTCTTTGTGTGCCTTGCGATTTATACTTGTGATTGAGTGCCTATTCATCTACAAGGCACTGCACCGTCCGAATGGTCTTCACTTCACTCATCTAGTGGGAGTGGAGTTGCCACTGGAGTCTAAATAGACGTTGTAAAAATCATAAATCCTTAGTAAGCCTTAGTTGTTTTTGTGATGGAAATCACCCAAACACTAGATGGATGAAGTAACCTTACTACTTCTATACCGATCTCCCAGTTAAAACATTTTATGTACACAAATAAGTAAACATATAAAGCAATCAAGATTTTGTACTTACTTTCATTCACCGCGTACTTATAGGCAACTCCGTAGCAGTTTGTGGGAAGTGTACAAATACAAAATAAAATTTACAAATTACAACATAGACATACAAATAGTTCAAAGCTATAGGATATTCTTTGCCCGGACCTGTATGAAAATTTAGGAAGACGACCGGCCTTCCCTCTTCTATTCCACGAACAACGATTGTTATTCAAAGTTTTTCAGGGGGATCAAAAAAGCTCTTTTCATCGGTGTAGAAAACAAATACCTACTGTAAAAGTAGTAGTTTTAAATAAAGTACCTATGGGACTTTTTTGATCCCACCCAAATTCCCCCAACCACCTAGAAAAGCTCACTGATTGTCTGCGTATATAATCTGAAGAATGAAGAGTTGCACGTATTGATCAACAAGCTTGATGATGGTAACTTTGAAAGATTCGTGATAAGTATTCACACAGAAATAACCATATAACCGCGCGCCTCTACCCGTTTCAAACCAAATTACCTAAGCTTGATGATTGTGTATATTATAATGTCTGATAAATTTGTAGAGATTCGGAGTTTACAGGTAAAGTGTCTTTGCTTTATGGAGTCCGTAAAGTAGGTAGGAACCACCACCATAAAAACCAAATAAGAACCATTCCGCCAGCCAAAATACTTTGAAACCTTTTGCCATGTAATTTAGATAACATTTCTTACGCTAAGTATATAATTAAGTAGAACTATAATTGGTCACTATTTTGTTTTAAAGATCCAGTAAGAGCTGAATTAACGTTGTCCCACGAAAACCTAGATAGGTACTTATAATATTGTGTCTGTATCTAACAAACATAAGGTAAAGTTAAAATAATCAGCACCATGGTTAAGTGCGTATAAAGCCAACATTACTGGATCTTAGCATAAAACAGGTATCAGAACTCTTTATTTTTATAGGGCACAAACCCATGGTAGGTAGGTAAACATACAAAATGTATTGAGTGACTGAAACGCTCGAATTGGGACATGAACCTGCGACTTCTGTCATTCCGTGCTAGATACCGCTTGCTCCATCAATGAGGGCTCCCATTTTTTTGTGCTCACTACAGGGTGCACTCTAAGTCGATAGCGGAACTTTAAGTAGGCTGTCTACTGACCAATACAAACAACTTATACAAGGTGGCGACAAAAATGGGGCGAAAAAAATAATAGCTGTTTCATACATTTGGCGCAGTACTGAGTCGACCTTTTGTATGGAACAGCAGATATTTTTTTCACTCCATTTTTTTCGCCACCTAGTACAAGTTGTTTGTATTGATCAGTCGATAGCCCACTTAAAGTTCCGCTATCGACTTAGAGTGCACCCTGTAGTGTGCACCACTGTCGAGTAAGGCCATGAATTCTGAAAGTTAGTACGTAAAAAAAGTTTACATAAAACTGTACTAATAAAACACCTCGAAGAAGAAGCCGCCGTTTTGTTCGAAAAAACAATTTGAACACAATTTTCCGAAAGATAAAACTGTTTCAAAGCAGTAAGGGGACAACAACCTTTTGCCATAATTAATCTCCGGTATTGAAAAATATCCACAACATTATTCTAATAATTAGAATAAAGAATAAATTCTAATAAACGGAAATAAACCTGCGTAGCCCATACAAACACTGACAATTCGGAAGGCAAAGTTTTTTGTTCGAAAGTCCGTTATTGGCTTAATCTTATGTTTAGACAATATTGAGAAACTAATTTAAATATTTTTTTATTTTGGTCCAGTAGTTTTGCTTTTTATGCGCTAAAATGTTTTGTTCCTATGACCGCCAACAGTATGCAGACCGTCGCGTGACGTCATAAAACCGTATCTTTGAAACGTTGTAAAATCCAAACTACTGAACCAAAATAAAAAATATTGATTTTAGTTTCTCAATATTGTCTAAAGATAAGATTAAGCCAATAACGGACTTTCGAACAAAATACTTTGCCTTCCGAATTCTGACCTTACGCAACACTATCGCCCCTTGCGGCAAATCCAAGAGCGGTAGCCCTCATTAGTTAGATAGAGCGCTGCCTGGCTAGTGGGCATCTTGAGCGAATTTTTCAGTCACACAATACATCTTTGAACTTAAGGTCCAACGATAGATAGCAGCGTGGCGGAAAATTCCATTTTTACACAGTTTTTTTAATTTTTAAGCTTAAGGTGAAATACGTCTCACAACTAGCGCCGCCAATGGAAAAAAAATCATATCTTTTTTTTGGATGCGTTTTTAGCAAAAAACGCTCCTGCGATTCCTCAACGCGGGGCTTAACTATTTTTAAGACCTAAGGTTTGGATTCCAGATCCTAGAACTTAAGAATGCAATCGATTCTCGCCAAAAGTGGCCACTTTTGGCGAGAATCGATTGCATTCGTAGGAAATCCAATCCTGGAATCCAAACCTTAGGTCCTAAAAATAGTTAAGCCTCGCGTTGAGGAATCGTAGGAGCGTTTTTTGCTAAAAACGCATCCAAAAAAAAGATATGATTTTTTTTCCATTGGCGGCGCTAGTTGTGAGACGTATGGCGTCTTAAGGCGCGGGGCATAGTGAATTAGCCCGCGCGCAAAGAAAAATGCACAAAATCGACTCCTGTATGTAATCGAATCGATTTTGTGCATTTTTCTTTGCGCGCGGGCTAATTCACTATGCCCAGCGCCTTAACTGAGCTATTTTTATTCAGCGATTTTTCGCTCACGGCAATAAAATTGTATTCTTCAAAATTTCAAAAACTGTGAAAAATTTTAATTTTCCGCCACGCTGCTATCGTTGGACCTTAATATCAGCGAAATAGTTAACCAGTCGGTCTAACCTGTGGTCCGGGACTGCAGCCACTGTGACTAGAGAGAGCATGTGCATGCCGGCGGTTAAGGCTGACAGGATGTGCAAGATGAACTGGAAGCATTGGTACCGTCCGAAGTCACCTGAAATTGGAAAAACGAAGCGTCAATTTCAAGACAATCATGTAGCTCTAAAATAGGTTTGCGCAGCTGGTGTTCGAAAGTGATTCATACAAAAACCAGTACATAGATATTATATGTATATGTAAAAGAGAGCGCGATAGAGAATTTCACAAAACTTATTGAAAAAATCGAAGCTCCTAAACTATACATTTTGGTGGAACTAAAGTTTACTCTAAACGATCAGAGCAGCTACCACGAGTGCTTACTGTCACTGTCATTGAAAGTGATAAGTTGGATAAACAAACTTACTACTATAGTATTAGGATACATGACAGACGTCCGGCAGACGTCCGGCACAGCTTTTTCGCACTCGTGGTAGCTACTCTGGGGGGTTACCCTTGACGCTATTGCGATCAAATTGAAAATGTTTAAAAATTAATTTCTCTTTGTATTCGCATAGTAATGCTTTGATTTTAAATACTTTGTAATGTTTATTCAAAGGTAAGGCTGTTTTATTCAATAAAAACATATAATGCGTCTTAATTTGTAAAATATTAAATTTTGTAAATTGCGCCATATTGCGGCTGTGTTGGAAAAGTGCGTCAAGGGTAGAGGGGCAGTTACGTACGTACGATGTCTTATAGCCTAAAAAAAATTACCACAAAAAATGGGCCACCTTGTATTACTGCTATATCGCCTTTCTCAGTCTGGGCTCCATAGATCTGGGTAAACAACTAGTCTTGGTGCGCTTCTAAAACCTTTTATGTATGACACAGCAGATTTATAAATTGCGCCTTAATTTTTTTGTCCCTTAGCTAAATATTGATGTGTAGAAAGATGTGCGATCGTAAACTGGGGCCTGAGTCTGTAACGCAATGGTGCCTCAGTACGCAATGGCACCCAGTCCCAGTTGTAGGCTTCAATTTTATTACGATTTATTGTGTCTGTCCTTTTAATGTTTTTCTAGTTCAGCAAATAATATTCAGATTCTAATTCTAGAGGACTAGTTCGCTGGTTGTAGGAGAAAAACGAGAAACACCCAGTTTTGTACTTCTACTGGGAACCTATCGACACGCCATTGTGTTACAGACTTAAGCCCCTGGTTGTGAGGTCCGGTGGTAGAGCAACTGCTCGATATTAAATAGTGCTCTACATTTCACGCAGTTGGTTATTTTGTGTGTTTACGGTTTGACTTTCAATTTGGCTGAAACCAACAAGGAAACTGCAAGTGAGAAGGCCAGTGCCCTGAGATGTAGTGGGGTGTAATGTTAACGACTGCATTCGAGTGCCAAATGCACCAGTGATTGAGCATGTAAACACGCACCACAACATGCGTGAGCTACCTATACTAATGGGAATCCCTAAAATTATTCGGAGACGGTTTGTTGGCCGTTTGCCAGCCGTAAGTTTCGTTTTGTAATGACAAGGAGTAACTGGGTCAGGCGGCCTAGTTCAGGACAAGAGAATGCAACCGACGGTTTTTTACCGATCGCTGGAGACCGGTTATTGTAATCGTTTTGTGATCGCTTTAATTCTTGAGCAATGAGCAATGATAATCAGTCAAAAAAAATGCTTTTGTAAGAATAATTTGTACGAAAGATATGTAAGTAGGTACACGAAAAGTACGAGCTGTAAACAAACTTTAACTTCGCTCGCTTTTCTATTGCGGTATCTGCGTAGCTAACACAGAGAGCTACTCACACCGGAAGTTATAGATTATCTTATTTCTTAAATAATCCCTATATTATTATGATAAGGATCTACATACAATATAATGCTTTATTCTATGCCGACAGCAAATACACTTCTCTCTATAAATATCATTTTATCACGTATCGTGACAACGCAGATCATGTGTCTACGATCTGCGATAAATCTGGGAAGTCAACTGGGGAAAAAAAAAGAATTACCTATTGGTAACAAACAAGCACAAGTTCATCCTACTTCCTACTTCCTACTTCCTACTTCCTACTTATATTATAAATGCGAAAGTTTGTGAGTGAGTGAGTGTGTTTGTTACCTTATAACGTTGAATCCGCTGGACGGATTTGGATGAAATTTGGAATGTAGATAGCTGAGACATCAGAATAACATATAGGCTACATATTATCACGCTTTGGTGCTTAGGAGCAAAATAAACACACAAAGATTATCATATAGTGGCTATTTGTATAAAAGTGAACGACACAACCATTTACCAAAGACCCTCTGTCATCTCATCACGTAGCGTTGAGCTTTTTACTTTCGTAAATCCATCGAAAACTGTACAACGGTGAATTTTAATGCACCAAACAGGCCGCAATGTGCCGCAAAACTCAAACGGTGCACAACAGTGAAGAAGTTGTTTTTAATTATCGCTTTCATCCGTCACTGTCACAAAAATGGTATATCAACAAAGCAATAAAGGAAATATCTACAAGTTTAATTACCTACTCAAAACAGGCAAAAAATATAAGTTCAGTGATAGCTACTTACAATCTGAAAGAGCCAATAAATCCTTACTTTAAAAACTCTGCATCCAGCAGTTTTATCAAAGCTCACATATCTTTCAAAGTTGCGGTTGCATCCTGAGATCTTTTGGCCAGACCGGAAACATCCGTTGAGTGCATTGCTGATTGCTGGTTATTCAGGGAAGAATAGGATGCACCAGACCTCGAAGAAAAATAAAGATACGATGTTCTGACCAAAAAATCCGCTGTGCGTACTGTGCAAGTGTAGAGTCCCGAGCGACCATAGGCGCATAACATCAGCCATTGATGGTGTAACATTACTACCATGATCGCTTTATTTCCATTAAGTAAGTACCTAGGACTGGACCCTGGACAGGTGCACTTTTACATAATATCATAGACGCCTATTCATTGTTGACAACTCTGATAGGCTTTCCACATACCTACTTCAGACTGACGAGAAGATTGGAGCATGTGAAAATCCCTGAACCGCGTGCGTGGTGGTGTTGCCAGCATGAAAGATATGTGAGAAATAGAGCCAGAAGAGGTGTTTTGTGCCAATCTTAAACCATAACGACAACTTCGCGTCGTCATACCTGTCCTGATGATCCACAGTGCAGCTTATCGGATTTCCTGGAGGCGACCCCAGCGCGACGTGTGTGTGTGACGCTTTCAACACGAAAGAAGAATAAGACCGACGATTCAAAACGGTTGTTTCAGACTATGGTATCGTAGATGCTAAGAAGACGCGTTGGGTGTTTCAGAAGAGCAGCTCATAGAAAAAAACACTATTCAATGTGATAGAAATAATATGGTTAAGTATCTCCTGATATTATCTCATATTTTCTGGTGTCAGAACCCAATTATTATGATCGTTCTCTTTGAAATAGTATGATGCAAAATAAAAAATAAAATAAAATTTCTTAAAGTTTTTATCTGTTAAGTAACTTCGTGTCTATAATACGAGTAGGTGACGCTAACTAGCTCTGTTGGAGATGTTTTACAGTTTTATAGAACGCCAGAGAGATGTTGAGACCTGTGACGTACTGCAGCGAATGCTGATAAATATTCATTCACCAAACAGCGCAAGCAAACGAGACGTACTTGGGTATCAAACTATGCATTAGGGCTCTCTTACATCGGTAGAGGCAGTGTCCACCACGACACCACAAAGGCCACAAAGGCACGAAGACTTGGGGCGAGACCAACTGAACAGAGACAACCCAGACTGAAAGTTTGCAATAAGGAGTAGCAGATTAGCGGACTCAAAATAATAGGATAGGGCTAAAAAGAAAAGATAATCTTTGAGTGTTTCTTGAAATGTAGGTAACCCGCGTTAAATCCGTTTGACGCCTATAACAGTAGGTATATGCATCTTTGCCCCATTCAGTTTGGAAGAAGCAGATAACAACGCGTGGTCCACGGGAGCGTAATCTCGGGCCAACGCTTTGATAGTGCAGGGGGTGTGTTTTAAGTACATCATACCTACTAGGTGGTAAAAAATATGCTAGGTACAATTTTATTTGCAAAATCACCACGTTTATCCTTTTTCTTTTAGCCACGTGAATGAAGTCGTGGGCACTAGCTATCAACACTAATATTATAAAGAGGAAAAGTTTGTAAGTATGTACGTATGTAGGGGGTATTCTCCAAAACAACACATCCGATTATAAAAAATCCTTCACTAATGGGAAGCTACGTTATGGCTGAGTGTAATAGGCTATGTTTTATTGTGATAACGGGAAAAAAACTAAGTCTGCGCGGACGAAGTCGCGGGCAAAAGCTAGTTGTATATAATGAAGTTGTATGCTGATAATTTTGGTCACCAATTATGACCCCGCTACGTTATGTCAGCGGAGTATGGACCAAATTATGCTGTATCACGCGATTAAAATTAACCGCATTTAAGTACTGAGCACAGTTAAATGCAAGTATGTCATAATCACGTAGAGCCATCGCTTTATGTACGGTCGGCCACAATCTCAGATACCCCATGGTAGCTCTTATCGCGCGCGGCATAAGGGCGCCAATCGAACAAAAAGGGGTATCTGAGACTGTGGCCGACTGTACCTATGCGTCGTCGAAAAAAAGTGGTGGTGGTAAGATTGTCACGACGAGGGACTTCAAAAACACATGGCCCTATAATAAGTCCTGCAACTTTTAACCATAAATGATTGCATTCGTGGGTTCTAGGATCTGGAATCCAAACCTTAAGTCCTAAAAATAGTTAAGCCTCGCGTTAAGATTTTGCAGGACAGTTTTTAGCAAAAAACACATCCAAAAAGGATATATGAAATTTTTATAATTTAAACACAATTTTTAACGGATTTAAGACGAAACGCGGGTAGCCGCTGCTCCATACAAAAATACAAAAAGGGAGACCTATGTCCTCCCCGGATAATTATTTTAGAAAAATATATTTATGCCTTTCAATTTATATGTACCTCTGCCATGTCCCTGTGTTTTCCTTTTTTTATTTTTATTATTTTAATATAATTTATTAATAAACATATTTTTTTCTAAAATAATTATGCAGGGAGGAAACAGGTATCCCTTTTTGTATGGGATACAACCGCCAGCAGCGGCTACCCGCGTTTCCTCTTAACACTCATTTTATTAACTTTTTACATTTTCCAACGTTTCGAGACCTTTGCAGGGCTTTGCAGAACCATATTTTTTTCATTGGCGGCGCTAGTTGTGTTTACTATTTGTGCCTTAACTACAGAAACTTGTACGGTCGGCCAAGGTCACAGATACCCCATGGCAGCTCTTACCGCGCGCGGCATAAGGGCGCCAATCGAACAAACAGGGGTATACTAGCGTGTGGCCGACTGTACAACATGATACTCTGCTAATGTCAAACGAGGACAACTTGTGACGCAGTGTCATTGTTTACACAAATGTGATCGGCTCACGCACGATTACTGTAACTGACTGAATACAGTGCCTGTGAACATTTTCACGCCTTTTAAATGAGGGCACTGCATAGTATATAGGTACCTACGCCAATAAATATCACTGAAAATCTGCTGAAAATACATGCAGTTTTTATAAACATGACTAAATATCGCTATTTGCCACAAAAGCGAACTTCAAAGAATAAAAAACATTCAATTAATAAAAAGTATCAATCTTTTCGAAATGTCGTAGAACAAAATTTCGAAGTTGACGTGTTTTAGGAACTAAACAATTAAAAATTACCCTGTATTATATGTGTATGGATGTGTGTTCATCTGTTCCCTAGCAGAGCCGAAACTAATCGACCTATTTCAACAAATGATATCGTTGGATTCTTCTCGATGGCCCGAACAGGGGGGTTGCCCTTGACGCTATTTCGTTAATATTGATAAGTTTTAAAATTAATTTCTCTTTTACATCGTCATCCTTTGATTTTATATACTTCTTAATGTATTCAAAGGTACAATGTATATTTTGCACAATACCAATATAAAATAAGTCTTAATTCGTGAAATATTGAATTTTGTAAATTGTCAACGGTAGAGGGGTAGGCTAGTTTATATAACAAAAAAAAACTATATCCAAAGCGTAATGTCATGTCAAATGTCTGTGTACCCCACAGAGGGCACGTAGGTAACGCACACACGACAGCACATGAGACTGTACACTTTTGTTATAAACTCGCCCGTAACGCAACCGAGTAGAGTGCTAGCGTGTAAAGGTCGACGTGCTGTCGTGTGTACGTCGACAGTTTCAGCAAACTGCCTACACATCTGGGGCCTTAGCCTGTAACACAATGGTGCCAAAATGGGCTCCCGGTTGACGGTTTTAATTACGATTTATTAATGCTGTCGGTCCAGTGTCGGTCATGTTTTTGTAGTACAGCGAAGAATATTATGAGTCTAATTCTAGAGGATTAGTTCGCTGGTTGTAGGAGGACAACGAAAAAATCCCGGTTTTGTACTTCTACCTGGGACGCCATTGATACGCCATTGTGTTACAGGCTAAGGCCCCTGGCTACTTACATTACAATCTTCCTCTGGCACATTGGCACAATATGCAATTGAGGTAGAGTCGTTTACGCCAATCAACGTACTTTACAGTTTGCGAGAGTTGCCAAGCATCTAGCTCGCCACTAACCCCACAATAGATGAAATTGTGAATGTTGTGACAGCAAAAAATTTTGACTAGGAATATTTAATAATATTAGTTTATTGACCGTCCTTACTGTGGACTAGGCAGACTATTGACTAACTTGAGAAATGGTATGTGCTACTGCTGACGGAGAAGGTACTGGGCAAGCCTACTCCATTAAAAACGATAGCGAGGGAGTTTTTTTTTAAAGTGATCAAATTTCCCTAGATATTGTATTAATCTCTTTTTACACTTAAGGCGCGGTGCAGAGTGAATCGCTCGCGCGCTAAAAAAAATGCACTAAATCGATTCCTGTATTCCACACTACACAAATCGAAAATGTTCACATATCAAACCCTAGAATTAGGTGAGACCTATCTAAAGCAGCCAGTTTCGTGTTGACATTCATTAACGTTTTGAAGATATTATGCTTGAAAAAAAAATAGGCCGTGCACTTTTTTTCAAGCAAAATATCTTGCAATCTGTTATGGATATCAACACAAAATTAGCTGTTTTAGATAGGTCTCAACTAATTCTAGGGTTTGATATGTAAACATTTTCGATTTTTTTTTGTGTATTTGATACAGGAATCGATTTTGTGCATTTTTCCTTGCGCGCGGGCTAATTCACTAAGGCCCGGTTTCTGAGTTGAGAAATTCACTAAGCAAATGGGTAAGTATCGTCCTGTCTCTGCAGATTTCTCACAAAAGAGCGTGACAAAACGATTATTTATAGATTTATTTTATGATAATATTAGCTATCATAGCACGAGCACCCATATTGAGATTATGCGATTCCGTGCCCATAAATTTACCCAGAGTGGGATATACAGCGGTGTATCTACTTATCAAGGCTTGATATATACTGAAAATCCACTATATGTATACTGAAAATGATGCCATTAAAAATCTTTAGGGAATTCATTCGTATGGATATTCCCTGGAGACAAAAATGGTGTCATCGATGTACCAGCAGTGTAGCTACCTAACTAAGAGTTGCATGAAGAAGGTTATGGTAGCGACATTGTTAATCAATACAAAGTAGGTAGATACGTAGAGTCACAGATGAAGATATGAGGAATGAAAATATAGGTTGTAATCGGTAAAGCTACGTATATATTTCACTGACCAAATCATTTATTATAGCTTAGAATAGAATCTCTACACTAAAGAAAAAGTTGTGGGAGTGAGACCATTGACACACCTCCAATTTCGTTCCTTTTTTTGCGAACTAGGTATGACGAGTCTACGAATGACGCGGACATAACTATTTCGAGCATTGCTTGCGTGCCCGCAAGGCCAAGACAGTAATAAGATGACAAACTATGAAACAAAAGATTATCTATTACTATGGTCCGTCACGTAAATTACTTTCTCTATGGAATGTCGTTAGAAGTAGATATGCGCGATATGCAGTAATCTATGGATAGTATGAAGTAAGATATACTTGTTTGTTGATGCTCCTTTGCAGTTAGGAGGAAATTTCTAACCCATTTTTTTATCATACCTGCGTGTTATAAACAGCTAAGTAACCCTGAGACTACGTTACTTTTATTACAAAACCATTTTCAATGGGGAAACCGCGAGACATACCTAGGTACCTAGTAACTCAATTAAACACAATGGGCATATTAAGCTTCGAATATCTGAATATCTGAAATCAGGTACACAAACATATGGTTATCCAATATCTGTAAAAATGCAAGACCGGTTATGTAAGTAATTATTAAAGAAGATAGATCACATGCATGTCACTTTATCAAACCTCTGCGTAAACTGCATTGCTTACGCACGCCTAATCACAGAATACAGAACTAATACCAACTAAGCTATATTATATTAAGTACTTAGGTATAATCCTGTACTATTATGTATTCTGTGGTATGATTAAGAACAAAGTATGTAACTTTCGATTCTTGATTCTTTCAACCTGTTTACCAGATTCGGTAAACAAAAATCCGCACAGTTGCTAGTCTTCAAAACTGGTTTATTAGCGGGAAAATCGTAATAATATTTTTTTTACGAGAAAGGATACACGGTATTTCAAACAATTTTAGATATTTGATCAAAGTAGATTATTACCCAGGTTTAATAATAGGCTTTTTTTTTTT
The DNA here is from genome assembly GCA_949319315.1 of Zelleria hepariella. Classification (NCBI taxonomy): domain Eukaryota; kingdom Metazoa; phylum Arthropoda; class Insecta; order Lepidoptera; family Yponomeutidae; genus Zelleria; species Zelleria hepariella. Next base: position 9,155,978 of record OX439392.1, on the reverse strand, counting down.
TTTTTTTCAATAAGTATGAGTCTTTATAATTTTGCAAGTGTAGCTGCTGTGTAATTTCCTAGTTAAGGCTAAAGATGCCACGAATATTCGGCAACTATTCGGTATTCGGCCTATTCGGCCACTTTTTTGCTATTCGGTATTCGGCCGAATAGTACGTAATATTCGGCCGAATATTTTATATATAAATTTTATAAGCCTTTTGACGAAAAAACAATTGAAAATGAACTAAGGAACAAACTTCTTAGCAAAATAGTAATTAAGTTTCACTTTACGTATTATTTGTATACTAACAAAGCGCTCCGTGCCGCGATTTACTCGCAATGGAAACAAATACAAACAATGTTTGCTTGCACCCCGCCCCGCGCGCGCGCCGTCGTCGCCTGCCGCGCGAACGCAACGAGAAAAACAGGTTGTGACTTGTGTTATTCCAGCTAACGCGCCCCCACCAAGCATGTACTTCGCGCCGAATATTCGGCGCTTCGGCCGACAGCGTTGCCGAATATTCGGTATTCGGTATTCGGCCAATTCACTATTCGTGGCATCTCTAGTTAAGGCCCAGTAGGACGCATAACTAACGCCGCCAATGAAAAAAAGACATATCTTCTTTTTGGATGCGTTTTCTGCTAGGTATGCTGCATTCGTAGGTTCTAGGATCTGCGCCTCTATTATGTAAAAATAACAGTTTAAAAAAACTGAAAAAACACGCTTTTATACCTAACCAAACTAAAAAGTATAAAATAATTTTAATTACAAAGAGTTTAAAATTATACTAAAATTTAAGTTATTAACAGAATAATTCAATTCAGAGTAAAAAGCGTGGGGTGCTTGATATATTAAATGTTACAATCATTCTATTGGCAACTATCTATGAGATGCACCCCACGCTTTTTTACTCTGAATTGTATTTTTAATTTTTTAGTTCTATTAATATATTTTTTGTAAATTTCTGACATTTCTAGTACTCAAACCTCGGTTGGCTCCTTAGAGTCTTTTGATCCCTACATGAAAGAGAATCGATTGGCATATTTTTTTATTTTTTTATTTTAGCATTTTTTTTTGCTGACCGTACATTTTTTCCAAAATCTGTGAATGCAGTTCATAATCTCTCAAAAGGTATGGAAGGTCTCCTAAGAACGCTTTCCTGTAACTATAACGGTTAAGGTACCTGCCCTTACTGCCCCGTCTCAAACATACACCCTATATAATGGCACTGTAGGGGTATAATGGGAAACTGTTATCAAATTATTGCATTGTCATTGGTCCTTGATACGTATGCAAAGTTTCAAATTAATCAGACTTGTGGAAATTGGTTAAAATTATGCTCAAAGGTTCCGTTACATACATAAATACATACAGGCCAAGCTTATAAAAGCGTGTTAAAAATTCCACTCAACCTCCGAGCGTCAAAACACTCGAAAATAACCCTTATTGAAATGAACAATCTATTTTTTGACATTTAAAAACCGTTATTTTTACAGTGGATATTTTAGATAATACAGGGGCTGGAATCCAAACCATAGGTCCTAAAAATAGAACGCATCCAAAAAGGAGATTTTTTTTTTCATTAGCGGCGCTAGTTGTGCGTCCTATTGTGCCTTAAATGCGCAAGTGCTAAATTGGGAGTCCTTGGCACTCCAAACCTAGTTTAATTTCCGATTTATATTTTCCGGTTTACCATACTGGTTTTTTAAGTAGGCACAAGTCTACGTCATTGTTTTTATGGGTCTGGTTCCTCCTGATTTTAATAAGTACCTATGTTGTTTTGCCTTCGATCATTGCTTTATGGATTTCCTGTCATAATCAGCATTCGGTTGGCGGTAGTAGAGATAGACTCTACCATTGAGGAATATATACCTTGTTTTACCTCTTATGCCTTATTTAGCTACTTCAATTATATGTATCCAGTGTATTAGCTTAATTAATTTGCTTATTTCCTTCTAAACAAGTAAGTAGCTAAAATTATTACATTGTGATATTTTAATTCGTGGTGGACTCTGCGCGATGTCCCAGTAAACTTGGGCCCGTTCAGTAGCCATACCCTATTTATGTAACACCGGTCGGTATGTTATCGAAATATTTACATTTAACTAATATGTAAATGAATAGTCAAAGGGCGGGCGGTTTCTATTGATCTACATATTATGCATACAAAAAACCCGAAAGATTAGATTAGCGATCAAGATTGATATTATAGTAAAATATCATGTCAAGATTCTGCATATCATAGAAAAAATACCAGAAAATATACCGATTAATTTAGATTAGATTTCCGAGAGTGGCGGATAAATCCGATAAATATCGGTGAAAACCCGTTTAGGGACAAATTTTGTTTTTATCTTCTTTAAGTACTTGTTCTATCCGCTGAGTCAGTGACATCGTTTAAATTAAACTTGCTACACGATCTTCAGGATTAACAGAATGTGGGGCGGAATTTTTATCAGATATTTTCCCAAGGATTTCGAAAAAAATCTCACAAATTCCGTCAAATAATGTATACGTATTTTATGTACCTATATCAAATTATGTTGTCAGCCAATATTTAAATACATACGAGTCGAGGAGCTGGGACATTTTGTGTGTTTAATGATAATGATGATTGCACAGCTGTTGGCCTATACGTAGGTACACAAGACAGCACGTCGACCCTTACATGCTAGCACTCTACTCGGTTACGTTACGGGCGACTTTGCAACAAAAGTGTACTCTCTGACGTGCTTTCGTGGTACGTACGAAACTACTAATCGAAAAAATAAAAAGAGTTCAGCGACTAAAGATCCTGAAATATTGAAAGGTCGATGTAACGTGACGTGATAGCTGCTAAAAGAAAGTTACAAGTTGATTTTTTCCAATATTTTAGTCTTTCTTGCTGTCCTATAAAATTAATTAGGTAGGCATGTATGTACAGAAAGGATAAAATTACTGTGAGGAGTTAATTGATTGTAAATAATTCAATGATTTTGAATCTGTCTCATTTTGTGGTTAGTCTTGAATGCAGTCGTACATATAGGTAGGTACTCCACTAAGTGATAAATGAGTAGGTCGGTAGGTTAGGTACCCAACTAACTAGGTATGTTTGTTTGACCACTCTACTACTAACGAAAACAACAATAAACATATTAAGTGGTTGCTTCAATATTAAGGAAGCCAATGAGTAGTAAAGTGTTTACTTTCACTTGAATTTAAACATCTAAGTAATCATTTCCAAGTTGTAAAATCTAAAAACAGCCATTGCAGTATTCGTGATAGTATCTACCTATTATGCTCTAACTTTCAGCCTATCACCGTGCCGAAACGCAAAACTTTATCAGTATTGTGCACTAGAGAACGATATTAATACAATGTGATGTATGTGTTTGTTCAATAGTTTCGGGCATGTTGTTAATTTTACTATTGTTATGGGATAGACACTGCGCAATGATAATTGCACAACACGCAGATAACTTAATGCTGAAAGGTTATCAGTGCGATATTCATGTGATGAAACGCTGATTAATGCTGGTATTAAACAGTTTTATAATACTTTTATTTTACCACGCGCCACCCAAAGCCCGGCCACAGGCGCATCGACAAGTGCATGCGTAAATAATGACAGGTCATTCACATACGTTTTCGAGAATCAGAACGTTGCAAAGTTACTTTTGCGAGTAAATATAAAACTTTAGTGTTTACTTACCGAGCTTCCCCATCATCTCCTCCAGCGCTTGATCCTTGTCCATGGCGAAGGTCGATCCGCGCTCGGTTCCTCTGGGTAAATCCTTGTTGGTGCCGGTTGTCTGTCAGGAGTAGCACAAACACCATAAGTGTGAGGGTATTGTTTCGCGCAGCGTGTGAGTGCGCCTGGCATCCGCGCCGGCGAACGAGCGAATGGACGCGCGCGCTGTGCCGCCGCCTCCGACGCTCGCGACGCCTTACCTTACCACACTTCAGCGCAAAAAAACTCGGCCTCTTATCTCACATTGCGTTACCTTTAATCACTGACTTGCTCGCCGAACATTTCGTCAGTCAATCAATGTAGTGTAGAGTCGACTTCGAGTATCGGTTTGCGCAATTGAAGGTCGGCTACGTTGTTGAATGAAAGCTTCAAAGTCACGTCAAATACCGTGAATTACCCGTAGTAACGTAGAACCGAAACGCTTTTAAGGTACCTATCAAGAATCAAAATGTAATACAACTTAGCGGATCATTTCACGGGCAAATAATGCTCACTCGTAAATCGTAATGGGTTCTATCAATAAATGTAAATAAGCCTTATGACTCTACATTTATATGCTCTACCTACACTACAGAGAGAAATGAGTCCTTTATCTACATTGTCCCTGATATCGTTTCTAAATTTCTAAGTTCCATACTCTAATTTTCAGTTTACTAAGTTAGTATAGTTACCTACATCCATTTTAAGATTAACTAGATGCTTATTTTAATGAACATGCAATAATAATGTTATGTTATTTTAAAACTGTGACCGATGTGTAGGAATATAGCAAGACCAAGCTGATTACATACATATTCAATACAAATAGCGAATGCTAATCTACTTGGCTGACTCTATTTACTAATGTCATGTAGGTAGAGAAATACAACATGCATAGCTGAATGAAATGACTATCAAGAGGCGAATAGCAGCGAAGGAAACCAAAGGAATCACGCATCGACATGTCTATGTAACGTATTTTTCCATTGTCATCCACCATAGGAATTTTGTAAGTAGGTTAACTAAACACGACGTAGCTATCTTCCTATAATGTTTGTCATACTTACATAATATAGACTTTTTTTTCAAGGTCTCTGACTGTCTGCTTGTAATAATCAGCTATTAATATTCGCCTAGAATATGCACATACTTTAATCTATCCTCTAATGTCGCACGCAGCTTAGATACGTTGCGTGGGTATGAGAACGTACGTATTTACGTAGCTAACAACTTTAATTTTCACGAACTTTAAGGGGCTTTTAGGGAGTGTTTTTGGTATGAAAATTTGGTAATGAGAGACGTTTACGCAGTAGGTTAGGTGAAGGTCTTTTAAAATGAGATTGAGTCAGTATAGCACAGAACAATAATAGTACGGTAGCGCATCTCACAGTTTGTCTCTATCAACTCAACAGCGTATATCAAACAAATGTTAATTAGCTTCCTAGGTACTGACTTGTAAAATTAAGCACGCTTCTTCTCTCCACTATCCAGAATTGGAACAATTCACGAGGACGTAACTACGGATGTGCTCGGTAAGATCGGCAAATGGCAGTGTCTGATGACGTTTGTCTCTACACTCTTTATGATGACGAATATATTCAACTATCACGAAGACATACCACTCCTGAAGCCCACGGATGGACCTCAATGCGTGGCTGATGAGGAATATGTGGGTTACAACACCTCTATGTGCTTTCTCTACAACGGAAACGAGAAACATCGCTGCACTAAATGGCACATGAGGCTCTTGGGGTTTATTTGGTTAAATAGATCGGTGAGTCTCTGGCAATGAAAAGTAAAAAGGTTTATTGCCGTAAAATAAAATATCAAGTCTACATTTGTGCTGACCCCCACACTAGGCAATGCCTGTCCCGTACGGGAGAGAAATAAAGAGATAACAGTTTTTTATACAGAAGAATCGATACAAAAATATTTTTTCTATAGGGTTTTATAAATGTAGATCAATAGAAGTCAGGCTTCCATTACTTTAACATCATTTATGTAGAGATCGTCCAAACTAAATGAAACTGCTCTCCAGCGCAACTTAATACAGGGTGCACTCTAAGTCGTTAGCGGAACTTTAAGTAGGCTGTCTACTGATCACTACAAACAACTTGTACTAGGTAGCGAAAAAAATGGAGCGAAAAAAATATCATCTGTTTCATACATTTGGCGCAGTACTGAGTCGACCTTTTGTAAGGAACAGCTGATATTTTATTCGCTCCATTTTTTTCGCCACCTGGTAAAGGTTTTTTGTAGAGATCAGTAGACAGCCTCCTTAGAGTTCCGCTATCGACTTAGAGTGCACCCTGTAGATAAGACGTGGCAACTTGATAAGTGAGAAAATAATAAAACTATTTTTAACATTAATAAAAGCTTGAGATAAGATAACTCTTATGTAACCATAATAGTGATGAAAGGACTCTAGCCATAGGCTTATACTTTTAAGAAAGACTCGCCTCAGGCAGGACTGATAGGCTCGGTACTTTAGGGCTAGGAGAGAGATATTAGCAGAGTGCATAATTCTGAGTCATTCTCCATTTGAAAAAAAAACTCCAAAGTATTTTCACGAATGTATTTGTATACCTCTTTTTTTTCGCCAGTGGGAATATTTCTGCGATGATCAATTGAAACTGCTCTCCATTGCGATGATATGCCGCTTAGGATCCGCATTTGGATGCGTAATATTCGGATTGGTTGCCGATAGGTTCGTAGCATTCCCAATATTTAAGGGTAGACGATAGCAACGATAGCAATTTTTGTTCAGCGATTTTTCATTCGCGGCAATAACATAGCATTCTTTTCATTATTGTAAACAACAGAAGAACAATAATTCAGCCAATTATGTGTTCTGGTCTACGAAGCAGTGGTATTGCCCAAAAAAAGGTATTGCCAAGGTATTGCCCTTGTCGTAGACCAGAACACATAATCGGCTGAATTATTGTTGTTCTGTTGTTTACAATAATGAAAAGAATACTATGTTATTGCCGCGAACGAAAAATCGCTGAACAAAAATAGCTCAGTCTAGCTACAAAATGTAAAAAACTGTGAAAATTTTGAATTTCCCGCCACGTTGCTATCGTCGACCCATAACTATCGACTCTTTACGAGAGCGTACCTAATCCTATTTCACCAAGACTCGCTTCGCTAAGCCACTGAAAACCGCTCAAGGGAAACGAAAAAAGAGCTTTTGAGCCTTGGTTGTTTTATACCACATATGATAGGTATGCGGCTACTATGATATGCGGTGCGGTGGTGATGTGAGCAGGGGGGTTACCCTTGACGCTATTGCGATCAAATTGAAAAAGTTTAAAAAATAATTTCTCTTTGTATTCGCATAGTAATGCTTTGATTTTAAATATTTGTAATGTTTATTCAAAGGTAAGGCTGTTTTATTAAAAAAAAACACAAAATGCGTCTTCATTGGTAAAATATAATATTTTGTAAATTGCGCCATATTGCGGCCGTTTTGGAAAAATGGGTCAAGGGTAGAGGGGCTGAGCAGGGGGCTATTTCTCGGGAATCTTGCATTCGACACATCTCAAAGGAAAAATGTCAGTTTGCGGCAAATGTCACATCTCCTATTCTCACAAAGTCATCCTCGATAAAGGGGATGAGATTTCTGCGAGACGTTTGCCTTTTTCGCTCGACATGACTTGAGTGGTCGGGAGCAGTCGAGATCGGAAATGACATGAGATTCTTCCTACGAGATGTGTCGAACGCGAGATTCCTGAGAATTTGCCCCCAGAGGTTTTGACATGAGCAACAGAGGAGTTGCGTATTTTCCTTAAACCTCGTGGTCGGATGCAAATAAAATTATTTATAATCCACATGAACAACCACAAAAGATACCTAGTTACTTAGGTGGTTTAATGATATGATATTTCCAGTTGAGCAGTGATGTCAATTAATTGTCATCACGCAACAAACATCACACCCGTTAACTTTTATTCGACATAATTATTCGACTTCCTTTCAGTTTTGGCAGGAAGCGGGCCATGGTGATAAGCTTGCTGTTGGAACTGCCCTTGAAGTTTCTCCTAACTCTATGCGACTCGGAGGCGTGGTTTAGATTGCTGGTGTTTCTTCGCTCACTTTTCGGAGGCGCCAATGTCTTTATGGGACTTTTACTGAGTTGGTTTGAATTCAACTTTCATATAATTTCTTTAATTTTTACACCCATTTTTTTTTTTACCTAGAAAAGGTAGAGTCAGGTCTAACCACAATATGTAGATCCTATGCATGGTGGCATCTTATGGTGTAGCGTAAACCGCAGGTACCTACCTGCTTGGAGTTAGTTATAGTACACAGTACAAAAGACAGCACGTTGACCCTTACTTAGCACCCTCGGGCCTAGGTTACGTTACGGGCGACTTTACAACAAAAGTGTACGCTCTGACGTGCTGTCGTGTTTACCTATAGTGCTTGGACCTACAAATGTAGCAAGGTAAAGTACCTACATTGCCAATTCATCACGCAAAATTACTGAAGTGAGAGAAAATTAACTCGCCGATCCAATCATCAGTTTGCTGATAGCGATAGGTAAGGTACCCGATTACACTTTCTTACATTGTTATCTAGCTACTACCAGGTAGCAACTCAATAGGTACTTAAATCGTTCACAATCTTTAATTAATTAAAACGATTACTGTTATCAGCGTGCATAAAATTTACCTTCTTGAAAATCGAAATCTAAATTGTAGAGTCTAGGTTGAAAAATGAATTCTGCATGAATTCGTAAGAATCATGCTTCGATTTCTACTTTGTAGGGTAAAGGAACCAGTAGTCAGCCACTTAGTGAAATGTGCAACTTCAAAGTCCATTATTTCTGTTGTTGGAGGTTCTAGGAGGACGTAACCAATATTAATTAAAGCTCCGGTTACTTAGGTTTCAGTAAACAAAACGATTATTCTTTAAATTCATACTGCGATGGAGAAAATTAGCTTTAATCAAAATAATACCCATTTCTCTAGTACTCGGCCGCCTATCACCTAAAGTCGGCCATGACGTAGCCAGTGGTCGGCCGCACCATATAAGGTATGAAAAAGCAATTGCTTGTGGCCGACTTCTGGGTTGACAAAATTTCTTCGAGACTTAAGTCCAAAAGTTGGCCACCTAATAGGCTTTTTTCTTGGTGGCCGAGTATTGGGTTGTTGCCAAAATAATATTCTCAATGCTTTGTGAACTCTATACAGAAGAAAAAGATATGTGGAACCTGTCAATTTGGGCTGCTTACGTGAAATTTACAGAAATTCCATAAGTCGGCCGGGGGGCCGAGTACTGGCATTTGTATGAAATTACTGATCCCAATAGTCGGCACGCTGTTTTTTAATTGTTATCACAAATAAGGGTATATTTAAGTTATCAAGAGGTCAACAATTAATTAAAGAATGAGAATAAAATAAAACATGGCATACCACAGTACAAAACACAGCGAAAATCTGTAAGATTTGAGACTCCCTTCAACTAGCAAAAAAAGATGGCGGACCGTGATTCTGAGTCGCAAGTTATTAAAACGTGTTTTTTTAATAAACGCAAATAAGTAAAAATATAACAAAATATTACAGGTTTCGTTAATTAATCAATGAACCATAGAAAAATACAGATAATGCTATATGTTAAAAACTAAACTAGTTATTGAACTTTAAACCCGCAATGGCCGACTACTGGGGGGTGGCTGACTTTAGGCGCCTCTACCCTACTATATCTATCAATGGAAACTACATTTTAACCCGCCGCCGCCAAAAGTGGCAATTTTTGCCGGCGGCGGCGGGATTTATTCGTAGGTTCTCGGATCTGGAATCTAAACCTTAGGTCCTAAAAATAGTTAAGCCTAGGGATTATCATTGCAAAAAACGCTAAAAAAGAAGATTTTATAGTTGTACCTATACGAGTATATTCATCTTAAACAGGGGTTCGTGGGGCCATAAGTTTGAGAAACCCTGCTCTACATTGTCTAGGAATCAAAATTTTTTGGAACAAATGTTGACTCAAGAGTAGAGGAGCAGGGCATCGCGGGGTCAGCAGTACGAGTATGCGACGTGTCTGGTTCTGTCCTAATTTAGTAGCTAAGTACTTACCTAGACATTGTTGGGGTCTAAGACCTAGTATCTAGGTACTTAGTTCTGTTCTTGTTTTGTTATGCTATGAGATACCCAATTAATTCCTAGCTGGCATTCAATGTGTCAAATCAAAAGTCCATGTACGCCGATTTATAGGCGTGGCCACGCCTGTAAGCGCCATCTATGAACTGCTTTGAATTTGTGCTTTGAAAACGACTCATTGCTAGATACACTAAAGTGAGAAGAACCGGAATGAGACTGTCAAAATTAATCTGTGCTAAGCGAAATTTGACAGTCGTGACTCGTGTCTCGGTTCTTGTATGGGCACGCCTATAAGCGCCATCTATGAAGTGTTTCAAATTTGTTTTTTTTATCTTTTAGTGTGTGAGATCGCCAGCAACAGTTGGCGGTCGATGCTGATGGGAATAGCCGTTCTACCTCGTATCGTGGCCTCCGTGTGCACCGTGCCACTCGCTAACTGCACGGGGAACGTTGACAATTTCAACTTTATGGCTTTTCTGTTTAGCATAGGACTTATATTTTCAAGCAGGTGGGTTACACATACTCGTCCTGAGCTGTAGGTTAGGTAGGAGCCTACTCTTTTCTATGTGTCAATGTCTAGTTCGCAATAAATTGTTGAAGGAGATTTTACCTTTTCTTCGAGATTTCCTTCGAAAGTAGCCTGTTTTACATTTCCGAGAATTGGTCTCCAGTTACAAATGTTTTAGGGGAGGTACCTGGTACATACCTACCTCTAGCTAGGTTATTTGTTCTCCTTATACCTACCTACCATACCAACCTTGATGATTTCGTGAAATTCAGTAGCTTATAAAAAACGAAGATATCTCGATTTTGGACTATCTACTTCTCTAAGAGGAGGGTCTCCGTCCCCTAGCGCCGCCAATAAAAAAAACATATCGTGATATGATAAATAAATGTCAAAGTTTAAAGGATTTTAATCAGTTTAATTCACAGATGGCTGACGGAATCGCCGCAGTGGTTGCTACATAATAGAAACATTTCAGTCGCTGAAAAGATTTTGTATGATGCGGCGACGCAAAACGGTGTCCAGCTTTGTGATGACTTTAAAATAAGACCCGTTAATTACAGAGTACGTCTGTAAGTCACTTAATTTTCTCTCTAAAACATTGAGCTCAAAGTTAGAATGCATTTAGCGACCCTATTGACATAGGTACCTACCTACCTACCTAGTGTCAAAACATGCAATACCCACCCAAGCAGCGAACTAGGTAGGTACCTACACTACATCAAGGATACATCCTTGCACTACATAGATACAATAAATAAATTGGTCTATCGAAGACGGGGACAGGTAATGGTAGAGCTATCAGGAAAGACTCGGAGTGTCCGGATACTCTCGATCTGACAGACCCTTCCTTAGTCACCTCATTCCTATTCCTAATCCTAAGTAGATATGTAGGTACCTCGGTTCTACGCGAGCTACCTATAATGAATGGCTAGGGTACTTAGGTACATTCATGGGCGCCGGCAGCTGGGTCAAGAAAGAAATACAAAGAAAAAAAACAACTTTTTTTTAAATTCTGATAAACTGTACTATCAAAGAGCATATAATACAAGTACTAGGTACTGTTTGAATAAAAACTGAAGGCTGCTGTAAAATTTTAGACCAACTTCAGTAAATTTTCGGGCGCGCTACGCGCCCTTTGTCCTATTTAAGGACAATGATACTATAGAAATCACGAATTTCGAAAGATAAAAAAGGGGAAGCTGGTACTACACGGGCGTAGGGCGGCCCAGACTGCAAATCCGCCTTTTGGATGAAGATGCACTATGCCCCCACCTGAAAATAATCCTGGCGGCGCCCATTGTTACATTTCATTTCCGTTCTAGATTTTCCTCGGAGAAGTTATATATTATGCTCTGTAAAATATTTTTCCCTGCGTTTGTTCCAGGCTTACGAAAGCCTAGATCAGCCAATGACTTGCATTGGAGTCCTGACAACAGCTAACATAAGGCTGACCATTCTGGTCACATTCCTCATTTGGATATTCTACGATTTTTTATGGAGTTCACTATTTCTACAAGTGTTTGGCAAGCAAACCCCGAAACGCCTGATAATCTTCATATTGGGCGGGCAAATTTTGTTCGGGTGCCTGAATATTATTATGTCTTTGAAGTTGAAGCTGCGACACATTCTTCTGATGGACACGTTAGTCGCAGGCGTTTTGACTTCAGGCATTATATTCTTGGATCGGACGAACGTACGTTACGTGACAGCTCTGTGTACGTACACGGGTAGAGTTACACTGCATAGTAGGGGTAGGTACTAACTGCCTATTGTAAAAAATAAACTGGTATAGAGTAGGTACTGTTTTTACTTATACCTACTTACTAACCAGGGGCCTTAGCCTGTAACACAATGGCGTATCAATGGCGTCCCAGGTAGAAGGACAAAACCGGAATTTTTTAGTTGTTCTCCTACAACCAGCGAACTAATCCTGTAGGTACTACAAAAACATTAAAAGGACCGACTTTAGACCGACAGCATTAATAAATCGTAATTGAAACCGGGACCCCATTTTGGCACCATTGCATTACAGGCTAAGGGCCCGGTGCGCTAGTTAACTCTACCTGTATAAATTGTGCAGATTTGTTCTTATTCTGTGAAAAAAAATACTCACGGTTGTTAGTCCTCAAAACATCAATAGTTATTTGTTATGCAAGAATGCAAAATTATTGTTTGCGGCGAGTGCTTGTATTGAATACCGAGCTAGCGAAGGTTTCTAAAATTGAGCCACGAGCGTAGTGACTGGTTCAAAAAAAGAAACCTGAGCGTAGCGAGGTATTCAGAAGCACGAAACGCAAATAATATTGCATTCGTGCGAAACACAAAACTTTTCATCTCACAGAAGCGAGGAAATGATTTTGTTAGCCATCCGTGACAAACAATAGACATAGGTAGGTGGGTACCTACATAGAGGTTAGTGAAATGAGTTTTCTTCTTCTTTTCTTTACATAAAGGAGTGTGTCGCCAACCGGCTACCACCAGCGCCATCGTGCAGTATTATTTGTAATCCGTCATCCGCGAACTGTCAAATAGTTTGCTTAGCACGCCACAGATGGCGCTACCAGTCGCGGATGGCGGATAAAACGCGGCGGCCAGCGTTGCCAGAATGTTACAAAAGTAACATTTTACGTTACTTTTGACCCTCTTATGTTACCTCCATGTTACACGACTCAATATGTTACTTTTGTGTTACTTTTTAGATTTTCCAGTAACCAAAAAAAAAATTCACCATTTCAAATTAACTTTCCCTGAAATACTCAGCAATATTAATTAAGCTAAAATGATTTTAGTGGGCCAATAAATCTCCGACCTCTCTATCATTCATTGTCTATGAATCACAGTAAATTTACAATCGATAAAAAAATATATGGATATTTGGACGTTAGCTACCCTTTCTCCATTAATATAATTGAACGAGCGAGCGAAGCGAGCGAAGTTCTCCGAGTCTACTGGAACAATCCGGCGTTTGTATGTATGTATGTATGTATGTATGTATGTATGTTTGTATGTTTGTATGTTTGTATGTTTGTATGTTTGTATGTATGAATGTTCGTTCGACGATAACTTGAGTATTTTTTGTCGGATCGTCATGAAATTTGGTAGGCAGGTAAATGAAATTAAAAGAATTTTTAAGTTCGAACATGAGCCAAATCGTTCGAGGGGTTGCCGAGATATGGGGTTGTTAAGGTTATATGGGATGAGAGAGGGCGCCACTGCTGCCTCTCAGTAACATTAAAATAGTGCTAAAAAGTTATTTTAAAAGTGATAAAAACGTAAATCTAATCAGTAAACAGTGAAAGCAGTGATAAAAACTAACAAAAGTGAACTATAAATACAAATTCTGTTTGGAAACAATATTGTGGATATCGGACGTAAAACTCAGTGGAAACAATAAAAATAAACTTTTACGGGTCGCAAAATAATCCGTAACAAGAACTCTATTTTAATCCAATAAATCCAAAAATAACCAAAAATCCAAAGTACACCAGATTAGAAAATTCAAAACAGCGCCATCTATTAGAAAATATATATATCATATTGTTATTCTATTTCCTAACAGAGGGCGTGACAAAAAAAAGATCAGAGCCATCTAGTGTTCAAAATTATAAACCAAAAAGTCCTTATGCTCAACAATAGAGGTCGCTTTACTTCAAAACTACAAGAGAGTCCAATACAAAACTTAAAATGGAAGAAATACTAGATAAACTACAAAAAATCCATAAGAAAAAGCGGCGAACAAGTTACAGAAAACATTCAAAGAATGTTTGGCGAAAAACTAAAAATGCTAGAAGAAAAATCTGAAAATCTTGAAAAACGAGTGGAAAATCAAGAGCAAAGGCTGTACTATCTAGAAAAAAATGCTAGACAGAAAAATTTGGTTTTCTTTGGCGTCGAGAAACGTGAAAAATCGTAGTTTGAGTTGGAAATGATAATTGCAAACTTTGTAAAGGATTTTATGAATATTGAACTGGACCTGAAGGATATAGAAGCACTATAAGAAAGATAGGAAAGAAATCAACTCGCGTCTTATGCATCTTTCACTTCCATCCATGCGAGCATATAGCTCTTGCGCTCCACTCTGGACGGCCGGTAAAGGCAAGCCAGAGGTGAGGGTCCCGGTCCTCTTGGATTCCAATCCACTCTTGTACAAAGACTTGGATGCGAGGACCAGTTTTCGACCTTCGGAAGACTCGGATCCGTGGTACCGCCACATACCAACAGCTCCCCACAAGCTGCCCTGCGGTGGAGGAACCATAATGGTCCCTCCATTCCCTTAGTCGCCTTTTACGACACCCACGGGAAGAAATGGGTTGGTCCAATTCTGTACCTTCCGGGAACCACACGGGGGTTATTATTATTATTAAGTTTATATGGGGTCGCGAGTTCATAGTTCGGGGCGAACCACTAGTATTATGTATTATGATGGCGTTTTTTTATATTCATTGATGTTGTCATCAGGTTGTTTGTAGTATTGAAAGAAGTTTTTCTTTCTTTCTTTCTTTTCTTTCTTAGATTGGTTGGTTTAGTTAGACACACCACACATCATTGATTGTATGTTTCTTTCTTTTTCAGCATCGCCAGTCGATTATTCGATTAAAAAAATATTAAGTTTTTTTTGAAGTTTAACAAATGGGACAAGAAACTTATTTTACTTTTTTAAAAATAAACTGCCATACTAAAGTATTGTGTCGGTTTCCACAATAAAAAAACGTTATGTTACTTTTCTCGAGAAAATGTTACTTTTTGATCTGCCTCGTGTTATATTTGACTATCTGCCACTGGCAACACTGGCGGCGGCCCATAGACGCTCGCGGAGAGAGTTTTGGCAGCGCGGCCATCTTTTTTCAGACCAGTTCAGTTTGTCGTCAAGTCAGAAAAGCAGTCAGTCAGTTAGTTATTTATTAAAGTCAGAGAACAGTTAGTTAGAAAGTAGATTTAGTGTTTTAGTTACCCCGGCAAGTGTTTCAGTTAATAGTTTTCAGTAAATATACAGTCATTGAAGTCACCAAGTTGTTTTTGTTAGTGTGCTGAACCCCAAACGCCGCGTCACCCGGCACTCCACAGCAGGCACCCAACACCATCGAGGGTCGCCATTGGTGACATGTGGTCCTTCGAGCCGGATGAGCACACTAACAATGCCAGCTACCAGAAGCCAGTGAGCTGATGTGGTCCATTCGAGCCTGGCAATAAGCACGATGCCAGAATCGAGTCAGCGAGCCGAACAAACAGCGCACAAGCAAGATGCGTTCGTTAGGCAGCCGACATCTTCGCCGCCACTCAGCTCCATTAGAGCAGTCGAAACGAGAAGGCTTATTTCAGAGGCGCGTATGAAAGCCTACGACGAGTTGGCTAAGGAAAAACTCAGAATAATAGAAGAGACCAATGAGCTAAAACTACAAGAGCAAATCAGATATAAGTTACAAGAAGAAGAAATCGCCCGAACCGTGACTGCAGTAGATGGTACGGTGCCAGCAGCACGGCCGCCGCCGCCGTCTCTACCGCCCCAGTGTACACCACCGCCCCAGAGTACATTACCGCCCCAGCAGCAGCCACCGCCGACGTCACCAGACACAATAGTAGACAATAAAGTCAGTGACAAGCCGATCATAATAGTGCAGGCCAAGCAAGAAGTAGAGTGTGAAGTAGCAAGAAGTAAAGTTCCAGAGCAAGAAGTAGAGTGTTCCTGTCGTTTTGCCTCAGTAGGGCCAGTGAAAAATAGAGACTACCGAGCCATCGACGCACCGGCTGCAGCTAAATATCCTGCAGGGTGGCAGCATAGCCCCAGAGAAGTAACAGAACCCACGAGCGCGAGCGCGCCCCCAGCCCGTGCCCCGATGATCAGACCAGCTCACTCTCTAGCCGCAAGATGGGCAACCTACGGACCCCGCCCACCCGATACCAATGATGAGGTGCCCCTAGTGCACCGAAGGTGGTCAGTGCAAACAGTATGGACACAGATAAAACCGTTGATTGCATCTTTGTGGTAGTACTTAGAGACAGAGACTTAGAGCTTAGAGACTTTTAGTTGATTACCGCTGGCAGCAGGTCAACAAGAAATTAGTTTTTTTTTTTCAGTGTTTATTTAGCGTTCAATAATGTTTTACAAATGTCCACAGTCTTACAATAGTCCCAGAACTCAGTTATAAATAAAGAAACAAAATAATGTAAAATTTTAAAGTACAGGGTGACACACAATACAGGGTTGAAAATTGTTAGAAAAGTTATAATGTGTTTTTTTTTTTTTTTTTTTGTTACTGCTTCCTAGCACCGTCAAGCAGCTTATATTACAGGGTCTTGTCTTAATTTACCAAGTTTTGATGTTTGTATAGTAAAAGTTGCATTTGAGTAAAGAGTCCAGTTTGTAAATAGAACCGATTGTAAAGCCGTGCTAGGGAGGGGGCAAGTTGCCAATTTCAGTCAATTGTTAAAGTTAAAAAGTATCCAGTTCAAAAGAGAAGTTAAAAATATTGTCAGTACCTATTTTCTAAGAAAGAATCAGAAAGTAGTAGTTTTATGTTAAAGTAGTTATTCAGATACAGGTTGAAAATGTTAGTAATGATAAGATTCAGTAGTTTTTAAGATATGACTGAAAATGTTAGTAGTTTTAATAGTATTTGTAAGATTTAGTAGTTTATAAGATAGCAAGAGAAAATGATAGTAGTTTTAAGTCACAGTATAAAAATGCAGCAGTTTTAAAACTCAGTTCTTTTGTGAAAATAGTAGAAGTAGTTCTTTTGTTAAAATTCAGTAGTTTTAAGGTTTAGTGAGATTTCAGTAGTGTTAAAGTCAGTAGTTTTTAAGATCTCAGTAGTTTTAAGGATTTAGTAGTTCCTAAGATATTAGTAGTTTTTAAGATGTCAGTAGTTTTTAGTGTCAGTAGTTTTAAGTTTCAGTAGTTTAAGATGTCAGTAGTCTTAAGTTTCAGTAGGTTTTAAGACACAGTTGCACAGATATTTAATAGAGTACGCTGGTGGTGCGCCGATTGTGCTCCGTTTTTTTGTGGCACTTTAGAGTTTTTTACAAAGGCGTGCCAGGGAGGGGGTATGTCGCCAACCGGCTACCACCAGCGCCATCGTGCAGTATTATTTGTAATCCGTCATCCGCGAACTGTCAAATAGTTTGCTTAGCACGCCACAGATGGCGCTACCAGTCGCGGATGGCTGATAAAACGCGGCGGCCCATAGACGATCGCGGAGAGAGTTTTGGCAGCGCGGCCATCTTTTTTCAGACCAGTTCAGTTTGTCGTCAAGTCAGAAAAGCAGTCAGTCAGTTAGTTATTTATTAAAGTCAGAGAACAGTTAGTTAGAAAGTAGATTTAGTGTTTTAGTTACCCCGGCAAGTGTTTCAGTTAATAGTTTTCAGTAAATATACAGTCATTGAAGTCACCAAGTTGTTTTTGTTAGTGTGCTGAACCCCAAACGCCGCGTCACCCGGCACTCCACAGCAGGCACCCAACACCATCGAGGGTCGCCATTGGTGACAGAGTGTGTGGCGTTGAAGTGTCATAAAATCAACAACCCGTTGCTAAGCAATGCTACAAGTTGAAGGTGTTCCCTATATTTTTTTTATTAGGGCGTCGAGTTCTTTCGAATCGCACAAAAATACAAAGTGGTTTAAAAAAGGATCTTCTACGATCGCATGTTTAAAGTAACAGCGGACTTTCCGAGCATGGGAGATGAAAAACTTATTTGTGGGAAAATATAAATAAAAAAAGCTTGTTTATTTCGATAAGAGAAATTTTTCTGCAAATATACCGGTTTTTCAGGACTGAAATAAGCACACAAGTAGGTTCAGTCAGTCACACGCTAGGAAACCCCTTTTTGTTCGATTGGCGCCCTTATGCCTCGCGGAGTAAGAGCTACCACGGGGTATCATAGACTGTGGCCGACCGTACCTACTCTACCAGTGTATTGACCCCAGGTTTTATTTATACAACATTTACGAGGTAAATTAATGGGCTTCAATTGCTTTTCAGGTAGCATTGACAGTGACGATTTACACGGTTGCTATATCATGTGGAACCATAGGACGGTTTCTTATCGCAATCATAACACCAAGGCTTTTAGCAATAAACATCCGGGCGATGTCCTTCGGTAGCTGCTTCGCCCTTGGCCAGTTTGGGTCAATGATCAGCTACCTGATATTTGTACTAGAAACCATGGATACCTTCGGCCTATCAGCGCTGATGGTAGCTACAACGCTCTCCATCTCTGCCTTATGCCTCATGATACCAGACGTCGATAATAGAGAACTACCGGATTTAATGGAGGATATGGATTACTTTTTAGAGTAAGTGGCTTTATCAATTACCTACTTAGGTAGGTACCTACCGAAGCAAAGGTAGGTTCGTTCACACGTTGACAGGAATCGGAGGGAGCGTCCGTCTACCTACTTAGATAGGTGCGTTATCTTATCAATTGTTTACATATTGTTACCTATATATTCGATGCTCTTTCAGTGTAGTATACGTACCTAATACTTCAGTAGTTAGGTAGGTAACTAACATACTTCCCTTATCAGCCTACTTCATCCGTTATTGGTACTCAATAAATTCCGTAATGATGAGTGACCTGAAGCCACTGTTTCTGATAGGATAACTATTCACGTGCTGATAGCGAAAGTATTCTGTCTGACACAATGTAATTTCCAGCTTGACGAAGCCACTGCGATGGGCGACGCAGAAGACACACTCCCCGTCACTGGAAGAGGTAGAGATAAGGATATACTCGTTCAGCTCGGATGGCGACCAATGGCTTCCAGGGATCGCCAACCAGCAGCGGCCGTCGCAGGCGCACAGCTGGAGGCGGTTATGGCGACGAGCTAGAAACTTTTTCGGCACATCGGCTCACCTTAGTAGGTAGGTATTGTTGTGGTTTTCATAGTAAATAAAAAGTCATAAATAACTGGGTGTACTTATTAACTTTTTATTGTTTTCTAAAAACCTCTTTAAATAACATTGTTATCGCATAAAACCGTTAGTCGATTGGTGTTAATGGAACGCATAAGTAATTATACTTATTTGGGATTGAGTAGAAAAATACGCTGAACATATTGTTACCTATACCTACAACTAGTTATTGTTATATACTCTGGTCAAAATAGAGATTCTTGAATTAAGTAACCAAATGATAATTTTGCACAAGTGAGGTAGTAACACAAATTCGTTATTTTAATTTATGTTTATCTAAATGCACTTAACATTATCAACTTATTTATAGACTCAGTATAAACTTATCTGTAAAATCCCACCAACATTAACAGTGCGCATTAAATCTTTAAAAGACAATGTATTATCGATTTGTATTTAAAATGTGATGTAAATTCACTAACATGTACTAGGACCTCAGAAATAAATTAGGACTTAGTCCAACATGGCTTTCACGAGTTTAATTAATTAAGCTCCATCCTTAAGCACCATAAAATTGCACGAAAAGAGCAGTTAACACGATTTACACATACAAAGAACCTCGGTTCAATGAAACAAAACAATAACAACATACATACGTCTGCAACTTGCATTTTATTTTCCTAAAATGATTCAAATTAGGTACTTACTGAAACTTGCATAAAAATGTATGCTTTCAACCGTTCAGTAAGCCTAGCATGAGCTGAGCGCCATATCTACAACTTTTCATGAAAACAGAGCTACTTTTTTTTTCATTATTTTAAAATTGGTAGCCAATTCACACTAGGTCATTAGTTTTACGCCACATGTTACAATCAGAATGAATGCAAGGTACAAACAACTACTATCTGCTTCGTTTTGAACAGTTATGTTAACATTAATTTAACTTGACAGATTTTCTGAGTAGGTACTTATTTAGATAATATTTATCGCATGACATTACAGCTACTAACATACATAATATGATAGCCTCTACTATTGAGTGGGACGTTCCAAAGATCATGCATAATAAATAAGGGATTATTTTACACATTATTGCATCAAGCTAAAGCTAGATAACAGACACGTAGGAAACTGTAAGACAGACAGAAACCGTTTTAGGCCGGCTACATATAGGTACGGACAGAAAAAAATGGAATCAGGATTCCGACCGTACGCAGTAACTGCGCACGAGTAATAAGGGGATGTGACGACCCCATCGCCCACCAATGTGACAGCTAGTAGTAGGTGTCACATTGGCGCAGTCAGTCTTCGCAGGGAAGCTTGTGGCGGGCTGTTGGTGAATTAGCGACACCACGAACCCGAGATCCTCGGAAAGTCGATCAGGCCCCTCGTCTTCGGCTTACCTTTACTGGTTGGCCGAAGTGGACTTCAAGAGGGGCCGCAGGACTCTCACCTCTGGCTTGCCTTAGCCGGCCGTCCAGAGTGGGGCGTTAGAGCTATATGCTCGCAGGGTGGAAGTGAAAGATGCATAAGACGCGAGTTGGCACTGTGACTGTGGCTACCACACTACCGTCACTGGGTAGAAAGCGGCGCACACCTCTCGACACCCTGAGCTGCTCACAACCATGTTGCCGCCTTGCTGTCCAGGGCTAGGCCCATAAGCGGCGGCTTATTTAGGTGGCCCATTTAGTGAGCGGCAAGTCATACGTCTGCCAATGATGAACCCCTTGAGACATTCTCCGTGGCAGACGTCAATAGGTCTCAATCCATAACCCCAATCCATTTATCCTGACACTCCTATAGCCCAGATTTTTCTTTTTTCTATATTATTTTGCAATAGTCCTTGTATCTGATGGAGATTGTCTCTGGGTAGTATCTCGTATTTATCCAGAGATAGGATCCGGCAGATACACCCATCACATTTAGATTAAATGGTATTTAAAAGGCCTGTGCTTCGGCAACAGGCTTCGGCCCCACGCAAGCCTCAAAGGACCGGGTCCCCATGGACCCGTGATCTAAAAGATGTACCAACATAATAATAATTTAGCTCCTAACTTCTTCACTTTGGTCCGTTTGCTCTTTTGCAAAGGCGTACGAGTACCTACCTATGAACAAATCTATGGACCCACCACACACATTCCGTTTTTTTTCCGTCCGGAATTCCGTCCGTATGTGGCCGACCTCAAAGCTAGGTGACATAGGTAGACGCGTAAGGTAGCAATGACCTAGTCAAAGATGTAGCAAACTCGGTACGGTACCTTCCACTTTACAGGCAACTGAAAATCGTTATAGTTTGGTAGTATTTAAAATTAATTAACTTCAGAATTTCGTGATATTATTACCTATGTTATGATATACATTAATTTCACCGCGTGTCTTTACGAAACAAAAAACAAATTCAAGTCCCAAAGTCTCATTCAATCTGAATCACAGTATACTCTGATTTTTTATTCCGTAGAATCCTGACATTTCATAAGTGTTGCTAGTTGCTACTAGAAAAGCACTCTACCGAAAAAGGGAAAAATTTGACCCATTTGAGGACAATAAAAAATAAAATGCTAGATTTTTTTTTTATTTTACCTTGAAAAAGATAAAACTTAATATTTACTTACTCAAGTGAACTAATACAAAAGTACCAAATAGTTCAATATCACGAACAATATATCGAATTAATTTTAATTACTTGATAAAGTATACTGTCACGCCGCGTCTGTCACATTGATTAATTTTCATTAGTGTGATAGTGATATTAGTATTAATGATGATTAGAGATTTTAATAAAAAAAATATTATTTCCTTGTACTTTTTTACTTTTTGTGATGAAAAGGGACGTAATTATCAATCGCCGTAAATCCCCTTTTAATTTGGAGCTCTGCACTTAATAAAAATAGGTACATTCACTGACAAATAAAATGTATAGACTCAGATGTTCAGACTCGTATTGAAATTGAAAAATGTGCCCGGCCAAAAAGGTTTGTAATCTCTGACATGTCAAAAAATGGCAGCTGTCAGAATTTTCCGGAATTAAAATCAGAGTTTTAGAAACAGTATTTTTTTAATGAGAATACAATGTCCTATAGAATACATAATTTGACAGAGGTTTAATTAGAAACCAAATTAGTTTATTAAACTCTCTTACTTACTATTTTGCGTTAGTATCACAGAATATTAAGACATGTATTGTTGATTTTAATGCATGTTTAACATGACTTATTTTAAATGTATTTAGTGCGATATAACATTTTTATTTGTTGTTGGATATCTGTATATTTTTTTTACACCGTGTTATTTTAGTGGTTTTAAAGCCGAAGGTATTCATTTTTTTTCCACTGGCGATTCTGAGCCAAATTGCAAAATTTCATTCCAAAGGGCACAGAAAAAAATATTCACTTCTCCATACACATGGTGTCGATTGCGGATAGACATTAAATCGATTTAAGACATTTATAATGTAGAAGTAAATTTTCATTGCTCTCATTTTGGATTTTGGCCCAGAATCACCAGTATTACAAAATACCTTCGGCTTTAAAACCACTAAACTAACACGGTCTTAACATAAAACAACTTTACGATATGGTATAAAAACTAAAAATATTTTTGAAACACTTAGGAAATATGTTTTAATCTTAGAATAAACTTTTTAAAGTGCTTACAGGTGCGTGCATATTTTAAATAGCACCTGTTTATTGTCACATGAATAATATCCGTTCAAGAAATAAATATAAAAATATTATTTTATAATTAGGAACTTCATAAATGTAATGGTAACCATTTTATAGCAACACATACACGGCCAGTTGACCGTATAAGAAAACTTATTGCACCAATACAATAAACAAAACATTAATAATTAAAAAATGCATTATTTCTTAATGCCCACCATCTCTATCCCACCTTCTAATCCGATGCCTAAGCTTTACATAATTCATATTCGAACTCTTTTATAAAAATATTAACTTTATCATAGATATTCTCTTTTCTTCGTTCACGATACAAGGTTACCACAACTCTTTTTAAGGCCACATCAAATTCGATTCCGACCACCATCGAGATAAGTAAACCATAGTAAGAAGTTGAGTAAACTTTATTGGGGCTTCTAAACGTGCAATATTTTTCGGAGTTTTTTGAATCACGATTATTTAAAATACTCAATTAACCGCCAAAAAAACAAAAAAAAGGCACGTCGGGGCAGCGCGTCAAACAATTAAAATTATGTGTGAGTATCGCGGATCAAACATTCTTCTAATGTTTTGGAATAATTGACACAGGCCTTACCACTAACACCATAGAATGTTTGGTAGTAAAATGTTGAAAAACACAATTTTTATTTTATAAAATCAAAATAAAAATAAAAACAAAAGCTTTTTGTTTTTGGATTTAGTTAAATTCAAACAAATGATTGTGTACGTAAGCGCATTTGCATAGTTTTAAGTTGATAAAAATTGTGAAAATCAATGAAAACCATATTTTAAAAATACTTTCCTCCCGCACCAGCGCTCACAAAAAAAAATGGGTTGTGATCCCTATCATCGGGTCCTTACTTACCCTGTAAGTAAGGACCTTTTGTAACACCTTGTATATTAAGACCTACATAATTATTAAAATATTGTACTTCCCGAGTATCACTTAGCGCCGCCCCCAATGAAGCGAAGTTACAGCTCTGTGTTTCGGTCCCCATTCAGTACTGGAGCAGAAGATTTTTCTGAAACAAACAGAATATTTCAATGAGAAAAAGAGGGTAAGCCCACCAAGTTTCAAAAAATAAAAAAAAAATATTATACTCGTAATATTATGTTGTTTGTAAAATATAAAAATACGCGGCATGTAACCACGCGTTAAAAACACTTTGATAAGCATAAGATAACTCGAAAAGGCAGTGAAAGAGTTAAAACAGTATAGCAGACAAGATATTGTTTGTAAAATATGTAAGAATAAAAATACGCGGCATTTGTTTGAAAATAATGAAAAGAAACAAGAATGAAAGTGTGTCTATTTCTAGTCACAGACTGTAGCAAATTTAGTCTGCTTTCAAAATGTACATAATTATCACGTAGGTAGATAATTTAAAAAAACTAGTCCTTTAGGCATAAAATTGCCAAAAAACTGAAATGAAGGCGAAAATTTCGCGTTTTTAATTAACATATTTTAAATTTTTATTTTACCTACTTGAAGTAACACTATACAAAATTAAACTACACTTTTAACGGTAAAATAAAACCGGACAAGAGCGAGTTTAACTGGCGTGGAGAGGGGTCCTTACAATGTAATGGGAAGATTTTCATACAAAGTCCACTAAGATACATTAGTCGTAAGTCCAAAGGTATAATGGTTCCGTTTTACCCTTTTGATACGGAACCCTAAAAACGAGTGATCCGGTAAAACCGTATCTAATTGAAATTAATTTAGCAAAGCTGTGTTTTCAGAATCGCTATTAACGAATATGTAGATAAATAGATAAATAATGTATGTGTGTAAGCATTTAAAAGCTTTCAGAAAGGCCTTTACACATTCACGCCGCGCCGTGAAGCCTTATGAATGAGCCCAGTATGCTTAGCATCGTCGTTTTGACACTCTCTCGAACTCGAGTGACAGACGTGCCATGTCTATTGTGCGAGCATGGCAGTCGGGACTCGAGATGGCAATAGATTAGGGTCATATCGAGCAGAAAGTAGATATTGCCATTTTTAATAAAAATGTTGTATTTTTGTCTCCATCGCCATGTTGGCGTAGAGCTAACTCGAGCCCGACCGACAAGTTGACAGTTTTGCATAGAGAAGGGCCTATCTCGGGCTTACCATGCTCCACGTACAGGTGGATGGCCCTGTTTGCGGGGATAGTTTCGTATAGAAACGCGACTTGACGGCGTGAATTTAGAGCCCTGGGCCCTTAGCCTGTAACACAATGGTGCCAAAATGGGCTGTCAGGTGAAGACTTCAATTACGATTTGCTAACGCTGTCTGTCCTTTTAATGTTTTTGTAGTACAACAAAGAATATTTTGATTCTAATTCTAGAGGATTAGTTCTCTGGTTGTAGGAGAAAAACGAGGAGAGCCCGGTTTTGTCCTTCTGCCGGGACGCCATTGACCCGCCATTGCGTTACAGGCTAAGGGCCCTGAACGAAACAGCCAATTAAACAACTCCTCACCTAAGTCTGCAGTTCCATTTTCAGTCGGCATCACTTGTCCAGGGATGAATCCTCGTCGATGGAAGCGAATAGTGAACATCAGAGTAGCGCCCACGATAGGCGAGGTGCCGGCGAGAATGAAGGGCAGCGTGTAATCGTTGTAGATGGCGTAGAGTTGGCCAGCCACCGGTGGCCCCACAGACAGAGGAATAGCTGCCAGCCCCAGCATGCAGCCTATAGCTTGCGCCGCGGATCGGTTGCCGCACAGCTCGAAGGCTATAGGCCCTATCAACGATATAAATGCACCATCAAATATACCCATAACTAAAGATACCGCCAGCAACACATTGAAGGATGACACAAACGGTAGCAGAATAGTAAGAAAGCCTATAATATAAAAGGAAATCTGCTGAAGCAGTATCCTATCCATCCCGGGCCGGTCGGCAAGGTAGCCGAACAATAACCTACCGATCCCAGAGGTGACGGCGATGCATTGCACGGGAATATTGCTCTTGTCAATGCAACTTCTGTCTGCCTTACAATTAGGGTCTTGGAAAGTGAGTTCTACGAATTTACTCATGTGAACGTATGGAACGAAGTAACCGAACAAAGCCACAGGAATAAATAGCGCCCATAATCTGTATTTCTTGTTCTTCCAAATATCAACGTTGACGATAGTTTTTAGGACCGATTTGACACTTTTGTCTTCCCTCAGAGGCTTCTCCAAATCCAATAAAGCTATTGGCTTGAATAGCAGACCACAAAGAGCTATGCCAAAACTGAATGCGGCTAGAACTCTAAACATCCAATCTAGGCCATGATTCTCTATCATGTAGTTCATAACTATAGGCATGATCACCGTGAAGACGGAGCTTCCTATAGTGACAATTCCATTGACTGTACCTAAATACGCATCGAAGTAATGGCCGAGAATTGCCAAAGACGGGGTGTAGGCCAGAGAGGCGCCGAGACCGTACAAGATTCCGTACGTGAAACATAGTGCATCTACTTGATCTGTTACGAAAGAAGACATGAGCAACCCTGAGGTGGCGATCGCTCCTCCGAGGACTGCCGTCAGGCGCAGGCCGAGTAGACCCGTCAGCACACCCGACAGAGGTGATAGCAAAAACGTTGTGCCCATCGCCATCGCGCCCACCAGAGCTGAAACAAAGAAACAAAGATTAAGTTACAAATAACTTCGTAGAGCCGGTTTACTTATGTAACAAAAATATCACGCAAACATTGACGACCCGTACCTACCCCAAGTAAACTACGTAATTTTCGATGGTTTGTTAACGTTACGCGTAATATTAATCAATATTTCATGAAGAAGTCTAGTCGCTCGTGCCATGATCTTCGTGATTCTATATTTACTTACTTACATGAAAAAAAAAATCGTTGAACCCAAATTCATGTTGACAATTGATGAGTAGGCAGGCAGTCATTCAACGTCTAGACTTAATCTAATGGGGTCGCCGGACTCTGAGCGTTCTCATGTCTCATCGACACACATACCAGCATACGCAAAGTTTATCAGTCCCTTTTTTCTAGGTAACTACCTAGTTGACTTTGAGAATAACAGTAACTCTGCGCTACGCTAGGAAAAACATAGATACTTAATAAAGCATCTAAGGCGCACTTTTTTGTGCAACGAAATTCGCAGGAATTTTTCGATTTAGGTACTATCTTATCAGTTTGCGGGTTTTTGTGATGTCGCGAAAGACCATTGTGAAATAATTTAGAATTAAGTAAAAAGTATAGTAAGAGCTTGTAGTAGGACTGCTCTACATAATTATTATGTCAAGCTCTTACCTTACAATGCTTACTTCTAAATTATTTCACCACCGTCTCTTGCTTATTATTGGCTCTAAGCAGACTAAATAAGAGCGATAAAGATCCGTGGCGCGCTCGTCGATAAATTTTATCATGTGGGTCTTTCTCAATTACAAAAAAAAAGCGTGACAACTTGATTGTTAAGTTTGCCTTAGAGATATAATTTCGTAGATTTTTTGTCGAATGTATTTTTTTATAATAAATCACAGCAAGCATTAATTGCAGCTTTATTTATTATTTTATAAAAA
This sequence comes from Zelleria hepariella, assembly GCA_949319315.1. Taxonomy (NCBI): domain Eukaryota; kingdom Metazoa; phylum Arthropoda; class Insecta; order Lepidoptera; family Yponomeutidae; genus Zelleria; species Zelleria hepariella. The sequence goes on along the minus strand of OX439392.1, from coordinate 9,128,622 downwards.
ATAAAAAATATCAAAGTGTCAAAATTTCACAAAACGTGTGTGTGAAAAACCCATTTTTTCGTATTGTAATTTTTTTTATTAAAAAACTATTGTACATATACTAAATATAAAATAACTACCCGATAGTTCATTAGTTCTCAAGCGATAATTACCAAGTTATAGAAAAATACGACTTTACACAATGATTTAATAGAAATTAAGAATAGCCCATGTCAATGTATAAAATTGGCCATGTTCATGCGGCCTTCGCCCACAGTGGCGCCAGTCCTGAACAGAGCCCTGATTAAATGACATGCGACACAGATTTACAGGCCGATACATCTATTGCTATGCCGCTCGGGTGCAAGTCGTTTGATGAAGACAAAGGGAGACGGTTTCGTTCGTTTTTCATTCCTTACGGTTCACAGTTAGGTTCGGATTCCGAGTCGTGTGTTGCGCGACCGAGCACGCGTCTTCTGACTGGCTATCACAATAACTACGTTCAAACTTTTAACAAACCTAAATAAATATAGTGGTTCAGTAGGTGTGTTATTTATCGATTTACATTTTTGCTTCTTCCTTTTTGCTGAATTGAAATTGCGGAAGAAATTAGCGAACACGCAGTTACGCAGCTTCCGCATTTCGACGGAATGAGTCCATCAATGGTCACGAAACGAATCTCTAAAATTGACCTAATTAGACCAATCAGTGGACAATTAGAGCAAGTACAGGCTTATCTGATTCATATGATAAAAATTGATTCAAAAGCCAACCAGTAAACTTATGTAGTCTCAGTTTTTAGTCACCAGTCTTAGGGGAATAAATTAATGCTAAATGAGAAATCTATTTCAAGTTATTTGATGCCGTTGGTACTGTAATACCAATACCATTTGAACACATGTGCAAAACAAATTCGAGATAGCCCCAAGTGACCCTATTGAGTGATATTATATGATTGATAAGCCACACTACAGTTGAGAATAACAATTTTCAGCAGGAATGTACTAGGTACTTTTTAGAGGTTGATTATTCCACTTTTCCTATTTTGTCAGAAAATAAGAACTTTGTTTTTTAGCAAAGTAGCAATTTGCAATTTCAGAATGGCATAAACATTGTGATGAAACCATTGCAGTTAGTAGTTTTGTTTTTCTATATTGTTATATTGTTTAGTTTAGGGACCAGGGAGTTTAGGGAGCTAACTTTTAGGGAGCAATAAACAACAACTTCAACTACTAAATTAACAATAAAATTTAAAACACCCCCAACATTTTAATTTCAAATGAGAATTAACCGATTTAAATAAAACATGCCACATAAGTGGCTTTTAAGAGCCACCACTAGAAAAAGTACATTAAAATTAAATAACTCTCTTCCAAATTAAGAGCTATTGTGCCACAGACAGACACACATAGGGGTAAAAATTATAAAACCCTTCTTTTTGTGTTGGGGGTATTAACCCAACACTATATTGTTATTAAACAACAGTTTGGAAACTGTAAGACAGTTCCTAAAGTTAGGAATTCTTGATAAAAGTAGGCATAGAGCATACCTAAAATAGGTAATTTATTTCCCACATTTCTTTGGTGTGTTCCATAAGTTTCCCAATATGTTTTGTAGAACCAAGGGTAGAAGGCTAGGCTATGCCAGTACTGTCTTAGTAAGTGTGAATATTAAACCAAAAGAGAAACTACCAACTGATTAAACAATCACATTAAGCCTATTGTAGAACAACATTTGGTGGATGAGAATGTTTGTAGGTCTGTACCTACACAAGCTAGACAAAGTCAAGGACTTACATGCCCGGGCCTGTGAATTGTGGACACCTTCTGCTTCCAATTGTTTCTGGAGATACTTATAAATGACGCCGCATGAATTGATGACACCGAACAACAGCCCATTTGTGAGGAAAGACGCCACCAACACCATGTAGGCTCGCGCGCCGCCATCGGGAGGCCTTCGCTTCATTTCTTTCGGCTTGTGTCTTCCGTTGGTCTCTTCTCTACTGACCACAGTGGCCCCACATGATCCATCTTTTTTGTAGACCGCAAGCAAGTCGGAGTTTTCTTTTGGTTCCGAATCCATTGTAGTGTGTTATAAATAGCAAACAGAATAGACTTGCAGACAAAGTTATTGTTGTATTCAAATGCACGTGGTGAAATTAGATCGAAAATAATAAATTAAAAATGCGCCCGGCTCAGTTGTTGTGTATTAAAACACAATCTTTGGACGATTACTCGTTGTGTCCAAGTAGGCATTTTAATTCGTTTCGCGATAAACACAATATAACTGAGACATAAATTCACAACACAACACAAAGCTAACAACGCAACATGCGACTGATTTTTGTTTGACATAGAAATTAAATGAAAGAAAACTTTGACATTGACAGTTCGCGGGCTGGTATGGTAGCGCCGATTCACGGTGACGGACGGTGATATTAGACTATCTTTTATCTCTTTTGCTCCGTTGAGTTTGAGCGTGACAGTGATACAGCTCACATTCTCACCCATTGTCATTTTGCGTAGAGTTTGTAGAATTCGATAAAGTAAGGCTGCGTTCAGAAATTAGGGACATTCGGTGCTGCCTCGGTTGGTTGCATTTTAGGATGATGAAAGTAAAATTGCTAGTCTAGTTCTTTGAATTATTCTGAAATTACATATACTTATTATTGATTTGATTACGCTTATCCAGTACCTGTGTTCATATTTTTTTCATTATCGGTAAGCTGGCCATACTAATCCTGCTGCCGTAGTCAAAGAGAATTTAACACTACGTTTAGCGTCATACCGATACCATAATGATACAAAATTAATATCAACAGCGGGGCTCTTTGGGTCATAACTTAACATAATGCTAGCGATGGCAATAATCGAGTAAATTTAATAATCGAGTACTCACCTCTCGAGTGGTTTCAATAATCGAGTGATTCTGGTGAGTGAATCACTCGAGTGGTTGGATGAGCGTTCAGTTTGATTAAAAAAACTTTTATAAGCAAATAAAATCTGGTGAGCGAATCGCTCGAGTGGTTTGATGACAAAGGTACTACCTACACACATTCACACGCGTCAGTTTACACTTTACTTTACATAAATTTACAGTTTTACACACACGTTTTATTTCAACGAGTAAAATAATCTCTGAAACTCATGAAGGTAAGTGCACGAGCGAGCGCAAATGAACGAAATGAATGTAAACTCTCGAGTTGCAAGAAAGTTACCTACCCACTCGAGTTGCTTGATTAATCTAGACAGCGAGCGTTGAATCGGAAGGTGAGCAAAAATCGCTCGAGCATAAATCACTCGAGATAACTATCGAGTAAACAACAAATCCGTAACTCGAGTTATCCGAGTTATTCAAATAATCGAGTAACTCGAGTAGTTTCACTCGATTATTACCATCGCTACATAATGCCCAGTTTACTCCAGTCCAGCGCTGGAATAATGTAAACCGGCACTGGAATCAGTGAGCATTCCAGTGAAAGAACTGGAATTTTCCATTCCAGCGCTATTGGAATGATGTAGACGATAAGACGACCATTCCAGTGCTGATGACGGTAGGGTAAACACGTGTTGGTTGTTTTTACGGATTTTAATGTTTGTACACACGACAGCACGTCGACCTTTACACGCTAGCACTCTACTCGGTTGCGTTACGGTCGACTTTGCAACAAAAATGTACAGTTCGACGTGCTGTCGTGTGTACGAGTTTACTAAGGTCAGACTTAAGACTGGGTTGGAGAAATTCGCTTGGCTCGGTTAGAGAGCGATTGCACGGTGTTCAAGAGGTTGCAGGTTCAAGTCCCAAGCGATGTTGGCCTCATATTATTATTCTTAAAAATGTTTCCTAAACTCTAATTTAAAAAGATTAGCAAGGGTAAGAAAAGCAAACAGTTTATTATTAATTGTTCCAACTTTTTTTTAACTACTTTCTTGAACTCATTGTCCCCTCCTGCTTTGAAATGACTGGAATCATGTAGACGGTCGGCCCACTCTATTCCAGCACTACTGGATTGCTGGCCTGGAATCACGTCAACCGGGCATATAAAAGAAATTGACTTCTGAGGGTAATATTTTATTTGTTTGGTTAAACACAATCTATTCTAAAACTATAAACAAATAATATATTGTACCTAAATATTGTACGTCTACACATTTACTTGTATTTTTTCATGTCCAAAACCAGTTTCTTTATCAAAGGCATTTCAGCCTTTAACTTCTGCTCAGCATCCAACTTTTCTTCTTCATTTGCAGTAAGATATTTGGTCACCAAATCTAGAACAAAAAATTCCAATACTAAGTAAGTATCTACCTACATCTTTTTTATGAGTTAGGTAGGTATCCTATTGAAGATAATTTTTGCATACAGGATAGTCCTTGGTTAGGGTGAAGTCACCCCAACCCAACCAACCCAACCCAAACCTGAAATAAAATTAATTCCCTTACTGGAGGTACATATGATGTGCACAACTGCACAGCCGGACAAGTGCGAGTTAAACTCGTGTGGAGAGGCTTCCGTACAACCGAAGTTCATTTACGCACAAAATGTTGAGAACCATTTACAGGGTGGCTCAAACATAGACGTCAAGCGAGAAAATCTAGATAGCTGACACCCAGGGCTACCCGAATCACCCATTATAAGTATGTTCAGCCATTTTTGTCGTTTAGAAGTTATATAAGTCTTTTAAGGTTTTTTTTTTAAAAAAAAAAAAACATACCAAACTATACCGCGATCCGCGATATAGGACTGTAGGTAGAGTGCCATCTGTTGGCTGAGTTGTGAAAGGAATGCTACAAAATTATTATTATAATGTTCCTATGCTATTTATACACAATGGACTTCTTATAGGTTTTCCTGTAATCTATAGGTAAAGATTTTTTGGGTATTTTTTTTTTCAAAATTTTGGGCCTAGTATTTTCCAGGGTAAATTTTCGCCAGTTTTCTCAAATAACTTCAAAACCATTTATTTTAAAATTATGAAATAAATATTTTGAGATCCTCAACATTTGATATATCAATATCACACACCTATTTTTTGCAAACTTTTTTACTTTATTTTTATCCCCCAAAAGTGGCCCCCATATTTAAAATTCATTTATTTATGTTGCACGTCCGGGTTTGGGTCACCAACTTACCTGAGTATCCAAAATTTCAACTCGATCGGTCCAGTAGTTTCGGAGTAAATTGGATGTTACACACGGACAGACAAACAGACGCACGAGTGATCCTATAATGGTTCCGTTTTACCCTTTAGAGGTACGGAACTCTAAAAAACAGACCAATTCGCAACTTTAAAATCTAGCCAGTGACAGTTTGGTCTGAATTCGAAAAAAAAAATCGTCACAACCTAAATCTTACCATGATTGAGTTGAAGGTGTTCATAGTCTTCTTCCTTCATCTGTGTCTTCAAGTATGTAATTATGAGAGGCACCTGTCTACCAGATGCATGCAGCATGTTCTGAGTAGAAATGGTGAATATTGCGAGTGTAGCCAAATGCAGAGCCAATGCAGCATCTTCACAAGATTCCAGCTCGGAAATCAACTTTTCTCTGTGATTTTGAATAAGAATTCTGTAATAAAAAAAATTTTGGTGATCCTTTTTTTTTTAGAAAACGTGTTAGGTGCAGCCCCTCTACTTTTGACGCATTCGCAATACAAAATTTTACATTTCACGCACGACGCATTTTATTATTGTACAAAATAGCCTTACCTTTGAATAAACATTACAAAGTATATCAAAGCATGACTGCGAATTCAAAGACAAATTAATTTAAAAATGCGTCAATACGAACGCAATAGCGTCAAGGGTAACCCCCCAGGAATGAAGCTTAAGGAGTAACTTACTTATCCTTCTTCTTATCAGCTTTCTTCAAGATCATTTCACAAGCAGACAGACTGACATCAACAGCTTGATAGAAAGCATCCATGGTCTGATCAGAGAGGGTAGCGTTCAAAGCTTTCAGAGGCTTCATGTATTCTTCTGGGAGGTCATTTATGGTCTTGTTTCTTTGTTCAACAGTGAGTGAGTCACCCACAGTGAGGTTGCACTGTGAAGCAGCATACTTGCAGAACTCAGCTAAGACATCTCCTCCAAATGTTTTTAGAAGATATTTCACCAACTGAGGCTGCTGGTCGAAAGGGAATGACTTTAAGCCCTTCTCATAGAGCTTCATGTCATTCACTAGAATGTTTATTTTGTCCTGAGCCGAAGAATGGGTCTGTTTTCTGTTCTGGTTAGCATCTTGCATCAACTTATCTGCAAGTTCTTTAGCTATGTTCAAACCAGCTTGGTTCAGACTCCTAAAAAGAAAAAGTATTATTATTTTAATAAAACATAATAAAAATTAAATATTGGATAACCAGACAGTTCACTGACCCATGTAGATATGCAGTTACTTGCGATATCAAATCATCGAGACCTTCGTTTTCCAATGTCCGTTTTATAACATTCTCAATTTCATCCAGTGTAATAATTTCTAATACGGTCGAGTTTTTTTTAGCGACAGTAGATCCTCCATCATCCGAGTCCGAGTCATTATTGACGTGTTTGGAGGACCTCGCGTGTTTCTTGACTGCCTTGGTCTTGGTCTCGCGACCTTGAGTGCCGCCGCCGCCTTTTCCTGTCGCAGCTTTTCTTCTGCGCTCCTCTCTTCTTTCGGCTTTTTGATCAACATGACCTTGCTGACTGGAATCACCACCTTTCGCTAACTGTTGTTCCATGTAGTACTGCTGATACTTGCCAGATTTAACAATTGCTTCTGCCTTCTTCTCAGTCAGTGGCATGCATGCTTGTCTCAAGTCTTCCAAGTAGTGGTTGCTGAAAACTAAAAGGTTTCAAAGGGTAAGTGTATTTTATTTTCAGATTAGCTGATTAATTAGCAGGTTTAGTGATGAGTATAAGTACCTGTATTTTCAAAAAGTACTGTGGATTTTGAATTGTTCTTCAATAAACTTTCTACAATATTCTCAATGTCTGTCTCTGACAATATGGATGGCAACAAAGACACAACATCTAAATAGCTTTTTGACGCAATGCACTCTTCTAAAGCGGTCTCTAGCTGTTGTTTAATCTGAGCCCCGATTACACAGCTGCCCAGGTAAGTCAGTTCCTCATTGGGCATTGTTCTCTTGATGAATCCCTTGGCATCAGAAATTCCAAGACGGGACAGAGCATCATATTCAAGATAGTTGTTTTGACGGAAGAAGTTGGTGACCCATTCATTTTGTGATTTGGAATGGCATGATGGCACATAGAGGGCACTGGCTTGTCGTCCCGTCAGGACACCCGGAGATCGCAGCTGGTCAAACAAGGACAGGAACAGACGTTCTGTTAAGTTGCAGTGGTTGATTATAACTGCCACTGGGGTAGGTTTCAGCAGGCCCATCAGAGCCCCTCGAATTTTTGCTTTTGTTCTTGTTATGTACTCCTCAGTATAGAACACTCTTGGGTCAGAGGCATCTTGTTTTCCAAAAACGATCTTTCCCAAATAACGTTCAAGAATGCTGTGTTGCAGTAACTCAGCTGGCAAATCATATTGTAGGGTAAGCTCTCCCACAGTTATTTGACCTTGAAGCTGCAGCTTCTCGTTAATCTCACTGGCAATCTTTTCAAAGTAGTTCTGGGAAATCAAATAGCCAGACACAAGCTGTACATCTTTGCCCTTGGTTATTTCTGGTACAACCTCATTGATTTGGTTCAAGTCCACATTTAGCTCCTTGGCTAGGTCCACAATGTTTATCCTACCACCGTGGACAAATAGTTCATCCTTCACTTCTCTTATAAGCTGCTGTGGTGTCAAGTATTCTTTACCGTCAGTTGTAAATATAACATTAATTAGTTTTAGTTCTATGAGTTTGGTAACTATTTCAACACAATTGCGCTCGGACAACCTGAAAATGAAATAAACATTGGGATTTAAATTAAATCTGTAGTCAATTCAGATGTTGTAGTCTACAGCACTACCACCGATAAGTATAATCCGTGTACCTACCTATTTACCTGTGCATTGATAACCCTTCATATTGAAGAGAAAGTTCGGGTAGGTAGGCATTTAGATATGTGCAGTAAAAAACTAAAAGACCTGCGCTAAAGAGTGTTTTACATATAAGAATGTTTTACCTTTGAACAGTCGAGCTGAGCTGAGCTTTTTGAAAATCTGCAGCCAATCGTTTTATCTCGTCCCAATCCGCTGTTGGAGCCATGGTTTAACTGAAAATAAAAGTTGAGAAGAATTTCGTGGAGAGAAGAATTAAAACACAAATAATCTTCAACAACGATTATTATAGTAACCTCCTTGGATTATATTATATTTTAAGGATATTTTTGTGAGTTATTTACATACATACAGCTTGAGTATAAAATAAAATCGTCGTCGCCGCAGTCATCAAAGACACCAAAATAAACTGCACAGCTAATCTGTGGTGAGTAAACGTCATTCCAACACATCATTCATTTGTTTCGTTCTACGCAGATTAAAATATTTTTTTCAATCATGGACCTATTGAGAATAATATGTAGTGAAAAATTAATATTATTTATCTTATTAAACACCATAATCAAAAATCATAATTTATTTATGCTACATTCGGTCGGTCGGGTCACGAGGAGATTGCGTAGGTAGACAACAGTCGCATAATATTGGGGTTCCCTTTATGCAGTAGGTTGTCAAGTGGGTCCTCAGATAATAAAATAAATCATAGATAATAATAAATGTGATCGCCAAATAAAATCGCAATTAGTTAAGCAAAAAATGTATTAGTAGGTTTTAGAAGATAATCAAATAGAACTGCAATGTAACGCTAGAAAAAAACAACTTGAGTCTGCCCTTCATCCTCATAAAATATCACAAACTCAAGCATAATAAGTAGTACAATGTTCGTGACATCTCCTAAAAATCATTACATTTTGGCGCTGAAATAATAGAATACCTATTCAGTTAAATTCAAAGTAGCACCTCGAATGTTTCTTTTTATTGCTAAAGAAAACACAAAACTACAATAAAAGCATAAGTTTCAGAATATTATAAACATAATAGAGACATAGAGAAATTACAAGCAAGCTTTTGTTCAACTATAATAAAATTAATTTGCAACCTTTCCAATATTATTTATCAAACATGAAATAAGTAGCATTGTACTTGAAAGGACTGAGCAATGCACATAAATAAATGGTTCCTTAGTGGGTACATGATCATTAATATTAGCATTTATTTTAGCTGGCTGCTTTGGCAGCTTGACGTTTCTTGACATCCCAGTTGTAGACTCGAGCCATATTGACTTCAGTTGTAGTCCATTGATCTCTGAAAATTAAATACAAAATTATAAGATTATGAATTTCCATTATGAACACAATCAAAACTGTTCAAAAGTACCTACTCAACCTATTAACGTAGGTACAAAAATGAAAAAAACTCAAAATTATGCAAAAATTAAAAAAAAAAACTTTCTACTTTACCTCAAAAAATCTAAATCATGCTCAACACAGGCTAGGTTCTTTTTTGCTGTTGCCATGTTGGATGTTAGTAACTTCTCAGCATCCTCCAAAGAGTATTCTAACATGACGTTAGCACCCAGCCACAAATACACTATCTGCGTGGGTGGCACATTGGCCTGAAAATAATGACAATATTATTTAGATTCACCTTTTTGATGGCTAATTCAGTCTAAACCTTGGTTGCGATAAACAACATTTTTCAGTTACAAACCTTAACAAAAACTTGGTCGCTGAGTAAAAACTGTGTTTCCGTGTCTTCTTTCTGAGCTTTCAGTCTCTCAATCATCTCCAATGACCGTGCCAAGTCTGGAATTTGCTGACGGAGACGTCTCCTCTTAGCAGCCAAGGTATACTCCATAAACTTGTATTTGCCATGTTGTTCATCAAGTTTTCTTAGTACTTTGTCAACCCCACCAGAGTTATCAGGCAAATTCATGAATTCATCAACATTATCCTGAAAAAAAGTGTAATTTAGTAATAAATATCGTAAATAGAAACAAGTTCATTGCAAAAATATATGTATTATTAGCAAATACAACACAATTTTTAACAGGTGTGCCTCAAAATATAACCTATAATTTGGTCTAATTACATCGAAAATATAATGCTAAGCTCAAAGTTGCAAAATGAGTACTCTCAGGAATTATCAAGCTAAGAGTATTATAAACTGAACACTGGTGAACTTACCACAAACACAGCTTCAGGAATTCCTGAGAAAGACTTTTCATCCTTAGATTTTTCGGTGTTGTCGCCTTCCATTTTTCTTACCGTTTTAGGGTATTATTAGGATTAGTTCAGATTCAAATGAAGCTGGCTTCTAATACAGTTTATTTTGTTAACTTCAGAACTGAATTTGCAAAATAATTTCGGATTTTCGGAGTTTTCGTAGGTTTTGTACACACAGATTAACTTGGCAAATTGAATTTTGACGTAACGTTCCACAGATAGTTGTAAGAACCAACTCAGTCACACACAGCTTTAAAGGCTGTGACTCAATCCGACTAACGCCGCCGTGAAGACGGTCGTCAGTTGCATGAGTTGCATGACCCAGCAGTCCCGCTCCCTCAAGTTCGCGCCCTTTCACGGCGTAAGAGTGTATGTAAAGTCACGTTTCCTATCGTGCACACCAGAGTCACAAAAATAAACACCAAGCCGCGTCGCGAAGCCCCACGAAGTATTACACGCACGCCGAGAAAGGTATTGTGCGTGTCTAGTGTGACACAAAAGCGCCACGATTTCACGACTTGAATGTGTAGCGGCCATACCATACCCAAAATCCAAAACGAGATTCATTGTGATTGATCATCTGAGTTCTGAGTTCAAAACAATCAAAAAACTATTCTGTGAAGAAATAACCCAATAAAAAAAAAACAAATGTCAAACCAATTTGCTGCCTACTGAAAAAGAAGAAATAATATTAATTTACGTGAAATTACGCACAATTTCCCGCATTTCAAGGTGAGTTTTGGGGTTTGTTCGCCGTTTTAAGTATATATACAATTATCTCATTAGGTGCTATATCTTGGATGTTTTGTTTCAGGTAACCCAAGGCGAATAGGCTACGCCCTATTTCGTTTCGTGCAAGTTGTTTGTGTTGCTTCCATCATAGGACTATCAGACACTGCCGTAATGGATATGATGGTGTCGACGTTACAACAGCAGCGCGCCGTCACGGAGCAGCTGCGGCGCGAGGCAGCCATCAAGCGCGTGCCCGTGTCTCTGGCGGTGTCTGACATCGTCAAGTTTATAACCGAGCATGAACAGGAGGACTGCCTTCTCGTTGGGTTCTCCAGTCAGAAAGTCAACCCATTCCGTGAAAAGAGCTCCTGCACTGTTCTCTGAAATGGATTTGCAAATAGCAGCACAACACCACTCTATGTTCTAAAACAATGTAACACTGATTCAGATAATGTTGCTGCAAAGATTTATCATAAATATTGATTGATTTTATTACCTATGTACCTATAATTTAATTACGAAGTATCAATCACTTAAAATAGTATTTTTTTGCTATTGTTAATGTCTCTAACATCTGTTTTCCTTTATTTGTTTCTCTGCATTTGAATAATCAACAATGTTGCAATTTTCTTGTATAAAACTGTAATTACTATAATAAACTGATCTATACCAATAACACACTCTTTCTATTTATAATAAGATTTTTTAAATCAAATAGAAGGTAGGTAGAGTAAAACCACACATTTCTACTATAATATTTTATTTGTGCACTGAAGAAATTAAAATCCTAGTTAGTAAGTGGTTATCAATTCCACTAGTAGGAATGCAATAAAAAAAACAATTCCTTTTTGTTTTTCCTGCTTGTGTTGTAGATAAATAAGAAAATATTAAAATAATAATTATCAGGAATGTTTTCTAGATGGCTGACAAAATATGGCATCTATGTTTACACTGATTTAAAATGCATTTGTTAGTTTTGGGTGTTCAATCAGTTTGATACATTACAGAGGCCGATTATTAGCATAAGTTGTACAAAAAATACAATGGCATTTAAACAATATTACACATTCATGCTCATACAACTAAAGTTATAATAATTTTAAAAGTTTTTATTCTTACTTCTGCTCACAAAAAATTAAGCAATTAATTACTGCCAATGTTACTGCCATTAAATTTTGAAATATTTATGTAAAATCGTAAACTAATAAACTTATCAGTTAATATTCATAAAAGTTTGAGCAAATATGGGACTAACTGAATTATTCTTATTCTAGGGGTAAAAATATAAAAAAGGAAAATTACCAACTATCAGTCTTGTAAATTGATGCCGATTATCAACCTTGTGCTAAATTTTTCTCTCAAAAGTTTACAAATTAAGAAACAATAGTTAATATCAGTAATCAAGGAAACATCAAGTATTGTTTATACACTAGCATAACTATTCTTGGAGTTTATAATCATATGGGTTGATTACAGTTAAATACCACTAATCTTGTATACTTTACACTACCACCATCATCACCTATAATCAATTTATTATTGAAATGGGTACAATAATTTAGCATCAGTCAATAACTTCAGCTTTACTTACATCGTGCTATAATGAATGCTTCACACTCTCTACATTTAGGATATCTAATACTTTATCCAATAATAATACCAGCTCATACTCATAAGATTAGCGTCTTAATAATAACTCCTATACACTATTAAGAAAAAGTATAAAATGCTTCTAATCTTGCAATTAAGAAAACCAATATTACTGGAATGTTGTTACATTTACTTTGGAGGAACGAGGTGAATAAACTTTGCACATGATTTACAAAAAAATATCAAAGGCCTCATAAAATTGGTGTATTGCTGTTTAGTTTTATTTTGTAAACTTTTGAGATGAAGATTCACCCATCAAAATAAACAGGGTTTAGCAGGTTACACTTGCAATTTACCTTCCTCTGCCAGCATAATAATATGTGCTCAGACTTTCTCTTGCTTGGAAGGAGTCACATCTTCTGCTCCATTGGCAACACTCTGATGGTACAGCTTCAACAGTTCCATTGCATCTTGTGCTTGGCGTTTCTCCAAAAGTATTCTGAAAACAATAACAAGTATTAGCTTACATGTCTTTGTCTCTCGAAGGATATTAAAGTTTGGTGAGAAACTGAAGTACAATATACCTTCCAGAGGCTTCTTTGATGTGCTCCAAGAATATTCTGTTGTCTCTGTCTGTGACAATATCGGCCAAGCTGTCAGGATCCATGTCTGACAGCATCTCCAAGTCCTGTCCGCCGAGCAGCGAGATGTGGCACAGGTTGTGCTGCAGGCGGCCCACCAGGCTGGCCACTTGGCCCTTCTCGCCGACATCGTCAGTCTGGTCCAGCGACACTCGACATCTCGGCATGTTTGGCGACCACTTCTCGCTCCCATGTAGAATCATAAGCGACGTGTCAGGGTCCAAGGTAGAGAAGTATTCCTCATCGTCCACTTCCGTGCCGTCCGACTCCAACACGACAGTGAGGTTGTCGACAGGAAGCCCCAGCTTCTCAGGCACTTTGGTAAGTAAATCCTCAAGTGACGAGGAGACAATACCCTTCTTTTTGTCGCGGTTCACATCACAAATCTTGTACGGCTTATTTATATCGTTTTCCATTGCTCAGAAGCTGTGTGAACTAATATTGTATTCATAAACCACTATAAATGCAGCTGTGAAACGTTGATTAGTCTTTTTAAACGATTTTATTTTCTATTGTGCGTGCACAAAGTAGGCCAAGAAAATTAGAAAACTGACGTTTCCAAATCAATATTGCCAGACGCAAATATTTTTTTTTTTAATGTACATGTATTCCAACCTCGACACAAAAATCAAAATGACGAAAACTAAATATTATTGAACGCCAGCACCGCGTGTGTGTTCAACAAGAGCTGGCTCTGAAATGCCGCTCGCTGGTTGAGGAGTGGAGCCGCGGCGCCGCCCCGACTCCCGACTGCAAGCAAAAGCAACGCCTAAAAGCGCTTAGATCTTGCTTGTTTCAGCTGGTTAGGTACTGTTTCTAACGCAGGTTTAAAATTATAAATCGTTTTATTACACACGACAGAACGTAAAACCTTACACTTTCGTTGCAAAGTCGCCATAACGTAGGTAAGTGAATAGAGTGCATGTGTGTATGGGTCTACGTGCTGTCTTATGTAGCATAGTTGTATGGAACCACGTATCCCACGCGATCACCATCCCTGTGTACCTACCGAGATTTAATCTAATAGGTGCCTAGGTCATCTCCCTCTTGTGGATAAGGTTAATATCCATAGGTCCTTCCCTAATTAAATAATAGATAAACCATAGAATAGTAAGTCTATGGGTTAAACCATTAAAAAAAAACCTATCGGTAGGCGATGATAATGTAGGTAACGGACGCCTAACTTTGAAAACCTTAAAGTACCTACTCAGACCTTATTCAGACGATAAAACCCAGTAGAAGTCGTTTTACCGAGTAGACCGTATCTAAACCAACCTCCTTCCTTACATTCCGAGTGATGAACCTGCTAAAAGCTACCACGGCTAAACATTGGTCAGCCTTCCCTCATGCTTTGTCCCTGATGTTTACGGTAAGGGTTCAGTCAGACAGAGACAGGTCCAGACAGTAAGGGCGCGGGTTCACGCGCGGTCACCGCGTGGCGCGAGACGGCACCCCCTGATCAATAGAATACCCTCCACCCGCCCGCGCGCCCGCCCGCCGCATGCCATGCTCCTCCAGTCTGATGGCCTAGCACGAGTCTAACTGCCGATTACTGAATTGAGAAATTCGCTAAGAACTGTCTCTGCAGATTTCTCACAAAAGAACGTGACAAAACGATGCATAAGTAGGTATTTATTTACTTGGGAAAACTCTCAATTCAGAAACCGGTCTTATAGGTCCGAACTTTAAGACTAACCTACTCGATCGCTTGATTCGCATGATCGAGGTCCACACTATAAGAGGTAGGTAAACTCTAATTTAAAAACCGTGTCCACGGAGTTGCTACTGTCAGGTAAAGCCAATCGGGTGACCAGTTTGGCTTTATCTGACAGTATCATTCCGTGGAGTCGGTTTTTAAAAATGAGGTAGGTACTCGAATTATAGGCTCGAATACGGACACGTTCATTTTATACGCTGATTAGTGCGAGAAGAATGCAGGTGCAGTGCAGGTGAGTGTGGTCTAAAGAGCACATTTTTTTCTGGAACTTTTCACGAAATAGACTAGGTGCTAGGTATTCATATGCAATACATATGAATACCTAGCACCTAGTCTATTTCACAACAATCTAAAGACATTTTTTTTCTTTCGTGCAACTTTACGTACGTTACGATAGTCTAGGGGTGGTATTCTAGAACGCATTTAAGGGTAGACGATAGCAAGGTGGCGGGAAATTCAAAATTTTCACAGTTTTTCAGCCGATTATGTGTTCCGGTCTACGAAGCAGTGGTACTGCCCAAAAAACTTGTCGTAGACCATAACACATAATCGGCTGAATTATTGTTGTTCTGTTGTTTATAATAATGAAAAGAATACGGTTTTATTCTCGCGAACGAAAAATCGCTGAACAAAAATAGTTCAGTTTAGCTACAAAATGTTAAAGTCTGTGAACATTTTGAATTTCCCGCCACCTTGCTATCGTCTACCCTTAAACTGAGTTTAAGTAGCGTTCTAGAATACCATGTTTTAACAACCTCATATTTTGTACTTGCATGCAGCTCTACATAACGCTCTAAAATTTTACCTTTACCCATGGTAGGTAGAGCCACACACTACAGGGTGCACTCTAAGTCGATAGCGGAACTTTAAGTAGGATGTCTACTGATCAATACAAACAACTTGTACTAGGTGGCGAAAAAAATGGAGTGAAAAAAATATCAGCTGTTTCATACATTTGGCGCAGTACTGAGTCGACCTTTTGTATGGAACAGCTGATATATTTTTCACTCCATTTTTTTCGCCACACGTTGTTTGTAGTCATCAGAACTATTGACTTAGAGTGCACCCTGTAGTATAGTCATAATCTAGCGTGCAAAATCTTCAAAGTAACAATATACAAAACAAATAAACAAACTAGAGCCGTCTAGAAAAATTATCGCTACAATCGTAACGTACAACTCTGGATTAGGGCACTGTCGGAGATATAGATGGAATGTAATTTGCAACGTAACTTCAGCTTCACCTGCCCCCTGCCCGTCTAGACTTCTATATAGTTAGTTAGATGGTATCTACATCTCTATATTCTTTTTAGATAGGTGGGTACCTAAGTTATTTTTCTAACTTTGTCTTAAACGAGTCTCCCGAAGTTTGCCGGAGGACAATTCGTTGTTTTTGCGAGCTCTTTCAGTAGAGACAGGCAGGATTCATTCATGGAAAAAGGCGAACTTGTAATTCTACGCGCCCATCGTGTTTTGTTTGAGACAAGAGTTGTCATTGTTTACGTCTATTATATATACGTCAGAGTTATACGAGTACCTACTCGTAATAATTATGTAGTATATTGTAACTTATAAGAGCGTTATGATAAAAATATTTCCAGAGTACCTACCTACTTAACTACAGAGGTGCTTGTTGCGATTAGAAAAGAGGAAAAGGGAAAATCTGTTTTGTTGCAGAATCCATAGCTTTATGCGGGCTTTATGCAAGCAATTTATGTACCCACGCGATAGCTGAGGTACCTACCTAGACATCTGTGATAGATCAATACCTACTTTGTAGAATATTGTAGATAACGTCCAGTCACCTCGCCGGCCATTGAACATGCATCTGGGTACTTACAGTCTTATGATGATCCAGTGAAATCAACTTCAGAACTTGCGTTAAATCCGGTAGTTCTGTTTTTTTTATCGCGTTTTTATATATTTTTGACAGGCTTGCGGTCAGCTCTTGAGGTCAAAAACTTGGACTTCATTGAGCCAAAATCATATACAAGCCAGAAAACAATCAGAACTACCGTATTTAACGAAAGGTGGGGTACCTTGCTACATTCAACAATAATTTTGTATTTTCCGCGAAGAAAGTAACTTCTAAGTAGGTACTTATTAACTTAGGTATTCCGATAGGTAGAGTCTCTAGCGGTGCACGGACGCGGAGTTTAATTATTTAGCGCCTACTGTGGCCGGCTATAGTAGCTGGCCCTGAGATGAAAGTTGACACTTTTATGAGCGACCTTAAAAGCTTACTGCAGTAGACCTGACGCAGCATCTGCGAAGTGCGCTATACTCAACTTTAGGGTCCCGTACCTGAAACCTCAAGGGAATTTCACATTACCTACATGTAGAAAAGTAGGTAGGCAAAGAACGCTGCCTAACCCCTTTGGACCCGTGCCTAAGCGAAAATGTATTACTGAAGTATTTGGAAGCCTTCTTTAGATAGAGTTCGACGAAGTAAAAAAGAAAGGCTTCCAAAGCTACGTATTATAGGTAAAAGTACCGTAACCCATCCACGCCTTGAAACTACTGAAAGTTTTCCCGTAAATACCTACACGGACAAAACTAGAATTATGCGAAGCTTTAACTCTACATGCTTTTGAGGAATGCTTGCTTTGAATGAGCCATTTTCAAAGAACAAATTCAAAGCAGTTCATAGATGGCGCTTACAGGCGTGGCCATAGAAGAACTGCCAAATTTCGCTAAGCACAGACTAATTTTGGCTTTGACGGCTTTTAATTCGTTCTTTGAAAACGGCTCATGGTTTTGTTGAAATTTATAGTCATTACTTTATAGATATAATCCGTGCGGGATCAGAATGGGATAATACCTTTTGGAACTGAGAAGCTCGCAGTCCTGTAGCGTCAGCATTTCGGCAAACTCTAGTTGTCTATGGCAAACTCGCGTCAAAACTTGCTTGTGTTTTCTGTGCGCGTGGGTGTCTGCTCGAGTTTTATCACGTTTTATTCAATTAATGCAATAACATTGAATCCTTTTAGATTACAAACATTAAACATTTTTGTGTATTTCCAATTTCATAACCCTATGATAGAACGTAGAACTAATTTTTTTTATACTGACGCTACTCGAGAACTGTCATTTTCGATTCAGTTCCAAAAGGTATTATCCCATTCTGATTCCGCACGGATTATAGTATTCATTACTGCATCTTTTCAGTATTTTTTTCGTAAGAGGTGGCCGAATAAGGCCACCAATTTACCTATGCAAGGTGTTACAAAAGTACTTAACTCTTTTTACATGGTATAATAGCACCCTGTGATAGGGATCACAGCCAATTTTTTTTTTGCTCTATGACGTTCCGTTAATTTTGAAATTAATAAAATGTGAACGAAAAGACAACATAATATAATGGGCTGTAAAGTAAGTTTATAGGTCGCTAATCACTCAACGAAGATAATTTGGATTGTGGTGGAAAGTCACCCTGCTAGGTGCAAAGTACGGTAAATCTCGAATGTAAACGCAGTATAAAATCATACAGTGCTATTCAACGTTTAAGTACATACCAACCTAGCCCGCATAGTGTGTTTTATTAAATAGACACAACGAGCAATTTGCGGTTTAGAATCAAGGTTTGCATTATTAAAAGCTGTGTCGGAATGCCGCTCTATTGTGATGGTGAATGAGGCACCTGCAGTACACTACAATGAAATAAATATTGCTCCGGAGGCCACTTTTGTACCCGTACTACCTAAGTTGTTTCCTGCCTGGATTCCTGGTGGGAATAATTTTCTTTTCCAAGAGAATATTAGCGTTCTATTTTTATCCGAGCACCTTTTCGTTTTACTTACCTTTGTACCTAAGTACACTAGGTCTTATTTACTTGGCCTTGTTATTCCCGGCGTGAGTAGATAAAATAGATGCTTAGTTATTCTTCACATTGACTGGATAAAAGACTCACTTATATAGGTGTAATGTTTTTGCTTAGGTACCTACCTATATGGGTCATTTTCATTTTAAATTTTTGAGTGAGCCATAGTGAAAACAGACATCTTTAGACTGAATTTCATTATTACAACTAGTATAACGGCTAGATTAGTATTTTTATAGTACCGGAAAGCACTTTTCATGCCTTTAAATAGCAATTTAAAAAAACTATGCGTCATTGAAACCCTAAAATGTCACAGTTCGTGGCTGTTCCTTTTCCAGTTTTCATTATTATTTTATTTTCGATAGTCTTATTTTTGCCGGTAGACCTGTAGTGATATGTAACCCACGTTTGTACTTAATATGGCTTTACGAATACAGTTTTGAATCATTTTATGGCTTTTTTTTTGGAGTCCTAGCTTACGGATAGTCTTGTTCCTTTTTTTTTTGTCACAGATGTGGTCCTTAGCATTTCGCACACTATCTCGGTATATTATGAATTTCAAGCTCTGGAAACACTGGCGACAAGAAAAGCGAACATCAGCCATTTTGCTTTTTGCGGCAGCGGAACACACAGGAGTACTGATCCAAGTTGAGAACATGTTTTGTTTTGAATTCTGGAAAACGACAAGCATAACTCGTATTAGATGTGGCCATCAGCATTTATCAGGTGGCTGAGCGATCTTCACGACTTTTATAATTTGATAAGGTTTTGGTGTGTAAATGCCGTCAAATCAGTTTCGCGTTGTTAGTGTAGTTTTTAGGTTAGTTTATAATGGCCATGATGCAAAAATGTCACAGGTGTGGTTTTAAAAAGTTGTCACAGACGTGGTTTTATTCAAATTATGTACACACAATTATAATGAAACTAAGTAAAATCGTAAAAAAATTAACTTTATTTGATCCGAAATAATATCTTAAGTTGATAAATATTGATAATATTTGTTTTGACTTTAATAGAAGGACGAATCTAACACTTTTTTTATTTGCGAATAATATCCCAAAAGCTATGACGTTCATAAAAATTACAATGCTAAGTAGTTGTAGGTGTGTTTTAAGTGCATTTCTAAAGACAAACATCACAAAACTCACAAACGTGGTCGTGAAATGTACTGAATTTCTGTAGATAAGTCACAGACGTGGTCGATATGTCACAGACGTGGCCAGATTTTTTTTTCAAAATTTATTTTAAAAAAAATTAAAGGTCATTAAGCTCTGCCAGATATACTGGTTAACTTTTGTGAAGGTTGTCCATCGAATTCGGTAAAAAAAACACACATCTGTAAGATAACATGCCAGAACACAACTTTTGATAATGACCCATATCAGCACACCAATAAGCGTAGCATAGGTACTCGTAAGGCTGGTTTAGTGCTTATCTATAGGTTTATAACTCTACCTATCCCACTCTATGTCAAACAAAATAGAGAGAAGCATAGTTATAAATGTAGGTACTGCCTAACCCAACCTTATGGGGATTTACAATTTGGCAGGGATTAACAATTTTGCAAGGATAAAAAATCCACGTAGGTAGCTCTACAATATTCAATAATTGCTCTACAATTGTTTGTTGATAAATCCAATTATTATCAATTTTTATTTTTTGTTGGAACGTGACCAGTAACATAAGCGATGAGTAAGTAAGTATCTACTTATTTATTGCATGGAATTGTTCTTTTCTGTCAGAGTTCCATTTGGCATTTGCGTGTTTCCCGACGTTCTCGAGAAACATACCCTGACGAACGCTTTGGCGGTTATGTACAGTCAGCCACATGCTAGGATACCCCTTTTGGTTCGATTGTCGCCCTTATGCCGCAAGCAGTAAAATTTGCCATGGGGTATCTGTGACTGTGGCCGACCGTACGTACATGAAAACGGTAGAGGGGCGCGCAGATTAAGGGTGGCATTAATAGTTGTCATCTCAAGCTCGAGCTCAAGTAGGTGAATTCAGAAAACAAAATCACCGACTGGAGACCTTGGCTACTGTCAATGTCAAGCTCAAGTTAGTGTCTATTCCTAAGCTGACAGCTACTCAAGCTTGACATTAGCCAATTTTTTTTTTCCTTTTTTTGTTTTGCTTCCTTTTTGAAAAACTACGATTTTTTCGAACTTTGCCCACTTTCTGAGTTTGCCCCCTGTTTTGACAAATCGACCTTTCATTCTTGTTTTGTACAAAATACAATGATGTGTGAATATCGCGAGTCATTAAAAGTGAATACACTAATGCCCATTTTCACCACCGACCCCTAATTTTAAAAGGCCTTTTAACGAAAGTTATTTGTACCTCTGCATGTCTATGGGGCATTGATGAAGGATCATACACACTCAACTCATAATGCTTGTGAGTGGAATTCGTATGGTCCTTCATCCATGACCCCTAGACTTGCAGAGCCGCAGATAATTTTCGTTAAAAGGTCTTTTAAAGTTAGGGGTGGTTGGTGAAAACGGGCATAAGGGTGGTATTCTAGAACGCTACTTAAACTAAGTTCAAACTAGAACGCTACTTAAACTCTGTTTAAACTCAGTTCAAACTAGAACGCTCCTTGAACTCTGTTTAAACTCAGTTTAAGTAGAGTTTAGTGGTGTCGACTGTCGATAAAACAGTGCATGTTTTTATTTGAATATCCCTCCCTTCATATAAAAACATGCACTGTTTTATCGACAGTCTGAATTCTGTTTAAACTGAGCTTAAGTAGCGTTCTAGAATACCACCCTAAATGAATCGAAAAAGTACTCATATAGAATCTTAGAATTAGGTGGGAGCTATCTAAATTTTTTTTTAAATTTTCAAACTATCCTAATTTCTCCATACCGGTAGTTTGGGGTAATCAAAAATGATTTAAAAATACTTTTACAATTTCGTGAACGTGGGTATTCAATTTAGCAAATTGATAGGGCGCGGTGCAGCCCCACGCTTTCCGCGTAGTTATTATAATACCTACGTAACTACCACTGCTTTCTAGATTATTAGATGACATGCCTTATGTACTTGCCCCTGTTTTATATTTTCTGAGGACATAACAACAGAAAACAAGTGAACGAAATAATTGTGCAAACAAAGTACCTACTTACGCTACACAGACACAAGTAAATATGAAGCACCTACACTAGAGATGCACCATCATACACCTACGATACTGCAAGTAGGCAACAGCTGCATAAGAGAGCTTTCGATATGGAAAAGTTTTGTTCTGCAAGTTTTAGAACTTTCAGACTCTACAAGGCGCATTGGCTCTCGGTGGGATTATCTCTACATAAGCAGATCTATACTTACCTCTCCTAGTATATACATATTTACTAGTACCTAAAGCCCACACTTACGCTGATGAAACATTGCCAAAGCGTTTCATGAGCGTGACACAGAATAAACTACAAACTCTCTAAGTTAAAGTTTATTAGTTACATTACAAAGTGTTTTACCCTGCCGCGGCAACGGTAGGTAGGTAGGTATGATAAAGTCATTAACTTGGTCCCTGGAAGCTAAGAACTAAACTAAAGTTTGAAAGATGGTTGGATTGGATAGGTAGGTACTTCCATCTAGGGATTGAAACAATACAGTCTGAATATAGTTTCTTGGAAACTTATTATTAAAATCTATGGAAATGTTAGTGATACACTCCCTATTCATAGCCCGAGAATAATAAATTCCCATTCCAAAGTTAGGTCGTAGGTATAATGGCCTCTAACGTGCGCCTGACTAATGTGGTGGCTTTAATGTTGGCAACGTTACCTTTGCTGTAGAAGCATTGTAAAATAGGCTTTGTTTCGTGCAATTACGAGCTACCCAGGTAATTGCAGGGAACGTTCAGCTGTGGTCGGGCCAGCGAGGGCGGGAGATGAGCATCTGGGTGGGCGGCGTAACTTTGTAGCGGCGGTGCAGCCCGCATGACCTTTCACCTGAGGTATGTAGGTCGAGGTCGCTACATCCGGCCACTTCAAGACCATACCTACCCGCGTCGAGGGGAGGTTACTACGTCTTCAATAAGTAACGTATGCACAATTTGTAGCCGGTAATAAAATGCTCTACTACCGCAGCAATTCGAAGTTGCCCAGTTCACCTCCAACTTTTTAACTCAATAATATCGAACAGCATTTTAGTTTTCAGACTGAAAAGCGGAATTAATTTGTGATTCGAGCCAGGTATGGTTGGTATTTTATTTATTAGGTACGAGTAGCTCCTCAGAAAAGGTAACATTAAAAAAAAATTAAATCGTTTTGGTACGAACAGTAAAATTTCCAACGATATTTAAGAAGGAATCTCAACAAAGGGAAATTAATAAGCCGAGGCGGAGCGTGTAAATAATCGTGTTTATTTCAGCTTTCTCGCTGGGGACTTAAATGTTGTCATGATCAAAAGTCATGGTTTTTCACTTGTGAGTGGATGATTGCCGTATTCATCTTGTCGGAAACATCTGGCAACACAGCAGAAATCGAGATATGCTTTGTTTCTTTTTGTTCAAGGTGTGTGTTGATCAGCCGGACTTCAAACCCTGGCACTATTTCGAAAATAATTATATAACTTTTATTTTCACGCAGATTTTTTACTAGTGAGTAAAACCGTGATTTAATAAAAATGTGCAGTGCTCATGAAAAAAGTAAGTAAGTTTTAAAAAAGATTTTTTATTATTTATATTTTAGTGTCGGTGAGATCTACATTATTTATAATATTTATTTATGCCAGAGCATCTTTATTAGATAGTAAAGTATAAAACCAGCCTTCAGTTTATTACGTTTTTTAAAGCCGCCTCTGTGAATTTTCATTAGGTTTCTCACTGGGTTTCTTTCTTTTGTTGCAGTAAAAATAAAGAACCCAACACTGTTAGTGGCACAAAGGTGAATATTTGACGTAGAACGTTTGTCCGGTGTCCCAAATAAAATGTCTAGATAAGAGACCATCCACCGGGGCAGAGCGGCGTGGGCGGGTGTCCCGGTTTCGGGGCGATATAAGATATAAGAGTAGCCACTCTTATTATATCTGTTCAGTTCAAGGTAGTGTTCGATACAATTAATTAATACTTATCCTAATATAACATTGTAGAAAACAAACTTATTCAATCCCTCAAGGCATTGAATGCCGAAGTAGAAATTTCAGGAAAATGTTTATTAATCAAATAAGAGCGATTTTTAAAACTTTATTTCAATTTAAAGACATCGTAAAAACAATAAGGCAAATAAAACAGGGAGACTAATTTTCAATGTCGAGATGAACTTACTTCTAATATACAGGGTGTTAAAAGACCGCCAACAAAGCGGGAAACCACGTATTGTCCTCATCATAAGGAACATTTTTGCCCAAGGAACTATGCCTGGGAAATCAACGGTTTCCGAGATAATGAGGTTCAAAGTCAGACTTTTCAAAACTTTTTTTTGCAGAAATGTATTTAGTATCTAGTTCTTAACATACCTTTTCAAGAAGCCATATCAAAATTATGAATATTTCTTACAAAAAACGACGTTAAAATTTCAATCCGCAATGTATTCTAAACATCGGCACTTCAAGCTTAAGTAACATAAAATTATACCTACGCTTGCGCAATATGACTTCTGTGCGTTACACGTCCATTGCGTGATAAAATATTTTTCAAAATTATAACCTAAAAAACCAAAATCATTTCCCAGCAATAATTTATCGAAAAAGTACTTTGTTTTGGTGTCCAGTATGCGTGGCTTTCGGGTCTGTTGGCGGTCTTTTAACACCCTGTAGGTAGAAATGCTTGTACTAAAATGTTTAGAGGTACAATGGAGGGAGATATTTGAGGTGATAAACGTGAAATGAATTTCGAACTTACTAATTGAAAACAGTGACTATAAACTAAATGCAAGAAAGTCATTACAATTACACAACGAAACAATGAAATAACCAACACAGGAACAATCAAACTATCAAAGATAAACAATGCACACTCTAGTTGGTTATTCCTCTCATAGCGTTTTCATTAAATGCGACAATCAATCAGCCAGCACCATATGATATTGACAGATTTGTAAAGGAATAATGTTCACTCTGTTGTTAGACTAATTTGATTTTTTGTGAAAGTTTTTGAAGTCTGGCTGGCAGATGTTTATGAAAATTCGATTAGACTGTGAACCCTTCGTATAGTGAACCCAGTGAATACATCGACGAAGCACTGATGAAGGTAGAAAATAGGTACAAGAAAGCATTCAATAAAACTTTTAAGTAAATTAAGAACCTCATTCACAAAGCTATCACGTTTCATCTCCAGACAGCTCTGACAAAGGTTCGCTTTTACTCGCCCAAAGTGTGACGTCGCTTCGAGATAACGCAATTTTCCCTCCGAATGAGAAACTGGGTCTCGTATTGTTTCTAAAATTAATTAGTTAGTAAGTGGTTATTTTAGCTTTTGGTCTAGTTAATTGCTAGTCTAGTGCTAGTCGAGTGGAAGAGAAAGTTTCAAGCAAACGAAGCGGCCGAAGTTCGGACGTGTTCGAGTGGCGACTCTCTAGCCGCGTCGATCGGCGGAAATAGATAAAGTTCGTAGGCCGATAATGTGTTTACTATTTTACTTCCTATACGGAAAATTAACTAAGATAAAGTTATACCTAGTGGATCGAAGGCTCGGCTTGTATTCCTACTCAGTTAGCAGGAAGCAGTAAGTGCCTAGATAGGTGAATCAGTGTAGAGTGGCTTAAGGACCAAGGTGTAGAGTCGATCTTTGTAATTATTTTTTAGAGTTAAAAAGTAAAAACACTCGATGAGATTGGTTTTGCATCGGATAAAGCCACTTGAATAAAAGCAGTAGATTTTTTACCGAGGAGGCTTTACAAATCACTTAACAAATTAGGATTTTTCTTATTCAGCGCCTGCCTGATTAGGTATTCTGTGAAAAACTTTATCTTTATTACAATTTCCTCCTCAGGCAACTTTCTTAAAACGTTTCTAAAACACGATCCACTGAAATTAGGTGGCCTACTATCTATCTACCGGGAGCTCAGGCATCAACAGTACCAATAGAATCGATCAACGTTTCCAATCATAGACGTAGAGACGAGCTTTCACGGTGGGTTGTCATCGGGGTTGCTTAGCTCAGTCCGTGTATAGTCCGTCGTAGATGGAGCGAGGCAGATGCTCAGCAAGGAGTGACTTCAGCTTCTCCCGTGGGGAGACTGGCGTGTAGCGGGTCAACGGGAACGTACGGGTCACCCCGTCACTCAAGGCGCGGGTCACCGCCGTAAGGTCGGCGTCCTGAGGGAAAGAAGCGAACTTGTACCGTCAGTCTCGTAACAATAACGTTTTTATTCGCTGGCGTCTTAGGGCAAGGAGAATGACATTGAATGTAATGGAACAAAAGTAAAAGTTTATCTGATAGTGATAAGATGTAGATGTAGATAGTACCTAATGATTAGCTTGTCTTTCTTTAGTACGACATGGTAGGCGCGGGTTGCCGTGTATAGTATCATCATTCCCGTCCCCGTCTCATTAATCAGTAAAACCCGTGTCATTAAAGAAAACATTTAGGATGAACTTCAAAACACTAGCCCTTCGCTCTAATTAATAATCAAAGCGAGACAACGCTAGTTTTGAAGTCCATCCTAATTTTTTTCTTTACTGCCCCTCTACCCTTGACGCGTTTTTCCAATACGGCCGCAATATGGCGCAATTTACAAATTTTAATATTTTACAAATTAAGACGCATTTTGTGTTTTTATTGAATAAAACAGCCTTACCTTTGAATAAACATCACAAAGTATTTAAAATCAAAGCATTACTATGCGAACTCAAAGAGAAATTAATTTTAAAACTTTTTCAATAGAATCGCAATAGCGTCAAGGGTAGAGGGGCTGACACGGCTTAAGAAATAAAATTATTCCTCAAAATCAATCAGGATTTCGGAAAAAGCATAGCACAACCACGGCACTACTGCACATAGTGGACGAAATTCTCACATCCTCCAACGCTAAAAAAGCATCTATACTGGTTTTGCTTGACTTTAGCAGAGCTTTCGATTGTTTGGATAGGAACCGTCTAGTAAATAAATTAAAAGCATGTGGGTGTGATGAGACCGTTTGCGCCTGGTTTGGGAGTTATTTTAGGGACAGGGCGCAGCTTGTAGAATGCCAAATGGAAGGTGGATGCCGCATTCGCTCAATTCCCTTACCTGTTGATAGAGGTGTGGTACAAGGGTCTGTACTTGGTCCGACATTGTACTCGATTTACACCTCCGACATGTTGTTACATATAAAGACATCTCTAACCCATATGTATGCGGATGATACTCAAATTCTTATGAATATGAGTCTGGAAGAATCTAACATCAGTCAGGCTATTGAATGTTTGAATGTAGATCTTGCATCAATATCAGAATGGTCCTCTACTAATGGGTTAGTATTGAACTCCCAAAAATGCTCTTATATGATACTCGGTACAAATCATCAAATAACATCGGTTCAAGATACAAACCCTATAATCTTGGTAAATAATATTGCCATCGGAAGGTTGCCACTGGCAAGGAATCTGGGACTTTTTCTTGATGAGAAAATTACTTTTGAAAACCATATTAATCTAAAAGTAGCTAAGTGCATAGGATCATTACGCCAGCTATATAAGCTGCGGCCATTTCTAAATCTCAAAACAAGACTTAAACTAATCGAGGCTTTAGTTCTTTCTATAGTCGACTACTGCGATATTGTCTATGGACCTTGTCTATCGAAAAAAATGGAAAACCGCATCCAGAAAATCCAAAACTCTTGTATAAGGTTTTGTTATAATGTCCCCCCTCGCTCTCATATAACACCTTTCCTAAACACATACAACCATCTCAATATGAAAGGTAGGCGCATGTTAAAATTATACACTCTTCTTTTTAACTTAAGAAAAACAGGTACTCCCTCTTATTTGGCAGATAAATTAAATTGGACCGATAAAGACCCAAATAGACCAAGGTCAAAGCTTAATCAAAAACCGTATCTTTCCTCATTTAGAGGCAGCTTTCGCTTTGCTGCATCTAAATGCTGGAATGACTTACCACCTCCAATTAAAACTAGTTCATCCTTAACAATATATAAAAATAAATGTAAAATTTGGCTTCTTGAAACTCAGAAAAATGCCAGTAACTGGTCTACAGTAGAATAAATAGAAATAAATACCTATATAAAATTAGTAACTCAATTCATTCCTGGACCTATTAACTTTTCGCAAAAATTATCGTTTTTAAAGTACCTAACTCGCTTGACTTACTTACCTGCCAACATCCCTATTATAAGCATAATAAGCACAATAAACCTCTACTTAAATATCATAATAATAAAAATAAAAACGTAAACCGCTCCACTCCATGCAGCGTAGTATTTAGTGGCCACATCCTCCAACTGTCTGCCTACTGTTCGGCAGAACCGGCTAACCGGCCTGCGCTCGCGCGGCGCGGCACCGGCCGGGCCGCCTCGTCAAACACGTCATGCGAATGTCCAAATATTTTGTTCACGTACCCACTAGCATGGGTGATTTTATTTTATTTGCCTATGATTCAATACTTGCCTGCATAAGTGGGTATGTCTACCAGAGATACAGAAACACGGTACCTACCTTATACTAAATTACAATTACCTACTCATGCCAGCGGTCAATCCAAACCAACTTCGATGCCTTTGTCTTTTTCTATTGATACAAACTCTTACGTTTGTCTCCAATATCTAATACATACCTAACATGTTTTCATATTAAATTTAGTTTAAGCGCAATGTGCAGCGGATGACATAACATAGTAGCCTTTACTTGAAACCTACAATCATGCATCTTACTACCTATTTTCCTTATTGTGTTATGTAGTCTGTTACACATTTCACAGGCAGAGGTTGTAAAACAGCAAGTATGCTGAACTTCTGACCTTTTCATCACAAATAACTCTAAAAGTTTAAGTACCTTGGTATTATACTTTATAAGAACTAGTACCTACAAGACTGTTTTGTTTTAAATATTGTGATGAATAAAATCCAATTTATTTATTTATTTTTATTTTATACGGTAATTACGGAACACCCTGTATATGTGAGTGTGCTAGAACAGAAAAACAAGTACGAAAGTAAATACGTCACTCACGCAGGAAAGACGACACCGCAAAAAATAAATCATTTTACTTATGTGTGTTTTTAAACGACTTTTATTCTGCATTATGATAATGCAGAGTCTGCATACATGTTGCATATGAATGAGCTTGGATCTTCTTCATAGGCGAGGTTGAACGCTTGCACTGAAATCAATATCCATCCATAATAGACCTAACACACCAAAATAAATATCGCTTCTGAAAGTGGCCTTAT
The DNA here is from genome assembly GCA_949319315.1 of Zelleria hepariella. Lineage (NCBI taxonomy): Eukaryota > Metazoa > Arthropoda > Insecta > Lepidoptera > Yponomeutidae > Zelleria > Zelleria hepariella. The sequence continues at coordinate 9,099,597 of OX439392.1, read as the reverse complement.
TTTGTCTCATAAATCTTCTTAGCGTAAACAACCACTATAGAGGTACATAAGTCTATAGCCTTGTAAGGAACCGGAAAATGGTTAACATGACAAAGTGCTAGAGAATATTGCAGCTTCTACCGCTATTTTCCATGCTTTCGAAGGCCTTTAGGCCACGCAAAAATATGTTGAAACTATTGTCCGATTTTTCAGAATTCACCGACACTGGGGCCTTGATTTAAAATACAACTAACTAAGTAATAAACTAAATTTAAGCCAGGGTGCTGCGAGTAGGGTCTCGAAGTAATGCGCCCTTCTCTTCATCACTGAGTAACTTATGTGCATTCTGTGCTCTACTCTAATGGCAGTAAGATTTAGTGTTACTCACAGCGTTATGCGTATACTTCTCTAGAAGCTGGGACTGGGATTGCTAGTGGGTTTGTGGTTAGTTTACTTAGAGGATATACTCACAGCATTCTACGTGTATTTCTCGAGGCTACGGAGAGCGGTCTCGAAGTAATCCTCGCCATATAAGCGCCCTTCGATTTTTCGCTGAGTTGCTTATGTGCATATTGTACTCTACGCTAATGGCAGTAACATTTAGGGTGGTATTCTAGAACTCTACTTAAACTCAGTTCAAACGAGAAAGCTACTTAAACTCTGTGTAAACTCAGTTCAAACTAGAAAGCTCCTTGAACTCTGTTTAAACTCAGTTATGTAGAGTTTAGTAGTGTCGACTGTCGATAAAACAGAGCATGTTTTGATTTAAATATCCCTCCCTTCATATCAAAACATGCACTGCTTTATCGACAGTCTGAACTCCGTAGCGTTCTAGAATACCACCCTTAGTGTCACTCACAGCGTTCTGCGTATACTTCTCGAGAAGCTGCAGAAGCTGGGACTGCTCGTGGGTTTGTGGTTGGTTTAGTTAGAGGATATACTCACAGCATTTTGCGTGTATTTCTCGAGGCTACGGAGAGCGGTCTCGAAATAATACTCACCGTAAACGCCCTTCTGTTTATCGCTGAGTTGCTTATGTGCATATTGTACTCTACGCTAATGGCCGTAAGAGTTAGCGTTACTCATAGCGTTCTACGTATACTTCTCTAGAAGCTGGGACTGCTCGTGGGTTTGTGGTGGGTTTACTCAGAGGATATACTCACAGCATTTTGCGTGTATTTGTCGAGGCTACGGAGAGCGGTCTCGAAATAATCCTCGCCGTAAGAGCCCTTCAGTTTATCGCTGAGTTGCTTATGTGCATATTGTACTCTACGCTAATGGCAGTAAGATTTAGTGTTACTCACAGCGTTCTGCGTATATTTCTCGAGAAGCTGCAGAAGCTGGGACTGCTCGTAGGTTTGTGGTGGGTTTAGTTAGAGGATATACTCGCAGCATTTTGCGTGTATTTCTCGAGGCTACGAATAGCGGTCTCGAAGTAATCCTCGCCGTAAGCGCCCTTCTGTTCGTCGCTGAGTTGCTAATGTGCATATTGTACTCTACGCTAATGGCAGTAAGATTTAGTGTTTCTCACAGAGTTCTGCGTATACTTCTCGAGAAGCTGCAGAAGCTGGGACTGCTCGTAGCCTTGTGGTTGGTTTAGTTAGAGGATATACTCGCAGCATTTCGCATGTATTTCTCGAGGCTACGAATAGCGGTCTCGAAGTAATCCTCGCCGTAAGCGCCCTTCTGTTCGTCGCTGAGTTGCTAATGTGCATATTGTACTCTAAGCTAATGGCAGTAAGATTTAGTGTTACTCACAGCGTTATGCGTATACTTCTCTAGAAGCTGGGACTGCACGTGGGTTTGTGGTTAGTTTAGTTAGAGGATATACTCACAGCATTCTGCGTGTATTTCTCGAGGCTACGGAGAGCGGTCTCGAAGTAATCCTCGCCGTAAGCGACATTCAGTTTATCGCTGAGTTGCTTATGTGCATATTGTACTCTACGCTAATGGCAGTAAGATTTAGTGATACTCACAGCGTTCTGCTTATACTTCTCGAGAAGCAGCAAAAGCTGGGACTGCTCGTGGGTTTGTGGTTGGTTTAGTTAGAGGATATACTCACAGCATTCTGCGTGTTTATCTCGAGGCTACGGAGAGCGGTCCCGAAGTAATCCTCGCCGTAGCGCCCTTCTGTTCGTCGCTGAGTTGCTAATGTGCATATTATACTCTACGCTAATGGCAGTAAGATTTAGTGTTACTCACAGCGTTATGCGTATACTTCTCTAGAAGCTGGGACTGCTCGTGGGTTTGTGGTTAGTTTAGTTAGAGGATATACTCACAGCATTCTGCGTGTATTTCTCGAGGCTACGGAGAGCGGTCTCGAAATAATCCTCGCCATAAGCGCCCTTCTGTTCGTCGCTGAGTCGCTTCCACATATCGCGCGCCTGCTCCAGAAGTTTCTCCTCGGATAACCAAGCGCTGCCCGTCGTGTACTCGCCGGCTGCTACCACCACCTGGTAACATAAGACATAATAATCAGTTATGTATTAGTCGACAACTCATTAGCAGCAGCAGTACCTATACAACGTGTTACAAAAGATACTAACTCTTTTTACAGGGTGTAACCTGTGGTCAACATAATGATAAATCTGCAAAAAAAAGTTGAAAATAACAACTTTTTTTAGAACCTCAAAATAGTAAAATTTTCAAAACTTTTTTGTTTCTGGATTTAGTTCCAATAAAAAAATATTGTTGTTTGCTTAGCTGTATTTTAATAGCTTCAGGCTGTTAAACATAGTGAAAGTCTAAGGAAACAGTATTTTAAAAATACTTTTCTCCCGTCACAGCGCTTACATTTTAATTATTTAAAAATCAACGGATCGTCATAGAGCTAAAAAAATATTTTGGTAGTGATCCCTATCATCAGGTACGACGACCCTGTAAAAAGAGTTAGCATCTTTTGTAACACCTTGTAGTATAGGAAAAAGCGCGCGTGGTTTTATTCACATACGGTCGACTTGAAAACGAGAAGTGACTGTCATTTTAATGTTTAATGCTAGATTACGGAGCAAGACAATTTTTTTATTGATGTGCATTGTGCAGTCGTCACTATTTAAAATACAGGATCATTCTGTAACACCCTATATTTATAAACCTCGTGTGTAGGTATATAAAGACAAGCAAGTATTCATAAAAATAATAATGGTTTTACTGAAATACTCTGGCTCGGTTTCTGAGTTGAGAATTTTGTTAAGCAAATGGGTAAGTATCGTTCTGTCTCTGCAGATTTCTCACAAAAGAGCGTGACGGAGCGATACGTAAGTATGTGCTTTGTAAAATACTCAACTCAGAAACCGGGCCTCTGTCTAAAAACCTTTATGATCCCTGCTGTACCATCCATCCTTTTGTGAGGATTATCCCTAGATTACCTATAGGAAACTTGGCAAGCCTAGGATTAGATGATAAATATAGACTTACTATAGATACTTTATCTTCCACGTGTAATCACTAAACATTTTTGGGCTACAACTCTAACTATCCAAGTAAAGGCCCATATCCATATTGGGCTGTGTCGATACCGGCAATATTTCCGATATTTCTATTTATTTTCATGCCCCAAACTACATGGAAGCATTTGTAGGCGGCGGAGATGGAAATATTGCCGCCAGGGCACATCAGGCGAGGAGCTTATATAACGGGTGATTTTTTAAGAGCTTGAGAACTTTTATAAAAAAAAAACGCATAAAATTTGCAAAATCTCATCGGTTCTTTATTTGAAACGTTAGATTGGTCCATGACATTTACTTTTTGAAGATAATTTCATTTAAATGTTGACCGCGGCTGCGTCTTAGGTGGTCCATTCGGAAAGTCCAATTTTTGGCAACTTTTTCGAGCATTTCGGCCGGAATAGCCCGAATTTCTTCGGAAATGTTGTCTTCCAAAGCTGGAATAGTTGCTGGCTTATTTCTGTAGACTTTAGACTTGACGTAGCCCAACAAAAAATAGTCTAAAGGCGTCAAATCGCATGATCTTGGTGGCCAACTTCGATTCGTCGCCGTTCGCAGCAATTGGGTTTGTGTTATTCGACCACATGGAAGATTTTACGCAAAGATTTTGGTGGCCACCAAGATCATGCGATTTGACGCCTTTAGACTTTAGACTTTAGCTTGTCTTATTTAGAGCTCTCGCCGACTGTACATCAACGAGTGACACCAACACCCCCGGGGCATTCCCGTAATGGAGCTATTTCCCATGTACCTAATGGACGCCATTCGTGTGACATGAAAGGGCTTTGAGGGATCTCTATTATTATCATCTACAAGAGTATAAAGACAAAATTTGGTCTTTTGAAAGTATTAATAACGAGTTGAGTGGATTTATATTTAGTACGGGATATTTTTACGGCCGGCCGTTCGGAAAATATGTCAAACCCTTATCGAACAACCGTGGGCAAAAGAATGTAAACTTTATTGTCACTACTATAAAATCAGTTTCAATTGTGAATTTTCTACAGAAATACATCGGAGTGCTCGTAAATAATCCAGAACGTGTAATAAATGAAGATGGATACGACAGATACAAACACACAGTCTCATATACCAAGTCTTAGGATAGGATACAAAAGGTAGGAAAGCATAACTTACCTGCTTATAATAAAAAGAAGGAGATGAAATTCTCGTGGCTCTACCGATTAGGCTATTGCTCTACACGAATGCCTATCATGACTCTTCTAGTGGTACATTATCTGCCGGTTTCTGATTTGAGAAATTCGCTAAGCAAGCACTTAAATATCGTTCTGCCTCTGCGGATTTCTCACAAAAGAACGTGACAGAACGATAGTTAAGTATTTTAATTAGTAAAATTCTTAATTCAGAAACCGGGCCTATAAAATTTAACTTTTGGTCGAGAGAATCCGGTAAATAATACCTTTGAAAATTGAGTTACCTAGAAACTTTTGTTACACGTTGCATATGTGTAGGCAGGTAGGTAATCGTATGAGGTAGTGGCCACCCCTGGTGTCAGAGTTTTTAGGCCACCTAAAGGGTCTCTGACATGGCTTAACGATTGTTATTAATGAACAACAACCGGGACCAACGGTTTAACGTGCCTTCCGAAGCACGGAAGCGCTCAGATATTATTGCCACTAGCGGTCACCCATCCATGGACTGACCGCGGCCGTTGTTGCTTAACTTTGCCAATCGATTAAGAACGGCTAGTACAACTAGTCTGTGAGCGCTTCGGCTAGTACAACTAGTCTGTGAGCGATATGTGTAGGTATACGACATCGATTTACATCGTCAACGAAGATTGATAGGTTTTATTGATAGGTTCGTGATAGGTCTACGAATAACATCGCTTGACATTAATTAGCGTGCTCAGCGTGCATTGTTGAATAGTTAACCCCGATCCGAGTTAAGCAGGGGCTTAATTGACTAACTTTTGAATCTATCGCGATCCCTTTCAATTTGGCGTTTGAAGGGTGCTGACGAACTTCACACTGCATTTATTAGACACAAACTGTCATTGAAAGCGATTGAGATAGGGATAGGGATTGCGACTCGATTTTAAAGGATATTGAGTGAAGAAAATAGCAAAATCGTTAACTCAATATCTATTACTCAATTAGTACCTATGGCGTTTTGACTCATTCGTTCTGTTAGCGATTGTGATCCCGATACCATTGAAAAGGATCGCGATAGATTCAAAAGTTAGACAATTAAGCCCCTGGCTGAACCCATCAGGTGGCCTGTCAGAGAAACTATTGTCTCTTGCGACCTCTATAGAACAGTTGTGCCAGGTTGAATAGCTATTTGGTGACAGTTAGTAGCAAACGTGAAGAGCGAGTTTGCTACAATCAACGTCACTATGCAGTGATTAAATGACACTAAACACTATGTAACTAATATACGTAACTAAATGCACGCTTCTGCTCGGTATCTACTTACAGTTACAACATATTGCTCAACAGCCGTAAATAATCTTGCACCTTTTGTATTTGTAAAAATGGCAAACATTCGGACATTTATTCAGCCAAAGCTACTAACATTGTAGCATAAAAAAACGTATACTTAGTGCAAATAACGGAACACAAGAATAAAATATGAAAAATTGTCGTCTAGAATACGGGCACTTAGTTTACGTTATTATTATTATTATACTTTATTGCACACAAAAACAAAATAGAGGACAATACATAAGAAAACACATGTACAAAGGAAAGCTTATCTCTGTAAGAGATTTCTTCCAGCAAACCTTGGGGGATCGAAACTGGTGTGAAAAACGGGCGTTATGTTATACTTTTGATAGTTTTGATGCGGGTAGAGTTTGGTGGAGTTGCATACAATCTCGTCATTTGTAATACCTAGGTAATATTGTGACTGTATGGCATCTAATCATCGACGGTCGATGTGGTCAGCACCTTACTAGTTGAGTATCTGTGCAGAGTAGTTATTGAAATTGAAATAAAAAATATTTCGGGCTAAAAACAATGTTGACACAGAAAAATAAACAAAAGAATAAAGTTATATCCCACGGCGGCGCACACTTACGGTAATTTCCGGACCGGTGTGTCAGACAAGATAATAATATGTATAATACAAAATTACCAAAATAAAAAAAAAAACCACTTAACTGGTGAAAAGGTACACCGTTATTAAGCTATATTGCACCGATTCAGAGTGATTTGCTGCAAATAACTGTTATTTGCTGAAATAAAAATAACTTACAGGTCGAAATGAGTACCTACTCCTTTTTGAAGTCGGATAAAAATAAGGGAACCATCGTTTTCATGCCAAGACGTGTTTCTATGACAGGCGTGTCTGTACGCGCAACCCTATACCTACCTAATGCTAACAAGGAAGCATTGTGAAGCCTCTATTAGCGTAAATTGGATGGGTTTGTGTTCATAATAGCTAGTTTGCAACTGAAACTCGGTCGCAATCATTATTAGATGCCATACAGTCACAATATTACCTAGGTATTACAAATGACGGGATTGTATGCAACTCCACCAAACTCTACCTACATCAAAACTATCAAAAGCATAACATAACGCCCGTTTTTCACACCAGTTTCGATACCCCAAAGTTTGCTGGAAGAAATCTCTTACAGAGATAAGCTAGCCTTTGTACATGTGTTTTCTTATTGGTAGGTAATCGTATGAGCTAGTGGCCACCCCTGGTGTCAGAGTTTTTAGGCCACCCAAAGGGTCTCTGACATGGCTTAACGTTTTCTTATTGTATTGTCCTCTAATCTGTTTGGGTGTACATCAAAGTAAAATAGACAGCAAATTATAATAATAAAGAGGTAGGTAGGTAATCGTATGAGGTAGTGGCCACCCCTGGTGTCAGAGTTTTTAGGCCACCCAAAGGGTCTCTGACATGGCTTAACGATTGTTATTAATCAACAACAACCTGGACCAACGGTTTAACCAATAAAGTAGAGTAAATAGACAGCAAATTTTAATTTTATTAAACTGAACTATAAATTATCTTAAAGCAATCACCAAAATAATATTATGTTGGCAGTTGGGCTTGCCCTAGTCTGAGCACGCCACTGCATCGACGCCATGGGGTTTTGGCTCGCACCGAAAACATACAGCCAGCGCGTTAAGAGGGTGCAGGAGCATAATTTTCCCATAAAAAACGTAGTTCCGGTTTAATTTCTAAACTACATGCTGGATTTTGCTGAAACTTAGGTTTTGGTTTATATCAGTAGATGACCAATACGGAGGTTTGCAAATAGTATTTATAATTAAAAAAATAGCCTGAAAGAAATTAGAGCGATGCGTTTTTCGCGCCGAAAAAGGGGTTACTTTCAGCTGTTATTTACTTACATTATTACACTGCCTATTGGAGTGTAACTACCTTGGGAACATCAATAATGACTTGTACTTGTCAGAAAAAAAAATGAAATAGCTAATAAAATGTAGAAATGGCAGAGGAACTACGAAACAATTTGGGAAAATAGATCTATTACATTACAACTACAACTACATACTCGCGAAAGGACACGAACACACGTAGACTCATACAGGCGCATTGCCTCCCACTTTTCCCGCGCCCCGTCTCGCTCTGGGTGAAACAGTTATAGAAAACAGTGTTTCACGCGCTTGGCCATCGCCGAGTTCCCAGATAGCGAAAGGGGACGGCCACGTGACCACGTCCATAAGCGCTACCTAGTTACTAAATGATGTACGTACTGATGACCACAAAAACGCCACAAGGTTTCAGTCACGCCGCAGACAGGCAGCCAGCGCGTCGAGCGCAGCAAGCCTCGTCCATGAAGATCTATGGGGTAGATATCTACTCAAATTCTTTCTCTGTGCGTGCTGCGTGCCAGTGGAACCGACTGCCTAAGTCCATAAGAGAAAGTCCCTCTGTCTCCGCCTTCAAAGCCAAGCTGAAAGAGCACTCTTTCTATGTTATAATTACTTTATGTAGTATCTCCCTACGTATTTATGTATATAAGTAATGTTTACATATTTATCTTTGTATTATACACCGTGGAATTTTAGTAGTTTCAAAGCCGAAGGTATGTAGTTGCACTCGTGATTCTGAGCCAAATTCCAAAATTTTACTTCAAAACGAGCGAAAAAAAAAACTCTTCCCAATACAAACGGCTATCGCCAATCGACACCATTTGTATGGAGAAGTAAATTTTTTTTCGCGCGTTTTGGAATGAAATTTTGTAATTTGGCTCAGAATCACCAGTGCAACAAAATACCTTCGGCTTTAAAACCACTAAAATTGCACGGAGTATGTACTGTAGTATTTATATTAGTATGTATTCTATCTATTGTGCACTTTTTTCCCTCCCACTACAACGTGTTACAAAACATCCTAACTTTTTTTTACAGGGTGTAACCTACTGATCAACAGGATGTCAATTCTGTAAAAAAAAGTTGAAAAAAACAATTTTTATTTTATAACCTCAAAATAGTTTTTTTAAATAACTTTTTTGTTTTTGGTACTCGCGCAAATTTAAAAATATGTATGTATGTGTATGTGCATTTGCATAGGTTTGAGTTGTTAAAACATTGTGAAAGTCAATGATAACAATATTTAATTACTAAATTTGACCCAAGAATAAATAAAACAAACGGGGTGAGCTAAATAAAACCGTTTAAAAAATACTTTTCTCCCGCTACAGCGTTCACATTTTATTAATTTAAAAATTAACGGAACGTCATAGAGCTAAAAAAATATTTAGGTTGTGATCCCTATCACCGGGTGCTACTACCCTGTAAAAAGAGTTAGTATCTTTTGTAACAACTTGTATAATTTGCCATTTCTCCACACCAAGGGTTGACTGGAAGAGATTTCTTCAGAAATGAGTCCGCCATGTATTACTTTTCTTTATATTATCTAAGATGTTATGTTTTTGTGTGCAATAAAGCATAAAGTATAGATACTGACCACATCAACCCCACGGGGCTTGAGCTCCCGCCGCAGACAGGCAGCCAGGGCGTCAAGCGCCGCGAGCGAGGCCGCGTGCACGCCACGCACGGGCGCGGCCACGTGCGTGAGAATCGACGAGGCGAGCACGACGCGCCCGCGCGCGCGCCGCACCAGCGGCAGCATCACTTGCACCAGCCGGGCCGGGCCTGCAGAGGAATGTATTGTTAATCTCTCTTCTAAACCGTTGGTCCCGGTTGTTGTTGATTGTTGTTGAATAACAATCGTTAAGCCATGTCAGAGACCCTTTGGGTGGCCTAAAACTCCGACACCAGGGGTGGCCACTACCTCATACGATTACCTACCTTCTAAATCAGATGGGAGTGACGGGTAATTTTTAAATAGCTTTATTCCTGAAACACCTAAACTTCTAAAGGTGATTTCCTACAACTTTTGTTCTACGACTTTTCAAATAGCTCGATGTTGAAAGGTCCAAACTATAGTTGATCTATGTCATTCTCTTCATTGATATAAAGAACCTTTGTTTTGGAGCCCACGCTGAAAGAATAAAGATTTTATTTTCGAAATATTGGGTTCAGGACAGACTTGGTATGATATGACCTTTGTAATTCGTCATAGAACATAATATTTTCATTCAAAGGTAAGGCTGCGCTGGTATGAAAAGTAATCCAAACAAATGAAAATCGCTCAAAGCTACTAGAATACAAAATAATAAAGTTTGCATAAATCTGAAATATTATTTTCTGACTTCAAACTGAGATAAAATACTCCACAAACATTCATGCTGCTTATGCTGGCTACTGCCAGCCATTGATATGCAATTTTCACAAAAAATCTCAGACAAGAAGTGCAACTAAATAAATAGCAACAGAACAGGCTGACCAGATAGCGCCATCTAGTTGCAAACACACGCGACTATTCCGTCGTAGCGCTCGTAGCATCGTCGTAGCCGCGTAGCGCCGTAGAACTCACCGAGTAGATTCACTTCCATCGCCCTCCGGATCACGGAGAAAGGAACCCATTCTAGTTCGCCGAGCGCACACCAGGATTCGCAGTTAACAATAGCCCAGAGGCCTTGAGCGCCCTCTGGCAAGTGGTCCACGATATAGAGCGACGCCGATAGAATCTAAAACGGGAGACACAAAATTTATGCTTCATAACTCTGCGTTAGTGGTATTTAAGACGAACTAATATTGCTCCGTATCCGCAGGTTTCGCTTGTAGTCATTACTGCGTTTAGTGTTGTTGGTAGACTCCAGATTCTTACAGAGAAATAAAATGAGATTGGGAAAAGGTAATTGTGGCTACGTCAGCACAGTCGTTAGGTACAAAGTGGGCGTTTAGGGGCGTGTAAGGCAATATTTCTAGATGGAACTGGCCAGAAATAATGAGTATTGCTCAGATCTCTTAATACTTGTTATACCTCTAGAACTATCTTATTAATGGTTAATTGGTTACCCATCATAAGGGTCGCTAAGAATAAATGAGAATAATAAGATAAGTCATCCGAGAAGGTTACTCGCTTTGATAAGGAAACTCCGTTACCTGTTGGCCGTCGACTTTTGTTACTTTTCAAACGCGATACAAGTTCAGCAATTACACTTTACTAAGTCAGGAACAGAGTCGCGCTTCTCCAAAGAGAGGTATCGTGAACAATTTACTGGGTATAGATAGACGCAAACGAGACGACCACTTTAATATTTTTAAGAAATGAATGCGAGCCGACCTCACACCGTAAAATAAATCTAAGGTGGATTTTTCCTCACCCTTAAAGGCCGTATAATGATGATCAAAGTTTCAGTATTGTCGGAGCGTGGGTAAGGCCGTCGCCGTTTGGCAATTGTTAGATTTATATTTTTATCATGTTGCCGAAATTACTTTGCCGTCGTGTCTAACATCCTTAATTTGGTATAAGCTGGGAGCTGTACATGATTATCCACTAATTTGACCTCAATATAGAATAACGAGTTTAACCAGAAAATCGTTTATCGACTATACCAACGTCTATGTAGATTTTATCAAACACATCCAATATCTCTAGTCCGAGTACTATTTATGCGTTTTTACTGAATGGAATCAAATGATATCAAATGTAGATTTTAGGCTTCACTTCAAGCAATAAAGATGTTGAAGAAGGTAATTTTAAAAGGTTTAAATGTTATTTAGTATAATATTTACCGAACAGTTTTAATTTATGTCTAAATACTTTTATAATGATAGAGTAATAAATATAAATAACAATAAAAAAAATTACTATTTAAAAACTGTGACTATTTAAAATCCGACCGAAGTCCGAAGTCGAAAAACTGGAGTCGAAAAACAGTTTTTCGACTTTAATCGCGAATTACTTGAATAAAAATTCCCATGATGTGACAGGTGATTTTTACTATTCTGAGGCTTTAGAAAAGATTTTGAAATTAATAAGACGTCTTTCAGCCCTGTATTTAACTATTTCAGTGATGTTTTATCGAAAACAACTTTTTTGGATTTTGGATCAAAATTGCGGTAACATCTAGAAATCTATAGCTGACCATATTTTTTTTGGCGGTAGAGTTAGAAGTTATCTGAGATCTTAAATAATAAAAAATATCTCTATAAATTTAAAAGGAAAAAGTTACAAAATAAAATCCAATGCTACGATTCTAAACGATAAAATATGGCTGAATATACATGGGGGTGATTCGGGTAGCCTTTGGTGTCAGCTATCTATATTTTCTCGCTTGACGTCTATGTTTGGGCCAACCTGTATATCAGTCCTAGTAGCACTTTTCTCTTTTTTTTCAAAAACCTAATGAATATGATTGATGTCCTATGGTAGACCTAGATTGTCCTCTATAAGCCCCTGAAATATCAGACCTGAGTCTCGGAGGTGATGTCGAGCTGCAGCGTGTGGAGGCGTCCGGAGCAGTCTTCCTTGAGCAGGTCCGCGTCTATGTTCCCCGCCTTGCTCTGGAAGCCAGCGAACACGTGGTACCCTAGGTCATCCAGCCTCCGCGCCAGAGCATTGCCGAGCACGTTGTCGCAACCCGTCACCAGAACCGCCTTGCCCGCCGCTGTCACCTGCAACCAACACCATACACCATGGCCCTTAGCCTGTAACGCAATGGTGCCAAAATGGGCTCCTGGTCGACGGTTTCAATAACGATTTATTAATGCTGTCGGTCCAGTGTCGGTCCTTAGTACAGTAAAGAATATTATGAGTCTAATTCTAGAGGATTAGTTCGCTGGTTGTAGGAGAGCAACGAAAAAATCCCGGTTTTGTCCTTCTACCTGGGACGCCATTGATACGCCATTGTGTTACAGGCTAAGGCCCCTGGATTTCTTAAACTTTTTGGCTTCGCGTTTTTTGGGTTGTGGTTACAAACAAATAAATTTTAATAAAAATCCAAAGGAGGCCGTGGGTTTTGTAAATTTTGAAAGGGGTCCAGCGGTTTTCGATTCAATGAGCTTTCGCACGAGCGTCAATTTTTTTCGCGCCAGCGACCGTCGCACTGCAAAAGTAAAGTGATCGTGAGATTTCTGTAAATGTTGACGGGTTGCGATCGTGAGATTTCTGTAAAATATGGGTACGTTTTTTATTATTGTACGATTTTTTCGACTCGCAAGGATCCCCTATCGTGCCACGGACACCAAAGGGATCCATAGACCCCACTTTAAGATATAGACTGATATAGGCCCATAACATTAGATAAAGAATATACCTATACAGCGTGTTAAAAAGAACGGGAAACCACATATTGCGCTTCATAACGAAAAGTTTTACCCAAGGAACTGGGAATCAACGGTTTTCGGTAACAGTAACGGTTAGGACGTCCGGAAAACCGGGTTTTCTTCGTTTTTTCTCCTACAACATTCGATAAAGTTCGGTTAACCTATGTAGACACAGGTATATACGTATAGTGTGTCACTGACCGTACCTCTACCCTACCTATCGATAATATTTGTTTGATTAGTTCGATGCACGCTTATGTACAATACAACCGCCCACGCGTGCATGACGTGCATCATATCAATTTATTACGTACCGTTTTGAAAACAGCAGGTTTATGACAAAATTTATATGAGTGTAGCGTGTTTTGCTTTCCGTTTATAATTGGCGGGAAAGGCTCCTTACGCTTTCCGTTTATAATTGACGTCAAAGCTGCGTAAGATTTGCTAAGTTCGAGGCAACAGTTTGCGAGGTTTCGTGCTTTTTTATGTGTTCTTCAAGAGAGGGTTTTCAACTTCGCCATTTAGCACGATCCTACTTATTCTACGAAACCAGACGACGTTGTTTATTTATGTAAGCGGTATTTCGGGACATATTAACAAACAATTCAGGAAAACTTTTATGTTTTTTTCAAAGAACTAACCCGTGCTACGGCACCTTATTAAGATTTTAAAGATGTTCAAGTCCTGTCCCAAGCGAATTTTTTATAAAAAATATTATAAGGAATACATCATAAGTATGTACCTACTAAATAATATATCCTCATATTTCCTATCCAGAAACTTCCACTTGATTCTGAGCAATAACAGCCGCTTAGTCGCAAATTAAGCACACATTCGTAAAATTAACCCCAACAAAAACATTTTCATGTAAAAAAATGTTGCCAAGACGAGATCATACACCTCGCACTTTCAAAAAGCTATCAGATTCAAATGTCATATAGAGTCATCCTAACTCTACAAGCCCTGACTTCACAACCTCTACACCTTAGTCAAAATATGTGGCTTAGCCATTTCTTCGTATAATGTTGGCCAACTGAAACCTAATAAAATCCGTGGTGGTGACGCAACAAGAAACTTTCAGATTACAGTGGTATAAATAACTTTAGTTCAGTACTAATGTTGTTTCTTTCTTTTTCCTTCTTACGCGTTGCCTTCAGCCGCAAGCTCTATTTATAGTGAACCTCTAGTCAGGTTATTAATAAACACAAGTCCAAATTTTTCGTGGTCAAGGCTGATTAATAAGGTTCGATCATTATAATCAGTCGAACAATTAGGAAATAATCGTCCAAACTGTTCGATCATCGGACAAATGGTAGGACAGGATGGAACAATGGGCTTGTTCCTATGATGATATCGAGAAACTACTGAAACACTTGACGTATAGATTACTAATAAATACCTACTTGCTGTGGGTTTTTTTAAGCGAACCTATTGAAATGAAATTAGCATTCAATGAGTTCAAAGCATTGGAGGTTCTGTGCGCCATTTGGTATAGTCCGATTTAGCAGATCTACTAATAGAGCCAAAGTCCAGCTTTTTAGACATCTGGCAAAATACCAATAGTTTTAGGTTCATTGATTCGTCTCAGTATTCATAGAGTGGATAATGACGTCGGACGCCTGAAATGTATATACTTCTTAGTTTTATATGCGGTCAAAATAATCGAAAGTCTGTATATTATTATGTATTACGAGTTTATGCATCTAATGCCGAAAACTTTCGGGAACGCCTAACCTCGCCGATATTGTAATATAAAATTTGTGATGTAGCGTCATACCAAACACATCCCTTGTGACGGGATTTCTTATGTGTTTTATTCTAATTCCCGGCAATTCAGACAGGTAGATTGATGTAGCTATAAATGGTTCGATTAATATTTTATTCAATCGAGTTAATAGCATGTCTACGTGGTGTGTGACGTAGTCAGCTAAAACGGGACATTGGAATTTTGTATTTAATACCTAAACCTTTTGATAAGTATTTTTTTTATATCTTTTTTTGTTTTTTATTGAGATTAAAGTCGACGCTTTATATTTATCTAAACAGCCGCCAAATTTTTCGAGCACAAAGTTGATTCATTAGCCAGTCTGTTCACTCCGAGTAAAAATAAATTCGTTAACCTAATTGTGTCCGTTTGCTCTTTTGATTTGATTTGGATACGTACAATTTTGTTTGATGCTTATTGAAAAAGAACCGAAGTCGATTTCTTGATAAAACATTAGTAAAATGTGTATGTAAATTAATCGAATAAATAAAATAATAAATAAAATAAAATATTTTTATTTCAGATTATTACAACATTATTAAAACATTATAAAATCCATAGTAAAATTAAAAGTAATCAAATTATAGAGTAAAAATAAAATAAAATGGTATTCAAATAAATCGGAACAAAAATTAAAATCTGCAGGATGTAAATAATAATAATAATAAATGTCCTTTTTGCATCTATGTAATGAGATGATTTATTATGATGATTTATACAGCGTCCAGTGGCACCTTCACTCACACTAGATGGGTGGGGAGACCACCCGGCGCCGCACTCTTTTTGTTGCGACTTATTTGTATTTTAACCCAATGTCGTAGCATTGGGCTATCCATCTTTTCTGACAGTATTCTCAGTAGGCTGTTTGGGCTGCCGCGAAACCGCCGCATAGTAGATGCAATTCTTTTTCTAATAATGCCAAAGAAATCATCCATTCTGGCATTAGCAAACATTGCAGATGCGCTACAGTATCTCGGCAGCCCCAACAGTGCCCTGAGAGCATTGTTATACTGTACACGCAGGGTGTTGTAAGCCCGATCCGTATATGTGACCCACAGGCTGCACGTGTAGAAGGTCTGGCAGTACGCCCTAAATAAAGACACCTTCGCTTCATTAGTACACCGCGCAAACCTGCGGGCCAGCATATTGGACCGGACTGACAACGCCCTGCGTTCTCGTTCTATGTCTAGATTATCAGATAGAGTTTCAGTGAGCATGTGTCCCAGATATTTAAACTGAGTAACTCTATTCAACTGCGAGCCACAGAGCATAACAGGTGGTACTAAGGTTGGGCACTTCGTTCCTGCCTTAAAAATCATAAACTCGCTTTTCTTAGAGTTATACTTAAGACCGTGGGTTTCAGCGTACGTTTCACAAACTTTCAGTAGCGTTCTAAGGGCATTGATCGATGGACTCAGCAAGATATATTTGAAAAAACAAGTAAGTACCTGAGAGTTGGTAGCTAATTAGACGGACGTATACAAGTATCGCGACTCGGTCGAATTTACCGAGGGATTGTACGGTCAGCGACACGACCGACGCGATACCCCTTGGCAGCTCCTAACGTGCGTGGTATAAGTTCGGGTATCGAACAAAAAGAGGTAGCGCGTCGTGTCGTCGCGTTGTGTGTACAAAGTTAGCTACTAAGTCGATAGTTACTTGGGCATATTGCGTACCCCACTGCTTTGTAAATGTTAACTTAAAAACATTTAAGGCGAAAGGGAAGGCACACTAACGCCGCCAATGAAAAAAAAATCATATCTTCTTTTTGGATGCGTTTTTTTGCTAAAAAGGGCCTTAAGGCTTTAATAAGGGCTAACTAGCGCCACCAATGATAAAAAAATCATGGCTTTTTTTAAAACCCCCGTTTGAAAAAGTTAAACAACAGAGTTTTCTATATTACTAATAGCAATTTTTAGAACCATCAGCCCAGAGCCGAGACCCAGGAATCTAGGCTACAATTTAACTTTTGGCAGAAACGGCCGTTTTTGGCATAAACGAAATTGTAGCCTAGGTTTTTGTTCCTAGATTGCAGGTTGCCTAAAGGTCCAACGATAGCAAATTCAATGTTTTCTGTTTTTTTATCATAATTTGAAGCTAAACAGCTATTGGTCGACAAAGCAGTGGCACTGTTCAAAAAACTAATTTATGACCAAAACACATATTTGGCTGAATTATTGTGGTTCTGTTGTTTACAATGATGAAAAGAATATTGCCGCGAACGAAAAATCGCTCAACAAAAATTGCTCAGTTTAGCTTCAAAATTTAAAAAAAAAAAATTTTCGCCACGCTCCTATCGGGAAGCCGCTGCTCTATACAAAAAGGGAGACCTGTTTCCTCCCTGGATAATTATTTTAGAAAAAATATGTTTATGCCATTCAATTTATATGTAATACCTCTACCATGTCCCTATGTTTTCCATAAACATATTTTTTTCTAAAATGGGGTAACGAAATGTTCTTACCCAAAGAATGCTTACTGTAAAGTATCCAAGTAGATACCTACGTATTTTCTTATACAAGGTGTTACAAAAGATGCTAACTCTTTTTACATGGTAATAGCACCCGGTGCTATGGATCACAACCTAAATTTTTTTTTTGCTCTATGGCGTTCCATTTATTTTTAAATTAATAAAATGTGAACGATGTGGCGGAAGAAAAGTATTTTTTAAATATTGTTTTCATTGACTTTCACAATGTTTTAACAACTCAAACCTATGCAAATGCATCTACAACAACAAACATATTTTTAAATTTGAGCTAATACCAAGAACAAAAAAGTTACGAAAAAATTTCAATTTTGAGGTTATAAAATAAAAATTGTTTTTTTCAACTTTTTTTTACAGAATTGACATGCTTTTGACCAGTAGGTTACACCCTGTAAAAAGAGTTAGGATGTTTTGTAACACGTTGTATGATAATTGTATTTAATTACCTATGCATTCTTTGGCTTTCAATGACACTATCATTCACCTCATAAGATTGTTTTGGTAAAGAGGAATTTGCTGTGGATTATTGGGCGCTTAAACCATCGACTGACGCACTTGAATTTTTATTTATGATCAAATTATTTGTTGTAGTTCTAAATCGAGATAAAAGTCGAGCTGAAAAGTAGCCAAATGTTCTGTTATTGAGAGGACAGCACGTACTTACGTCTTATAACTATAAAATGACACAAATTTTTATGCAGTAAAGTTTTAATGTTAATATGACCGCTACCTAGGGTATCTTTTTGCCCAAATACATATGTATATTATACCTACCTACCTACCATTGATAACATATAGCTCACCATGTTGCATGTTTGTTCTTTCCTCACGCGTCTATACTTGGTGTGTCAACATGATACATAATCAATAATCATTTATCTATAACTAAAGTACTTACAAGCTAATTTCAATTAATCTTTTCATTCTAACATAATATTTTCTAATATGTTACAAAAATCAGTGCCACGAACGTTTAAATGGTACTATATGATATTTCCTTATAACTACATACCGATTTTCCCACGAGTCCACGACTATTGTTAGGGTGTGCTAATAATGGTACAATAGAAAAAGTATGATATCTGTCGCACAGGTGATTGTGTATCGGATTGGTAGGTATTTACTGCTGCTATGATATGAATTGATAACTCGTGATATAAGTACACAGCCTGGGCCCTCTTCGGCGCGTATTATAAACCGATGTTTGATTTTGATTCATTCTTACCAAGAAAGGATTATTTTAAAGTATACTAAAATTACATAATTGTAGAATAAGCAGTTACTCATAAAATGGTTCGTAATGGCTAGTAAAAATCAAAGGCTCGACTTATTTCCGAACATTGAATCTAGGTAGCGTAGAATCGAATTACACTCATTTAACATTTTAATACGAAAGGGAGAATAACGTTTTATAAGATTTTTAGTTTACTATTAAAGATAGAGAACGAAAAATATGTTGCTTTATTTACATAAAAAGCCTCGCGTAGAAAAATAATGTTTTCCCTCGACCCCGGGCCATTGTGGGGGCGACAGCGCCTTGTACAATTTGAGAATAATACAAAGAAGTAGAAAAATTGGTTTTTATTTTCATTAAACTAGTAGTTCGCTCTGAGCTGTGAACTCGCGACCACAGTTACAACCCCTCGGCAAACCCTAGGCAACCCCTCGACCGATATGGCTCATGTTCGAACTTAAAAATTCACCCGCCTACCAAATTTCACGACGACGCGAACTTTGCTGAAGTTATCGTCGAACGAACATTCATGCATACATACATACAAGCGCCGGATTGTTCACTTTTACACGGAGAACTATTTATTTTTGCTGTAAGATACAGTTTCAAAAGTTTTAAGAATTTCCAACAGAGCGTTGCAATGCAATCGTAAATAGCTGTAACTATTGATAAGTTACCTTCTTAGTTTTCCATTTTAACCTTCCAGATGCAACGTTTTACCCGAGCCAGTTGCTTCATATTTGGTCCCATCTCCTGCGGTGTTAAAAGACCGTCAACAAAGCGGGATACCACGAATTGTCCCTATCATAACGAATATTTTTGCCCAAGGAACTATGCTTGGGAAATCAACGGTTTCCAAGATAATGAAAGAGGTCCAAAGTCCGACGTTTATGACTTTTCACAATATGATCAGTATCAAGTACTAGGCTACTAAGAAGCCCATAATCAACATTTTGAATGGACCGGAGGGCAAAAAAGGTTTGTTTACAAACCGACCTATCAATATTTATCCTACTTCCTACTTCCTACTTCCTACTTATCCTACTTCCTACTTATATTATAAAGGCGAAAGTTTGTGAGTGAGTGAGTGTGTTTGTTACCTTATAACGCTGAATCCGATGGATGGATTTGGATGAAATTTGGAATATAGATAGCTGAGACATCAGAATAACATATAGGCTACATATTATCACGCTTTGACGCTTAGGAGCAAAGCAAATACACAAAGATTATCGTATAGTGGCCATTTGTATAAAAGTGAACGACAAAACCATTTACCATAGACCCTCTGTCATTACGTAGCGTTGAGCTAATTACTTTCCTAAATCCATCGAAAACGGAATAACGGTGAATTTTGATCTACCAAAAAGTCCGAAATGTGCCGCAACTATGCATTACAATCAAACGATGGGCAACAATAGTTCGCTGGCAACAATGAAGAAGTTGTTTTTACTTGTTGCTGTCATCCGTCACTGTCACAAAAATGGTATCAAGAAAGCAATACAGCAGAAATCAATTATAAAAAACAGGCAAAAAAATATTGTTTCAGTGATAGCTACTTACAAACTGAAAGAGCCAATAAGTAAATCCTTACTTTAAAAACTGTGCATCCAGCAGTGTTTATCAAAGATCTTTACAAAGTTGCGGTCCGACGACCGTCCTGAGATCTCTTGGCCAGACGAGATGGAATGTCCGTTCAGTGCATTGCTGATTGCTGGTTATTCAGGGAAGAATAAGGATGCACCAGACCACTAAAGATACGATGTTCTGACCAAAAAAAGCCGCTGAGTGTACTGTGCAAGTATGAAAAACATTGTAGAGTCTTGAGCGACCAAAGGCGCATAAAATCAGCCAGTGATGGTGTAACATGAGCAACATGACCGCTTTATTTCCACTAAGTACCTTTTGAGTACCTAGAAGGACTAGACAGGGGCACTTTTACATGATATCATAGTCGCCTATTCATTTTTGCCAACTCTGATAGGCTTTCCACATACTTCAGAAGTTCAGACTGACGAGAAGATTGGAGCATGTGAAAATCCCCGAACCGCCTCCGTGGTGGTGTTGCCCGCATGAAAGATATGTGAGGAATAGAGCCAGAAGAGGTATTTGGTGCCAATCTTAAGCTGTACCGGCAAGGTCGCATCGTCATAACTGTCCTGATGCTCCACAGTGCAGCTGATAGGATCTCCTGGAGGCGACCCCAGCGCGCTCAAGTTAGCGTTTCCGGGACGGCAAAATGTGACTCTTTCAACACGAAAGAAGAATAAGACCGACGATTTAAAATCGTTGTTTCAGACTATGGTATCGTAGACGCTAAGAAGACGCGTTTGGTGTTTCAGAAGGGCAGCTCATAGAAAAAAAAAAACTATTCAATGTGATAGACATAATATGGAAAGTTTTTCTGATATTATAATCGTTGTCTTTGATATAGCATGATGAAAAATAAAATATATTAAAAAAACTACACGAATTTTCATATAGTTTTCTCTATTAAGTAACTTCGTGCCTGTAATACGAGTAGGTAACGCTAACTAGCTCTGTTGGAGATCTTTTACATTTTTATAGAAAACCAGTCAGATGTTGAGACCTGTGACGTGCCTACTGCATCGAATGCTAAATGCTGATATATTCATTCACACAACTGTGCAAGCAAACGAGATGTACTTGGGTTTCAAACTACGCATTAGGAGTCTCTAACATCGGGAGAGGCAGTGTCCATATAGGCCACAAAAGCACGAAGACTTGAGGCGAGACCAACTAAACAGAGACAACCCAGACTGAAAGTTTGCAGAAAGCAGTAGCAGATTAGTGGACTCAAAATAAGAGTCGAAATATTCGAGTATGTCTTGAAATGTAGGTAATCCATGTTCAATCAGTTAGATACCGATAACAGTAGGTATCTGCATCTTTACTCCGTTGAGTTTGGAAGAAGCAGATAACAACGCATGGTCCACGGGAGCGAAGTCTGATAGCGCTGGGGGTCGGTTATAAGTACATTTAATACTACCTAGGTAGTAAAAAATGCTAGGTACAATTGCTAAATCACCACAAACTTTTATCCTTTTTCTTTTATCCACGTGAATGAGGTCGTGGGCACTAGCTATAAATTGCTAAGTAGCTTTTCCCCTGACTGACTTCGATGACGGGGGAAAAATAGAGCTGCAACTGTTAATCTTAGTCAGCGCGGACGAAGTCGCAGGCAAAAGCTAGTGTCAGTTATATGAAACGCGGGCCAGAAGCGTCTACCACAATTTAAAAATGGCTTTGCCTTCCCTCGTTTTGAGATACATCTAAAATGGCCCGAGACTAGCGTTATGAATATTCATCGAGTTAATAAGCATCTAGCACCCGAGGTTGTATTTCTTGATGAAACCAAGTGTTATGAGCCTCGCCCGTGAGCCATATTGATATATTTACCTCACGGCTTATTGTTATTACGAGCTTTATTAACACTTCACATGTTAATATCGCACCCACGTGAAGAAACATCGCTCCTTTGGGAGTTTGGGTCTCAGAAGCGAGAGGTCCTGGATAGATCATGGGAAAACCACGGGCGTCTGAGACCTCAACGTGAAAATCGCCCATTTGTAGTGGGCACGCGTGATGATTAAGCCCGGCCTCTCTCTGAGAGATGGCTTTTGCCCAGCTAGTGGGACAGGGGAGTACTTGTGCCTTTTACTTTTTTATTAGGATGTCTTTTTCTGTTCCAACGAAGGACAATCTCTAGAAGACCTCAACTCCCGCGCCTACTAAACCCACCTCTGTGTTTAACAATGCAAAGGTTTGCGTTTCACAAAGAGTACAAAGCGTTACCTTGCGTTTTAGGTACATTGTAACAATGTGGACGACAAAATTATTTCATTACTTCTTACATGTATGATACGTTTCAATATTTCTGTAAAGCCGCGTTTTCACGGTCTTCGTACACTATGACGAGGGGGTTCACTACGCCTTGCCGAAACACGTTTCACCTAGTTACACTTCACCTATGACGTCTCATCTAACCTACAGTAGAGCTAACGTTCAATTCATCTAATGTTTGTTTTAACTATAACCATTTGTTCGAAGCTACACTTCACCTAATTACGATTCAACTAAACACAATTCATCGAAGCATCATTTGTTCGATGCTACTTTCACCTTATAATAACTAGTGGTTCGCCCCGAACTATGAACTCGCGAGTGTACCTAACTTTTGCTAAAGCCATTTGCGCAGGCGCGCGCGCGCATTGCATATAAACTTAACAACTCCATATATCGGCAACCCCTCGACCGATTTGGCTCATGTTCGAACTTAACTAGTGGTTCGCCCCGAACTATGAACTCGCGACCCCATATAAACTTTACAACCCCATATCTCGGCAACCCCTCGACCGATTTGGCTCATGTTCGAACTTAAAAATTATTTTAATTTAGTTTACCCGCCTGCCAAATTTCATGATGATCCGACCAAATTTACTCAAGTTCGGTACGGTCGTGTGGCGTGAACCAACGCACCGCACAGTGCGTTGGTTCGGCCGCACCAGGTTCGAGCGTCTGTTACTGCTATAAGTGTCGACGTGCTAACACTTGGGCCTTAAGTCTGTAACGCAAATATAATAAATAGTAAGTAAAATAATTAAACATAAGTAAAGCGGTACATTATTTTTGTTTGTTTCTTTTTTTACCAATAGCGTATGACTATGTTATATTTACAGAATAGTGACTTCAAAATATGTTTTTTTTTCTTTTTATTTATAAATGGCAAATAAAATGTGTGCATATGTTATACCTATCCAATTAATTTGTTTTTTTTAATGAGATATCTTCAAGTCCACGTTCCCTTAGAATCTCATAGACGGCGTAAAACAACTTTGGTCATAATTATTAAAGTTCTGTCACAGAACCCTAAAAAGTCAAAATTTAGTTAATGATATTGTAAACTTTTCTAGTAAACTCTTAAAAAAACTGGCCAAATGCGAGTCGGACTCACGCACTAAGGGTAAAACGAGCCTCGACGCCTCGAGCCATGAAAACGCGATGCAGGCGGAACGCGACGCTGGCGGAAAGCGCCGTACGGGTCCGCCAAAATTCGATCAAATGACCTCGAGATAAAACAACATTAGACTAAACAATTCCTAGATGAAATAAGCTCTCGGTCTAATGACATTCGGTGAAATGAACCAAAGGTGTAATGTCATTCGGTTAAATGAAGTCTAGTTTAAGTGACATTGGATGATACGTCATAGGTGAAGTGTAACTAGGCGAAATGTAATTCGGCAAGACGTAGTGAACCCATGACGAGGAGCGTCGTCAAAGTAAACTAATGCTTCTGATTGGCCATTTTAGTGTCGTGAAGTTAGCGCTGTCATGAAACCGACCAATCAGCAGCCTTAGCAGAGCTGAGTTTGACGGCGCTCATGATCATAGTGTACTAAGACCGTGAAAACGCGTCTTTAGTATGCGTATTTATTTATTTGAACTTAGACTTTCGTAAGAATTTATTTAGTATTTAGCAAACGGTTTTACTTAGGTACCTACACAGGACAGCACGTCAGACTGTACATTTTTGTTGTAAACTCGCCCGTAACGTAACCGAGTAGAGTGCTAGCGTGTAAGGGTCGACGTGCTGCCGTGTGAACTTTTATTTATGCCAGTGTAGAAACTAGTCGGCTACACTAAGGTCCGATTTTTTAATCGCCAGACAAGCACTATTCCTAGGTATCCTTTAAAAATTAAACGAATTTTGTATGGGTTATTGAAAAATCAGGCCTAAGGTAAATAAAAATAAGTGAAACCGTTTAAGAACATATGCTAATTGCATATGTTCTTAAACGGTGAACATATGCAATTCAATGAATGCATGATCTAATATCAGCTGTAAGACATAACTTATGATGCATAGAAAATAGCTTGTTATTTCAGTCTAGCTAGAGTATCGAAGGTCGAGGGCTAGAGCAAGTGGCTCCCAGAGCGGCCCTGTTCCAGCGCCCACACGCTAATTGTTTTTAAATTAGGTACTCAAGGAATTTGCAGAAAAAAGTTTAAGAGCACCTAAGTTCCTTTGAAAGGGCATCGAGTAAGTTAATCTACTAACGTCTTTCAAAGACACGGAAATTATGTGTAAGTAAAGACCTAATTTGCGTTTTTGCTTTTTTTATTTACCCGAATTAGAATCGTATCATAGAAATGTCTGTCCTGTAATTTGTGTGAAATTCTGTTATTTTATTTACTTAATTATGAAAATATTCTACGAGGACGACATTTCTAGGGTTCCGCTTCATAGTATGACGCGAGTTTGACTGGCATTTGACCGGTATTTTATACTTAGGTATCAGTTACTATAATTAAATTACTGTACCAACCACCCACTCGTGAACTTCTCCATTAGGTAAGTACAAACCTATGTCTAACAACAGGTGAGGAGGGTGGTCTAGTTGGGCTTGAGCCACGTCCCGGGGGAGTACTTAATTCTGATACCTACACACGCCAAACGTAATACATATTAAATTAATATTGTAATCATAATGTACACTGAGATTAGCGATAGTTCACAGGAAATAATTTCTTACCTTTAAGTTGTGGTAGAACCAGAGTGAGCCAGTAACGGAAATTGAGAACCACAGGAACAAAGTGAACACTGAGATCTGACTCAAGTGTAGAGTGTTCAGAACCGTAGACAACACTACAGCTAGAGCGTGGCATAACACGATCGGTAGCGCGCAGCGGTCGATGATATCCCACGGCACTTCCTGAGAAAAATAAATACAACTCTTACCAAGAATCTAAGCCCGTTTTGTCAACACATTCTATTCTTGTACGGCTGTAAACCTCGCCACTTTGGACCTCGAGCAGCCTCGTCTTTATGCATAAGGCAGTTCGGGAAATCATTATCAAATTGAAGCGAAGGCTTTTCCTGGAATAATTTAAGCTTTTTTAAATGCCAGGGAGGCTTGTGAGGTGGCTATGCGAGTGGACTTAGAGATGAGCCTAATGGGAATTGGGTACGTAGATTTTAGGAATCTTGGATCTATAGGTATTACTAATTCTGCGAGTTGCAAACGCAGACCATATTCTCCACTCACTCGTACACTACTCGTAGTAGCCAAAACTATGACGTCACTTAATCCAACATGAACTAAACGTGAATCTATCTGAGCTTGTGTTGAAGGCGAAAATCGGCAATAATGGAAAACTATTTTGAGTGGTGGCATTGGCATGAACCTACACACAAACCTCAACATCATTCAATCCCTTTCAAATTAGAGCAACCGTACACTAGGCCAGGTTGGTGGCGACCCCTAGGAGCCAGGCTGGTGGCAACCACTAGGGGCCACCACGTGATGCAGACGAGGTTTTTCAGCCAATACCCATTATTTTGTTGCTCGCTCTCGCGCGCATGAAAGTAGCGTGGCGTGAAATGCACAATTTTCACAGTTTTTTTTTCAATTTCGTTTCTAAACTGAACAATTTTTGTTCAAAGGGCCTCAAATCTGTAATGAAATGGTATGTCGATAGGTTCACAGTTGTTAGGACAGAACCGGGTTTTCGTCGGTTTTTCTCCTACTAACGGCGAACTAATTCTTTAGAATTTGAATATTCCCCATTGTACTAGAAAAACATTCAGCCCTATACTATTTATAATGATTTTTATTCATTGAATAAGCAGTGAATAAGAAAATGCTGAGGAAAAATGCTTAATGCTTGAATTGACGGATCGGATGTACCTCTACGTATACAGCTGTCATAACAAGACCTTCTTTTCTATGAAAACTCAGTGCTTATAATAACTTTCGTGTACCTACAGCGTGGGTAAGGATTTTAAGGCTGGAAAAGGACAGACTGCCGATTTCTGAATTGAGAAATTCGCTAAGCAAATGGGTAAGTATCGTCCTGTCTCTGCAGATTTCTCACAAAAGAGCGTGACAGAACGATAGTTAAGTATTTGCTTAGCAAAATTCTCAATTCAGAAACCCGGCCAGAGAGTATTAATAAATCTTTATCGAAGCGCTGAACCTATTGAGGCACAACTGCGTTACAGACTTGAGGCCTAGGAGAATGTTTGTGTATCTACTAGGGTCATTCAAAAAGTAGTGAAAATGAGATATAAATAAAAAAAAATACACAATAATATCAATATTTTGTTTACATTAGTAAAGTATTCTATTAAATGTATGGGATATGCCAGTATATTTTTTTTCCTTTCCCAGGAATGTAGATAGATAGATAGATAGAAAACTCTTTATTGAATGTATATCTCATTCTCACTACTTATTGAACGCTCGTACTACCTTAGACTGCGTCTGCTGCGACTTGATGAGCGAGCCGCGGCGCACGGAGGTCCGCCGATGCATGGACGGCGCGGTCAGCGACGCACGCCGCGTCACGTCTCCCGCCACCATCTTTCACAGCTCGGGGGCCACCAACCACTGCCAAATTGCGATAAATACATGGTGTTACGAAATCCAGTTCTAATGAAACTTACATGCGACTTGTTGCTAGTATTTTCTACGCAGAATTCCTGAAAATTTACTCCTTTTCAAATATTTTACCTCGCCTCTTTTTAATTTTTGTATTTTTGTACTAATCCGTGCTAATTTTGGCCATGTTTGGCGATAGTTAGTTAACCTCGCGTTGAGAACCTAATGAAGAGTTTTTAGCAAAAAACGCATCCAAAAAGAAGATATGTTTTTTTTTGTGTGGTTTGTAAGTTTTTTTTGTGTGGTAATTAAGATGGGTAAAAGGTGACTCTTACGTCGTCGTCAACCTACGTATCTTCGTACCTTAGCCTACGGGAAATTACTATTTACTCACTTGCGTGGGTTGCATGCAACTTGCTCACACAGCACAGCGTAACAATTCATTGCTCTAGCTAGAGTCTAGCTGAAGATAGGTCAGATCTTTACGTAAAATATGCCCACTAAAAAGTTGTTGCGATCTAATAGAACAGCAAGCATCATAATATTACTACAGTACCTACATAGTTACAGCCCAATGATTCTCGGTAATATACGTGACCTTTTCAGAAATTTACAAAACTTCCGTTCGGGAAAATTTCCCTCGAATAAAATTGCTTTGATCTCTACAAAAAAATTCCTACCAATTTCGAGGGCACGAGTATCAATAAAACCATTTAATTTCGCTAAGTCAAACGCTTGCAAACTAGGTATGTATCTACGGCACCTTGATAAAGATATGCCATTTGTTTTGACTCAACAGGGGGGTTACCCTTGACGCTATTGCGATCAAATTGAAAAAGTTTTAAAATTAATTTCTCTTTGAATTAGCATAGTAATGCTTTGATTTTAAATACTTTGTAATGTTTATTCAAAGGTAAGGCTGTTTTATTCAATGAAAACACAAAATGAGTCTTAATTTGTAAAATATTAAATTTTGTAAATTGCGCCATATTGCGGCCGTATTGGAAAAATGCGTCAAGGGTAGAGGGGCTGAGGTAAAACTTTGTAAAACAGGCCTTATACAGTTAAAAATATTCTAGTCGATGTTAATGGGTTTGAGGTTTTTCGTCGTCAGACACGTTCATCGTTCATATCCTTGGCCAACCGCATCCCCCCTTCAGCATGTCAAAGGTCATTCTGGGAGCGAGCAAGTGACCTTCGTCTGCCTGTTCATGCTCACCACTTGAGAGTTTTTAGTTGAACAAGCGAGCGAAGTTCTACGGTGGTATTCATGAACGATACTTAAATTCAGTTCAAACTAGAACGCTACTTAAACTCTGTATAAACTCAGTTCAAACTAGAAGGCTCCTTGAACTCTGTTTAAAATCGTAGAGTTTAGTAGTGTCGACTGTCGGTAAAACAGTGCATGTTTTGATTTGAATATCCCTCCCTTCATATCAAAACATGCACTGTTTTATCGACAGTCTGAACTCTTGAGTTTAAGTAGCGTTCTAGAATACCACCCTACGAGTCTTAAAAATCCGTCGTTTGTATAGGTGTAAGTATGTAAGTTTGTATGCATGAATGTTCGTTCGACGATAACTTGAGTAAGGTTTCACGGTAGTATATGTAGAGCTCGGGCTACGACTTAAATTAAGCAAGGACCAAATAAAACAGACTATAACACTCCCTCACCACTCCCTTAATAATCTTATGATAAATAATAATGATGACTGGAATCGCAAATTTTACACTATATTTGAATATTGTCATTCAAATATTTAGGTAAAAAAAAACCTCGCTCGTGTAAAGCAGTTTCTGAACGCGTATCATAACACTGTTTTGATGAAAAGTTATCATTAAAAGATAACATTACAAAAACTGTTTTAATCGTAAACAACACCAACATTAAATATTTCAGGAATCAGATACTGTTTAAGGGATTTTGCTCTTTGATAAAAAAAAGTTCTTGTGAAGTTTAAATAGAAAGCAAAATTAAAAAAAATGGTACTGAACTGCAACAACACCTTGGTCGGATCGTCATATTTGTCGGGCGGGTAAATGAAATTAAAATAGTTTTTAAGTTCGGACATGAACTAAATCGGTCGAGGGGTTGCCGAGATATGGGGTTGTAAAGTTTACATGCAATGAGCCCGCGCCTGCGCGAATGGTGTTAGCAAAAAAATAAGTTAAAAACTAAAACCCGACTACTAAAAGGCTTAAAACAAGACCTGCTTATTCTTAAAATAGACTCATAGCTAATTAATCGTAGTCGGAGGCCATCGGTTTATCAAATGCGACTGTGGTGTCCTCCGACTACGATTAATTTTCTATGAGTCTATTTTAAGAATAAGCAGGTCTTGTTTTAAGCCTTTTAGTAGTCGGGTTTTAGTTTTTAACTTCTTTTTTTTTTCTGAGCTTTTTAGTTAGTAATTTTTGATGAGCACCTAAAATAGACACAAGAAGGGCAAAAAAAAAACACATTTTGAAATTTTTTGTTCGTTATGTTGACGCTACATGTGTTATACATTTTTGAAAAGGTCTTTTAAAGTCCTTTCATTTGATACCCATGACGATTGTATCCGATAATTTTTATTTTTAGGTCCACCACTTTAGGGCGCAGCACAGCCGCCATCATGTTTTTTTTCAAAATTAAACTATCCTATGTTACCTGGATGATTAAGACGAATCCAACGACACCTCATTTGTTGAAATCGGCGGAGTAGTTTAGGCTCTGCGAGGGAACAGATGAACACACAAACATGCATACCCACATACATACATACATACATACATACGCTGCTAAAATCATAACCCTCCTTTTTGCTTCGCGTAGTCGGGTAAAAAGTTACAAATCGCCAGTTCATAGTTCGTGGCAAACTACTATTATTATTATGATGACACTTGTTTATAAATTCGGTTCCTGTGGGAGCCAGTAGGGCGTCGTCGCAAATAGAAAGTGCAGTGATGTAAATGTCACGTGGACCGGCCGGCACCACACGACGACGGCTTGCGGGCGGACGCGCGGTTTATTTTTACCCTCACTTCGCGCCATGTGAACGGGAGC
Organism: Zelleria hepariella; assembly: GCA_949319315.1. NCBI lineage: Eukaryota > Metazoa > Arthropoda > Insecta > Lepidoptera > Yponomeutidae > Zelleria > Zelleria hepariella. The sequence goes on along the minus strand of OX439392.1, from coordinate 9,069,617 downwards.
GGTCACTGTGACACGACCCAGGGCCGCATTTAGGGCGCCGATCTCCATTGTCGCTGGCTGCCGTCCCCGTTTTAACGGACAAAAAAAAGAGGAGGTACGGTGGACTTATATTCAAGATTATTTTTTTGTTTTAAAGGGTCTATTATCTCTAAGCCTTGTGGTCCCATAAATGGTAGAGAGGATTTTTCAAAAATAAAGTTTGGTGCGTCAATTTTTCAGACAACTTGCCAAGGGTAGTGTCATACAGGGTGGCCCATTTTTTGTAACTGATCATTTAGAAGAAAAGTATGTTCTATTTAATTTTGTATTTCGTAAACGGTTACACTTACTTGTATTTATGTCGGTGTAGCCGACTAGTTTTGCGAGGGCCGTCTCAGCTCCATGATTAAGGTCTCCAAATGAGAACCTAAACTAGTCGGCTACACCGACATAAAGTTTAATTTGTTTACGAAATACAAAATGTGCAGTGCTTACGAAAGTTTGTGTAATCACTTATCTTCTACCAAAATGTTTAGTTTAGGAGCTATGATTTGTTTAGTAAGTATTGTGAATTTCTCAAATTTTGGTCACAAAATCCACCATGGTGTAAAAACTGTTTGATCGAATCGAATAAAATCTGGCAAAAAAGTAGCTAAGTGACCCCGCTAGCTTGCTATGTCGCAAACTTACATGTGTTCGTAGGATGTTTTTGTAACTTTTTGTATGATTTCAGTAATAACTTTTGATTTTCATCAAATCACTGGGGGACAGATACTGCAGATTTGCTCATGAGCCTTAAGAGTATTCTGAAATGTTTACATTCACTGTGTGAAAAAAAAAACAAATTTTATGACGAATAAAGGATTTTAAAAATAAACTAATTTATTTAATTAAACAAAGTAAAATATCTGAATTCACTTTTTCATGTAAGTCAGTATTGCGAAATGTCAACAAAAAAAATGCTGTAAACCGCGCAAATCAAAATCAGCAATAATTTTTATCAATGAAATTTCATCAAAACCCAACTAACTCGAAATGGAAAATGAAATACTCATCAAATACCCAAACACTTACAACTCAAAATCAGGCAGTTTTCAAATTGTCTTCTCCCAAAATGGCTGGCACTAACGGCACCGGTTCAAGGTATCGTTACGTGAGGTATATTTTCCGATCCGGCATTCGATCAGGAATTTGAAAATGCCACTAACTAATTTTGGGTACTTTTTGAGTTACCAGAGTTTTCAACTAGGGGTGCGAAATATTGCGAAAACTTCTCTCCAACGTTTTAAACGCAGAGAAATAGATGCGATATTTCCATGAGTAAATAGACGAAAAGGATGTAGCCATAAATTCCGCAGAAGTATGAAGAAAACCTAACTCTGCCATTGAAAACTTTGTGGAGGTAATTGTTTTGTTTTTTTTAAAGATTTCCTTTGTTATGATGTATGACTGAAAAGTTTGGATTCCGTTGAATGAGGAAAAAAATGATCTAGGACGATCAAAATAAGGAGACCAGTCAAATTGGGCCTAAAACGAAAAATACTTCCAAACTGTTACGTATATCATCCAGAATATTTTGATACTATGGCACCAAAACAGTGAAGCCTAAAATTAGTTAACCTGCTATCAAAACTTGACCAAAAATAATGGTAGATACCTAGTACGTGTTTTCAAAATATACGTATTCAGGCTTGTCTTGCTCAAAACTTTTACAATGACAGTAACTTGTTACTCATCATCAACATCATCATGAGCCAACTTCTACTCACTGCTTTTTTCCATTCCCACTCTCGCCAGTCGCGACCTCTCACGGCTTTTTCCTCTTTTCAAAACAATTGCAAAATGGAAAACTTGCGCTTATTGTGCGGGCCTTTAGAATTTTGGACGTACAAATGGTTCGTTAGGTACCTACATACAATTTACGAAGTTTCTGACAAGAAAAGTTAATCTTGAACAATAGCTTTTTTGTTTTGACAAACATTACAACGCAACACACAAAATTTTGCAGCCGTCTGGTTGTATTGTAAGTTCCTTTAGAAACCAACCACTGTACCTACAATAAAATACACTACCTACTCGGAAAAACACTACTCTGTTACGAAAACTTGGATTTATTCGCTGCAATAATAACCTGATTAAAGACTTATCTTAAATATAATATGATCAAATAGAGAGTAAAACTTCACGCACATAATTAGCAAAACTGTGGATGAGGACGCGTAGGGCGGGCGGGCGTCGCGCGAGGCTCGCAAGCAGACAGGCACTAAAGCTGCGTCCGCGCACCGCCGCCGCCGCTCGCACCAGATATATCCGACGCATATTATTTGTTTATTAGTAATACATTCTCACCACTCTGTTGATATCCAGAATGGAGTTATTATTGGCTCAGATTCCAAAGTGCGATAGTGTTTGTTGTTGCACTTTCTTTTTATTAAAGTAGACATTGAAGACGTACTTACTTGTGTTACTTGTGGCGTATAACGCACGAGGAGGGTCTGCGTATCGAGCATATAAAAACATTGGTGGTATCACATACCTAATTTTGTTTATTTAGTTTCATTTTAACTTAATACTTAGTTTTAAATCTAAGCATGTTCATAGTGTTAAAAATACCAAGAAATATGGCTCAAAGCACCTGTGTTGAAACGGCTACTGCAAAGGCCCGATTACATTACGAAACTACTTTCATACATTTTCGAATCCATTGATGTCACAAAAAACTATTTCATGTCGGACCGTCTTGTTCAATCGGCAATGTAGGTATTCGAAAATGCATGAAAGAATATTTCGTAATGTAATCGCGCCTTAAAAGCATTCAAATATAAAAAGTAATAAAGAAGATTATAAACATCTTGTTTTTTGTGAGTCTAAAATAAACGTCCACTCACAGACATAATGTGTGCGTCCACTCCACGTTTCAATGACTTTTTTTATCGAATCACGAGTATTTTAGTACCATACAAACGACTATTTGCCACTTATTTACGTTAGTACAATTTTTCAGATCGGTATAAGGCAAGTGAACAGACCGGTTATTGGTGATTTTCCTAAAAATTGCCCTTCATTTCATTATGGGTATTTTGTACACCACGTCACACCGGACAGCACGTCGACCCTTACATGCTACCACTCTACTCGGTTAAGATACGAGCGACTTTACAACAAAAATGTACAGTCTGACGTGCTGTCGTGTGTACAGCCGGCCTCACCCAAAGATACCCCTTTTTGTTCGATTGGCGCCCTTATGCCGCGCGCGTTAAGAGCTGCCATGGGGTATCTGTGACTGTGGCCCACCGTACCTACCTTCTTTCATACTAATAGCGTCAAGACAAAACAACAGTTACATAGCTTAGCACCCCTCATAGAGACGTCTTGGTATGAAAACTTAGGCCCGGTTTCTGAGTTGAGAATTTTGCTAAGCAAATGGGTAAGTATCGTCCTGCCTCTGCAGTTTTCTCACAAAAGAGCGTGACAGAGCGATACGTAAGTATGCGCTTAGTAAAATTCTTAACTCAGAAACCGGGCCTTAATCTTCTAGAAAAATTAAAGTCATAAACTAAAACCCGTCTACCAAACAAAAAACTCGACTTGAAACAACACCATTGCCTATTCCTGAAAAATTGCCCGGTTTACTTTATTCCAGTCCAGCGTTCGTATCCAGCGCTAGAATACAACTGGAATAATGTAAACCGGCACTGGAATGCGCTGGATTTATTGATCATTCCAGTGCAGTAACTGGAATGATTAATTGAGTATTCCAGTGCAGTGGATTCATTGAGCATTCCAGTGCAGAAACTGGAATGAAGGTCTACTTTTGATTCCAGCGCGATCATTCCAGGTTGACGGCCATTAAAGTGCCATTCCAGTGCTGCTGACTGATGGTGAAGGAGGTTTGACGTGTACGAGGAGTATTACGTACTTTCTCTGTAACACATGCTGAGTCGGGTCCTTTTCACAAGCGCAGTACAGTGACATTATCCTCTCCTTTCTTTCACCTGCTTGTGTATTTTAGTTTCATAATCCATGTTTGACGCATCGTACGACAAGTATTGCTCCAATTGAATGACCACGAGTCCACGACCCTCGGTGATGAGGATACCGATGCAAGGAGGAGGATTGAACTCATTGTCACTCTAGTCTTGACGATTCGACAGCTTTGAAATGACTGGAATCATGTAGGTAGGTGATATCGCCAGTCTGGATTGATAGCACTACTGGATTACTGGACTGGAATAATGTAAACCGAGGGTATTTTTTTTTAAATTAGACAGTTTCAAAGGGGGTTGAGGGGAGTGTAGGACGAGGAAGGAGAGTAGACCTCTCTTCTTAAATTTTAAGTCTAGAAAATATTAAAGATTTTGAGTTATGAAAAGTAACCACAAGACTTTCTAGTCTTGGTGTGCTCTGAGTCTGTTTTGGTAAAGGTTCGATCTACTTCTGCCTAGTTTCGGATTTTTGGTCCCTTTTTGGGATATTATAGACCGTTTTTGGTTCGTAATAAATTCTATTCTCAATTCCTAGTCGTAAAAACATCATGATTGGCTGAATCTGGACATCAACTTGGTCATCAAAACCAATCAAAACCAATGAATGACGCTCTAAAAACAACTGATAACTAGAAACAAAGAAAAAGAAGAGAGACATCGCATGCTAACCTGCTGATTTTCACGGAAACACGTCGTACGCCAACCACGTACCAACTAATGGGTATGTTATGTCGCTCATTTATGTCTGTTTGTTGAAATAACTATTATGTGCTCGTGATAGTGCAAAGTGGAGATAATGAGCTTTTTATTGACTGCGGTTTTACGATACGGAAGGCTTAGTATAAACAAAGCGGGTTAAGTACTTTGTGTTCTCTGGCTTTATTATTTTAACATAATTGTTTTGTTTGCGGTGCCAAAGTACTTTTAAAGCCTGTCACTTCCACGACTCCCGAAAGTTAGCCTATAAACTGGTTGATGACCTGTTACGACGAAGCCGCCCGCCCCGCAGCTCTTGCATCCGTAAATTGATTTCACTAGAAATGCCATTGTGTGGGCGGCGCTGAAAGTTTGCAGGTACCTAGGTACAATCACCTACAATTTGCGGTTAAAAATAGACTATGGTACTGTGGTTGCCACAAAACAAAACAGTCAAGGTGGGTCACCTCAATTTGATTCCCATGCAGATTAATTTGACCAAATGTGTTTAACTTGAAACCGTAAATTATATTCTCAAATTACATCTGTCTACATGGATTTGCCTTTTCATTAAGGCAAAATTAAATTACCTTGAAAAAAAATACAGTTGATTAAAAGCTAAATGACATCGACAATTTGTCCATACAAACAATAAAACAACTGTTTTTAGGGTTCCGGACACAGAACTTAATCCCAAAGAATCCGCATTACGTATAAAATCACAATAAAAACTTGTCCCCACAGAAACAAAATGGTAGCAGCAATAAAAAAATACGAAACTTCATTTCGACCATACGTTTAATATTCGAATGTCAACCTTATTGTATTAGTGTACATGTGCAGTTTTACATAAATTGCATAGACTAAAGGCAAATAAGTTAAAAAAAAATCTTTTAAAATCTTTATAAATAAGTACCCATAGAGCATAGAATATAAATAAGTCTTTGCCATAGAGAATTTGGGCATCCTCCAGACCCATTTCAGAGTTATATTATATGTATGTAGGTACTATCTAGTTTTATCCTTGATCGAAGATTCCGGACCTCAGGAGGTAAAACGGAACCATTATAGGATCACTTTGTTGTCCGTCTGTCCGTCTGTCTGTCTGTCAAGACCTCTTTCTCAAGAATGCGTGGAGGTATCAGGTTGAAATTTAAATCAAAATACTCAGGTCTGGATTTTCTTAAAGCCTAAAAAAAACAAAAAGATACGCCCGTTTATGCAGCATATTTTTCCGCATATTTCGACCCTCGCAAGGGAATCAAAACGGTACCGCGTATTTTCATGTGGACTGTATGTGATCAAAGCCATGCAACACGACGTAATCATAGGACAAGATTCCTTGCAGGAAACTTGTGCATCGATTTCATTTGAAGTTAGATGTTTTGTTGTTGAAAAACTGTCACGTCAAGTTTGTCCAGAGAGAGCTGACAGAAAGTCAAATGATGGCATCGACAATGAGAGAAAAGACAGTCGAGTCCACAGATATCTGTGATTAGCCCATTAAGACAAAGAAGATGAAGGGCCGGAGGTCGAAATATAAGAAGACACGCATTGAGCAGTTTTTTTATCCCTCAGGAACCCTCAGAGCGCGAGTCCCACTCGCACTTGTTTTTCTTTCAAGGTTATGTTATTTGGCGCAAACTAAAGGCAAATTCGGACAGATATAATTTAATTATGTCCGGTTTCAACACATTTGGTAAAATTCATTTGTATGAGAATCGAATCGAATGAAAGTTGTAAACATTTTACACGATTGTTGGTAAATGAGTCACTTATGTCAGGTCATTGCCGTACCCAGCTGCCTATTATATGAGTAGACTGTTTAGCCACCGTCGCCGGGCACCTGTTGGCTCACAAGGGCCAAAATCTTACAACGTTGTCACCAAAAATAAAGTTGATGATAATGCCCGACATTCAAATTAATTCGATTGGGGTGGCAGTACCTATAATAGTAGTAGGCAGCGCACCACACAGTACCTATTTAATGATGTTACCTAAACACACTTTTCACACATGCGTAGGCAATTTAGGTAAACGCGGGGCGGCGCGTTTGTTATCCATCGTCTGGTATTGATAACGTAGACACATTGATTGATTACTCCGATTGAAAGGTTGTGAATTATACAAAAGATGGCAGAAACCAAGAATTGGGGCGTAGGCGACCCACGGCGTATCTAAATCCGCGAGCGATTGAACGTTTGCCAAGCGCCGACTTACAGAAATAATTTCCACTCTCGACCGATACACCGATCCGGCTGACTATCTCACATATTTATAAATGTAGATAAACTATAGCCCTACTATCTTCAACTACATAAAACGATCTAGAAATTCCACGGAACTTCCATATTGTCAGCTATTTAGAATCCAATCTCAGAATATCGAACGAAATGCTGATCTCTGATTATTGGTTTGATAAGCCGAGAGGTGTCGTTAAAATTCACTCCACAGGGCCAAATAATGTTTTCTCCGTCTGCCAATACAAGTGCCTTGCTTCACTAACGTTAAATCTCAACACAATGAGCCGTTTTCAACTGACAGTTAAAAGCTGATTTTAAAATGCTCGCTAGATGGCACAGAAAATACGGCTACATATCGGCACTTAACGGCAGTCAAATAACGCTTTTTCCCACAGATTCACAGATTAGAAAGTATACTAATACACAAACACCACAGATAAGAATCAGGCTTGCCATGTTCAATCGGTAAAAATGCCGTGTCATATACTTGCAATTTTTATTCTTAAAAGCAAAAACATAAATGGTTTTGGATTAATATAGAATAGGAAGGCAGGATCACATCAGGCTGACATCAACTACGTGATGCGATAAAATTCGCAAGCAATGAATTGTGTTTCTGGTTATGATTATTACAGTTTACGGTAATTTGTCGTACCGTTGGCAACACTGGTGAAATTTCAACTGACTGCCGTTATAGTGCCGTATTATAAGCGCCATCAGTGAAGAAAAAAAGAACTACGTTTTTTTTCTGAAAACGGCTAATTAAAGCAAGAAAACTTGGCATCTTTATTACAATTCTAATTATTGCACTAAGAAATAAAATACTACAATTTAAGAACCGTTGCTAAACAACTAAACTAACAAAGAACAGTAAAACTCAGTTAATTGTTACAAGTTCCTTGCGAAGGCCACGTCCTGATTCAGCAAACTTCCTTTGAAAACCAATTGATACTTAAGTACCTATAGTATACTTACGTACTTTAGGTGTATATAGATAGTTGGACGATCGGAGTGTCGATTGAATGGGAAGTGGTTAGAGGCGGAGGTGCAAGTTAATTACGTCCGTCCGGTGAAGCCATTGTTAGTAGAATTAGGACTCGGATGAAGTTGCGGTAGTCGCAGTAATCTCATGAGGAATAGCCATTTATTTACGTGCGGCCTTCCATCTAAGATCGATCCCACCAAAAACATTCTGTAAAAACTAGCCAGGTCTCGATGGATCTGCTTGTTTATCTCTAAAAAAGTAATGAAATCTAGACAAAGTCGTGCCAAGTCTAAGGTTCCTTACTGCGATTTCTTTATTATTATAGTTAATGTTGTGAGACTTGGCCGTTGAAGGGTACACAAGCGGTTCTGGCGACAGATTGGTGCAATGGGGTCATGGAGCACCTGGTTTTGTACCCTTGTGTAGCCTTCAACAGCCAAGTCTCACAACATTAACTATAATAATAAAGAAATCGCAGTAAGGAACCTTAGACTTGGCACGACTTTGTCTAGATTTCATTACTTTTTTAGAGATAAGCAAGCAGATCCATCGAGACCTGGCTAGTTTTTACAGAATGTTTTTGGTGGGATTTCACTTCTTTTTGTAGGAACGAGGGCATATTGATTAATTTTATTAGATTTTCTTATTTGACACAGTTTTTAAATTTGTGTAACGTTGCAGTAGAATAAAGTTAATCATCCGACTATTTCTTGTTGAACGAGCGAGTGAAGCGAGCGAAGTCCTCCGAGTCTGCTGGAACAATCCGGCGTTTGTTTATATGTATGTTTGTATGTATGAATGTTTGTTCGGCGATAACTTGAGTAAATTTGGTCGGATCGTTATGAAATTTGATAAGCGGGTAAACTAAATTAAAAGAATTTTTAGAACATGAGCCAAATCGGTCGATGGGTTGCCGAGATATGGGGTTGTATAGTTTAAATGCAAAGCGCGCGCGCGCCTGCGCGAATGGCGTAAGCAAAGTTATACATCTGTAACTGAGGTCGCGAGTTCATAGTTCGGAGCGAACCACTAGTGGGACGCTATAGGCTAGATTAAATGAAGATGTGTCCCACTACGCTGGATTTTTGCAATGACAGTCGATTTTTTTATGTACCAATAGTAGAAGGGGCATTACCATAATATCTCTAATAAAGCTGATACCAGCTGAGGGTTCTTCATCAGATACTCCAGACCTTAGATTTTTGACATCAAATGAAGCGGCCCACTAAGTTGAATATTTTTTGTAAGGGCGGTATATGTCGATCTATAATAGTTTGTTTGGGCTCTTGTGTTTTCTAATCAGGGTCACCAGGTACTCCAGATCTTCGATTATCCTAGTTTTTATAGTTTTCCCTTTATGTGGCCATTAAACCCTAACTCTGTACCAAATTTCAGCTCTCTGAGTTTATGGGAAGTACTAGTTCTATGAGGGCTCTTGTATTTTCTAATCAGGGTCACCAGGTACTCCAGATCTTCGATTATCCTAGTTTTTATAAGTTTCCCTTTATGTGCCCATTAAACCCTAACTCTGTACCAAATTTCAGCTCTCTGAGTTTATGGGAAGTACTAGTTCTATTAGGGCTCTTGTGTTTTATAATCAGGGTCACCAGGTACTCCAGATCTTCGATTATCCTAGTTTTTATAGTTGTCCCTTTATGTGCCTATTAAACCCTAACTCTGTACCAAATTTCAGCTCTCTGAGTTTATGGGAAGTACTAGTTCTATTAGGGCTCTTGTGTTTTCTAATCAGGGTCACCAGGTACTTCAGATCTTCGATTATCCTAGTTTTTATAGTTTCCCCTTTATGTGCCCATTAAACCCTAACTCTGTACCAAATTTCAGCTCTCTGAGTTTATGGGAAGTACTAGTTCTATTAGGGCTCTTGTGTTTTCTAATCAGGGTCACCAGGTACTCCAGATCTTCGATTATCCTAGTTTTTATAGTTTTCCCTTTATGTGGCCATTCAACCCTAACTCTGTACCAAATTTCAGCTCTCTGAGTTTATGGGAAGTACTAGTTCTATTATGATGATCATGAGTGAGTGAGTGAGTGAGTGAGTGTGTGTCATAAATGCGAAACTTTGCTTTCGCTTAACTTCGGAACTAAATGACCTACAGACTTGAAATTTTGGATTTTAAGTATGTGATTATAGCTTACTAGATGACGAACATTTCTGCGTTCTGGTCTTATCCAGAGGTTCTCAAATAGGGGCCTGAAAATGCGGCGAAATGGTTCCAGTAAAGGATGGTACGGCAGTGTTTGCTTCGCGCTCGACCTGGCGGGGGCACTGCCGTGCCCCCAGATTGACAAACCCCAGCTTCGGTGCAAGCAATAGGTTTACATATACCACTAATAATAGTAGTTTATGCAAGTGTGATATAAGAGAGATTCTTAGAATACGAGTGTGGGTTTATCATACGAGGCGAAGCCGAGTATGATAATCGTATCACACGAGTTTTCTAATATCGTCTTATATGCAGTTGCTTACACTACTTTATCGTCACGGAACCGCACAGAAAAAAAATGTAAACTAATAATGGCGGCAAAAAAACACAAATGTCACAAAAATTTAAGAAGAAAGCGGTCGCTCTTTTTTTTATTTGCTCCTTTTGGTATAGATAGAGGCAAAGAAGTCATACTCACGTACATACAGCCAGTGCTCGATTCACAGATTAGTTTACTGCAAGGAGATTTTTAACCGGAAGTGTATCAGCAAGGAGAATTTACACCGGAAGTGTATCGTAATAACAAAAAAAGTTATTTTACGATATAGGTTGGCAGAAATTCTCATACAAAACTTGTATCGTAATTTATTTTTTTAATTTTTACACTTGTCTGTGAAATAATACTCAGTCCTATGTATAATCCGTGCGGAATCAGAATGGGATAATACCTTTTGGAACTGAATCGAAAATGACAGTTCTCGAGTAGCGTCAGTAAAAAAAATTTTAGTTCTACTTTCTATCATAGAGTTATGAAATTGGAAATACACAAAAATGTTTAATGTTTGTAATCTAAAAGGATTCAATGTTATTGTTCATTAATTGAATAAAACGTGATAAAACTCGAGCAGACACCCACGCGCACAGAAAACACAAGTAAGTTTCGACGCGAGTTTGCCATAGACAACTAGAGTTTGCCGAAATGCTGGCGCTACAGGACCGCGAGCTTCTTAGTTCCAAAAGGTATTATCCCATTCTGATCCCGCACGGATTATATCAACTTTTAAAATCATAATTCGTATCTTACGACATGAGTGTAGATAAAATTATGTTATTGAATTATTTAATGCTATAAGGGTGGTATTAATAGTCGTCTACGAAAAGTTTTGATATTTTATTCTTGGTAAATACACAATTGTCCGTACGTAGCTTAGGTAATCTATCTATCTTCTATATATATATACAAAAATGAATCGCCGTGCATTAGTCTCGCCAAAACTAAGAAACGGCTTAACCGATTTGCATATTTACTGTTTTGTTTAGTTCACCATAGTTCAGGGTAGGTTTAAAAGCAAAGAAATATGGGAAAAGTTAAAGGATTAGCTGAAAAACGGAAGAAATAAAAATTTGTAATTTTGTATTGGAATCGCCATTTTTGACGCGGAGAGTCAAACTATTTCAGGTGATACGAAGTTCACCGGGTCAGCTAGTGTTTTATAAGATAACACAACGATGTCTTAGGTTTGTAGGAGCGTCGCTACTGTATAATTAAATCCTTTAACCGGGTTTATAACCCGTAGTTTATTAACTGTCGGTACATTCTGTCAACGTTTGGAGATCTTTGCAAGCATTTGATAGAGTTGGATTACATATGGTACGTACAGCCGGCCTCACCCAAAGATACCCCTTTTTGTTCGATTGACGCCCTTATGCCGCGCGCGTTAAGAGCTGCCATGGGGTATCTGTGACTGTGGCCCACCGTACCTATCTACATGACAAAAGTGTTACACAGTACCTAAGCATGCATTTTTGGAGAAAATTAAATGACCATAAGATCTGATTCGTAAAAGTCAACGAATTACCCAGATATTCTCAATACAGAGTAAAACTCCCACGCTGATGGCTATGACTATGACCTGTGCTATGACGTTACTACACAAACAGTCTGATCCTTCAGTCGCAATCGCTAACTTAATTTGCATCTAGATATGACCCGGCACGGGCGGCTTAAAGACAAGGGAATTGTCCAATGCATTTTTAATCTCAATGTGCGAATAATTCAGGTGCGATAAAAAAGATGGATTTTAGAGCAGGGTACTGGTTTGAATCCCTGTTATTTGATTTTAAAAGTAGGTGTAAGCAAATGTTTTATTTATTTTTGTAGCAATTTCTGAATTTCTGACCTGCATGGGATTTAATTATCTAGGGTTTATATTACGAGCAAGTTACAAAGTACACTTTTAACAGAATTTTTACTCTCCAGTCAATATTCAATAGAGTGCTGAATCAATATGTATTGTGAACTCAGTATAATTTAAAAAAACCGTTTTTTTCTATCTTTGTCTTTATGCATCAGATATTTTTGATCGAAACCCCGATCTCTGACGGAGTGAGCCTGAAGAGGTATGTATCCCGCTATCGTAGGTTATAGGCCCGGTTTCTGAGTTGAGAATCCGGGTATACCTTTTTTTGATAGGCTCGATGGTATTCGAGCTATAGCTAGTTCCATTATGCAAAAATGTGAGTATGAGCAAAAAAATATTGTAAACAGCATATTTGTTTCAAAATATTATAAGTTAGGTACGGAATTTTGCACAGGGAGCCCATGTTGATTAGATTTTTTTGGGAAAACTATAAGAGATAAGAAAAAGATGTCAAAGGTAAACATTATTCTTATTAAATTTCACATAAAACAGTGCTACATCTTTTTTTGATAAACTTGACGGTATTCAAGCTATAGCCAGATATAGTGAAAAAATATGCCAAAAAATTACATAAGTAGCAACGAAATAGTGCTCAGAGAGACTAAGTCAATAATTGTAAGTAATTTAGACTACCGAACAAGCTTTCATCCATATTATTACGTACATTAGTTCTGGAGTTATAGGTTCAGACATAAGCCAGTGATATTGTGAGAAATGGTGGCGGTTGACAAAAATCCGGGTAATTGTAATTTCACTAGGGTATTATTATAATATCACTGGTTTGACAATATCCCTGCGACATTATAACCACAAGCATATTCTGCCTCGTGGGCTCCCGAGTTTCGTGCAGTAAAAGTTATAAATCAGGTTGCTTAAATGTCACATTCGTTAGCCGAGGTTGCTCCTCACTTGTTTGAGTGTTTGGAACGGACTCCCAATACTAGAACAAATTGAACTTCGAGATAAGACTCAAAATATATCCTTCAAATCACAAATCCAATTTAAAAAGTGAAGTAATTATGTTGAGTTGGATGATTGACCTACATTTTTGGTCCTTTTCTAATACTTAATATTTTTTATTACTACTTTGTGTTTACTGTAACTTTGTATATTGTATCGTGACATGGAACCTTTTTTGCCGAAATAAAAATCATTTACCTGTTTATTTAATTTATACAGGGTGTCCCAAAAAATTGTGTCAAGCGGAAATCCAGAGATAGAGCACCCCTAAGGGTACCTGAATCACCCCCATGTATATTCAGCGATTTTTTGACGTTTAGAAGTTATGAGGCTTAAGGTTTTTTTGGGAAGTATTAGGTACCTAGCATTGGTTTTAATTTTTAACTATTTTTGTATTTAACTTTTTAAAGATTTTTTTTCTTTATTGGGGTCTTAGATAACTAGGTCTATCACCAAAAATGATCAGCTTTTAACTTGTAAAAGATACCGCAACTTTGATCCAAAGTTTAGAAATGCCGTTTTAGAGAAAACATCATAGAATAAGTTAGTATGGGGAGAAAAAAAGTAGGGGTCTGAAGGATTTTTGATTGATTTCAAAAACATCCCTACAACCTTAACCTTCAGAATAGCACAAAAAATCTGTCACTTTATGGGCCTTTTATTCGAGTAATTAGCGATCAAAGTTGAAAAACCTAAATTGTGAGAAATGTAATTTAGATCGTTTTTCTTTTATTTTTGTTGATTATGATAGTTATAGCAGCTACGGCCATTTTTTACCGAAAAGCTGCTGTAGCGACCCCTGTTGGGCGCTCAGGAAACTGCTACATTCTCGAGCTGTCAATCGCTACTCGCTACAATCCTGCATCGCGCCAGCAAAATATCTTTCGCGGCTGACTGAGTATACAGGGTGTTAAAAGACCGCCAACAGACCCGAAAGCTACGCATACTAGACACCAAAACAAAGTACTTTTTCGATAAATTATTGCTGGGAAATGATTTTGGTTTTTTAGGTTATAATTTTGAAAAATATTTTATTACGCAATGGACGTGTAACGCACAGAAGTAATATTGCGCAAGCGTAAGTATAAGTTTTTGTTTCTTAAGCTTAAAGTGCCAATGTTTAGAATACATTGCGGGTTGCACGTCGTTTTTTGTAAGAAATATTCATAATTTTGATATGGCTTCCTGAGGAGATATGTTAAGAACTAGATGCTGAATACATTTCTGCAAAAAAAAAGTTTCGAAAAGTCCGACTTTGAACCCCATTATCTCGGAAACCGTTGATTTCCCAGGCATAGTTCCTTGGGCAAAAATGTTCCTTATGATGAGGACAGTACGTGGTTTCCCGCTCTGTTGGCGGTCTTTTAACACCCTGTAGATAGAACGTCCAACTATGTTCAGTTGGAACCGGCCGGTCCCCAAACATAAGATCTGCTTGGCGGGAAATTTCCCTTTATAGTCGAGGAGCATGATCACCCGCTCCTCCTAAAGTGGTGACCCCTGACAGAGCTTGTCAACCTTCTTTCGCTCTCGAACACCCTCAGACCTCAACAGTCTCAAGCACGCCAGCTTCATTCTCACCCTATCAGTTCCACTACAGCCGACGCAACGTGCTACTGGGTCTGATGGTGATCACTTCTCAGCAATATTCGGATAAAGGCAGCCACAAAGCAGGTGCACTGGTTCCTACCCGACTCGCCGTGGTATTGTCGCCAGCACAGCATCTGTCTTCTCCAAGTGGTACAGTAGCCATCCCCGGTTCCTACCCGACTCACCGAGGTATTGTCGCCGGCGATGCGATTCTGCTAGCCGCCAACGCATCAACCGATAGTCGACTCACTGACTCAGCGTTTCTGGCACGTGCAAGTTCCATGCACAGACTTCGAGGTCATTAAGACCTTTGGGCTCAAAGGTCTTTGGGGGGAGTACTGTAGCGATCCATGTATATTTATGTCGTATCTATTTTAATAATAAAAAAAAAAAAAAACTGCATGCCAATATCTTTAGTAGTTTAGAAAATATTTAGGTTTCCATGTGCTGGAAAAGCGGGGTATTGCCCTCGCGTCATCTATATATATAAAAGGCTTAGGTTGACTGACTCATCACACTACAGCCCAAACGGCTGAACCTATAAGTATGAAATTTGGACAAAAGTTGCGTTATATGGTGGAGGGTTCATTTAAGAAGAGATTTTTTTTTATTTAACCCTTAAGTGGGTCAAAATAGGGCTCAAAGTGTGTATGGGAAAAATTTTTTTTTTGGTCTTATGTTCTTGAATCTTGATTTTTTGTACTTTTTTTTTAAAATGACTCGACACCTATTTCAGATTTTTTCTCATTTCTATGTTCTTAAGGGTTAAAATGGGTGCCAAAGTTTTTCGATTTTTTTCACCAGTTACGATCAATGCTGGAACAAAACCGCTAATGCCACAACAGTGAAAATTTGACAATAGTTGTAATTTGTGGACACGCTACGGGTTAAGACAGATTTACTTCAAGTTTAACCCTTAAGGCGGTAAAAATGGGGTCCAAAGTTTGTATGAAAAAAAAAAAATTTTGTCCGGATTTACTTGCAACTAAGAATTCGTATATTAAATAAAAAATAATTTAACACCTGTTTTAGCTTTTTTCTAATTTTAGCCGTTTAAGGGTTAAACGAGGTTGAAATGTATGAATATTTTTCGTGATGTAGTGTCAACGTCGGGCCCAAACCATTTAAGCTACAAGTATGAAATTGAAACTGCAGTAGCGTTTTGTAGCAAAACTACCCACCATGAAGAAAAAAATATAATTTTAACCCGTCAAATGCCCAAACCGGGATCCAAAGTTTGTATGAAATAAAAAATTTTTTTGGTCCGATTTACTTGAAACTTAGTATTTGTAAATTTAATAAGAAACAATTAAACACGTGTTTCAGCGTTTTTCAAAATTCTGCCCACTAAAGGGTTAAAAGGGGTAGAAAAGTTTGAAGATTTTTCCTGATTTAGTATCAATGCCAGGCCTAAACCATTAAAGCTACAACTATGAAATTGAAACTGCAGTAGTGTTTTGTGGCAAAACTACCTACCATGAAGAAAAAAATATAATTTTAACCCTTCAAATGCCCAAACCAGGGTTCAAAGTTTGTATGAAATAAATTTTTTTTTTGGTCCGATTTACTTGAAATTATGTATTAGTATACTAAATCAGAAAAAATCAAACACGTGTTTCAGCGTTTTTCTCATTTCAGCCAATGAAGGGTTAAAATGGGTGGAAACGTTGAAGTTTTTTTCCTGATGTAGTAGCAATGCTGGGCCCAAACGATTGAAGCTACAACTTTGAAATTGAATGTGCAGTTACATTTTATAGCATTACTACCCACCATCAAGAAAAAAATATAATTTTAACCCTTCAAATGCCCAAACCGGGGTTCAAAGTTTGTATGAAATAAAAATTTTTTTGGTCCGATTTACTTGAAACTTAGTATTTGTATATTAAATAAGGAACCATTAAACACGTGTTTCAGCGTATTTCAAATTTCTGTCCACAAAAGGGTTAAAAGGGGTAGAAAAGTTTGAAGATTTTTCCTGATGTAGTATCAGTGCCAGGCCTAAACCATTAAAGCTACAACTATGAAATTGAAACTGCAGTAGTGTTTTGTGGCAAAACTACCTACCATGAAAAAAATAATATAATTTTAACCCTTCAAATGCCCAAACCGGGGTTCAAAGTTTGTATGAAATAAAAATTTTTTTTGGTCCGATTTACTTGAAACTAAGTATTCGTATACTTAATCAGAAACAATTAAATACGTGTTTCAGCGTTTTTCAAAATTCTGCCCACTAAAGGGTTAAAAGGGGTAGAAAAGTTTGAAGATTTTTCCTGATTTAGTATCAATGCCAGGCCTAAACCATTAAAGCTACAACTATGAAATTGAAACTGCAGTAGTGTTTTGTGGCAAAACTACCTACCATGAAGAAAAAAATATAATTTTAACCCTTCAAATGCCCAAACCAGGGTTCAAAGTTTGTATGAAATAAATTTTTTTTTTGGTCCGATTTACTTGAAATTAAGTATTAGTATACTAAATCAGAAAAAATCAAACACGTGTTTCAGCATTTTTCTCATTTCAGCGAATGAAGGGTTAAAATGGGTGGAAACGTTGAAGATTTGTCGTGGAAACGTCGATGCTGGGTCCAAACCATTTAAGTTAGAACTTTGAAATTTGAACTACAGTTGCGTTTTATAGCAAAACTACCAACCATGACGAAAAAAGTAATAATGTTAACCCTTGAAATGCCCAAACCGGGGTTAAAAGATTGTATGAAATACATTTTTTTTGTCTGATATACTTGAAACTAAGTATTATGCTAAATCAGAAATAATCAAACACGTGTTTCAGAATTTTTCTTATTTCAGCGAATGAAGGGTTAAAATGGGTGGAAACGTTGAATATTTTTCCCTGATGTAGTAGCAATGCTGGGCCCAACCCATTTAAGTTACAAATTTGAAAAACTACAGTTGCGTTTTATAGCAAAACTACCAACCATGAAGAAAAAAGTAATAATGTTAACTCTAAAACGGCCAAAACGGGGTTCAAAATTTGTATGAAATTATCATTTTATTGGGTCAGATTACCTTGAAACTAAGTAGTCGTGTATTAAATCAGAAATAATAATAAAACACATGTTTCAGCATCAAAAAGGGTGGAAACATTTTAAGAGTTTTCCTGATGTAGTATCAATAACAATGCCGGAACCATTAAAGCTACAAGTATTCAATGAACATTTAACTACAGTTGCGTTTTATAGCAAATCTACTAAGCATGAAGAAAACAATAATAATGATACACCTAAAACGGCCAAAAAGGTTCAAAGTATGTTTTTTTTTATTGGATTTATTTGATCTTTACCAATTTGGTCACACACATACACAACACATACACTTCCACGCTGAAACTGCACGACGGATTTGGATGACACTTGGAATAGAGATAGCTTACAAAAATACACACCCATGACTCTATTCATGCTAATTTGATAATGATGAAAGATGTACCCAGGCAACTTCTTATAAGTCTTCGCGGACGAAGTCGCGGGCGAAAAGCTAGTAGTAACTATGTAGAGAAAAAAACTTCTTTTTGTGATGGAAGCTAAGAAAAATAAAAAAACTCGTGAACCATTAGGCATTAACATTATTGAACAGATCTGTCACAAGGCAAACGAGAAATGATGTGAAAGTATTTGTCAAAAACTAAAAAGAATAAATACAAGATTCATCATCCTCAATGAAAATACTTTTAATTTACAAAATATTTTTTATTACCTACTTTTATTTCCAATACTTTTCGACTTATTTATATTTTATTTGTATTATGGTATAAAAACCGATCATTGGAAATTTACATCATGATAATCGGAAGAGCCGTTTATTTTATAAAAAACTTTGAAGTTTTGTTAAATAAGTGGCGCCATCTGTGTTCCTAAGGGATGAAAATGTTGTTGCTGCGGGTAAAATTGCTTATTTTAGTTTCCACTATCACTGCGCAAAATGGCTAGCTTCTATCACAAAAAGAAGTTTTTTTCTCTACAAGTTACTATGACGCGAGGACAATACCCCGCATTTCCAGCACATGTAAACCTAAATATTTCCTAAACTACTAAAGATATTGGCATGCAGTTTTTTTAATTAAATTTCTTATTAAATTAGTAACGATATAAATTATAAAAAATATACCCTTTTCATACAATTTTTTTTGCATAAGTGAGTAAAAACTGACAAATAAAAAAAAATTACAAATCGTAGGATTTTCGGCAGCCATTATGTTTTTTTTTGGTTGTACAATAAATAATTTTCTTTCGATTAAGATATCAATCATTGAAATCGGTTCACCCGTTAGGCTGTAAGAAATTTTCAAAGTTTATTTTTAGAAGTGGCGCCCTCTCTGTTCCTAAGGGATGAAACTTGTGCTGCTGCGGGTCAAATCGCTTATTTTTGTCCCTTCTATCACTGTGCAAAGCGTCATCATTAAAAGCAGCTTTTTTTTCATAGCTGCTAAGACTATGACAAATAAATAACAGTTTAAAAAAACACGCTTTTATAGCTAACCGAACTAAAAAGAAGAAAATAATTATGATTACAAAGAGTTTAAAATTATAATAAAATTTAAGTTATTAACAGAATTGTTTACAAACACAAACTTTGTGAATATTTATCCACACCAATGTTGAGGTTGGGGTGTTAAGAGTTCCCTGTACAAGCGTGGGAACTCGGCGACGGCCAAGCGCGTGAAACACTGTTTTCTATAGCTGTTTCACCCAGAACGAGAAGGGGCGCGGAAAAAGTGAGAGGCAAAGCGGCTGTATGAGTCTACGTGAGTTCGTGTACTTTCGCGATTATGTAGTTGTAATGTAATAGATCTATTTTCCCAAATTTTTTCGTAGTTCAGCTTCCATTTGTACATTTAATTAGCTATTTCAAAAATCTTTTTTTTTTCTGACAAGTACAATACATTATTGATGTTCCCAAGGTAGTTAGACTCCAATACACAGTGTAATAATGTAATTAAATAACATCTGAAAGTAACCCCTTTTTCGGCGCGAAAAACGCATCGCTCTAATTTCTTTCAGGCTATTTTTTTTATTATAAAAACTATTTGCATACCTCCGTATTGGTCATCTACTGATATAAACCAATTTTCAGCAAAATCCAGCATGTAGTTTAGAAATTAAACCTGAACTTCGTTTGTATGGGAAAATGGTGCTCTAACGCCCTCTTAAGGGTCCGTATAAGGCTAACTAGCGTCACCAATGTTGAAAAAATCATATCTCGCTTCAGAAGAAGTTTCTGACAAAATCCTAAGATGAGCTCATGCGCCATGCTTTTCTAGATTTTTAAGTGTGGGTACCCAACTCAATTTCTAGTCTTAAGCTAAAAAATTTTCGATAACCGCCAAAAACGGCCGTTTTTGGCGGTTATCGAAAATTTTTTAGCTTAAAAGTAAATTTCGAAGAGGGTATCTACACTTAAAAATCTAGAAAAGCATGGCGCATAGGCTCATCTTAGGATTTTTCCAGAAACTTCTTCTAAAGGAAGATATGATTTTTTCAACATTGGTGGCGCTAGTTAGCCTTATACGGACCCTTAAGAGGGAGCGTTGTCGAGCTGCTACGAGGTTCGCTCGGCCTTCGGCCTCGCGGATTTGGGTGTCTGAAGGGTTTTTTTGACGCTCTTCTACCTTCGTTCTCCGCAGGACTCGGCCTACGGCCTCATTATACTCGTATGAAGCTCGGCCTTCGGCACGCAAACTCGGGAAATTGGCAGAACTTTTGACAGTCACCTATATCTGGACCGCCATCTTAAAAAGTCCTGAGATCGCAATTTTTGGAAATGCGACCTGTAGAGGAGAACGGAAATCCAATTAATGAATTAAGAAGCATTTAATATTTTTATTGAACAAAACAGTCTTACCTTTGAATAAACATTACAAAGTATTTACAATCAAAGCTTAATGCTTTGATGGTAATTCAAAAATAAATTAATTTTAAAACTTTGTCAATACGATCGCAATACCGTCAGCGTATTTCCGTTCCCGTGTTGAATTCGTCCCCTCGGCGTGACCAAATCAATACGGTTATGAAAATTAATTTATGTCCCGTGAGCGTATCGATTTCGTCCCCTCGGGTTGACGAATTCAATATGGTTATGGGCATTTTTTTGTATTAAAAAATTACTACCATAAGCGTATACTATTTGTCTCACGAGAAGATTATACCTCTGGACAAACTTTCAAAGGCGCTCAACAAAATTTTTTTTTCTTGAACAGCGGTGTCTAAACAACCAGCCTACATGATCCAAAGCCATCCAGCAAAGAATAGGTATTTACTAAAAATATCGGTTTTAAAGTCCAACGATGGCAGCGTGGCGGGTTTTTTTTTATTTTGTTCCTTTTTTGCTGGTCATAAATTAGTTTTTTGGGCAGTGCCACTGCTTTGTCGACCGAACACATAATTGCCTGAATTATATGTAGTTTAGGAAGGTACAATAAGGAAAAAAATACAATTTTGTTACCGTGAACGAAAAATCGCTGAATAAAAATAGCTCAGTTTAGCTACAAAATAAAAATGAAAAAACTGTGAAAAAATTGAATTTCCCACCACGCTGCTATCGTTGGACCTTAAGGGTCAATAAAAGTAGCGTGGCGTGAAATACACATATTTACATTTTATAATTTTTGTAGCTTTATTTTTTGTAGATTAGGTACTACGCAATTTTTGTTTTAACGATTTTACGAGTAGTTTCACGACAGTAAAATAGTAGTCTAAAAGAAATAAATGCAAACGTTTCTTTGCAACGATGTATTTCACATTGACAAAAGCCTATGCTACTTAACTATGACATGTAAGATAATATTTAATTTCAAATGATATACCGTTCATTTTTCTTCAAAAAGGCAAAATAAGTTAGGGGAGGACAAGATCGATACGTTTAAGGACGAGCAAAACTATAAAGAACTTGCACCATGAGCATATTGAATTCGTCCCCACCTGATGACGATTTCAATATGGTTACGGCGATTATTATGTATGACAATATTTACAGCATAACCCTATTGATTTCGTCAACACGAGGAGACGAAATCGATACGCTCACGGGACATAAATTAATTTTCCTAACCGTATTGATTTGGTCACGCCGAGGGGACGAATTCAACACGGGAACGGAAATACGCAAACCGTCAAAGGTAATCTCTCAGGCAGGTACCCAATATCGTGTTGTTAGTCTTGCTGATGAACTCCGAAGGTCGAATGTAGTTAGAATCGTAGAATCTAGGTTAGTGGATACGTATCTCATAAATTATAATACAATGCACTTATTGTTCTTGGCTTAGCAAAAACATTTACAAATCTTTGACTTGATTCCAAACGGGTGTCTTATTCGAATTTAGTTTGAATTAACCATTTTGAACACAATACAGTCATCTACAATAGCTAATAAAACGGTATTCGTGGAAGCGACGAGACAATTTCGCAACTCTAAATTGCTTATGTTGTTAAAGGCATTGAATCCGTTACAGTTTCAAAGTAAAACAATTGAAGAAACAATGATAGTCATTCAAAAGGCATAGGCCCGGTTTCTGAGTTGAGAATTTTGCTAAGCAAATGGGTAAGTATCGCTCTGTCACGCTCTTTTGCGAGGAATCTGCAGAGACAGGACGATACTTACCCATTTGCTTAGCGAATTTCTCAATTCAGAAACCGGCAGTTAGTGTAGGTATGATAAATTAAAATATTTGGACTCTGGTTACACAGTTTATTTCCACTTGTAACTCCTTGGTTTATACGTAAGTATTATTTATAGACGTACAACGTGTTACAAAAGGTGCTAGCTCTTTTTGCAGGGTGTAGTCTGGTCAACAGGATAATATTTCTGTAAAAAGCAGTTGAAAAAATCAATTCAAAGCCCTAAATAAAATGTTTTTCAAAAGTTTTTTGTTTTTAGATTTAGTTCAAATTCAAATTCATGATTGTGTGTGTGCGTAAGTCCATTTGCATAGTTTTAAGTTGATAAAACATCGTGAAAATCAATGAAAACCATATAATTGAACGAGTGAGCGAAGCGAGCGAAGTTCTCCGAGTCTACTGGAACAATCCGGCGTTTGTATGTATGTATGTATGTATGTATGTATGTATGTATGTATGTATGTATGTATGTATGAATGTTCGTTCGACGATAACTTGAGTAAATTTGGTCGGATCGTTATGAAATTTGGTAGGCGGGTAAATGAAATTAAAAGAATTTTCAAGTTCGAACATGAGCCAAATCGGTCGAGGGGTTGCCGAGATATGGAGTTGTTAAGTTTATATGGGGTCGCGAGTTCACAGTTCGGGGCGAACCACTAGTATTTTAAAAGCACTTTTCTGCCAGCTGCGTAGCGCTTACATTTTATCAATTTAAAATTCAACGGAACGTCATAGAGCAAAAAAAATTGGGATATGATCCCTACCACAGGGTGCCATGACCCTATAAAAAGAGTTAGGACCTTTTGTAACCTCCTTGTATAGACCGGTGGTCTATCCATCCTAGTTTGTTTTACTCATAGTTTTTTTAATCATTAAAAAACTAGACTTTCATGAAAGAATTCCCTTGGGTTGAACAAAAATAGTCCACATCACATTGTAATAACCGTTTTGTCAAGGGAACTATTTCATGAAACGCACTATACCGAAGCACTTTTTCCGAAAAATTTCAACATATTATCATGTGCAAGTTGTGCAACGGATCTGCGTAGATCTCAACCTCTAGCTGGTAGATCCCGTCTATTATGAAGGCCATTATCAAATGACGGCTAAACACACATTACTATTTTCTATACTACTGTTCTAAAGCCCAAAGATCTAAAGATTAACAGATTGCGACAGAGCAGTTTATCGCACGCCATCGAGTAATAGGTTGAGAGCTGGTGGCCAATCGAGATATTTTTTTCGTACAAGGCTGGGAGTTGGTGGGCTGATATAGTATATGTAGACTTCGCTGAGTCTGGGAAAAATATTTTTCGCCCAAAAATTCACAGTTTCTAGGTTATAAAAAACAATCTTTCTTGTTATCCAGTTCGCTGGTGTCAGTGTACTCCTGTTAAATTCAAATGACGTCACATCACCCACACCTACTGGGTTAACACAATACGTGAGTGAATGAGCGTGGGTGAAATAACCCTACATATTATTATTATACTGTCTGTTTCAGTTATCTACTAGGTATTTTACACGTATATTTTTTTGTTCGGATATTTCACAAGCATGGGGTATAAGAAATGCTGTTATAATGCTGGGGAACCAATTTAGCGAAATATCTAAAGCAATTTGCCACGGTTGATCGCCATAGCTTCGCGCCTGACTCGAATCGCTCGAGTCGCTCAACCGCGTACATTTGCTAAACTTATTTCAATATCCGATACAATCTACAAGAATTAATTATCTAAAGAACCAATGCGTCCCAGTCTAACCTTAGGTTAATCTCTGCATCTCGATGAACAAAAAGACCATGTCAGAAAACGTATGGCAACAATTTATTGGTAGGTACTAGAGGTAGGGTATATACATTTTTGTGATCGTCATTATGCTATATTACATTTAAATTATGTGTCCTTGTCTTTTCGGGACGTGTCCCATTCATTCCTAAACCATACGGAGGAGCCGTCGCCGTCCATAAATAGTAGAGTCCACGCGTCGAGGTAGAAGATCCGTAGCCCATCACTGCGTAGCGATCGTGACACAAGCTCTGCTGGAAGTGCTTCCAGCTATCGCACTTAACGCCGATGAAAGTCTTTGGCGCTCGCACGCTCTCTGCGTAAGTGATCGCGGCGCGTTGGTGGCTGCATTTCGGCGAGAAGCAGCCGGGCTGCGACGGCCCGCCACCGTTCAGATAAAAGTCCGCGTGCCCTACCGACTCTATCACTCCTTGCACCAATCTATTCGTGTGAATTACGTCCACGTAATCCGCGTCAGTCTTATCTAGTCTTTGGTCACTATAAGCGTACGTGAAACATGGACCAGCAGGGTCCATTCCAGTTATTCGTCCGATTCGTCTCCCTTTGTACTGATGGAAGTATTTGCCCGCCCAGCCGGCGATGTGCGCCCCCAGGCTGAAACCCAGAAGGTGGAAGTCCTCGGCGTTGGCTCCGAAATTCTCGAGGTTAGCCAGCAGGTTCCCGAGGCGCTTGCCCACAAGCCGCGCGTTGTGCACCGACAGCGGATACCACTTGCCCAGCAGATCCTCTGCATCCACCATCAACACGTTAAACATCCTCTTCTCATCGTAGGCACGAGCCAAATCCAATGGCACTTCTGACTGCGCACTATCCATAAATCCATGCACAATAACTTTGGTTTGCTTAGTTATATCGAACATCAAATTAGACGTTAGCGAGGAAAAGGCTTCTTCAATGGGAAAAGTTCGCATAACTTTGGCGTCCAACTGCAGTATTTTCGTTGATCTCAAAACTTCCTCCTGACCCATAGTTGAACTGTAACGAAGATCAACTAGTGCTCGACCTGAGGATTAAAAATAACTTTGTAATTACAAAACTGATACACTTGATTTGTCACGATAAAAAATGGCCAGAAATGAACGTGTCAACTCACAGGCACCAGAGAATTTAACGTAAATGGACTCGGCGAAGGAGAGGTCGGGCGTGGGTCGCCGGGTGCTCTGCGAGGCTGCCTCGAGCAGCAGAAAACAATGGTATATGAGCACCACCGCCGGCACGATCGCTCTGTATTGGTGCATGGCACTGTTGGCCCTGCGCCACAAACACGGTCACTGTGTCACTCGCTGCCCGTGAGAGAAAGGTCTGAGCGGCGGCTACCGCTTGGAGGGGGCTATCTGGAGCGAGCGATTACAAGTGCGTTGTACTTTGTCATAGACGCCGTCCTTTTTTTCTTACAAGACTATTAATAGCTGCTGCTATTGCTTAAGCAAACTTCATAACAACTCTTGCGGCTGCCTGGAAATAATTTTATTCGTCTCAGAAAATTCGGCGAGGGCACCGTCGTTATATTAGATTGAACGGGAGTCCAAAAAAGTTTACACAAAATAAATGACATTCAAGTTGCCTTTGAAGCTACTACGAGTTGGCCCTTGAAACTTCGCGTAATCCTTAGTTTTCCTTATTGAATATGAAATTATATTTTCTTTTGTGTGCTTTACTTAATTTTTCTACGAATTATGAAGTCTGACATTATGAATGATCACTGTCAGCGAACAGTGTCCAGTGGCTCCCCCACACCACCACAGTGGGAATGATTCGCTGGGAATCTGACATTGTCTAGCAAAGAGTTTACCTCTGGTTTGGAGAGCAGTGTTTACGGCGGCGGCTTTCAAACTGAGAAAACGTTTACCTATCCCATTTCATTCGTTTCTGCAGATTTTAATCTATTTCTATACGTTCTCCCTTTTTTATCATTTCTCAGGGTGGATTTTAATAGGCGAACTCCAGTAGGTGATCTCAGAAAAGTCAAATGCTAATGTCAAGCCTTGGCTAATGTCAATTTCAATCTCAAGATAGTGTCTATAAGATAGCTACTCAAGTTTGAAATTAGCAAAGGCTAGACATTAGCATTCGAACATTTATAATAAGTTGAAAAAATTCACTCGGGACAGGACTTGAACACGCAACCTCTTGCATACCGTGCGGGAGCTCTACCAATTGAGCTACCGAGTCAAGTAACTGTCGATGCGAATTTCTTCAACTAGTCTCCGTCTACTGGACTGGGGTGGTATTCTAGAACGCTACTTAAACTCAGTTTAAACAGAGTTCAGACTGTCGATAAAGCAGTGCATGTTTTGATATGAAGGGAGGGATATTCAAATCAAAACATGCACTGTTTTATCGACAGTC